>CM062352.1:39854302-41293302 GCA_031216105.1 Dalbergia cultrata
CATCCAAATGTGTTGTATCATTCGAGCCTTCTAAATTAATTATGTCATTGAGGTCTGCAAAAACATCATCAATAGGTTTCAGATTTGCCTAAACATCATTTGCCTCAGCTTCATTATTGTGAAGAGTTAAATTGGTCTCAACATTTTTGTTCTTCCCTTTGGTTGAAGCTTGATATAGCTTCACAAAATGTTCAGGTGTGCGATAAGTACGTGACCAATGACCTTTCATTCCGCATCAATAGCAGAAGTTCTCTATGCTTTTTGAAGGATGACTTGAAACACCTTTATTTTTTTCTTGCTTGTAATTATTATTCCACTTTTGGTGATGAGAGGGGAAATGGCCATTGCGGTTACTCTGATTATTATACTAGTTGTCACGTCCATAACCATGATCGCGACCGCGACCACAAACATGGTTTTGTCCTCTTTCAAATTTGTGGGTTGATACATTCACTTATGGGAATGGAGCAGAGCTAGTCGGACGAGCTTCATGGTTTTTCATCAGTAGCTCATTGTTTTGTTCAGCTACTAAGAGGCAAGATATCAATTTAGAGTATTTTTTAAACCCCTTTTCACGGTATTGCTGCTGCAAGAGCACATTTGAGGCATGAAAAGTTGAAAATGTTTTTTCCAACAAGTCCTCATTGGTGATCTTTTCACCACATAGCCATAATTGAGAACTTATCTTAAAGACTGCTGAGTTATACTCATTCACAGTTTTAAAATCTTGCAATCTCAAGTGGATCCATTCAAAACGAGCTCTAGGTAAAATCATCGTGTTTTGGTGATCATATCTTTCCGTCAGATTGACCTATAACTCTAATGGATCTTTCATAGTTAAATATTCTGCCTTTAACCCTTCATGAAGGTGATGGCGTAGAAAGATCGTAGCTTTAGCCTTGTCTTGGCTTGATGCTTATTTTTCTTTAATAGTATCTCCTAGACCTTTGGCTTCCAAATGAATTTCAGTATCAAGAACCCATGATAAATAGTTGTTTCCAGTTATGTCGAGTGCAGCAAACTCAAGTTTTGTCAAATTCAACATAGTGTGATCTAGTACATAAAATGATAATAAATATTAAAATTGAATTCAATAGATGGAAAAAGAAGAAAAAAATAACAAAATAATAAAACATGAACTATGAGGACTAAACTATAATTCCCAAAATTATAAAATTCATCAACTATAAATATTGAAAAAATTTTATCCTTACATTCGCTTGAAGGAATGTAAAATTTAAAGGTATTTGTTGAAAGGAATGTAATAATTTACTTTAGATTGTAGTATTACACTGTATATAACACATACTTCAGGTAATGTGTTTGATAAAATTCATTCTCTTCAGGGAATGATTTTTGATATATTCACTTCAGGGAATATACAAATATCTTTATAAGTGAAGAAATAATTCATTCACTTCAGGAAATGATTATTTTATTTATTTATTTATTTATTTTGGGTATGTATATCATTCACTTTAGGGAATGGTATGAAAAAATAATAATAATAGTGAAACAGGAATAAATAGAAAGAAAATAACAAAATTAACGAGCAACATAAAAGTAATAAATAAATAATATAGTAACAAAATATGTGACTGGCAATATAAACGAGCAATATGCAATAAATATGCAAATGTATAATGTGCAATAAAACATAAATTTGTGCAATGCAAAATTAATTAGGAATATAAATTTAATATGCAAATGATTAGTAACAAAATTATAACCTGCAATAAATAGAAAAATAATATGGTAATAAAATTAAATGTATAATTTGTGAATCAATGTAACTAAAAGCACATTGACCATCAAATTATTGCAAAAGATTTGAAATAATGTTATTTCAAATAAACAATATAATTATTGCAAATGATTTGTGCAAAAACATTTTTTATGTAATTAAAGGGCATTAATTATAAAAACACCTTGTACAGAAATGATAAAAATCAATATCTAATTGAATTTTAAAAGGAATTAAAGAGGAATCAAAGCATATCCATAACATTGAAATATATCAAAACATTACAAATAAAAAAAATAACAATGTTTGATACGGATGTAAGAACTTGAGGATAATGTCCACGAGAGAAAATTTTTTTTTATCAAGATCGGAATACTTCTTAACTCTGATTGTATAATATATTCAATAATTGCCAAAAAATGATTACGTGCAAGGAAAATGATTCGGAACTTGAATATGAAACAACAAAACATTCAGCACTAAAAAACGAATCGGAAAATAAAAAAATGGTCAAAGAACTAGGATCTAAAAATAAAATAACAAGGCTATTTTGTGCATGTGTTTAAAGCCAATAAGGATTCAGACCTTTTGCAAGGAAAAGTATAATTTATTGGCATGAATACACAATCGCACATAATCACCCTACTGTGATATTGAGAATGATTATCATATACTTAGAGTGTTGAAAAAACAAGAAAGGATAATCACCTTATTGTGAGGAGAAAAGAAAAGAAAAAGATGTGATTCGTGTTGATAACGTGTGATGAAATGATAGGTAGAGGAATGGAGAGAAATCAGAAAATGAGAGAGAGCTACTTTTCATTCAATACATTACAATGTCATTAAAGGTCTCTATTTATAGACCCTGTAATACAAATAGAATAATTACATTAATGGACAATAAATGTGATAAAATTTGTAACGGAGGTTCTTATTAATTTTTTATTTATAACAGTTTGCTCTTTTCAGTATGGTACAAAATAGAAGAGAAAAGAAAATATCAATGAAGCCCACATTTATAAAAGTTTAATTCTCTTTAATGAGAAGAAGAAAACAAGCAACAATGATAAAAATTTAATAAAATAACAATAATATATTAGGAAAATATTTAGCCTTTATTACAAAGAGAGTTTAGACGGATTTTAGTTTTGGTTAAAATACAATTTCTAACTTCTATGTTCTATCTTTTGAAAAGATCTTTTTTTTATTTTTCTTTTTTAATGTTTTCTCTCCATGCAAACAAAACAAATCCATCACTAATATTTTTCTCCTGTTGAATTCTAGATAAATTCTTTTTTAATAAATTATCAAGGAAATTTAACACAAAATTTTGCTAGTAATTTTTGCAGTGTTTTTATCAATGGATTCTATTTCCACCGGTAAAGGTTACTGTAAAATGGTATCCTACTAGTGCTAATTAATAGAACTCGAGATAAGGAGAGTGAGAATGAGGGACTGAAAATATTATTGATGAGCTGAATGAATGAACATTTAGTGGTGTAAGTCAAGCTTATATACATGAGCATAAGCTAACTTATGATATTACTACACGTGATCTAATTAGCTGCTAGTGCTAACTGTCATGCTTAACAAACTAACAATCTACAAACTGGTGCTTGCTTGTAATGAGTCGGGCAACACCTTCCTCCCCCCACCCGCCGCAAACTGGTGCATGAAAATCTATCATGCGCAGCTTGGAATGCAAATGGGAGAATGGTCTAGGACCTAGAGGTTTTGTTAGTATCTTTGCTAGTTGGTTAGTAGAAGAAATAGGCAACAAGGTAGCGTTTGATAAGGGGGGCGGAGGGGATAAGGACAGAAATACAGGGACAGTGGAAATGGAGATATAAAAAATATTGTCTCTGTATCATGTTTGGTTGTAGAGACGGGGAAAGACATTGATTTTTCCTTGACTGGCGTTGACTACCATTGACCAGCGTTGACTGGCATTGACTGGCGGCGGTCGGTGGTGGTCCGGCGGTTGACTGGTGGCCGAACCACCACTAGAAATTGGTGTACCCGTGTCCCATCCCCACTGTCCTCACTTTTTGGAGGGACAGAAATACAGAAAAGTTTTGTCTCTGGGATGGAAAATTTTTCTGTCCCCGTACCCTATCCCTTTTACCAAACAGCATACAAGACAGACTGTCCCTATATTTGTATCTCCGTCCCCCAAACCAAACACTACCCAAGTGAATGACACCTGCGTGAACCTTCTCCCTGACAATGTGGCAGTCAATCTCAATGTGCTTTGTTCTCTCATGGACCACAGGGTTGGCTGCCAAGTTAAGGGCAGATTGGTTGTCACAATATATTAGGCAAGGCTTAGAAAGTGTGAGCTGGAAGTCATTTAGGAGGTAGGATAACCGCGACCTATATTGCATGTTGCATGAGCCAGAGACCTATATTGCATGTTGCATGAGCCAGAGACCTATATTATACTTCAGTGGATGATCTAGCAACCGCGACCTATTTTTTACTCTTCCATGAAATTATTGCATCTCCTAGGAAAAAGTAGTAACATGAAATAGATCTCTTGGTGTCAATACAAGCACCCTAATCGGAGTCTGCAAACCCTTTAAGTTGAAGTTGTGAATTGGAAGGGAACATGAGTCCAATAGCAGGAGAATTCTTAAGATAGCGAAGTACCCTAAGAGCAACCTGATGATGAGTGATGGAGGGACAGTCTAAGAACTGACTGAGTCTCCCTACAGCATAGCTAATATCAGGTCTGGTGTGTGTGAGATATAGCAATCTCCCAATAAGTCTATGATAAGCATATGTGTCAGTAAAGGCAGGTTCTGAACCTTTTGAAAGCTTGATAGTGTAATCCATGGGAGTAGTGCTAGGCTTACAGGCAAGCATTCCTACATCCTGAAGAATATCAAGACAATATTTGTGCTGGTACAAGGCAATTCCATGTTTGCTTCTTGCTACTTCCATTCCTAGGAAATATTTAAGGTTGCCTAGATCTTTAATTTTGAATTTGGCATTTAGCAAGGTCTTCATTTGTTGAATTTCAGCATTGTCATTACTTGCTAACACAAGGTCATCAACATAAAATAAGATGGTTGTAAAGTAGGAGGATGTTGACTTTGTGAAGAGTGAGTAATCTACCTTAGATTGAGTGTAACCCAAGGCTAGGAGAACTGAGGTTAGTTTTACATTCCATTGTCTACTGGCTTGTTTAAGGCCACATAGAGACTTTTGGAGCTTGCAGACCATTCCTTTCCTGGATACATTCAAACCTGGTGGAGGTTTCATATAGACTTCATCTTTTAGTTCTCCATGTAGGAAGGCATTGTTAACATCTAACTATTGTAAAAACCAGTTTTTGGCTGCTGTAATTGCGAGTAGCATCCTTAATGTTGTCATCTTGACCACTGGACTGAAGGCCTTCAAGTAGTCAATGCCAGCTGTTTGGGTAAATCCCTTAGCTACCAATCTAGCCTTGTGCCTTTCCATAGTCCCATCAACTTTGAATTTGATTTTGAAAACCCATTTGCAGCCTATTGCTCTCTTACCTAGAGGGAGTGGAGTAAGACTCCAAGTCTTGTTTTGTTCTAGAGCAGATAGCTTAGCTAAAATAGCATTTTCTAGCAAAGATGGACAACATCTTCCTCATATGATCTGGGTTCAGAGTTAGTAGATAATGGAAGAGAGAAATGCATGTGATTGGGTGATAGTGATGAGTATGATAAGTGATTGGATAGAGGATACCTGATATTTGAGGATGTGGTTGCATAGTTCTTGGATGCAAGCATGCAATGATAATCTTGCAAGTAGGTAGGGGTTTGTTTGGGTCTATTTGATCTTCTTAAATGTTGAATTGGTGTGGGAATAGAACTATTGGTGGACGTGGCTACTGGTTTTTCTGTGGAATTATTAAGGGATATGTTGGAGATTATATGTGGTAAGGTGGTGTTATTGGCTTGTGTGTGGGGGTTATTTGGTGCTATTGTGGCAAAACCAAATATAGGAGGGATGGTGGGAATTGTAATTGTGAATATTGGGTCATAGAATAAGTGTATTGTATTAGTTTCAGTGGGGTGATGTTCAGCAGTAGTTGTGCTCAATGTGTCATGAAATGGAAAGGGTTTTTCATAGAAGATGACATTCCTTGAGATGACAATTTCTTTTGTAAGCATGTCAAATAAAATATAGCCTTTTGTTCCTGATTTAGATCCTAAAAAAAATGCATTTTCTTGATCTAGGATCAAGTTTCTTTCTATGATTTAACGAGGTAAAGGCATAAGCTAGGCAGCCAAAAATTTTCAAATGATGTAACTTAAGTAAACAACCATAGCTGTTCATATGGAGTGGTGTTTTTTAGAAAAGGGGTAGCTATCCTATTGATTAGGTGAACAACATGAAATGCTGCAAAATGCCAAAAACAGTAAGAAATTGATGATTGAAAAAGCAGTGCCTGAGTTACATTCAAAATGTGTTGGTGTTTCCTCTTAACAATTCCATTTTGTTGAGGGGTCTCCACACAACTAGTTTGATGAATGATACCTCTTGAGTTATAGAAAGAGTTTAGTTTGAATTCAGCACCATTATCAATTCTTATCTATTTTATGACAGTATTGAATTGGGTGATGACAAGTTGAACAAAAGATTGTATGTGATTGGAAGTTTCAGATTTAGTTTTCATGAAATAAAGCCAAGTGAATCTAGATTTGTCATCTACAATTGTCGAAAAATATGTGTCCAGCTATGGAAGGAACAGAAAGTGGTCCCCAAATATATATGTGAATAAGATCAAAGATTTTATTTGACTTAGAAGTGTTTACAGTAAATGAAAGTCATTTTTGCTTAGCAAAGTGGCAACTGTCACAAGGTTTGTTCTCTATGGAACCATGTAATAAAGGGAAAAAAATTTCTCATTAAATTAAGCCTACTATCTGAGATGTGTCCTAGTCTAAAATGCCAAAGTGAAGAATTAATCTGTGACTTTGTGTGTGTTGAGGAATGTAGCTGGTGGAAGGGCTAAGGTTGGCCTTGCAATCATAGTCATCACATACAAGCCTTCCTTGACACTAGCTGCACTAATCATCCTCAATGAAGGGTAATCCCGAATCTTGCAGCACACATCATTGAAAATGACATCACAATTTAAAGATTTTGTTAGTTTTGAAACAGATAACAGATTGAAGCCAAAATGATGGTATGTATAGGACATTAGTAAGATAAAGGTTTTGGGAGAAAATAATGGTTCTTGAAATGTCAATTGTTGTATGTGTTCCATTAGGCAATTTAACTTGTATTGGTTGAATTTTGTGAAAGTTTTGGAATAAAGACAGGTAAGTGCTAGCATGGTCACTTGCACCTGAATCTATGATCCAATTTTCTAATGTGGGGGGATGAAAATGAGAGTATGTTGGATGAATAAGTGAAGGTGTGGGATATACCTAATGTGGGAGATGCAAGTTGTTGGGCTGTGGTAACTTGGTTGATCATATGAGAATTTTGTGATCCTTGTTGCTGAATAATGCTAGTAGAGCTTGCATATGTTCTTGAGTAAACATGATCTCAAAACTTACTCCAACTCCTTGTTGATCAAGAGTATTATTGTTGATTTCATCATTGGTTGCATCAGCAGATATGTTATTGAATGTGCCTTGTCTTGCTTGGAAGTTAGGAGGAATTCCATGTTTCTTGTAACATTGATCCACCAAATGGCCATTCTTGCCATAGTAAGAGGAAATCTTTGGATGTTGCCCTCTTCCTCTTCCTCCATAGCTACCTCTGCCACCTGTGTATGTAGGATGACCTCTCCCTCTCCCTCTTCCTTGATAGGAAGAGTTACTATTGAATTAGGGAGTGCTGGCACTTGCTAGAATACTGGATTTAGTATGGACAATGCTGAGTTGCCTTTCTTGTTGTGTCATGAGGGAGAACACCTCATTAACACTTGGCATGGGCTTCATCAACATGATCTATGATCTGACTTGAGAGTATTGTTCGTTCAAGCCACAAGGAAATCAAACCACATAGTCACACTACTTGTTGCCTCTGATAACACCAAGACCACAGGTGCACTGATTAATACACGGGCATCCTGGAATTGGTCTAAAACTCTCTAATTCTTCCCATATGGCCTTAAGCTTAGTGAAATAAGTTGTGATGCTCATGTCACCTTGCTTAATGGCAAAGATCTGTTCTTACAAATCTGCTACTCGATACACATCAGCTTGCTGATATCTTCTTTGAAGATCTCTCCATAGATTAGAGGTTATCTCAATCCATACTACACTTTGCAATATATCAGTGCTTAAAGACAACTGAATCCAAGAAATGACAAATGTGTTACATCTATCCTACAAGAAAAATAAGGGATCATTTTCACTTGGCCTAGCTAAGGTACCATCAATGAAAGACATTTTATTCTTTGATTTCAGGGCTCTTCGCATTGCCATAGACCACATTGTATAATTCTGAGCTATGAGTTGTAAAGAAATTAAAGAAAAACTTGGATTTTCACTTGGATGAAGGAAATAAGGACTTAATGGATCAGCCATGGGGTTGTAGTTGATGTTTAGTTGATGTGTTGGGATGTGATGCATGAAAGGAACTTGAGAAAAGACTGGAACTTGTTGACTTGGCATGAAGGGAACTTGATGCTAAAGCGGGATGGATGATGAATTCACTATTAGAGGAGGTTGTTCCTCCACTTATGGCTATTGATCATTGGTCGCCATTAATAGAGTGTGCACAGCAGAGCCCTCGTGTGAGAGCTCTGATACCATGTAAAATGGTATCCTGCTAGTGCTAATTAACAGAACTCAAGATAAGAAGAGTGGGAATGAGGGGTTGAAAATATTATTGATGAGCTGAATGAATGAACATTTAGTGGTGTAAGTCAAGCTTATATATATAAGCATAAGCTAACTTATGATATTACTACATGTGATCTAATTAGCTGCTAGTGCTAACTGTCATGCTTAATAAACTAACATACCAACAATCTACAAACTAACAAATTGTCATCAATTATTCTGTTTATTAGTTTGATCCCTCTAGTTCATTGTGCTTGCTTGTGATGAGTTGGGCAACAGTTACCAAGGATATTATTACTAGGATGTGTTTTCTCCCAATAAATTCATTGATAATGAATTCTTTTAATGGTAATTGCTATCAGTAAATCCGCCAATATAATAAACTTATATCTAATATGATTCAAATACTTATCGAGGAAAAATTTTACTGTCTTAGTAGCTAGTCTTACCTTCAATAACTACTATTGAAAAATAAATAATCAAGTATTTAACGTTCAAAATTTCCATAACAAAAACCATAATCAATAATACTACTCAATTAATTAACCTGAATTCATAACTTGTTTTTGCTCCTCCTAATATAGTCATAGTTAGAATAATACTATGATTTGAACGTCTCCATAGTGCAATGAGCATTTCCTAGGTTCATACAATTCAATTTAATCTACCCCAAATGCTTGATATGTATTAATTTGATCCCACTTTGCACTGTTCCATTAGCTTTCTAATGACCCCGACCTCTTGATCTGCACACTATGCAATAATAAACAAAAAGAGGCAAAGATAGAAGCCAATGATATTCTCCTACACACTAGTTATAGGCTGATAGCCTTGTTATAGATCTCTAGAAGGGCTTGGGAGAAACGTTCTTCCACAATTTTGATGATTTTTGTTCTTCCCCAGACATGCTATATTTTATCATTTTGTTTGCATCTCTTCATGTCTCATGATACAAGTTACATTTTCAACAGAAAAGATATTCTACCACTCGATACCAAAAAAATATTCTACCACCTAGAACTTGGACACCCAATACACCTAGAGAGATAAGAGCGAAGATTGTGAAGAGAAGGTGGAAGAGAAAAAGAGAAAAGTTATTTTAAGACCCTAAAATATATGAATCACCTTAAAACAAATAGAGGAAAAGATGTGGAAAGAAAACAAGTGAAAAATAGAGATGTGGGTCTCATATTTTTTGTGAGAATGATGTTTATATGTTTGAATTTTGGGTGTTGAAATAACACTCCTCGAGAAAGGAAAAAAAAAAGTAAATGGCAGGTTATGTTTATGTGACAAGGATGTTGGGTGTTTAACAAAAAAGTGAATGTTAAAATAATGATGCTGATTTTTAAACATGAAGAAATTATAAGAAAAAAATTGCAGAAATTATATAGTAAGCAACTCACTAGTTTTTCTTGCTTTCTATCTCCAAGATATGTAGGTGATGATTTGATGCATATAATCTCTCATCATTTGTCTCAAATACAAATATGCCTCAGAAGAAAAATCAAGAAATTGATACAACTTACAAGGACTAGTACGAGATATCTACCAAATTCTTGCTAACATAATCCAAAATTGAATTAAAGGGATTTGTTTTTGGGCAAAAAAGTGATAGTTAATTAACTTAATCTTTGTTATCATTGTTGCAATTGAATCAGTGATTTAATTCGCTCTATAAGTCATTAAATAAGTATGATTAACTTTGTATAGATTGTACCCTTTTTCTTCTTTGTAAAAACTAAAGAGCACATGCTACTGTATTTGAATTTGAGTAGATTTAGGGGGAAATTAAGTATGCACGAATAAGGGCCTTAGCCATCTAAAGTGTACACTTTCCACCATTTTGCTATGCAATGCTAGAACCACTGAAACATTACCCTTTAAAAAGATTTTGTTTTCAAATTCCAATATTCTGGTTGCAAAACTTCATAAAGAATATAAAGGAAAGAAGGAAGGAAGAAGGGTAAGAAGGTGAGACAAAAATTGCCGATCCAGCAAAATGGGGTGAACTAATAAGATAAAGAAATTTCTCACAGTAACAACCCTTATGGATAATGTCTAATTGCTATCCAAAAAAATCTGCATGTGTTCCCATTTTCAATATACCAACACTCTAGTACTACCATATATGTTCGCCTATCATGTGATCTTTCACTAGGGAAAATGCAGGGGAAAAAGAAAAATAAAGAACATGAAAAAAAAACATAAACTTCTATTAGTAGGTTTCTTTTTTTGTTTGGAAATGTTAAAATCATGATTTTAGTAAAAACTAGCTATTATCTTATATCTTTTGCTCTAATTATAGTTGATTCAGACCAACATATTGAAAGAAAGATGAAGTCTCTAATCAATACTTTGATTTATCTTCTAAGTTCATAAGCTTTTGAGAAACTAAGAGAAAAATGTGAAGTTTGATAACCAAAATGAACACCCTTCCTGGTGGCTTGAGCCTGAGAAGTGAGAACAAGAGTTGTCAACCCAAGGATGCACCAAGGATGGTTTGGCTATCCTTTTTCAAGTTTGGATGGATATCCTTTGTTGGTATGGATGAATAGGTGTGTCGCTAATAGCTTGATTTGAGAAATATTAACATGTTTGTGTTTGTTGGTCTTAGTTGGCTTGACTTATCTAGTTTTTAGATTATGGATATTGGGTTTTTTTTTTTTAGAGAACATGTATTAAGAAATTGGGAGGAACTCTCACGGTGTGTTTTCTGTGTGCTTGGATACTTATTGCTTGAAGAAGCAGAAGGTTAGATGTGTTCTATTTCTTGGGGTAGGCTATGTTGAGTTATAGATTGCTCATTGATCTATTGCTTTTTAATTAGGAAGAATCCACCTTCTACATTTGTTTGGAGTGGTAAACAAAGTTAAGGGTGAAAGTGGTTTGATGGGACATAAACTAACATTAGTTTTTGGGGCCCAAGGCTAGCTAGCCTATCAACATATCACCCATCTCATTGCTTTTTGCAGTTCTTCTATTCCCATTTTTTGTGCTTCTTCCTGCTATTACTAGCCCATGGAAAAAGCCATTCTTTTATTTGGTTAGATTCTTACAAGTTTTGAGCTTGGGAGGTTGGATGTGTCATGGAAGTCGTTGGTCTAGCACTTGGAAATATAGCACTTGCTGCATCATTACGCTTCCCCTTTCATGCATGTCCATCACGAGGAGGAAAACAGCTATTCAAAGTCTACCATACCATATAGGAAGTAGTTCCCAAGAGATCTTAGAGTAGTTAAACCAAAGTCTTTCTTAGCCTTGAGGTGCACCATCCATACACCCATCCTTTAAGTTCCACTCTACATTCTCTTTATTATATTATTATCTTATTTAAACTAATTAAGATTACAGATAGTTTATATTTGGTAATTTGTAAACCTGGTTATGATTAATAAGCCCTGTTGCACACTGTAAATGGTTGACATTCATAGACTGCACTTGTTGACACCTATATCTTCTTACTAAAGGGTCGCGTTGCTAATTGAGAACTAGCTCAGTACGCACTGCTTATTGCTTTTGTATGATCATGGCTAAACAGCCTGCCCAGAGTCAAGGGTTTATGGTTTATTTTCTTCCGATAGGTGTTGTAAACCTTGGGATATTCTTGCTTGCTACTCTATTATTTGAAGGGAAGAGGTTGCCTTTAGCACCCTTGCACTTAGGTGGCATATACACATGGCTTGACCAGATTTATGACCAATTAAGGATCTCCTTTGGTAGGTTACATGTAATAAGTTGATATGCATATGAATTCTTTTTGTTCCATTTCTTGTTAGGGCATTTTTTTTCTCATTTGGGCTAGTTCGTGTTGTCTTTCAAGTGATCACAAAATGGAACTTTGTCATTTAATTTCATCAAAGTTGCCTGAATTGCACTTCATAATTATTAAAATCCTTCCTAATAATTTTATTCCTGGTCGAACTACTCATCGCTAATAGTAGTTATAGCATGATCTATCACAATTATAATCCTCTTAGGATAAACCAGGTAGTCAATCTCTCGTACTATTTTAAATTTATCCTAAGGATGAAGAACAAGAATCCATAAAGACTACACAGATAAGAACTTCTATCTCTAATTGCTTTTAACCTATGCTAAATTCTAGTTTGGTTTTTTCTTTTTTTTATAAAGTGAAATCTCTTTCGATAATATCAAACCATACATCAGTTGATGGGTTGTTGAATCAAAAACAATATTAAGATTACTAGAAAATAAGGAATAAATTGAAAGGAAATTCAAATAACAAAAACGGTGCAAAGCAGTTTCCTAAGAATCCATCTCTTTAACACCTTTGAGAGTTTAGAAAAATATGAAAGAATAAAGAACCCTATAACTCAACAATGAAAAAAAAAAAGTTCCTTGAAGAAGCCAAAAAAACTACATATTTATACTTAAAAGTGTAACTGAAAAAGATAATAAAAATAAAAGAAAAAACTCTAATGCCTTTTTGTTTGCACTTGTCCACGACTCACTCATGCATGTTAATGTTGGTGGAGTCAATCCAGTACGAAGCACTAATTCCTTTCTCTTGGATCGAGCCTGACATACTAAATCCCAAAATTTATGGGTGCAGAGACACTCAAACTAGTATAAGAGCATTGGATTCAAATGTTGGAATTATTAAATCTTCAATTTAAAAACGTAATCTCGAACAATTGGTCAAAAAATCAAGTGTAAATATCTTCCAATTATAGGTTTAATCTCCAACTGTTTATCGATTATCTTATTCTGTAAATCAAATCAAATCAAATTAGTGAGGATATTTTGCCAATAAATCTCCATAAAATCACAACACACTAAATAAACCAACTAAGAGAATTTAAATTGATTTCTCAACATAATTATTCAAAAATAGCTCAATTTAATTGTAATTGAGATTAAATAGCTTGGATAAATTATAAGATTTTCTAAGTTATTATAAGCAAAGGGTTGTACTCAAAAGAAGAATGTTAACTTTTATGAAGTACTTTCTCCCAAAGGGAAGCTTAGCTTTATACAAATCTTATTAGTTATTGTGAGTATGTTTGACTTGGAGCTAAAATAATTTGATATGAAAACGACATTATTGCATGGTGAGCTAGAAGAGCAAACCTACATGAGTCACCTAGATGGGTTTGTAATTCCTAACAATACTGGCCATGTTTTTCTGTTGAAGAAGTCATCATTGTATGGCTTGATTGATCGCTAAGATAGTGGTACAAAAAGTTTGATGCATTTTAGATTGGTATTAGATACAATAAAAATTAACAAGACAACTGCATTTACTCCAAGTAGCTTCCAAATGGTCAACAAATTTATCTGTTATTTTATGTTTGACTTGGAGTTAAAACAACTTGATATTATAACACCATTCTTACATGGTGAAGTTGAAGAGCAAACCTACATGAGCCAACCAAATGGGCTCATAGCTCCTAACAATATAGGTCATGTTTTCCTATTGAAGAAGTCATTGTATAGCTCAAGTGACCCCTAAGGTAGTGATACAAAAGGTGTTATGCATTTTAGATTGGTATTGCATACAATAGAAATTAATAAGATAGTTACATTTACTCTAATGAGCTTCCAAATGGTCCTCAGATTTACCTGTTATACGTGGAGGATATGCTAATTATAGTTCAAAACAAAGATGAAATCAGTATGTTGAAAGTCAGTTGGTAAGAGATATTCATATGAAGAGGCATCATGGCAAATTGTGCTTAACAAAATAAACCTATGTTATGAAAGTATTATAATGCTTAAATATGGATCAATCCAAACTAGCTAGTACTGTGATAGCTACACTTTTAAAGTTATCTTTAAAAGAATGCCCACAAATTAAAGAAGATATAAAACATATGTCTGATATACCTTACTTTAGTGAAGTTTGTAGTTTGCTGTATGTCATTGTGTGCACTAGATTAAATCTTTCACATGTAGTTAGTGTGGTAAGAAACTTTGTTAGAAACATGAAAAGATACATTGTGAAGTTATGAAATCGATCATACGGTACTTAAGAGGTTCACTTATGTATGTTTGGTGTTTAAAGGTCAGAAGAACCATGGAGTTGTGAGCTTTATAGATTCTGCTTATGCAAGTCATTTAGATAAAATGATATTATTGACAGGATATATATTTAGTATTTAGATGTACTACTCGCTAGAAGGTGACATTGCAATCTACCGTGACATTATCAACTTCTAAAGTTGAGTACATGGTTATAACCAAGGTTTTTAAAGAGAAAGGTTGGGTGCACGGTCTTTTAGATAGTTTTGGGTAGAAACAACAGGTACCAACCACACTCTATGATTTGGTCAAAATTTAAGTTTATCATGAAAGAACTGAGCACATTGATGTTAGACTTCATTTTATCAAAGAAAATGTCGATAACAAATAGTAGAAATTTAGAAAATAGCCTTAGATAAGAACCCAACAAACAAGATGATAAAACCATTCTCAATTGATGAAGTATTTTCAAGAAAGTCGCTTGCATGTTAATAGTGCCAACAACCACTAATATTAAGTTGCTTTTGGAAGGAAAAAAATTGAAATGTAGGAAGACTATTTTTGTGCCTCCACTTATAGTCAGTAGTGGGTGGTGCATTTACTGCTTCATGAAAATTGTTCTTTATAAATAGAGAGTAATTCAACCAAGAAGTATATTGATGTTGAAGTATTTCCAACTTCTTGTAGTGAACAATTAGAAGTATGTGAAAAATTTCAAGAGTGTACTAAGTGATTACACATTAGAGAATTTGAGTATATTCTCGATATCTCTATAATATTACAAATTGAAGTAGAAAAGAGTCTAACAGAAAATGTTGTATTGTAATTATTTTTAAATATAGTGCAAGATTTTTTTGGAGCTTGTCCCATTGTTTTCCTCATCATACCAGAGGGTTTTCATGTTAAGATTTGATAAGTGGATAAAGTATTATTCGTGTGCTTTAAAGTGTTTATTAAACTTTGGGTTGGGGGGGTGTACAACTCTAATGCCCATAATAACTTTAAACCTGCCCAAAAATAAATTAAGTACACAAGTGGCTAATTTAGGTTAACTCATGAGCAATAAAATGTATCCATGGTCTCACACATTGTGTCGTCCACATTATTCTAATAAGGAATCAAATCAATAATTTAGGGTATTGATAAACCATGAGATACAATGTTTTAAGGTGGAAGTTGAAGAAATATTTGGTGCACTGAGGGAAAGTGATACCATTTGCTTTGATCCATTTATTAATTGATACATAAATTTTGTGGGTTACTATTATCTCTCATTTCCCCTATATTTTTAATGCAATAGTTGATTTGTCAATCAGTAAATAGAGTAGAGCAAATACTTTATCTTATTTTAAGAGCACCAAAGAATTTCTTAGTGGAAGTTATTTATGATATTGGGGGTGCACCTAGGTCAGCTCAACTAGCCAACCTGATGAGGCCAAGCTAGTGACATAGTTTTAGGTATGTTAGGTCATTGAACCATATCAGGTTAGACATAATGAGCTTGACTAATATTTGATCCAAGTAGTTAGTTTTTGAAATACACTTGCAGACTCCATCTTAAGACTTGATGACTTGATCAAATACTTGCATGACATGTGACACACTTCTTATCACCTTTCTCTTATCTCATTTCAACATCTCACTTTCAAGCTCTCACCTTTGTTCATTGCTATACCTTGTAAGTAGGTTTGCTTTGCATTTTGTTTTCTCTTTTTGAAAGTTTTAGGGTTTACTTTTATTTTATTATCAGTGCTTATTATTTTTTCCAAAAGATTGTATTTGTATATTTATGAAAGAAAATTTTTTATTTGTCATGTGTGATTGCGTTTGGATTTTATTTTAGGTTTGACTGCTCATTTTTCAATTTTGACTTCTTATTTTTTAGTGTAAATCAATTGCTTAAGAAGTTAGAATTGGATTACATTGAAAATTGTATCAAATCCTGTCTTTTGTATTATTATTATTTTGGGCATTCTAGCCCATACTACAAAACCAAAAACAAAGAAACTCGATCACTCCATCCAACCGAATCTAGTTTAGGTTTGGATGGCCACGAAAGTTCCAAAAAATTGACTCAATCCAACTAAGATGTTTTGATTGGTTTGGATGTGTTTTACTCTTAACTTGATATGCATATATACCTAATGTATGGTTCAAAGATTTGTCTCAAGAAATGTATGGAATGGATGTTGAAGTTGGGAATAAGAAATATCTAGTACGTCAAAGGGGATGCAGCTTTTTGTTGTGCAAGGCATCTATTAGCAATACTATTTTGGGATGAATTTTGGAAACATAGGAAATTGCCAATGATAGTACCTGAAGTGGGAGATGGGTTCTCTCTAAGCAAAGAGAACTAGGAGGAGAAGGTTAAGCGAAAAAGGCTAAGTAGAAATAGCACTCTAGCTCGCTATAAAAAGGAAGACTTCAGGAAGGGGCTAGTGGAGCAAAGAATGAAAGAGAGAGGGTAGGCCCCATAGGTCAATTGTGAATTGACCACCACCACCCTTAACTACCCTAAGAAAACCAATAAAGAGGTGACACATGGAGCTTATTGATAAGGAGCAAGACTTGATGCGAATGATGTTTGAATGATGGGACAAAAGATGCAAGTCGTCCGTCTAGCAAAGGTTAGCCATTCGGAATGAACTATAAATACCCCTTGAACCCCTCAGAGAGGGGGTTAGATACACATGGGGAGGTTACGAGCAAACACTTGTGAGTTTATTTTAGTGAGAGATTAAGCTTTTGGTCTTCTCTTTCAACTCACAATGATTGACTAAACCTGACCAAAACATTTGGCCACTCCATTAGGTAGTTGAGAGGAATGTGGACCAAAGAGAGATGGTTGGAGTTCCTTTCACATTCCCTTTTGGAGACATTTCTTTCGAAGAAGGGTAAGACATGCAGAGTATGATGGAGGAAGCAACTAATTTGGCTTTATGGATTACTTCACCAAGGAGGAAGAAGTACAGATGACGGAGCAATGAGTTTAGGATCACCTCCAAATCAGTGATAGGAAGGGGATTAACTAATTTATTACAATTTTTATTTTTGGTGCTATAACAATTTTTTCATTGCAAGTTGTTGAAATTATTTTTTAATAAATAAATAAATATTTTTAATTAAAATTTTGAATTATAAAGTATTTAGTCTTTATACATACATAGATTTCTGTTAGTATGTTACTTTAAATAAAAAGCAATTTTATTTTACTTTTATATTGAAAATCTCATATATTATAATATCTTATCTTTAGTTAATTTATAATTATTATTTAAATTAATTTATAATTTTATATTATGATAATAAATCATGAAAGGCACGGGCCACTATGCTCGTTCTCAAAAATGGAGGAGAGACCTAGGCTTCTTTTATGTCCATGACTTTCAGATGCACGGACTCATGGATTGCCGCCAAGTAAGGAAGGTGTTCCACAGGGAGAGGAGAGTAGGCAGGGTAATCCTGTCCCTGGAACCAGGCTTTAGTGCACCACTAACCACTACCCACTACCCACCTAGGAAGTGAATGTCATAGTGGGGAGGAGTGCAATGGCACAAGCTGCTAAGTTGTCTTTTTTTCTTTTGAATAATTTTTTAATTATAAATGTTTAGGAATTAAAAAAATAGAAATTAAGAAAAGGATTGATAAAATATTAATATTAATAAAAATTATAAATTATTTTTTAAATTATCTTTCCTTATTTTCAATACTTTAGTTTCCTTTTTTATTAATATGTCAATAGTATTTAATAGGGTTATTATTGACAAAAAGAATAAATATTGTCCAAATTTTTTAAATAAATAATTATTTTTAAATAAAATAAATTTTAAAATGGATAATTATTTAAAGACTGAGGGAGGGTTACGAGGAATCTATGGAGGAAGTCATGCGAGAGAAATCATCAAAATAAAAATCGTGGGTGCCTGCTCGCGACAACTATGACTTGATGAAGCGCGATCGCTAGGAGGGGAACCGTGCGATTGGTGGGGGACTTCTTCAGGGCGAGTCGTTGGGGCTCGTGTTAATGCAATCCGTTTTAGAGAAAACAAGAAGATGAGAGAGTTGTTGCGCCACAATAGGCCATTGTATGTTGAGGCGGTGGTAGAAGCGAAGAGGGTGAGGGGAACATTGGCGGATAGTGGCTTAGGAGTGAATGTCATTACAATGAGTGTGTTTGAGACGTTAGGGCCGTCAAGGGTGCTGATACACCAAATTGATTTGTTGTTAAATACATTCCAGGGAAAGCCTGTAGAGGCGGTAAGGATGACATGGGTTAATTTACAGGTTGGGCCGATGAAATCCTTGAATGGCTTTCAGACCCTAGAAGGAAACCCTAGCTACCAGATATTGTTGGGGCAGTGGGGGATGCACAACCATTACTATATCCCAAAGAAGGTGGTGCGTCCATGTGTTAGACATGGATCCGTACGTATCTAATTAAAAATAATAATTTTTTTAAGCTCAGACACTCACTTGACACGGCTCTAATTCACTATGAATATGCTTGAGTTGATTTCTATGTTTTTTAAAAATTTTTAATACCAACATGAGCCCAAACCATTCCTAGTTGTTTAGTTGAACTTGTGTTGTTAGGTTATTTTATTTTGAAAATTCTTTAATTGATCACAAAAAAAAAAATTAATTAGATAAAAAAATTATACAAACACAACAAAAAAATTCAGATAAAAAAAAATCATACAACGAAATAAAAAAATTTGTATATATATTTGCCTTGTTCATATTTTGTAATCTTTTGAGTTTGATGTATCTGTGTATTGTGTCCACGTTAATGTCTATGCTTCGTACCTATATCCCATCCACCCTAATATGAGGCCAAAGCATTCTTTCATCCACGGCCGCCCACAAGCTAATTTCTTCTTTACATAATCTGTGTTTCATAAGCCATAAGTATTGTTTGTAAATTTTTTGTCTCGTTAACCGTGCCAAACTAATGTTATTTGAATCTGTAAATTCCAGTTACAGCGAGAAGTGATCAAGAAGCTGGAATAATTTTTGTTTGTATATATATATATTCAGATTTCGGGGAAGGCTGAGTTTTACATGAACGTTCAAGGAACATATTTCATAGAACTACTATGAGATACATCTCTTGCAAGCAGATTTGAATAAGATACTGTGCAATGTCAACTCATGAGTTTATATGACTTTTCTTGAAGATAAAGGTTGGAGAAGCTACGATTCACAGAAAACAAACATAAGACAGAATAGGGAGGAAACAAAAAACAGAGAATGTATGATGCAGCTCTGACAAGTATGCTGAATTTCATAAATAACAAAGCAATAAGTAGAATATCGTT
Source organism: Dalbergia cultrata (assembly GCA_031216105.1). Classification (NCBI taxonomy): domain Eukaryota; kingdom Viridiplantae; phylum Streptophyta; class Magnoliopsida; order Fabales; family Fabaceae; genus Dalbergia; species Dalbergia cultrata. Next base: position 39,874,129 of record CM062352.1, read on the forward strand.
CCCATGAGTGTAGGTCAAGTACCAACCTACTAAGAGAGACAACTATGTGAATTAAAAAATATAATGAATAAAGTTATGAAATTTAAATTTAAAAAATCTGTAAGAAAAGTAAAAACGGGTACACAAGAATAAATGAATGAATTATGAATAAAATTATGTTATGTTATGAACACAATGGATTAATGATTTAACCTATTTGCATATTCAATTACCACGGATTTCTATTGCCTAGTTTTTATCTTAATCGACTAATGATTAGTCGCTCTAAATTAATTTAACATTTCTCGAAGTGTTGGAATTCTCTTTTAAGATGGTGGTCCAGCCAAAGATTGGATTAATAATGCAAGACTTGGATAATTTTTTTATCTCGATAAACCCAAAGTATCACCGGCAAAAATATGACTAATTCCCTCGAAACATAACACTTACAAGAGGAAATTAGATAATTTGTACGAGATTATATGTTTTTAAGAATGTGGAGTGTTTTCGGTTTAGAGTATAGACGCGCCTGCTGTTCTTCGTAAATTGTTTTTGTTGGATGACCATATCCATCTATGGACATAGCTATCATCCAATCTACTGATTCATCATTCAATATATCTCTAAGATATGATGTGTTCGAGTGAAAATGAGAACATAAGAGGATCCAATGACAAGTAGAAATATAGCGAAGCAGGACTGAAGTTACTTCCATTCTCTCACACTCTCATTGTCTATCTTCGATGGCTATTGATCAGTAATCACTGTCCCTCTACACCATTGCCCGCCAGTGAAGAGCCTAAACAATGGCAGTCTTGAAAATGCAAAGTGCCATAGAGCAACAAAAGAAAAACCAGCAAGCATAGTAACCTGCCAACTCAACTATTTTCATTTGAGCAAAATTTGGAAACTCCATTATCACCCTTGACAGTTGACAGTTTCATTGGTCTTATGCCAATGAATGAAAAAGCAAGACAAATAATTTTATGCAAATAGGTTACAACTTCTTTGCTTTTGCATTCCAGGAAGTTAAGTAGTGGCAGAAAATTGAGTTTGTGTTATGGTACTCTCAAACATGTCATACCCAAATATTACATTCTCGATAAAGTTTTTGAAACAGGCATATTGCATCACCATTGAACTGAGGTGATCAGGACAGAGGCGCTTCTATGATATCTACCGATGACAAATTGACAAGTTTCTACCTAAATGGAAAAATGACCGCTCTTTTCACATCAAGAAAGAGACTTAAATATGTTTTTAATCTGTGAAAAAATAAACAAATTTTAGTTTAGTCCTAAAATAAATGTTAGGTTACAATCCACACATTTTAAAAACTGCTTGATTTTAATCCTTCTTGTTAAATGGTCTATGCTAAGTTTTGAACTGGCTATCAGATGAGCGACGTCATTCATTCCAACATAATAGCATGCAATCCTAAGTTACATGGATTAAAACTATGCAATTTTAGAAATATTTATATTGAAACAAAACATTCTTTTTTCAGGAACCACCCCAAAATTTGCTTATTTTTCAATTACCTCATGAAACAAAATAAAAGATATTACCACCTGTAACTTGTTCAAATGCAATATACTAGGAAACAAAGTTCGACACAAAAAATACAATATTATACCATTATCAGCTATCGAACACGGCATCAATGGAGTTACAGTGTCGGTTAGTGATCAAGCATCAGGATACTTGAACGATATAATGGATTTAAGTTGTCGTCTGCAATTGCAGTTCTTGCTGCAAAATTTGACAACCTCCGTAACCACAACACAACTGCAATTGTAGCCACATTGGCCACCCACATTTTCTCACAATCACTAAAAACAACCAAATCGACAATTTAAAACCGTGCACGTAATATCAGATTGTGAAAAATAATCTATCAGTGGTCTTTTTGTGCTACTAATGACTCTAACAAGCCTTGCTAAGAAACTAGTTCATCATCAGAGACATGACCATGACCCTGATATTTGACCTCAAACTCCCACAATTTGCTTCTCAAGAACTAAAAATGATCTCAAGTTAAAGCATCCCCTATATCGAATCTCTTGGGGAAAACATTAATTAGAAACCGAGGCTCTGAAAAAGTCAAGCAATTAAGCTTTAAGTCTGGCACACAACTGATGCATAAGAGACATAGAAAAGTGTTTATTGAAATGGCGATAAAATGTTGGCAAACACATTATGCATTTAGCCATATGTTCACAATTCTTATTTTCAAACCACTCCACAAGTTTACAAAGTACTTACTTGTGCAAAAGTAGTCATCATGAACTGGCATTTATCCGGAGTTGCCTTGTGGCCGCCGAACTTGTCGACTCAGGTTCGGAGATTTTACAATGGGAGAAGAAACTTGAGTAGAGACCAAAAAATAAAAAATCAAAGGAAGTAAGAAAATAAACTAGTGTAGTATGCAGAGCAGTCAGGTGCTAGGGCATCCATTGGGCCCAGCCCAACACAGAGAATACCTCATAACCAACTATTGCAAGTCAGCCAGAAGTTAAGACCATTCTTCACAGTCGCCCCCTCAGAACCTATAAAGAAAAGGAAATTCCCTTTAATTACGAATGATCATTATCTCTTCCTCTAACTTAGACACACACACTCCTCCTGTGAGTACTTTTCCTTTTCTAGGTACTAACTCGAGCATCCAAGTCATTGGGAAATTCAGGTTATCCTATTCATTACCAGCACCTAGATGTCACAGAATTCAATCAATCTTTTCCTTACAGGTAGGTACCCAAGAGTACCTAGACTTAACCAAATTCAACAGATCTGAGGCCTACCTACCTTGAACCCCAAAAATAAAAGGCCTGGCATCTATGTTTACAGAATTTATCATCAACGAGTCCACACATACATATGATTCTCCACAGAGATTTCAGGAAACTTATACCAGCACTATTATAAGAATGTTTCCAGATCCACCTACATTTAAGAAAATTGGCGGTCAAGGGCCATGCCAATCTAATTTCAACCATAGCAAACCTGCAAAATCGTTCTCCTCCTCAACAACCAGGTGAATCAACTCTATAGCAGATACCAGAGTCCAATATGCCAATCATGAGACACTTTTGAGATAATCAGTTAAACAATATCTACAAACAAGAAAATTTAAACAACACAGCACTACCTACATCCTTTCCTTCCATCAGCAGCTTTGCGGAGCTTTCTCTGATCCTCAATCCTCGCCAAAACGATCACCAAACTCGCCCCCAAACCCTTCCTATCCAAACAACCAAAATCCCTTTCACTTCCAGCCACAACTCGAACCAGCTCTTCAGTGCCTACAAAAACCTCAAATTGCTATCGATCACGACTGCAATGGATACTTCCGCGGCCTCCCTCGCTTCTTCGGACCAGATCCCGATCCCACAGCAACTCCATTCGAAACGCCCCTTCCCCTGGTAGCCCCCCTCGCGGGAGTCACCGCCACAACCGGCGCAGCACCATTTCCCCCATTCACCTGCGCCACAGCGGACGGTGCAGGCATCCAATTCGGCAGAGCGGACGCAGGCTGCTGCGGCGCCGGGGCAGCCGTCACTGGCTCCGCAGGAGCAGCCTCTTTCTCTGCGTATCCAACGCTCCCGACCACAAACCCCATCGGAAAGAACCCCCAGCAGCAATAATACGCGTCCTGCCCCGGCACCAAAGGCGGAAGCGAAGGAATCGAGATCCCATGGAACGATCTCTCGCAATTCTGGCAACTCAAGCAGCAACCCTCGTAAACCCTCGGGTACTCGTAGAGCCTGTAACAGTAAGGACACGCGGTCCAGAACGTCCCCGATCTGCGCTGCTGCCTAGGGTTCGAGTTCTCATCCGCCGCGATCTCGTTCCTCGCGGCGGAAGCGGCGGTGTTGTTGATGCCAATGTTCATCGAGTCGTAGCTCAAGTTGTTCCTCGCGCTTGGGCCAGGGTTGGGCCCGGGCCCAGGCCCGGTCCTGCGGACGGGTAGTTTCTCCTGCTGGACCCAGCCGGGAACAGAGAGGTCGACGCGGGAGAAGAAGGAGAGCTCCTTGTCGTAGTTGGATTTCTTGATTGGGTCGGAGAGGATGGCCCAGGCGTCGGCGACGAGCTTGAAGGCGTTATCAGCGTAAGCGAAGCGGCTCTTGTCGGGGTGGAGGAGGAGTGCGAGGCGGCGGTAGTGGCGCTTGATGAGGTCGAGGTCGGTGGTGCGGCGGTCGACTTGGAGGACGCCGTACCAGTCCGGCTGATGGTGGTGGTGGTGGGTGGCGGCGGGGGTGTTGGGGCGCTTGTCGGCGGCGAGGAGGACGTCGACGATGGCGAGGATCTGGTCGGAACCTTCTAGAAGGGGCTCGGTTTCCTGTGCAAGGATGGCGAACTCACGGGAGCCGTTCAGATCGCGGGATTGGAGGAGCTTCTCTGCGATCCCCAGCAGGCGCTCGGCTTCAGCTCGAGTTGCTGTCTGCATAATTTTTTTTTTTTTCCTTAAATTTTGTTTCAATTTGTTAGGGTTTGTTTGGGGTTTGCTGATGGGCTTGGTTTGTTGGCAGTGTGAGGAAGTGAATAGTGCTGAGGAAAGCTAAAATGACTTTTGGCTGGGGGACAAGCTGCAAAGTTACTCCCTCTCTAACACATGGAATAATGGCTGAATTCATTCTCTCATGTGAAAAATATTTTATCATAGATTAAATCCTATTAAATTTATTATTTATTATATTCTACAATTCATACTTGGCCGTCTTTCTTAATTAATAATAAAAATTAATACATAATAATATCATGAATTTCTTTTTTTTAAGGGTGCGGGTCATTGAGACATAAAAATAAAGATAAAAGTTATATAAATGAATTACATGCATAAAACAACATATAAAATTTATTCATTTAATTTTTACTCTCATTTTAACCAATATTCAAACATTTCCTAAGAAGTACACATAGATGGAGAATGTCAACTGGGCAAGGCGATGGCGAGGGATAGTCCCTCACCACCCACCCCAATACATAAATATCCACCCCCATCCTTGCCCCATATCCATGTGGGTACCCATTCTTATGATCCCCATGAATATCCATTGGTGCCTACTATATTATTAAAATTATAAAATAAATGAAAAACCATGCTCGTTTTAAATATCATCATAAGTTAAATACATTTAGAATCAACTCATAATGTAAATTGCTTGACCCCCGAGTTATACATTATGAGCAAGCGAGCAGCCCATAATATAAGATCTTGTAAATATTATCATAATTTTAATTTATCCAATGAATTAAAATTATCCAAACATAATTTAAATATATTTTAAACCCAACTACTTAAACGCTTGAAATTAAAGGTAAATAGAGCTATACTTAGTCCAACTAATCCAAATAACAATAAAGCAACTCAAACCAATTTAAATAGTGGCATTCAATCAATCCAAGTACCGATCAAATTTTGATACGATGACACTCATGCTTCAACTTTAACTTACATAACTTGATTCGTAACAAACAAACATGTACAAAGAAAAATGAAAACAAACAACATTATTGTGAATTTTATAAATAGAAGCATATATAAAATTCCACTAACATTATCATCAATATCAATATCTTTTAGTATTCCATTACTTTCAATGCTCCCTTTTGAATTGTAAGAACTTGAGCAAGAAAAATAAAGTAATTATAAATTCATCGTTATAAATTAATATAACTACTTAATTAAAATAAATGAACTTGGCTACGAGTTACCTGTGATGTTAGTCCGTAGCCAATCCTAGAGACACATCAATGCCTCCAATGTATATGGGTGTAGTCTACTATAGTATGGAGTAAGGAATCAACCGCTAGTATTAAATGTTGACTCAGAAACTACTACAGATATAGGAACTAATAGAAAATCTCTAGCAATCATTTGCAAGGCTAGGTATTTCAAGCCATTGGTCTTTCACCAAGCTAGAATGTGAAACTCTTCATCTGAACTAGAGGAAACAAACTCTTCTAAATAAAGATCTAACTCTGACTTAAGGTTCATTCTAATGGATTGCTCATTAACATACATTGCAAAGTTTGATCTCCAACTTTCCTTTCTTCCAACTGAGCTTGTGCCATAATCTATCACACTTGACCTTGATGAAGAACTAGTCCTTACCTTTAGTTGTGCTACTTCTTGATTGAATGAGTAAGTTCCTATAACCACGATTTCATCTCCCCTTTTTTGAGTTTTGATAAAAAGCTTGCCTTATATCTCGTGTAGTTCGAAGCTTACAAGTCTTGAGTACTCATGAAAGTGTAATGTTTCTTACTTTGGATCACCTAAGAGCTTTGTGTGACAATAATTGCAAACAACCTTGAACTTTCCATCCATCTCTTCCCTCTTGAAATAATTCCAAACAATTGAAGTTTGCTTTCTTCTAACTCTTCAACTTCCATTTGGAGCTAATTTTTGACCTTGGGTTTCTAGTGTAGGTGAGGTGTAAGATGCATGAGAAGGGGAGTTGAATCATGCTACCCAAAAACTTTTCTTTCTAAAATGCAAGGGAAAAACAATTTAGTTAGCTTAAAAAAGTAACTTTATGAAGTGTCTACAAAACCAAATAAGTTCAGAAAGTGATAAATGCAATTTTAATATCACACACATAAGAGATAAAAACACAAGCCAAACATAGAGAGATTAAATATGAAGAAGATCACACAAAGTATCTATAATGATTCAGTCAAGTTTGCTTACATCTAGTCCCCACCAAAACTTATTGAGAGTTCCACTGTAACTTTTTTCTTATACAAGAAAACATCAAGATAGTCTTTCTCTAGACTTCTCAAGTTAAATAATCAGTATAATTGACTATCACTCACAAGTAATCTTTCTCTAGCCTTTCCAAGCTATCTTAAATTATCACTACTAGATCAAGGTACAAAAGATATATAATGGCTTTGGTGTTTAACTCAAATCTTCACTCAAATTTCCTAAGAAGTGTATATGAAGTAAGGAAAACACTTGAGATACTTCTTTCTAATTTATCACAAGAGTATGTTAGCTAATAAATCTGGAAAGAAGATTTTAGACTTCAAAAACTGGAATTCAAAGAATAACAGGCTTTAGGAAGTGAAATGTAGATTTGTATGTCTTGAGCGCAAAAGTTTCTTCCAGCTTAAATGAATGTTGCTTTTATACTTGAAATTTTGAATTAGACAGTTGGACCTTGATTTCATCCCCATCATACATGTGTTGATCATTTGTTATGAGCCTAGGATTGGTATTCTAGAGACTGTGGTTGAGCTTATGTCAAAGACAACTATCACAATACAAAAATGGTTGTCTTTTGTTCCATATGTACTGTAGATGCTTCAGAAACTTGTTCCAAAGTCATATATGGTTTCTAAACTTCTCAGCTGATGAAATATTCATAAAAAATGTATATTTTTCAAGTAAAAGGCCAATATATCATGAGCAACGACTTTCTAAGGCTATATTTTCTTGTTAACATAAATATCTTCAGCTTTTAATGAGTTTCTTTAGTTTCTAATGCGTCCTTCACTTTCTAATGATATTTTTTCACTTTCTGAGCTCTTCTTGCTATTTTGAGTTTTTTTTCTACAGTATATGTGAGTCTCAAAAGAGTGTTGATTTCTTCTCTAAGGGAACATGATCGAGTTTGGTGGAGATGTGCTTGATTTGATCACGAATAACCACCTTTTGATGTTGTCATGTCACTTTCTAATGTATTAGGATACTTTATGATGTTTTGATGTACTTTCTAAAGTATCTCACACATTGTACCTCACTTTCTAAGCCATTCTTCATACTTTTAACAAAAATGTAAACATTTTGAATTAGTTTTTTTATCATGTTAAATCATGATAATACGAAAAATATTTCATGAAATTTGTTATATATGATAGGAGAAAGTTCCTGTTTGACATTTGACAAACTCAAGTAAATTATTAGTTCATTCTTCAAAATATTTTTAACAAAATTTACTTTGTTGTCACTTTAAACTCAAGCTCTAAAACTCTAGAGCTAACAATCACCTTTTTATTAATGATGACAAACCAAATTTTGACAAAACCTTTTGGAGAACAGTGAAAGAAGGTTTCTTCATAGTTAAGAAACTTGAAGAATTTTGCTTTCTAAAACTTAGTAATATTTTGCTTAAAACTTAGGTTTTCAGAAATTGATGTTTCTTGAAACTTTCTGTTGTGAATCAAAATTTTATTAAGTTTCTCATAATCACATAACACAAAAGAAATTTACAAGGTATATCAGATATGATAGCATCCATATTTAAAACCTTGTAACCAATCATATATATAACACATAATATCCAAGACTTTGAGATGAGAACAAAAACATCAATATGAATAGACATATCAAGTTCATTGCTTAAAAAGGAAATGTACATGAAATGTGATAAAGACGTAAAGAAAAGCAAATAGAATAATAATAAAATGTTCAGAGTAACATAAAATAAAATGAAATGATGAAACACAAATATATGTATGTGTTTTCTGAGCTCCCCATCATATCAAGACTATATAGACATTATGCCAAAAGATTTCATCATATATTCGTCTTCCCCTTTTATCATCAACAAAGAGGGTGCATAAGTCCTAACCATCATCGGCCTCCTTTCTTGATGTCCTTGAGCTCATACAGAATTTGCAATAATAGGTCTTCATGCCTTCTCATTTGTGCTCCAAGGTCTTTATTGGTAGCTTCAACATAATCCATCCCTATAGCAAGGTCTCTTTGATTGTGTAGGAGAAGTTGAGTCTTAGTAAGAGAGGTTGAAGTGTTGGTAGGTGCAACTTCAAAATCTTGCTCATCATTATTGAGATTTAGAGGCACAGTGCCTCTTGATCCATGAGTTTGCTCAGAAATCTCTTTTTGGACTCGATCAGTAGGCATTATTATAGTTTCTTCAATTCTTGGCTAAGGCAATGGAGAGCTTAATCATGTATAGATTTAAGTCCTCAATTCTTTACCTTTCAGCATTGGAATTTTCTTCTTCCATATCCTTAGAGACATATTGTATAATCTGACTCAAAGGAACTTGATCATCATCATCTTTAAAGGGTACTTTCTCAAGTTCCCTTAGTTCTTGAATAGAATTTTCAATTTCTGCAACAACTTCTGAGGCAAGTTTGGAGTAAATGGGGATATAGAAAGTGGGAAGCTGGTGTATCCAAACTACTGAGAGGTGACTCTTGGTGCTGGCTCTTAGATCACCGTAAAGGGTTTAGAAACTATAGTAGCTTGGCTTTTACTTGAACTTTGAATGCCCTTGGCCATCTATACGTAGTTTTTGAGCTTCCTCCATCTTTCTCTTCTCTTGCACAACTTTGCTTTCTATAAGGGCTTGCTCAGTCTCTTCATCCTTAGAAAAGCCAGGACCTTCTTTTTTATGAACAATTCTTGCTCTTTCTGCAGCCAATTGCTCATTCAAAATGATTGAGATTTTGAATTTTCCTTTGGGAAACTCCTTTCTTTTGATTGGGAGTTTATCAGGTCTCCCCTTGGGTTAATCATCAACCTCAGTTTCAAAAGCTTCTAACTCATTTTTTGAAGCACTTTCTTACTTTTTCATCCTATTGTCTTCTTTATTTTTAGTTTTTCTCTCAAGTCCTCTTGATTCTTCTTCAAATTGAGTTTCTTTCAAGTAACTTTTTGAAAGGAGAACTATCTCTCTTTTCCTCCTCAGTACTTGTTCTTTCTTTTCAACTTTCTTTTTTTCCTTTTTCTTTCCTTTTTTTTTTCTTTTCTTCTTTCCTTTTTTTTTTCTTTTCTTCTTTCTTGCCTTTCTGAGGGCTTCTTTTCTAACCCTTTGCTAATGTCTTGAAAGAGTTTATACCAAATTCTATTTCAAGCATGCATTCATGGCTCTCATTAGAAAGAGGGTATCTAAGATGTTAGAAAGCCCTTGTTGGTAACATGTCATAAGGAACAACAACAGTTCCTCTTTTCTCCTTTGCCATAGCACTAAACATATAGTCTATCATCATCCTTGGGACATTTACCTTTCTCTTTGAGAGTAGACAAAATAGCAACATAGAGCCTATTCCCATTAACATATCAGTGATTTCTAGTCTAGGTAGTATTGTGAATAGGTTAATAGAAAATACCACCATAGCCTTGGAATTCAACATAGCAGCATTGATTTCTCTAACTTTATTTACTCTGGAGTCGGTTAGAGTTTTGGAAACATCACCTTCATTGACTCTAATCTTGTGCGACCACTCATCATCAGATAAGCAAGCCATGCCATCGATCATATGGTGCTTTTGTTATTTAAACCATGTTAGAAGGCTGCAATGTGGAATATGTGCTCTCTAATAATGGATGAAAGGGAGTTTCTAGAGTTCCTTGCAATTGGGAGTAGAAAGACATAACCACCCAGGAAACACGCTTCTTGAAATTGCAACAAAGTTTTCCTAACCTTGTGCAGAAACAACTTCTTTAAGGATTAGTACTTGCTCAAGCAATTCAGGCTTAAGAGTCTTTCTAGGGGGCCACTTTCATTAAAGAAAAAATGCATCTTGCAATGCTTTTTCATGTTGGACTCATTATGCATATGAAATCTGTCTTCTTGTCTATCAATTTCAATTGTCGCCCCATGATTAAGGTTTGTGAGAATGTAGAGAAAGTGAAAAGGATTTGGTCTTGAGAAGAAGAGAAATGTTTGGGGATTAGAAGGTTGTTTTGAAAATTTGAGAGCTTAAGGTTGCGATATAAGGGTTATAGAAGCATTTAAGGTAATGAATGGAGGGTTAAGGATGTGTTCAAGGTTATGGAATGGGGATTATGACGTTTGTGGGAGTTCCAGGAAAAGGGAAAGAACAGTTTGGTAACTATCAAATTATGGGAAGAATGGAAAGGTTTAAAAAACTATTTCCACTTTAAATGCACATCAGAAAGTGAAATATTTTTTAAAAAGGGTGTCTAATCTTTAGAAACTAGATCACGTTCTAAATAAATTTCTATCCCTTGGAAACAAGTGCACTTTCTGAACTTTTTTCTAATTTTCAAATACTTGAAAACTTTCTAACCCATTCTAACTTCTTCAAAAAAGACACTTAACATTCTTAGCTATGACTCGAACTTTCTAAAGAGGTTTCTAAAGCTGATGAAGTACTTTCTATCCTCAAAAAGTAGTTCTGAACTTTTAGAGATAGTCTTCGAAGAAAAGCCTCAAACAAGAGTCACTAAGGACTCTAGAAAGTGTAATGAATGCTATCAATGTCATGTAATGCAAGTTTTCAAAAGCTTTTCAGGTTTAGAACTTTTTTCAAGAAACAAAATGATCTCCAGCTAAGGGTTTAGTGAATATATCAAAAACTTGATCTTTTGTATTCACAAACTTTAGCTCAATATCACATCTTTGTACATGGTCCCTTATAAAATGATGTTTCACATCAATGTGCTTGGATCTAGAGTGTTGAATATGATTTTTGGCAAAGTTTCTAGCATTAGTGTTATCACATATAAAATAGGGATTTTGGTACACCTCAAGTGATAATCTTCAAGTTGGTTTCTAATCCAAAGCATTTGTGTGCAATAATTTGCAGCAGTTACATATTTAGTTTCTGCAATTGAGCAAGCAATTGTATTTTTCTTCTTGTATAACCAAGTGATTAAGCAATATCCAAAGAAACAGCAGCAACCATTTGTACTCTTTTTTTCCACTCTATATCCAATAAAATTAGCATCATAATATTCGACAATATCACTAGAAGTACATTTATGGTTGTGTGAAGGAGATTGGCCAAGGATCATCCTAATTTTCTTTGGAATGGAATAATACGGGGATCCCTTGAACAAAAACTAGCTAGGTAGCAAAAAGATTAGCTTAACAGGGCTCCACAGAGATCTTACTATTCGTTGATGTAGGATCCACACCATTCAAAATATCCCTATTAGTAACCACATTAGCACAATGAGGTGCCACAACAACTAGTTCTTTAGCAGAGGCTTGGAGCAAATCAATGCATACCCAAGCTAGCCCAAACTCATGATACATAAATGGCCAAGCATCAATAAAGGTTTGCTGCTCCGTTCTAAATAGCCAATCAACAATTTGATAAGCTATTTGGGCAGGAATAGGGATATCCTTGAACTTGTTGGCATCAGTCGAAGCATTTACAACATGAACTGTGGTTGCTCCACTTTGACAAAAAATATGGGGGAATACTCTTTCACCCAACGATAAAGGAACCAGAGTGGGTGATAAGAGCCTTATTGGATGATGAGGTTTTTAATTTGTTAACCCAGAGGTTCAAACACTTATAAAACAGGGAAAAAAGCAAAGTGGCTAGGATAATGGGCCTACCAGCCATTATAGCTGTAACATAATAGTTGTATGAATCAATAACCTGAAGAGAGCTTGTACAAAGAAAGAATTTGCACATCCAAAAAAGAAGAAAAAGCATGATGTTCAGTATCAGAAACTAGGCCAGGCATGTGGTTATGTTGAGAAAGGAAGACATGGTAAGGGGCATTGTTTCTATTAACGAGATAAACTTGGCTAGAGGAGAAAGCATTGTAAAGAGTTAGGACCTAATCCCCTACTACAAGAAGACCTAAAATAGCTACTATGTCATACAAAGTGTCATGACCAGATTCAGGAACGTGATTGGCATGTGAAGAATCCCATCCCCACATAAGCCTTCTAGGTGACGTGGCTTTCTAAATGCTTAATTTATCAATAAATATAATAATTAAAATGTGATCTCTATTAAATCTCTAGCATTTTCTCAAATTAAAACATCATTTAGTTTCATAAACTGAAAGTGTTTAATGTTCAAACTCTGAAAATCCACTTAATATTGGAAACTGAATCACAAATAACACCCTTTAGGCATGTTACATAAACTCAAATCAAACTTTATCAATTCAAATCTATACTTGTAAACTAGCAACACATGCATATTATTTCAAATACTGAAATTTAATACTAAATCTAAAAATAAAGTATGGCTTGGATTCTTTCTGCACATCTACTAGAGCACTCTAATACTAATATAAACCTATACTAAGCCTTACTCCACCATAAGGCTCACCGATGGGAAGAACTGCATCTACTAATCTGGGTTGAAACTGAAACTGTACCTGCAACTATGAGAGGAAGGGTGAGAGGTGAGTCAACAGACTCAGTGAGTGAGTTCTCACCCATCACCCATATGGGACAACCAAGAAATGTAATATAATATACATGCAACAATCATAAATCATTTGATATTTAAATACATAGCTAGCTAGGAAAGCACTTTTCATACTATAAATTCACAACAATCATTTTTAACTCATAATCAAACATGAAATCATTTTAACTAGGGGTGCGGCAGAGTATCGGGAAATAGTATGCTGAATATAATAAATACATATATTAATAAAAACTGTAAACTCATAAACTAAAAGATTGTACCCAATCCCTGACAGACAAGAGCACCTGCTGAAGTCATACTAGTCCTTCATGGACAAACTGTGGGCACCTAACTAGGCCCCATTTTTTTGTAACTGCTGGGGGCGAAACTGTCCTCTAGCAGACATCTTGGTACCAAGGTTAATAATCTCTTCACAGCTGTTAACTAACTGTCTGTTTCCTTATCTCTATCGCCTAAACTAGTTTGTCAAAAAAACCAAAACTAAAAGGTGGATACTCTATCCCTCGCGAACGCGAGCTCCTAAATATTAGTACTCTGAGAGTTATAAACTCATATAACTCTAACAATCAGACTTTAGCATAATTGTGGTTGTGAAAAATCAAGCCCAAAGGATCACCGCTTATAGGCGTTCCAATTTCAAGCCCACATAATATGTGTCTGGCAGTAGCTAGGAATCATACTGAATTCCATACCTCTTAGTACCATAAAACTAAATTTCTAAATTCATATCAAGCTAACATATCTTTATACACTTGAAAATTCTAAAATCATAACTCAATCATTGTGGTTTATCATCATAATAACTCTAAAGTCATAACAACATATTTATTTAAAAGCTAAATCATACTCTAGTGTCATATATCTCCAACATAAATAATTATCTTAACTGAATATTCTAAAACATAGCTTGACATCTAAATCTTGAAAGCATATTAATGTTATAAACTCATAAAACGTGTTTGAATAAATAGCAAGGTTGCTACAATATATATTTGCTTAATGAATCCTTTCTCAAACATATAAACATTTTCTATAGCACACAACATCACAATCGTGGTCCCATGGTTTTCTAAAACATATTTCTTCATGTTATGATAACAAAATCATATTTTTTTCTAGCTAGACATAATCATATTTTATATTTTTTTTTCTCATCTTAAATTCCATATTTCACAATCATAATGCATAAAACATAATTATATTGACTAAAATAAGGTCACGAGTTTGAACTCATTCACTGTTTAGAGCCAAGAGTATGTGGGCACCACCAACTTGACCTTGAAAGCTTGGAATAATACCAACAACTACTATAGAGCAACATTGACTCTAGATTAAACTCTAATCACCTCTAGATAACATTACTAAAACAATTCTAATAACATTGGGGGAGCACCCCAACTTGACAACAATGAGAGAAAATAAATACCCATACCAAGAATGTGAAAGAATGGAGACAAAATCTATTGATATAAACATACTTTGATGATTTGGGGGAGCTAGATTGGAATGAAATTGAAGAAAAAGAGAGAAAATGGTGGGGGAAGGGTTCTGGTTCGGGGAAAAATGGGAGGAAAGAGTAGGTGAGGCTTTTATAAAGATGGGGCAGGCTTCAGCAACAAAAACAACATTGTTTGATAGTGTTTTTGCTAAACTGACACCTCTATAGGGGTCTATGAGCGCTATAGCTGTCTAGCCAAAATCTCGACACTGACCGTCCGTGCGTACATCACTTATGACTGCCATAGCAGTCCTAGATTGCTATAACGGTCCTCATCACACTGAAATGAAATGTTGTGACCATTATCGCGGTCCTGGACTGCCACAGCGATGACAGAAATGCCTGATTTCATCATTACTGCTATATGGCTCCTTGTTGTCTCAATACTCACTTATTAAGTTAATGTCCTCATTCATTTTACTCTCCATTAACTTTAAAACATAAATGTAAATAAGGAATTACCCCCCCATTTGTACTCAAATAAAATATCTAAAAAATCAAAATCTAATTTTTGAGTTCTAATTCAAATTCTGAAATTCTCGCGATTTTCTAAACTTGGGGCCTAAAAATGAAACATCTAGATGTTTCCTAAAATTTGTTAAAAATCACTCTTTAGTTGGTTTTCCTTTGGAGAGCAATTACCGATACTTTTGATCCTAATAAAGTGCCTTTAACATACAGCTCTCCAAGGAGGTGTAGGCTCTAGAATTAGCGAAATCCCAGACCCGACAACATGGGTAAGTCCCGGGGCACTCTAAGGCTGTATGAAACTCGTCTACTGACACGTGTACACTGAATATTACACAAAGTAGGGGTAAAGATGCCAAACGAGAAGACAAATGTGTTGATGGAGATGTTCTAGAAACCCAAAAAGGCTAGCAAGAGGTCCTGATTCAAGGAAAACTCTTGTTTGGAACACATGATCTTATCACAAATACCCCATGTTTTCCAGAGTTGGCCCTTTTTGCTCCTCAACCCGATCAAGCTAGTTCGTGTAGGCCTCATTAGGGTGAGGTCAGCTATGAATCTCAAAGGGACGCTTGGAAACAAAAAACCAAAAAGAATAAATGGGGAGCTCAAACTTGAAGGGGATGATATAGGTTTCAACTAAAAGCTTAGAAACAATAGGGTCAAGAATGTAGTGAATACCTTCGTCACCAAATGGGATCAAAATGACTGCTATTTCACCTTTCTCTATGGATGAAGAGCCCTCCGCTATCATTGTTGTTCTTTGTAGATGTTCTAGAGTAGCAAGAACCGTGTTAGAATCCTCAATACAAGAAGATAAGTTGAATGATAAGGAAAAGGACAAAGAAAATGGAAAGTAAAGATTAGGCAAGAGGAAGAAAAAGATTGAAATAGAAATTTGAGGAAGGAAATATGTTCCAAAAGTCATGCAAGGAAGTTAAAGAAGAAGAAAAAGTGCAATGGCTAGGAAAACTTTCACCTAAAGTATTTATTAACACCTCATAGCTCATAATAGATACTGATCTAAGAGGCATAAGGGGTGTAACATCCCAGACACCCAACAATGCAGATATTGTCCGCTTTGGAGACTAACTGGGTGCCCCTCACAGATTTGCTCTTCCCCTCTGTATGGGAAAAACATGTCTACATAGGGGAGGTATCTGCACCCTTATAAGGCATATTTCGTTCCCCTCCCCAACCAATGTGGGACTAGTTCCACCCCTCCTAATGGGGTCCAGCGTCCTCACTAGCTGGCACATCGATCCCAGGACTGGCTTTGATACCATCTATAACATCCTAGACACCCGACGATGTAGATATTATCCGTTTTGGGGCCTAACTGGGTGCCCTTCACGAATTTACTCTTCCCCTCTCTATGGGAAAAACGCGTCTGCATAGGGGAGGTATCCACATCCTTATAAGGCATATTTAATTCCCCTCCCCAACTAATGTGGGACTAGCTCCACCCCTCCTAATGGGGCCAAGCATCCTCACTAGCTGGCATATCGATCTCGGGACTGGCTCTGATACCATCTATAATAACCCAAGAAACTACAAACTTCTGAAGCTGTTGTAGCTCTAGGCCATTGTTGCACTGCTTCTACTTTCTTTAGATCTACCAAAATACCATCCTTAGACACTATATGTCCAAGGAACGCCACTTGATCTAGCCAGAACTCACACTTGGAGAACTTGGTGTACAACTGATTCTCCCTCAAAGTCTGTAGAACTATATTCAAATATTGCTCATGTTCCTCCTTACTCCCGGAATATACTAAAATGTCATCAATGAAAACAATCACAAACTGGTCTAGAAATGGCTTAAACACCCTGTTCATTATATCCATGAAAGCTGCTAGGGTATTAGTTAACCCAAAGGATATAACTAAGAACTCATAATGTCCATAGCGAGTCCTGAAGGCCATCTTGGATATATCTTCATCCTTAATCTTCAGCTGATGGTAACCAGATTGAAGGTCAATCTTGGAAAAACATGTTGCTCCCTGAAGTTGGTGAAAAATATCATAAATGCCAGGTAAGGGGTATCGGTTCTTGATCGTCACCTTGTTTAACTGCCTGTAATCTATACACATTCTGATCGAACCGTCCTTCTTCTTGACAAATAGCACTGGAGCACCCCATGGAGAAGTACTTGGCCGAATAAACCCCCTGTCCAACAACTCTTGTAACTGCTCTTTCAATTCCCTTAACTCTGCTAGAGCCATGCGATATGGGGGTATAGAGATGGACCTAACTTCTGGCTTAAGCTCTATCCCAACCTCTATCTCCCTCTCCAGTGGCATACCCAACAAATCATCTGGAAACACATCTGGAAACTCATTAGCCACTGGAACCACGTCCAAACTTGGTATCTCTACCTCTAAATCCATGACTGCTGCTAAAAACCCATAACTACCTCTATCCATCCACCGTAGTGCACTCATAGCTGATATCAAGCTCATCAGTGTCGAACACCTTGTACCTAGAAACATTTTTGGCTCATCACTTAGGACCTTGAACCTCACCACCTTGCTATAACAATTTACATTGGCATGGCATAGGACTAACCAATCCATACCGAGAATAATGTCAAAGTTAGACATGTCCAACACTTTCAAATCTGCTAATGCTTCCATGTCACTAACTTTGGCTCTGCATGATCTATACACTATCTTAATAAGGATGGGCTCTCTCGAAGGTACCCTAACTAAAAATGGCTCCTCAAGATCCTCAGGGAATCTGGCAAACTGTACAGTAAAGAACGAGGACACATAAGAGTAGGTGGAACCTAGGTCAAACAATGTCATTGCATCGAAGGAACATACTATCATCATACCTGTTATCACTTTATTTGAAGCTTGAGCATCTTGACGGATCAAAGTGAACAAACAGGGTTGTCCCCCACTACTCTGGCCTCTACCGCCTACCCCTCTACCACCTGCACCTCTGCCACCAGGGCCTTTGCCCCCTGCTCCGCGGCCTGCCAGAGCGACAGAGCCGACTTGGGCTATTGACTAGGAGACTGAATTGACATGGAGGGGTTAGCTGACCCTTGACTAGAAGCTCCCTGAAACATCGGGCACTCTCTGCACTTGTGGCCCGGCTGGCCACACCCATAACATATTGAGGGACCAAATAAACACTAACCTTGATGTCTTTTCTCACAAGTCGGATACACTGGATATGAATGCCATGAATCTTGTCCACTGTACTGACTGCCCCCCGCTATTGACCCTGCTAATGGTGACCCTTGCTCGAACCTACTACGCTCGAGAAAGAGCCATGAACCTTGGTTTTCTTGTTAGCCTCTGACATCACCCTGCGCTCTGCTAAACCATTCTCAAGACCAATCGCTGTGTCTACCACTCGAGCATAGTCCATGGTCCCGACATGGGGCTGCAAACTGAGGAACATATCCCTGGGCAGACCCTAAACAAAACGTCTCACCCTACTTGTCTCTGTCGGTATTACGCTGGAGGCTGCCTGTGCCAGATAAGTGAAACGCTCATCATACTCTGTAACTTGTATGCCTGGAGTTAAATAGAGCTTCAAAAACTCCTCAATCATTTGTGCCTGTCGGCTCTTTGATATGAATCTTTGCATGAAAGCTTCCTTGAACTATTCCCAAAAGGGAGAACTAGCAGTCGCATGCCTTTGTCGAAGCTTCTGATACCATAACCCATTTAGGCCCCAAAGCGGACAATATCTGCATTGACAGGTGTCTGGGATGTTACAAGGGGCATATGTTAAATACCCAAAATTATTGGGCCAATTCCTGTAAGCCCAAAATGAAAGCTGAAGGCTATTGTGTCTATGATCAAGATATGGGAAATGTAGGCCCAAATGAAAAAGAAGAAATAGCTGAAAAATGGGCTTGCAGAATCTAAAAGAAGTACCAGCCTAGTAAGACAAAGAAGTGTTATAGTTATAGGAATGTGCATGGAGGCATGGGCAGTGGCTGCTAAAATATAGGAACAGCTACGATCATGTTTGTAACTTAACTAATGAACTATAAATAGGGGATCTTATGTGTAGAAAAGATACGACAACGATAGTCTCCACAACACAATTAGCCTATTTATTTTAGTTATGTTCAACTAGTACTTTTCTTTGTATTTTGCCATTTCCAATTAATGTAAGTTACTTTTGTTTATTCTGTCACTTCTCTTAGTTTAATAATTTCCAAAGTCTTTCTATAATGATTTGAAGAACCCACAAATTAAAGTTTTAATCTCTAGCTTTAGCACAAATCATCTCATCCCATGAGATTTATCATATGTTTGACTTAATCAGATCAAGTTAACCTTAGCTAATTAAAATTGATCAAACAATTACATTAATAAAAGTATTAAATATTTTCCTCCCCGATGAGTTATTACCACTAACAAATAATAGTACAATAGTCAAGAATTTTGTGGTTAAAATTCTTCCAATACAGTGGAGTGACTCATTAAAATTGTGTATGTATTATTAATATATTAAAGTTTATCTCATGAGAAAGTTGGTTGAAAATTATGTTTGACAGAATAAAAATATTTTAAAATTGCAAAAATTTCGTTTATGCAATTAATTTTTTAAAATAGTTCGATACTATTCGATGTTATTATTTAATCACATACTTATATTTGTAAGACTTTAAATATAAATAATAGTTAAGTCAAATACATTTTATAATGTAAAGATATAGAATTAGATATTTGTGTTAATTTTTTTTACAATAACAATGAATGAAAATTAAATTCTTACTTTAAAAGATATAGATAAAGTTGTATATATATATATTCGGCAATTATCTTACTAACTTTATAAGCAAAAAGTTGAATAATGTAGTAATAAATCCAAATGATTTTATATTTATTTTTTAAAAAAATTGAATTTGAACTTTTTGAAAGTAAGGTTGATATCAAACATTTATTCTCGTAATGAATTGACTTAATTTAAACTAAATTAATTGAAATTCATAATACTTCACAAATACTTATTCTTTTGAAAAAAAAATGTTTAAAATTTTGAAGGAAAACAATAATAATATAATATTCAATCATTTTTTGTTGTCCATGATCCACTATCGATAGTAGTAACTAATTTTTTTAAGGTAGTACCCCCCTCAGGAGGTAAATTTTTTATCATAAAATCATTTCCACACACATTGCCAGAGTTCAATATTGAAGCATTTGTTTCATGATAATTTTTTATGGGAAAGAAAATTTTATTTATGGAGAAGATGATTGAAAAGGGCAACAAAAAATCCACAAAGAAAATGATTGAAAAAGGAAACACAAAACTCTAAGATAGTGTTTGCTTTCTATCTCTGGACAGTGGAGAAAGAAACATAGAAAATAGTGTATTTACACCATATTTGATTGTGAAGTACAAGATATGAAAATGTTTCCACCACTGGACCACCGCCAAAGGTAACCGGATCGCCGCTGGCCGATCACCGAACCCTAGCACATCACCATATATTTTTTAGGACACAACGAGAATTAATAAATATGTATATGAGAATTATTGGAAGAAAAAATATTAAATTCCTGTCTCTTTATTCTATTTTCACTTTTTGGAGGGACATAGATATACAAATTTTATATCCTATCCTGTACCCTATCCCCATTACCAAATAAGTTTGTGTCTTTAGTCTCTCTGTATTTTTGTCACCGGAATAGAAAACAAACACTACCTAATATGCAAGGAAATCTGTTTTTAACTTCGTAAAGGGGAAATTGACCATAATCTTCCTCTTCAATTTTATTTTTTCCCCTCTTTTCTTTTGTTTGTCTTTTTGTTAGCATCTTGTACCTGCACAGATAAAATTAAGTTAAAACCAATAAAGCCTAGGGCGTGCAAATGCACTTGGCCAACGAATAGTCTGGCTTTGTCCGGGTTTTCTCTAAGATACAACAGACTCCTCCAATATATTTTCGGGACCTCAAAACTAGCAAGATGTTTCACTCTTAATTTAACCCAAACTCAGAGAGATTTTTAATAAGCAATGAGCTATGAAAAATATGAAGAAGATTAAAAAAATTTCTCAGCTTTCTCGCTATATCTAAAACAATCTGATACTGATATGTATTTAAACAATTCCAAACATGCTAGTATCACGTAGTCTCCAAGCAAGATATTCTAGCTTGATTTTAGCACCATACAACACGTTCTTGGAGCTTCAACGTTTAAAAGCTAGACCGAATCAAAATTGATAAGAACAAAAGAGAAGATTTTTTTTCTCTGATACATGAGAGAGTGATGGGTTGCATTTATGCACCCATTTTTCATCCTAACTTTGAATTATTTGCAATTGAACTAGAGTTAATTGATGCTTAATTGGTTAGTTTGCATTTTGTCCTCATCTTGCATTGTTAAGTAATTTTATGATTATTAGCACTGATTTGAATGATTTTGAAAATTACTTGTGCTTCTAATTTTTTTGTTTGAGCATTTGTGAGTAACAGGAATTCCCATTGGGTATCAAATCAAGGAAAATGGCTCAGGAGCTTTGATAGCATGAATTTGACACAGACCAACATTGCCAAGACCGCTATAGCAGTCAAACACCGCTATAACGGTGTCTAGAGGAAAAGCAAGTCAGCAGCATGTGCTAGTAAAAGCCAAGACTGCTATAGCGGTCAAACACCGCTATAGCGATCATCAGGGAGCAATTTAGCTGCAGCGTCATGCGAACAAAGTTAAAGACCGCTATAGCGGTCAAACACCGCTATAGCGGTCAAACACCGCTATAGCGGTCATAAGTGAATTTGAAAATGCCCGTGTTCGCTGACGTTCTCACTCTCGACGTTTAAAACTCCATTCTCTTTGTAATTTAGGGGAGTGTCGTCAGCGGAGTTTTTAGGTTTTGGGGGATACAGAGAACTCTCTCTCTCTCTCTCTCTCTCTCTCTTTGACTCTCTACCTAGACTAGGTTTTTGACATTACTGTTCAATCTCAGTTCTTCTTATTGGAATTTACAAACATCTTTGATTGTAAGACTCTTCCCATGGAAGAGTAACTTCTTTTACCATGCACAAGGGTGACTGAAGATTGGAATTGTTCACGAGATTCTCGTACCTTATTCGTTAATTGTGGTTGGTTTCCCTTTTCCATTTATCAATTCTCTCAATTATCGATTGTATGGATTTATGCAATTTGTTTCTGTTAGAATTGTTTCCTTGACGTGGTGTTTATTTGTAAGGTAAGGAATTGGGATTAATTTCGTTAGAAATTAGGTTGCTATAATTTTTATTCAAACTGAATAAAGTTCATAGGATCACGATAGTGAATTACTAGTTCCTTAATTCAGTTAAATTCTTGACGGGAATGCGATTATATAGCCGTTAAGTAGTATTATGCCATTATTGTGTATTTACATTTTAATGGAAGCAATCACCACCATAATTTTATCTTTAGAATCAATGAATGAACAATTCTAATCTGAATGAACCTTTGTGCAGGTAATCTCTCTTATTAGTTTTTCTATTAATTTCACTTTTGCTTTATAACGTCAACAACACCCCCTCGCAATTTGAATCAATTTAAATACTTCCTCGTGAGACGACTCGGATTGCACTATAACTACATTTTTTGTGTAATTTGGTTATAAAAATCATTTTTAATTTGTCGTGGGTTGCGACAGCTCGCGTCAAATTTTGACGCCGTTGCCGGGGAAGTGATTTTAATTGATTCTTTTTCTTGTTTTAATTTATTTTCGTTTTTATTTATTTTGTTTAATTTTATTTTCATTTCCTTTTGCTTATTATTTTCTGTTTTGTTTTATTATTTTAATTTTAAAAAAAACCAGTTTGTTTGTTTCGAATTTTATTTATTTTGCTTTTGTTCCTTGGTGTACTGGTTGTTGTCGATAATTTAGTTTATTGTTCCTGCTTGATTCTTTTTCTTGATTTTAATTAGTTTTTTTTCTTTTTATTTTAATTATCTATTTTCGTTTTTATTATTTTCTGTTTTGTTTTGTTTATTTTCTTTTGCATATTATTTTCTGTCTTGTTTTGTAAAAAAAAAAATCTGTTTGTTAAATTTTAATTTTATTTATTTAGTTATTATTATTTTTTCTTTTTGCTCCCTATTGTATTTGGTTGACGTAATAGATTAATTTTATGACCCGTTTCCTTCCTAATTTTCTCATTCTACCAATTAATCCGGAGATTGAGAAAACTGCCAAAAGGCTCAGGAAGGAAGCGAGGGAAAGAGTTAGTTTGTTAAACAACCCCTCTTCTTCTGATACAACTAGGGAATTTGACAATAATTATTCTTCTTTTAATTTCTCTGAACTTTCTGATCTTTCTGCTAGTGTTTCAGGTGACATGGGAGAAGTTAATAAGACCCTGAAAGAGCTTGTAGCTCAAGACTTAAACTATCAACCACTGGGGATTGTCTATCCTGAGCAGGGAGGTGACTTTGAACTAAAATCAGGACTCCTACATCATCTACCCAAGTTTCATGGGTTGTCTGGGGAGGATCCACACAAACACCTGAAGTAGTTCCATGTTATTTGCATGACAATGAAGCCTCAGGGGGTAACGGAAGAGCAAATTAAGCTGAGAGCTTTTCCATTTTCCCTTGAAGGAGCTGCCAAGGATTGGTTTTTCTACATTCCTCATGGGACAGTTAACAGTTGGGCTAGCATGAAGTGGATATTTCTGGAGAAGTTCTTTCTAGCTTTTAGAGCGGCCGCCATCAGAAAGGACATTTGTGGTATTCGGCAGCTACAGGGAGAATCTCCCTATGAATATTGGGAGAGGTTCAAGAGGCTGTGTGCAAGTCGCCTCAAAGATCGATTTATGAGCAGCTGTTGATCCAGTACTTTTATGAGGGATTGTTGGTCATGGAGAGGAGTATGATTGATGCCGCCAGTGAGGGTGCATTAGTTGACAAGACCCCTGTTGCAGCTAGATTGTTGATTGAGAACATGGCAGAGAACTCTCAACAGTTTGGGTCTAAAGTCATAAAGAAGACTGTTAGGTGGGTGAAGTTTCTTCATGTGACAGCAGCAGAGTAGAGAAGAAACTGGATGAGCTTACAGAATTTTTGAAGCAAATTACACTAAATCAAGCTTCTCCAGTGAAGGCAGTATAGGTGTGTGGCATTTGTTCTTGTGAGTCACATACTTCAGACATGTGTCCTCAGTTGCAGGAAGATCTTACCTCAGTGGTAGCTGGTAATATATTCCCTGGTAGGCCTCAAAATCAGGGTGGACAGCAGGGGTACAATCCATACAGCAACACTTACAACCCCAGCTGGAAAGATCATCCCAACTTTAGGTGGAACAATGCTCCTCAATAGCAATAACAGAAGTATGTTCCACCATAGTAGAGGCAACAGTATAACCAGCCCGTATTCCACCTGTCACCTGTACCACAGCTTCCTAGTCCACAGCAACCTCCATCACTACCTGCCCCTTCAGAGGCTCCATGGCAGGAGATGATGTAACACCCTAATAGAACCCCACTGTGCTTAAGTTCACATTTGGATTCTATTAGTTGTCACTTTTGCCTTGTATTTATTTTCTTTTGAAATTAACTTAGAAAAATAGTGGAAGTTTTTTTTTCTTTAAATAAATTAATTTTTTTGAAAACTTAAGCCTGTAACGATAAGTGAAATACATAGCGCTTTTATAGATAATAATCAAGTTACATTGCGCACTTAATTAAATAAACGGAATAAGAGACTAAGTATAGAACTATTATCACATAAACTGGAATATAATCACTTAATACATAAGTCACAACAGGGCATATATCATACTGATAAGTTATTACAAATAACAATATAAGTTCTACTATTACTAATTGTTTCTCACAAACTATAATGTAACTAAAGCTCGGAATGCTCCTACTTGAACGGTTTGAAATCTTCACGTGCTACCTCCTTCCTCACCATGCCTTCGTTGCTTTAGGTGGACACGTCTGTCTCTCAGTAACGACAACGGAAAATAAACATAGGAGTGAGAAATACATGATTTCTCAGTAGGAGTTCCTACTTGTACTAAAAGTGTCATCGTTGTCGTCCCAGTCACTTCGGGTTTATTATAAAAAGGTGAACAGATAAGGATTCAATTATCAAACTTTCACAAACGTGATTAGCCAAAGTGCAGTTACTTTTAAACTAATCTTGAACATTAGCAGAAATATCCATTCAGTATTTCATCAAGCATACATATAAGCATATCATGTAAAACCACTAATAAGCAATAATCATTTAGGAGCTGCATGCATTTCATGATTACTCATCCTCAACATTCACTTGTTTAGTGATCAACATATTTCTTAATTACTCACGGGATGAATGCATCAATGCCTTAGACCACCCTAAAAGGGTAATGAGCTCATACCGTGGCCGTCGCCACAACCTTTTTGGTTTCCTTTCCGTTGTCGTGATCTCAACGGTTTAGGGGGTTAAGCCGTGAGTTTAGCTCAAGTCCACTTTTCCAGACTTTCATTGCTACTTTTTCAAACTTTACTTTTATTATTTCCTTTGAAAATGAATGTATGCATATCATCATGTAATCACAATAAATCATGGGCAATCAATCATTCATCTTCATCATTTCATAACTCATCACTATACATTCACTTTACTATAATTCACTTCATGAAACATGAATAATATCATGTAAATCTCATAGTAAACATTTTCATAAATGATTCATTTTAAGCAACCAAAGTTATCAAGTTGAGTTCCTAGTGTTCCTAAGAGGTAATGGATGTCTTAGTATTATTTTTTTCTCTTAGTGTTCTTTGTACTCTTAGAATTCCATTAATACATTAATGCACTTCAAAATATTATTATAGGTTCTTTATATATTTTTGTTATGGTTTTCATATAACTCTTGAAGATTATTATTCTACTTAAATTCTTAAAATTCTCTTTTTACTAGACTTGATTCTTTTATTTATAGTTTTGACATCTTTTAGAAGAAAGTTTATAATTCTCTGTATACTTGTTATCTCAGCTTAGTAAAGGTAGTTCCAAATTCCTAACTCATCAAATTTTAGCATTTACATCTTTGGAATAGTGTAAATCAATTGTAAACCATGCATAGGAGGGTTCCCAGGAAATAGAGGTGGGTCACAATGGACATGCTTAAATACCAAGTCTTTTCTTAGCCAGAACCTTTCCAAACTGCACTTTCACAGTACACTATCCCGAAATTTATTTCTCATTCTGTATTTACGTGGTACAAAGCTTTATACATAACATACATGGGTGTATTCCTATATGTGTTAGCTCTCCAACAAAGTTGAAATCAGTCCATTTGCATTTTTCTAGAGTGAGTTACACCTATTTTACTACTACAAGGTCATATTTAAAGTTTCAGTCTTAGGCTCTACTTTAAAAATTTATATCTTGAGCTAGAAAACTCCGTTTTGGGTGATTCTTTTTGGAGAGTGTTTTATGATGCGTATAGTTTATGGTAAAAATATTTTTATTTCAAGATACTTCATATTTTATGAGTATTAAATTTCGGAACACCTACTGCAAGAAATAGCCAAAAATCCAGCACTTACCATTTTCATGTTTTATGTCACTTATTTTAACACAAGGATCACACAACATATTTCAAGCATCATTTGAGCATGAAAGCAACATAATATCACTTTGGAAGCAGAATGGAACAAGGGGTTTCACAAAATATTTATACAATATCCCCTTGAAACATTTTTATCAACAAGCATAAGCTTGATGGCATCCTAACCATGAGCAAGGTTAGATGTCATCATGGCTTACACAACCAAAGTGAGGGCTCCTACCTCTTGTGTACGGTCTAAAAAAGGGTCCTTCTCTTCTTCCTTAAGCTTGAACAAGAGTCCTTGGAGTGGATGACCCTCCTTGAATCTTGGCTCTAGAACTTGAGTGCTTAAGAAAATATTTCTCACTAGAGTTAAAGATTGTAACTCTTGTGAGGGCTAGTGAAAGTTTGGACTTAAGATTTAAGTGTTTGGATGAAGTTTAGAGGATCAAGAGAAGTCTAAGAAGAATGATAGAATAAGAAAGAAAGAACACTTAGGGAGTTTCTGAATTAAAGAGAGTTTGAGGAGTATTTATAGTGGAAAGATTAGAGAAAAAAATAGAAGAAGGAAAGCACTTGGAGCATGATTTATGGAAACATGTTGGCTGAATTTTGGGATGAAAATGCTCCTTGTTTTGTGCAAACATGTTGGATGAAAATGCTCCATGTTTTGTGCAAACATGTTTCCATGTTTTGTGCAAACATGTTGGATGAAAATGTTCCATGTTTTGTGCAAACATGTTTCCATGTTTTGTGCAAAGATGTTAGTGGAGATTTTCTAACCTTTAGTGCATGTATGTGATTCAGAAATGTGTATGATGTATGTGGTTAAATTATTGTGTTATCATCTTAATCCAATGGCTTAGATTCATTCTTGTCTAAAGACAAGTGTAGGGATTTGTGCAAATGGCATTGTAGTAATTTCTTTAACTAAGACAAGGATATTTTTGTAATTAGACAATGATAGTGGTATTCTTGTAATTCCATTCATAGAGTAAGGGTATCTTTGTCATTTAATAAGGCAAGGGTAGTTTGGTAATTTCCTTTACATAGCAAGGGCATTTTCGTAATTTCCACTAAGTGATGGCATTTTCGTAATTCTTTGCATTTTTCTCTAGACATACTTAAGTAGTCTATTTGTTGTGTTTCATAACATTTGTCCAGATTCTCTTGGTTTTGCTATCGATAATTAAGATTAATATTTATCTTAGTTATAAATTTGGGGATGTTACAGATGATGAAGATGATGATTGAGACCCAGAGGAAACAAGAACAAGCCATGCAAGAAATGAGGAATGCCATTGTGCGGCTTGAGAATTCCCAATCCTAACAGGGGAGTTCATCTTCCATTCCTTCACAGACGATTCCCAACCCTAAGGGGAATGTTTCTGCTATTACTCTGAGGTCTGGCACTGTTTTGCCTGAGGTTGCTAGTCCTCCAGAGCAGGTTGTGGTTGAAAGTCAGGAGGAGGAGATAGTTCAACCAGAGGTACAAAGAGATGAGCCTCCACCAAAGCAAAAGGAGGTAGATGATCAGGTAACAAGACCCATTTCATTGCCTTTCCTACAGCGAGTTGCAAGACCCAAGAGACCCAATGAATTGGAGTTGGAAAAGGACCTCTTGGAGACTTTTCAAAAGGTAGAGGTCAATATTCCCTTGTTGGATGCTATTAGGCAAATTCAAAAATATGCAAAGTTCCTTAAAGACCTATGCACCAACAAGAGGAAGCTGAAGAACAATGAAATGGAGAGAGTGACCATAGGGGTGAAAGCTTCCTCTCTTATTTAGCCAAGTCAGCTTCCCATGATGCATAAGGATCCTGGTGCATTCAATGTTCCCTGCACCATTGGGAATCTTCACATTGGATAAGCTTTGGCGGATCTTGGGGTGGGCATCAGTATTATGCCCCGTTCAGTCTATGAGGCCTTAGGTGGGGGAAAGCTGACACCCACCAGATTGAGAGTCTAGTTAGCCAACCGGAGCATTCAGAGTCCTAATGGGATACTTGAAGACGTCCTAGTCCAGGTAAACAATTTAATTTTCCCAGCTGACTTTTATGTTTTGGCTATGGAGGATGATGTTAATGCTCCTGAGCACACATTGATCTTGGGAAGACCATTTTTAAAAACTGCAAGAACCAAGATCGATGTGTACGCGGGCACCTTATCTTTTGAGTGTGGGGATATGAAGGCTCAGTTCTACTTAACTGATGCCATGAAACATCCACCTGAGGAGCATTCTATTTTTAGTGTTGATATCATTGACTCCTTAATTGATGACGTTTTTGTTGGTTTGACTGAAAACTTTGATGAGTTGTTGGGGATGGTACCGGAGTTTGAATGTCTTAACTGTGATGGTATCATCAATTTGTGCAAGGAGTGTGCTATGCATTCATTCTTATTGCATTGATACATTTTATTTCTACTTCTTTGATTTATTTTTGCAATTAGACCACCTTAGTTTTAGATTCATGCACTTTTTCTTCCTTTTCAGGTATGGCTCCCAAAGCTGACAGGGGTAAGCGCCCTCGTGATGAGGGTGGAGATACTGATAACCTTCCTGCCTAAGACCCCTCGGGTTTACTCATTTTCAAGTGGAGCAGCAATTTCTGAAGGTTATCTGCAAGCGCCCCCTATTGGTAGAGTCCTCGTTTGATTTTAGTAGGGTGGAGGCCCGTGCTGAAAGGGTTCTCCATGATATTAAAGAACAGGGCTGGAAATTCTTCTTGGAAACCCCCGCACCCATTAATGATTCTTTGGTGCGGGAGTTTTATGCCAACTGGCATCATGCATCTCAATCACAAGTTTATCTTCGAGGGCGCCAAATTCCAGTTAGTCCACATGCCCTCTGAGATGCCCTGCAGCTCAATGTCACTCCTTATGACAGCCAGCCGGATGATTACCAACAGCTCCTACAACAGCTGGTAGCCATGGATAAAGATGTGATCAAGGACAGGATCACATATTCAGGTATGGAGTGGATCCGCAATGCCCAATTCCTCCATACTCATCTGAAGAGTTCTCTATTGAATTTTGAGGCTCGGTTATGGATGAAGCTAGTATTCTCACATGTCCTTCCTTGCTCCCATGTCTCCATCCTCACCTTGGATCACATTTGCCTCATTTATTGCCTGGTTGAAGGGAGAAGAGTCTATCTTCCTCGTCTTATCCGACGGCACATGGAGAAGGTTCACCATGATAAAGCCTGCAATGGTCTCCCATACCCCCTCCTTGATTACCAGGATGGCCATGTCCGCTGCCGTCCCCTCTTTCCCTGATGATATCCTGGTGGAATCGGGCAAGCCTGTTGTGGTTAAAAATTTTCTTTCTAAGGATTCTAAGGTGAAGAAAAAGTCTCAGAGAGGAGAGAGTGGGACTAGCTCTTCCAACCCACTTAGGGCAGCCCTCACTACTATGCAGCGGGAAATTACTGCGCAGCTCATGGCTCATGTCACTTCCTCCATTCAGGCCTCAGAGGAGCAGATCATGAGGAGGATGGCCCGCCTTGAGTTGCGGATTCAGGGTATTGAGCCTTCTATAGAGGAGGCAGTTGATCAGCCAACACCGCCACCACCAGTCTGGCACTCTGAGCCCCGTGTGGACCCTGACTCCGATTCTAGGGAAGATGACCCTGATGTTGAGATTTCAGAGGAGAAGGACTCTGAGGATGAGGATTAGTGAGATTTCAGTGCTAGCTTTGATCGATTGTACTTGCTTCGGCACTGAGGACAATGCCTTTCTATAAGTGTGGGGAGGGTTGGTTCATCGGTTGACATTTCCATCTTATGCATGCATTACATTTTTATTTTCATTTCCTTTGTACTTTTTATTTTGTTTTTCTTTATGTCATGCATTACATTATTGTGTCTTTTTCTGGAGCTAGTTAGTTGATGGTTGAACAATGCTTGTACTTGATAACTATTTTCTATTTTGATTCCTATGGTGCACTAGTTATTCTGATGATCACATGAGCAATGTAATGACATTTAACTTGTTTGGCTGGTTGATTATCTTTACCTATGAGCTTTTGGACCTAAATGTGATTTTTACTGCTTAAATCACTATTTCTGCTGATGTGTGTGCACTCTCTTGGAATGGATTCTAGAACTTGCCCAATTCTTGGTTAAAGCATTGTCTTCACACTGTCTTGTATGTTAATGATTGAGGCATTCTTTATTTTCACCCACTTAGCCATATAGCCTTCCTTGCATGCATTTATCCCTTTGCTACCCCCATTGAGCTTATTCGCCCATTTTTTGTTGTTTAGCACGACTCAAGCCTAAGTGAAAAACCATGAGCATCACCCAACTTAGGACCTGTAATAGCTTGGTGCGAACCAGTTTGTGTAACAATTTAAGTGTGGGGAAACCATTGCCTGAGGTGGAAAGGAAGGTACTAAAAAAAAAAAAGGTTGTGGATTGGTGGAAATTTCTTCAAAATCTAAAAAAATAACCAAAAAAAAAGAAGAAGAGAGAAAGCTGAGTTTCACCAATCCACCTTTGAAAGCATTAATTGGGTTTCAAATCAAGAAGTGTTGTTAAGCAAGAAAGCAAGAAGGGTAATTGGAGGCTTTGGTTCTTCTCATGAGAGTTCTTATGCTGCACCTTGTTATTTCAGGAACTAAGTTCTGCCCATCTCTCCCATCTATCCCACCTGTCCTAGGCCCAGTCAACCTTAAGAAGACCTCTTGAAATATGCAAGACATGTGATTGACCAGTGGTGACTTAGAAAAAAGGCAAGTTTATAGAAGAGATTCCCTGATGGTGTTAGAGTGTATTTTTAATACTCATGAGCTTGACTGGAGAGTGATACACATCTTTCCTGTGAGGTTAACTCAGTCATACTTGTTTTACTCATTCATGCCATGTGCTATCTTGATTGACTCGGTGAGTGTCACTGGATTCTAGGTTCTTTGTTGTGTATTGGCTGTTGTTAACCATCTCTAGCTATCTCTTTTGTGTGGTTAGGTTTTGGCATATTATGTGTCAATCTTGCATCTTGCATTTTTAGGCTTAGTAGCATCCTGCATTTTCGTTTTCATCTTTGCATATGAGTTTCATGCATGAGGACATGCAATTGTTCAAGTGTGGGAAAGTTTGATGGGTTGCATTTATTCACCCATTTTTCATCCTAACTTTGAATTATTTGCAATTGAACTAGAGTTAATTGATGCTTAATTGGTTAGTTTGCATTTTGTCCTCATCTTGCATTGTTAAGTAATTTTATGATTATTAGCACTGATTTGAATGATTTTGAAAATTACTTGTGCTTCTAATTTTTTTGTTTGAGCATTTGTGAGTAACAGGAATTCCCATTGGGTATCAAATCAAGGAAAATGGCTCAGGAGCTTTAATAGCATGAATTTGACACAGACCGACATTGCCAAGACCGCTATAGCAGTCAAACATCGCTATAGCAATGTCCAGAGGAAAAGCAAGTCAGCAGCGTGTGCTAGTAAAAGCCAAGACCGCTATAGCGGTGTCCAGAGGAAAAGCAAGTCAGCAGCGTGTGCTAGTAAAAGCCAAGACCGCTATAGCGATCAAACACCGCTATAGCGGTCATCAAGGAGCAATTTAGCTGCAGCGTCATGCGAACAAAGTTAAAGACCGCTATAGCGGTCAAACACCGCTATAGTGGTCATAAGTGAATTTGAAAATGCCCGTGTTTGTTGACGTTCTCGCTCTCGACGTTTAAAACTCCATTCTCTTTGTAATTTAGGGGAGTGTCATCAGCGGAGTTTTTAGGTTTTGGGGGATACATAGAACTCTCTCTCTCTCTCTTTCTCTGACTCTCTACCTAGACTAGGTTTTTGACATTACTGTTCAATCTCAGTTCTTCTTATTGGAATTTACAAACATCTTTGATTGTGAGACTCTTCCCATGCAAGAGTAACTTCTTTTACCGTGCACAAGGGTGACTGAAGATTGGAATTGTTCACGAGATTCTCGTACCTTATTCGTTAATTGTGATTAGTTTCCCTTTTCCATTTATCAATTCTCTCAATTATCGATTGTATGGATTTATGCAATTTGTTTTTGTTAGAATTGTTTCCTTGACGTGGTGTTTATCTGTAAGGGAAGGAATTGGGATTAATTTCGAAAGAAATTAGGTTGCTATAATTTTTATTCAAACTGAATAAAGTTCATAGGATCACGATAGTGAATTACTAGTTCCTTAATTTAGTTAAATTATTGACGAGAATACGATTGTATAGCCGTTAAGTAGAATTATGCCATTATTGTGTATTTACATTTTAATGGAAGCAATCACCACCATAATTTTATCTTTAGAATCAATGAATGAACAATTCTAATCCGAAGGAACCTTTGTGCAGGAAATCTCTCTTATTAGTTTTTCCGTTAATTTCACTTTTGCTTTATAACATCAACAACACCCCCTCGCAATTTGAATCAATTTAAATACTTCCTCGTGAGACGACTCGGATTTCACTATAACTACATTTTTGGTGTAATTTGGTTATAAAAATCATTTTTAATTTGTCGTGGGTTGCGACAACTCGCGTCAGAGAGATATAGTCAATGACTCAATCTAAAATCATCCTTTCTTTTAGTTAAAAGAAAAACTACCATGTGTATGCTCTTTGTACTTAATGAAAGCTAAAGACTATGCATATAAGAGAAGTTGCTTCAACGTTACAACACGACAAATCAGTGGTTGGTGAGTTCAAAATAGTATTCAACTTTAATAACATCAATGCGGACTTAATTTAATTTTTGAAATATTATAATAATAATAATAATATAACAATCCCCCACTTATTTCAAAATTAAATTTATTAATATAAAATATTTGGATTAAACATGGATGTAAATACATCGAGTTTGGTGTCTTTTAGACTATGAACCAGACCTGGATAGATAGTGTAACACCCTACTAAGCTCTAATTTCTTCTATCTTAATTTTTCATATTATAATGGTTAGCTACTAATTTGTAACTTGAAATTTGCAAGAATTTTTTTTTTTAATACTATGATTATTTCTTGTTCATAGTTATATACTAGAATAATGTATATTAACTGTAAATCATGCATAAGGTAGACTCCCAGGAAAGAGAGGTGGGTTACAATGGACACGTTTAAATACCAAGTCTTTCCTTAACCAGAACCTTTCCAAATTAAATTCTCACAGTAATACACTTTCTTCCAGTATCCTAAAGGTAATTTTTTTAAATAACAAACAATGTTTCTTCTCTAACATAATATTAGTGTTTGTTAATCGTTAATTCCCATAGTTTAGACAACCATCATCTATAGAAAACATACTTCGCTACCAACATCAATTCATAGGGTACAGTACATATTATACATTCAAGATACATAAAGGAAAACTTTTATACAACAATACAACATAACCAAAGTCTGGTAATAGATAGTAAAGATTCTATCTAGCACACATAATAGAATCTGATTATTTAGAAATTAAGTCCAAGGCTACATCCATTTCATTGTTGATGACGATTCATGCTATCTGGAAACATCAAAGAAAAGGGATGAGAGAAGTCTCTCACTACGGTGATGTTTCTAGGGGAGTCCCATTTCATCCCAAAAATACTAAGAATAATGCGGGAGTGCAGCAAAATGCACAAATTATATTTTATTAGTGTTAAGCAAGATGGACGTGCATAATATCAATCATTATAAAAGTGCAGTAAAAGAAATGTAATAAATAGTCGTGAGTGTACTCTAAACTCCCTTTTTAATATCTCGTTCCCTTCTAATGGCTATAGTCTGCAAGGTTTCTTTCATATTGGATCTGTGAGAGCTCTCATTGCGAGGGCATTCCCTAGTCAGATCAGTGAATGTCATGTCCTTGTCCACGAGCATAGCGGGGCCCGAAGCATCACTACAACATTCACCAAGTCCTTTTTCGCTACAAGGTGGGGCCCGAGGTGTCACTTATTTATTTATCCATTTTACATTTTGTACACAGTATGCATAAAGTATGAAAATTATAGAAAGTTTCCACAATTTCTTTCATATTCACATGTAGACCACAAGATTTTTCATATTTGCACATAAAGCCTAAACAATATAAGATTCCTAACAAAAACTATATTTCTTTATAATTATCATTGAAGCACCAAAACATACTATTATAATAAACTCATTTTCTTTATAATAAAATATGCTTAACTTAGTTTTTATATAATAATTCAATTTCAAGTATTCATATAATATTTTCTTTACTAATTCCATAAGTCTAAATACACCCAAAATCATTTCAAATCTATCTTTAGAAAATACTTAGGTAAATTATCTTTACATGTTCAACATAGGTAAAAAGAATATTTTTATGCATATAAGGATATAATAATAGAGCAAAGAAAAAAGCATGAAATCTTTCAAGAAATATAAAAAGAAATAGCCAAAAATATACCAAAGCTTTAGAAAATCACTTCAAGCAAGAAACTAGCTAGTTTACATGTCATGTTTCTAATAAGACCTTAAATTTAAATCTTTGTAAACAATATTTCTTAATATTAATAAATGGATAATCAAGTCAATTATTCATAGTCCAAGGTCCATAGTCCAAGGTTCATAATTCAAGGTTCATAGTTCGACTTCAAATATTATGATCATAAATTGTCTTCATTAAGTCCAAGTGAGTCTTAAAGACTCATAATAGTCTGGATAATGTCCATATATTTATAGGCCCATAGCAAATGTCATGATTAATATAAATATATTTTATTGTCTTTTATATCTTATTAAGCCTTAATGGTCCCAAGAGAAATACAACACATAAACCAAGCTAAATATTACATGCTCAAAGGTTTAGAATCCATTCATCATAGTGAATTAAATAAAGCATTTTTCTTGAATAAATTTTTTTTCACAATCAATACATAATGAGATCAAAACTATATCACATTAAAACTTCATAACTTATGGACAAAGCTTTATCAAATAAAATATACATGGTTTAACATATTAAAACAACTTCATAAAATATTTAAATATTTGAAAAAGGCATAATCAAAATTCAAAATGATCTTAAATCACATTTTTCAACCATATAAGTAGACAAATAAATATGCATCATATACACATAGATGTAGTGGTTTATGACACCATCTTTAAATCATTCAAAGATATTAAAGGCAATAAACATAAACTTTGAATATCTTATAGCACAACATCATATAAAAATAAAATAATACATGAAATTTAGAAGTGAAAGAAAACCCCTACTTGTTCTTGGAGCTTTAGAAACTTTGCTATACCAAGGCTAGACTAGCAACTTCTTCAACTTTTTAAAACCTTTTCTAAGGGGTAAAATTCCTGTATAAAGGCTAGGAAGTGTTAATGGTAGATGGTGATAAGAAGAGATGATAATTTAGTTGTGTTTTGCTAAAATTTTGTAAGTGTTTTTTGTGTGAAAATGAAGAGAAATGAGGGCTACACATTTTTTTATAGTTTTTGGGCAGAAGAATGAAGTGTGAAGTTGTGTTTAGAGGTGTGCTATTTATAGAAAAAGTCTAGGATTAAAATATTATTAATTTTATAATTTATTTGTCATATTTAGTTAGTTTCATTAGTAAAATATTAAAACTAATACTAAATAATTTAATAAATTCTCATTTATCACTTAAAGACATACTAAAATGTTAATGACATGATTTAAAGACATTTAGTAAATTTTAATATATTTACATATAATTTAATAATGAATTATTCAAAATAAGGCAAAATTACTTAAACTAGTCAATCTTAATTAAGCTAATTAACTAGTAAATGACTTAATTTATTTTTAAATATCTTCCTTAGATTATTAGAGATATAATACAAGGATTCACGAAATTTATATAATTTTTTATAATTATTTACATTTTATTTGGTATTTTACATTATTACTAGTGTTATTAGGAATTAATTAATAATTTATTTAAATATTTTTAAATTATTCTTATCTTATCTTAGCAGCCTCTAGGTCTGAATCTTATTTCTATTGAAGTTGTAGTAGGTGGCAATTTGTCTTAAATGATTAATATATGAAAACGACAAATTTTGTATATTTAAAATTTTATCTTAAAGTTACATATACTAGGTAATTAATTAAACAATTAAATTTCCTTAATCTACTATCAAAAACATGTTTCTACTTTATTTATATGTTATCTATAATTTTTTGATGATTTTTCTATAATTCTTAGTAATTTTAATATATTTTTACCTTAATTAGGTCTATTTTGAGTTAATTAAAATAATTAATTATCTATAAATTTTTACCTTAATTATCTATATATATATATAAATTAGGTCTATATATATATATATATATATATATATATATATATATATATATTATAACAGCCAATATGAATTTTGAGCTACCCAACAAGATAGGGAGACAAGCTTACTATTGTTGAAATTTTTAGTCAAAATTTGGTGGGCTTTTTTGAATAATTATGATATGAAAGTTTGATAATTTAATTCATTTTTCAAATATATTTTTCTTTTTATTCCAAGTGGTCGATCTAAGTGTTGATTAACTGATATGAGATTATTAGTTAGATTAATCAAGGTTTAGGAACATTATCTTAAAGCTTATATTAAGTGATTATTTAAGCTTTAATTAAATTAAAGTTAATTAATTAAATATTAAAAAATGATTTTTAACACTATCCATGGTCTAGTGGAGAGTCCCATTTTGTGGTCCTCTTTGTCTAATATTATAAGTTAGTTAAAAAAAAATTTTAATGTGACCTAGAGTTGTTTTCTAGGATTTTTCGGTATTTATTTTATATCCTAGGTTAGGTTATTTCTGTGTAATTATACTACTATTATATAAATTTACTTAATATTGATATTTATCATCAAAATTATATTTAAAGTGTATTTATAATTTTTTCATCATAATTTTTTATACTCTTTAAGCTTTTCTAAAATTTATATTAGCTTTTTCTATAGCTAATTATGTTATAAGTTTATTTTATATTATTTAGTGGCATTTTTCTAATTTTAATAAAATCCAAGGGAATAATTAAATATTTTACATTTTGATGCTAAGTCTTGTATATTTTAATTAGAAATTTTTTTATGACTATCTCTAAATATTTCTTGCCTAAACAAAATCCTCATACTTTCTAAATAAATAGAAAAAAAAAACTATAATAAAGCAACACTATATTAAGAAAAATTGGGGATATTACAGATAGAATTTTAAATTATAATGCAATTGGTGAAGTAGAACTTCTATGAACCAACACATTTTTAATGTAAATTAAAATCATATCTGATCACATTTACACCCCCACTTATTCCTTGCTGTTATCGCTGTGTTGCGTGTTTCGGCCATTCGCGTGCTTGGTAATTCATGAGTGCTCTAGAAACTTGCCAAAGTCTCATAGGAGCGGCCCCACTCTTACACTCATATTGGTGAATTTCATCAAGTATATAATGCACTTTATACACCACCCATAATTAAGGGGCTATAAAATTCATTAAAAGCATTAAGCTTACCCTCACATTAATGCAATATAGCAAAAACTCATTTCTCACACCATAGGAAAGGACATAAAATGTGCTAATAAGAACTAATAGATGACTTGCTATTACCCATATGAACTTTTTTCATGGGATCTCCACTCACAAAGGTTGGGTTCCCATTACTGTTAATTTCAAATTGGCTGAAGTCCCGTTCCCCTTGACGTGACACTTACAAAATTCCTCCCAAGAGGCTTAGTCAAAGGATCAACTAGATTCAACTCTAACTTCACATAATCAATGGATATTATTCCATCTTTCAGTAGCTGCTTTACCATTTCATGTCTCAACCTAATGTGTTTGCTTTTACAACTATATGTTTTGTTGTTTGTAATGGCTATTGTCGCTTTATGATCACAATGTACAGACACAGAAGGAATAGGTTTTATTCCTAATGGAATATTGCTTAAGAAATTTTTTAACCACTTAGCCTCATTACGAGCTTGTTCAAAAGCTATGAACTCTAATTCCATGGTGGACTTTGCAATTATTGTTTGCTTGGCTAATTGCCAAGTAACAACACCACCTCCCAAGGTAAACACATATCCACTAGTGGATTTAATCTCATCAGAATTTGAGATCCAGTTAGCATCACTGTATCCTTCTAATACAGCAGGGAATCCACTATACTCAATACCATAATTCATAGTACCTCTCAAATATTTCATCAATCTAGCCAATGCTGCCCAATGATCATTGCTTGGACTATGTGTATACCTACTCAATCTACACACAGCATATGCTATGTTTGGTCGAGTGAAATTCATCAAGTGCAATAGACTTCCAATAATCTATGCATACTCAGACTGGGCCATAAGGTTACCCCTATTCTTCTTTAATTGAGCATTAGCGTCATAAGGGGTACTCACAGGTTTAACATCAAAATGTTCAAACTTCTTTAGGAGTTTTTCCACATACTGTTCTTGTGACAAAATAAAATAGTCACACTTGCTTATGACTTTAATACCCAAAATTACATTTGCTTTGCCCATATCCTTCATATCAAAATTTGATGATAGAAACTTCTTTGTCTCAATCACAACATTAAGACTAGTGCCAAATATAAGCATATCATCAACGTATAGGCAATAATTACACAATCATCTCCAATCAATTTAGTATAAACACATTTATCTACTTCTACAGAAGAGAAACCATCAGAAATTAGAACTTGATCAAATTTTTCATGCCACTATTTGGGTGCCTGTTTTAAACCATAAAGGGATTTAATTAATTTGCATACTTTGGTTTCTTGTGTAGGTTCCACGTATCCTTCAGGTTGTGTCATATACATTTCTTCTTCCAAATCACCATTTAAAAATGCTGTTTTGACATCCATTTGGTGAATTATTAATTTATAAATTAAAGCTAATGCAACTACAGCTCGTATAGATGCAATCCTTGTTACTAGTGCAAAAGTATCAAAATAATCAACATTTTGTTTTTGACTAAAACCTTTAGCAACCAGTCTTGCTTTATATTTTTCTATTGTTCCATCAAGATTAAATTTTCTTTTAAAAATCCATTTACATCTGATAGGTTTTGTTCTAGGTGGTAAATCAACTAAAACCCATGTATTAGATTTTTTAACTGAGTCAATTTTGGATTTTATTGCATCTCTCCATAATTGTTTATCTGGTGAGTTAATTGCTTCAAAGAATGTTATTGGATCATTTTCTACAATATATGTATAAAAATCATTTTCAAATGCTTTCTCCACTCTGTCTTTTACTTCTCCTCAAATCTTCATGTGTTATCTTGATTACTTTGAGAAGGATACTAGATATTTTCTCTAATTTTAATAGATATATATGTTCAAAGAATTCTGTATTTTTTTGTTTCAATTATTGTATTTTGTTCAAGAGCTTCACTTCTTAATACTAAAAATCTAAAAGTAGTACTATATTTAGCATATCCAATATACATGCAATCTGAGGTCTTAGACCCTAATTTCTGTCTCCTAGGTTTAGCTAACATAACTTTTGCCAAGCATCCCCACACTTTTATGTAATTTAGTTTTGGTTTGTACCTTTTTCACATTTCATAAGGTGATTTATTTATTTTCCTGCAGGGTATTCTATTTTATATATGACATGCAGTTAAAATTACTTCTGCCCATAAGTTATTAGGTGCATTAGAACTTATTAATAATGCATTCATCATTTCTCTTAATGTTCTATTTTTCCTGTCTGCTACACTATTAGATTCGGGTGAATAAGGTAGAGTTACTTCATGTATTATTCCTTTTTTTTCCTCACAAAATTCATTAAATAAAATATACTCTCCTCCTCTATCAGATCTTACTCTTTTTATTTTTCTATTTTTATTGATTTTCAACTTTAGCTTTATAAGATAAAAACATATCAAACGCTTCATCTTTATTTCTTATTAAATAAACTTTAGTATATCTAGAAAAATCATCAATAAAAGTCACATAATATTTTTTACCACCTCTAGTCATAGTTTGTTTTAAATTACCAAGATCAAAATGAATTAATTCTAAAAATTCTGTTTCTCTATGTACAAAAGGACATGATGTTTTAGTTAATTTTGATTCTACACATATTTCACATTTATCTAAATTTGAACTAGTTATGCCAGAAATCATACCCAAATATTACATTTTCTTAATATATGGTACACTAACTTGTCCTAATCTAGCATGCTAAATATCCATAGAGTCAATCATATAAGCAAAATTGGAAACATTCATTATTTCAGAAACATTGAGAATAAAAAGTCCATGATTACAATAACCCTTTCCAACTAAAACATTATTTTTCGTCATGACAATCTTGTTAGACACAAAGGAAACCTTTACCCCAACTTTCCCCAGCAATGCTACAGAATTCAAATTTGCCTTAATACTAGGCACATGTAACACATCTTTGAGCGCCAAAGTCTTCCCTTATGTCAACTTTAACGTAATTTTTCCTTTTCTTTGCACTGGTGCAGTTATGGAGTCAGGATAAACTTGCCCTTCTTCTTCATCCCCTATAGTAGTATAGGAGGCAAATGCATTCCTATTGGCATAGATGTGCCTAGTAGCCCCACAATCAACCACCTAGTCATTGACATTGGCGACAAGCATTGCTTGAGAGACGACCGTAGCAACTATATCATCTCCTTTAACCAAATTTGCTTTTGGCTTTGGCTTAGGAGGATTTCCAGTCACAGTCGTTCTCCTTTGACATTGTGATGCTTTGTGACCTGGTTTA
Organism: Dalbergia cultrata; assembly: GCA_031216105.1. Lineage (NCBI taxonomy): Eukaryota > Viridiplantae > Streptophyta > Magnoliopsida > Fabales > Fabaceae > Dalbergia > Dalbergia cultrata. The sequence goes on from CM062352.1 coordinate 39,915,445, forward strand.
CCACAAACTTACCACCCTCCACTTTTTTTGAAAGTGGGATTATTTTCTCTTTGAAAGTTGGTAAAGGAATTGTAACCAGAATTAAATTTAGACCTTTAGTTATTGTTATACCTCTTTTTATGACCTTGCAGCAGGTGAGCCTTGGATACCAGTGCTTTAACCTTTGCTTCTGCAATCTCCTTGCGGCTAGTGTCTTCAATGATGACATGTTTGATTAGTTCAACCAGTGAGAATTGCTTATTCTTATGCTTTAGTTGGTTTTGGTAGTCCTTCCACGATTTGGGCAGCTTTTCTATCAATATCCCGGTCACAAATTTGTCTGGTAATGAGATGTTTTCTGCCTTTATATTCTCCAGCAGCTTGTGGTATTCATTGATCAGAGTATGGATGTCTTTATCGTAAGTCATCTCCCATCGATAAAAATGTCCAATGACAAACTTCTGACGAGCACTATCTTCAGCAGTATATTTCAGCAACATTGACTCCCATATCTTGTGAGCCTCTTTGTAGGTGCAGTAGACATCAAACAATTCGTTTGATAGAGTTTAGATAATTGTGTGATAGCAAAATTTGTTGGCGGCGATCCAATCTTCTAAAGCTTTAGGGGATGCTGATGTTGAACGAATAGCGGTGAGAGCCTCGACCACCTCGTGCATATCAAGGATAGAATAAATCCTCTCTTACCAATGGCGATAGTTGCTACCATTTCCATCGAACACCTCAATCTTGGACACGTGTTGCAGTGGTTTGGCATAGACGACACTGAGAACAACAACAACAACAACAGGAGTATCATTGACTGGAGTGCCATTGTTGTCCCCATCACTAGCATTGTTGGAATTGTTATCAGCCATTATTCCTTGAGATTGTTAGCATCTTGTACCTGCACAAATAAAATTAAGTTAACACCAATAAAGCCTAGGGCGTGCAAATGCACTAGGCTTAAGGAATAGTCTGACTTTGTCTGGGTTTCCTCCAGGATACAGCAGACTCCTCTAATATATTTTCAGGATCTCAAAACTAGCAAGATGTTTCACTCTTAATTTAACCCAAACTCAGAGAAATTTTTAATAAGCAATGAGCTATAAAAAATATGAAGAAGATTAAAAAAATTTATCAGCTTTCTCGTTATATCTAAAACAATCTGATACTGATAATTCCAAACGTGCTAGTATCACATAGTCTCCAAGCGAGATAATCTAGCTTTATTTTAGCGCCATATGACACATTCTCGGAGCTTCAACGTTTAAAAGCTAGATCGAGTCAAAACTGATAAGAACAAAAGAGAAGATATTGTTTTTCTCTGATACATGAGAGAGATATAGTCAAATACTCAATCTAAAATCATCCTTGCTTCTAGTTAAAAGAAAAACTACCATGTGTATGATCTTTGTACTTAATGAAAGCTAAAGACTATGCATATAAGAGAAGTTGCTTCAACTTTACAGTACGACAAATAAGTGGTTGGTGAGTTCAAAATAGTATTCAACTTTAATAACATCAACGCGGACTTAATTTAATTTTTGAATTATAATAATAATAATAATAATAACACTTTTGTGGGTAAATGTTATTAAGAGGGCTTGTGATTTTTTTTTACATTTTTTCGTGTTAGCCTCGTCCTCATCCATTTTTTTTTTGTTACATAAATTAAACTCTAGGATAAAATGAGAGAAAATAAATAAAAATTATTTGACTTTAAATAACTTGATACGACTTATACATTATGAGATTCATTGATTCAAAGATAGTTAACTCATCATTTTCACTATTTTTCGGTTAAATGTTCTCACTTTTAGAGTAGACATATCTTATTTTTATAGCTGTGATAATAAAAACAATCTTTAATATATATGAATATATCACTGGACCACAAGCACCTTTGAAAAGTAAAGTGGAAGTAGATGTTAATAACAAAAAAAGAAAATAAAATAGAGACTTTTTTTTTTTCTTATATAAATTGTCTGTTCCTAGTTTTTACTTTTCAAAGGTTAACCTGCAGCTAGCAGCGAAAAAATAAAAAAGGTTACCCTGCAGGTCTTGGTCTTGGTTTTAACTGCTGGTAGAGTACTTAACCATATTTAGATAGACTAGTAGTGTCCGTAAAACCAGAAAAAAATTTAGTCATAAAGTAAAAAGGTTCTATATTGCTTCGCTATAATAAGGGAGAAAGCTCCCTTTCCTTTCTTGAGATCCATCAGCATTTCCAATCAAGAGGTTCTCTTTCTCTCTCTTTCTCTGGCGTCCTAAGAACTCCTAAAAGTTCTTATAATGTTTTCTTTCCATTAGTTGTAACATTTTTTCTTTCTTCAATTTCTTATTTCGCACATTCACTGATCTTGTAGACAGGACTGAACTGCCCCCAGCTAGGTTCAAAATTTCAAATATAATCATCAAAATTAAAAACCCTTCACTCCAAACCTCTTATGTTAATTATAACTTACGAGTTTCCCATTTTATTTTCAGATTTTTTGTTTTTCTTGGGGTTAACTTTTCACCAGATCTGATGAAGTAAACTGCTTCTTCACTAGCATTACTTCTAGAAAATTAAGCACAAACCCAGTATTTGTTATGATATATGCCACTACCTTGGTACATAATTTATGCATGAGAAGGCTGAGGGAAGAAGTAGAAAAGAATATTGAAAAAGAGTTTTGGTTAAGACTTGTACAGGAAGATCGAGCAAAGATGGTGAGGCAGAAGATCAAGATCAAGAAGATTGACAACGTGACAGCGAGGCAAGTGACGTTCTCTAAGAGGAGGAGAGGGATCTTCAAGAAAGCTCAAGAGCTCTCTGTGCTGTGTGATGCTAAGGTTGCTCTCATTATTTTCTCTTCCACGGGGAGGCTCTTTGAATACGCCAGCACCAGGTACGCATGAATGATGCTGCCATTGATGCTCTTGACTTTTCTTTTCATTTCTTTTGCTTTTTAGGGAAATTTTCTTTTCATTTGGAAGAACCTTAATCCAGGCGTATTCTTATATTGTCAGTGAAGTAGTTGTGCGTTTCATAAAATAAATAAATAAATAATAAATCTTATATACTTTTGGAGCAAATGAATTCCTTTTATTTAACATAAAAATTACACGCCCTCTCTTCAAATTCAAATGACACTAGCCCCCTTGCACTCACCCTCCAATGTGTAATAGAGGAAAAGGTTGTATAATATTGATTCTACATATTTTTTAAGAGGTTAGTCTAATAATTTCGAAAATTTATTAGATTCTTTTTGAGTAAATATCATAAACGGAAAAAATATCACAGTACATTTCATCAAATTTAAGAGATATCAATGTAATTTTAAAATTTTTATTCTATATAATTTTCACCAAAAGAAAAGTTTGAGATATTTTGTGAAAAAAAAAAGAATAGATTTTTCTTCGTCCACCGGATGTTAGTCTTTCTCCGGTTTCATTTACATGGTCTGTTTGAGAGAGAGAGAGAGAGAGGCGAAGCTGGGATTGTATGTACTAATGTAATCTATGAAGAGCAACCTCGAATGACACGCTTCCTTTTTCATAGTTTTGTGGGAATTTTCATTAGTTTATTGAAGCTTTTACGGGATTTTAATTAGTTGTGATTGTGACTTCTGAGAAATTTTATTGAGAAGCTGGCTTGCTGCAAATGTTCATAAATCATTCACGTTGGCTGTTGCTCTTCCAAAACCAGAAAAGAGCCATTTCCTATTTTATCCAGGGCACAACATTATTCGAAGGTCAAAATGAGTATTTATAGTTCTGTATCTCTCATGTCACGGATATTTGTAGTTCTAATATGCTTTATCTATCTAATATAGTAAGTTAATTAGTATTTCCTTCTGATATATAACGAAGAAAAATTGTTGGATAGTTTAAGTACACTTACAATAAAGTTGGTGATAATCATAAGTAAGTTAATATATACTAAATAAGATTGATAAAATTTACTTTTATTATAAATAGAGAAAAGATAAATAACCATCACCACACTTACACAAAATTAAAAGTTGTAAATCAATATGCAAAAAGTTGTAAATCTTGTTTACAACTTTTTGCATACTGATTTAGAATTTTTTACCCACTGATTTATAACTTTCAACTTGACGTAAGTGTATGGTGTAAGTGTGGTGATAGTTGTGTATCACTCCTCTTATAAATATGTGTAAACATTAAATGTTAGAATAATATTCATAGAGCCATACAATACAATTGATAGCTAGTTGAGCTCTTCTCAAACATATAGTTAGGGGTTTGATTCTTGACGATTTTATATAGAAAGTGTCATGGCTAAAATCAAAATCTACATTTGTGAGCTCTATGTCTTAAAAAGATTAATCAGTGCCTTTGAACCAATTTCAAACACACAGCTTTTTCTTATCATCTCCTTCGCTGCTCCTTTCATGAGTTCTACACCCTTCTTTGTCTATTTTCTTAAATGGATTGGACAGTTTTACACGTTTCGGAAGTTTTGAAGTTTGGCTAGTTTTGAAATTAAAAAAAAATATTGATAACTCTATGTACATTTCAGAAGCATATAAAAAATTGTAAGAAATTTGTCTATAGGTTGTTCGTGCCTCTCCTTCTCCACCCTGCTTGCATTATAATGATAATGTACACACATGTTAGAGATAAAGATATTTTAAGACCAAGTGATTTAGAACAAATTCTTACTACTCCCAATCTTTCAATAATAAAAAAAAAGTTGGAATTTCAGAGCATAGATACATTTTGTATGCTTCAATACCAAAAACTCTTGATTAAACAGTGCGTATCTCGTGTGTGGTTATTACAGTTTCATTACTTTGTTCTTTTGCAGAGAGTGATCGTAAGAATTGTTAGGGAGCATTTGATTTTCAAAAACTTTTTTGTTTCAGTTTCCATTTCTTGAAAATCATTTGCATATTCAATTTTATATTTTTTGAAAAATGTTTTCCGATACTTTTATTTTCTATTTATTTTCTCTCCTGCGTGCTCAAATAATGAATTATTAGGCAACTCAACAATGATGGATTTTTGTCATAATCTACATATTAATTGCAACAATGAAGAATGAAGGGCACAAAACAATGACATAAGGTGATATTCGGTTTGATTTACGTTTTCATTTTAACTAATTAATATGCTTAAATTTATTGATAATTGTTTTTTTTTTTTTGTATTTTTACCAGGCCTTTCACAAAATTTTAAAATAAAAAACAGAATAAGTAATAATATACTAGTTTCGGATTATATTGAAACCATGTCAATAGAAAATGACATTAGAACACAAACCAAACCGAGCCTAATATTTTTCCTGGCTTTTGTGACTTGTTGTATCATTTGCTTCAATTTTCATGTCTGGCTTTTATGGTGCTTCTATGGAGGTGCTTAAGGGCATGTTTAATCAAGATGGAGAGTTTAGGAGGAAGAGAGAAGTGAAGATGGCTTTCCATTCTCTCTCTCCCTCTCTCTCTCTCTCTCGCATAAAAAAAATAATTGAAGAATTTTTCAAAACAACAAAATCAAAAGATAGATTATCATAAAATTTGTTTATCATCTTAAATTTAGACTTATGAAAATTACGTATATAACTGTCTAAATTTGAAAATGAAAAAATATGTCTTCTTTTCTCTTTTGTTTCAAAAACCTTCCATCCAAACATATCATCAGGGTCATTACAGTATTTGGAAGAGGTAACGAGATGAAATCTCTAACCATAATTGGTCCATGAGGGAATAGCTCTAGTAAATGGTCAGCATCTTTATCTATCTCTATTCTTGGTTTCACTCTTATTGGATACTGAAAAGAAATCACAAAGAGCACATAAAAAGAAAACAAACAAATCAAAATAAGTAAAAAAAAGTAAAATTTAATGTAACTAAATCACTTCAATCTACTTCCACAACCCCTAAAAGATAAAAACCACTCTACTAATAAAATTTTAACCTACAACTTTTGAACAACTAGGGTTGTAAACATTCTTACAAAATTCACTACCCAATTGTTCAACTACACCTTTTATCAAGTTCACACACGCAACAAATCCTTCCTTGAGATAAGTCTAGTGTATATTAGTCTTCTGCATCATCTTTACTTTATTATCTTTAGATATTTCCCTTCATGTAATGACCTTCTAGATAGCAAATGTTCTTCTTGCATTTTCACCCTTATAGAATCAAGCGGCTTCCCTTGTACACTTTGCATGTCTTTCCAATTTTGACATACTTGTACGCATGTAATATAATGTCTCCCACTAAACTAATGACGTTAGCAGTAGTGACATACCACACATTAGGAATGTCTTGTACTTTACCATTGTGGATCTTCAAGTGAACTCGTGTCATGACTTGATCCTTGCATACATGCACATCAACAGTAGAATCTAGCACCTATCTAGAATGATTCTCAACATAATCATTATCAATGCTCTTTACATAGTATAGACATCCATGAGCCAAGGATTCAGCTATGTGAACCTTTCCTTTAAGTTGCTTGAAACTCTTTTTAAGTATTCTCTTATCGTTGGACATTGAGACTAGATGTGTCCTTTCTCCTCGTAGTAGTGGGACATCACCTCACTGAAGTATTTTTCTATAGACATTCCTTGTTACCTATATCTCTATCAAGAATTGTTCCTTCCTCTTTAAGAGCTCTCCATAATTAGTATTCTTCCACCATCATTGGTCATCTATGCATTCTTTGATGAATGAAATCTCGTCATGCTTTCGTACCAGGAAAGCGGATGATGCGACCTAATCAAACCAACAAGAGTGGGTCTTTCCTCGTCATTTTCTTGGTATTGAAATTTCGAGGCCATACGCATGATTGTCAGGTTTCAAAACTAGTTTGTTTTCTACAACTGTTTTGAAAAATCGGTTGCAAATCATTCTTGAGAAAGGAGCTTAGTTTCAAAACTATCTTAAATAGTTAGGATTATTTTAGTGTGGTTTCGTTTGGTTATGGATCAGCTTGGTTTAAATGGTTTACTTGAACAGCCCAGATCAGCATGAACCCCCTCTTATTCCCAAAATACCACTAATCTCTCCCTAATCACATTTGAATGCTCCTGTTGCTTTTACTCATGATCTTGCATCTTATGTCATGCATGTTGTTACTAACAATGATAGGTTACATATTTCAAATGATGCACATTCCATTGCTGCTAGTTTTTCTTAGATTTTAGCTCAATCCACGCCAACCTTCAATTCTGCTAGTGCTAACAGTGTTGCCCCTACTTTGTTTCAAATCAAAACAAACATTCCATGATCACTAAAGCCAAGGCAGGTATTATCAAGCCTAAATAAGTCTTTGCTGCCTTTACTGCCATGTTCGGTTAAGCCTTAACTAACGACAATTGGTTGCATGCAATCAAGAAAGAATTCTCAGCCTTATTGAACAACACTTGGACTCTCATGCCCTTGCCTTTTGGTCGAATTGCAATCGGCTGCAAATGAGTTTTTAGGGTGAATACAACCCTAATGGTTCAATCAGCAAACACAAGGATAGACTAGTTGCCAAAAGGTTCCATCAACAAGAGGGTTTGACTTCCATGAGACTTTTAGCCCCATTTTTAAGCCTACCACAATTAGAATTGTGCTCTCCGTTGCTCTCGCACACAAATAATGGCCTATACATCAAATAGACTTGAATGATGCATTTCATAAGGGGGACCTTGAGGAATCTATTTTTACGCATCAAACTAAGGGTTTTGTCATGGGTGGTCCACATCTAGTTTGCAAGTTAAACAAGGCACTCTATGGGCTTAAACAAGCTCCACAAGCATGGTTTAGTAAGCTACAAGATGGCTTATTATCTTTCAGTTTAGTTCTGCAAGGTATGGTTCTTTTCCCCTTTATCAAATTACATCTCAATCTACTCTCTGTGTGTTTGTGTATGTTGATGATGTTATCCTCACTAGAAGCTCCAAACAAGCTATTCATGATCTCATTTCAGCCTTAAACACCATATTTTCTCTCAAAGATCTTGAATCTCTTCACCACTTCCTTAGCATCTATTGTCATGAATTTTGGGTTCGGCTAAGTCTATTGGAATAGACCAAGCCAACAACACAAACTCATTCTTTGATCCCAATAACAATAGGCGATTGCACCAAGGAGGGTAATCTTATCTATCTCTTGGTTATAAGTTCTCTAACTACTTTTAAAAACAAGTTTTGGACAAAAGCAATATATGAGATGGAAATTTTATTGATAAATAAGAGAAATTACAACACCTTCACACCGAAGCATTGCAATAAAGTTCAGATGAGAAAACTACGCCTAAACTAAACTGGACTAGAGTAGAAAAAGAAAAGGAAATAAAAGAAAAAATTGTTATTGTGTTGTGTTGATCCGGGAATGAACTTCTTTTTTGGTTCTTCAGCTTTATATAAGCTATTGTTCTTGTCAACGAAACTTGTTTCCTAACACGTTTTGTGAAATGTATTGGTAGTGGGCATGTTCTGTAATTGCTTATGTTTCAAATTAAAACTTCCTCCAAAGCTATTCAAGCCAATTCAATAACTACCTCTTTACAATTGCCTTTTTTTTTATTACATGGGTTAATAACCATTTTTCATGATTCACTTCCACGTTCATTTCATGCCATGATTCTTAAATTCATCAAATGCATGAAGCCAATTGCACTCTACATGGCCACCAAATTTGGTTATAGAACGTGGCCAATGCAATTCCATCCCACTGCTTGGCCTAATCACCACACACGTATCATGGGCACCAGTTACTCATTTTCTGGTGATAACATAGGCCACCTTGCATCCTTCAACTGACATATTTCCAAGAAGGAAGGTGAAGTGATGCATTTGCTCAAAAGAAATCTAACTCTATGCTTTCTTGAACATATTCCTTCGCTCAATCTTTCCTCTATCTATAGTCACAGTTGATCCCACTGATGTGTTTGTGGCCACCACAGCTAACAAAGTTGTCTAACACTATGGTTGCCAAAGTTGCAGAGAAAATTGAAACAGCCAAGTCAAGTGTTCATGAATTAACAAACTCCTAATCTTATAGATTTTGCAACAATAGCTGTTGCACCAGGAAAATTTAATCCAGTGACTATCGTTGCTTTAGCAACTGTAGAAGACTAGGGATTAGCAGCCAAACCAATTTTAGGTGATTCCAAGGTAGCTAAGATCGAGATCTTACTTGGGATCGGACAGGAGATACAAAATCGTAAAATGTGAAATCATAATACGGTTCGTAAGATCCTACCAAAAATAACATATACATATATATTTCATACCAATTGAAGAATCATCACTTTGTCTATCTATTTTTTGGTCTTAAAATAAATCCATCTTATATAGTTATTTTAGGTTTCTTCACGACTTGGTAGTTTTTTTTTAAAAAACTTTCTAGTTGTCTAATAGTTGTTTTAACAAAGGGCCTAGTAGTTTTTATTTTAAAACAAAGGCAGAAGCCCATTAAAAAGGGAAAAGGAACAAGCCAGCCCAAATAAGCTTATGCTCAGCCCAAAAAAAAAGGTTCCAGAAAAATAAACATGCCTTTAAAGAACCCTAAAATAGTAGGTTAGCTTAGTTCATAGGTGAGCAATATGATGATGGGTTTTCATCGCACAAAAGAAAATAATGGGTTTTGCAGCACAGTGCCTGTGCAGTTGAAACTGACAAAGAAGGATCAAAGATTGGGAACTCAACCAAGAGGATCCCCTTGTTCTTAGTTCTCACTATTTGTGGCTACTTCCCTCTCTTCTTTTCTTGATCTTTGTCTTTGCTCCAAGTATGTCATTGCCAGCAGCCCTTGGTTTGCTTGTTTCCTTCTTCTTCTTCTTCTTCTTCTTCCCTATGCTCATTAGGGACTGAAATGGGGTTGGGTAATGTAAGAAATGTGCTGCTGCTCAACAAAAAAAGGATGCTCCAACTCGCAAAAATCTCTGATTCTAGCGATTTTGCGATCTAGCTCGGCGATCCCACCACGATCCTGTTAGTCTGAGCTCTACCATGAGATTGGGATTGGAAAAGCCATTCAAGATCGTAAATTCGTGCGATCTTACGAGAAAGATAGCGATCCTAGCAACCTTGGGTGATTCTATAATAGGTCAAATGCACGGTCTTCAAGAGGTTTCCTCTGGTCAATGCAAACACATTGTGCAATTAACCAACCAAATGAAGTGATATATATTGGTCGACTCATTGCTTGAAGTGGAGATAACTCCCATGGCTGCTTTTGCAATAAAACCATCATGTACCAATGACTGTCGAGAATAAAGATTGATCATCTAAGAGGTGGAACAATTGTCCATGATTGCTCTGTAGTATAATTCACTATGATTCTCAGACTATCATTAGTCGTGTCATTGCTCTTGCAGTCAATTGAGTTGTAATCATCAACTAAAACTAATTTTGGTATTATGCCCCTTGTTCCATAACCTGGACATTCAACTAACAACAAATGAAACTGTCATGGCTAACTCTAGGCTGAGTATTCTCTCAGCTAACAGTAAGATCCCTCTTCTGCTTCACAATTGAAGCATATATTAGCAATCAGCAATTGATTGAAACCCAAAACCAGTCATCAAGCCAAAACAATATCAAAATGCTCTTTTTAATATCAACGATAATGCCCCCGGCTAATTTTTGTGGCAAATTTAACAACTTTCTTTTGTAAATTGTTACTACTAGCGTATCATCTAAAATTAAGAGATGTTCTTCAATTATCTCTCATTCAACCAAGTCGTAATCTTCAACTGAGATCGACTTTGGTTTTACGTCTTCTATTTCCTCAGTTGTTCTTTGTTCTCTCTCATTAACAAATTGCTCCATTCTAGAAGCTTTAATTGTTAAATGAGTAAAATCTGTAAACTCTAGAGAAATCAACCTTGTCCTTAGCCGCAAAAGCCTATTTCCTACAGCCATGGCAGAAAACTCAGTTTTTGGTAATTTGACATTACATTTACTCATCATCTTACTAATTCTTTCCACAAATTAGCCACAGGCTTGCTAATCTGTTGTTTAGTGTTCGTTAGATCGGCTAGCGAAATCTTTGGCTATGGCTGATAAAAGCGATCATGGAATACATGTTCCATGTTTGCCCAAGTATGCACTGAATTTCATAGTAAATTTGAATACCATGTAAAAGGCAAACCAGCTTGTGATATAGGAAATAATTGCATCCTTAAGAACTTTTTTTGCCCTGCTTCAGCACATTGTGCAATGAAATGACTAAATTGTTCCGTCATGGATTTCTCATCTTCTCCAAAAAAAGTAGTGAAGTGAAGAATCTTGAATTCATGAGGGAATGGAACTCTATCCACTCAATCAGGATATGCCTTGTGATACACAAACCTCTTCAATTGCTTTAATTGGATCTCAAAGTTCCTTTTCATAACATCAACAAGCACTAGTGTTTTAAATTGCGGCTGCGATTGCTGAGGTTGTGGAAAATGCAACTGCCGCAACACGCATTGCGACTGATGCGGTGTGAAATTTTTGCGTGTCTTCAAATTGAAAAAGAGCCCATTGCGGTCCGTTGCAATCCCTTGCGGCCTTGATGCGGTTGTGTTGTGGTCAATTTATGTGAAAATGCATCACACCACAATTGCGGTCCAATGCGATTGTGGTCCACCGCAATCCGTGATGCAGCCTGCAATTTAAAACCTTGGCAAGCACATTAGGATCTCTCTACTGTGAAGTATTTCCTCTTAGATCAGCAAATCATTGGTTTTGGAATGAGGCTTGCTTCTTTGGACTAAATGCACCAAGATCATCCATACAATTTATATTAGCCTGAGGAACGCTCCACGGTTGAGACTGCAAGCTCCATGGCTGAGACCAATTGCAGTCCGATGCAATTGTGGTCCACCGCAACCACAATATTCCATGATGCGGCCTGCAATTTAAAACCTTGGCAAGCACATTAGGATCTATCAACTGTGGAGTATTTCCTCTTAGATCAGCAAATCTTTGGTTTTGGAATGAGGCTTGCTTCTTTGGACTAAATGCACCAAGATCATCCGTACAATTTATATTAGCCTGAGGAACGGTCCATGGTTGAGACTGCCGGCTCCATGGCTAAGACCGCAAGCTCCACGGCTAAGATTGCAGACTCCACAAATGATTAGATTATCGCCCCCCCCCAACATTATAATTCATTTTATTTCCACTAAATGCACTGTGTGACATGTACCATAAGAGAACTTTGCTGAATTTTCTGCAATTCATCATGCACCATCGATTTCACAGTATCTGACAACTATTTTAACAAACTCTCTATCAAACCATCAACACCCATTTCATTGTTTGCTGTTGGATGAAAGAAGCCGACACACAACAGGGTTGCTTTTCTTCTTCATCAACATGCACGTTCTTAGCAGAATTGGCAAACGTAGTAGATGTATTTTTTCCGCTTGGACGAAGCGGTAACCATTTGCGGCTAACTAGCCATCTCCCCAATGGGTGTTCCTAGCATAGTTGCGTATATTCTCAATCGACCTTGTCCTCATGATTGTGTTGCTTTGGCATCATAGATGTTGCACTGTTAAGACTCATATCCACAATCTTCTTAGATTTATTTTTCCACACAAAGCCTTTGGATGTCCCACTGGGTGTGCCAATTATCTGGTCATGAATTTTGGGTTTGGCTAAGTCTATTAGAATAGATAAAGCCAAGAGCACAAACTCACTCTTTGATCCTAAGAAGGGTAGATGATTGCATCAAGAAGGGGAATCTACTCCTTAGTTATGGGTTCTCCAACTACTTAAAAAATAAGTCTTGGACAACGGCAATATGGGTAATGGAAATTTTATTGATGAACAAGAATAATTACAGCACCTCTACACCAAAGCATCACAATAAAGTTTGGATGAGAAAACTACACCTAAACTAAACTAAACTAGACTAGACTAGAAAAGGAAAAGGAAATAAAAGATAAAAATGTTGTTGTGCTGTGTTGATTTGGAGATGAACTCCTTTTTTGGTTCTTTGGCTTTATATATGCTGTTGTCCTTTGTAACCAAACCTGTTTCCTACCACCTGCTTTGTGAAACGTGTTGGTAGTGGGCATGTTTTGTAACTGCTTCTATTTCAAATTAAAACTTCCTCCGAAGCTATTCAAGCCAAACCAATAACTACTTCTTTACAATTGCTTCTTTTGACTACGTGGGTTAATAACCACTGTCATGATTCACTTCCAAGTTCATTTCATGCCATGATTCTCAAAAATGTTTGTTAGCTTGTGAATCAACCCTCCACGTCTCATTGGTAAGCTGTGAAAAGAATCATGATATACCGTAAGAGTATGTTTATTAGTTTGGATTTTAGAAGGGAAGAAAGGGGAGGGGAGTACTTGTGGTGTAAAATTATATTATAAGTCCTCTCCTCTCCTCTCTTCCCCTCCAAAACCCAAACTCACAAATATACCCTAAAGGTACTGCTACTCATGGTCTTCATCTTCGGCCATGTCTTAACTTCAACATTTATGCATTCCTTGATGATGACTGGAGGAGTGATCCAAATGACAGAAGATCAACCTCTGGGTTCTGCATATACTTTGGCAGCAACTTGGTTAACTGATCCTCAAAGAAACAAGTTTTTGTCTCCCATTCCAGCACAGAAACAGAGTATAGAAGTCTTTCCTTCACTGTTTCTGATCTTATCTGGATTCAGTCCCTGCTAGGTTAGTTGTATCTGCCTCCTTCGCTCACTCCTAGCTGCCAACTATTGTGATAACTTGAGAGCAATCATGCTCACAGCCAATCCTATCCTTCACAATCGTTGCAAGAACTTTGAGCTTGATCTTCACTTTGTGTGTGAAAAGGTGGTCCAAAAACATGTCCATGTCAGTCATATTCCTTCACAAGAACAAGCTGCATGCAGTTATACTCGCCAAAGCTATCTCATCTTCAAAATTTCCTTACTTTCGGTCCAAACTCAAAGTGGAACAACTCCTCTCTAGGTGATGAAATCAATGTCTCAAAATGCTACCGCCTGGTACTAGGAAATGCAAATGCTGAAAATGCCTTTTTCTTTCTTTTGTTTTTCCTGACAGAATTTATCAACCTCCAATGATGTGAGGAAGGAAAGCCTTTGGCAACACGTTTGTTTATATAATTTGGCTATCAATCTACATTCTATACGTAGACATGCACGTATATAACAATTTCTTTGAATATATGTAACAACACGCACAACTTGGGACTACGTAACTTCACCTCATCCTTGTTGTTTTGGCTTGGTAAAGCATGGAGGACGTAATTGCAAGGTATAAACTGCACGGGCATGAGATAAACGAATTGGATAGACCTCTAGAACTGCAGGTACGTAGTATTGAAAACAAAGTTCTTACACACACACACACACACACACACAAATATATATATTTTTGTTTTTTCCTCTCAATTTTTGGTTAGTTAATATAATTATTATCGTTCGCCTTTCGGTAGGGCTTCTTGTCTAAATTAAATTATGGGAAGTCCAAATTGTTGAAGTTATGATGCTTAGATAATTTTTTTTCTTTAATTTATGTGATACAGAAATATAATCAAGTAGAAGTTTAATTTTAATTTACTTGATAGTCAAAAAAATATTTTATAGCACCACATAATCAAATCCTTCCATTTTCATTCCTTCTAAAGTAATGGTATAAAAATCAATTATGTTTACTAATCTGATAATACATAATTAGATGGTGATAAAAAAATTGATTTGAAAAAATAGGGCATCAAAATTAAATCTATCAATCAAACTCTTACTCATTTTATTATAGGCTATATATCGCTTTCAAAATTCTCTTACAAATTTTGATATAGCTTTACTAATAATTGGCAGTTCTCTCATTCATTTCAGCAAGGGAATAGCAATAATGCTGAATTGCTTAAGGAGGTTGCTGATAAAACCCAACAACTAAGGTTTCTCTATTTTCTTGAATTGAAAAAAAGAGTTAAAATATAAGAAAATTAAATGCCTATTAATTAGTTTTGTGCGTAAAATCCAATATTAATTAATTTATTTGTTGTGAGCAGGCACATGAAAGGTGAGGATTTTCAAGGGCTAAGCTTAGATGACTTGTTGCAATTGGAGAAAACACTTGAAGCAGGACTCAAGCGGGTGATCGAGACAAAGGTACACATGTTGAGGTCATTTGATTAATTTGGAGCAAATCCCTTGTGCGTGTTGATTTATAGTATAACGCAATGCAATCTTTTCATTCAGGAAAAGCGGATTAAGGATGACATTGTAGCTCTTGAGAAAAAGGTACGATGTAACTTGATTAATGATGATGAAAATAGTGTCTATGTATATATATTAATTTGGTCCTTTAAAAAGTTATGACTGACGACATCAATGTTTAGACTAACTTAAAATTAATTCTAATCTTTTGAGTATTAAATTGATGTCATAAGTCTTTTGATAACTAAATTGATATTACAACTCTTTGGACGACTAAATCGATGTCTTGACTCTTCTAAGGACATATAAGATTTAACTTATTTTCGATTAAACTTCAGTTTGCATGCTTTTGGTTCAACTATAAAATAAAAGCCATTGATCCATTAATTGAATCATGAACATAAGGATCTGGTGGATACCTTTTTTTTTTATTTTTTGGATGGTTAGATTAGATGAAGAGAATCCAAAGCACAGAGTGGAGATAAAGTACAAGGGATACCAAGACCTGTACCCCTCACAGAACTACACCTCATAGTCACCCCTCTTGATATCTATGCTTTCGAGTGTACCTACCTTGGTTAACAAGCAATCTATCCGATTTCAAACAAATTGGACGATAAACACTAGAGACTTACATCCCAAACTGATTCATAATAAAACGCATGGTTTTCCACATACCCAAAAACACCATCGCATTCCATTTAGACAGAGGAACATAGATGTTTCCACTGTCATATTGAATTTATGTCTCACTTTTACAACATTATTTCTTCTAATTGAAAATATCTGCTCAATTTTAAAATTTTATTTTTCATAAACAGTTGTCCATTTGGAAATTTTAGATAATATTTATTATTTTTTCCAATTATATAACATTTATTAATATACCTTTTATTAAAGGAGAAAGAAAGTAAATGGAAATAAATAATTAAAGAAGAGAAATAATTACTAGTGAGTTTAGTATTTTTAAATACGTCTAAAAGAATTTACCCTCTTCATTACATCTCAAATATACACATATTTTTTTAAATTTTTACTTCGCTTCATCGATCATTCCATTTATCAAATCAAGGAAGTATTGGTTTTTATACCTTGTTATAATTAAGCATATCCTATCTATTTTTATCTTTTCAAGAGCATAATCATATTAAATAGGGATAATTTTATCAATTAATACATATTTATATTATTATTAATATTCATTCATTATTTTTTAATATGTATTTTTTTGGATTTGGAAAGTTAAGATGCAATAAAAGGAGTAATATTGAGACATTTCAATTATTTCCTTAAATTCTGTCCATCTTTTAAACTTAATAATTATTACCAGTTGGAGAGAGTACTACCTATCTAGTATTTATTGCTCTCGTCGCTTGACCCTTCAAGGGTGAGCTTTTATAGCCCTGTAGTTACAGAGGAAAAAAGAAACATCTAGGAATAGGTATTATGGTAGTCGATAATTTGGTCCTATTTATTTTTGGACCATTGCATAGTCCTTTGTTTCTGATCGTTAGATTGTGTTTAAACAGTTCAGATTCAATTACACAATATTTGTATAAAATTAGAAAATAAGATAATATTTTTGAAGTTAAAAATAATAATTTTTAAAAGACAAAAGTATCTTTCAACACATCAATCAACTCCTTTGTCATTCTCTGTCAATAGTGACTACCATTGTCCACTCTACGATCACTACCCAAAAAAAAACCATCCTACCAACCCATAAATCATTCTCGGCAATCTCTCACATCTTCAACGGCATAAATCATCCTCCAAAAAAAACCATTCTACCAAACCAAAAAATCACCATAAGCACAATTTCTTCCAGATCCAAAACCCAAACATGTCCAAGAAATATACCAAGGATGAAAGCTGCGCTGAGAAATTCTCTGCCCACTACCATTAAATCTTGCACTATTTTTTAAGAATAAGTATTCTTTTAATACTCTGAAATATGGGTTCAATGAGATTCTTTTATTAATGTCATTTAAGAACAATCTGCAACTTAGTGTGGCTTACTCCCAACACCGAATGATGCAAGAAAACGATTGATAATTTGTTTAGTATTTGAACAAAAAGCCAAAAACAGAGAATGTGGATGAGAATGATAGAATTAAAAGCATCAGTGCATGTGCAATAGAAAGGGTCGGCTTTTGGCAGTGGAGGTGTGCATGTGCGGTGGCGGTGAAGGTAACTGAAAGATCAAGAGACAACCCGTAACAATAACCAATTAAAATTCATTTAAGGATAATTTAGTAAATTTGATGTAATTAAATGAGGATCTTGTCACGGTCCATGACATGTGGACCAGGTTATCCTCCACAAGGTATCATCGGTGCAAGTCGTTTCAAATAATAAAACTGACTTATAATTGTTCTCTTCTATGGAATATTACATATATCATGCTCTATACATGCATATGGATATGGTAAATTATGCACATACATATATCCCCAAAGCACTGGTTATAACATTAAAGCCTATGTTTCAATTTTAAGATATCATTAATATGTACCCTCTGCTTCCTTAATGGCTGCTTTTGATTTATTGCAAAAGGTTTTCCAAGTATTCAATGCATGCACTTCTCTATCTTTCAATAGAGAAAAAAAAAAAAAAAACTTCCCACTCTTAGATTTTTTAATCAGTTCCTTAGACTTTTATTACCAATACTGTATCTGTATGTAGTTCTTCACTTGCATCAAAACTTTCTGAGGATTTTTGTTCTAAATTTTCTGTGCATTGTTCGACTTTGGCAATAAAGCGGGTCGAGTTAGAAGACGAGAACAAGCAGTTAAAACAAAAGGTATATGAAAAACAACTGAGAACCTCACTGTATATTGTTTTGTATGATCTTGCTCTCGTTAATTTATTTGGTTTTTACAAAGCTAAATTTGGCTAGATATGGGTCGCAGATGGCTATGCTGCGTATGGAAAACAATCCTTTACTGGTGGATTCGGATATTGCCGTGCAAGAAGTTGTCTCATCAGAGTCCATGAATAATGGCTGCAGCTGCATCACTGGCCCTTCTCTTGAGGGTGATTCCTCTGACACATCTCTTAAGTTAGGGTAAGCGATAACCAAAACTCTCCTCTTACACGTTCCTCGCTAACACGAGATTGTCACATTACAATTAAAAAAGGGGGACACAATAAAATTTATAGATCAATATAAACAATGATAAGTAGTTAAGTACTATTATAACAAAATCCACACAGATAATTGAATTTTAGTTTTGATTCCTAAGACAATTTTTCGGTTTAAACATTTTAAAAATTGTTTGGTTTTTAGTCTCATGGATTGGGTCCGGTAAAATAGATTATTAGGTTAGTCTAATTGGTTATTGGTAATAGTTTTGACAGATGAAATTATGATATCAGACCAAAAAGGAAAAAAAAAGATTATGATATATCATAAAATTACTATCTGTCGTATGGGATTAAATTAAAAGACCTAATCTTTCGCTAGCCAACTCTGTATTTAATAAAAATAAAAACAAATTAATAATAAAGATTAAGATTAAACTGTTTTGGAAATATTTGAAGCAAAACCATTTTTCTTTCAAGAAACAAAATTAAAATTCCTTTATCAGTTACGGGTGAAAAACATATCTAAACCCTTTCATGACATGACATTTTCATCATGTTAGTACCTTGCATGAGAGGATCTTGATCTATTTGGCTATATATATTTGCTTATTGTGTATTAACAAGTGGATTGATCTTTTCAGGTTGCCTTTCCCTTATTGAAATGAAATGATGCATCATTGTGGGATTCTTACTAGTTCAAAGTGTGGAATTTTGTTTTGGGTTGCACCAATCACAACTTTCTGATTCTGAGTTCACATTTATTGACCTACAAAATCTTGCGGTGGTAACTGATTACGCTGTATAAGAACAAGCGGGGTGCATAAGCTTTTACATGAAGCCGCATAGTCGGAACCTTATAGCTAATCATTTCATACGTAACTGCTTTCTCTTGTTGCTTGTGTAACTGTGTAGAGCACGCATGTGATATTTAGAAGCGTTCTTGAGCATTTTATTGAAGAAGAATCGGACCTTTTTTCGGTCGACAGAAGAATCGGATTAAGTAGTTTCATTTAATTGTTATTTGTGAAATATATACAAGAAAGCAAGCCCATATCTTCACCATATAGGGTTGAGAGCACACTAATGCATCCCATAAGAAGTTACAATGGAATGCAAAGTCGGCTAAAGAGGGAGTAGTTGATTTTATTTCACCTTGGAAACAAGCATCATATATGAATCTTCACAAAAAATATCCTGAAATAATGCTAATCCAAGATGCACACATTTTATATAGGCATTTTATTAAACACCTTTCTAACATGATCCAATGAAAGAAAATCTACATGCATTTATGCCCAAAGAAAGGAAAGCAAGGCAGAGGACAAGATGACAAGAAGAAGGGTAAGAGGATACTAGAAAAATATCAATGCATAAAATCATCACCTTGAAAATCTCAGAATGATTTGGAGTTGGATTAAAATCTGAACTTATCTTGACCACCAATCTTAGAACTCAACTCAATTTATTCCTCCAAAATGTTTGTTCGTTTTCCATCAATGCTCATTGTCGCGGGTGGCCATAACTGGTGGTTTGGTGGAAGCATTTGGGTGCTAGGGCTAGGTTTAATGGTGGAGAAGGGTGAGAAGAGAGAGCTTATGGAGTAGATAACAAGTTTGAGAGAGGCCAAGGGAGCTTTTCCAAAAGAGATAAAAAAAAAAAAAAAAGAAAAAAAGAGAGAGGGTGCCTATCATACTTCATTTTCATTTTTCCTTTGCTCTCTTTCCCTCCCAGAATCATTTTTCTTTATCCTATCTGGATCAATATATATGAGGTAAGTTTGTTAGTAGTATTTTGTTGTGTTTGTAACATTTCTCAATATTTTACACGTGCAAATGTTTTTGAAGACCAAAGACACAATATGCAGATTTTAAGGATGGTGACATTTACAATGTACCGCAAAAATGGAAACATTGAATGTAGCCACGCCTTTACACCACTCTGTCAGAACTTGATCTCATCTAGTGGCAAGGAGAGGTTTGAGGAATCTAATGTAAGAAGGCCTTCGAGTTGTGTTTGGTGGGCCATTAGGTGACCGGTTCTTTATTTTAAAATCATTTAAGATATGAACAATGAATTGCCAAGAAGGGCAATAATACGGATTGCAAGAAGGGGGTGAAGGGCAAACGTGAATAGCAAAGAAATAAAAGTAATTGGGCCTATACATTTGTTTAACACCCCAGTGTTCAAATTAAAAAAAAATGTATTACATAATTTGAAAATTTTTTATATATTATTTGTTTTATACATGACTTCAATTTAACTTAAACTAGTAAATATTTAAAATAATTATAATTTTTAGGCTTCGGCCCTCATAGTCGTATGTACCAAAAAAAAAAATTCATATTTATTATCAAAATATAGTAAGATTAACTAAGGTTAAGAGAACTGACGACTGGTCCGATCAGTTAACCTGAACCTGGCCAGTTGAGTAGTCAAAACCAGAGGGTTTCAGAACCGGTCAAAATCAAGAAAACCAGCGAATTGGACTGGTTGGATCGGCCGGAGCTTTTGAATTTTTTTTTTTTTTTGGTTTCAAAGCTTAAATACTTATATTTTATAGCAGTCACAGAGCAAAAATGAAAAAAAAATGGGTTTTATATATAAAAAAATACTAATATTCACGGGCTGCTCACCATAAAACTCACTAGTCACTAACAAGTATTGTTTTCAAATACTTTTGTAACCATATTGTGAGACTGAGACTAGAGAAATTTTATATGAATTAGGTTTATTTTTATAAACCTATGAATATATATTTTTGTGTTAATTATGTTAATTATGTTAATGTTAATGATTTAATATATATTTTATTATATTCCGGTTGAACTCCGGTTGAAATTAATAATTGTAAGAAAGTTGTCCTATGGCTAGAACTTTTTATCCTCTAACCTTTCTGAACTATGAGGTACATAACATGTTATTAATTGGCCGGAAAGTAAATAACATTGAATATTAATGCTCAAATTAGCTTGTGCTAAAAAAAAGTTTAATTATGTAATGTAATAAACATAGGTATATGGTTTAGATAAACAATTTAAGAAATGTAAGCTTAAAATAACTAAGTAATAATGATTTAAATTATTTTCATTAACTAATCCAACATAGTAAATTTTTTTATTGTAATGTTTGGGGGTGACCTATAGGTCTTGATGATGATGATGATGATAATGATTGTGATGGTGGACTGAGCAATGTTGTGGGTGACCTATTGCTCGATGTTTGCACTCACTAAGGGCTCCTGGGGCGACAAACACAACAAGAGTCAAGACCCAGTCCACTATACTCCAAGCTATTAGTGAAGCCCAATAGTTCAGATCATGAGGATATATAATGATTAAATCGTCTCAAACAAAGGCACCTAGGAGATAACCTCATATCGGTTACAATGAGAATAGAGATCTTTCCCAAAGAATATCCAAAGATATGATATTCAATTACCCTAACAGCAAGGGATAAGATAACAGCAAAATTCTTTATATTCACACTTGAGTAGAATCTCCCCTGAATTGAGTGTCCAAGTCCTTGCAAGTCCCCCATTCCTTGTGTTAAAAGCTTAGGTATCTAGAAGTCAGAGATCAGACTGATTGAGGACTTACCTTCTAGAATCAAGTAAAAAATGATGATGATAATGATGAGTATGGTGACAATGATGATAATAATAATATGTATGTATGTATGTATATTTGTGTCTGTGTGTCGGTGGGGATTAGTTTACACTAGGTATAGAGGTGAGAAACGGATCGGGGCAGGTTGCTACAAGTTGGTCACAAAATGGGGGTGGGGTGGATTGACCCATTTTGGTTATTTGGGTTAAAAGTATCAACCCTCCACCCTGTCAAAAAAAGGTGGGTTGATGGGCCAACCCGATAGGCCAACTTTTTTTTTTGGTTATATTTTTAGCTATTTTACCAACCCACCCCACCTTGCCTCGCCGTTGATTGGCCATAAAACAGGGCCTGCGGGTTGATCCACTATAGTTATTTGGGTTGAAAATGTCAATCCGCCCTGTAAAAATATGGTGGGTTGGCAAGTCAACTCGACGAGTCTAACCTTTTTCCATCCCTAACCATGTGTAAGTCTTGTACACTTACACATTTCAATAACTCTTCATAAAAATTAAAATTAATTGATCTAACTGTTGAATTTTATATATATATATGATCAAGTTATATTGGTGTAACTTTAGGCAAATGTTATACCGTTGAATAACTTTTTATTGGTGTAATTTTTTACAAAATCCACCATTGGTTTAGAAGATCACATCACATGGATCTTGTCTGTAAAATTTTAATTAATTTAAAATCACTTAGCATATATAGTTTTTATGTACATCAAAATCAATGCAATATGCATGCCTAAAATATAATGAACAAGAATAATGGCTACATGATTACATTGCTATTCATGTTCAATTTTTATAAAATTTGGGATAAATGATCTTGATGATATGTAATTATAATTTAGTGGCTAGATTAATAAAAAAAACAATATTTCATAGAAAGTTATAAGGGTGTAACTATGCTTAAAGTTACACTGGTATAATTTGATCCTAACCCATATATCTGTGTGTGTATGCATCACATTATGTTGTAATGTGAATATTTTTATCTTAAATAAGATATTAGTATGAACTTGTAACAAAAATTGTAAAGAACTTATAAAATCTATCGCTTCCTACTTTTTAAACTATTATATTCACGTGTAATTTAGATGTTTGCATCACCCGTGCAATATACATTTAGTATTAGCTCAATGTGCAATTTATATGTTTGCCTCACTTGTATAATATATGTTAAATAAATTCTATTTGGGAAATTTGAAATACACTTAGTGCCTGTTTGGTTCGTGGAATTGAATATGGAATTAGAACTTGAAATTGGAATTGGACGACCCAATTCCAAATTTAGAATTCTAATTCTAGATCTTAATTTTTTATAAGACCCAAACATAAAATTTAAAATTCTGAGCCAATTCTAATTCTATTAAAATTGGAATTTAATTTGAAATTCTAAACTCCAATTCTAATTCCATGTGTCAAATGAACCCAATGAATAAATTGCAAGAATTTGTGTTATACTCAAGGGCAGCTTATGCCCACCTCCCTCAATATTCATTAATATTATACTTACCCCCGCCTGGACTTCAAATTAACATTTAACTTCCATCTCTTGATATAACTCTCAAAATTTCAAAGTTTGCCCATCTTCTTTAACCTCTAGCTTCTTCAACATTATATACATCTAAGGAATTCACTCTATCTTGTTAGCTTATGTTTTATTAAAATTACAAATCGGACAATACGCTGTCATTTGGAAATTTAGAATTTCATAATTGGATTTCATATAATTGAAATATTTTTAAGTTATTAACCTCCATTATGGATTTGAGGAAAGGATTTGAGAATTGTGGGCATAGCCCATTTGTTGAAATATTGAGAACTGATTGAGTATGATATGTAAATACCTTGTTATATGTTTTTGGGAGAATCCTTGATAGGATAACGACGATAAATGCTAGCTTTAGTGCTCCTTACCTATCTTTGATTAGGATCATTCAATGGATCCTCTTATTCTATGACTATACGCATAGGTAGAATTGTCCTATATTAGAGCCGCATGAAGGAATGAACGCCTAAGTGTGTATTCTTTGCATTATCCTAGATTTAATGAATCAAAAGCATTTTCTATAAAACTTGATGTTTTTGAAAAAAATTTGTGAAAGTCAAATTTTTTGAACTTATGTAATTTACAAATTTACTTTTATTTTAATAGTTATTTGCATATATATTGTCTCATGTAAGTTATAAACATTATATGTGCCATATTGAGTTGTAAAACCCAATCCATTGTTTCCTCCTCTTTACAAATACATGTGTTGCTTCTGGATTTGCACATGTTTAATGTTTTGTTAGAAATTAATGTATGTATTTGGTTATGCAACTATGCTTTGGAAAAGCTTATGACTAAAATTGATACTATGTTTTGAACGTAGAACTAGATTTGATTAGTTATATGAATATTTGAATGGCCTTTTGGACTTAAGTTGTGATATCTGTTTCGTTGTGAGAGCGTATTTTGAGAATGCTTTTAGCTCGATTATGTGGGTTTTAGTTGTGACATTTGTAGGTTGTATTTGTAATTTGGGAAATTTCTAAAATGTAGGGAGAGTTTGCTCGGTTTTGTCCTTTTTTTAGTTTTCATATTATTTGATGCCTACAATGTATTAAATAAACTTATTTATCATAATCACTTTTATACATCAAAATGATTTTGATTTTAAAATTTGGAATTAAATAATTATTTTAATTAAAAATTTAATAGTAAATATTATAAATAAATTAATAAATTTTAATACATGATAAATAACAGAATATTTAATAAAAATATAATTATATGTAATATAAAAGGTTAGTAAATGTTCAAAATTAATTAATTGTCTTATGCTCACACCTGTCTTTTTAAGTGATATGCATAGGGTCAAATTTATCTTTTCATTTTTTATGCATGTTTAAATTTCAAATGAATTTAAGGGAAACCTACTGGAACCGATAAGCTCATGGGTATATTCAATGTTTCCATTTGTTTTGGCACATTTTAAATGTCACCTATACGGACAAATTATAAGTTCACGCATCTTCTTATTTTTGTAAAAGAGGGATAATCACATCAGACATCATCAAATATGTGGCAATTCAATCTTCCTGCCCAAAATATTTCGACACGTGTTCACATCATAATATCATAGTTTTTGTCTATCTAACTTCAGAGTGTAGATTTTGATTTTCTATTAATATTGATCAAAATGGATATGGATATAGAATCTTTCATTTTTCTAGCTATAATTATGTTTCCAATATTTATTTAATACTAATTATTTTTTATTGAAAAATATTATCTCTTATTAAAATTTTCAAAATACGACTCTTGATTCTTTTCCGTGCCTCTTGATTGTCTCTCATTGATATTTTGAAGGTACAACTCATTCTGTTTTTTTCAAATAAATTTTAAAAAAATTTCACGTGTCTACTAAAGAGGTGGCCAAATTAATTTTGTCTAGACTGAATATATGCGGCTCCCAACAAGCGTTGCCTCCTTAATAGCCAACATAATTTTACCAAATTGAAACAAAAAATTCCTCTTCAGTTCCTTCGGCACATATTTTCAACTTGGATAAGGTTTAGTGTACAGGTTGTACAATAAATACAGATTATATACCTTACTATCATATGATACGTGGTTTTTACTTATTCCATTTATTTATCAAATCTAATAATAATA
Organism: Dalbergia cultrata; assembly: GCA_031216105.1. NCBI lineage: Eukaryota > Viridiplantae > Streptophyta > Magnoliopsida > Fabales > Fabaceae > Dalbergia > Dalbergia cultrata. Next base: position 39,940,913 of record CM062352.1, read on the forward strand.
AGATATATGTTATACATTTTTTATATAATTTAATTATATACTTAATATCACTTTTTTCAATTTATCATTTTTGGCAAGGAAATGTTATTTTGACTCATACTTTGTGGGACACCGTGCTGATACACTCACATCCACCATTGAATTGGATGTGGACCCTATTTAATTTGAGTCCCATACCCAATCCAATTCAATTCAATGATGGATGTGAGTGTGTCAGCATGGTGTCCCACAAAATGTGAGTCAAAATAACATTACTCTTCCTGGCACCTGCAACACTATGACTTGAGTTCCAAAGCATTGAAAGCATAACATGATTCACATTACTTGACAATTGGGCTAACTAATATCTTTGAAAAGCTTCTCAACTTCCTTCATCACCTCAATGAAAACACATTTTCTCACATAAATTTAGATATTTACTTTTCTCTTTTTTATTTTTTTTCTTCTATTTTTTAAATTCTGAATCCTTTTCTTTTCATTCAAGTGCAACCTTTGATTTCTCCCATTCTCTTCATTCTTATGGCTCCTCTTATTCCCATCTTTCTGCCTCTCATCCCTTATCCCTTGCAACCATCCTCCTAATGCAAGAATCATGAACATCGCAGTTTATGGTGAGGAGCAGCGGTTTGATGGCACAACCAAATCGGCATCATTGTGGTGGCAGTCAGCACGCGACGGTGCTGTTCATGACCACAATGGATCCACAGATGCAAACCTCTGGCGGTTTCATGTAGAACGCTATTGCAAGGTGATCATCCTTTTGTCATTTTTGCTTCTCAAGGGTATGACTCTTTCTGATTTGGTTTTTCCTTTTTGTGTAGCATTTTTGTGTATCTTCTTAGTGTTGTCCATCATTATTGCACTTGCATCCATTTTTGTAAGTATCTCTTTTTTCCCTTTGTTCATTCTTTTTTCTATCCATGAAGTGCTATCTTTTTTATGGGTGATTTACAGTTGTTTTGGATTCTTCCATTTAGGTTTTAAACTCCTCATTTGGTTGTCTAATGGACATCTCCACTTCCTTCCCCCATCCCAACTATGGTGGAGGGCATGCGACTAGTGAAGGAGATGGTGGTGGTGGTGGACCTAGTTACTGGTAATTTTATTTATCTGTGATGCCATTGTTGATATAGATTGTGTATAATCCAATTTTATTTTGTAAGTTTTCCTATTTTAAGCTTCAGTTTATATTACATTTCTTTTATAGAATTTGAGTAATCTATGATGATAAATTGCTGGTTGTTTTGTTCAGGACAAATACCATGTACAGTTACATATCTGAATGAATGAATATAGCAACTCTTTTATCTTGGTGAGTACCTAAACTTGATTAGTTTTCTTGGTGCATCGGCTCTTAGACATGCTGCTTGCGTAGTTCCAGTTTTTATTTTAGCCAACAGCTACAATAATGGAAGGTGTTTTTGGTTAAATGGTTCACTAATTTGTGCTAAAGGGTGGTGGTGGTTGAGATTTTGATTTTGCATTGTTCACAATGTGGTGGTGGGCTGGCACCGTGAATTATTAACTTAAAAGTGTAGTCTTCTTTTTTTTTTTTTTTTCATTTTTGATTGGTATAGTATTCTCTTTTTTTTCTATTTTATTTTAATATACTAAAAGTTTCTTATGTTTGTTATTAGCTTTCATGTTGTAGATATGTTTAAGTAGCCTACAAATTTATCTCTTCATGTTTTGTTGGTTGTTTTTAAATATACAAGTGTATGCTTGTCAGCTTATCTTTATATTAAAACTGTTGCAGTATTACATCTTGTTTATGTTGTTTTATTTTCTACATTACAAGCTTTACTATAAGCTTTAGGATTTGGCTCGCGGACGCATACACATGCAAAACTTTCTTAGCTTCAGTGGATAGAGGTATCCTCACTATTTTATTTTGCACTGCTCTTTTATAATTAAATTATATAGTTTATTAGTTTAACACTTCTTTTTAATTATGGCATGATTACCTACAATTGTGGCTGCTAATCGGCTTCTTATGTTTGCTGTGCCAGTCTTTGAATGAAATAAATTTTCATTTCATCCCTCTTATGTTTAATCTCATTATTTTTTCATTTGAATATTGTGATTTTGTCTTCGCATGTCTTGCTTCGTATGCTTCCTACTTTACTTTGAGAAAGCATCGCCTTTGGCTTTTATTCAACCTCTTACTTTTTGCTCTGGCCTGGAACTGTTAATCTTTTTTTTTTTTTTTTTCCCTCAATGATGCTTACTACTATTTAATCCTTAGACACTTCATGTTAATGGTCCTAAAAAAAGAGAATTATTGTGATTGTGGTTTGAATTAAGGAGCAATGGAGATTTAGGTTTGGGATTTTGTGTTTCAATTTTTCTATTGGTAGAAATTCCTTATGGAGATCTTTCCCCTGGTCATCGCATATGATTGGGTTAGGCCATCTGTCACGACCTAACTTAGGCCATGATCGGTGCATTGGGAACAACTTTCCTAGCAACCCTTAACACCCACAATTTCCTAGGAAAATGGATAGAGTTTCCTCTGTTTCTCGAATATTTCCAAAGCAAATATTCAACCAGCAATGTTTCCCTAAAAAAAAAAACATAGCACTTGGCCATCGAGCATTATCAAAATACGCCCTTCTAGAATATAACAATATCTCGGTATAAACCAACATATATTAATCATAATCCAAATTAATAATCTAACCGTACCAAAATAAGTTTATAATTCCTTTCTATAACATAATCTATATAGTTAAATAATAAAATCTCAACCATAAGCATAACCTATGTCCAAGGGCCTTGCTTGTGACATATGGAGCAACTGACATACTAACAAATACTATTTTTAAAAGGATCTCGATGATAAAAGAATGTCTTCTTAAGAAGGCTTACCATTTTAGCATCGATTAATAACAGCTAAGCTGGAAGAACAAAACTGATACTAGCACCTGTATTTGGAAGAAAAAAAAAAGGACAACAGGGTGAGTTTTACAACTCAGTGAGAGATAGGATATCTATAGTTTACTAGATGCAAGCAAAAAATAATATACACATAATAACATATATGTATTCTTTGAAATTTTATTTCTAAGCAAACTCTCAAAAATAATTACTAAATCCCCTTTATCACATTTTCTCCAATTCCTTATTCTCACATAAAATTAACTTCATCATCAAATACTTAAATACTCATGAGGGTTACATAAGAAGCATAAGTCTTATTTGGGGAGTAATATCAACCCATCAATCACAAGGTTTATTATTTCTTAAATAAGGTTCTTTCAAAATTTTATCTCACTAAGAGAAACTATGTGCACATAGGCCGTTACATCTATTCACTATGGCAAGCAGTAATATCATTATATCTCTTCGTTATGGCAAGCGGTATTGCCATTATATCTCTTCGCTATGGCGAACAGTATTGCCATTACTTCTCTTTGCTATGGCTAGCGGTAATTCCATCTTAGAACCCATTATGGTTTTCTTAAGTAAATTTTTTATCAAATTTAATTTACAAATCTAAAACTTAATCTTCATATTAATCTAACCTTACAGGTATCAAATATCATAAATTTATTTCAATGCACATTAAAATAACATATGGCAAAATAAACAAAGAAAGCTAGCAATAATCCCAACCAAGTCATTAAGTCATATTTAATAACCATTATATTTAAAGAAATCATCCAATCAAGCTAACCAAATAATCCAAGTAGCTTAGAATAAAATTTTTTATCAAATCTAATAATATAGTTTCTCCCATAAAAATAATTTAAAACATCGCCACTATGTAAATAGCCACTCACCTAAAATCTAAATCTTCTTCAAATTGTGAAAAAAAATAAGTTTCATCATTTCAAAATAAGAACTCTTTTCTTTTCTTTTCTTCATCTACTTTGTTTTCCGAATCATAGTCTAACATTGACTCCACAATTTGACAGAATTCAAATACATATATCATGTCTTATAACCAAACTCAAGAACTTCGATACCTTCACACTTCATTTCATGGACAATTTTCAATTCAAATTCATGATTTCTCAACTAACTTCATGACTATTTATGAATAAAATCCACTAAGTAAACACAAAACATTTTAATAGCATATTTATAATTAAAATTTGCTATGCAAAAAGTAAACTACAGATATACTATCTATTTACAAATGATCCCCAAGAACCAAAGGTCAACTCTCGAGTGCCACCAATTCAATGGTTGTCACTCAATTGCTCTAGGACTCTAGCACAAGACAAAAGGAATATGAGTGAGTTAACAATGGCACCAATTTACATCAATTGACCCCCAAATCACAAAACCCCCAATTTTAGACGTAGGATTCTAGAACCTCAAATCTACCATGAGCAATTACATAGGGAGATCAATAGGATTAAAGGAGTAATATTGACACTTACCCACGATACCAAGAAGAAGAATGGAAGGAGGGCACACCCCAAAACTCGTAACCTCCACCATTTCATCCCCTAGCAAGAGACACCACAACCAAGGAAGCAAAGGGAAAGAGAACCGCAGCTACCAAAAAGGGAAGAGGGTAGGGCAGGGCAGCGATGGTGGCAGCCGGAGATGGCACGGTGGCGGCAGTCTCAGTGGTCGTGTGTTTCTTGCATTTCATGGTTACTCTTGATGACTCCGCCATTTGGAGGAATTTTTGGTGAAATTTATTCAGTTAGATTTGTAGAGGAAGAAGAGACAAGAAATTTGAAATTTGTTTGGATGAATTTGGTTAAAAAGATCGAAGGGAGAAGAGAGAGAGAGAGAGAGAGAGAGAGAGAGATAGTGCACAGAAGAAAGGAAAAAAATGGAAGAAGAAGAAGACGGTCCGGTGGGGTGGGGGGCTATCCATACGGGATTTTAGTTCACAAGGGTGTGCCTATGGTGCACCCCTTTTATGGGTATACCAGTGCTCCCTATCCTTTTATGGCATGGTTAAAAAGGTATGCTCCATAAAAGTTTACTTGTATGTGTTGTTTGATTTTTTGTACATATGTTGATCCTATTGAGTTTTATTTACTTGAAGGATTACGCTATTTTGTTTTGATATGGCTTATCAAGATTTATATGTTGTCAGTGCATAATTTTCTGATATATCAAGTCATACTTATTTGCTCTCTTAAATTCATGATGTTTAGGGTTTAATAGAAAAAGAGAAACCTTCTCGCCCGAAGGTGGAGAAAGGATTTATATGGGGTGTTAAGGTGATAAAAAGTTGTATCTTACTACAAATAATATAGCTTTTATTTGGTTGGTATATTTAGAGTAGCATGAGGCCTTATAATAATTTATCATACAAGGTGTTGGCCATATTCCAGCTGTGATCATGAAGGGTGGATATGATCACCAAGGCCTTATTATAAGATTGCTGCTCTCAATTGTCTTTTATTGCTGCTATAGCGGATATAGGGAGCTGGATTGTCAGTTGCATTTTGTTGTTAGGAGGAATGTGTTTTAGGTGCGGTCTTCAACAATATGGAAGGCAAGCTGATGATGTCCCCTTGTGTTGTAATAATGTATTTCATGCTGATGCTCTAACAAATTTTCAAGTCATTTGCTGCAATGTTGGGCTCCTGTAGCTATTGACTTTTGTTGTTCTGTGGTCCTTGGTGTACTGCATTTATGTTTTCTGGTTTTCTTGACTCTCAGATCATTTGATATCTTTGTGTCTTTGACAGTGGATTGTGTTGTTTCTGTTGTGCCACCTCCCAATTTAGATTGGTTGAGGTCTTTCTATTTTCTGTGAGATCATTTGATCTCTTGCTAAACTTTCGCCGTCGTGATTTATACTCTATGTGCAAGGCTTCTTCTTGTAATTATTTGGTTGGACTGCTTTATTATTTTAGGACAAGCCAACTTGAATACTAAATGCGTATTTGATTTATACCTTCCAATGGGGAATGCTTTTGTGACCTTCCTCCAAATTCCTATATTCACATTTGAGTAAATAACTAAATATGAATTTGTATGATTGTAAAGATTACTATGAAATTTGTCTCTGAATTCAAATGATTCCTACATGATTTTTTAATCGTGTTAAATATGTGATTAAAACTTTGACCATAAGTGTAAATGGGGAAGAAGACAAAACAAAAAAAAGTGGGCCCAATAATATTAATATATTGAAATGAGGAAGGAAAATAATGGTAGTTTAAATTTGTTGTGTAATTTTATTATACAATAAATAATTTTCTATATAATTTGTATGAAATCATATCATTTAGATGAACGGATACAAATTTAATCCATTTTTATATATAAAATTCATATGATCTTAGATGTTTTCAGTTGATGATGAAAAATAGTAAAATATTGCTTTCCAGATAAACAATTATACAATTACTATCATTTTTCAGCATTATTGGTTTTTAATTATATTTATACTCAAAGATAATTGTTACATCATTCTTTAATTATTTTTTTCAAGCTAAAATGTTAGTGGAATAAAAGTTACATTGATATTTTGAGCAGGAGACCTACTCTATTATCCAAAGAACAATGGAATCAAAATAAGAAAAAATCACGAATATATCGGTATTGATATATAACTAATACAATATCAATTTGAATACTTTTAGTATAGGTGATGTTAAGAAGCTCTATGATAGCATTATACTTCCCTCTTTTCGCACATGAGTATTATTATTCTAATATTTAAAAGTGGGTATCTAATTGGGACACTTACTCTATTACTTTTAGATGTAATGGATGAGTAGAAAAAATTAGGGCTACTATTATATCCAATAATAATAAAATAAATGTCTCAATTGGATACCAACTTTTAGATATTGAAATAATATTCTGAGACAGGTGCTAAACAAGTTCCTTAATTAAAGTAGAGCTGTCATAGGTAGTTGTCTTGTCTGATGCAACTCATGCTCTTTGCAAGTACTTCTTTCCCTCTTGAATTCCTACCATAGAATATCTCTCAAAATAGCTCTCAAAACATGTTCTCACAATAACTATACACCTCCCGTTCATCATCGTCTTACTACCGTTTTAATGATAACAACAACAAAAATAAGAAAAACCACTAGCATCACTCTCGCATATGACATGGGTGGTGCAACTTCTTTCAAGCCAATATTCAACGTCACATTCCCCTTCTTCTTCGTCGTCATCATCACCACCCCCTTAACCCTAATTGGCCCCTTGATCGTTGCAGAAACCGACGACGATTCTAGAGAAACCCCTCCAATCCCTAGCCTCGAAGACAACAACGGCGCCACCATCGCCGCCGTCGCCGCACCACCGCCACCCTCGGACGGATCCACAAGAAACTCCGGCCATTTGAAGAGACGATCAGAGCCGTTCAAGCCGAGCACAGCCGTAGTAGTCGGTGCTTTAACCACCATGTTCTCTCTCACATTCCTCCTTCTTCTCTACGTTAAGAACTGCAATGGCGGGAATGTTCAAGCAAATGGAAATAACCAAGAAGTGGCTTCGTTGGACGCGAGAATGAACTCCGGCATCAACCGTGCCATCCTGGAGTTGCTGCCGATCTTCCGATTCAGATCATTGACTGGACGGAAGGAAGGTTTGGACTGTGCAGTTTGCCTGATGAGGTTCGAGGACCCTGATGTCCTCCGGTTACTGCCGGAGTGCAAGCACGTCTTCCACGTGGAGTGCGTGGACAGGTGGCTCCACGCACATTCTACGTGCCCTCTCTGTCGCTACAAGGTTGAATCCAAAGACATCGCTACGCGACAAAAAGAGCAAGAAACTGAGGAGGAAGAGGAAGAAGAAGAAGAAGAAGAAGAAGAAGAAGAAGAAGAACCGTTTGACATAGAAAGCGGCACACGGCACGTCCCGGGGAGGCACTCGTCGGTAATGGGAGAAAAGGACAATGTGTTCTTGGAGATTGTTATGCAGGATTCAAATGAGAACAAAACGACGTCGTCCTCTCGAAGCAAGTCTTTGGATGATTCTTCAAGAACCTCTGGAGGAAATTTTGTGTGTCCTAGAAGGGATGACAAGTTGTTGAAGCAACAAAACAACAACAACAACAACAACAACGACAACACACGCATTTCACAACACAGGTTGGAGCATCGTATAATTATCAACTCCCCCTTTTCTTCTGTTAATTATAACGGTGAAAGTGGGTCCCACCAGCATTTGTGGAGCGAGGCTAGGCCGTCTAATCTGTTGTATCTAATGTCCGAGATGATCACTGGCGATGCTTCTATCTTGCACCGACATCGACATAGCGTGCAGGAACCACCACGGCAATGGAGCGCACGCGGAGCAAGAAGAATGGTTCATAGCCACGCTGTTAGCGATGGGAATGAAAACATTGGTAGCAATGGTGGAGGTGGCGTGAATTTGAGGAGTGTTTCGGAGATAACGGGGTTGGGGAGGTTTTTGAGTGGTGGGAGCGGGAGGAGCAGGAACCGAGGGAGGGAAGGGCAGCATGGCGGTCGGGAAGAGCAAGATAGGCGACAACATGAAGGGGTGGTTACGAGGTGGTCGGCCTGTATTTCGAGGTCGCAGAAGCCGCGGGGAGATGTACGGTAGAGATTGCGCTCTGGCTATTACCAGGGTAAAGAGTTCTGATGGAGGTTACTATTCCAGGACTTGGTGGTGGCTCTGCCATTTTATTTTTTTTTCTAGTGCATTTGTGTTTTATAGCTTACCATAGCATTATAGTTTCACTGATAGATTTAAAAAGCAGGTTGATGATAAGGTATTTTGAATATTAGGGCATATGATTGTGAGTTTAAATTTTGGAGGGGAAGGGAGGGAGAGAATTTGTAGTGTAAATTATTAGTTGAATCAATAATTCAATAAGCTAGGGTAAAAAGCATATTGGAGTGCTTTTGGATCAGTATTTTGTTTCAAGAAAAACCACTAGGAATTAAACAAGCAATTTTATTACTTTTTTAGCTAGAGATGTCTAACCTCCGTAAAAAGCACAAATAGATGCCACTTTTAATAAAATTATCTTTCAATATTTTCTGTTGCTATTGTTTATTTTTTCTGGTGGAGCACATATACGTCTTGAGTTTCATTATTTTTACAAGGTTGCTTTCACTTGTATATACTAACAAATTATTGGATAAATCGTTTAACATTAAAGGGGTTTCGAAAGAAAAAGAAATGATAAGTTTTGTTTAAAAATTAGGGAGAAAAAAAATTCTAGGAGTGATGATTGATTCCTTGTGACATAATATAAAAGTGTTCCTATAAACTTATTTGGTTCATAAGTATGTTAACACATATTAGCGCTTTCCTGTAGTTTGACTATAAAACAGTTCTTTTATTCCTTTATATCCAAACAAACTCTTTTTGGATAGATATTCTATTTTTGGTAGATATCCAAACAAACTGTAAATACTTTTAATAACTAATAGCATTTCTCAAATTGTTGAACAAAATATAGAGCAATTTGTTGCCCAAAAACAAAACATAAAGCAATTTTTGCCTTAAAAATTAAGTTCTAAAACAGTATCATGTTTTAATAGAAGCCAAAGTATCTTTATTAAATAAAAATATTATTTTAATACCTGAAAGTTATAGGGTTTTCAAATAACACTACTCTTTATTAAAAGCCAATCTAGACACACTCTTGATATTTATAAATTGAATATTTGTGTTACGAAGTAATCCAAAGAGAATGAGAGGTTATCTTTGAGAATACTTCAAGGTAGGATTCAAGGAACAAAATCAGGACTTCAAGGTCTCCTTCCCCAGTAAATGGGGGTGCTTACCTGCAAAGACTCTGATACTTAACTTAGCACAAGTATGAGGTAATAATAGTGATGTGAGATGGAACGTAAAAATTGTATGTGGCTCCACTTGAGGTATAGAAGGTGGGTGAAGACGTATCACATGGAATGGGAGTGAGTGAGGCTTCTGGCTTCAATACCACTTTCTATGATCGTGGGGAGATAAAGAAGGGTAGAAGGGAACCACTACCACGTGGCCCAAGAGGTCGGTCTTTGATTGGAGTCGTGGACACCAGTTTAGGTCTCGGACAACGCCCTAGATCTATTGTCCTAATCCCTTCAATGGCTTCTTTCCCTTTGTTTCTTCCTCATTGTTGTTGTTGACAAGATGTCTCATCATGTCTTACTAAACCATAATAGTAACAAAAGGTGGGTAGCCATTCATATTTGAAATTAATCCACAATAGTCTATACTCCTCGCTCCCAATATTGGCTCTCTTTCTGATTGGGGTGGAAAGATTCATTTGCATCAAAGCTTTGACAATTCACTCTTGCCTTGCACCATATCATAAAGATTGCATTCTGTTGCGAAATGACAGGCCCAAAAGGCACAAACAAAATAACACAGATAAATATATGGAAGCATAAAGCAGAGATGACGTAAAAGGATCAACGTGGTTCGGCTTAAAATCATATGTCTATGGGCAAAGATGACAACCAAATATTTCATTGTGGACATATGATGGAGATACAAAAGTGGACACACTTCACTCAACCCAAATTCCAAATAATTGGGATACAAAAGTGGTAAAATCCCACTCAAAACTAAGTCTCAAATACATAAAAAAATACTAGACAATATTTTTCCCACAAGTGTATACTTTCAACTCACAAAAGAGAAGAATCCATAAGAAACAAATAATTCTACTTTATTACATTGAAGTGAGGAGATGGTGGATTGTTGGTTTCTTCGTTTTCTCCTTCAAATGCTGCAAAGCATTGCTCTATTTATAGAGCCGGAGACAAATTTTTCAACATCTCATTCGGTGCTTCTAATTAATGCACCGCAAAACATGACTTTCTTGTCCATACACTTTCAAATTAAAACCACATGTAGTTGTCAAAGTTTTCATGCATGCTGCACCGAGTAAAGGTTAGACCTGTTGTCCTTTTGGTTTCTAATAAAGGATTGAAAAGTCAAGCCATGACATTAAAGCTCCATCTTGGCTTGATTTTCATCAAGTTACTAAAGTCGCCTTCTCCAGTATGCTAACAGACATACTCAAATTCCCAAATTACCTCTTGATGGAATAGGCACCGGGTTCCACAAATCATAATCAACACTCTTAGTCCTATAAATGGTAATACTAAACCTGACACCGGTTTGCTTCCCACAAACACAATATTTACAAAAGTCAAGCATAACAAATTTTTGATCACTAAATAAGCCATGCTTGCTCACCATAGGCATCCCTGCCTCATGCTTATAACACAAGCAAGTAATATCCAAATCAGATGAAGATAATCCTAATGTAGCACTAATAATCGTGCTACCTTGGAGTAGATAAATATCATTAATCAATTTATCTCTAATCACCAATAATCAATCTATCTCTAATCACCACAAGAGCACATTTGGAGACTTTCAGAACTCCACCTTCAACAGAACACTTATACCGTTGAGAATCAAGAGTACTCAAAGAAATAAGATTTTTCTTTAAGTTAGGAATATGTCAATCACGATTCCATCATGTGACTTGATTTGAATTGTACCAACACCGAAAATCTTACAGGATGTATTATCTCCCATAAGAACAACATCACTATTAACTGACCCGTAAGTTGTAAACCAATCCTAGTTTCGACACATGTGGCAGGAGTAGCCTGAATCAAGCATATAAATATCACCAATTGAACCGGTTGATACTACAAGAATATTTTTGGTATCTTCAGCAACACTTGCTGTTAAATCTTTCTCTTTCTTGTCTTTGAGCCTTGCTAAAATGGCAAATTCAAGTCTCTAACCAACGAACTCCACACGATTCAAAGCACATAACCACTGTGCCATTAATATGATAAGTTGATATATTAATATCAAGTTAATTTGTTTTGAACCTTGCTTACATAATTTATAACTTATATGAACTCCATAGTAGTATTTTCAATTATATAAAAAATATAATTATTTTCTAAAAAAGTTAACTTTTAAAAAATTTATACTTATGTTTCATTTTATGATGCAAGACTAATTTATATAAAGAATTTTAAATATAGAGTACTTAAGTCCCACGCTGCTTAAATAAGAATTATTTTACTCTTAAGTGTGTTAAAGTTCCGTGTTGCTTAAACTAGAAAGTCTTACCTGTTACACAACTATAAACACTCATGTATTGTATTGTTTTATGTTTATCTCTTATAGACATTTTTTTCAAAAGAGTAAGAGATCTAATAGTCTTTGATTTAACTCGTCAAAGCAAGATTTTCTTCTTTTTTTAAAAAAAATGGTCAATCTAGTGAATTGGGTTGGTTTGATCAATTTGTTGATTTTCAACCAGTTATCTTCATGACAAAAAGCAAAAAAAAAAAAAAAAAAGAAACTCACTTCTCTTTGTTTTTTAACTTTTTAGTTCTTTGCAAGTGACCTGACCAAAGTAGTAATCACTTACTAGTTGAACTGGCTGATGTGGTCCAATTGTCTTATCAGTAAATTAAACAAATATTTGATGTCATATTATATTCCAGTATTCATGTAAAAGTTCACATAATTATAGTATTTGCTTATGTTTCATTAAAGAAGGGCAAATATCGATTATCATGTGTATTAAATTTTAATTAATTAATTATTGAACTATATAATATCATTATAATTATACAATTATACTCCCTTCTATCTTCAAATTAAAAATTATCCAATTTTAAATACTTACTGATATTAAGGAAATTATTCAAAAATACTAATATTAAAAAGATTAAGAATAATTTATTAAATTACATTTTTTTCAATGCTTCAATTTTTCCTCTCCTCCTCCACTAAATGAGTCATTAGTATTTAATAGGGGTATTATTAGAAAGAAATAATTAATACTACTTAAATTTTATAAATGGATAATTAATAATAGATAAAGAAAATTTTTAATGGATTATTTAAAGAATAAGAGAATAATGTGTAAGAAGAGCATTAAATATACTATTTCCATTTCAAAATAAATATATTTTTCACTTTGTCATAATTTTCATGTTGGGATTCCTCCGGCTTCTAGAAATACTAATAGATAATCTTAGAAACGGGCTATTGCCACTCCCACTCACTTCTAGTCTTTTTTCAGATTAAATATTATTAACCCAGATAAAACATTTTGTTACTTTTGCTTTTCGTGCATTTTTATTTTGAGAAAGTAATTCAATTTTTTCTCATTATTTTTATAATATACATTTTAAGTTTATCTTTATACATACATATGAAAAAAAAAAGTCTCAAATTGTTTATGGATTTAATTGGAATATACTGATAGTGTAAAAAAGCTTTACATATTCATCCAATCATATAATGATACATTAACAAATATGATTACTTTTACACCCCACTATTTGAAAAATCATACAAAAGAATAGATTTGATTGGATAATAGTGTAAAAGAGTTTTACACTGTCAGTACATCAAAATTAAACCCATTGTTTATGCGCACAACCTTTTTTTTAGTATTTTTATACTTTTCTATTTTAATAAAATGCCATTAGAAATGAAAATAGGTTTAATAAATTTTTTACTATAATAATGTATGAACTAAACAAAATAATTTCAGTTAATGAAATCAAATTTTAATCAATATTCATTGTCATTATAAATTATCACATTATTTAATGAAAAATGTGAAAATACAATTTCAATTAAATAATTTAAAAATTATAATAAAATTTAAGAGATTGATACCACAAATACTGGTAGGGAATGAGAACTATGATATTTCTCAATAGGGAAATGCATGGGTGTGATTATTTTTTACTTTATCCACCTCAGGTTTATTTGCTAAAAGAAGTGTATGTGTATATATTGTTCCCTCTTAGTTTTCGAAGTCATTCATTAGCAGAGGTTTCTTTTTGCATGCTTTTTTCACTGACATGTCATGTGTCATGTACACATATTTTGAGAGTTATTCTTTAGACATGATATATGCTTCTTCCACTGACATGCTATGATTTATGTATGCACACTCCGAGAATCATTCATTAGACATAGTGTATCCTCTTTTCTCTTTTTACATGTTTATTCCACTGACATGCCATGATTTATGTATGCATGCATCATGAGCTATTTAATTGGTAATCTCATAACATAATGTGTCTTGGCTTTGATCCTTGACATCAATCTTCGATCTTAATTCTTAATTACTTAGTGTCATATATGATCTTTGGTATCAACCTTTGATTTTAGCTTAAAAACCCGCAGTAGGCCTCCCTCCTTTAACTTATGGTATTGAGCTCAAACTGATGATCATCACTACCCTAGGGTGAGGGGTAAAATATGACACTATTTATTAATGCTTTTCCTTTACTTTCTTAATGCAAGTAATGTTAAGAATGATCCTCACATGCATCTTTAACATGAATTTGCATCTCAAGATAGCAATATGGTACACATAGCATGACATATCAATAATAACTTAAACAATGTACAATATTATAGAATAACAATTCTATCAATAAGAACATATCCTAATAACTTAGAATTTTCAAGCAAGCACAGGTATTTTATGAACTTGTATGATAGAGTCATGAGGCCTACTTATCATTCTTTCATTATGCTTATAATATTCTCATGATTAATTACTATGCTAATATAGTATCCTAGCCTTTCTTTTAATCCTTCAAGCTTGCAAATTTTGTTTAAATATTTTAGCATATTATTTTTATAAAACTAAGCATCTTTTAACTTTTTCAGTTCCTAACAGATTTGACAATTATTATAAGAAATTTCACTATGATCCCTGCACATAGAAATTTAAGCTAATATTTTGTGGCGATGATTTTGATTTATCAAGCTTTCCAACAAATAAAAAAAGATTCAACTCTTATACAATTTTATAAAAATTTCTAAATAGAGGTTGTTTGGTTGCACCCCAACCAAGGGTGCAGCAATTTATGAAAATTATTAACACAAAACTAGAAAGTCCTTGACTATGAAATTTTCTAGAATGCTAGCCCTAAGTGTTAGCTTTCATTTAAAATTGGTTTAACTCAAATCTAAGTTGTTTAACTCAAATTTTAGAGTTTTCATTGCATGCTGCCCAGATTTCAAATAGTAGAAGATGATTCCTCTTCTAATATTTTTCATGAATTTTCTAAGAAACCTAATATCACCAAATAAAAACAAGGACATGGCTTTATGTCTTAGCTTTCATAAAAAAAATTGGAATATGCTTAATCAAAGGTCTAGAGACTGAGAAATGATTTTGTTTTTATTGAAGACTATGTAGATTAACTAGTTATTCTAAAAAAGTAGAGATTTATCTATAAGTTTTATGATTTTGTTCAAATTAGATTTCTTGCATGTTTTTCTCTTTTATAAACTTCAAGAATACAAAACAAACACCACTTACAAAAATGATACACAACACACACACACACATATTAAACAAAAGAAATGCTTTGAAATTAAGTTTTCAAGAAAATGCAATTTAGAATACCTTTGAGTGTCTCCTCTGAACAAACACCCCCTCATTCATTTAAAATTGACATTATCCCATTTTAAGAGACCTCATAGATCTCTTTGGTTTTCTTATTCAGTCACGCCATTGGAGAAATGAGGGTTTATTCATTCATCGGATTTACTAGGAAAAATACATCCATAGCCATGGAAGGGCTAGGACGTTCTTAACTTGATTTTGAGACCAATGAGACATTCATAGCCATGAAAAGAGTAGAACAAATTCATGATCAACAACAACTAGAAGTAACAAACATAAATTCCCTACCTCAATTGAAAACTAAAGAAGGTGATTGAGTTAAGGACATTGGATTGAAAGGAGAAGATTCTTGCAACTCCTTTTGAATCCTCTTGGACCACAACTTTCTAGCTTTCCTTAAGAGTGTATTTTGAGTGAAAAAGAAAACAATTGAGAGTGTGTGGGGAAGGGGAAGGCTGCGAGCAGAAGTGGAGAAAAGAAGTAGAGAAAAGCTTGCTTAAATAGAGGGAGTCAAGGCTTAGCTTGGTAATTGCCCATGCCTTGGAAGCACACAACTCCACTTTTCCAAGCTTTGAAAAAGCAACCTTATCCCCTCCTTTTTCCCAAGATTTAGATGGATATGCACAACCTCTTTTGCTTTGTGTTTTGGTTTTTGATAAGATGGGGCTGACCCAGTCTATGGGCGTGAAAAGATGAAAATGCCCATTTAAGCCTTTTTTGTGAAAATAATCTATTTGTCAAAAAATTGGCTAAATAAACTTTATAAAATTATCCAAAAATGTTGTTGAATATTTTTCACAAGAAATTACCTTATTTCACTTTATTTCGATGTCATATTTTTATATAATTTTTCTGTTTTTTCCCTTCAATGATAAAATTACCGTTTTGCCTCTTTCCTTAAAAAAAAAAAAGAGATAATTTTCACACAGATATCTCTAACTACTCATTTAAAATGAGTACTTATCATGAGGGGAATAATTGGAATGTTTATCCTTATAATTCGCCCTTCGGCTATAAAATTACTATTTTGCCTGTTTTCTTAGAAAATGATTGTTTTCGCATAAAAAACTTCTAACCATTCATTTAAAATGAATACTTAACATAGGGGAAAAATTGGGATGTTACAACAAAGTATGATGAAAGTGCAATATGAAATACGATGTTTTTTAGGTGTTGTTCTAGCTAGAATTCTTGATATTAGTTTGGTTATAATGCTAGGTTTGTTGGTGTATATATACTGAGAAAATAGCCTTCTGTGTTATTTAGGAGTATGATGCACTTGAGGTGACTCTATTGTATTTTCTCTCAACCTTGGTTGGTTGTGGAGACTTGTTCACCTAATTATAAAAAAAAAAAAAATACATATCTTTCTCTCATTTCATATAATATTTATGTAATATTACAACAAAAAAGAATAAGTATTATTATGTGTAAACTACTTTTAAAATAAACTACCTATAAGATAATTAAGATAACCAACTTGAGAGATAGTTAATCTATTACATATTTATCTAAAAAGTTAAATTTAAAATTTGTGTTTTATGAAAAAAATTAAACGAGAAAAGAACAACTTTTAAAGAACATAAAAAAAAATATGTAAGCAAAAATAAAAAAAAATAAAAGAAAAATTTATGAAAATGTTGACAATAATGTGTTTGAATGAAATTAAAAAAATTGATAAATTAATAGTTTAATTATAAGGGAAGAAGGAAGGGTATTTTAGGAAAATGAAATAAACACTAATTAATTAGGAGTGACAATAGTAAAATGAGAAGTGGTTATAGCCATAATCTCATCCATATTAACATGCTCAAGTGAGAGGCAGAGAGGTTAAAAACTTAAAACTGATTTGAAGATTGGGGTCCATGTCATGCAAGATAAGGATCCTCCAAAGTGGGGATTACACTCTAGAGAGTAAAATGAGGCGATTTTATTTTTGAATCAATAAATTTAGAAACGGGGCCATTTTTATTCTATTGATATAATGGTGGAACTCTTCAGTTTATTCTCTGAAGTGAAATCTTCACTTTAAATGATTCAAATCCTGCATACTTTACTAATTCAATCTTCACAATTTACAAGTGTCGACAGTAGTGTAAAGTTATAAGCATCTATGTCTATCCAAGTATCCAACTTTGATGACGTCCAAGTGTGACTCCTTTTAATTTTATTCTATAGTTGTTAAAGACCCCTCTCCTCTTTTCAGTAATATTTTTCCATACTTGTCCGTTCATAACAATTTCCAGAAATTAAAAGAATAATGAAAAACTCATATAACTTGAAGTATAAGGTCTAAAATTATTCTGTTTTTGTGGCAACCCTAAAAAAAAGGAGGCTAAGGAGCATTGGTGCACCCATAAAGGGGGGTGCACCATAGACACACCTTTTAGCTTTTAGTTCGCGGTGACAGCCCCCCTAAAGACACTTCTTTCTTCTTTTTCTATTCTTTCTTCCTTCTGTGAATGTCTCTCCTCCCCTCTCTCAACGTCCGTCTCTCTCTCTCTATTTTCTCTCTTCGATTTCTCTTCCGTCTCTTAACCAAATTCATCCAAACAACTTCTAAATTTCTTGTCTCTTCTTCCTCTACGAATCTAACCAAATAGATTTCACCAAAAATTCCTCCAAATGGCGGAGTCATCAAGAAACATGCGACTACCACTGCTGCTCACCCGCGACCGCCGATATTGCAACCGCCGCGCCAGAACCGGTCGCCACCGCCACTACCCCGTCTTGTCCTCTTCCCTCCTTTGCTTCACTGTTCGTGGTTTCTCTCCCTAAGAGAGGAACCAGTTGGAGCCACAAGTTTTGGGTTGCTCCATTCCGCTAATCTTTCTCCTAGAGTAAAGGGTATGTATCAATCTTGCCCTCTTTATCAATTTTGAGTTCTCTATGGTTATCAATTATAGAATTGGGGGTTTAGGAACCCTAGTTCATTAGATTTGGGATTTTCTAGTAATTTAAGCTAATTGATGCAAATTTATGGTATTATTAGCTCTCTAAAATTTTGTTTTTCTTGTTCCTAGAGTTATAGAGAAAACAGATGTCAACTGGAGATTTTCGATGGCTCGAGGGGTATTCTACGGTTCCTTGGGAACCATTGTGTAAGTAGATAGTGTATCTGCAGTTTACTTTTTGCATGAAAAGTTTTAATTATAACTACAAGATTATATGAAGAGTTGAAAATATGTTAATATAGGAGAAAATAATTTATTCATCGAAAAGGAAGCTTTATGTTTTAAATGGCAGCTTAATTTGGAGGCTAGAATTATATTATGCTTATTTATTATTTTTAGTTGAACTGTGGTGCATATTGAATTTTAGAATATTTTATGTTAAGTACTAAATTTGATTTTATCTTATATTTACTATATCTCATATAATTTGAGAATGGATTTTATATTGTAAGAATGTCATGGAATTGGAATTGTGTTGGGAAACGCCAATGATTGAATTTATGAGAATTGTTAAGTCTATAATTATGATATTGAAACAGAGATTATGAGACTATAAGATTGATATTGATTGAAAATATTTTCGGAGTGAACCTAAGTAGAAACTGTAGCTAACGGCAGGGACGTAAGCCTTGGTGCACCATGGAACTCCAGTTAGCAGGTGAGGTGCTAACCCGCACATAGCTGCAGCTATGTCTGGACTTGTATATGGCTACGAGCCAACTCCAATTAGCAGGTGTGGTGCTAACCCACACATGACTTTTTGTCATGTCTAGACTTGTATATGGCTATGGGCCAACTCCAGTTAGCAGGTGTGGTGCTAACCCGCACATGACCTTGGGTCATGTCTGGACTTGTTATTATTATGCTTTGGATAGCTCCCTATTGGTTTATGCAATTATATAAAATTATGTTTCAAGAAATCTCATGTTATGATTAATACCATGTTCTTATGAGTACACATATATTATTATGTTACATTGTTTTATACTTGCAATTAGTAAACTTCAGATATCCTATCTCTCACTGAGTTGCAAAACTCACTCCGTCTTCCTTCATTTTTTTTTCCAGATACAGGTGCTAGTACCAATTTTGTCCGGCTTAGCTGTTAATCGATGGTAAAACGGTAAGCCTTCTTTAGAAGGCATTCTTTTATCGTCAAAATCCTTTTAAAAATATTATCTTTTAGTGTGTCAGTTGCTCCATACATCACAGGCAGGGTCCTCGGATCGTATTATTAGTGTTATATTTGGAGTTATGTATATGTATGTGTTTGGTTATGTGAAATAAATTTTGATAGAGTTGCGATAATTGATTTTATGCTTGAAGTTAAAAGCTGGATTTACTTAGTTTTGAGATTGGATGACTTATTGAATAGATAGGTATTATTGAAATTGGGAAATGATAGAAAATAGGGGAGACTCTGCCTGTTTTTTTTTTTTGGAATGGTTTATGGGTAAAGGCTTGCTAGTGAACATGTTCCCTATGCCCCGGTCACACTTCAAGTTGGGTCGTGACAGGTTTAAACAAGACCGTTGGATACACTGAATTATTTACGAAATGAATGTGGCACTGTAGAGTTGCTGATCACATATTCGTGATAATGATAGATAATAAGCGATTATGAACCAGAAAATTTAAGTGGTAGGAGCAAAACTAATATATATATATATATATATATATATATGTATGTATGTATGTATGTATGTATGTATGTATACACTATTCATACCAAAAAATTCTGAAGCCTTTATGGGGGCACATGCCCCAATACCAACTAAGTAGATCGCTCCCTGATAATATGTTTAGTTTTTCGTCTAAGAATATCTAGGTAATATTTTGAGCAAATATTCAATTTTGCCCTAGAAGAGGATAACAATGAATAAATTGATCTCTCAAGAATAAAAATATATTTCATGATCACTCGTATTTAAAAATATAGAACAAGTTAATCTCTTGGATTTTAGGACAAATTGAGGCACAACAATTTTTTATAATAGTTTAAATTAACCCATATAAAAACACCAATATGATAAGTAAGTTCATTAGATTATTGAAAAGAGACTAACTTGCCTTGTAATTTCATTTCAAAAAGACCATGGAATGACATTTTTTAAAGACTATTTTATTATGCACTATTTCTTTTAATGGATCAGTTCAAGTATTCACTCTAATATTTTAGGTAATTTTTTTTACATAATTTTCTTAGAATCTAAAACTTTTTTATAATTATCAAATGTTTCAATATATGTTTCTTTTAAAGTGATGAGATTAAACTTAAATATATTTTATTGATATAGTGATATATAGTTTGATAACTATGCCAAATTTTTTTACAGTTTTAATACATTAAAACTAAACTCGTTTTTTATACTTTTTTTCAAAGTTATAGTTTTTAATTTTTAAATAAACTCAAACATGGTCAGCATAAAAATGATTATTATTAACATACTTCAGCCCTTGTCCTCTTGAATTTTTAAATGCATTTGCTCGCATTTCCAGTTTTTCTTTTTATTTCTTTTTTCTGTTGTAAAAAAAAGGTGGCAAACATGTAAAACTAATTTAAAACTCGTGCCGAGTGTCTATGCCTTTAAATGAGCCTATAATATATAAAGGAATTAGTTATTGTATCACTATAAGAAAAATGAGTATTTTCAACAGTTCTCCACAATTAAAATATAAACAAAAGTATTGTCAAGAAAAATAATTTCGACATAAAATTATCATTGAAAATACTTATAAACTTTTATCAACAATTAGTATATGTTAAAAATAGCCAAAAGATATATTTTCAACATATATTAATTATCGATAAAAGTTTATAAGTATTTTTAATGATCACTTTATATTGAAATTACTTTTCTTAATAATATTTTTATTGATGCTTTAATTATCAATAACGTTGAAAATGGTTTTTTTTTTTTTGGTAGTGTATCCGGCAGTGAATAGCTGAGAAAAATAGAAGTATAAAACTAAATTTAGAAAGAAGTCAAAAAGTTATGGAGGCTCTAAAGAGCGAGATGAATCACAAATTAAAGCAAAAGAATATAAACCGAAATTTAAAAGAAAACAATGGATACTTCACGTGGCTAACGCAATCAGAAAATGATAGATCACGAAGTTGGATGCTTCATATGACAGGAAAAAAAAAAAAATCATTAGGAGCTGTATGGGTTCCATTAATGGAGAATTGTCGCATTAATGTCATTGGTAGCTACTGGTGCCAGATGGCAAAGGAGACAATTTTATTTTTCAATTTATTTATTTATTTTAAATAATGATATGGATTTTAATTAAGCTAAACAATTAATACTCATTTTAGTTCTAACTTTATATTAGTGAGTCATTTTCATTTTTAACTTTTAAAATAAATGAAATTAGTCATTGATATTGTAAAACGTGAGTCGAGTTAGTCTCTCATTTCACTTTTTTTTAATATTTTGTCAATCATATAATGATGTATAATGTTAACTAATACCTTGACATATCATGTATTATTTGAATTATAATAAAGTATAAAATGACTTAATTACTATACTAAAAGTGTACAAAATGAGTTATTTTATGACTTAAAAAGAAGATTTAAATTACTCATGTTGTATAATTTTAAACACCAAAATGAATAATGTTATACTTGATTATATTTCACATGATATAGTATATGTCAAAATATTACTTAACATTATACATTATTATTTAATTGGTGAATTCTATACTATTAATATTTAAGAATTAGTAGTTGGAAATTTATGACACATGGTAACTTCTAAAGTATGCTGGAATTCAAAATTTTAAAAAATTTACAAAAAAGGAAAGTATTTAAATATGTGATATCAAACTACTTATTATTGATGGATTTTCTTAGCAATAAACCTAATTTTTTAAATTTTAAATATGATCCATATAAAATAAAGTTAAAATATTAGTTACAATAAAATTAGATTCTAAATAGATGATACATTTTTTATAATTAAAAGAATTTTTTATAATCATAAAAAAATCACATATATAAATAGAATGAAATAAAATTTGAAATACATTGCTTGATAACTAATTAATTCTTTTAAAATTAATTTTTATCTAAATTAATTTCAGTTTGAAATTATCTACAAAAAGAAGTTTGAAATCATTAAAAGTAAAATTTTCTATAAGCATTTAGAATAAAATCAAATAAAAAAATAAAGCAAAATAAATCGATATAAAGAGTCAACAACCAGTTATAAATTAAAAAAATTGATTTCAAACTTAAAATTTTAGTGAACCATTTAAATAATAATTGAAAATAGAATATAAAGAGTCAAATTTAAAGTCCCAGATAAGAATCACATTTATTTAAGGATTTTATAGGAATTGATTTTATTTTAGAGTTATTTATCAAGAAGTATTTGAAAAGATTTAGAATAAAATAAGTTATGTTACTTCTATACACCTGATTTATATTTTAAGAATGATTATTATAATTTATTAATAAAATTCATTATCTTAAAATTGTTAATATTTCCTTTTACTTTAATGTTGTTTCTCATGGAGAAACCAAGATTTTGATGGTGCTACTTGTGTATGATAAGTTTTTTGCAACATTAATAATTAATCTTATTTTATTTTTTTATTAGATGAATTCCTTTTATTGTTATAATTTAATATTTTTAACATCTTTAATACTTTTATACAATTTCTTTATCATATAGTCATTCTATAAACTAAAATGAATATTTATTTAATTTTATATGTTCCTATTTATTATTTGTGCATTGCACGAGTTAGTGTTCAATGAAAATGGACTGAGGGACTAACAATACATTACTCATATTTTGTAATGTCAAGGACTAATTTAAATTATTTTAAAGGTATGGGACTAAAATGACTTATAAATACAAAGTCAGAGACTAAAATAAATATTAATTCAAAGCTAAAATGAAGGACTATCTTCACTAGCATGAGCCAAACTGTGTAAGGAGACAATTTTGTTTCAATTTATTTATTTTAAACAATGATATAAATTTTAATTAAGCTAAAATGAAGGGTTATCGTCATTAACATAACATAAGTCAATTCTCGATCAATAATTGATAAGTCATTATTATTTCAGTTTCAATTTTTAATATTAAATGTAAACTATCAAACTTTTCCTTATAACTAAAAAATTAACCAATTTATTCACAATTAAACTTAAAACATTATACACATTATGTCTGCATCTTTAAACATTCTCTTATTTACTCTACCCAAGAAAAAAAAAATTCTCTCATGTATGTGACGTACGTTTGGGTTTATTCTTTGCTTCAATTCATGAGAACAACTAAGAGAAGAAGAAAAGAACTAATTACTAATATAAAGTATTACTCTATTATATCTTTTGCAGTTTCATTCGCGTGTCTTATATATATCTTTTGTAGTTTGCATGTACAATATTACAGTTGCCAATTTGCCAATTATCTTGCAAAATGTTACCATGACTAGCATTCAAGATGTCATTCTACTTCACCAAATGAGATTTAATTTACAACAACAACAATAATAATATCAATGATATTAACAATAACAATAATAAAATATATGTATTTCTATGTTATTATTTATTAAGTTCGTTTTTATTGCTATTTTTTATTAAAGAATATCATTGCTATCAAATTTCAATAATTATTGCATCAAGAAAAATTTAAAAACAATCTAAGATTTTAGACTAAATAATTATCTTAAACAAATTAATTGTCAACACTTTATAAATATAATTTTGACCAATGACCACACAAAAGTTAAAAAAATAAGATAAATATTTAAAATTTTCAAATAGTTAAATTAATTTTAATTAAACTAATAATAATAATAATAATAATAATAAATTAAAACAAAATGATGATTGATAATAGGTAATTATGTTATCATTTTTTCTAAAATAAAAGAATGATGACATATTAGAGAAATCAAGTAAAAAGCATTAAAGCGGGAGTGATAATAGACATATACGAGTGACTATTGCCACTTACTATCTAGGAGTATTAGTGACTGTAATAGGCAACTATTATGTGGAATATGATTGAATGTCCTACTCATAAAATTCTCTCTTCTATTCTTTGCGCTTCCTAATTTCACAATTCTCCTGTTCCATTACAAAAAGATGAAGCGGTTAAAGATAAAATATTACAATGGGACTTAATTTGCACGGAAGTCACTTAGCATCTTTAAACATGCTCTCATATATGTAACGTATGTTTGGGGTTTATTCTTTGCTTCACTTCTTGAGAACAACTATGAGAAGAAGAAAAGAATCAATCAGTTAAAGGTAAAACATTATTCTGTTATGTCTTTTGTAGTTTGCATGTCCATATATACATTAGTTGTCGATTTCCCAATTATCTTGGGAAACGTCACAATAACTATCACTCAAAATGTCATTCGACTTCACCAAAAAGGTAGTTGCGCTTGTTGCCGTAGGTCTTGCCGCTGCTTATATCTGCTTTCGCATACAACGCCGTAAAGGTAATTTAATATTGTTTCTTGTAGATTTTTTTTAATTATTTTTGTTTGAACTTCAAAGTAATTTGGAACATCTCACTTTACTTATGAGGTAAACCTTTTATGAATTGCACTATCACCAAACTAAATGCAATGAGATAATCCGAGTTATACTAGATGCTCTCCAGGTCATGTTTCCTAAAGCAACATGTCATGAAATGTATTTTATCAAATGATCAAAGTTCCTAGATTTTGAAGAATTTCATTAAAATATTATTCTTTACATTCCAAAAATCTGACATTTAAGACGATAACAGTGATGATGGTTGATACAGGTTCTGTGTCAAGAAGGGCTGGACCCCTTATTGATATGATGCTAGAGAAAGATGATGATGGCTGGTTTCCCAGCGGAGGGCGAAAAAGGTGATTGTAATTCTGAAAAATAATTTTCAATAGTTTGTGCTGATATGTTGAAAAGCATATTTGTTTCGATGGCCTTTGATGCGATGGAACCCTTAGTTTGCCTTTATACAATTGTGAACATTCCTCTTGGCTGTTGAGCAGGCTCTAACTTGGGTTGTTGTAAGGTCCTAGATTTGAGAAGGATTGTAATTGGAAGAGTGAGTTTTGTGTTTGTGACTATTATCTGCTAAGGGGTCTAGCCCTTCTTGACTTTTAAGATGCAATCAGATTTTTTCCCCCCAGAAGCTGCCCTTTTCAGCTTAAGCAAAAAAACACTAAAACCACTTTTTATTTTTTGTTTTTGTTTTGAGTTTTGAGTTTTTTTTTCCAGGAAAAACTTATCTAATTATCTTAAACTCTTGTATGCATATATCTTAGAAAAGTTTTTTCCTCCAAAAAGATCTAGTCATCGGATCCCTCGTTTAAAAACCTTGAAAACAATAGAGGCTATTTAGGTAACATCACTTCCAAAATAACTTTTTGGTGGTGTTGTAAAATTGTAAAGCAAGATTTGCATATGGATTTCTAAAATAAAGCCAAACTTATCAAAGTTAGTGACAGAGTTATTGTATGTGAGAGAAAATGATTAGGGAGGGTACAGTGCATTTCTCAAAATTGCACATGGCTGGCCATTGCCATGACGGGGAGGAGAAGATTTGTAATATAATTTTATACTACAAATCCTCCTCTCCATTTCCTTCTCCTCCAAAATCCAAACTCACAAACTTACCCTTGAAGTCATTAGTTTGATATGTTGGCTTATCCTTTCTTTATTGGATTGTGTTTCTCTATGTGCAAATATCAGAGGAAGAAAAAACGAGAAGAGTCATGAGAGAAATTTTTTATTTGGAAGGTCTTTTTTTTGTGATGAAAGAATTTCATTGAGGCAAAGAGAATATATTACAAAGGGCCATAGCAGGTTAGCCTTATTCCCAACTAGGTGGAGTACTGGGGAGCAATTTACAAAACAACTAAAACCGAACAAATCTAATAAGCAAATCTGCATTGTCGCTCTCAACATGTTTAGGGAAACTAGCTTGAAATGGGCAAACGTTTTGTTTTTGGAAGGTAATCATTTACTATTGTGGCTGAAGCGTGCATTATAATGACCACTTCATGCAATCACGGAGGCAGTTTAATTCGTAATATTTTTCTCTAGGCCTTGTACTTTTCATAGCTGTTTTCTTTATTCATCCACATTAAGATTCAAATCGATAAGAAATTTTTGTTTGGATTGCACCTGAAGAATTGCATTAATGAATCATTCAATTCGCTTGAGTGGCTGGATTTTGTTTGTTTATGCTTTTTCCTATCAATTTTGTTTTATTTTGATCTTAAACGATACTTATTGATGCAAGGCTTAGCTATGGGCATTCAAGTTTAAGAGGGTGGAGAGAGACAATGGAGGATTTTTATGACATTAAAAAAATGAAGATTGGTGGTCATTCAATATGGTTATTTGGAATATTTGATGGTATGATTTTCCAGTATCATTACTTGCTTGGGAGTCTTTGATCTCAATGACTGTACATGATCATCTATTATGTGATTTTTGTAAAATGTCTAAATAAATTTTAAAACTTCACACAGGTCATGGCGGTTCACGTGCTGCGAAGTATTTGAAAGAGCATCTATTTGATAATCTCTTGAAGCATCCAATGTTTTTGTCTGATACCAAATTGGCTATAAGTTTGTTCACATTCTCTCTGTTGATTTTAGTGAATGTCTTGTAGTGTTTGTTGTTTATCATTTATTAATGCTTTCTTGTGTGCTTCGATATTGTTGAAAGTGTTTGAGTGCAGATCCATCATCCATTATGTGTTGAATGTTCTTGTTGGTCTGACGTCAAATTCCTTCTAGGAATGATTTTTTATTTTAAATATTCTGATTTTGCTACTATAGTAACTTAAGTAAGCTCGCAGGTGAAACGTATCAGCTGACTGATGCTGATTTTCTGGATTCTGAAAAGGTGTACGATGGTTCTACTGCTACAACAGCAGTTTTGGTTGATAACCATCTTTACGTAGCTAATGTTGGAGATTCTAGGACTATAATATCGAAAGCTGGTAAAGGTACTATTTAGATGACCTTCTATTTTGTGATTTCTTTAGATTATATTCACTATTGATCAAATCATAATATTGGTGGAATATAAATAGATGTTTCCATATCCTAATGATGTGATTGTTCAAAAGCTAGTAGAGTAAATATAGAGGTAATATGGAAAATAAATTATTTCTGACAAGGGTTAATTGTATGATTTGTTTTCATTTTTCCTTCCATTTGAATGCAGTCGTTTGGGAATTACAGTGATAAGTGACACGCTAAACTAGTTGTTTCCATTTTTGGCAGCAATTGCTCTCTCTGAGGATCATAAGCCAAACAGAAGCGATGAACGAAAGAGAATTGAGAATGCTGGGGGTCATATTGAGTGGGCCGAAGGTGAGATGATATAGCAAGAACACAAATACCTTGAAATTGTGTGATTGCTGATAATCTCCTCCTGGAACATACAGTGCAATGTACAATAGGATGTATCAGCTCTTAATGGGGATTTGTACAGGGGTGTATCTATGTTATTAGAAGTAGGGGCATATGCCCCCACAATAATTTTCAAATTTTCTTAGTGATCATGTAGATATATAAATTTTTTAGCCCATAATTTTATTGTATTTACACTAATTTAAATTAAGATAATAAAATATAATACAGTCCACTTATTCTTACACTGATGTATGATTCTTGCTCCCATTGTTAAGATTTTCTAGATCCGTCAGTGGATCTGTATCATGTTATCTTTGGCCAGTGCTGAGATTTGAATTAATTTAAGGGTGACATTGAATGTTTGTGCTGGCTCAATCTTGGATCTTTTTTACTGGGGGTTTTAGTTGGTAGCTTGGGATAGTAATATCCATGGGGTTATGCTTTGGCTGATCATATGCCAAATATTTTAACGCCACGTATCTGTAAAATGTCAGTTTAACTCTCTTGGGATCTTACATAAGTACATGGAAATTTATAAAAGTTAATTGGCTCATTCCTTATTCTATTAAATTTTCTTTCACAAGTTTTGGACAAAATTTAAGTCTTACATTTAATCAATATGTATTGCTGGCTTTGTGGACTCTGGACAGTGACAGTGCGTGAAATCTATTGGGCTTGAAGACGAATTTGCATGTGTATTACATGCTCCATCTTCTATAAAACAAGTTAATAGGTGAAGTAGATGGATTATTTGGTGACAGTAGATTGATGTATGCACTATGCAAGTAGTATCATGTGCTCAGCTTATACTATATTAGAATAACATTCTTTGTATCTTCACCTTAAAACCATGCCAGCTATCTAAGGGATGGAATTTGACCATGAAATGGAAGGATTAGTTTGGGGTGGTGATATTTACATGTGTTTATGCTGGTCAGGTTCTTGGAGGGTAGAAGGTGACCTAGAAATGTCTCGTGCATTCGGTGATCGTAATTTGAAGTTGAAGAAGTTTGTTATTGCAGAGCCTGAGATCCAGGTGATCCTTTATTATCTGTGCAATCTCAAAGTTATCTAATATATTAATCTCTGGTGGTGACTTATATCTAATAATTGTTTGCCTTACAAAAAGCGTGAAATCCTGATAGCGAATGTAGATAGTCTAATGAGATTCTCTATCATGCAGCTTTTGATGTATCACGTAGTAGTTTTCTTGTTTATCACCAATGCTTCTCTCCATTTTAGGTAGCATATTTCTTTCTTTTCTAGTTGATTCTCTTGTTTATGTTGATATTTAAGAATTTCTATTATTCTCATTGGTTTGCCTTTATTGCTTTTAGTTCAAGCTTTTATGTTTTGGTATATTGGTACTTTGAATTTCAGTTTGCGTAGTGTAATTTTGCTAAAATTAGCAAATGGTATTAATTATGATTATCTCTATAAGTTAACAGAGTAGTATGATACTATTTTTCCTCACAGGGTGTGCCAACATAGATACATTTTCGAAATGAAAAATAAGTGAATCAGTATTATATATATTGATTCACTTTGATAAAATAATGGATTTAAATGACTTAACTATGGACTTGGTTTATGATAGGTCAGTGGTTTGAAGATTGGCTGAACCCACTTCATGGGAAAGATGGAGCTGCAAATGTTGTTATAGTAGATCTATATAATGGGAATATTAAATCCTCCTGAATAGAGTGCTTAAGAATCTTCCTAATTCAAAATCCTACTTATATTTTTTAAATGGTCCTTGGATAGTGTAAATTATAACTTATGCCATTGTGAGTGAGATTTCAATTGGGAGGACTTTTAGGTTGAGTATTAGGAGGATATAACAACACTTTATATAAAAAAAAATTTTGTAATAATTATTGCTCCCCTAATCTTGTGGGATTGACTCTGTAACTGGTCAGAAGCTTATTAATTGTTCATTAAATCACTAAAAGGATGTGTATACTCTAGGCTAATTACTCTGACTGTAGTCTTGATAGATTTATTAAGCTGCATGGGTATTTTGTGAGTCATCTGATTTTTCAACAAATTGTTTTAGAACTGAGTAAATTTTATTCATTTAATTAACAAGTTTAAAATTTATGTGTGGGAACCATGACATCTAGAATACATAAATTTACCCAAATTGTGAGATATGTTGCGTGTAGCAACTTGCGCCTGCCTGTTCACACACTGTCGAGAAAATGCATAAACTATTTTCCTTTGATAATACCCTGCACTTGATTTAGCTGGCCTTAATCTTTTTTCTTTGGTTGGACCACATCTGTGATTTGTTGCGATTAACAGTTTCATGTTGAACCAATTAGTGAGAACAGAATATGTTGAGAATCTATTTCATATCCTCATGTATTTTCAGGACCACGAGGTAGATGAACAAACTGAACTGCTTATTCTTGCAAGTGATGGACTATTTTGGGGTAAAGTATCAAATGATGTAAGCTGTTTTCCTCATAGTTATCCATTTCATATAAATAGTGTGTTCGGTGGAGTAAATAGGGTTACCTACCATAAAATACTAAATAGCATATAAGGTGGGAAGGCATTAGGAAAAAATGCTATGCTTGGGTTTTGGGAAAATAGTGAGGGATTGTCTACATGTGACTTCGACTTCTCATTTTGCCTTATATGCTACGCTCCCTGGAAAGTAGCAAGGTATGGACTGTAGGTATTTTAGTAAATAGTTTAGGGCTTCTTTTGCAATTCTAAGCTTTATCGGTTTAAATTGGCTTTGGTTATCAACTATGTAAGACCATAATGAAGATGACGTTCTTATATTTTCGGACTTGTGGCATTATTTTATTGTTGACAAAGGCTTGTTTTATGTACCAAAGAAATGTGGATTGTCCGCCAACATTGGGGTCAGAATATTTAGGATATTGATTTCACTCCTCATGAATTTTATACAACATACTTTTCACTTCTCTCATCCGTTATCATTTGATATGTGACTATTGCTCTTTAATTTCCTATATTACATGTCTACTCCCACCTGCACAGTATGCTGTTTCCCTCGCTCACAGAGAAGAGGAGCCAGAGGCAGCTGCTCGTGAGTTGACTGAAGCCGCTTTTGCTGAAGGGAGTGACGATAACATTACATGTATCGTGGTGCGCTTCCACCATGACAAAGCAGACCCTGCTATACCAGACAAAACAGCATCACCTAGTGTCCTGCAAGAGTAGCCAGCGTGAAAGCACAAAATTCATGTGTAGATGCATGTTGAACCCCAAGTTGAGGACATGCACAGTGGCTCACCGCGTATGACAAACAATCCATTTGTTTATTCATCAGTATTGTAATCTAAGTTACTCTTGTTTTCTGATTTTCAATAAAAGGTCGTCCTAAAACTGATTTCAGCATTTGTCCATATATATTTAAGTTTTATTGTTCGTGGAGGCATCAACTTGGTATTTTTGTTTTCATCTAATAAATGCAGTGTGTATTCTTTCGGAAGATTGATTTTCCTTGAATTGCCCCCTGATAATATGTTTAGTTTTTCATCTAAGAACATCTAGATAATATTTTGAGCAAATCTTCAATTTTTCCCTTGAAGAAGATAGCATTGAATAAATTGATCTCTCAAGAATAAAAATATATTTTATGGTCACTCATATTTAAAAATATAGAACAACTTAATCTCTTGAATTTTAGGACAAATTGAGGCACAATAATTTTTTATAATAATTTAAATTAACCCATAATAAAAATGTTAATGGTGTATCATGAATAATAATGTTGAAATGGGTGAAGATCATCGTCATCATCATGATGCTAATGGAGGAGGAGGAGGAGGAGGAGTCATTGGTGATAGTTATTCTTTGTTGCCTCCACAAAGAGGTTGCATGTCTCGAAACTTTACTAAGGCCTCTCGGAAAGTGCAGTGGACCGATAGCAATGGGGAGAAGCTTGCTGAGGTCTTGGAATATGAGCCAAGATTACTTTTTTTCTTTCCTTTTCTTTTTATAACCCCCTCTCTCTCTCTCTCTCTCTCTTTCTTTGTTTGGCTAAATTTTGGTTGAATTTCAGCCTCATGAATTATTTTGTTTGCATTTGAATTGGTCTGTTCTGCCTTGATTTTTGTTTTTTTTAATAATAATTTGTAAAAAAATTTAAAAAATAATTGAAAATAGAATATAAAGAGTCAAATTTAAAGCCCTAGATAAGAAGCACGTTTATTTAAGGATTTGATAGGAATTGATTTTATTTTAAAGTTATTTATCAAGAAGTATTATTTGAAAAGACTTAGAATAAAATAAGTTATATGATTTCTATACACCTGATTTCTATTTTAAGAATGATTATTATAATTTATTAATAACATTCATTATCTTAAAATTGTTAATATTTCCTTTTACTTTAATGTTGTTTCTCAAGGAGAAACCAAGACTTTGATGGTGCTACTTGTGTATGATAAATTTTTTGCAACATTAATAATTAATCATATTTTCTTTTTTATTAGATGAATTCCTTTTATTGTTATAATTTAATATTTTTAACATCTTTAATACTTTTATACAATGTCTTTATCATATAGTCATTCTATAAACTAAAATGAATATTTATTTAATTTTATATGTTCCTACTTATATTTGTGCATTGCATGAATTAGTTTTAAATGAAAATGGACTGAGAGACTAACTATATATTACTCATATTTTGTAACGTTAATGACTAATTTGAATTATTTTAAAGGTATGGGACTAAAATTACTTATAAATACAAAGTCAGAAACTAAAATAAATATTAATTCAAAGCTAAAATGAAGGACTATCTTTACTAACATGAGCCAAACTGTGTAAGGAGACAATTTTGTTTTCAATTTATTTATTTTGAACAATGATATAAATTTTAATTAAGCTAAAATGAAGGGTCATCATCATTAACATAACATAAGCCAATTCTCGATCAATAATTGATAAGTCATTATTATTTTAGTTTCAATTTTTAATATTAAATGTAAACCATCAAACTTTTCCTTATAACTAAAAAATTAACCAATTCATTCACAACTAAACTCAAAACATTGTGTACATCATGTCTGCATCTTTAAACATTCTCTTATTTACTCTACCCAAGAAAAAAACTTCTCTCATGTGTGTGACGTACGTTTGGGTTTATTCTTTGCTTCACTTCATGAGAACAACTAAGAGAAGAAGAAAAGAACTAATCACTAATATAAAGTATTATTCTGTTATATCTTTTGCAGTTTCATTCGCGTGTCTTATATCTTTTGCAGTTTGCATGTATAATATTACTATTGCCAATTTGCCAATTATCTTGTGAAATATTACAATAACTAGCATTCAAGATGTCATTCTGCTTCACCAAATGGGATTTAATTTGCAACAACAACAATAATAATATCAACGATATTAACAATAACAATAATAAAATATATGTATGTTCTGTGTTATTATTTATTAAGTTCGTCTTTATTGCTATTGTTGTTATTACTATTTTTTATTAAATAATAGTCATTGCTATCAAATTTCAACAATTATTGTATCAAGAAAAATTTGAAAACAATCCAAGATTTTAGACTAAATAATTATCTTAAAAAAATTAATTGTCAATACTTTATAAATATAATTCATTGATCAATGACCATACAAAAGTTGAAAAATAAGATAAATATTTAAAATTTTCAAATAGTTAATTAATTTTAATTAAACTAATAATAATAATTTAAAATAAAATTATGATTGATAATAGGTAATTATGTTATCATTTTGTCTAAAATAAAAGAATGATGACATATTAGAGAAATCAAGTAAAAAGCATTAAAGCAGGAGTGATAATAGACATATACAAGTGACTATTGCCACTTACTACATAGGAGCATTAGTGATTGTAATAGGCAACTATTATGTGAAACTACTCATAAAATTCTTTCTTCTATTATATGCACTTCTGAATTCCACAATTCTCCTATTCAATTACAAAAAATGAAGTGGTTAACGATAAAATATTGCAATATGACTTGATTTGCACGGAGGTTACTCAGCATCTTTAAACAAGCTCTCATTTATGTAACGTATGTTTAGGGTTTGTTCTTTGCTCTCCTTTTGCAGTTTGCATATACATACATACATACAAACATACATACATACACACACACACACTTATTAGTTGTCGATTTTTCAATTATCTTGTGAAACGTCACAATAACTATCACTCAAAATGTCATTCAACTGCACCAAAAAGGCAGTTGTGCTTGTTGCCGTAGGTCTTATCGTTGCCTATATCTACTTTCGCACAAAAAGCCGCAAGGGTAATTTAATATTATTTCTTTTAGATTTTTTTAATTATTTTTATTTGAACTTCAAAGTAATTTGGAACATCTCACTTTACTTATAAGGTAAACCTTATATGAATTGCACTATCACCGAACTAAATGTAATGAGATGATCCGAGTTATACTAGATGTTCTCCAAGTCATGTTTCCTAAAGCAACATGTCATGAAATGTATTTTATCAAATGATCAAGGTGCCTAGATTTTGAAGAAATCCATTAGAATATTATTCTTTACATTCCGAAATTCTGACATTTAAGATGATAACAGTGATGATGGGTGATATGGGTTCTGTGTCAAGAAGGGCTGGACCCCTTGTTGATATGATGCCAGAGAAAGATGATGATGGCCGGTTTCCTAGCAGAGGGCGGAAAAGTTGATTGTAATTCTGAAAAATAATTTTCAATAGTTTGTGCTGACATGTTGAGAAGTATATTTGTTTTTGTGGGTATATACACCGGGAATATTTTTTAGGTATCATCTCTATTGCTCCTTGGTACTGCAAAATTGTAGTGTTTGAATAGGAGGGTTCTCACTGGGATACACTATATTTACCTCTTGGGTTGGAGAGAGTGGAAAGGATATTTTATAATTATCCTGAATATAGTGGAATATTTTTCGGAGTTTGTCTCGTGGTTTTTCCTCCGGTATTTGGGGGTTTCCACGTTAAAAATTCGGTGAATAGTGAATAGTGACTAGTGGGCCCACTGTAGAAAAATTTACTATTCATTCTGATTCATATTTTCGCTGCGCTGTGCCAATTGGTAGATTTAATTATATCAGATTTATTTTTTGGTACTCATTGCCACACATTGGCAACATTTAATTACACTGTGAATCAGTCTCTGAGCCCAACAAGTGGTATCAGAGCTTTGGTACGGTGGGATTTATTCTTAGTATGCTTTGTGGTTGCAGTTTAATCTGATCTTCCACATCAGAAAAGAATTTCTCCCTGGTACTTGAAGAGCCACTTAGTGTTAGAAGTAGGATAGAGCTCAGGATTGTGTTGTGCATATTAAATGGAGGAGAATATGGGTACCATGATCAAACTAACAGCAGCAAATTACTCCATTTGGAAGCCAAAAATGGAGGATATACTTTTCTATAAGGATTTGTATGATCTTGTACAGAAGGGAGATGCAAGGCCAGAAGAAGTGTCAGAAGAAAATTGGAAAAAGATACACCGAAAGGCCATTGGGTTAATTAGATAGTGGGTGGATATCAGTGTATTCCACCATGTGGCCACAGAGACGAATGCACATACTCTGTGGAAGAAGTTATAAGATCTCTATGAGAGAAAGACTGCACAGAATAAAGCTTTCGCAATCAAAAAGCTGGTGAATCTCAAATACAGAGATGGAAGGTCTGTTGCTGAGCATTTGAGTGACTTCCAAGATATGGTGAATCGGTTAAGCACCATGCAGATAGTGCTAGATGATGAGTTACAAGCACTATTACTTTTGAGTTCTTTGCCGGATAGCTGGGAGACCTTGGTGGTGTCACTGAGCAACTCTGCTTCAAGTGGAAAAATATCTTTAGTCCAAGTCAAAGACAACATGTTCAATGAAGAAACCAGAAGAAAGGACTTGGTAGGAATTGATAATTCCCAGGCCCTTATCATAGAGAATAGGGGGAGAAGTAAAAGCAGAGGACGGTCTAGAAGACCAAAGGATCGATCGCAGTCCCAGTCAAGAAGAAGGTTTAAATGTTACCATTGTGGTGAAGAAGGACACATTAAAAGGAATTGTAAGGTTTAGAAGAACAGAGGCAATAAAAATCGGAGAAGTCAGGACGCAGCTGATGATGAAAATACTACAACCCCTGTGGTAAACGGGGAAGTGGTGGTGCTTTCTTTTGTAGATGAAGAATGTCATGTTGCAGATTCATGTGTTGAATATTGACTCAGCGGCTTCGTATCATGCCACTCCCAATAAGGAATTCTTTACTTTGTACAAAGAAGGAGACTTTGACAAAGTGAATATGGGCAATAAAAGTAATTCTAACATTGTGAGGATTGGTGATGTGTGTATTCAAACAAATATAGGATGTACACTGACATTGAAGAACGTGCGACATGTGCCAGATTTACGCTTGAATCTAATCTCCGTGCATGCTCTGGATCTAGCCGGATATCATAGTAACTTTGGTGATGGCAAGTGGAAGCTCTCCAGAGGTTTGATGGTGATTGCTAGAGGAGAAGTGTACAACACTTTGTACAAGACTCAAGTTAAGCAGATTGGAGGATTGAATGCAGTTAAAGATGATACTTCACCAAATTTGTGGCATAAAAGACTGGCTCATATGAGTGAAAAAGGATTGCAGATTTTGGCTCGAAAATCCCTCATTCCTTATGCCAAAGGTAAAAAGTTAAATCCTTGTGATCATTGTTTATTTGGCAAGCATCATAGAGTATCTTTCAGCTAAAGGTTGAAGTTGAAGAAGAATATTTTGGATATGGTTCACTCTAATGTATGCGGTCCCATGGAGGTGGAGACTCTGGGTGGTAGCAGATATTTTGTGACATTTATTGATGATGCTTCACAGAAAGTGTGGGTGTATTTCCTAAAGAGGAAGGACCAGGTGTTTCAATACTTCAAAAGGTTTCATGCCATGGTGGAGAGAGAAACTGGGAAACCTTTGAAGTGTCTTTGCAGTGACAATGGGGGAGAGTACACTTCCCATGAATTCAAGAACTATTGCTCTGAACATGGCACAAGGCATGAGAAGACGGTTCCTGGCACCCCATAGCATAATGGTGTAGCCGAAAGAATCAACAGAACCATTATGGAGAAAGTCAGATGTATGTTGAGAATAGCTAAGCTGCCTAAGCCATTCTGGGGTGAAGCTGTTCAAATGGCGTGCTACCTGATTAACAGATCTCCATCTGTTCCTTTGGGCTTTGACATTCCAGAGAGAGTATGTTCCGGACATGATGTTAGTTACTCTCATCTGAAGGTGTTTGGATGCAAAGCCTTTGCTCACGTAAGTAAGGAACAGAGACAAAAGCTTGATGATAGAGCTATTCCTTGCATATTTATGGGATATGGAGATGAGGAATATGGCTATAGGCTATGGGATCCGGAAAAGAAGAAAATTATTAGAAGCAGAGACGTAGTGTTTCATGAGCAAGAAACTATGTCGGATTCTACTATTCCAGAGAAAACTGATGAAGCTGGTGAGAAGGTTGATTTTACACCAGTCTCTCTTCCTAAAGAAAATGCCACAACAGGGGGAGAGGTTCAAGATCATGGGGTTGATGATGAGCCAGCAATTGATAATGATGGAGATAGAGGAGGTGTTGAGCAGGGGGAGCAAGCTCAAACACCACAGCTTATTAGAAGATCTAATAGAGTACCACAACCATCCAAGAAGTACCCTAGATCGGAATATATCCTTCTCACTGATGAGGGGGAGCCAAAGAGTTTTGAAGAAGTTCAGACTCATAAGGATAAAGTTCAGTGGATCAAAGCCATGTAAGAAGAGATGAATTCCTTGAAAAAGAACAATACTTATGAGCTGGTAAAACTCCCTGAAGGCAAGAAAGCCTTGAAGAACAAATGGGTGTTCAAGCTAAAGAAAGATGGCAACAAACTAGTAAAGGATAAGGCTCGCTTGGTTGTAAAAGGCTTTGGTCAAAAGCGAGGGATAGATTTTGATGAGATTTTCTCTTCAGTTGTCAAAATGAGTTCTATTCAAGTTATACTCGGATTGACAGCTAGCTTGGATTTAGAACTTGAGCAGTTAGATGTGAAGACTGCGTTTCTCCATGGTGATTTGGAGGAAGAAATCTACATGGATCAACCAGAAGGATTTGAGGAAGCTGGAAAGGAGAACATGGTTTGCAGATTGAAGAAGAGCTTGTATGGATTAAAGCAAGCTCCAAGACAATGGTACAAGAAGTTTGATTCATTCATGGTGGGTTACGGGTATACCAGGACAGATGCAGATCATTGTGTATATGTGAAAACATTTCCAGGTGATAAGTTTCTCATTCTTCTGCTATATGTGGATGATATGTTGATAGTAAGACAGGAAGCAAAGATGATTAGTGATTTGAAAAAGGAGCTATCAAAGTCCTTTGATATGAAATACCTAGGCCCTGCAAAGCAAATTTTGGGCATGCAGATTTTGCGAGACCGGATGGCTAGAAAGCTTTGGTTGTCACAGGAAAGATATGTAGAGCAGGTTCTAGGTAGGTTTAATATGAAGAATACTAAAGCAGTTAGCACACCATTGGCCAATCATTTTAAACTTAGCAAAAAAAGTTGTCCAACTATTGATGAAGAAAAGAAGGCTATGGTTGATATTCCTTACTCCTCTATAGTCGGGAGTTTGATGTATGCTATGGTCTGTACTCGGTCAGATATCACTCATGCGGTTGGAGTTGTTAGTAGCTTTCTTTCTAATCCAGGTATAGACCATTAGGAAACTGTGAAGTGGATCTTTAGATATCTAAAAGGTAGTTCAAGAATGTGCTTGAGCTTTGGAAGACCAGAACCAGTTTTGGAAGGCTATGTAGATGATGATATGGCAGGTGATCTGGATAGTAGAAAATCTACTTCTGGATTTGTGTTTACTTTTGCAGGTGGAGCTGTGTGTTGGCAGTCAAAACTGTAGAAGTGTGTTGCCTTGTCCACTACTGAGGCAGAATATGTTGCTATGACTGAAGCTGGAAAAGAAATGCTTTGGTTAAAAAAATTCGTTGAACAATTGAGAATGAAGCAGAGTAGGTCTCTATTATCCATTGCGATAGTCAAAGTGCTTTGGATTTGAGAAAGAATGCGATGTATCACTTGTGGACGAAGCACATTGATGTTAGGTATCATTGGTTGCGTCAAGCAATAGAAGAAAAACAATTTAAGCTGGAGAAGATTCACACTGATGAAAACCCTGCCGATATAATGACAAAAATTGTAGCACGAGATAAGTTTCAACTTTGTGCCGAGTTAATCGGCATGGATCCCAGATGATTACTCCCAGATTATTTCCCCATCAGCTGGATGGGGAGAATTGTAAGTCCAGCCGAAAATAAAGAAAAGGAGGAGATAGTCAAGAAAGTTGAAGCAGACAAAGTTGAAAGAAAGGAAAAGGTCAAGGAGGCAATGTATGGATTGCAAACAGCTGGAGGTTGAAAATAACGCATTGAATACGCGTGCCGTGATTTACAGTGTGTGTTTACACTGCATGCACCTCTATAAATAGAGGATGTTTGTTCATTCAATTGCACAACAAGCAGCAAGAGTTAGAGAGCTGCAGAGAGAGAAAAATATACAGAAAGTGTATTATTTCTGAGAGTGAGAGAGAATAATAGAGAGTGTGAGTAAATCCCAAAGAGTGTAGGGTGTGGGTATATACACCGGGAATAATTTTTAGGTATCATCTCTATTGCTCCTTGGTACTGCAAAATTGTAGT
This sequence comes from Dalbergia cultrata, assembly GCA_031216105.1. NCBI lineage: Eukaryota > Viridiplantae > Streptophyta > Magnoliopsida > Fabales > Fabaceae > Dalbergia > Dalbergia cultrata. The sequence goes on from CM062352.1 coordinate 39,980,325, forward strand.
GTTTGAATAGGAGGGTTCTCACTAGGATACACTATATTTACCTCTTGGGTTGGAGAGAATGGAAAGGATATTTTATAATTATCCTGAATATAGTGGAATATTTTTTGGAGTTTGTCCCGTGGTTTTTCCTCTGGTATTTGGTGGTTTCCACGTTAAAAATTTGGTGTCCAAATTTCTTGATACTGGTGTGAATAGTACCAGCGGGCCACGTGAATAGTGACCAGTGGGCCCCACTACAGAAAAATTTACTATTCATCGTGATTCATATTTTCTCTGCGCTGCGCCGATTGGTAGATTTAATTCTATCAGATTTATTTTTTGGTACTCATTGCCACACATTGGCAACATTTAATTACATTGTGAATCAGTCTCTAAGCCCAACAGTTTTGATGGCCTTTGACAGAATGGAACCCTCAGTTTGCCTTTATACAATTGTGAACATTCCTCTTGGCTGTTGGGCAGCCTCTAACTTGGGTTGCTGTAAGGTCCTAGATTTGAGAAGGATTGTGATTGGAAGAGTGAGTTTTATGTTTGTGACTGTTATCTGCTTTTAAGATGCAGTTAGATTTTTTTTCCCCAGAAGCTGCTCTTGTCAGCTTAAGCAAAAAAACACTAAAATCACTTTTTATTTTTTGTTTTTGTTTTGAGTTTTGATTCTTTTTTTTTCCAGGAAAAACTGATCTAATTATCTTAAACTCTTGTGTGCATATATCTTAGAAAGTTTTTTCCCCGGAAATGATCAAGTCATCGGTCCCTCGCTTAAAAACCTTGAAAACAATAGAGGCTATTCAGGTAACATCACTTCCAAAATAACTTTTTGGTGGTGTTGTAAAATTATGAAGTAAGATTTGCTTATGGAGTTTTAAAATAAAGCCAAACTTATCAAAGTCAGTGACAGAGTGATTGTATGCGAGCGAAAATGATTTGGGAGGGTGCAATGCATTTCTCAAAATTGCACATGGTTGGCCATTGCCGTGACCTAAGAGTTTTTCTGGGTATGTTTGTGAGTTTGGGTTTTGGAAGAGAAGAGAGGGGAAAGGAAGGCTTGTAATATAATTTTATACTACAAATCTTCCTCTCCCCTCCCTTCTCCTCCAAAATCCAAACTCACAAGCATACCCTTTAAATCCTTAGGTTGATATGTTGGCTTATCCTTTCTTTATTGGATTGTGTTTCTCTATACGCAAATATCAGAGGAAGAAAAACGAGAACAGTCATGAGAGAAATTTTTTATTTGGAAGGTGTTTTTTTGTGATGAAAGAATTTCATTGAGGCAAAGAGAATATATTACAAAGGGCCATAGCAGGTTAGCCTTATTCCTGTTAATATTGATTGAAATAGTTTGGGGAAAGAAGTCCCACATTGCTAAGAGTTGGGATGGAAGTGGGTTGCTAAGGCTATATATATGAGCCTAAATCCTCCATTTCAAGATGCACTAGTCGGAAAACACTTTAAGCTTGTATCTGACTTTTCTTCCTTTGTACTCTTGTTTTAGAGTGTTGTGAGGTGTAGTTTAAATATTTGCTTTGGAGAGTGTGGGTGTACTGGGGTGTGGGTGTTTAAGAGAGAAGTTTGTGTGTTGTAATAATTTTCACATAGTGATATTCTCTGGTTGTCTTTTTGACAGCGGCCGTGGTTTTTCTCTGGTTTTGGAGTTTTCCACGTTAAATTCTTGTGTTGTGGTTGTATTCCTATTTTATTTCTCTGTTTAGGGTGGTTTGCAAGGAGGGGAAGTGATGTATTCTCCTAACAATTCCCTACTAGGTGGAGTACTGGGGAGCAAATTACAAAACAACCAAAACTGAACAAATCTAAGAAGCAAATCTGCCTTGTCACTCTCAACATGTTTAGGGAAACCAGCTTGAAATGGGCAACGGTTTGTTTTTGGAAGGTAATCATTTACTATTATGGCTGAAGTGTGAGTTATAATGGCCACTTCATGTAATCATGGAGGCAGTTTAATTCGTAATATTTTTCTTTGGACCTTGTACTTTTCATAGCTGTTTTCTTTATTCATCCACATTAAGATTCAAATCGATAAGAAATTTTGTTTTGGATTGCACCTGAAGAATTGCTTTAATGAATCATTTAATTTGCTTGAGTGGCTGGATTTCTGGTTGTTTATGCTTTTTCCTATCAATTTTGTATTATTTTGATCTTAAACGGTACTTATTGATGGAAGGCTTAGCTGTGGGTATTCAAGTTTAAGAGCATGGAGAGAGACAATGGAGGATTTTTGACGATATTAAAAAAATGAAGATTGGTGGTCATTCAGTATGGTTATTTGGAATATTTGATGGTATGATTTTCCATATCATTACTTGCTTGGGAGTCTTTGATCTCAGTGACTGTACATGATCATCTATTATGTGATTTTTGTAAAATCTCTAAATAAATTTTATAACTTCACACAGGTCATGGCGGTTCACCTGTTGCGAAGTATTTGAAAGAGCATCTATTTGATAATCTCTTGAAGCATCCAATGTTTTTGTATGATGCCAAATTGGCTATAAGTTTGTTCACATTCTCTATGTTGCTTTTAGTGAATGTCTTGTAATATTTGTTGTTTATCATTTATTAATGCTTTCTTGTGTGCTTCAATATTGTTGAAAGTGTTTGATTGCAGATCCATCATGTGTTGAATGTTCTTGTTGGTCTGGCGCCCAATTCCTTCTAGGAATGATTTTTTATTTTCAATATTCTATTTTTGCTGCTATATTAACTTAAGTAAGCTTGCAGGTGAAACGTATCAGTAGACCGATGCTGATTTTCTGGATTCTGAAGTGGACAATCGTTCTACTGCTTCAACAGCAATTTTGGTTGATAACCATCTTTATGTAGCTAATGTTGTAGATTCTAGGACTATAATATCGAAAGCTGGTAAAGGTATTATGTAGATGACCTTCTATTTTGTGATTTCTTTAGATTATATTCTCTATTGATCAACTCAAAATATTGGCGGAATATAAATAGATGTTTCCACATCCTAATGACGTGATTTTGTTAAAAAGCTAGTAGAGTAAATATAATGGTAATATGGAAAATAAATTATTTTTGACAAGGGTTAATTGTATGATTTGTTTTCATTTTTCCTTCCATTTGAATGCCGTTGGGAATTACAGTGATAAGTGACATGTTAAACTAGTTGTTTCCATTTTTTGCAGCAATTGCTCTATTTGAGGATCATAAGCCAAACAGAAGTGATGACGAAAGAGAATTGAGAAAGCCGGGGGAAATGTCGAGTGGGCCAAAGGTGAGATGATATAGCAAGAATGCAAACACCTTTAAATTGTGTGATTGCTGATAATCTCCTCCTGGAACATACAATGCAATGTACAATGGGGATGTATCAGCTTTTAATGGGGATTTGTACAGGGACATATCTATGTTATTAGAAGTAGGGGCATATGCAATTTAAAACACTGGTCGAAGCAGTTTGTTATTGTAGAACCTGAGATCCAGGTGATCCTTTATTATCTGTGCAATTTTAAGGTTATCTAATATATTAATCCCTGGTGCAGACTTATATCTAATAATTGTTTGCATTACAAAAGCGTGAAATCCTGATAGCGAATGTAGATAGTCTAACGAGATTCTCTATCATGCGGCTTTTGATCTATCACGTAGTAGTTTTCTTATTTATCACTAATGCTTCTCTCCATTTTAGGTAGCATATTTCTTTCTTTTTTAGCTGATTCTCTTGTTTACGTTGATGTTTAAGAATTTCTATTATTCTCATTGCTTTGCCTTTACTGCTTTTAGTTCAAGCTTTTATGTTTTTGTATATTGGTACTTTGAATTTTAGCTTGTGTAGTGTAATTTTGCTAAAAGTAGCAAATGATATTAATTATGGTTTTCTTTATACATTAACAGAGTAGTATGATACTATTTTTCCTCACAGGGTGTGCCGACTGTGGTGACTGAGAAAAAAGAAAAGAAAAAGGAGTGAACCACTATGGACATTAAGTGGTGTGGATCACCATAGTCCTCCCTTTTTCCTTATCTTTTCTTCTTCCCCTCCTCTTCGTAACATTCCTGAATCCCCTCCTCTCTTCTTCCCTTTTCATTCTTTCTTTCTTCTCTTCTTTCTCGGCTCCTCTCTTTATTTTTCTTCTTCTTAACTTAAAAAAAAAAAAATAAATATATCACCACCACCTCCATCATCATCATCTCCTCCTCCTCTTCATCATCTTTTCTCTCTTTTCCTCTCCTTACTCCATTTTTTCTCTCTAACTCCATTAGAGAGAATTGAAGATTAGGAAGGTATTGAAGTGATTTTCTTCACCAATTATACTCTCCAAGTGGTAAGTAAGCTTCTACCATACTCCATTTAAATTATTGAAATTTCTAATTATTTTTAGGACATTGTTAGGGATCTTAAACTCATGAATTTGGGGTTTTTTATGATTTTGGGCTAATTGATGTTAATTGATAGCGTAGTTAGCTCACAAATATTAATATTGTTTTGTGCCTAGAGCGGTAGAGCAATCGAACGTCAACACTTGAGTTGGTGGCATTAAAGGCATTGTTCTTCAATTCTTTGAACCAGTAATTGTGAGTAGATAGTGTATCTGTAGGTTACTTTATGCATGATAAACAATATAAAATTATATAAAGAACTGAAAGTATATTGATATAGAACAAAATAATTTATTTGTCAAAAAGGAGGATTATGTTTGAAGTGAAAAATATATATTTAGAGACCAGAATATGATTATTATGCATATTTAAATAATTTTAGTTAAATTGTAATGAATATTAAATTTTTAAATCATTTTATATAAATTATTAAGTTTGAGTTTATTTTATGTTTATGGTATCTTATATAAAATGAGGATGGATTTTTGGTGTTGTAAAAGTATTTTGGAATTGGAATTGTATTAGAAACATCAATGATTGTATTTATGAAAACTGTTAAGGTCATAATGTGATTGTTATTCTTATTTAAATATTTTTGGGTTGGAATGTAATAAATATTGAATTTTAGAACATTTTATATTAATTATTAAATTTGAGTATATTTTATGTCTAATGTATTTTATATAACATGAGAATGGATATTGTGTTGGAAAATATTCTGGAAGTGGAATGTGCATGATTTTGAGTTAATTTGGGGGAAAATTCCCACTTAGAACCTGTAGTTAACGGCAGGGACATTAATCTCGGTGCACCGTGAGAAACTCTAGTTAGCAGGAGGGATCCTAACCCGTACATGACTTTTGTCATGTCTGAACTTGTATAGCTACGGGCTAATCATGTATGAACTTATTATTGCTCTGCTTTGGATAACTCCCCGTTATACTTGAAATTATGTGATTATTTAAAGTTATGTTTTCAAGATATCTCATGTTATAGCTATATTTATCTTTTTATGATTACATATACATTATTATGTTTATATTGTTTTATGATTGTATTTAGTAAACTATGGATATCCTATCTCTCGCTGAGTTGCAAAACTCACCCCGTTGTATTCCATTTTTTTTACAGATACAGGCGCTGGTGCTGGATCTAGTTCTGTTCCTCCGGCTCAGCCTTAGGTGCATTTCAAGTTGGTGAGCCTTCTTGTGAAGGCCTTTATGTTAGAGTTTCATTTTGTTTTAGTCTGTTAGTTTGTCAGATGCTCCATTTGTCATAGGCAGGGTCCTCGGACTTATATTATGTTTATGTTTAAGAACTAATGACTTCGCTATATAAAATATGTTATGGAAATAATTTGTAAACTTAATTTGGTGTTATGTTTGAAACATATGTTGAAATATTGTTTTATGCTGAAAGGGCGCATTCTGAGAATGCTTGATGCCCATTTGCTGGAATTTAAATTGTAAATATTGCAGGTTATATTTCAATTTGGGAAATGTTCAAAAAACAGAGGGAACTCTATCCATTTTTCTGGAAAATTTGGTGTTCTAAGGCTTGCTAGGGAAGGTGTTCCCTATGCGCCGGTCATGGCCTAAGTTGGGTCGTGACACCGACATAGATACATTTCCGAAATGAAAAATAAGTGAATCAATATTATATATATTGATTCACTTTGATAAAATAATGGATTTAAATGACTTAACTATGGACTTGGTTTATGATAGGTCAGTGGTTTGAAGATTGGCTGAACCCATTTAATGGGAAAAGATGGCGCTGCAAATGTTGTTATAGTAGATCTATATAATGGGAATATTAAATCCTCCTGAATAGTGTGCTAAAGAATCTTCCTAATTCAAAATCCCACTTATATCTTTTGAATGGTCCTTGGATAGTGTAAATTACAACTTATGCCATTGTGAGTGAGATTTCAATTAGGAGGACTTTTTGGTTGAGTATTAGGAGGATATAGCAACACTTTATATAAAAAAAATTTGTAATCATTATTGCTCCCCTAACCTTGTGTGATTGACTCTGCAACTAGTCGAAAGCTTATTGATTGTTCATTAAATCACTAAAAGGATGTGTATACTCTAGGCTAATTGCTCGGATTGTAGTCTTGATAGATTTATCAAGCTGCATGGGTATTTTGTGAGTCATCTGATTTTTCGACAAATTGTTTTAGAACTGAGTAAATTTTATTCATTTAATTAACAAGTTTAAAATTTCTGTGTGGGAACCATGGCATCTAGAATACATAAATTTACCCAAATTGTGAGATATGTTGCGTGTAGCAACTTGTGCCTGCATGTTCACATAATGTCAAGACAATGCACAAACTATTTTCCTTTGATAATACCCTGCACTTGATTAAGCTAGCCTTAATCTTTTTTTATTTTTGGTTGGATCACATTTGTGATTTGTGGCAATTAACAGTTTCATGTTGAACCAATTAGCAGTGAGAACAGAATATGTGGAGAATCTATTTCATATCCTCATGCATTTTTAGGACCAGGAGGTAGGGTTACCTACCATGAAATACTAAATAGCATATAAGGTGTGAAGGCATTGGGAAAAAATGGTATGCTTGGGTTTTGGGAAAATAGTGAGGGATTATCTACATGTGACTTCGACTTCTCTTTTTTGCTTATATGATATGCTCCTTGGAAAGTAGCAAGGTATATACTGTAGGTATTTTAGTAAATAGTTTAGGGCTCCTTTTGCAATTCTAAGCTTTATCGGTTTAAATTGGCTTTGGTTATCAACTATGTAAGACCACAATGAAGATGAGGTTCTTATATTTTCGGACCTGCAGCATTATTTTATTGTTGACAAAGGCTTGTTTTATGTACCAAAGAAATGTGGATTGTTCGCCAGCATTGGGGTTAGAATATTTGGGATATTGATTTCATTGCCCATGAATTTTATACAGGATACTTTTCATTTCTCTCATCCGTTATCATTTGATATGTGACTATTGATCTTTAATTTCCTATATTACATGTCTACTCCCACCTGCACAGGATGCTGTTTCCCTCGCTCGCAGAAAAGAGGAGCCAGAGGCAGCTGCTCGTGAGTTAACCGAAGCCACTTTTGCTCGAGGTAGTAAAGATAACATTACATGTATCGTGGTGCGCTTCCACCATGACAAAGCAGACCCTGGTATCCCAGACAAAACAGCATCACCTAGTGTCCTGCAAGGGTAGCCCGCGTGAAAGCACAAAAATACATGTGTAGATGCATGTTGAACCCCGAGTTGAGGACATGCACAGTGGCTCACTGCACATGGCAACAAGCCGGGAGTAATATTAGGTGTACAATTAAATTGTACAATAAATACATACCACCCTCCTTATCACTATTGGATTTGATGAATAAGTGGGATGAGTGGGGACCACACATTACATCCAGTAATGGTAAGGTGTGTGATATGTATTTGTTGTGCATTTTAGTTGTATCAAACATTATTCCACGAGCCATTTGTTTATTCATTAGTATTGTAATCTAAGTTACTCTTGTTTTCTGATTCTCGATAAAAGGTCTTCCTAAAACTGATTTCAGCATTTGTCCATATATATTTAAGTTTAATTGTTCGTGGAGGCATCGATCAATTTGGTATTTTTGTTTTCATCTAATAAGTGTAGTGTGCATTTTTTTGGAAGATCGATTTTCCTTGAATTACTCCCTGATAATATGTTTAGCTTTTCATCTAAGAACATCTAGATAATATTTTGAGCAAATCTTCAATTTTGCCCTTGAAGAAGATAGCACTGAATAAATTGATCTATAAAGAATAAAAATATATTTCATGGTCGCTCATATTTAAAGATATAGAACAAGTTAATCTCTTGGATTTTAGGACAAATTGTGGCACAACAATTTTTTTATAATAGTTTAAATTAACCCATAATAAAAAAAACTAATATGACAAGTAAGTTCATTAGAATATTAAAAAGAAACTAAATTGTCTTGTAATTTCATTTTAAAAAGACCACGAAATGATATTTTTTAAAGACCAATTTATTATGCACTATTTCTTTTAATGGATCAGGTATTCACTCTAATATATGTTACTTTTAAAGTGGTGAGATTAAACTTAAACACATTTGATTGATACGGTACTATATAATTTGATAACCATGCCAAAATATTTTACAATTTAGTACATTAAAACTATTCTCATTTTTTATAATTTTTTTAAAAGTTAAAGTTTTTAATTTTTAAATAAACTCAAACATAGTCAGCATAAAAATGATTATTATTAACACACTCAGCCCTTGTCCTCTTGAATTTTTTAATCCATTTGCTCGTATTTCTAGTTTTTCTTTTTATTTCATTTTTTCTGTTGTAAAAAGAAGGTGACAACCATGTAAAACTAATTTAAAACTCATGGGTAGTGCCTATCTCTTTAAATGAGCCGATAATATACAAAGAAATTAATTATTATATTCGTTGGTAAATAACCGAGAAAAATAAAAGTATAAAACTAAATTTAGAAATAAGTCAAAAAGTTATGGAGGCTCTAATCATGCAAAGTATCCAAAAATAGAAAGGCGGAGATCTAAAGAGTGAGATACATCACAAATTAGAGCAAAAGAATATAAACCGAAATTTAAATGAAAACAATGGATATTTTAGGTGGCTAACGCAATCAAAAAATGATAGATCACAAAGTTGGATGCGTGATATGACAGGAAAAAAAACTCATTAGAAGCTGTATGGGTTCCATTAATTAATGGAGAATTGTCGCGTTAATGCCATTGGTAGCCACTCTTGCTAGATGGTAAAGGAGACAATTTTATTTTGAATTTATTTATTTATTTTAAATAATGATAAGGATTTCAATTAAGCTAAAGAATTCATGCTCATTTTAGTTCTTTATTTTTAAAATGAATCAAACTGGTCACTAACATTACAAAACCCGAGTTAAGTTAGTCTTTCATTTCACTTTTATTTAATATTTTATCAATTAAATGATGATATATAACGTTAAGTAATACCTTAATATGTTATGTGTCATCTGAATTATAATGAAGTATAAAATGATTTATTTTGCAGACTAAAATTGCACGAAATGAGTTATTTTATGACTTGAAAATGATATTTAAATGACTCATTTTACATAATTTTAGACATTAAAATGAGTAATTTTAAATTTATTTATATTTCACATAATATAATATATGTCACAATATCAGCTAACGTTATATATTATTATTTAACCGGTGGATTCTATATACTATTATTATTTAAGAACCATTAGTAAGGAAACCTATGTATATACTATTAATATTTAAGAATCATTAGTAGGAAATATATGACACATGGCAACTTCTAAAGTATGTTGGAATTCAAAATTTAAAAAAATTTACAAAAGAGAAAACTATTCAAACATGTGATATCAAACTACTTATTATTAATGGATTTCCTTATAAGCACTCCTTTTTCGTTTGTGCTGCCACCACCGATTGTGCCGTTGCCATGCTGTCCATTAAGAGGTAAGCACTCTTGAGGAAAATGTAATATTTTTATTTTTAATTTTTAAGCTTTAATTATTTTGAGGAAATGAAGTAGTATCATAGACTCTTACAACATGCTTTGCTAGCAACTATTTTCACCTTGTGCTAGAAAAAAGTGGGTTAGGAAGAAATAATAGTATAGTGCAAAAGTGTCTCGTTTCTTCTAATTATTTGTATAAGTATATAGGTTCCTTTTTAAACAAAAAATATTTAGGCACAAGTCTAATGAACATACTACTATATCTTGTTCAGTTCCAACAAAGTGACTCTGTGTGAAACAACGACGGGGTACAATATGTCATACAGGCCTGGCCTGCACATCATGCTCTGGATCTTGGTCCTCTTCCTCTTCCTGCTCCTAATCCTCCTGTTCCTCTTCCTCCTCTACCTCTTGACCCTCATCCCCTTCCTCCCCCTCATCCTGCTCCTCATCCTCCTGATCCTGCTCCCCCTCCTCCTGAACCTGGTCCCGCTCATAATCTGGCTTTGCCTCATGATGAGACCCTTGCTGTGAAGGATCTGGGATCTGCTCTACTGATGGTTGGTAAGCATGATCTGGTGGCTGAAGCACTGACTGAGATCGAGCTATGTCAGATGCCTTAAACTAAGCCATCACCTGAGAAGTTAAGGGGAATGTCAGGCTAAATGATATGTGTCAAGCAATGTTGCTCTGTGAAAGTCCCGTCACGAACTGTTGAGCCAATCTGGGGTGAATAAAGGGGTCTGAAATGAACTAGTGACTAAGGCCAGCCATGAACTACTGCCTAGAGAGGCCAGACATGAATTGCTGGTTGGATGGGCCAGGAATGAATTGGTGCTGTGGAGGGCCACCCATGAACTGTTGCTAAGTGAGGTTAGGCAGGAACTACTACTGATGGGGGCCACCTATGAACTGATGCTGAGTGGGGTCAGGCATGAACTAGTGTTGAAGGGGGCCACCCATGAATTGCTACTGAGAGGGGCCAGGCATGAACTATTAGCCAGGATACATAGGTGTTGGGTGGTACACGTGGAAGAACTGAGGCTGATGTATGGTCTCTGGCTGAGACTATCGACTGGGCACTACCTGAGGCCGCTGTCTATGCTCTAATTGAGACTATCTACTGGGCTCTAACTAAGGCTGATGTCTACGCTCTGTCTAACTCTATCTACCGCACTCTACCTAACTGTGTCTACTAAGATCTGACTCAGGGTAATGGGTGGCCTCTGGCTGTGGCTGATGTGTGGGCTGAGGATGATAGGTTGCCTCTGGCTGAGGCTACACATAATCATCCAATCCACCTTCATCATCACTAGATGCATCCTCTACATACTGGCGTTTGCTAGCACATGTTCCGGCACGAACATGACGCCTCAATGAGCGTCAATTTGGGACTTCAACAGGGTGTGGGGTACCCGGTGCTGGTAGGGCATGCAATGGTACACCATATGGCAAATCCTGAAGCTCAGGATACTCGGGAGCTCTATCTGCCAATAAAAATCTATTTGCTACTTACAAGTACCACTAGAAGTGCCCAACAGATAGTCGATCATCATCAGATAGTGGATACTGGACCCATTGCTCCCTACGTACATCCCAGGTAGCATGCCATGGCACATGATACTAAGGCCACCATATATCTAGATCCCATCTACCATCCTTAGCGTGCAATTGATCAATATTTATCGAGACCGATAGTATGTGTTGTCCTCCACTAAATTGTCAAACAACACGATCAACAGGGTGCCACTCAATGATAGCACATTGTATAAGTGCTATCACAGAAGCCCAGACATCAACTTCTTCATAAACAAATGCAGGTGTCATGTCCCTAACTTCATCAAGTGTGTAGGGAGTCCACCTAAACAGCAATAGTGGACAAAAAATATTAGACTCACGACTTATAAAACTCAATATACATGCTAATAACATAAACATTATATACTAATTACCCTAGTAATGCCAATCGCATCAATAACCTTCCTATAGTGTAGCAGGCGAGCTGTGTCCGACGACCTAAATCAACTTCATTTGGAAAAATTATATGTAATTAGTTTTCATGGTTACAATTTATGCATACAAATAGATAACAAAATAAAAGTGTTCACAATGTATGTACCTCAATGCAAATGGAAATGTAAGTGCCTGGTGGTGTCTAGGGGCTAGCTGGGGCATTCTGTACCATGCCTAAGATTGTATAATGGCTAAACAGCCTACAATCTCGGTGACATTATATTTCACCACCCGGCAAAGCTCGCAATAAAGGGATCCTAGAACTGTAGAGCCCCAACTATACTTTGCGGTTTTATCAAAATTAGTAAAAAGGGGGAGTCACTTCATATGAACCTGGAACCTTGATTTGTCTGGGAATAAAACCCCACCAAAAAGAATCATAATGATAGTCTTTGGTGTAACGAATAACTATTTGTGGATCCACATTTCATGGCAATGATCCAAATGTATCTGTAAGCCAATTTAGATTGACCAAAAACCCTTTTATATCCTTTTCATCTCGAACTGCACCAAGTATCTGTACACATTGCCCATGTATCTTGATCATAAAATTTCTCACATGCACCGATGCATCTACTGACAGGTAGTCCATCAACACGCAAACCAAGTTAGAACACCACATTTGTGTGATGGTACACTCTCTGTATGGAAAATGAAAAGTATGTGTCTCGGGCCTCCAACGCTCTACAAGTGCACTTATGAGAGCCCTATCATAGTCAAATACCAGAACCATCTGTGCAACATGCTATAAGCTAGCTGCCTAAGAAAAGGTTTCATTCATGGATCTGGTGCTACCATCAAATTATATAGCCTACTTTTTAAAATTCGTGTATCTTGTATCCTGTATCATAATATATATATATATATATATATATATATGTATGTATGTATGTATGTCATGACCTAATTTGGGCATGTGACCAGTACGTGAGAAATCCTATTCCCACGTAAGTCTCATGATCTGGATTTCTCTATATGCACAGTTAATTATAAAATTATTCGAAACACCTTTTAATTTTTTGCATACAAATCACCTGTTATTTAAATCATGCTAGTCTATACTGAGATTTCATAATTCAAACTCTATAGCCTGTAAATCACAATACAAAACATATACGTATAAAGCTGCTCTGATTTGTAATATTGATAAGTACTAAACTATTTGATACAAACCAAAACAATATTATGATATGCAAAAATAGAAACATACTTTATTGTCCAAGACCCTACCTACATTTATACTGGAGCACTCTAGACAAACTATAGACATTTCACCCAAGTTAAGCTCACCACTGAAATTCTAGTGCTATTGTGAAATAGAAGGCTGGGATGAATTCACAGCAATTGCTGTATCTATAAATAGGGAAAAGGAGAGGGGTGAGTTTTGTGCAAAACTCAGTGAGTGAATCCCCACTTGTAATCCCCTTCCATGGGACATCAAGAAGTAATGCATGAAATCATAATAACAATAATAACATTTAAATACCTTACATAATCAAGTAAACATATGGTATATATATATATATGATACACACGCACACACATAATAGTCATTCCTTTCTAAACTCCAAAACAATTTCCTTAATTCATTTTCATATATGAACTATGGTAGCTTATCGTGTAGTAGCTACTAAAGAAACAATAATCTCTAATTCAATTCTGTTTAGTGAGTTCTCAGTTTCTCATGAACGACGTCCCTCATGGACTAAGTTTAATGGTTTTTTTGAATGAATTGTCCCTCGTAGAGTAAGTTTCATGGTTTCTCATGAGTTGTGTCCTTTGTGGACTAAGTTTATTGGTTTCTTTGAATGAATTGTCCCTCGTGGACTAAGTTATTCTCCAAATAAATTGCCCCTTGTAGGCCTTTTTCGTTCTCTTGCCTTGTTCTCTTGTGAGCTCTGAATCCATTTGATTCTGACAGCCTGACCTTAGCATACCGATGGCTATGAAATCATGCACAAACAGTCACTCTTTATGGATATCATGATTTCAGGTCTCCAAAAAGTATGTAGCTGCCAGCTATCATGAATATCATAAAGATTCATGCTCTAAAACCGATTTTAACTGGTTATCAAAAACACAATTCAAACTATGAAGTTTAAAACCACAATTCCGCTATTTTCTCTAAGTCTTATATCTAGGTATAAAACTACATCATATACATAAAGCGGTTCCAGAATCCATTGAAACAGTCATAAAAGTCTCTAATCGTTACATAAATCATCAATTCTATATAAAATCAGTACAACAAATATGGTCCCATGAGTTTTCTCAAAAGTCAGTTTCATGCTCTAAAATTCACAATTCTAAACATATGTTCCAACAGTAAACTTCAAATCCATATGTAGTATTTCTCAAAAATCAAGCAGCACATTGTATTTTCATGAAAATAGCATCTAATGCAGAACATAGAGATTACAAGTGCGAACCCACTCATCTAGAGGGGTGAACAGTGCAAAATTAGCACCAACAGAACTCTAGGAAGTAGGAATGACACTGTTATCTTTAAGCTTTGGAGATGGAAAATCCAAGTTAAACTTGATAAAATTGGAAAAGAATGGAGTTTTTGGAGTGAAACAGGGGTGGAAGGTAGTATTTTTGTGTTTAAGAGGGAGGGGAGAGGTGTTCTTGTGTGGATGAAGGTTCTAGACCCGAAACAAGGGTTTTTAATGTGCTGTTGACCGTTGTAGCGCTCAACAGAATGGTTTTTCTGTCAATTTGAACTACAATTTTAGTACTGGTATGTACTGGACTATGTCATCTCAGCACTCACTTATTTACATTTAACTTTTGTTAAATGTAAATAAGAAAACACCCCCTATTAGGATTCAAATAAAATATCTAAACAATCAAAATCCGAACCAATCAAAATCTAAATTTTGGGTTTTAGTTCAAATATGGAAATTCTTACGATTTTTCAAACTTGGGGGGCTGGAAACAAGGTGTTTAGAGGTTCCAAAAAATTCATTAAAAATCATTTTTTAACTTATTTTTCTTTAGGGAACAATTACTGGGACTTTTAATCCCAAGAGTGGTTCCATTATACAGCCCTCTCCAGACTTAGTAAAATCCAGGACCCAGAACGACAAGTAACAGTGACTGACACCCGTTTAAGTTCAAAAAAAATTCTAGTTCTTTTTATTTAAAACTAGGGTATTACAATATATATATATATACATGACATGTTAGATTTAACAAACTAAAAAACATACAACATATCAAAACTACACCCCACCAAACTTCACTTCAAATTCAAATTTGATAAAAAATGGGCATAAATTACAACAAATGGCCCAAAATTAAATATGCCACAAAAATAAAGTTAACAAAATCTAAAATTCAATTTTTTAAAGTTTGTTAATTAATCTACACGCTCGGTCTTAAAACTAATCATGAAATATTTATTATAACAAATAATAAATATTACACAACAAAATTACGGCTATCATTCATTTAAATTAAATTGTAATAACACTTAATAATAAATTAATATAATATTTTAACTACCACTTATTACAATATTCTACTAAATTATACTACCTTTAATTATGCTAAAATAAAATAAATACAAGCAAATTAAACTATAACAAACTTAAATTAATTACATATCACAAACAAATTAAACCCATGAAATGATACTCAAATCTATTTTTATTTTTTGCCATTCCAATAAAATTAACAAACCTAAAACTTAACTATCCAAATTTTCCTATTAAAATTAAATTAAATGAACTGCCCACAAGTTTTCTAAAACTTGAATAACTTCCAATAAATTATTATATAAAATAAAGTATTTTAAGACATTAAATAACCAAATTTAATACCATTTTTTCTTTATTTACAAAATATTCAATATACAACACGATTAACAATAAAATAGTAATAATTGTTCCCTTTTTGTTTTAAAGGAAATAATAAAATTAAAAATAAAATAGCAGATAAAAATTTATTATTTTCAATTTTTTAGCAAAATTATGGAAAATATTAGAAAGCCGAAAATAAAATTAAAACTAAAGAAATTATCAATATTAACTATAACAAGATTTGAAAATAACATTCAACAACTCAAAAATTAAAATAAAATTACAAGTAAAAATAGAAAATATACGTAAAAGACACTTTTTGATTCCTTAATTTATTTTTGTCTTCACTTTGCTCTCCTAATTAATTTTCTATTATTTTTGGTCCCTTATTTTTCTTTTTCCCTTTGGGTATAAAATAAACTATAAAAAAACTAAACTATAAGTTGTTAGCTACAATGTTCCAAACTAAAAACATACCAGAACAATAAATAACATCATACTAAACAATTTCAAATTTAACTACCATATTTTAAATAAGATAAAATAAAATACAATATCATTAAATAAAAAATTAAATTAAGTTACCTGCATTGCCAGTTTACCCGCAATATGATTAATAGCATTAAGACGGTAGAGCTCGCCCTCCATAACTATTAGTGTACGCACAAGTGCAAGTAACCACTTGCTTCCTAAGTTCCTTGCTGCCTTCCCTCACTGCATCTTACTGATTGAAACAAAACACATCAGGATGGTGCAATTTTATGGAAATATAATTAGGATGCTAAGAGTAATACTGGAAATATATACCAGACTTTCCCAAGTGTCTGCCACCCTTTCCGCTGCCTTCCCTCACTGCTTCTTCCTTCACGGCTTCCTCTTCACTGTGACTTAACCACACAAAATTGAGTAAAGCCGTCCTCCATTTATGTTGTGTGAAGCAAGAGGATGTTGACTACAACCGTGTGCTCTAAGCTCTGACACAAAGAGAAAAGTCGAGTCCAGTCGACTTTGCAGATGCCACTCACAAGTCGACTTCCCTTGGAGGCTGACATCGCCTGCAAACGCTGCTTAAGGAGCAGGGGTGAACATTGCCAAGTCGACTTCTCTTGCTTCTGCTGCTTGTCACGCTGATAGACTAATTTGATGGTTGCAGACTGGTGGGTGCATGTACACTGTAGTTTGACTTTGGTGTTTCTTCTGTTTAGAATTTGAATTTTTACAGAAAGTCGTTTATAATCGACTTCTATTATAACATAAAAGGACATTTTTGTAACCAACAAGAAAATAGGAGAACTACGTAACATCTCTCCCTTTTCATTTTATTTATTTAATTTTTCAATTAATCTATGATGATAAATTGCTGGTTGTTTTGTTCAGGACAAATACCATGTACAGTTACATATCTGAATGAATGAATATATCAACATTTTTATCTTGGTGAGTACCTAAACCTGATTAGTTTTTTTGGTTCATCGGCTCTTAGACATGTTGCTTGCGTAGTTCCAGTTTTTATTTTAGCCAACAGCTACAATAATGGAAGGTGTTTTTTATTAAATGGTTCACTATTTTGTGCTAAAGGGTGGTGGTGGTTGAGATTTTGATTTTGCATTGTTCATTATGTGGTGGTGGACTGGCACCGTGAATTATTAACTTAAAAGTGTAGTCCTTTTTTTTTTTTTCATTTTTGATTGGTATAGTATTCTCTTTTTTTCTATTTTATTTTAATATACTAAAAGTTTCTTATGTTTTTTATTAGCTTTCACGTTGTAGATATGTTTAAGAAGCCTACAAATTTATCTCTTCATGTTTTGTTGATTGCTTTTAAATATACAAGTGTATGCTTGTTAGCTTATCTTTATATTAAAACTTTTGCAGTATTGCATCTTGCTTATGTTGTTTTATTTTCTACATTACAAGCTTTACTGTAAGCTTTAGGATTTGGCTTGCGGATTCACACACATGAAAAAACTTTCTTAGCCTTAGTGGATAGAGGTATCCTCACTATTTTATTTTGCAATGCTCTTTTATAATTAAATTATATAGTTTATTAATTTAGCACTTCTTTTTAACTATGGCATGATTACCTACAATTGTCGCTTCTAATCTGCTTCTTATGTTTGCTGTGTTAGTCTTTGAATGAAATAAATTTTCATGTCATCCCTCTTATGTTTAATCTCATTATTTTTTCATTTGAATAATGTGATTTTGTCTTCGCATGTCTTGCTTCTTTTGCTTCCTACTTTACTTTGAGAAAGCATTGCCTTTGGCTTTTATTCAATCTCTTACTTTTCGCTCTGGCCTGGAACTGTTAATCTTATTTTTTTTTCCCTCAATGATGCTTACTACTATTTAATCCTTAGACACTTCATGTTAATGGTCCTAAAAAAAGAGAATTATTATGATTGTGGTTGGAATTAAGGAGCAATGAAGATTTAGATTTTCGGACTTTGCGTTTGGATTTTTCTATTGGTGCATATTCCTTATGGAGATCTTTCCCCTGGTCACCGCATATGATTGGGGTAGGCCATCAACTATATATTATATGTTCTACTATGAAATTCTCAACCAGTATGATATAGCATGTGGCATGGTTAAAGAGGTATGCTCCATAAAAGTTTACTTGTATGTGTTGTTTGATTTTTTGTACATATGTTGATCCTATTGAGCTTTATTTACTTGAAGGATTACATTATTTTGTTTTGATATTGCTTATTAAGATTTATATGTTGTCAGTGCATACTGTTCTGATATATCAAGTCATACTTATTTGCTCTCTTAAATTCATGATGCTTGATCCTCATAATCCTTACTTTTTGAACCCAGAATTTAATAGAAAAAGAGAAACCTTCTCATTCGAAGGTGGAGAGCGGATTTATATGGGGTGTTAAGGTGATAAAACGTTGTATCTTACTACAAATAATATAGCTTTTATTTGTTTGGTATATTTAGAGACGCATGAGGCCTTATAATAATTTATCATACAAGGTGTTGGCCATATTTCCAGCCGTGATCATGAAGGGTGGATATGATCACCAAGGCCTTATTATAAGATTGCTGCTCTCAATTGTCTTTTATTGCTGATATGGATATAGGGAGCTGGATTGTCAGTTGCATTTTGTTGTTAGGAGGAATGTTGTTTAGGTGCGGTCTTCATCAATATGGAAGGCAAGCTGATGATGTCCTTGTGTTGTAATAATGTATTTCTTGCTGATGCTCTAACAAATTTTCAACTCATTTGCTGCAATGTTGGGCTCATGTAGCTATGTACTTTTGTTGTTCTGTGGTCCTTGGTGTACTGCATTTATGTTTTCTGGTTTTCTTGACTCTCAGATCATTTGATATCTTTGTGTCTTTGACAGTGGATTGTGTTGTAATCACATAAAAGTTTTCTATTTTCTGTGAGATCATTTGATCTCTTGCTAAATTTTCGCCGTTGTGATTTATGTTCTGTGTGCAAGGCTTCTTATTGTAATTATTTGGTTGGACTGCTTTATTATTTTAGGGCAAGCCAACTTGAATACTAAATGCGTATTTGATTTATACCTTCAAATGTGGAATGCTTTTGTGACCTTCCTCCAAATTCCTATATTTACATTTGAGTAAATAACTAAATATGAATTTCCATTTTCAAAGCATGTATGACTGTAAAGATCACTATGAAATTTGTCTGAATTCAAATGATTCCTACATGAGTTTTAATCGTGTTAAATATGTGATTATGATTTCAAATAATTTTTTTTTTTATAATTAATACGTTTCAAAATTATTCATCTTAACGTTTTCTTCTCTTTTTAACTAGACCATATATAATTAAGAGATGATACATGTACAACATAATATAGGACAACAAAACTTAGACCAGAAGTATAGATGGGGAAGTAGACAAAATAAAAAAAGTGAGCCCAACAATATTAATATATTGAAATGAGAAAGGAAAATAATGGTAGTATAAGTTTGTTATGCAATTTTATTGTATAACAAACATTTTTCTATAAAATTTGTATGAAATCATATCGTACATGCCAACATATACAAATTTAATCCATTTTTATATACACCGTTTATATGATCTTAGATGCTTGCAATTGATGATGAAAATAATAAAATATTGCTTTTCACATAAGCAATTATGCAATTACCATCATTTTTCAGCATTATTGGTTTTTAATTATATTTATACCCAAAGATAATTGTTACATCATTCTTTAATTAGTTTTTTCAAGCTAAAATGTTAGCGGAATAAAAGTTATATTGATATTTTGAACCAGAGACCTACTCTATTATCTAAAGAACAATGGTATCAAAATAAGAAAAAATCTTGAATATATTGGTATTGAGATATAACTAATACGATAACAATTTGAACACTTTTAGCATAGTTGATGTTAAGAAGCTTTCCTATGATAGCATTATACTTCCCTTTTTTCGGATATGAGTATTATTATTATAACACCTAAAAGTAGGTATCCAATTAGGATATCTACTCCATCACTTTTGGATATAATAGATGAGTGAAAAAAGTTAGAGCTATTATCATATCTAACAGTAATGGAGTAGGTGTCTCAATTGAATATTCACATTTAAGTATTTGAATAATATTTTTGGGATATGCACTACCCTACTTCCTTAATTAAAGTAGAGCTGTTGTAGGTAGTTGTCTTGTCTTATGCAAATCATGCTCTTTGCACGTACTTCTTTCCCCCTTGAATTCCTAACATAGAATATCTCTCAAAAGGTGCATTCTCAGGTGTAGATAACTAAAAAATCTGCAAGATGAAGATATGAGATGGGCCAATGAATAGAAGACATGTGGAGTGGATTTTGTTGGTGTATCATGCAACTGATTCACATATGACAAACAATTACATCTTGCAAAAGGAACAAGTCTCCCTCATTGGAGCCACTGCCCTCAAGCCACTGAACCCATCGAGTCCCCGCCGTGAGCACCGCCGCAATGCCATCGGCTTTGTGTATTGTCAATTGTTGATTGCCGGCAATCTCAGGAAAGGGTGTGGCATCGCATAAGGTGAGAATGACTCTCTTCTCCTCCTCCACGTCCATCTGCCATGGGCCATTCCTGATCCACGCGCTTCTCCTCCCGACGGTGGCGAAGACGCAGAAAGAGTCATGGATCATCCTCGTGCGGCAATGTATGAACGAGATCGGAGATGGAGCCGCTCCAGATCCACGTACTTCACCTCATCGATGAGTTTTGGAGGCTGGAGGAACAACTTCACGACAATGGAGTTGTGCCTTGACGCTAAGATCGAAGACTTTAACGAGCTCCTTCTTCTTGCGGCAGTTTCACATCGCGATGGCGACGGAAGAGACACTGACCGAAGACAAAACCAGTGACCATGAATTCTAGATGGAACAACGAGAAGAACATAGTTAGTAGGCACAATAGAAGTGATGGTGGTGGGTGGTGCGGCAATGAGTGGTCTAGATGGACGAGCATGGGGTTTGAAGACGAGGTTGTTGCAGATCTTCAAGGTGGAGCATGGGGATGAGGCATGGTGGTTGACAAGAAGGGAAAGGGAGGTTTGTGGTGGCTGTAATGGAGGGCATGGGATGAGGTGTGGTGGTTGATGGTGGGCATGAAGAATGTCGTGACTGAAACAAAAACAAAAAAAAAAATTGAAGTGAGGTGCATGGTGCACCTTAAGTGGTGCGAACCACTGTAGTTCCCTCTCCCTCTCTTTATCTTATCTTCTCCCAGCAGAAACGTTATTTGCTTCTTCTCTCAATTTTTCTTCCTTTGCTTCCCGTAGTGCCCCTCCTCATTATTTCCATTCATTTTTCATGTTCCTTGCTTTTTTTATCAAGAAACATCATCACATCCATCATCATCATCATCTTCTCTTACTTCTCATCCCTACAACCGCCCTTCTCTCTCTCTCCCTCTCCTCTAATCCACTTTCTCTCTCTAAACCCTATTAGAGAGTTGAAGATTTTAGAAGCTTTGGGAGTGGTTTTCTTCATCAATTTTACTCTCCAAGTAGTAAATATGCTTCTAAACTTCTCTATTTTAATTGTTAAAGCTTCTAAATTTTTTAGACATATTGTTAGGTTTCCTAAACCCTTGACTTTGGGGTTTTTAGTGATTTGGAGTTAATTAATATTAATTGATGGTATAGTTAGCTCACAAATATTAATATTGTCTTGTGCCTAGAGCGGTAGAGCAATCGAACATCAACACTTAAGTTGGTGGCCTCAAAGGAATTGTTCTTCGGTTCTTTGAACCAATATTTATGAGTGGATAGTGTATCTGTAGGTTACTTTATGTATCATAATTATTGATTATAAATTTAGAAGTATATGAAGAGTTTAAAGTATATTGATACATAATAAAATGGATTATTTATCAAAAAGGAGGATTATGTTTGAAATGAAAAATTTGTATTTAGAGACCAGAATATGATTATTATGCATATTTAAATAATTTTAGTCAAATTGTAATGAATATTAAATTTTTAGATCATTTTATATAAATTATTGAGTTATTTTATGCCAATGGTATATTATATAACATGAGGATAGATTTTTGGTGTTGTAAAAGTATCTTGGAATTGAAATTGTGTTAGAAACATCAATGATTGTATATATGAGAACTGTTAAGGCCATAATTATGATATTGAGACAGAGATTATGAAACTATAAGATTGAAATTGATTGAAAAGGTTTTGGGAGTAAACGAAAGTAGAAACTATAGCTAACGGCAGGGACATTAGCCTTGGTGCAACATGGAACTCCAATTAGCAAGTGAGGTGCTAACCCGCACATAGCTGCAGCTATGTCTGGACTTGTATTTGGCTATAGGCCACCTCTAGTTAGCAAGTGAAGTGCTAACCCACATGTGACTTTTGTCACGTCTGGACTTGTATGGCTACGGGCCAACTCCAGTTAGCAGGCGTGGTGCTAACCCACACATGACTTCGGGTCATGTTTGGACTTGTTATTATTCTGCTTCAGATAACTCCCCATTATGTTTTGTGATTTATGTGATTTTATAGAGATATGTTTGAAAAATATGGAATCATGACTGGCAACATATTCATATAAGTTTATATATACGTTATTATATTTATCTTGACTTATGATTGCATTTAGTAAACTATGGATATCCCATCTCTCACTGAGTTGCCAAAACTCACCCCATTGTCTTTCCTTTCTTTTTTGAATCACAGTCTTTGGTCTTTGGATCTGGTGTTCCTCCAGCACAACTTTAGTAACTTCAAAGTTGGTGAGCCTTTTTGGAAAGGCCGTTTTTGTTGTCTCTCTCATATTTTGGTTACCCTGTTAGTTTTTAGTTGCCCCATATATCACAGGTAGGGCTCTTGGATCCACGTTATGTCTATATTGAAATTTTGATACGTAGCTATGTAAATTATGTAATGAAAAGGATTTGTAAACTTAATTTAGTTTATGTTTGAATTATATAATCCATTATGTTTAATAGAGCTGAAAAGCTAATTTGATATTAAATCTGGAATATGCTGAGATGTTATATGCTGGAAGGGCGCATTCTGAGAATGCTTAATGCCCATTTACTTGAATTTAAACTGTAAATGTTGCAGGTTGTATTTTATTTGGGGGAATATCCAAAAAACAGAGGAAACTCTGTCCATTTTTCTAGAAAATTTGGTGTTTTAAGGCTTGCTGGGGAAGGTGTTCCCTATGCGCTGGTCACGACATAAGTTGGGTCGTGACAAAGTTGGTATCAGAGCTTTAGGTTTCCCTGTGTAATATGGAGCAAACGTCCTTTAGTAGAGTCACGATTGTGCAAATGGTTGCCGGCCCATTTTCACAAAGCGCAACCTTATCAAAGGCCTAATAGGAATGTCTTCTTGAGTATATTTTTGGATTGTCTGGTCTTCTGTAATTCTTATTCTAAAATTCCTTCCTGTGTTCTGATTCTTTATTCAATCTATCAGTTAAGATGCCTCCTAGAAGGCGTGAACGTAATATGAGGCTAGGAGATTATGACGCCTCTGATGCAAAATCTGATTGAGCTCCCTCTCCCCTACCTAGAACGAGGATGCGAGGACAGGGTGGAGGCCGAAGAGGGTAAGGCCAAGGTGGAGGTCGTAGAGGTCAAGGTCAGGGAGGAAGCCGTAGAGGTCAGGGCCGAGGTGGTGGATGTATAGGTAGTGGTTGGGGTGGAAGTCGTAGAAGGACGGCTAGACCTAAACCCGAACCTGAACCTGAGCGCGAACCCGAACCAGAAGAGGAACCTGTGAATGTGGCTGCTAAAATGCACCGGGTTCATCAGGCCATCAATAACCTAGTGGAGATGTTGAACCGTGGTGGAGAAGGTACAACACAACCACATGATGAGGAAGAACCCCCTAGAAAGAATCGTCAAACTCAAGGCAGGACAGATGTGTCCATTGAATCTTTTCTCAAGTTAAATCCACCTACATTCTCAGGGAATTTGTTGAATGAAGACCCCCAAGTGTTCCTAGATCGAACCAACAAGGCCCTTCGAGCCCTTAGATGCCCAGATGATATGGCAGTGGAGTTGGCATCTTATAATTTGATCGGGGCAGCCGAGCAGTGGTATGAAACTTTACGTGAGGGTAGGGAGACAACTAGATTACCACCTATGGGTTGGAATGAATTTAAGGATGTGTTCATGATGAGATTTCTCCCTGAAAGTAACAGGGAGGATTTAGCTGCGAAGTTTGAGAAGCTAAAACATACACCGAGCATGTTAGTAACTGAGTATGAAGCCCACTTCTTTCGTTTCTCCAGATACGCCCCAGATCTAGTGTCCATTGAGACTAAGAGAGTTCAAAGGTTTGTCTGAGGATTAATACAACCACTGTTCATAGCTTTTTCCCCAAGTGTCAGTAGAATGTCCTATGCTGAAGTTGTGGGTGCTGCTTATAGTATTGAGTCTGGAATAGAGGAAAGGAAAGCCTCTCGGGAGGTAGTTAAGAAAACTAGGATGAAAGGAGCTTTTTCTGGAGCTGCTAGCTCAGGAGGAGGTTATACAGCCCCAAGGCAACATCAAGAGCACTCAGGTAGGGCCGGCTCCTATGGGCCTACTCCGATGAATGCATCGGGCTCCAAATCTTATTTTGTTAGCCAGACTCAAGAGAGCATGCAAGGATCCGGGCAATCAAGCCCTATGAGGCCATTATGTAGAACATGTGGAAAACACCATTTTGGGTTTTGCCATGAGAACAGGAGGGCATGCTATGGTTGAGGACAAGTAGGTCACTTCTTGAGAGATTGTCCACGCTCAAGAGAGGCCCAAGGTCAGAATCTAGCCCAGCAAGCCATACCAACATCATCTCAGTCAACCTTTTTCCCAAGGAGTTCCTTCAATTCTGGTGGTAGAGTAGTGGGTGGTTGATGCGAGCTGTCGCTACTCGCAACAAATTAAAAATAATTAAAATGCTAAATTGCACAAAAAATGTAGTAAAGGGCACAACTCAGGTCGTCTTACAAGGAAGTGTTCTAATTAATTCAACAAATTGGGGAATTTTTGGAATTATTCAAAGCAAAATTAAATTGAGGAAATATGATGAGAAGAATTACCTGTACAAGGTTTCCGTCAGATTAAGGGTTGTTCAATCATTGACTCAAGAAATAAATTCATGGTGGTGGTTACTTTCATTATTCATGCTATCACATAATAATGATGTAATTCTACTTAGCAATCATACAATCGCATTCTCACTAAGGGTTTGGCTAACATATGGACTAGTAATTCACGATCGTGATTCTATGAACCTATGACAGTCTAATTACCAATTATAGCAACCTAATTCCTAATGGAGTTAATTTTAATCCGTTACCAATTTGGATGTAATTAAATCAATCGATCCAATACCTCAATGGTATCTAAATTATGCACGCAAACGAATGAACAATCAAACCACCCTAAAAAATACAATTGCAATAATCATCACAACCAATATTAAAGAGAGAAGATAAAAGGGAAAGAAAAACCAACCACGAATTGCAAATAAAAATTGGAGTCTCAAGAACAAACTTAATCTTCAGTCATTCATGTGCACGGTAAGGAAATTACTCCTCCATAGGGGGAGTTCACAGCCAACGTCAAAGAAAATTGATAAATTTTAACCCAGAAAATACTGAAATTCAACAATGAATGGAAACCCTAGCCTAGAGAGAGAGAGAAAAAAAGCTAAAACCTAAAAATAAAATGTATTGAATGATTTTCCAGTCTCCGAAACGGAGTTAAAATAACAAAGATTCAAAAGCGGAACAAAGTCGCGAAACTCACTAACATGAAGTCACTTATGACCGCTATAGCAGTTTGGGACTGCTATAGCAGTCTTGCCTTATGCTTGCAAGCGCTGCAGTCAAATTTGTCTCTCTGGTGACCGCTATAGCGGTCATGTGCTCGCTCAACACCGCTTCGTACACTTCCAAACCCATTTTGAGGCCTAAACTGTTCGAATTAGCTCTTGTCTCTAGAAATAGAGTTGTAGCTCTTCGAACATGCTTTCCAACGCCGCAAGAATCATGACAATCAAATATCTGTAGCTCCAAATATTGGCAAAAGACCAAATAGGGGTAAAATTAGACAGTATCACATCATTAGAAACCTTTAATCTTGCAACCTGGAAAGTCTCTACCAGCAAATGACACTCACAAAAAAGGGTTAAAAGTACAGGAAGCTCCAAAATGGTGCAGAAAACCATGATTTCATTTAATGATACACCATTAGGACCAAATGCAAATATACTAAATGTTAACGAATTAAGCACATAAATAATGCAATATGCCTAGAGTTGAATGGGAAATGGGGTGCATGAATGCAACCCATCAAACTCCCCCACACTTAAACAACTGCATGTCCTTATGCAAGAAACTCAAATGGATGCAGCAAAGAGACTGAACTCTTAACTCTACTAACTCTAAAAATATATGATGCATGAAAAGTAACATTACACCAATCCAATGGACCTAGAGATACAAGTAATAAGTTTTTACACCAACAATGAAAGAGGATCTCTGTAACACCCTAATTTTTAACCCAACTTTCTAGAACACATTAGGTTAAACATTAGGCTATTACTTCATAGTCTCATCCTTTTCTTAAAATACTAAAGGAAAATTACGAGTAAATTTTTTTTTTAAAAAAACACACAACAAAGTGAGAGCCACGTTCTTAGTCTAATCGAATAATAGGAATATAAAGCACACTTAACACTCATAGAGAAACACAGAAATGGAAACATATAACAGCTGAGCATAAATCATCACAACAGAGAAACGTTTCATTAATAACATAACTTAGAATACATAAGTAGTCATACCCTCATTGGGACGGGCAGAGCTTGTAATACAGCAGAAAGGAAGTACAATAGAAACAGAGAAACATAAAGTAACATAAAGTAAACCATCACTACCCGAGTGCACCTATAGTGAATAACCTCAAAACAAAAGCGAGTTTATCCAGTCTACATGTGAGTGTGGGCACTAAGCCTCCCCTAAAACATCTGCTACAAGAACCCGGGGAAATGGAGTGTAATCGATCCAAGAACGCATAGGCGGCAGGAGTAGGCATACGTGTAGACTGAGCGTGAGCTCCTCGTTAGGGGCGCCTCTCGGACGGATGTGTCAATGAAGACCACGAATGTCGCCATCAGTCTCTGAAGATGTGACGGGAGCGAGAAAAAGAAGAGAAAAGAGTGAGAATCTTACTAAAGAATCTCAGTAGGAATCTCCTATTCTAGGGTTACATCGTTCACATCCTCAGGAACCTTGGGTTTATTTATAAAAGGTGTTCATGCATATGAGATTCATTATTAGGGTTTATGAAACTATTTATCCAAGGTCCATTTCTTTTAGTATGCATCTTGATGTCATGAATGCAACATGTTTAAGCATGAATGTATGGCAATGCTTGAGCACATAAATCAACAAATCACAACAATCTAGATTCATGCAAGTGGCATAAGGGCATATTACAACTCTTACTTTTCTCATACTTATGTGACTTAAAAGCATCATATCTCTTTTGTTCTTTTTCTCAAAAACCACCCTCTTAAAACATATCCACCTATTTCCAACCGATACACCGCCCCGGCGATTTTTATCATAACCTCCTATCTCCGTCTCACCTAATCGCCTAGGAATGAGCTCAATCCTAACTAGTCGTCACTAGATTTAATATGGGGTAAAATGAGGGGTAACATAAACATATTTCATTCTTTGAAACGTTCTCTTGGCCTCGAGTGCACAATAATTGTCCGCTTTGGTAAGGTTGCATCTGCACATACCCTCACGGATTTGCCTCCTCCTCACCGTAGCAGGAGAAGTACGTCTCAATGCTTGTCACATAAAAAAATATCCTGGGGATGTTCGGTGGAACCAGTGTCACCCAGGGTTTTCAACTCATATGGTACTTTAAAACATTTTTCAACCCTTTTAGGTTTGATAGAAATTCGGCAGCATAGCAATTTGTTAAACTGAATTTCCTTCAAACCAAAATTCATGCCACAAGCTAATCACACAACTTAACATCTCAATAATAATTTCCTCACGTATCATCAATAAAACATTTTAGGGTTCATGCATCATCAAGCATATTCTTCTAATACATCATTCTCACATAGATAAACATCATAACATATATTTCAAACTCATCATTCTTACATAGATTATAGCATATATTCCAAACTCATCATAGCATATATTTTAAACACATCATACTCATATAGATAAAGCTCATGTATCATATATCATACTTGCATAAAATTAAGCATCATAAAAACTCAAGACTTCTTAATGTCTTATGCATCGACCCTTAAGGTCCTTAACTCACAATCTAAGTTATAAATCATCAAAACCTAGTCTCTTGGGAACCTATGAGGTTATAACTAAGTATTTCTCACCTCACACTATGGTCAAGAACATCTCCAGACCTCAAGGATGCAGAATTTAAAATCCCAACTTTACGGGTACCTAGGAGTCACAATAATGACTCTTTCTAAGTCCAGTTTGTTCCTAAAGCATCAAGATTAAGCCCTAAACCAATTATGAGTCATTCCTACACATTTAAACTAATTTAGAACCATGATTATCATTTCTAAACCTTGCTGGACAGAATCCAGAAAATTCCATCATTAAGGGATCTAAAATTCTCAAATTAATTCTTTTCTAGTTCTTAACTTATCCTATCTTTCACATATGAGTCTTAACATTATTTTTACTCAAACATAAGCATCTTATCATTATTAACACAGCTCATACAGTGGCCAAACATAGCAAGGCAGAACCGAAACAAACATCTCCATAAAAGACATGAAACACAATTTCTAAAGCACATACAATACTAGTTTCTCTTGGAACCTTTTTCAACTTTCAAAACTCATTTATGGACACTTTTATCACCTATAATCATAAAAATACTTAAGAGGGTAATAGCTAAATCATTTTTATCTCAAGAGGTCCTAAATTCATAAAACTTAGTTCTACATATTTCTTATACTTACATAAGCTTAGAAAAATTATAAAACATAGTTTTCAATACTTGGAAACACCAAAGCCTCTTAGGGCCGAAATAGGGACCAAAAGCAATAAATATTTTTAGACCTTTGTTGAGACAACAATGGGCAAGTCTTTGAGCTCTAGGTTCATTAAAGTGATGACATAAAAATAAACATGCTCATGCACTTGTTTTAGTTTTTGCTAGAAAGTAAAGTGAGAGCATAAAATAAATATGTGATGCATTATATTATTATCTTTGATATTTAGGTGAGAACTTGAAACATAAACATGATAATGCATAGCTTGAAATATAAACATGATAATGCAAGCTCCTTTATTACCTTGATACTTAGTGATAACAAAGAAAGTAAACATGATGTGCAAAGCATAAAATAAATATGGTATGCATTATATTATTATCTTTGATATTTAGGTGAGAACTTGAAATATAAACATGATAATGCAAGTTCCTTTATTACCTTGGTACTTAGTGATAGCAAAGAAAGTAAACATGATGTGCAAAGCATAAAATAAACATGATGCAAGGTTCATTTTAAGGTGATCTAAAGCTCATCCAAGACTTTAACAACATAATAACCCAACACATATCTCATTACAAAGAGAGCTTTAGAGTTCTTGAACTAAGTTCTCAAAGGAATTATGAGGTTCTTGAACATCATCATCAAGCTCAAAGAAAGCAAAACTTTTGAACAAATAAAACTTCAAAGATCAAAAAGGAAAATGGTAACCTAAATGTTAAAGAAAGGAACAAAGAAACCGAAATCATAATAGCAAGAAAAGTAAAGGTATTCTTGAGTAAAAATCATTTTTGAGTTAGAAAATAATGTTGGAACTCAAAGAAAATAAAACCTCAAGCTCTAGAGTTTCCTTTGAGATGAACACATAGTCATTATCTTGGAGTCCTCATCATTGAGCTATCATGTACTCATCAAGGCCAAGAGGCCGAAAATACAAGAAAAGGAAACCAAAGAAAGTTTCAAAAAGAAAACCCAAGAGAAAGCTAGAAAGAACTCATTTTCAAGAAGACAAAGTTTAGAAAACACTCCTACCTAGAGTGAAGACAAAAAGCTTGGACTTGAAGATGAAAATGATACGAGCAACACCTCCTAGGATGGTGATGATGATTCGGCCTTGATGAAAGAAAAAGGAAGGAAATGTGTTCTTGGTGAGCTTGTGTTTGAGAATGGAAGTTTAGGTGTTTGTATGATGATCCAAGGTGGTGGGGTGGTGTTTCAAGGTTGTGTGATGAAGTTTCAAAAGGAAAAGAAGAAGATGAAGAAGAAGAATGCTCTTGAGATTTGAGAGAAAAAGGAAGAACTTAGAGAAAAACTAAACACTAAACTTAGCAAATGAACAAAGTGTAGCAAAGGTTCATCTAGGCATGGTATTTATAGAGAAGAATAAGAGTGAATGAGTGGAGGAGAATGAATCCTCATGGAACATGAGGTGAGGCATGTGTGGAGGAGAATGAATCCTCATGGAACATGAGGTGAGAGAATTGCACTTTGATGACATGGCTTCAACCATAGTCTTTGGAGTGTGAAATAAAATTAAATTGTGATAAAATGGATGTTGAATTTCGTGCAGGTCTGATGCAGCAAGGGAGGAGGGAGTTTTGGTCATGTAATAGTGTGTTAGTGATGTGTTTAGGGGTGTATTAGCTTAGGTGTAAGGTTAGGAGTCATTAAGCATAAGTTTAGGTGACTAAGAATGTGATTAGGAACCTTTATGACATGATTAAGGAGTACTCATACATATTTAGGAGATTTTAAATTCATTTTATGAATAAAACAATGTAGACAAAATTCCATAATTTAAGGAATTGGAGAGTGAAAACACTATTCAAGATTCCATGACTAGAAATCTTGAATTTAAAATAAGATTTTAAGTGGTAATTAAGCACTTTTAGGTTCTAATCAACTTTAATAAATTATTTTGACTCAAGATTAATTATGGAAATTAATTAATCTTCGATTAGAGCCTAATATTGCTTAGGTTTGCTTAATCACGCGATTAAGCGTAAAAACACGAAACTAGGGGTAAAATCGTAATTTTGCACTAATTTTGCCCGGGTCCTCCATAATTAAAACTGAGGTCGTAGAATACATAAAAACACCTTTTAAAACCATCTGGAGAAGTTTCGGGTTCATCTGGCACTTGCAAATAGGTAAAACACCGCAGGGGTGTTTTGGTCATTTTGACCCGAAAACTCGAAAAACGAGATTTTCGATTCCGGAAAGGTACACAGGTCATCTAATCCCCTTCCAACATTGAGTTTGCCCTTCGAGTACTGGCAGATCGGCTTTCCTCAAATTCTGGGCTGAAAATGACCTCAGGGGCATTTCGGTCATTTTCACTCTAGCAGAAAATCGGGGCGTTACAATCTCAACTAGCAAGGCCTGAAGAAGAACATAGCATACATGGTAGAATTCACTTATGATGCATGGACCAAGTACAAAAATCCTCACAAGGTCAATGTTTGCCACTCATTCACTCAAGTGTTTGGGTTTCATGATACACACTCAATCACCTTAAATGAAAATGTATTACCATAAGCTTGCTACGGGTCTCATTCTCCATTTTGTTATATACACATGCCTATTGAATCAAGAGGACTTATCTTTGGTTGCAATGGGGCTTAGGTGAAGGTGGGTAATTATATATATAGGCCAATGGGCTAAACCTCAAGTCAAAGGAGAACAAATGCATACACCAAGAGCACAAGTGCTTAAGAGTACGCTTTTTCCATCTTAATCACAATTTTAGGCCTTTAATTTCAATGTGGCACACCTTCAACTAAACTTTTTTTTTTCAAATTTTTTTTTTAATATCAACCATGCAATTTTTTTTATTTGTGTGCCACTTACTAAATTTTGGATACACATTGTTCCTCCCCCACACTTAAATTGGAGCATGTCCTCATGCGCTCCCCCACACTTATGCTCAAACACATATATGAATTTGCACAAATGCTCTCCTAAGCCTAAAAGGTTGGGAATTTTCATGGTTTTTCACTTTTGGCTAAGAATGTGCTAAAATAAAAGAATGGGCAATAAGGCTAAAAAGGGCTAAACAATGGTAACATGCAAAAGGTGGCTATATGGGCAAGTGGCTAAAAACAAGAAAAATGCCTCAATCATAGTCAAGCATGCATATGGAAACATATTTTCAAATAAGACCCTAAGCAAGTTCTAGAACACAAATCCAAAAAGGGAAACACACATGAACAAATAAGCATGGCACAAGATAGTCCAAATAAGAGGCTCAAAATCTCACAGGTAAAAGTGTATGTACTCAATCCAAGCAACAATGAATCCACCAAGCATGCAATACAAGATAGAGATAATGCCAAGCAAGTCAATAAGGTGCATGTTGTGTAAGCCTATTCATGTGATCTCTAAGGTGTCAAAGGAATGGTGTAGGACACAAATAAAAATACATATGATGCATGACTCAAAACTAAAATGAAAATAAATAAAATACAGAAAAAATAAAAGAGAAGAGGAAAGAAAAACCTCACGGTGGGTTGTCTCCCACCCAGCACTTTGCTTTAACGTCCCTAAGTTGGACGATCAGGACCCTCATGGAAGGTGTGCAGCTTCAACCCAAAGTTAGGCCAACTGAGCCCTTAGATCTGTTGGGGGCTCATGGAGGTACATCAGCCGATGCTCATCAATGGTCCACCGAACCATCCTGGAGTTCTTTAACTCAATTGCACCATTGGGATGGTTGACCAAGAATGGTCCCCTCCATCTAGACTTCGGCTCTCCAGCCATCAATTTTTCCTGAGGCTCATGTAGCAAGATCCACTGCCCCTCACAGGGCTTCTTACCCAACATGGGCTGGTCATGGAGCACCTGGCAAATTGATGGTTGCTGCCTGTGAGGTGTATCTGTATCTGATAACTTGGGACATTCTAAAGCAACAGGTGCATCATATCCCATGGAAGAAGAAAAAGTGGAGAATGGAGGATCTGGATTCTTACAAAGTAAAGTATCATATGCATCTTCCACTAGGGAGTCAATGACATCAATGCCAAATACAGAGTGCTCTTCAAGGGGGAATTTCATGGCATCAGATAAACAAAATTGGGCTTTCAAATCCCCCGCACTCCATGGATAATGTACCAGCATAAACATCAATTTTGGTTTTAGCAGTTTTCAAAAAGCGTCTACCCAAAATTAATGTATGCTGGTTGGCATCAGTGTCATTCTCCATCTCAAGCACATAAAAATCAGTAGGGAATATTAAATCATTTACCTTGACCAGGACATCTTCTAGTACCCCCTCTGGCTTTGTGATGCTACGGTTGGCAAGTTGGATTGTCAACCCAGTGGGCTTGAGCTCCCCAAAGTGTAAAGACCTGTAGAGTGATTTTGACATAACATTAATGCCAGCCCCGAGATCAGCCATGGCTTGCTTGATTTGCAGGTTCCCAATGGTGCAGGGAACATTGAACACGCCTGGATCTTTACACTTAGATGGCAAGTTGCTTGGCTTGATGATGGAGGAAGCATTCACCCCCATAGTCACCTTCTTCTTTTCATTGCCCTGTGGTCTCCTTCTGTTGGTGCATAAATCTTTCAAGAACTTGGCATACTTGTGAATCAGCCTAATTGCATCCAATAGAGGAATGTTGACTTCTACCTTTCGAAAGGTCTCCAAGAGGTCTTTTTCCAACTCCAACTCATTGGACCTCTTGGGTCTTGTAACTTTTTGTGGAAAGGGCAATGGAATGGGTCTTGTTACCTGATCTTCTGCTTCCTTTTGCTGGGGTGCAGGCTTAGCTTATTGCATCTCTGACTGAATTGTCTCTTCCTCCTGGCTCTCAACCATAACCTGCTTTGAAGGACCAGCAACCTCAGGTAAAATTATACCAGACCTCAGAGTAATAGCAGAAACGTTCCCTTTGGGGTTGGGAACTGTCTGAGAAGGAATAGTAGATGCACTTCCCTGCTGGGATTGGAAATTCTCAAGCCTCACAATTGCATTTCTCATATCTTGCATGGCTTGTTACTATTTCCTTTGTGTTTCTATCATCATCTTCATCATCTCCTGCCATGGTGCATCTGAAGGAGCAGGAGGGGCAGGAAATGCTAGAGGCTGCTGAGGGCTAGGAAGCTGTGGGACAGGTGGTTGCTGGTAGACAAGGGGGTTGCTCTGCTGCCTTTGTTGGGGTGGAACATACTTTTGCTGTTGTTGTGATGAGTTATTCCATCTGAGGTTGGGGTGATCTCTCTAACCTAGATTATATGTGCTGCTGTAAGGATCATAACCCTACTGGTTATTCTGATTTTGAGGTCTACCAGGAAACAAATTGCTAGCAGCAACTAAAGTGGGGTCCTCCTGTAGCTGTGGACATACATTAGTGGTATGGGTATTACAGGAACAAATACCACAAGCTGTTTGAGGTAAAGGAACCTGTCTCAACTGATTCAGGGCTATCTGTTTGAGAAACTTTGTCAGTTCATCCAACTTCTTCTCTACCCTGCTACTCTTAACTGAAGAAACTTCACTCACATGATGAGTACTACTACCAGGTCTGGACCCAAACTGCTGAGAGTTTTCTGCCATGTTCTCAATCAGAAGTCTAGTTGCAGTAGGAGTCTTGTCAACTAATGCACCCCCACTGGCAACGTCAATCATGCTCCTCTCCATAACCAGCAGTCCCTCATAGAAATACTAAATGAGAAGCTGCTCTGAAATCTGATGTTGGGGGCAGCTGGCACATAATTTCTTGAGCCTCTCCCAATACTCATAGAGGGATTCACCCTGCAGCTGTCGGATGCCACAAATGTCTTTTCTGATGGCGGCTGCTCTGGAAGCTGGGAAGAATTTTTCTAGGAAGATGCGCTTCATGTCAGCCCAACTGTGAATTGTTCCATGGGGAATATAGAAGAACCAGTCCTTGGCAGCTCCTTTAAGGGAAAACGAAAAGGCCCTTAGCTTGATTTGGTCCTCCATTACCCCCTAAGGCTTCATCGTCACACAAATCACATGAAATTGCTTGAGGTGTTTGTGTGGGTCTTCCCTAGATAACCCATGGAACTTGGGCAAGTGGTGTAGGAATCCTGATTTGAGCTCAAAGTCACCTCCCTGATCGGGATAAATGATTCCCAACGGTTGGTAATTAAGATTTTGGGAAGCAAGCTCCTTCAAAGTCTTGTTGTTATCAGCCATGTTTCCTGAAACACTAGTAGCAGGATCAGAAAGTTCAGGAGAAAAATAAAAAGAATTATCAAATTCCCTGGTTGTGTCAGAAGAAGAGGGGTTGCCTGATAAATTAATTCTCTCCCTCGTGACCTTCCTAAGCCTTTTGGCAGTTTTCTCAATTGCTGGATTAATTGGTAATATGGGAAAATTAGGAAGGGAGCGGGTCATAAAATTAGATTATACCAACAATCAAATACACCAAGAAACAAAGATAAAATAAATAAAATTTAAATGAAACAAACTTTTTTTTTTTTGGATATAAAGGAATAGTCAACAATTGAAACAAAAATAAAATAAAATAAAATAAAATAAAAATAAATAAAATAAAATAAAGAGCAAAAAGAATCAAATAGCACACTTCCCGGCAACGGCGCCAAAATTTGATGCGAGCTGTCGCTACTCGCAACAAATTAAAAATAATTAAAATGCTAAATTGCACCAAAAATGTAGTAAAGGGCACAACTCAGGTCGTCTTACAAGAAAGTGTTCTAATTGATTCAACAAATTGGGGAATTTTTGGAATTATTCAAAGCAAAATTAAATTGAGGAAATATGATGAGAAGAATTACCTGCACAAGGATTCCGTCAGATTAAGAGTTGTTCAATCATTGACTCAAGAAATAAATTCATGGTGGTGGTTACTTTCATTATTCATGCTATCACACAATAATGATGTAATTCTACTTAACAATCATACAATCGCATTCTCACTAAGGGTTTGGCTAACATATGGACTAGTAATTCACGATCGTGATTCTATGAACCTATGACAGTCTGATTACTAATTACAGCAACCTAATTCCTAACGGAGTTAATTTCAATCCCTTACCAATTTGGATGTAATTAAATCAATCGATCCAATACCTCAATAATATCTAAATTATGCACGCAAACGAATGCACAATCAAACCACCCTCAAAAATACAATTGCAATAATCATCACAACCAATATTAAAGAGAGAAGATAAGAGGGAAAGAAAAACCAACCAAGAATTGCAAATAAAAATTGGAGTCTCAAGAACAAACTTAATCTTCAGTCATTCATGTGCACGGTAAGGAAATTACTCCTCCATAGGGGGAGTTCACAGCCAACGTCAAAGAAAATTGATAAATTTTAACCCAGAAAATACTGAAATTCAACAATGATTGGAAACCCTAGCCTAGAGAGAGAGTAGAAAGAGAGAGAGAGAGAGAGAGAGAGAGAGAGAGAGAAAGCTAAAACCTAAAAATAAAATGTACTGAATGATTTTCCAGTCTCCGAAATGGAGTTAAAATAACAAAAGATTCAAAGGCGGAACGAAGTTGCGAAACTCGCTGACATGAAGTCACTTATGACCGCTATAGCGGTTTGGGGCCGCTATAGCTGTCCTGCCTTATGCTCGCAAGCGCTGCAGTAAAATTTGTCTCTCTAGTGACCGCTATAGCGGTCATGTGCTCGCTCAACACCGCTTCGTATACTTCCAAACCCATTTTGAGGCCTAAACTGTTCGAATTAGCTCTTGTCTCTAGAAATAAAAGTTGTATCTCTTCGAACAAGCTTTCCAACGCCGCAAGAATCATGGCAATCAGATATATGTAGCTCCAAATATTGGCAAAATACCAACTAGGGGTAAAATTAAACATCATCACAACATCAGAAGCCTTTAATCTTGCAACCTGGAAAGTCTCTGCCAGCAAATGACACTCACAAAAAAGGGTTAAAAGTATAGGAACCTCCAAAATATATTTATTTATCAAAATGGTGCAGAAAACCATGATTTCATTTAATGATACACCATTAGGACCAAATGTAAATCTACTAAATGTTAACCAATTAAGCACATAAATAATGCAATATGCCTAGAGTTGAATGGGAAATGGGGTGCATGAATGCAACCCATCAGTGGTAGAGGCTCCGATGGCAGAGGGTCAGACCATAAGGGCAGATGTCAACCCCGGATATTTGCTATGACGAGACAAGATACTCAAGCATCCAATGAAGTGGTTGCAGGTACACTCCAAGTTTGCTCTTTTGATGCACAAGTATTAATTGATTCGGGTTCCACACATTCATATGTGTCTTCGTATTTTGCATCTTGCTTTGGCGAGCAACCTGAGCTATTGGAAAATCCATTTTGGGTTAGTACTCCCATGGGAGAATATTTATGGATCCAGTTAGTAATTCGGTTTTGTGCTATCAGTGTGAATGGTGTAGACACCCTAGTTGATCTAAAGCTTCTTGAGATGGTTGATTTTGATGTTATCCTAGGTATGGATTAGTTAGCTCCTTGTCATGCCAATATTGATTGTTTTTCCAAGGTAGTGAGGTTTGACATTCCAGGTGGTCCATCTTTTGTGTTTAAAGGGGATAGTTATCTTACCCTAGGTACTTTAATCTCATCCATGAGTGCTTTGCACTTGATAAATAGAGGCAATCAAGCCTTCCTTGCGGTGGTCAAAGATGTTGAGGTTGAAGTGCCTAGCATTGACCAAGTCCCCATGGTTAGAGAATTCCTAGATGTGTTTCCGGATGAATTACCAGGATTGCCTCCTGAGAGGGAGGTCGAGTTTAGCATAGACTTGGCCCCAGAAGCTCAACCCATATCCATCCCTCCTTACCGCATGGTTCCTGCCGAACTGCGAGAGTTGAAAGATCAGTTACAAGATATGCTAGAGAAAGATTTCATCTATCCGAGCACATCCCCATGGGGAGTTCCAGTGCTTTTTGTGAAAAAGAAAGATGGTTTGATGCGATTGTGTATGGACTACCGGCAACTTAATAAACTTATGGTTTGTAATAAGTACCCATTACCAAGGATTGATGACCTATTCGATCAGCTTCAAGGAGCTTCTTGTTTTTCTAAAATTGATCTCCGTTCTGGATATAATCAACTGAAAATCAAAGGTGAAGATATTCCTAAGACTGCCTTCCGTACCCATTATGGGCATTATGAATTCTTCGTGATGTCTTTTGGCTTGACAAATGCGCCAGCTGCTTTTATGGATTTGATGAATCGTGTGTTCAAACCCTTCCTGGATCACTTTGTGATCATCTTCATTGATGATATCTCGGTATATTCCAAGAGTATGGAAGAGCATGAATTCCATCTAAGGATTGTATTGCAAACCTTGAGGGATCACAAGCTTTATGCCAAGTTCTCTAAATGTCAATTTTGGCTTAATCAAGTGGCTTTTCTTGGTCATATTGTATCCAAGGATGGGATTATGGTGGATCCGAAAAAGATTAAAGCTATCCAGCAATGGCCACGGCCTACTTCAGTTATTGAGATTCGTAGCTTTCTAGGTTTGGTAGGCTACTACCGTCGGTTTGTTAAAGACTTCTCAAGAATTTCTGCACCATTGACTAAGTTGACTCAAAAGAATGTGAAGTTTCAATGGTCAAATGCATGTGAGGAAAGTTTTCAAACACTGAAGGCTTGTCTAACCTCAACACTTGTACTTGTCCTACCTTCTGGTTCTGGAGGTTTCTCAGTTTACTGTGATGCTTCTCGGATAGGACTTGGTTGTGTTTTGATGCAACACGGCCGAGTCATTGCTTATGCTTCGCGGCAGCTAAAGAAGCATGAACAAAACTATCCCACTCATGATCTAGAGATGGCAGCAGTAGTTTTTGCTTTGAAGATTTGGAGGCATTATCTTTATGGTGAGACTTGTGAGATTTACACTGACCATAAGAGTATGAAATACATATTCCAACAAAGGGATTTGAACCTAAGGCAACGAAGGTGGATGGAGTTGCTTAAGGATTATGATTGCACTATCTTGTATCATCCTGGTAAGGCTAACATTGTAGCAGATGCCTTGAGCAAGAAGTCTATGGGTAGTTTAGCTCATATTACTCCTATAAGGAGGCCGTTAGTGGAGGAAGTTCACAAGCTTGAAGCTAGTAGGGTTAAGTTTGATTTAAGGAAGTCTGGGATACTTTTGGCTTATGTAAGAGCCCAGTCATCCTTCATAGAGCAAATTAAAGCACTTCAAAATGAAGATCCTAGATTGCTTAAGCAGCAAGATAATGTTAGAAGTGGGGCAACCACTGAGTTTACGATAGATTAAGGAGGAGTGCTTCGATTGGGTAACTGGCTATGTGTACCCAATGCTGGAAATCTTAGAAAGACCATTTTAAAGGAAGCTCACAATTCTCGATACTCTATACATCCAAGCTCAGCCAAGATGTATCAGGATTTGCGGCAATTGTATTGGTGGGAAGGTATGAAAAAAGATATTGGTGATTTTGTCTCGTTGTTTGGTGTGTCAGCAAGTTAAGGCTGAACATTAGAGACCAGAAGGTTTGCTTCAACAAATAGAAATACCTGAATGGAAGTAGGAACGTATCACTATGGACTTTGTAACAGGGCCCGCACCATCAAAGGGTTTGACTCTGTGTGGGCCATAGTGGATCGTATGACCAAATCGGCTCATTTTCTTCCAGTGAAGACCACCTATCAGGCTCATCAGTATGCTCAGCTATACATTGATGAGATTGTCAGACTCCATGGAATTCCGATTTCCATCATATCTGATTGTGGAGCTCAGTTTACAGCTCATTTTTGGAGAGCTTTCTAAGAACCTCTAGGAACTCGGCTTGATCTTAGTACAGCTTTTCATCCTCAAATGGATGGGCAATCTGAACGAACCATCCAGATTATGGAAGATATGCTTAGGTCATGTGTATTGGACTTTGGTGGAAGTTGGAGTAGTTTCCTACCTCTCATAGAGTTTTCGTATAATAACAGCTACCAAACCAGCATTCAAATGGCACCTTTTGAGGCTTTGTATGGGAGACGTTGCAGATCTCCCATAGGATGGTTTGAAGTTGGTGAAGCTAAGACGTTAGGTCTTGATCTTGTGCAAGAATCTTTTGATAAGGTTCATTTGATCCGAGAGCAACTCTTAACTGCTCAGAGTAGGCAGAAATCCTATGCGGATCATAGAAGGCGTGCCTTGGAGTTCTCTATAGGAGAACATGTCTTTCTTCGAGTTTCTCCTATGAAAGGAGTTATAAGATTTGGCAAGCGAGGAAAGCTCAACCCTCGCTACATTGGTCCTTTTGAAGTTTTGGATAGAGTTGGTGCAGTGGCATATCATTTAGCATTATCCCCTGAGTTATCCATGGTTCATCTAGTGTTTCATGTCTCTATGCTTCGAAAATACATTCCTGATCCGTCTCATGTGATTTCTCCTCAAGTGATCCAACTTGATGAGAAATTGTCCTATGAGCAGGAACCAGTGGCCGTTGTGGACCGCCAGGAGAAAAGGCTTCGATCTAAGGAGGTGGTATTGGTGAAGGTGATTTGGAATAACCATTCTAGAGAAGAAGCGACTTGGGAATCAGAAAAGGTTATGCAAGCCAAATATTCGCATCTGTTTGCTTCTTGAGATATATATCTTATATCCAAGTTTGTTTGAAAATTCGGGGACCGAATTTCTTAAGAGGGGAAGAATGTCGTGACTGAAACAAAAAAAAAACTGAAGTGAGGTGCATGGTGCACCTTAAATGGTGCGAACCACTGTAGTTCCCTCTCCCTCTCTTTATCTTCTCTTCTCCCAGCAGAAACGTTATTTGCTTCTTCTCTCAATTTTTCTTCCTTTGCTTCCCGTAGCGCCCCTCCTCATTATTTCCATTCATTTTTCATGTTCCTTGCTTTTGTTATCAAGAAACATCACCACATCCATCATCATCATCATCTTCTCTTCCTTCTCATCCCTACAACCGCCCTTCTCTCTCTCTCTCCCTCTCCTCTAATCCACTTTCTCTCTCTAAACCCTATTAGAGAGTTGAAGATTTTAGAAGCTTTGGGAGTGGTTTTCTTCATCAATTTTACTCTCCAAGTGGTAAATATGCTTCTAAACTTCTCTATTTTAATTGTTAAAGCTTCTAAATTTTTTAGACATATTGTTAGGTTTCCTAAACCCTTGAATTTGGGGTTTTTAGTGATTTGGAGTTAATTAATATTAATTGATGGCATAGTTAGCTCACAAATATTAATATTGTCTTGTGCCTAGAGCGGTAGAGCAATCGAACATCAACACTTAAGTTGGTGGCCTCAAAGGAATTGTTCTTCGGTTCTTTGAACCAATATTTATGAGTGGATAGTGTATCTGTAGGTT
The DNA here is from genome assembly GCA_031216105.1 of Dalbergia cultrata. Lineage (NCBI taxonomy): Eukaryota > Viridiplantae > Streptophyta > Magnoliopsida > Fabales > Fabaceae > Dalbergia > Dalbergia cultrata. The sequence goes on from CM062352.1 coordinate 40,021,814, forward strand.
ACTTTATGTATCATAATTATTGATTATAAATTTAGAAGTATATGAAGAGTTTAAAGTATATTGATACATAATAAAATGGATTATTTATCAAAAAGGAGGATTATGTTTGAAATGAAAAATTTGTATTTAGAGACCAGAATATGATTATTATGCATATTTAAATAATTTTAGTCAAATTGTAATGAATATTAAATTTTTAGATCATTTTATATAAATTATTGAGTTATTTTATGCTAATGGTATATTATATAACATGAGGATAGATTTTTGGTGTTGTAAAAGTATCTTGGAATTGAAATTGTGTTAGAAACATCAATGATTGTATTTATGAGAACTGTTAAGGCCATAATTATGATATTGAGACAGAGATTATGAAACTATAAGATTGAAATTGATTGAAAAGGTTTTGGGAGTAAACGAAAGTAGAAACTGTAGCTAACAATAGGGACGTTAGCCTTGGTGCACCATGGAACTCCAGTTAGCAGGTGAGGTGCTAACCCGCACATAGCTGCAGCTATGTCTGGACTTGTATTTGGCTATAGGCCAACTCCAGTTAGCAGGTGAGGTGCTAACCCGCACGTGACTTTTGTCACGTCTGGACTTGTATGGCTACGGGCCAACTCCAGTTAGCAAGCGTGGTGCTAACCCGCACATGACTTCGGGTCATGTTTGGACTTGCTATTATTCTACTTTGGATAACTCCCCATTATGTTTTGTGATTTATGTGATTTTATAGAGATATGTTTGAAAAATCTGGAATCATGACTGGCAACATATTCATATAAGTTTATATATACGTTATTATATTTATCTTGATTTATGATTGCATTTAGTAAACTATGGATATCCCATCTCTCACTGAGTTGCCAAAACTCATCCTGTTGTCTTTCCATTTTTTTTTTCAGATACAGGTGCTGGTGTTGGATCTGGTGTTCCTCCAGCACAACTTTAGTAACTTCAAAGTTGGTGAGCCTTTTTGTAAAGGCTGTTTTTGTTGTCTCTCTCATATTTTGTTTAGCCTGTTAGTTTTAGTTGCTCCATATATCACAGGCAGGGTCCTTGGATCCACGTTATGTCTATATTGAAATTTTGATACGTAGCTATGTAAATTATGTAATGAAAAGGATTTGTAAACTTAATTTAGTTTATGTTTGAATTATATAATGCATTATGTTTAATAGAGCTGAAAAGCTAATTTGATATTAAATCAGGAATATGCTGAGATGTTATATGCTGGAAGGGCACATTCTGAGAATGCTTGATGCCCATTTACTGGAATTTAAACTGTAAATATTGCAGGTTGTATTTTATTTGGGGGAATATCTAAAAAACAGAGGAAACTCTGTCCTTTTTTCTAGAAAATTTGGTGTTTTAAGGCTTGCTGGGGAAAGTGTTCCCTATGCGCCGGTCAGTACATAAGTTGAGTCGTGACAATCTGTTGCTATTATTTATTTTTTCTAGTGGAGCACATCTATTTCTTGGGTTTCATTATTTTTACAAGGTTGCAATATTTATAGTAGTGCAAAACAAATATGTGGAATCATAAAGTAGAGATGTCGCAAAAGGATTAGTGTGATTCGACTTAAAAACCTACGTCTATGGGCAAAGGTGACAACCAAATATTTCACTATAGAAATATGATGGAGATACAAAAGTGGACACACTCAACTCAACCCAAATCCCAAATAATATGGATACAAAAGTGGTAGGATCCTACTCAAAACTAAGTCCCAAATACACCCAAAATATCAGACAATATTTTTTTCATTGGTGTATACTTTCAACTCACAAAAGAGAAGAACTCATAAGAAACAAATAATTCTACTCTATTACACTGAAGTGAGGAGATGGGGGATTGTTGATTTCTCCGTTTTCTCCTTCAAATGCTACAAAAATTGCTCTATTTATAGAGCTTTTGGAGGCAAATTTCTCAACATCTCATTCGGTGCTTGCAATTAATGAACTGCAAAACATGACTTTCTTATCCATACACTTTCAAATTAAAACCATATGTAGTTGTCAAAGTTTTCAGGCTGCACCAAATAAGGTTGGACTTTTTCTCCATTTGGTTTCTAATAAAGGCTTGAAAGTTCAAGCCATGACAACAAATCTCCACCTTGGCTTGATTTTCATCAAGTTACTAAAGTCGCCTTCTCTAGTATGCTAACAGACATACTCAAATACCCAAACTATCTCTTGACGGAATAGGCACCGAGTTCCGCAAATCATAATCAACACTCTTAGTCCTATAATTGGTAATACTAAACCTAACGTTGGTTTGCTTCGCACAAACACAATGTTAACAAAAGTCAAGCAGAACAAATTTTCGATCACTAAGCAAGCCATGCTTGCTCACCATAGGCATCCGTGCTTCATGCTTATGACACAAGCAAGTAATATCTAAATCAGATGAAGATGATCCCGATGTAGCACTAATAACCGTGCTATCTTGGAGTAGATAAAGACCATTAATTAATCCACCTCTAATCACCACAAGAGCACCTTTAGAGACTTTTAGAACTCCACATTCATCAGAACACTTATACCCTCGAGAATCAAGAGTACTCAAAGAAATAAGATTTTTCTTTAAGTTAGTAATATGCCAAACATTAGACAAAGTTCTCATGATTCCATCGTGTTACTTGGTTCTAATTGTACCAACGCCCAAAATCTTATAGGATGTATTATCTCCCATAAGAACAACACCACTATTAACTGATCGGTAAGTTGTAAACCAATTCCAGTTTCGACACATGTGGTAGGAGCATCCTGGATCAAGTATCTAAATATCACCAATTGAACTGGTTGATACTATAAGAACATTTTCGACATCTTCAGCAACGCTTGTTGTATCACTTAAATCTTTCTCTTTATTGTCTTTGAGCCTTGCTAGAATGGCAAATTCAAGGCTCTAACCAATGAACCCCACACGATTCAAAGCACATAACCACTCTGCCGTTAATATGATAAGTAGATATATTAATATCAAGTTAATTTGTTTTGAACCTTGCTTACATAATTTATAACTTATATGAACTCCATATTAGTATTTTCAATTATATAAAAAATATAATTAATTTCTAAAAAAGTTAACATTTAAAGAATTTATACTTATGTTTCATTTTATGATGCAAGACTAATTTATATAAAGAATTTTAAATATAGAGTACTTAAGTCCTACATTGCTTATAATAAGAATTATTTTACTCTGAAATATGTTAAAGTTCCGTGTTGCTTAAACTAGAAAGTCTTACCTATTACACAACTATAAATACTCATGTATTGTATTGTTTTATGTTTATCTCTTATAGGCTTTTTTTCAAAAGAGTAAGAGATCTAATTGTCTTTAATTTAACTCGTCAAAGCAAGATTTTCTTCTTTTAAAAAAAAACATGGCCAATCTAGTGAATCGGGTTGGTTTGATCGATTCGTCGATTTTCAACTAGTTATCTTCATGACAAAAGTAAAAAAAAAAAAAAAACTCACTTCTCTTTTTTTTTAACTTTTCAAGTCTTTGCAAGTGACCTGACCAAAGTAGTAATCACTTACTAGTTGAATTGGTTGAAGCGATCCAATTTTCTTATCAGTAAATGAAACAAATATTTGATGTCATATTATACTTCAGTATTCATGTAAAAATTCACATAATTATAGTATTTGCTTATGTTCCATTAAAGAAGGGCAAATATCCATTATCATGTGTATTAAATTTTAATTAATTAATTAATTATTGAATTATATATTATCATTATAATTATACAATTATACTCCCTTATATCTTCAAATTAAAAATTATCCAATTTTAAATACTTACTGATATTAAGGAAATTATTCAAAAATACTAATATTAAAAAAAATAAAGAATAATTTATTCAATTACATTTTCTTTTTCAATGCTTCAATTTTTCCTCTCCTCCTCAACTAAATGAGTCATTAGTATTTAATAGGTGTATTATTAGAAAGAAATAATTAATACTACTTAAATTTTATAAATGAATAATTATTTATCGACAAAGAAAATTTTTAATGGATAATTATTTAAGGAATAAGAGAATAATGTGTACGAAGAGCAGTAAATATACTATTTTTGTTTCAAAATAAATATATTTTTCACTTTGTCATAATTTTCATGTTGGGATTCCTCCGGCTTTTAGAAATACTAATAGATAATCTTAGAGACGGGCTATTGCCACTCCTACTCACTTCTAGTCTTTTTTTCAAATTCAATATTATTAACCCAAATAAAACATTTGGTTACTTTTGCTTTTCATGGATTTTTATTTTGAGAAAGTAATTCAATTTTTTCTCATTATTTTTATAATATACATTTTAAGTTTATCTTTATACATACATATGAAAAAAAGGATCTCAAATTGTTGATGGATTTAATTGGAATACACTGACAGTGTAAAAAAGTTTTACATATTCATTCAATCATGTAATGACATATTAGTAAATATGGTTACTTTTACACCCTACTACTTGAAAAAATCATACAAAAGAAAAGATTTGATTGGATGATAGTGTAAAAGAGTTTTACACTGTTAGTACATCAAAATTAAACCCATTGTTTATACACACAACCTTTTTTTTAGTATTTTTATACTTTTCTATTTTAATAAAATGCCATTAGAAATGAAAATAGGTTTAATAAATTTTTTAATATTATAATGTATGAACCAAACAAAATAATTTCAGTTAATGAAATTTTAATCAATATTCACTGTCATTATAAATTATCACATTATTTAATGAAAAACGTGACAATACAATTTGAATTAAATAATTTAAAAATTATAATAAAATTTAAGAGATTGATACCACAAATACTAGTATACTATGTTTACTTAATATTGAACTAAATTAAATAATACTAAATGGTTGAATATTGAATACGTATATACAAGTACAACACTGTATGTACAGATATGGTGATTGATGTAACATCCTAGAAGTTCCAACATATGCTTAAGTTCACATTTGGATTTTATTAGTTTGTTACCTATTGGCTTGGTGGAAAACTAAATTTTTTTTAGTTAATTTACCAAAACTAGTTATATATATACATTTGAGAAAAAGCTTATGAAACCTGCGAGCCTTACTTCATGAGATTTGAGCGATAAAAAGGACGGTGTGATGCGCACGATATCATTAGCATAGTCATAAAATAAAACGTAATGACAATACATAGTATATCCTACACATCATAAAAATTCAATCGTTGGTAAACATGGTGGGTAGGGATAGTTATACGTAATAAAACATAAGATGAGAGATCACTCCCCAAATAAAGCGTCTTGTTACATGCATTTATCACTTATTGAATAAAAGCATAATCATAAGTTCCTTCCAATATAAACCAAAAGATAAAAATCCTAGCTTAGTTACTCCCACGGGTAGCGTTAATGCACTCAAGCTTCTGATTGGCCGGTAATAGTTGAGCGGAGAGCAGGATCTTTCTCCAAAGATGGGTAGTTGAGACCTCCATAAATTCCTCAAATGGGTCCTCTTCGTTCGACTCAATTGGCGCTAGGTCCATGATCACTATCTACCGATACACTAGGTTCAGTAATGTAGACTGGGGGATTTGGCCCTATAGCCATCATATTCCTGATGTCGATCTTTTCGTCTATAGTAGTGTGAAGACTCATGTAGTAATACGTACTCATACTCATAATGACTGTGACACAGATTGCATGAATGAGGTGGCAATACCTCCGCTCAACTAGGAGGGTTCTTAGCACCATGTGAACTTTGCTCTCCATCTAAAGGCAATACAAAAATAAAAAGCGAATGACAAATATGATATTTCTCATTAGAGAAATGCATGGGTGTCATTGTTTTTTACTTTATCCACCTTGGATTTATTTGCTAAAAGAAGTGTATGCGTATATATTGTTCCCTCTTAGTTTTTGAAGTCATTCATTAGCAGAGGTAGGTCCCTTTTTTTGCATGCTTCTTCCACTGACATGTCATGATTCATGTATGAATATTTTGAGAGTCATTCTTTAGACATGATATATGCTTCTTCCACTAACATGCTATGATTTATGTATACATGCTCTGAGAATAATTTATTAGACACAGTGTATCCTCTTTTCTCTTTTCACATGTTTATTCCACTGACATGCCATGATTTATGTATGCATACATCATGAGCTATTTAATTGGTAATCACACAACATAATGTGTCTTGAATTTGATCTTTGGCATCAATCTTCGATCTTAATTCTTGATTACTTAGTGTCATCTGTGATCTTTGGCATCAACCTCTAATCTCAACTTAAAAACCCGCAGTGGGCCTCCCTCCTTTAACTTATGATATTGAGCTTAAACTGATGGCCATCACTGCCCTTAGGTGAGAGGTAAAATATGACACTATTTATTAATTATTTTCCTTTACTTTCTTAATGCAAGTAATGTTAAGAATGATCCTCACATGCATCTTTAATATGAATTTGCATCTCAAGATAGCAATATGGTACACATAGCATGACATATCAATAATAACTTAAACAATGTACAATATTACAGAATAACAATTCTATCAATAAGAACATATCCTAATAACTTAGGATTTTCAAGCAAGCACAGATATTTTATGAACTTGTATGATAGAGTCATGAGGCCTATTTATCATTCTTTCATTATGCTTATAATATTCTCATGATTAATTACTATGCTAATATTGTATCCTAGCCCTTCTTTTAATCATTAAAGCTTGCGAATTTTTGTTTAAATATTTTAGCATATTATTTTTATAAAACTAAGGATCTTTTAACTTTTTCAGTTCCTAATAGATTTGACAATTATTATAAGAAATTTCACTGTGATCCTTACACATAGAAATTTAAGCTAATATTTTTGTGGGGATGATTTTGATTTATCAAGCTTTCCAACAAATAAAAAAAGATTCAAATCTTATACAATTTTATAAAAATGTCTAAACAGAGATTGTTTGGTTGCACACCCAACCGAGGTCACAGCAACTTATGAAAATTATTGAAAACTAGAAAGTGCTTGACTGTGAAATCTTCTAGAATACTAGCCCTAAGTGTTAGCTTCATTTAAAATTGGTTCCACTCAAATATGAGTTGTTTAACTCAAATTTTAGAGTTTTCATTGCATGCTACTCAGATTTCGAATGGCAGAAGATGAGGCATCTTCTAATATTTTTCATGAATTTTCTAAGAAACCTAGTATCACCAAATAAAAACAAGGACATGGCTTTATATCTTAGCTTTCATAAAAAATTGGAATATGCTTAATCAAAGGTCTAGAGACTAAGAAATGAATTTTTTTTTTAATTGAAGAATATCTAGATTAACTAGTTATTCTGAAAAGTAGAGATTTATCTATAAGTTTTATGATTTTGTTCAAATTAGATTTCTTGCATGTTTTTCTCTTTTAGAAACTTCAAGAATAGACAAGAAACACCACTTACACACACACACTAAACAAAAGAAATGCTTTGAAATTAAGTTTTCAAGAAAATGCAATTTAGAATACCTTTGAGTGTCTCCTCTGAACAAACACCCCTCATTCATTTAAAAGTGACATTATCCCATTTTAAGAGATCTCATAGATCTCTTTGGTTTTCTTATTCAGTCACACCATTGTAGAAATGAGGGTTTATTCGTTCATCGGATTTACTAGAAAAGATACATCCATAGCCATGGAAGGGCTAGGATGACGTTCTTAACTTGATTTCAGCACCAATGAGACATTCGTAGCCACGAAAAGAGTAGACGAATTCATGATCAACAACAACTAAAAGTAACAAACATAAATTTCCTACCTCAATTGAAAACTAAAGAAGGTGACTGAGTTAAGGACGTTGGATTGAATGAAGAAGCTTCTTGCAACTCCTTTTGAATCCTCTTGGACCATGACTTGCGAGCTTTCCTTAAGAGTGTATTTTGAGTGAAAAAGAAAACAATTCAGAATGTGTGAGGAAAGGGAAGGCTGCGACTAGAAGTGGGGAAAAGAAGTAGAGAAAAGCTTGCTTAAATAGAGTGAGTCAAGGCTTAGCTTGGTAATTGCCCATGCCTTGGAAGCACACAACTCCACTTTTCTAAGCTTTGAAAAAGCAACCTTATCCCCTTCTTTTCCCAAGCTTTAGCCGGCCATGCACAGCCTCTTCTAGTTTATGTTTTGGTTTTTGATAAGAAGGGGTTGGCCCGATCTGTGGGTGTGAAAAGATGAAAATGTTCATTCGGCTTGTTTTTGTGAAAATCATCTGTTTGACAAAAAATCGACTAAGTAAACTTTATAAAATTATCCAACAGATGTTGCTAAATATTTTTCACAAGAAATTATCTTATTTCACTTTATCTTGATGTAATTTTTTTTTATATAATTTTCCTATTTTTGCCCTTCAGTGACAGAATTACCATTTTGCCTCTTTTCTAAAAAAAAAAAAGATCATTTTTGCGTAGATACCTCTAACTACTCATTTAAAATGAGTACTTAGCATGAGGGGAATAATTGAGATGTTCTATCCTTATAATTCGCCCTTTAGCGGTAAAATTATTGTTTTGCCTATTTTCTTAGAAAATGGTTGTTTTCGCATAAAAAAAAACTTCTAACCATTTATTTAAAATGAATACTTAGCATAGGGGAAAAATTGGGATGTTACAGCAAAGTATGATGAAAGTGCAGTATGAAATACAATATTTTTCATGTGTTGTTCTAGCTAGAATTCTTGATATAAGTTTGGTTATAATGCTAGGTTTGTTATATATATATATATTGAGAAAATAGCTTAATTTCTGTGTTATTTAGGAGTATGATGCACTTGAGGTGACTCTATTGTATTTTCTTTCAACCTTGGCTGGTTGTGGAGAAGTTCACCTAATTATCTAAAAAAATAAAAAATACATATGTTTCTCTCATTTCATATAATATTTATGTAATATTAAAACAAAAAAGAATAAGTATTATTATGTGTAAACTACCTATAAGATAATTAAGAGAACCAACTTGAGAGATAGTTAATATATTACATATTTATTTGAAAAGTTAAATTTAAAATTTGTGTTTTACGAAAAAAAATTAAACGAGAAAAGAACAACTTTTAAAGAACATAAAAAAAATGTAAGCAAAAATAATAAAAGAAATAAAAGAAAACTTTATGAAAAATGTTGACAATAATGTGTTTGAATGAAATTTAAAAAATTAATAAATTAATAGTTTAATTATAAGGGAAAAAGGAAGGGTATTTTAGGAAAAGAAATAAACACTAATTAATTAAGAGTGACAATAGTAAAATGAAGAATGGCTATGGCCATAATCTCATCCATATTAACATGCTCAAGTGAGTGAGAGGCAGAGAGGTTAAAACCTTAAAATTGATTGAAGACAAGGGTCCATGTCATGCTGGATAAGAACACTTTAGAGAGTAAAATGAGAGAATTTTATTTTTAAATCAATAAATTTAGAAATTGGGTTGTTTTTATTCTATTGATCTAATAGTGGAACTCCTCGGTTTACTCCCTAAAATAAAATACTCACTTTAAATTATTCAAATCCCGCCTACTTTACTAATTCAATCTTCGTAATTTACATGTGTCGACAGTAGTGTAAAGTTATAAGCATCTATGTCTATCCAAGTATCCAACTTTGATGACGTCCAAGTGGGATTCCTTTTAATTTTATTCTGTAGTTGTTAAAGACCCCTCTCCTCTTTTTACTAATATTTTTCCATACTTGTCCGTTCATAACAATTTCCAGAAATTAAAAGAATAACGAAAAACTCGTATAACTTGAAGTATAAGGTCTAAAATTATTCCTTGTTTTAAACAAGACCATTTCTACTTTAAAGTGTGACTTTTTTCTATTGGATACAATGAATTACATACTATTCATACCAATAAGTTCTGAAGCCTTTATGGGGTGCACATACCCCAATACCAACCAAGTAGATTGCTCCCTGACAATATATGCTTAGTTTTTCGTCTAAGAATATCTAGGTAATATTTTGAGCAAATCTTTAATTTTGCCTTGGAAGAAGATAGCATTGAATAAATTGATCTCTCAAAAATAAAAATATATTTCATGATCACTCATATTTAAAAATATAGAACAAGTTAATCTCTTGAATTTTAGGACAAATTAAGGCACAACAGTTTTTTATAATAGTTTAAATTAACCCATAATAAAAATACTAATATGATAAGTAAGTTCATTAGATTACTGAAAAGAGACTAACTTGTCTTGTAATTTTATTTTAAAAAGACCACGAAATGATATGTTAAAGACTATTTTATTATGCACTATTTCTTTTAATGGATCAATTCAAGTATTCACTCTAATATTTTAGGTAATTTTTTTACATATTTTTCTTAGAATCTAAAGTATTTTTATAATTATTCAATCAAATATTTCAATATACGTTGCTTTTAAAGTGGTGAGATTAAACTTAAATATTTTTTATTGATATAATAATATATAATTTGATAACTGTGCCAAATTTTTTTTACAATTTTAGTACATTAAAACTAAACTCATTTTTTATAATTTTTTTCAAAGTTATAGTTTTTAATTTTTAAATAAACTCAACATGATCAGCATAAAAATAATTATTATTAACATACTCAGCCCTTGTCCTCTTGAATTTTTAAATCCATTTGCTCGCATTTCCAGTTTTTCTTTTTATTTATTTTTTCTGTTGTAAAAAAAAAGTGGCAAACATGTAAAACTAATTTAAAACTCATGGTGAGTGTTTGTCCCTTTCAATGAGCCTATAATATATAAAGGAGTTAGTTTTTGTATCACTACAAGAAAAATGAGTATTTTCAACTGTTCTCGACAAGTAATATATAAATAAAAGTATTGTAAAAAAAAATTGATATAAAGTTATCATTGAAAATACTTATAAATTTGTATCGACAATTAATATATGTTAAAAATACCCAAAAGATATATTTTCAACATATATTAATTGTTGATAAAAGTTTATAAGTATTTTCAATGGCCACTTCATGTCGAAATTACTTTTCTTAATACCATTTTTATTGATGCTTTAATTATTGACAACGTTGATAATGGTTTTTTTTTTTTGGTAGTGTACCCGGCAGTGAATAGCTGAGAAAAATAAAAGTGTAAAACTAAATTTAGAAAGAAGTCAAAAAGTTATGGAGGCTCTAAAGAGGGAGATGAATCACAAATTAAAGCAAAAGAATATAAACCGAAATTCAAAAGAAAACAATGGATACTTCACGTGGCTAACGCAATCAGCAAATGATAGATCACGAAGTTGGATGCTTCATATGACAGGGAAAAATATTCATTAGGAGCTGTATGGGTTCCATTAATGGAGAATTGTCGCGTTAATGTCATTGGCAGCTACCAGTGCTAGATGGCAAAGGAGACAATTTCATTTTTCAATTTATTTATTTATTTTAAATAATGATATGGATTTTAATTAAGCTAAACAATTAATACTCATTTTAGTTCTAACTTTATATTAGTGAGTCATTTTCATTTTTAACTTTTAAAATAAATGAAATTGTCATTGATATTGTAAAACGTGAGTTGAGTTAGTCTCTCATTTCACTTTTATTTAATATTTTGTCAATCATATAATGATGTATAATGTTAAGTAATATCTTGACATATCATGTATTATTTGAATTATAATAAAGCATAAAATGACTCAATTACTATACTAAAAATGTACAAAATAAGTTATTTTATGACTTGAAAAGAAGATTTAAATTACTCATGTTGTATAATCTTAGATACCAAAATGAATAATGTTATACTTGATTATATTTCACATGATATAATATATGTCAAAATATTATTTAACATTATACATTATTATTTAATTGGTGAATTCTATACTATTAATATTTAAGAATTAGTAGTTGGAAATTTATGACACATGGTAACTTCTAAAGTAGTATGCTGGAATTCAAAATTTTAAAAAATTTACAAAAAAGGAAAGTATTTAAATATGTGATATCAAACTACTTATTATTGATGGATTTTCTTAGCAATAAACCGAATTTTTTTAAATTTTAAATATGATCCATATAAAATAAAATTTCAAATATTAGTTACAATAAAATTAGATTCTAAATAGATGATACATTTTTTTATAATTAAAAGAATGTTTGATAATCATAAAAAAATCATATATATAAATAGAATGAAATCAAATTTGAAATACATTGCTTGATAACTAATTAATTCTTTTAAAATTACTTTTTATCTAAAATTAATTTCATTTTGAAATTATATACAAAAAGAAGTTTGAAATCATTAAAAGTAAAATTTTCTATAAGCATTTAGAATCAAATCGAATAAACAAAAATAAAGCAAAATAAATTGATCTAAAGAGTCAACAACCAATTATAAATAAAAAAAATTGATTTCAAACTTAAAATTATAGTGAACCATTTAAATAATAATTGAAAATGGAATATAAAGAGTCAAATTTAAAGCCCCAGACAATAATCACATTTCTTTAAGGATTTGATTGGAATTGATTTTATTTTAAAGTTATTTATCAAGAAGTATTTGAAAAGGTTTAGAATAAAATAAGTTATGTTACTTCTATACACCTGATTTCTATTTTAAGAATGATTGTTATAATTTATTAATAAAATTCATTATCTTAAAATTGTTAGTATTTCCTTTTACTTTAATGTTATTTCTCATGGAGAAACCAAGATTTTGATGGTGCTACTTTTGTATGATAAATTTTTTGCAACATTAATAATTAATCACATTTTCTTTTTATTAGATGAATTCCTTTTATTGTTATAATTTAATATTTTAACATCTTTAATACTTTTATACAATGTCTTTATCATATAGTCATTCTATAAACTAAAATGAATATTTATTTAATTTTATATGTTCCTACTTATTATCCGTGCATTGCACGAGTTAGTGTTAAACGAAAATGGACTGAGGGACTAACAATACATTACTCATATTTGGTAATGTCAAGCACTAATTTAAACTATTTTAAAGGTATGAGACTAAAATGACTTATAAATATAAAGTCAGGGACTAAAATAAATATTAATTCAAAGCTAAAATAAAGGACTATCTTCACTAACATGAGCCAAACTGTGTATGGAGACAATTTTGTTTTCAATTTATTTATTTTAAACAATAATATAAATTTTAAATAAGCTAAAATGAAGGGTTATCGTCATTAACATAACATAAGCCAATTCTCGATCAATAATTGATAAGTCATTATTATTTCAGTTTCAATTTTTAATATTAAATATAAACCATCAAACTTTTCCTTATAACTAAAAAATTAACCAATTTATTCACAATTAAACTTAAAACATTATATACAATATGTCTGCATCTTTAAACATTCTCTTATTTACTCTACCCAAGAAAAAAAAATTCTCTCATGTATGTGATGTACGTTTGGGTTTATTCTTTGCTTCACTTCATGAGAACAACTAAGAGAAGAAGAAAAGAACTAATCACTAATATAAAGTATTATTCTATTATATTTTTTGCAGTTTCATTCGCATGTCTTATATCTTTTGCAGTTTGCATGTACAATATTACTGTTGCCAATTATCTTGCGAAATATTACAATAACCAGCATTCAAGATGGCATTCTGCTTCACCAAATGGGATTTAATTTACAACAACAACAATAATAGTATCAACGATATTAACAATAACAATAATAAAATATATGTATGTTGTATGTTATTATTTATTAAGTTCGTCTTTATTGCTATTGTTGTGATTACTATTTTTTTTATTATTAAAGAATAGTCACTGCTATCAAATTTCAACAATTATTGCATCAATAAAAATATAAAAACAATCCAAGATTTTAGACTAAATAATTATCTTAAACAAATTAATTGTCAAATACTTTATAAATATAATTCATTGACCAATGACCATACAAAAGTTGAAAAATAAGATAAGTATTTAAAATTTTCAAATAGTTAAATTAATTTTAATTAAACTAATAATAATAATAAATTAAAAAAAATTATGATTGATAATAGGTAATTATGTTATCATTTTGTCTAAAATAAAAGAATGATGACATGTTAGAGAAATCAAGTAAAAAGCATTAAAGCAAGAGTGATAATAGACATATACGAGTGACTATTGCCACTTATTACCTAGGAGTATTAGTGATTGTAATAGGAAACTATTATGTGAAATATGATTGAATCTCCTACTCATAAAATTCTCTCTTCTATTCTATCAGCTTCCTAATTTCACAATTCTCCTATTCCATCACAAAAAGATGAAGCGGTTAAATATAAAATATTACAATAGGTCTTAATTTGCACAGAAGTCACTAAACATATTTAAACATGCTCTCATTTATGTAACGTATGTTTGGGGTTTATTCTTTGCTTCACTTCTTAAGAACAACCATGGGAATAAGAAAAGAACTAATCACTAATATAAAGTATTATTCTGTAATATCTTTTGCAGTTTCATTTGCGTGTCTTATATCTTTTGCAATTTGCATGTACAATATTACTATTGCCAATTTGCCAATTATCCTGCAAGATGTTACAATAACTAACATTCAAGATGTCATTCTGCTTCACCAAATGCGATTTAATTTACAACAACAACAATAATAATATCAACGATATTAACAATAACAATAATAAAATATACGTATGTTGTATGTTATTATTTATTAAGTTCGTCTTTATTGCTATTGTTGTTATTACTATTTTTTTTTATTAAAGAATAGTCATTGTTATCAAATTTCAACAATTATTGCATCAAGAAAACTATAAAAACAATCCAAGATTTTAGACTAAATAATTTTCTTAAACAAATTAATTGTCAATACTTTAAAAATATAATTCATTGACCAATGACCATACAAAAGTTGAAAAATAAGATAAATATTTAAAATTTTCAAATAGTTAAATTAATTTTAATTAAACTAATAATAATAATAATAATAATAATAAATTAAAACAAAATTATGATTGATAATAGGTAACTATGTTATCATTTTGTCTAAAATAAAAGAATGATGACATGTTAGAGAAATCAAGTAAAAAGCATTAAAGCAAGAGTGATAATAGACATATACAAGTGACTATTGCCACTTATTACCTAGGAGTATTAGTGATTGTAATAGGAAACTATTATGTGAAATATGATTGAATCTCCTACTCATAAAATTCTCTCTTCTATTCTCCAAGCTTCCTAATTTCACAATTCTCCTATTCCATTACAAAAAGATGAAGCGGTTAAAGATAAAATATTACAATAGGTTTTAATTTGCACGGAATTCACTCAACATATTTAAACATGCTCTCATTTATGTAACGTATGTTTGGGGTTTATTCTTTGCTTCACTTCTTAAGAACAACCATGGGAATAAGAAAAGAACTAATCACTAATATAAAGTATTATTCTGTTATATCTTTTGCAGTTTCATTTGCGTGTCTTATATCTTTTGTAATTTGCATGTACAATATTACTATTGCCAATTTGCCAATTATCTTGCAAAATGTTACAATAACTAACATTCAAGATGTCATTCTGCTTCACCAAATGCGATTTAATTTACAACAACAACAACAATAATATCAACGATATTAACAATAACAATAATAAAATATACGTATGTTGTATGTTATTATTTATTAAGTTCGTCTTTATTGCTATTGGTGTTATTACTATTTTTTTTATTAAAGAATAGTCATTGTTATCAAATTTCAACAATTATTGCATCAAGAAAACTATAAAAACAATCCAAGATTTTAGACTAAATAATTATCTTAAACAAATTAATTGTCAATACTTTAAAAATATAATTCATTGACCAATGACCATACAAAAGTTGAAAAATAAGATAAATATTTAAAATTTTCAAATAGTTAAATTAATTTTAATTAAACTAATAATAATAATAATACTAATAATAATAATAATAATAATAATAATAATAAATTAAAACAAAATTATGATTGATAATAGGTAATTATGTTATCATTTTGTCTAAAATAAAAGAATGATGACATATTAGAGAAATCAAGTAAAAAGCATTAAAGCAGGAGTGCTAATAGAAATATACGAGTGACTATTGCCAATTACTACCTAGGAGTATTAGTGATTGTAATAGGCAACTATTATGTGAAATATGATTGAATCTCCTACTCATAAAATTCTCTCTTCTATTCTATGAACTTCCTAATTTCACAATTCTCCTATTCCATTACAAAAAGATGAAGTGGTTAAAGATAAAATATTACAATAGGACTTAATTCACACGGAAGTCACTCAGCATCTTTAAACATGCTCTCATTTATGTAACGTATGTTTGGGGTTTATTCTTTGCTTCACTTCTTGAGAACAACTATAAGAATAAGAAAAGAATTAATCGGTTAAAGGTAAACATTATTCTATTATATCTTTTGCAGTTTGCATGTACATATATATATTAGTTGCTGATTTCCCAATTATCATGCAAAACGTCATAATAACTATCACTCAAAATGTCATTCAACTTCACCAAAAAGGCAGTTGCGCTTGTTGCCATGGGTCTTGCCGCTGCCTATATCTGTTTTCGCATAAAAAGCCGCAAAGGTAATTTAATATTGTTTCTTCTAGATTTTTTTTTTAATCATTTTTGTTTGAACTTCAAAGTAATTTGGAACATCTCGCTTTACTTATGAGGTAAACCTTCTATGAATTGCACTATCACCAAACTAAATGTAATGAGATAATCCGAGTTATACTAGATGCTCTCCAGGTTATGTTTCTTAAAGCAACATGTCATGAAATATATTTTATCAAATGACCAAAGTGCCTAGATTTTGAAGAATTTCATTAGAATATTGTTCTTTACATTCCAAAAATCTGACATTTAGGACGATAACAGTGATGATGGTTGATACGGGTTCTGTGTCAAGAAGGGCTGGACCCCTTATTGATATGATGCCAGAGAAAGATGATGATGGCCCGTTTCCCAGCGGAGGGCGGAAAAGGTGATTGTAATTCTACAAAATAATTTTCCGTAGTTTGTGCTGACATGTTGAAAAGTATATTTGTTTTGATGGCCTTTGATGGAATGGAACCCTTGGGTGCGTTTGGTTTGCTATTTTTCAGTTTTCAATTTTTTCAATTTTTTCTTTAGAAAAATTGAAAATTGAAAACTAGAAACTGAAAACTGAAAGCAAACGCACCCTTAGTTTGCCTTTATACAATTGTGAACATTCTTCTTGGTTGTTGGGGAGCCTCTAACTTGGGTTGCTGTAAGGTCCTAGATTTGAGAAGGATTGTGATTGGAAGAGTGAGTTTTATGTTTGTGACTATTATCTGCTTTTAAGATGCAGTCATATTTTTTTCCCCAGAAGCTGCTCTTTTCAGCTTAAGCAAAAAAACACTAAAACCACTTTTTATTTTTCGTTTTTGTTTTGAGTTTTGAGTTGTTTTTCCAGGAAAAACTTATCTAATTATCTTAAACTCTTGTATGCATATATCTTAGAAAAGTTTTTTCCTCAAAAAAGATCGAGTCATCGGGTCCCTCATTTAAAAACTTTGAAAACAATAGAGGCTATTCAGGTAACATCACTTCCAAACTTTGAAAGCAAGATTTGCATATGAATTTCTAAAATAAAGCCAAACTTATCAAAGTCAGTGACAGAGTTATTGTATGTGAGAGAAAATGATTTGGGAGAGTGCAGTGCATTTCTCAAAATTGCACATGGCTGGCCATTGCCATGACGGGGGAGGAGAAGATTTGTAATATAATTTTATACTACAAATCCTCCTCTCCATTTTCTTCTCCTCCAAAATCCAAACTCACAAACTTACCCTTGAAGTCATTAGGTTGATATGTTGGCTTATCCTTTCTTTATTGGATTGTGTTTCTCTATGCGCAAATATCAGAGGAAGAAAAAACGAGAAGAGTCATGAGAGAAATTTTTTATTTGGAAGGTCTTTTTTTGTGATGAAAGAATTTCATTGAGGCAAAGAGAATATATTACAAAGGGCCATAGCAGGTTAGCCTTATTCCCAACTAGGTGGAGTACTGGGGAGCAAATTACAAAACAACTAAAACCGAACAAATCTAATAAGCAAATCTACATTGTCGCTCTCAACATGTTTAGGGAAACCAGCTTGAAATGGGCAAATGTTTTTTTTTTTTTGGAAGGTAATCATTTACTATTGTGGCTGAAGCGTGCATTATAATGACCACCTCTTCATGCAATCATGGAGGCAGTTTAATTCGTAATATTTTTCTCTAGGCCTTGTACTTTTCATAGCTGTTTTCTTTATTCATCCACATTAAGATTCAAATCGATAAGAAATTTTGGTTTGGATTGCACCTGAAGAATTGCATTAATGAATCATTCGATTTGCTTGAGTGGCTGGATTTTTGGTTGTTTATGCTTTTTCCTATCAATTTTGTTTTATTTTGATCTTAAACGATACTTATTGATGCAAGGCTTAGCTATGGGCATTCAAGTTTAAGAGGGTTGAGAGAGACAATGGAGGATTTTTACGACATTAAAAAAATGAAGATTGGTGGTCATTCAGTATGGTTATTTGGAATATTTGATGGTATGATTTTCCAGTATCATTACTTGCTTGGGAGTCTTTGATCTCAATGACTGTACATGATCATCTATTATGCGATTTTTGTAAAATGTCTAAATAAATTTTAAAACTTCACACAGGTCATGGCGGTTCACGTGCTGCGAAGTATTTAAAAGAGCATCTATTTGATAATCTCTTGAAGCATCCAATGTTTTTGTCTGATACCAAATTGGCTATAAGTTTGTTCACATTCTCTATGTTGATTTTAGTGAATGTCTTGTAGTGTTTGTTGTTTATCATTTATTAATGCTTTCTTGTGCGCTTCGATATTGTTGAAAGTGTTTGAGTGCAGATCCATCATCCATCATGTGTTGAATGTTCTTGTTGGTCTGACGTCAAATTCCTTCTAGGAATGATTTTTTATTTTAAATATTCTGATTTTGCTACTATAGTAACTTAAGTAAGCTCGCAGGTGAAACGTATCAGCTGACTGATGCTGATTTTCTGGATTCTGAAAAGGTGTACGATGGTTCTACTGCCACAACAGCAGTTTTGGTTGATAACCATCTTTATGTAGCTAATGTTGGAGATTCTAGGACTATAATATCGAAAGCTGGTAAAGGTACTATTTAGATGACCTTCTATTTTGTGATTTCTTTAGATTATATTCACTATTGATCAAATCATAATAATGGTGGAATATAAATAGATGTTTCCATATCCTAATGATGTGATTGTTAAAAAGCTAGTAGAGTAAATATAGAGGTAATATGGAAAATAAATTATTTCTGACAAGAGTTAATTGTAGAGAAAAGCTATTTTAACACCCAAAATTGGGTGTATGAAATAGACACCCACTTTATAATCATTGGATGTGATAAATGTCTCCACTTATTCTTAACATCCATCACATCCAATGGTTATAAAGTGGGTGTCTGTTTCAGACACCCACTTTTAGGTGTTAAGATAGCATTTCTCTTAATTGTACTATTTGTTTTCATTTTTCCTTCCATTTGAATGCAGTCGTTTGGGAATTACAGTGATAAGTGACACGTTAAACTAGTTGTTTCCATTTTTGGCAGCAATTGCTCTCTCTGAGGATCATAAGCCAAACAGAAGCGATGAACGAAAGAGAATTGAGAATGCTGGGGGTCATATTGAGTGGGCCGAAGGTGAGATGATATAGCAAGAATACAAACACCTTTAAATTGTGTGATTGCTGATAATCTCCTCCTGGAACATATAGTGCAATGTACAATGGGATGTATCAGCTCTTAATGGCGATTTGTACAGGGGCGTATCTTTGTTATTAGAAGTAGGGGCATATGCCCCCACAATAATTTTCAAATTTTCTTAGTGATCATGTAGATATATAAGTTTTTGAGCCCATAATTTTATTGTATTTACACTAATTTAAATTAAGATAATAAAATATAATACAGTCCACTTATTCTTACACTGATGTATGATTCTTGCTCCCATTGTTAAGATTTTCTAGATCCGTCAGTGGATCTGTATCATGTTATCGTTGGCCAGTGCTGAGATTTGAATTAATTTAAGGGTGACATTGAATGTTTGTGCTAGCTCAATCTTGGATATTTTTTACTGGGGGTTTTAGTTAGTAGCTTGGGATAGTAATATCCATGGGGTTATGCTTTGGCTGATCATATTGCAAATATTTTAACGCCACGTATCTGTAAAATGTCGGTTTAACTCTCTTGGGATCTTACATAAGTACATGGAAATTTATAAAAGTTAATTGGCTCAATCCTTATTCTATTAAATTTTCTTTCACAAGTTTTGGACAAAATTTAAGTCTTCATTTAATCAGTATGTATTGCTGGCTTTGTGGACTCCGGACAGTGATAGTGGGTGAAATCTATTGGGCTTTAGGACGAATTTGCATGTGTATTACATGCTCCATCTTCTATGAAACAAATTAATAGGTGAAGTAGATGGATTATTTGGTGACAGTAGATTGATGTATGCACTATGCAAGTAGTATCATGTGCTCAGCTTATACTATATTGGAATAACATTCTTTGTATCTTCACCTTAAAACCATGCTAGCTATCCAAGGGATGGAATTTGACCATGAAATGGAATGATTAGTTTGGGGTGGTGATATTTACGTGTGTTTATGCTGGTCAGGTTGTTGGAGGGTAGAAGGTGACCTAGCAATGTCTCGTGCCTTCGGTGATCGTACGTTGAAGTTGAAGAAGTTTGTTATTGCAGAACCTGAGATCCAGGTGATCCTTTATTATCTGTGCAATCTCAAAGTTATCTAATATATTAATCTCTAGTGTTGACTTATATCTAATAATTGTTTGCCTTAAAAAAAGCGTGAAATCCTGATAGCGAATGTAGATAGTCTAATGAGATTCTCTGTCATGCAGCTTTTGATTTATCACGTAGTAGTTTTCTTGTTTATCACTAATGCTTTTCTCCATTTTAGGTAGCATATTTCTTTCTTTTCTAGTTGATTCTCTTGTTTATGTTGATATTTAAGAATTTCTATTATTCTCATTGCTTTGCCTTTACTGCTTTTAGTTCAAGCTTTTATGTTTTGGTATATTGATACTTTGAATTTCAGCTTGTGTAGTGTAATTTTGCTAAAAGCAGCAAATGGTATTAATTATGATTATCTCTATAAGTTAACAGAGTAGTATGTTACTATTTTCTTCACAGGGTGTGCCGACATAGATAGATTTCCGAAATGAAAAATAAGTGAATCAGTATTATATATATGATTCACTTTGATAAAATAATGGATTTAAATGACTTAACTATGGACTTGGTTTATGATAGGTCAGTCGTTTGAAGATTGACTGAAAAGATGGCGCTGCAAATGTTGTTATAGTAGATCTATATAATGGGAATATTAAATCCTCCTAAATAGTGTGCTTAAGAATCTTCCTAATTCAAAATCCCACTTATATCTTTTGAATGGTCCTTAGATAGTGTAAATTACAACTTATTCCATTGTGAGTAAGATTTCAATTGGGAGGACTTTTAGGTTGAGTATTAGGAGGATATAACAACACTTTATATAATTTTTTTTTGTAATAATTATTGCTCCCCTAACCTTGTGGGATTGACTTTGCAACTGGTCAGAAGCTTATTGATTGTTCATTAAATCACAAGGATGTGTATACTCTAGGCTAATTGCTCTGACTGTAGTCTTGATAGATTTATTAAGCTGCATGGGTATTTTGTGAGTCATCTGATTTTTCGACAAATTGTTTTAGAACGGAGTAAATTTTATTCATTTAATTAACAAGTTTAAAATTTTTGTGTCGGAACCATGACATCTAGAATACATGAATTTACCCAAATTGTGAGATATGTTGCGTGTAGCAACTTGCGCCTGCATGTTCACATAGTGTCGAGAAGATGCATGAACTATTTTCCTTTGATAATACGCTACACTTGATTTAGCTGGCCTTAATCTTTTTTTTTGGTTGAACCACATATGTGATTTGTTGCAATTAACAGTTTCATGTTGAACCAATTAGTGAGAACAGAATATGTTGAGAATCTATTTCATATCCTCATGTATTTTCAGGACCAGGAGGTAGATGAACAAACTGAACTGCTTATTCTTGCAAGTGATGGACTTTGGGATGTAGTATCAAATGACGTAAGCTGTCTTTCTCATAGTTATGCATTCCATATAAATAGTGTGTTCGGTGGAGTAAATAGGGTTACCTACCATGAAATACTAAATAGCATATAAGGTGAGAAGGCACTGGGAAAAAATGGTATGCTTGGGTTTTGGGAAAATAGTGAGGGATTGTCTACATGTGACTTGTTCTTCTCTTTTTGCCTTATATGCTATGCTCCCTGGAAAGCAGCAAGGTATCGACTGTAGCTATTTTAGTAAATAGTTTAGGGCTTCTTTTGAAATTCTAAGCTTTATCAGTTTAAATTGGCTTTGGTTATCAACTATGGAAGACCAAAATGAAGATGACGTTCTTATATTTTCGGACCTGTGGCATTATTTTATGTTGACATAGGCTTGTTTTATGTACCAAAGAAATGTGCATTGTCCGCCAGCATTGGGGTCAGAATATTTGGGATATTGATTTCACTCCCCATGAATTTTATACAACATACTTTTCATTTCTCTCATCCGTTATCATTTGATATGTGACTATCGATATGTGACTATTGATCTTTAATTTCCTATATTACATGTCTACTCCCACCTGCACAGTGTGCTGTTTCCCTCGCTCTGGGAGAAGAGGAGCCAGAGGCAGCTGCTCGTGAGTTAACCGAAGCCGCTTTTGCTCTATGTAGTCGAGATAACATTACATGTATCGTGGTGCGCTTCCACCATGACAAAGCAGACCCTGCTATACCAGACAAAACAGCATCACCCAGTGTCCTGCAAGAGTAGCCAGCGTGAAAGCACAAAATACATGTGTAGATGCATGTTGAACCCCGAGTTGAGGACATGCACAGTGCGCGCTCACTGTGTTTGTGCATGACAACAAGCCATTTGTTTATTCATTAGTATTGTAATCTAAGTTACTCTTGTTTTCTGATTCTCGATAAAAGGTCTTCCTAAAACTGATTGCAGCATTTGTCCATATATATTTAAGTTTTATTGTTCGTGGAGGCGTCAATTTGGTATTTTTGTTTTCATCTAATAAGTGCCGATCGATTTTCCTTGAATTGCTCCCTGATAATATGTTTAGTTTTTCGCCGAAGAACATCTAGATAATATTTTTGAGCAAATCTTCAATTTTTCCCTTGAAGAAGATAGCACTGAATAAATTGATCTATAAAGAATAAAAATATATTTCATGGTTGCTCATATTTAAAAATATAGAACAAGTTAATCTCTTGGATTTTAGGACAAATTGAGGCACAATGATTTTTTATAATAGTTTAAATTAACCCATAATAAAAACACTAATATGACAAGTAAGTTCATTAGAATACTGAAAAAAAAAAACTAAATTGTCTTGTAATTTCATTTTAAAAAGACCATGAAATGATATTTTTTAAAGACCAATTTATTATGCACTATTTCTTTTAATGGATCAGTTCAAGTATTCACTCTAATATATGTTACTTTTAAAGTGGTGAGATTAAACTTAAACACATTTTATTGATGTGGTAATATATAATTTGATAACTGTGTCAAAAAAATTTTATAATTTAGTACATTCAAACTAAACTCATTTTTTATAATATTTTTAAAAGTTAAAGTTTTTAATTTTTAAATAAACTCAAACATAGTCAGCATAAAAATGATTATTATTAACATACTTAGCCCTTGTCCTCTTGAATTTTAAAATCCATTTGCTCACACTTCCAGTTTTCTTTTTATTTCATTTTTTCTGTTGTAAAAAAAAAAAAAGGTGGCAAACATGTAAAACTAATTTAAAACTCATGATGAGTGTCTATCCTTTTAAATGAGTTGATAGTATACAAAAGAATTAATTATTGTATCCGGTGATAAATAACCGAGAAAAATAAAAGTATAAAACTAAATTTAGAAAAAAGTTAAAAAGTTACGGAGGCTCTTATCGTCCGAAATATCCAAAAATAGAAAGACGGAGATCTAAAGAGTGAGATACATCACAAATTAAAGTAAAAGAATATAAACCGAAATTTAAATGAAAACAATGGATATTTTAGGTGGCTAACGCAATCAACAAATGATAGATCACAAAGTTGGATGCTTGATATGACAGGGAAAAGAACTCATTAGAAGCTCTATGGGTTCCATTAATTACTGGAGAATTGTCGCGTTAATGCCATTGGCAGCCACTCTTGCTAGATGGTGAAGGAGACAATTTTATTTTGAATTTATTTATTTATTTTAAATAATGATAAGGATTTCAATTATGCTAAAGAATTCATGCTCATTTTAGTTCTTAACTTTTAAAATGAATCAAACTGGTCACTGACATTACAAAACTTGAGTTAAGTTAGTCTTTCATTTCACTTTTATTTAATATTTTGTCAATCAAATTATGATATATAATGTTAAGTGATACCTTAACATGTTATGTGTCATCTGCATTATAATGAAATATAACATGACTTATTTTGTAGAATAAAATTACACGAAATGAGTTATTTTATGACTTAAAAAAGATATTTAAATGACTCATTTTACGTAATTTCAGATATTAAAATGAGTAATTTTAAACTTATTTATATTTCACATAATGTAATATATGTCAAAATATCAGTTAACGTTATATATTATTATTAACTGATGGATTCTATATACTATTAATATTTAAGAACCATTAGCAGGAAACCTATGACACATGGCAACTTCTAAAGTATGTTGGAATTCAAAATTTTAAAGAATTTACAAAAGAGAAAACTATTTGAACATGTGATATCAAACTACTTATTATTGATGGATTTTCTTATAAGCACTCCTTTTTCGTTTGCGCCGCCGAAGACTGCCATGCTGTCCTTTGAGAGGTAAGCACTCCAAAGGAAAATGTAATATTTTTATTTTTAATTTTTAAGCTTTAATTATTTTGAGGAAATGAAGCAGTATCATAGACTCTTACAACATGTTTTGCTAGCAACTATTTTCACATTGTGCTATAAAAAGGTGGATTAAGAAGAAGTAATAGTAGAGTGCAAAAGTGTCTAGTTTCTTCTATTTATTTGTATAAGTATATAGGTTCCTTTTTAAACAAAAAATATATAGGCACAAGCCTAATGAACATACCATTGTATCTTGTTCAGTTCCAATCTTGGAAAAGTTGCCTAAAGCATGACTATTTTATTTTCTCTCTTACTTGGTTCAAGTGTTAGACTATGATGTACAATTTCTCATTTAACTATGTAAAATTTTCCATTAAATGGATTGCCATTGTAGGCTGACTCTTCTTGGGAATTTACATGAATTGAAATAAAATTTGCTTTTCATTCCAACATTTTAGTTGCTGACTTGATTTAAAATACTTTCACATTTTGATGGTAATTTTATTTAAATTATACAGTGTTACTTGGAAAACAATAGCCAATTGTGTCATTTTTGCTATCCAAAACTGATAAAGAGCGTCAAATCCAGTTGGAGCATTTCTTTGGTGGTGCATACAATTCTTTTATCTTTTTTAAGGTAAGTAATTGTTTCTTCTTCTTATTTAATTACATTTTTGTTAGGATAGAGACTTATGATTTATAAGATAAAGTTGTAGGAAATTGAGATTGCATGATTGAGAGAAAGGGCATAGAGGTCCTTCCCCGACTTGTTTACCATTGTTTGCTGTGGAGATTGATTGTGTTTGCCGAGATTGTAGGATATACATGTTGTGATGTTATAAGGGGGTGTCCTCTAGAACGATTTTAGGATCTTTAAATGTTTGTTTGATTGCATTGTGAATTTTATTTGACTAGATTGATATATGTATGTCATGAAATCAATTGCTTAGGATGTCTTAGTTTAAGGGAAGGTGCTGTTGATTTTTTTAATTTAAAGAGTTGAATCTTAATTTAAAGGGGGCTCTGCCAAAATTTTGATAATTTAAAAAACACAAGATTGATGTTTACTGGAAAGACTTTTACTTTCAGAAGATGATTTGTTGACAAATATTTATAATTAAATAAAATTTTAATTTTTAAAACTTTAAATGAATTTGTTAGGTTAAATTACACATTCAAAAACCATGATTCTCGCAAACAGACTATGAATGTATGATAGGGTGCACCCCAGTTGAGGGGGAATCAAACTTGAATTTTACGCGGGAGTTGAACAATTTGTAAGGGTGGCTTGTCAGAAAGTACAATTTATGAATGAGCAAACAGTTAGGTGCCCCTGTGCAAGGTGCAAATGTTGGAAATATTTTGAGATGGACACCATTAGGTATCACCTGTATAAGGATGGCTTTATGGCGGATTATTGGGTCTGGACTATGCATGGATAAGTTGGCACACAAAATTTTGAAGATGCTAGTGTTGAAAATAGAGGTGTCAAAATGGGCTCAGCCCACCGGGTCGGTCCGCCAAACCCGCCAATTTTAGCGGGCTGGGTTGAAGTTTTGAGCCCGCCAAAAAATTCCAACCCGCTTAACCCGCCCCGCTTAACCCGCGGGTTTTGGCGGGTTGGGGCGGGCCTGGCCCGCCGGGCCTACTATCCTTTTTTTTTTTTTAAAAAAAATATAATTTATTGGTAAAAAAATATGAAATGTATAACCCAGAAAAGATAAAAAGTAAGAAATATATATACTCATCAATATAGTAACATTATACAGTTAAAAATATTCACTCAAAGTTAAAACTTAAAAATAAAACAATGTCATAACTCAAAAATAATACTATTAACAATAATATTTTTTAATCAAAGTTGCGGTATAATTATTATGAACTTTGAAAAATTGGGTATAAATAAATAAAAAAAATATTTTAAAAAAATTTTTTAAAAAAATTCAAGGTAACATTAAAAAATATTTTCTTAGAATTTTTTTTTTATTTTTTGGTGGGCTGGCCCGCCAACCCGTCCTAAAATGGGCTGGGCTGAATATTTCAACCCATATTTTTTTGGCGGGCCCGCTTCGCCTCGCCTCGCTCACTCCGCTTTTGGCGGGCTTTTTGTGGGCCTAAACCAAGGCCGTCTGCTTTGACACCTCTAGTTGAAAATGCATATGTTAGAGATAGTTCAAGTAGAGTTAATATTGGTGAATATGTCACGAGAAATATCAATTGGGAGGATAACTCTAGATGATATGAGGAAATGATTTATGATGCAGTTGGTCCTCAAATTCATGCAGATTATGAACCTTCTATCGAGGCTCCTAATGCCGAGGCTGAGAAATTTTTCTCTATATTAGAGGCTGTAAAGGCCCTTCTATAGGAATGTTGTGTGCACTCGAAGTTGTCTCTAATGGTTTGGATGTTAGCTATAAAGTCAGAAGCTAACAAAGTCAAAATTTGTTTGACCAATGGGCAACATTGATGAGTGAGATTAGTCCACAACCTAGTTTTGTTCCAAAGAATTTCTATCCGGCCAAGAAATTAGTTTTGAAACTTGGGTTGAAATCAGAAAAAATAGATTGTTGTTTGAAGGGATGCATGTTGTACTACAAAGATGATGCATACCTATCCCAATGCAACTTTTGTGAAAGCCCTAGGTTCAAACCAAAAAGATCTGGAAATGGAAGATATAAGGATGTTCCCTATAAAAGAATGCACTATTTGTCCCTAATTCCAAGGTTAAAGAGGTTGTATGCTTCAAT
Source organism: Dalbergia cultrata (assembly GCA_031216105.1). Lineage (NCBI taxonomy): Eukaryota > Viridiplantae > Streptophyta > Magnoliopsida > Fabales > Fabaceae > Dalbergia > Dalbergia cultrata. The sequence goes on from CM062352.1 coordinate 40,049,557, forward strand.
GAGTTCAACACCTCACATGAGATGGCACTTTAAGAATAAGAGAAATGATGGTATCAGGACCCACCCTTCCCATGGTGAAGCCTAGAAAAACTTTGACCAAACTTATCCTAATTTTGCTGCGAATCCTAGGAATGTTAGGTTAGGGCTTTGTGCAGACGGATTCACTCTGAATAATCAGTTTAGCAAACCCTATTCCTATTGGCCTGTGGTTGTTACACCTTACAATCTCCCACTTGAAATGTGCATGAAAGATCCTTACATATTTCTAACTTGTATAATTCTTGGGCCCGATAATCCCAAAGCCAAGATTGATGTTTACTTCCAACCATTGATTGATGAGCTTAAAGAGTTGTGGTACTCGGGTATACAAACCTATGATATTTCCACGAAAAAATATTTCTTGTTTAGGGCATCATTTATATGGACTATTAATGATCTCCCAGCTTATGGAATGTTGTTAGGTTGGATGACGTAGGGAAAATTGGCATGTCCAATTTGTATGGAGGATACAGAGCCGTTTACATTGAAACATAGTCAGAAAAACTCGGGGTTTGACTGATATCAGAGGTTTTTGGACCTTGATCATGAATTTAGGGGTAAGAAGGACGCGCTTAAAAAGAAGACAGTTAAACGTGATGAGCCTCTTATGAGGCTAAGCAGTAATTAAGTTTAGCACAGAGTTAGAAGCTTTCCAAAGATAATTGAATTAGGTAAATCCATATGATTTCCAAGATGTGGGGTAGATCATAATTGGACCAAACAAAGTATATTTTGGGAGCTACCTTATTGGGGGGGGGGGGATAATCTAGTTCGTCATTGTATTGATGTAATGCATGTAGAAAAAAATGTGTACAATAACATGATAAACACGGTGATGGATACCGATACGACTAAGGACAATGTGAACACAAGGAAAGATTTGGCAGAGTATTGTAAGTGACATGAGTTGAGTTAATTCACTCTTCCAGTGATCAATTAGTGAGTGAACACAACAAAAGCTATGATAGTGATGAGGAGGACGAGGAAGATGAGTTTGACGATGATGTTGAGACTAAGAATGATGAAGATAGTCCTCAATTTTAAAATTAAATGTGATATGTCTAGTCTCCTACCTATTACATCTTCTTATGTTAAATTATCATATTATTTTATTTTTCATACATTGCGGTTTCTTTTTCAGATATAGCACCTAAATTGAAAAACAAGGGCAAGGGCAAGAGTGTCCCAAATAATCAAACATTCACCCCTCCTACTTAGGCATCTACCACAGTTTCTTACACCTCCACTTTTAGCCCTTCCATGCCACTACCCCTGCACATCAGGAGAAACTTATGATACCCACTCATGGGCATGTGACAGGAGAAGTGCCTTCACCTCCACCACCATCGGTAGATCCTATCCCCACCCTCACACACAACTCACAAGGGGGTGATGAAAGCGGGGCAGTTGGTGGCTCCTAGACAGGGCAATTAGGACATGGGTCCACAAGGGATGAACGAGTAAAACTTGTATGTCTCGGTAAGAAAAGGTTAGTAATTTAATTCTTCACTTCATGAATCATCTTGTTGTAATAATTTGAATAATTTTTTGATATACAATAACATTGTTTTGTACTATATGCTATGCAGTTGGAATCCAAACACACAAGCAATGCACGAGGTGATACACACCATCCAAAAATTATATGAACAGCCGATTGAGTCCTTCGGCAAGCTGAGCAAGGAGGAGAAGTTGTGTTGGTTTCTTAAATGGAAGGTAAAATAAAATAATTAAAATGAAATGGGTGATTTACTTTAGAAATTATTTCAATTACCTTTTTTTTAACTTCCATGGAGCCACTTGATCATCCATCCCAAAGACGAAGATTTCATGTTTAAGCTCTTCAAATCCAAGACAACTCATAGGCTATAAGACATGTACATCAAAAGCCGGGAATAACATGACGAAACCCCCAGGTGGATGACTCAGGCCAGCCTCGACTATTTGTGACAATATTGGAGAAGTGAGAAATTTAAAGACAAGTCTTTGAAGGCTAAGGCGAGTAGAGAGTTGCAAAAAGGTGGATCCGTTCATTGTGGTGGTTTTGCTATGATAGAGGCTACGCATCAGCGGATGGTTTAGTCATTATTTTAAACATTTTTTAAATTCCTTTTGTTAAATTTATATTTTGACTTACTAATGTTTTATGTGTTTCACTCAAATTGCAGGCTACTAAGTTGAAGAAGCCACCCACACAAAGTGAGTTGTGCAGAAAGACTCACACACATAAGAAAGAGAAGATATAGGTCGATCCTTACTTAGAGACAGCTTGGGTATATACGTTCTGAGCACTTATTATTTGTATATATATTTAATTTATTATTTCATATATTTGATAGAGGTTTAATTAATTTTATTTTGTTGTAGCATGCCTATGAGCAGCACTATCAAGAGGCTACGACCTAGCAGGAGCAGAGGATCACAACTGGTGAGGAGTGCCCACCTATTGATGAGGATGCATTATGGCAAGAGGTAGTCGGTGGTCCTTACAAGAACCATATCTACGATATGGGGTCATTTTATGTGAGTAGTTTGTCCTCTGCCTCTGTCACTGGTGGGCACTAGGTCCACTACCGAAGATGATGAGGTCTGCAAGTGAGTTCATTTGCTCAACGGAGAACTTCATCGTATACAAGAGCAGGAGGTGATGAAGATGAAGAAAATGAAGAAGGAGGTAATGTCTTTGTGGAATAAGATGCGGCAGGCTCCTCCGCATAACCAGACGTAGATGATGATGATGATGAAGGTGATGGCGATGGCGATGGCAATGCTGATGCTGATGATGATGATGATGTTGCTGACTTCTCCTGATTTGAGTTCTTGTTTTTTCTTTCTTTGTTATATGTTGAACTTTTTATATGTGTCTGTATACTTTCTGACATTCCTTGCTTTTATTATTTATAAGGAATTTTTAATCATTTTTCATTGTTAAATATATTTATGTATTTATAATTAGCTTGAAATAAAAATAAACTCTTAAATTATCAAGTAACACACAAATTATAGAATAAATACTTAAAATAAATATAATAATTATCGACCGATTTTTTTGTAAGTAAAATACAGAAAAACTTTTTTACTATTATCGACGAAAAAATCTGTCAATAAAATAAGAACCAAAATAAAAAATTATAAAATTCAAAATTACCTACTAAAGTTCAAAAATTAAAATTTTTTAGTTACCGATGGATTTTTCCATCAGTAAAAGCAAGATATTAAAAATTTACATATTAAATAAAAATTTATCGATAGAAAAATTCGTTGGTAAAATTATAAATTTTGTCAGTAATTTTTAAAATTGATGAATTTTCCTGACGAATTGCTTGAACAAATTACTGACAAAAATCCATCGATAATGATTTCTAACTGTGTTATTACCGATGGCCAAAATCTATCAAAAAATCTATCAGAAATAAAATTTTCTGTCAGTAATAGGAAAAATTCATCGGTAGCAGCTTTTTTTTTTTGTAGTGTTAATAATAAACCTAATTGTTTAAATTTTAAACATGATCCATATAAAATCAAATTTCAAATATTAGTTACAATAACATTAGATTCTAAATAAATGATACATTTTTATAATTAAAAGAATGTTTGATAATCATAAAAAATCATATATATGTATATAGAATGAGATCAAATTTGAAATGCATTGCTTGATAACTAATTAATTCTTTTAAAATTAATTTTTATCTAAATTAATTTCACTTTGAAATTATCTACAAAAAGAAGTTTGAAATCATTAAAAGCAAAATTTTCTATAAGCATTTAAAATCGAATTGAATAAAAAAAAAAAAGCAAAATAAACTGAGCTGAAGAATCAACAACCAAGTATAAATTAAAAAAATTGATTTCAAACTTAAAATTACAGTGAACCATTTAAATAATAATTAAAAATAGAATATAAAGAGTCAAATTTAAAGCCTTAGATAAAAATCACATTTATTTTAAAATTTGATAGGAATTAATTTTATTTTAAAGTTATTTATCAAGAAGCATTTTCTAAAGATTTAGAATCAAATATGTTATATTATTTCTATACTCTTGATTTCCATTTTAAGAATGATAATTATAATTTATTAATAAAATTGATTATCTTCAAATTGTTAATATTTTCTTTTACTCTAATATTATTTTTCAAGGAGAAACCAAGACTTTGATGGTGCTACTTGTGCATGATAAATTTTTTATACCATTAATAATCATATTTTCTCTTTCTATTATGTTTATTGTTATAATTTAATATTTTCAACATCTTTAATAGTTTTATACAATGTCTTTATCATAGAGTCATTCTATGAACTAAAATGAATATTTACTTAATTTTAGATGTTCCTACTTATTATCTGTGCATTGCACGGGTTAGTGGTAAATGAAAATGGACTGAGGGACTAAAAATACATCACTCATATTTTATAATGTCAACGACTAATTTGAATTATTTAAAGGTAAGAGACTAAAATGACTTACGAGTATAAAATCAATAACTAAAACAAATATTAACTCAGAGTTAAAATGAAGGACTATCGTCACTAACATGAGCCAAACTGTGCAAAGAGACAATTTTATTTTCAACTTATTTATTTTAAACAATTATATAAATTTTAATTAAGCTAAAATAAAGGGTTATTGTCATTAACATAACATAAGCCAATTCTTGATCAATGTGTTACCTAGTAATAATTGATAAGTCAATAGTATTTTGGTTTCAATTTTTAATATAAAATGTCGATCATCAAACTTTTCCTTATAACTAAAAAGTCAAACAATTTATTTACAATTAAACTTAAAACATTATGCACGTTATGTCTACATCTTTAGACATTCTCTCATTTACTCTACCCAAAAAAAAAACTCTAATTTATGTGATGTACATTTGGATTTATTCTTTGCTTCACTTCATGAGAACAACTATAAGAAGAAGAAAAGAACTAACCACTAAAATATAAAGTATTATTCTATTATATCTTTTGCAATTTCATTCGCACGTCTTATATCTTTTGCAATTTGCATGTACAATATTATTGTTGCCAATTTGCCAATTATCTTGTGAAGTGTTACAATAACTAGCATTCAAGATGTCATTCTGCTTCACGTTATGGGATTTACTTTCCAACAACAGCAATAGTAATATCAATGATATTAACAATAACAACAATAAAATACATGTATGTTATATGTTATAATTTATTAAGTTCATCTTTATTGTTATTGCTGTTATTACTATTTTTATTAAAGAAAAGTCATTGCTATAAAATTTTAACAATTATTGCATAAAAAAAATATAAAAACAATCCAAGATTTTAGACTAAATAGCTATCTTAAACAAATTAATAGTCAATACTTTAATATTCAGTGACCAATGACCGTACAAAAATTGAAAAATAAGATAAAAATTTAAAATTTTCAAATAGTTAAATTAATTTTAATTAAACTAATAATGATAATAAATTAAAGATATGAGAGTAAAATGATTTATGAGTACAAAATCAGGAACTAAAATAAACACTAACTAAAAAAAAAATGAAGGATTTTCGTCACTAACATGAGCCAAACTATGCAAGGAAACAATTTTATTTTCAATTTATTTATTTTAAACATTTGATATAAATTTTAATTAAGCTAAAATAAAAGGTTATCCTCATTACATATATAACGTAAGCCAATTCTCATAAATGTGTTATGAGTCATTAGTATTTCGGTTTCAATTTTTAATATAAAATGTAAACCATCAAACTTTTCCTTATAACTAAAAAATTAACCCATTTATTCACAATTAAAACTAAAACATTATGTACATTATGTCTACATCTTTAACCATTCTCTCATTTACTGTACAAAAAAAAAATCTCATTTATGTGATGTATGTTTGGGTTTATTTTTTGCTTCACTTCATGAGAACAACTATGAGAAGAAGAAAAGAACTAATCACTAAAATATAAATTATTATTCCATTATATCTTTTGCAATTTCATTCGTGCATTTTATATCTTTTGCAGTTTGCATGTAAAATATTACTGTTGCCAATTTGCCAATTATCTCGTGAAATGTTACAATAAGTAGCATTCAAGATGTCATTTTACTTCATGAAATGGGATTTACTTTACAACAACAACAATAATAATATCAATGATATTAACAATAACAACAATAAAACACATGTATGTTGTATGTTATAATTTATTAAGTTCATCTTTATCGCTATTACTATTATTACTATGTTTGTTAAAGAAGAGTCATTGCTATAAAATTTCAACAATTATTTCATCAAGAAAAATTTTAAAACAATCCAAGATTTTAGACTGAATAACTATCTTAAACAAATTAATTGTCAATACTTTAATATACATTGACCAATGACTGCACAAAAGTTGAAAAATAAGATAAATATTTAAAATTTTCTAGATAAATTAATTTTTATTAAACTAATAATAATAAAAAATTAAAGGTATAAAAGTAAAATGACTGATGAGCATAAAATTAAGGACTAAAATAAACACTAACTCAAAGGAAAAATGAAGGGTTTTCATCACTAGCATGAGGCAAACTGTGCAATGAGACAATTTTATTTTCAATTTATTTATTTTAAACAATGACTTAAATTTTCATTAAGCTAAAACAAAGGGTTATCATCATTAACGTATAAAACATAACCCAATTCTCATAAATGTGCTATAAGTAATTAGTATTTCGGTTTCAATTTTTAATATAAAATGTAAACCATCAAGCTTTTCCTTATAACCAAAAAATTAATCAATTTATTCACAATTAAACCTAAAACATTATGTACATTATGTCTACATCTTTAAACATTCTCTCATTTACTCTACCAAAAAAAAAAAAAACCTCTCATTTATGTGACATATGTTTGGGTTTATTCTTTGCTTCACTTCATGAGAACAACTATGAGAAGAAGAAAAGAACTAATCACTAAAATATAAAGTATTATTATATTATATCTTTTGCAATTTCATTCGTGCGTCTTATATCTTTTGCAGTTTGCATGTACAATATTACTGTTGCCAATTTACCAATTATCTTGTGAAATGTTACAATAACTAGCATTCAAGATGTCATTATGCTTCACAAAATGGGATTTACTTTGCAACAACAACAATAATAATATCAATGATATTAACAATAACAACAATAAAATACATGTATGTTGTATGTTATAATTTATTAAGTTCGTCTTTATTGCTATTGCTATAATTATTGTGTTTATTAAAGAAAAGTCATTGCTATAAAATTTTGACAATTATTGCATCATGAAAAATTTAAAAACAATCCAAGATTTTAGACTAAATAACTATCTTAAATAAATTAATTGTCAATACAATAATATTCATTGCCTAATGACCATACAAAAGTTGAAAAATAAGATAAATATTTAAAATTTTCAAATAGTAAAATTAATCTTAATTAAACTAATAATGATAATAAATTAAATATATGAGCATAAAATGATTTTGTGAGTACAAAATCAAGGACTAAACCAAATACTAACTCAAAGTAAAAATGAATGACTTTCGTCACTAATATGAGCCAAACTGTGCAAGGAGACAATTTTATTTTCAATTTATCTATTTTAAACAATGATATAAATTTTAATTAAGCTAAAATGAAGGGTTATTGTCATTAACATATTTAACATAAGCCAATTCTCGTAAACGTGTTATAAGTCATTAATATTTCGGTTTCAAGTTTTAATAAAAAATGTAAACCATCAAACTTTTCCTTAAAACTAAAAATATAACCAATTTATTCACAATTAAACCTAAAACATTATGTACATTATGTGTACATCTTTAAACATTCTCTCATTTACTCTGCCAAAAAAAAAAAAATTCTCTCATTTATGTGATGTGTATTTGGGTTTATTCTTTGCTTCACTTCATAAGAACAACTATGAGAAGAAGAAAAGAACCAATCACTTAAATAAAAAGTATTATTCTATTATATCTTTTGCAATTTCATTCGCGTGTCTTATATCTTTTGTAGTTTGCACGTACAATATTACTGTTGCCAATTTGCCAATTATTTTATGAAATGTTACAATAACTAGCATTCAAGGTGTCATTCTACTTTATGAAATGGGATTTACTTTACAACAACAACAATTATAATATCAATGATATTAACAATAACAACAATAAAACACATGTATGTTGTATGTTATAATTTATTAAGTTCGTCTTTATTTCTATTGCTATTATTACTATGTTTATTAAAGAAGAGTCATTGCTATAAAATTTCAACAATTATTGCATCATGAAAATTTTAAAAACAATCCAAGATTTTAGACTAAATAACTATCTTAAACAAATTAATTGTCAATACAATAATATTCATTGACTAATGACCATACAAAAGTCGAAAAATAAGATAAATATTTAAAATTTTCAAATAGTTAAATTAATTTTAATTATACTAATAATGATAATAAATAAAAGATATGAGAGTAAAATGATTTATAAGTATAAAATTCATGACTAAAATAAACACTAACTCAAAGTAAAAATGAAGGACTTTCGTCACTAACATAAGCAAAATTGTGCAAGGAGACAATTTTATTTTCAATTTATTTATTTTAAACAACAATATAAATTTTAATTAAGCTAAAATGAAGGGTTATCATCATTAACATATATAACATAAGCCAATTCTTGTAAATGTGTTATAAGTCATTCATATTTCGGTTTCAATTTTTAATATAAAATGTAAACCATCAAACTTTTCCTTATAACTAAAAATATAACCAATTTATTCACAATTAAACCTAAAACATTATGTACATTATGTGTACATCTTTAAACATTCTCTCATTTACTCTGCCAAAAAAAAAAAATTCTCTCATTTATGTGACGTATATTTGGGTTTATTCTTTGCTTCACTTCATAAGAACAACTATGAGAAGAAGAAAAGAACTAATCACCAAAATATAAAGTATTATTCTACTATATTTTTTGCAATTTCATTCGCACGTCTTATATCTTTTGTAATTTGCATGTACGATATTACTGTTGCCAATTTGCCAATTATTTTGTGAAATGTTACAATAACTAGCATTCAAGATGTCATTCTACTTTATGAAATGGGATTTACTTTACAACAACAACAATTATAATATCAATGATATTAACAATAACAACAATAAAACACATGTATGTTGTATGTTATAATTTATTAAGTTTTTTTTTATTGCTATTGCTATTATTACTATGTTTATTAAAGAAGAGGAGTCATTGCTATAAAATTTCAACAATTATTGCATCATGAAAAATTTAAAAACAATCCAAGATTTTAGACTAAATAACTATCTTAAACAAATTAATTGTCAATACATTAATATTCATTGAATAATGGCCAGACAAAAGTTGAAAAATAAGATAAATATTTAAAATTTTTAAATAGTTAAATTAATTTGAATTAAACTAATAATGATAATAAATTAAAGATATGAGAGTAAAATGATTTATGAGTACAAAATCCGTGGCTAAAATAAACACTAACTCAAAGTAAAAATGAAGGACTTTCATCACTAACATAAGCAAAACTGTGCAAGGAGGCAATTTTATTTTCAATTTATTTATTTTAAACAATGACATAAATTTTCATTAAGCTAAAACAAAGGGTTATCGTCATTAACATATATAACATAAGCCAATTCTCGTAAATGTGTTATAAGTCATTCATATTTCAGTTTTAATTTTTAATATAAAATGTAAACCATCAAACTTTTCCTTATAACTAAAAATATAACCGATTTATTCACAATTAAACCTAAAACATTATGTACATTATGTGTACATCTTTAAACATTCTCTCATTTACTCTACCAAAAAAAAAATTCTCTCATTTATGTGACGTACGTTTGGGTTTATTCTTTGCTTCACTTCATAAGAACAACTATGAGAAGAAGAAAAGAACTAATCACTAAAATATAAAGTATTATTCTATTATATTTTTTGCAATTTCATTCGCACGTCTTATATCTTTTGTAGTTTGCATGTACGATATTATTGTTGCCAATTTGCCAATTATTTTGTGAAATGTTACAATAACTAGCATTCAAGATGTCATTCTGCTTCATGAAATGGGATTTACTTTACAACAACAACAATTATAATATCAATGATATCAACAATAACAACAATAAAACACATGTATGTTGTATGTTATAATTTATTAAGTTCGTCTTTATTGCTATTGCTATTATTACTATGTTTATTAAAGAAGAGTCATTGCTATAAAATTTCAAAAATTATTGCATCAAGAAAATTTTAAAAACAATCCAAGATTTTAGACAAAATAACTATCTTAAACAAATTTATTGTCAATACAATAATATTCATTGACTAATGACCCTACAAAAGTTGAAAAATAAGATAAATATTTAAAATTGTCAAATAGTTAAATTAATTTTAATTAAACTAATAATAGTAAATTAAAATAAAATTATCATTGATAATAGGTAATTATGTTCTCATTTTGACTAAAATGAAAGAATGATGACATATTAAAGAAATCAAGTAAAAAAAAAACTAAAGTGGGAGTGATAATAGAAGCCACTCACTACATAAGAGTATTAGTGATTGTAATAGGCAACTATTGTGTGAAATGTGATTGAATCTCCCACTCATAAAATTCTTTCTTCTATTCTATTCGCTTCCTAATTCTACGATTCTCCTATTCCATTACAAAAAGATGAAATGGTTAAATATAAAATACTACAATTAATTTGCACAGAGGCTACTCAGCATCTTTAAACATTCTCTCATTTATGTAATGTATGTTTGAGGTTTATTCTTTGCTTCACTTCTTGAGAACAACAATGAGAAGAAGAAAAGAATTAATCAGTTAAAGGCAAAATAATATTCTATTATATCTTTTGCAGTTTGCATGTATACACACACACACACACACAAACACACAAACATATATATATATTTGTTGCTTATTCTCCAATTATCTTGTGAAATGTCACAATAACTACCACTCAAAATGTCATTCAACTTCACCAAATGGGATGTCAAGCAATTTCCCTTTGTCGAGAACCTGCAGCTTGAATTGATAGGTGGCGCATTTGCGCTTGTCACCATAGGTCTTACCGCTGCCTATATTTACTTTCACACAAAAGTTCGCAAAGGTAATTTAATATTGTTTATTCTAGATTTTTTTAATCATTTTTATTTGAACTTCGAAGTAATTGGAACGTCTCACTTTACTCATGAGATAAACCTTCTATGAATTGCACTATCACCGAACTAAATATAATGAGAAAATCTGAGTTATACTAGATGTATTCCAAGTCACTGTTTCCTAAAGCAAAATGTCAGAAAATGTATTTTATCAAATGATCAAGGTGCCTAGATTTTGAAAAATCCATTAGAATATTATTCTTTACATTCCGAAAATTTGACAACATTTGTAGGCTGCTTGGACCCGAACAACTTTAAAGAATTCACACTAACAAAGAAGACCCAGCTCAGCCACAACGTTGCACCATTCAAATTTGCCCTTCCAACCCCTACATCTATATTGGGTCTTCCTGTTGGAAAAAACATTCTTGTCAGGTTTGAAAAAATAAATCTCAATTATATTGGTCTAATCTAGGGTTATATAATGTATTTCAGTTAGTCCAACCATACTATTTAAGGTTGAAATCATCTAACAAGTCATTGGCTCCATCCAACATCCATTGATGGAGTGACTTTTCATCTTTTTTTTTTCCTTATAATTTTTTCTCAAATAGTATGGTGGGATGGTGGATGTTGTCCCACACATCCCATACATTGTGAATACAAATACAATTTCTCTATTTCAACTCATGTTATTAGAAATAACACTATTTCAAAGTTGAAATATAATGTTATATAAGTCTAAATATATTTTCAATCTTTTTTGTTTTTTGGATAAGTAGTAAAGAGTCTCAACTCATCACACATGGATAGCATTTGGTTTCTGTCTTTAATAGAAAATATGGTAATATTGAAGACATAAAACTATTTAGTTGTGGAGACAAATATAAAATACAAAAAAATTTTATCTCAAGACACAAAATATAGAAAGTTTCTATACCTCCAAAAAGTAAGGACAATGGAGACAAGACAAGGAGATAGAATATCCATATGTATGTATGTATATATATATATATATATATATATAATTTTCCTAGTTGTCCTCTATCATGGATGGTTTAGCGGTGGTTTGGCTGCAGTCAGTGGTGGTCCAACAGTGGCCTGACGGTGGTTCTGCAATGGCTATTGGTGGTTTGGCGGGGGTGGATAATATTTTTTATCATGTAATTTTTGTCTTTTCTCCATGTTTCCAAATATGATACAGAAACAATGTTTTTCATGTTTCCATCTCTACTGTCTTTATTTCTATTGTCCTGTAATAGAAACCAAACACTACCATAGGGACAGAATAAATAGAGACAGGCATAGGTACATTATCAAACTAGAAAAAAAAAACCCTCAAATCAAAACAACATGACAATCACACAAATTGATCTACCCACCCAAACAACATATTTTCAGTCTTTATAAATAAAAATTGCATTAGTTTTACTCATTTTTGACAAATATTGGCTTTTGGTCCATTATTTTTAATCTCTTGATTTTATTCTTTGTTATGGTAATTAAGTAAAGATATTTATAAAAACTAAAAGAATTTTAATATATATATATAATGAGTAAAATAAAATTTTCAATATTTATAATGATTAAATGTATATTCTTAAATATTTATAAGGGCCAAAATTAAAATATTAGAAAAAAGAAAGACGATGAAAAAGAAAATTTTTCAAAAGATTTTAAGTGAAAATAATTTATATTTGTAGGTTTTAGCAATCGTATACAAATTTGTATTTTAACTGTTACGCAGGGGAAGAGACAGCCAAGGAGAGGAAGTTATGAGATCATATACTCCAATCACATTGGATTTAGATAATGGCTACTTCGAATTAGTTGTTAAGGTAAAATATCTGTGGACAGATTAAATTATGCAAACGTATAAATTAAGTTAGCTTTTCCATTGATTTTATATATTTATAAATTGCTACAATGTACAAATGTTACATTGTGATAGTCATTATTATCTAAATTAGTATGCAAGCAGATGTACCCAAATGGAAGGATGTCCCACCATTTTAGAGAAATGAAAGAAGGTGACTACTTGGTCGTGAAAGGTCCGAAGGTACTTCCTTCCCTAGGCAAAAGAAAAATTTGTAAAAGAAATTAAAACTTTGCTAACGAGAACACTGGTTAAGAGTTTTACAATGGTAAATTTTTATTGAAAATGTGTGTTTTTCAAGTTTCGAGATGTGAGATCCATCATAAAGATTTTATATTTACTTTTATTGGAAACATTAATCAACACCCTAAGAGTTAGCACTAGTTAGATAAATCCAAGAAATTATTGACAGTTAAAATCTCTAGTATAATGTGCTTCTTTTGCAAATACTTTAAAGTCTAATAAATAATACATAAAATCATTAATCATTAATAAATGTAAGTTTAATGGACACAATGTGAGCTTGTAGGGACGATTCAGTTACAAGCCTGGCCAAGTTAGGGCATTTGGAATGCTTGCTGGAGGTTCTGGCATTACCCCAATGTTTCAGGTATATATATTTTTTGTAACTTGAAAGATACAATTGTAATGATGTAGCAATATTTTATATTCACATAGATTAAACAAAATTGGGGAATTGTATTAATAAAGTATAAAATGTTACTCCTATATTACTCGATTTTCCAGTCTTACATAAAATGCTCAATTCTTTTTCATGAATCTCCATTAAGAAAAAAGATAGTATTACCACTTATTATTTCAAATCGATTTTCATTAATTAACACAAATTCTCACCATTTACACGTGTAGTCTCTTATGTCGATAAATATGCTTTTAAAATATATACAAATATTATTTTTCTTTCAAAAGTCATTCATGCTAGAGACATATACAATTGATAATTCGCATGTGGACTTTGTTCAATTTTATTTTGTTGAAGGATTTTGCATGATTAGCTTCTTCTAATTGCAAGTAGCTAGGTGAAAAATAAGCTTATTTTTCTTATTTTCCATCACCTTTTTTGTCGCAACTCATAAAAGCCATACTAGAAAACCCTAAAGACAAAACAAAGTTGTATCTTTTATACGCCAATGTGACGGTGGATGACATTCTATTAAAGGTAACTTGGCTACAAAATCCTTCCTTGAGAAAGTATGGATTATTAGATCTAAAATGTTGCCATGGTAAGGAGTGTGCAAATAGATTAACAGCATACAACTGCTTATGAACGAATCAAATAAAGCATTATGATTTTTTTTCTACATTATATTTCTATGTATGTAGATTTGTGTTTTGTAGTATTAACTGTTAGACTAAAGCCACAGTTTCACTATTAATTACATTTCTATATATGTCACTCGTTGTTACCTTAAGTTGTCTCCGGTTTGTGTTTGTGTCATTTGGATGTCATTCATTGTGATTTAGTTTGTTGTCTTGTAAACTTTGTTTTGCTCCCCTTCTATTTGAAGTAGTGGAACCTTTTTTTTTATCCATAAACAAAAATTGTATTTTCTTATGGCCCATAGTTTATACCCCATGTTCTTAATCAATATTTTCTTTCATTTTTTATTTTTTGCATATAATCAAATTATGTGAAATTTTTATATGAGATGATCCATTCTCAATTTTGACTATTGTCATAATAGTTTCAATTTAATAAATTATATTTTGGATAAAAGTTGCTCTATCACCCTAACTAACGTTATTACTTACTTCACAATAAATTTCTACTATAGAATTTTCTTTTAACTTTTTTTTGCTCTTCTTTTCAATCATAAGGGCATTTTTGGCTTATAGGTTTAAATGGGATAAAAATTCTTTGAATAAGTTCCATGCATAATTTTATATATGAAGACACTAAATTCTCACCACTTCTTTACTCTAGTCTAGCACACCCTAAAAGTAATTGTTAAGAGTTTATGAAGTCTTCCTCTTTAAATAAGGAAGAAATGGTCTTAAGGGAATTATGTTTTTTTTTTCACGTGCGTCAGAGAATTAAATTTTAGAAAAAAAATTTAACTTGCAACGTGAGATTAACTACATTTAATAAGAATTATTGTTTTTACAATCTCTTTGTCACATCATTAATAGTTTGTTTACTTAGTTCTTAATGATGATATCATAAATTCCCTCATGTTTTGTAAAATACTCCTTTTTTTTTGTACCTTGGTTGTAACATACTCTAATTTTGGAATAAGTATGACTTTCTTGATCAAAGTAGAAAATGAGGGAAGGATTGAAGATGAATAATTTGAATTTAATGTTAAATATTGGAAAAGGCTTCACTTGATTCATGATTAATGATTTGTTTCATGCTGCAGGAAGAACTAGATAGTTTTGCAAACAAATTTCCTGACCAATTCAAACTCTACTATGTTCTAAATAAGGTTGGTTGCTCCATTCAAAATTACAAATCATTTGTTGGATTTTCACAATATTCGTACTCCATCTCCTTTATTATTTCAAATATCCCTCTTAGTTATATCATATGTAAAATCATTCATGAACAGATTCTTTCCAACAACTTATGTTTTTAGAAGAGATTATTCATTACATGGTATCAGAGTTTCTATGACCACATGGTCTAATCCTTATTGTCCTCATTAATTATTCTAAATAAAATAATTAAATTTCAACACAAGATAGTCCATACATTTGTATGAGAGGATGTATTATATATAAAATTATTTACATGCTTCTATCCAACAACTTAAGCTTTTGGAGATGGTTGATGGTAGATCATGTGATCTCTAAACAAAATATTCTATTATGTGCATGCATACATGCTTTGAAATTGAGTGGCCTAAAATTAAAATAATAATTTTTTTATATTAGTTATTTTATTTGTAGCCTTTTGTTGCTAGTAATGGATAGGCTTTGTTATCTCAATGAGTTTCGGTTCATAGCTATTAATATCTTTGTAAAATAAATATCTTTCACCCTTTCAACACTTAGCAGCCCCCTAATTCATGGAATGGTGGTGTTGGGTATATGTCCAAGGAAATGATTCAAACCCATTGTCCTGAACCAGCTCTAGACATCCAGGTTTGGTTCACAATTAAATTGTAGCATACCAATTATGAATATGGAATCACTTTTTTTTCACACTTTTATTCCTTTATCAGATTAATCATAACTTGAGTGTTTTCTAAAAAATATGGTTACAGTTTTGTAAATACTTAGGTGTGGTCCACCACCGATGAATAAAGCCATGGCAACTCACCTTGATGCACTTGGGTACACATCAGACATGCAGTTCGAGTTCTAGCACTTCTATATATAGTTCTTTCTGATTCTTTGCAACACTTTCTTATGGTTGTATCATACATGTGTGTTAAGAAAATTTTATTGCATAATTCATTTCCAAATAAAACCAACTAAAATGGGAAATATCAATGGAGAAATTTGTGTGTGTTGTCAAAGCACGTTTAATGCATGCTCCATGAGTATGCACAACCTCTTATTTTAGTTTTTTTCATATAATTTTTCATTATTACAATTTAAAATAAATGGTTGTTCAAGATCTTAGAGATTGCAATAAATTTACTCAAGGAGCATACAAGTATATCTCAATATTGATGAGAGTAAGTAGCATGTTATGTTGGGATTAATGCCTACTTCAACAAGCCAAATAGGCACTTTCACCCAAATCTAAAAGAATGAATGCTCCTTTATAGTGTTTTTGTGACTTCGATTTTGAAATATAAGAGAAGAAAAAGAAGAGATTTTGTAGTTTTTGATTTTAAAATATTATAAATCCTTTCTCATTTTCTCTCTTATCCTCCAAAAATTAAACCCACAATTGCATATTATTGTGTGCAAACTCTAACCTTATCTAATGCTAAATAATAATGTTTTAAAAATGAAATTATGGACAATAGGCATTGCAATATGCTTTTCCATGTGACAATATCTCATTTGAAATAAAAATTTGATACATGAGAAAAAATTATTAGAATTGTTGATAAAAAAATTAAGAAATTTAAATTTAATAAGTCAACTAGATAAGTTGACAAATGAGGTCATTTGGATCACAATATATAATTTTTATCAATATAATCAACTATTATCGGGAGTGTTAAACAAAAACCAAAGGATGAAGAGGGTTTAGGAGCGTCAGACATTGTCATAAAAAACTCAGCATTATTGTTCAAGTGGTGGTGGAGATATTATGAGGAATGCCCTTTATGGAAGAGGATGGTGAGTTTTTATAATTATTACAAGTTGGGAAGTCGATTGCTATACAAAAAGTTAGGAAACATGGGGGCATTTGGGATATTTACAATTTGGAGATTGAGTATAGAAGCTTAATAAAGTCAACGATGAATAGAATTCATATGGAAATCATCTATGGCAAGGATCTTCACTTTTGGACAAATTTATGGTTGGAAATAGGTAGGTTAGAGGAGTTATTTCGTAGACAATACCTAGTATTTGAACAAAAAGAAGCATGGGTGAATGAATGTGGGTTCTAGGATGGTGCATAATGGATTCAAAATTTCTAGTGGCATAGAAGATTATTTGAGTAGGAGCTTCAATTACTATAGGATGCACAATGTTCTTACATCAATTAAGCTTAATAAAATTATTAGGATAGGTTGATATAGAGATTTGAAAAATATGATATTTTCACTATCAAATCTTTTTTCGAAGTTAGGACTTATAGTAAGTCGGGAGCTGGTGTTAATAGTTATAGTTTCTCTAAGAAATTTTGGAAAGGTGTGTTACCACTTATAATTGAAATCCTTGCTTCATTTGTCACTATAGAGAGGATAAACACCGAATCAAGACTGTGCAGAATTGGAGTTTTGCAACAAGATCATGCCACCTTTGAGGTGTGTAATTAAATAGAAGAAACATGTGCTTATCTATTTTTCAGTCATGACTTTATATGGCCTTTATAGTGTTAATGATTAAAGGAATGAAATGTTAAGTGGGTAATTCCTGCTGAGTCAAAAGAGTTCTTTGAATAATGAATGTAGACTCCTATGAGAGCCACCTATAAAAGGCTTGGTTGAGAACTTTTTTTTGTGACTGTTTAGACCATATGGTGGTGCACAAATAATTTGATATTTAAGAAGAACAGATTTTGTATTCAAGAATTCATAAATATAAGAGGATTTTGGCATAAATACAAAAAATGTCATAAATGAATAGAGTTAAAGGTGGATATGTGGTTTGTTGATAGGTAAGTGTAAGATGAGTAGAGTTCACATGGAATTTTTGTGATAAGAGTGCAAATTTATAGGAAGTAAAGTGCAATAGTCATTGGATTTGGTAGGCGAGATACTTTTGGGACATTGGGGATGTACATTATAAATCTTGGAGATCATGATTATATACTAGGCTATGAATATGGGTGCTAAGTTAAAGAGATAATGTATTCCATTCTGTATGTATTGCCAAGGTTTTGTATGAGCCAAAGGTGATAAGCATTAATTGAACTTGTTTTGGGTTATTTAAAATGCATGTGTGTGTAGGAATGGACTTGGGGGACATGAGTGGTTTTCTTTTGTTTGGCATTTGGTATTCAAGATATTTGCAGTGTTTGGTTCTTTGAATTTCTGGATTGCATGTTCAAAATAGTGGTTAAGAAGAAGTTTCAAAAGAAAAGAAGGATTGATTTACACGATTTTGGATCTTATTTAATTTATTATTAATGGATTTGTGTTGTTGAAAATATGATGAATAAATAAGGGTATAAGCATGCTGAAATAATGTAGGGATGGTAAGAATGTAATAATATGTGGGGAGGTATGAACGAGGTTGTAAGCATAACTAAAGCTTAGTAGCTGGTAAGTGATAAAGTAGATTGTCTCAAATTTGATAGTGTATTTGTTTTGTATCTAGCTGTGTGTAATAGTATTTTGTTTATGTAGACCTATTACTCTAACACAAAGAACGAGATCAAAAGGGAATGTGAAATTACTTGATGTTGATGTGGTGTGAAATACTATAAAAATGTGTGACTCAAACATTGAGTGCAAGTGAGTAATATACACATGATGAGAAAGTGAAAAATAGTGTGATAGGGAGAAATAAACATAGTGAAACTAAGTGACTTGAGAAAGCTACTAAAGTCAAAGAGTGTGTGAGGGAGATTTTGAAGAGATTTTAATTCTTAAAATTGGTCTGTTTCTACTTTTAGCAGTGTAAGAAAGGGTGAAATACTCTAAGATTAGGAATGATTGTGTGGGTGTGTAGATCGTGGGGTGTGTTGGTGCATGATCTAAAATACTGTGTATGTGCGTGCATGGTGATAGTGTATGCATAAGTGTTTTCCAGTTATAACATATATTTTGGTATGATTAAATTTTGAGATTTGTGTTGCTAAACATGGGCCATTTTTACGATGAACAAAAGATTATGTATGTGAATGCATCTAGTATTAATGAGAGACATTATGTTATCATTCTATCCTTTGACTAGTGGATTTAGGATTTTATTGCTTTCTTTATTTTGACCTTGCTAGAATTGCCGAAAGGTTTGAAATAGAGTTAGTGGGATGTCCTTTTTTCAAACATCTATAGTGTCTTTGGATTAATAGGATTACATGTGGATATCTTAGTTAAATAACAAACAAGAATGCTCAATGTGCTTATGCCTAGTGAGTTGATTGGAACTTGAAGTGCTATCTGTTAAGGATGTAGATATTGATTGAAGGGCAATGACATCGTCTCATTTTTTAGGTTTATTATTAGACATAGCTAATAGGTTTGTAAGATGTTGAGTATAGGGATATACTGTGATTTAAATGCAAAGGACAAATCTTCAATGCATGTCTTGGAGATAGTCTTGTTTAAATAATTTCAACAAGTGTAAATAGTTTACATTACATAAAGATATTGGTCTTAGGTGTTAAATTGATTGTTGGTCAGTATTTGATTTCAAGTGTCATGGTGATAGTTATTATTATATTGGTGGTTTAAATGATGTAGTACTTGGTGTATTTGTGTCGGATTTATGGTAGGTTGTGAACTTTATGCTCCAATCAAATTGTGGTTGTTGTGCATATTTATTTGTACTTATCAAAAGAAAAATCAACCATCATTGGCATTGAACAACTCCTTCTTGTTTTTATTCATTTTTTTTCTCCAATTTCCTTATTTAATGATTTTTTTTTGTCAATTAAGCCATGTCTAGTAAGTAGCAAACGTTAGTCATTCAATCTTTCTTTTATATTTTCCTTAAATCTTCCTTCATTCTCAATCTTCAGTTACTTGATTTGTTGAATATTTTTAGCAAGCTTAAGCATATCAAGAAACTTTAGTCACTTGCTTCTTTTGAACATAGTAATCAAGATCATTCCCTACCATTTTGATTATTTCATATTTTGATATAGGTGTGAAGCACCTACTTCTTATTTGTTAGATGTATTCAATTGACTCATTTAGGAGTCTGTTGACATTAAACAAGTCAATTAGATTGGTATTCATTTTCTCTTAAAGAATTTTTTATGGAAGCTTTTTTTCTAAATTGTCTCAAGAGTGAAGTGAATTTGGTTGAAAAGTAGAAAACCATGTGAATGCATTCTTGGTCAATGAGCAACAAAAAAAAAAAAAAACATTCTGCATCATCCCAAAACCACATTCATTAAAATAAACCTCTTTCTATATAGAAATAGAGAACAGTCTTGAAAATAGGACAATCGATTTTTCATTCCCTACCCAAAAAAAAATCCAAAATAAGGTTTTTCTTCTTGATCCCAATTTTGTTCGAATACACCCTACCATTGATTTAAGAAGATCCCCATAATCAAAATTCACACAAGAATATCAACCTAAATTCCTCTTGAATTTCTAATACTCTGAATTTCCACTGGTTTATTCAAATGTATCTCATTACATGAGCTCGCCACTCTCTTCCATAATGGATAATCTTCCTTTGAGTACGTCTACTACGACTTAAACGATAATGCTCATTTTTTAATGATAGGATAACCTACCCCTAACCCTCTCTTGTGTTTTGGTTTTTGTAGCTGACTTCATTTCATCAACTCCATATGTAACACCCTAATTATCCCATATTACTCTCGAGTCGTATTATGGCTATTTACTAGTTGTTATTTATGTGTACGGAACTTAAAAGAAAATTCTGAAGTTACTTTAAGTTAAATAATGGGTAAAATTTTTCTTTTCATATGAATTAATTTTTCAAAGGTAAACCTATTGCATGAAGTTGTCATATTATGCACGTAATAAATATAGGATAAAATAGTTATGATAATTAAACAAGCAATCTTTAAACAAACATCATGAACTAGTATATACATATGTCTTGAATACCACATAAAGTGCATATTATCCATACTGTCATCCTATAATAACAAAAAAAAAACTAAAGACTACATATAATTCATAACATAAAACATAACATGGAACACAATCATATATGTTGAAAATCCCAATCCTTCTGTTGAAAATCCTTGCCATCACATGCTACCCGTTCATGAACTTTTGGTTGGAATCTTTGAGAACACCAAATGAACTCCCGCTTTGGTAGTCTCTCGATAGTAGACAAGAGTATAGGTCATAATCCAATATTGCTTTACTCGTGATCTTGAGACTTAACTATACACACTGTTAGTATCTTGTGAATATTCATCTTTACAAAGATTTTCGTCATCAGTTTCCTTGAACAAATCTCTCCATCATGGATGTACCCTTGTAGGTTCAGGAACAATAAGTGCCAGATTGGCGACCATAGAAGAACTAGGTTGTGCAGAATTGAACCAATTCTCACAATCAATTGGATGATATTTTGGTAATAGGTCTTCCATGGGCACATCTTGGTTAACTTGATCGGCAATGGGCTCATAAGCTTGTTGGAAGGGTGCCTTCTTGTCAAACTTTCAGAATGGAGTCTCAAATATAGGCATCGCCAATTGGACAATCTGCTTTCTAATTAATGCCCTTCTTTTTTACAATATCTACAACTACCTCTTTTGCTACTACTCGAACTAACATTCTTCCAACTACCTCTAACTACCAAGTTAGATGCGGCATTGTTAAGATTGCCACTATCATGCTCCATCCTTTCACGACACAAAAGTGAGGACTTGACCTCATCAATATCAAGTTGCTCACGTCCATAGATGAGTGTTTCATGAAAATGCTTGTAGGAATGAGGTAAAGAACAAACCAACATTATTACTTGTTGCTCACTAAAGAATGTCCCATCCATATTTTTCAACTTCATCACAAGTGATGTGAACTTAGCTATGTGAATGATCATCGATGTCGCTTTTGCCATACGAAGTATATACAGATGTTGTAACACATCGAGATGGTTGGTTACAGTCTTAGTCATATATAATGACTCTAACTTAGTCCACATCATAGCTGCTAATTTCTCCAAAAGGACCTCCTGCAATACATAATCTGTAATGCATAATTGAATAATGGAAAGAGCTTTTTGATCAATATCTTCCCATTGCAAATTCTTCATTGTGCCGGGTTTTTGATCTTTGCCAGAAAGTGCTACTTTCAAGTCTTGCTATACAAGAATAGCCATCATCCGTACTTTCCACATCCCAAAGTTGATGCAACCATCAAATTGCCGAATAACAAATTTCATGGATGACATCTTCCAACAAATTTGCCCAAAACTCAATAAGAGCTCTGATACTAGTTTGTTGTGAAATAGCAGGCCCAAAAGGCACAAACAGAGTAACGCCAAATAAATATATGAAAGCGTAAAGTAAAGATGACACAAAAAGATTAACATGGTTTGTCTTAAAAGCCTACGTCCATAGGCAAAAGCAACCAAATATTTCACTATGAAAATATGATAAAGATACAAAAGTGGACCTACTCCACTCAACCCAAATCCCAAATAATAGGGATACAAAAGTAGTAAGATCTTACTCAAAACCAAGTCTCAAATACACCCAAAATACTAGACAAATTTTTCTCACTGGTGTATACTTTCAACTCACAAAAGAGAAGAACTCATAAAAAATAAATAATTTTACTCTATTACAATGAAGTGAGGAGATGATGGATTGTTGGTTTCTCCGTTTTCTCCTTCAAATACTGCAAAGCATTGCTCTATTTATAGAGCCTTTGGAGGCAAATTTTTCAACATATCATATGGTGTTTCCAATTAATGCACCACAAAACATAACTTTCTTGTCTATGCACTTTCAAATTAAAACCACATGTAGTTGTCAAAGTTTTCATGCTGCACCGAATAAAGGTTGGACATTTTGTCGATTTGCTTTCCAATAAAGATTTGAAAAGTCAAGCCATGACAACACATTCTTTTAATGATTGAAGCTATTTTAACTCCCAATTTGGTTGCTTTGTAGTGCTCATAAAGACCCTAAATTTGTAACCATACTCCTGTTGAAATTAGCCTCCATAAGGTCTGTGTTGCAGTCCCATCTATTGAGAAATAATCATGAATTCCTAGACGACCATGGGTTGTTTTGACAATCTTGTATGCCTTTTGAGATGTTTGTTACATCATATATTATAAATGGTTTATTGTCCTCTTCCTCTGCTCTAGATTTCCTCTGGTTTTCCATTCTTTCCTCACAAATCTAATCTGTCATTTGTGAATTACAGGGGTAGGACACATCCGACAGTAGCAACGCTTAGTAACTTAGCACGAGAGGGGCTACGGACAGTGAAAGTACTACATTCCACAAGGCTCTAGGAACCATAGTAGTGTACAATAGAAAGAGGAAAAATTGTTGAAGTAATTAAATAAGTAGAACATATAAAGTTTCTTTTACCTAAGCTTTGGCCTAGTTTGGAAGTGATTTTTGTGTCAAAAATTACTTTTTTTCACCAAGAAAACTCATTGTTTTTGTATATTTAGATAATTTTTTTAAAAAATCAGATTTAAATTATTACTATAGACCTTCCAAGGAAAAAATTGACTAATTTTTTTTAACATCTTCGAAATTATGGGTCGCAATCATGGGTGATGAATGATAGCAATCATGCATGTGTATGGTTTGGTCAAGTATTTTTTTTTTTTGACACATAGTTTGGTCAAGTTTATGCGAGTTGTGAGTTTATTTTAAAGAAAAAAATATTTGAGATATTGATTTCTTTTTTTAGATGTGTTAATCTTGAAAATAATTCTAAAGGTTACACACATGTATTAAGTATTAAATTTTCTCCTCTTTCATTTTGGATTAGTAATTAGAGTTTAATTTTAATATATTAATAGCGTAAATTTTTCTTTACATTGTAATATTATTAACACCTTTAGTATTTTTATACAATATCTTTAATATATGATTATTTTATAAATTAAAATTTATTTAATTTTGTATCTCACTAATTCTTTTTCCCTATATCGCATGAGTTTGGATACCTAAATTTTTATTTTTTGTTAAAGGACAAAACATCTCTTGCTTCATGGAGAATCTATAATCACAGCTATGATCTGTAGGAAAAATAATTTATGTATTGGGTTTTCATTGGCGAAATATTAATATATGTGATTAGAGGGTGATTTACTTTAATATGGTAGAAATTACCCCGCATATGGAGGATTCAAAAGCCAAGGACGGAAACACTGCAAGATGGCCCATGACTCCTTGATGCGAGTTGTCGCTACCCGCAACAAATTAAAAATAATTAAAATGCTAAATTGCACCAAAAATGTAGTAAATGGCACAACTCAGGTCGTCTCACAAGGAAGTGTTTAATTGATTCAACAAATTGGGGAATTTTTGGAATTATTCAAAGCAAAATTAAATTGAGGAAATATGATGAGAAGAATTACCTGTACAAGGATTCCGTCAGATTAAGAGTTGTTCAATCATTGACTCAAGAAATAAATTCATGGTGGTGGTTACTTTCATTATTCATGCTATCACACAATAATGATGTAATTCTACTTAGCAATCATACAATCGCATTCTCACTAAGGGTTTGGCTAACATATGGACTAGTAATTCACGATCGTGATTCTATGAACCTATAACAGTCTGATTACCAATTACAGCAACCTAATTCCTAACGGAGTTAAATTTCAATCCCTTACCAATTTGGATGTAATTAAATCAATCGATCCAATATCCCAATGGTATCTAAATTATGCACGCAAACGAATGCACAATCAAACCACCCTCAAAAATACAATTGCAATAATCATCACAACCAATATTAAAGAGAGAAGATAATAGGGAAAGAAAAACCAACCACGAATTGCAAATAAAAATTGGAGTCTCAAGAACAATCTTAATCTTCAGTCTTCCATGTGCACGGTAAGGAAATTACTCCTCCACAGGGGGAGTTCACAGCCAACGTCAAAGAAAATTGATAAATTCTAACCTAGAAAATACTGAAATTCAACAATAATTGGAAACCCTAGCCTAGAGAGAGAGTAGAGAGAGAGAGAAAGCTAAAACCTAAAAATAAAAAATGTTCTCCTCTTTTCTAGTCTCCGAAACGGAGTTAAAATAACAAATGGTTCAAAACACGGAACGAAGTCGCGTGCTCGCTGAAGCTCCATTCAGTTATGACCCAGACCGCTATAGCGGTCTGGGACCGCTATAGCAGTCCTGGTCATTTGCTCACGAGCGCTGCAGCCAAGTTGTCTCTCTAGTAACTGCTATAGCGGTCATGTGCTCGCTCAACAACGCTTCATATACTTCTAAACCCATTTTGAGGCCTAAAATGTTCAAATTAGCTCTTGTCTCTAGAAAAAGAAGTTGTAGCTCTTTGAACAAGCTTTCCAACGCCGCAAGAATCATGTCAATCGGACATCTATAGCTCCAAATACTGGCAAAATACGAACTGAGGATAAAATTGGACAGCATCACAACATCAGAAACCTTTAATCTTGCAACCTGGAAAGTCTCTGCCAGCAATAAACACTCACAAAAGAGGGTTAAAAGTATAGGAAGCTCTAAAATTTATTTACTTATTAAAATGATGCAAAGAACCATGATTTTATTCAATGATACACTGTTAGGACCAAATGCAAATCTACTAAATGTTTACTAATTAAGCACATAAGTAATGCAATATGCCTAGAGTTGAATAGGAAATGGGGTGCATGAATGCATCCCATCAAACTCCCCCACACTTAAACAATTGCATGTCCTCATGCAAGAGACTCAAATGGATGTAGCAAAGAGACTGGACTGCTAACTCTACTAACTCTAAAAGTGCATGATGCATGGACAAAAACTAAACACCAATCTAATGGACCTAGAGATACAAGAAATAAGCTTTCACACCAACAATGAAAGAGGATCTCAACTAGCAAGGCATGAATAAGAACATAGCAAACATGGTAGAATTCACTTATGATGCATGGACCAAGTACAAAAATCCTCCCAAAGTCAGTGTTTGTCACTCATTCACTCAAGTGTTTGGGTTTTATGATGCACACTCAATCACCTCAAATGAAAATGCATTACTATAGGCTTGCTACGGGTCTCATTCTCCATTTTATCACACACATATGCATATTGAATCAAGAGGACTTGCTTTTGGTTGCAATGGGGCCAAGGTGAAGGTGGGTAATTATATAGGCCAGTGAGCTAAACCTTTAGTCAAAAGAGAGAAAATGCATACATAAAGAGCACAAGTGCCTAATAGTACACTTTGTCCAATTTAACACACTTTTAGACCTTTAATTTCAATGTAGCACACCTTCTACTAAACTTTTTTATTTCAGATTTTTTTTTTTAATATCAACCATGCATTTTTTTTTTGTGTGCCACATACTAAATTTTGGGTACACATTGTTCCTCCCCCACACTTAAATTGAAGCATGTCCTCATGCTCTCCCCCACACTTTTGCTCAACCACAATGCTCTCCTAAGCCTAAAAGGTTGGGAAGTTTCATGGTTTTTCACTTTTGACTAAAGATGTACTAAAATAAAAGAATGGGCAATAAGGCTCAAAAGGGCTAAACAATGGTAACATGCAAAATGTGGCTATATGGGCAAGTGGCTAAAAACAAGAAAAATGCCTCAATCATATTCAAGCATGCATATGGAAACATATTTTCAAACAAGACCCTAAGCAAGTTCTAGAACACAAATCCAAAGAGGGAAACACACATGAACAATTAGCATGGCACAAGATAGTCTAAACAAGAGGCTCAAAATCTCACAGGTAAAAGTGTATGTACTCAATCCAAGCAACAATGAATCCACCAAGCATGCAATACAAGATAGAGTCAATGCCAAACAAGTCAATAAGGTGCATGTGATATAAGCCTATTCATGTGATCTCTAAGGTGTCAAAGGAATGGTGTAGGACACAAATAAAAATACATATGATGAATGACTCAAAACTAAAATGAAAATAAATAAAATGCAGAAAAAAATAAAAGAGAAAAGGAAAGAAAAACCTCATGGTGGGTTGTCTCCCACCCAGCACTTCGCTTTAACGTCCCTAAGTTGGACGGTCAAGACCCTCATGGAGGGTGTGCAGCTTCAACCCAAAGATAGGCCAACTGAGCCCTTAGATCTATTGGGGGCTCGTGGAGGTACATCAGTCAATGCTCATCAATGGTGCATCGAACCATCCTGGAGTTCTTTAACTCAATTGCACCATCGGGGTGCACATGGTTGACCAAGAATAGTCCCCTCCATCTAGACTTCGGGTCTCCAGCCATTAGTTTTTCCCGGGGCTCATGTAGCAAGATCCACTGCCCCTCACATGGCTTCTTACCTAACATGGGCTGGTCATGGAGCACCTGGCAAACTGATGATTGATGCCTGTGAGGTGTACCTGTATCTGAAAGCTTGGGACATTCTAAAATAATAGGTGCATCATATCCCATGGAAGAAGAAAAAGTGGAGAATGGAGGATCTGGATTCTTACAAAGTAAAGTATCATATGCATCTTCCACTAGGGAGTCAATGACATCAATGCCAAATACAGAGTGTTCCTCAAGGGGGAATTTCATGGCATCAGATAAACAAAATTGGGCTTTCAAATCCCCGCACTCCATGGATAATGTACCAGCATAAACATCAATTTTGGTTTTAGCAGTTTTCAAAAAGGGTCTACCCAAAATTAATGTATGCTGGTTGGCATCAGTGTCAGTCTCCATCTCAAGCACATAAAAATCAGCAGGGAATATTAAATCATTTACCTTGACCAGGACATCTTCTAGTACCCCCTCTGGCTTTGTGATGCTGCGGTTGGCAAGTTGGATTGTCAACCCAGTAGGCTTGAGCTCCCAAAGTGTAAGGACACTCAGATTGATTTTGGCATAACATTAATGCCAGCCCCGAGATCAGCCATGGCTTGCTTGATTTGCAGGTTCCCAATGGTGCAGGGAACATTGAACACGCCTGGATCTTTACACTTAGATGGCAAGTTACCTAGCTTGATGATAGAGGAAGCATTCACCCCCATAGTCACCTTCTCCTTTTCATTGCCCTGTGGTCTCCTTCTGTTGGTGCATAAATCTTTCAAGAACTTGGCATACTTAGGAATCTGCCTAATTGCATCCAACAGAGGAATGTTGACTTCTACCTTTCGAAAGGTCTCCAAGAGGTCTTTTTCCAACTCCAACTCATTGGACCTCTTGGGTCTTGTAACTCTTTGTGGAAAGGGCAATGGAATGGGTCTTGTTACCTGTTCTTCTGCTTCATTTTTTTGGGGGTGCAGGCTTAACTTGTTGCATCTCGGACTGAATTGTCTCTTCCTCCTGGCTCTCAACCACAACCTGCTCTGAAGGACCAGCAACCTCAGGTAAAATTGTATCAGACCTCAGACTAATAGCAGAAATGTTCCCTTTGGGGTTGGGAACTGTCTGAGAAGGAATAGTAAATGCACTTCCCTGTTGGGATTGGGAATTCTCAAGCCTCACAATTGCATTTCTCATATCTTGCATGGCTTGTTCCTGTTTCCTTTGTGTTTCTATCATCATCTTCATCATCTCTTGCCATGGTGCATCTGAAGGAGTAGGAGGGGCGGGTAGTGCTAGAGGCTGCTGAGGGCTAGGAAGCTGTGGGACAGATGGTTGCTGGTAGACATGGGAGTTGCTCTGCTGCCTTTGTTGGGGTGGAACATACTTTTGTTGTTGCTGTGATGAGTTGTTCCACCTGAGGTTGGGGTGATCTCTCCAACCTGGATTATATGTGTTGCTGTAAGGGTCATACCCCTGCTGGTTGTTCTGATTTTGAGGTCTACCAGGAAACACATTGCTAGCAGCAACTAAAGTGGGGTCCTCTTGTAGCTGTGGACATACATCAGTGGTATGGGTATTATAGGAACAAATACCACAAGCTGTCTGAGGTAAAGGAACCTGTCTCAACTGATTCAGGGCTATCTGTTTGAGAAACTCTGTCAGTTCATCAAACTTCTTCTCTACCCTACTACTCTCAACTGAAGAAACTTCACTCACATGATGAGTACTACTAGCAGCTCTGAACCCAAACTGCTGAGAGTTTTCTACCATGTTCTCAATCAGAAGTTTAGCTGCAGCAGGAGTCTTGTCAACTAATACACCCCCACTGGCAGCGTCAATCATGCTTCTCTCCATAACCAGCAGTCCCTCATAGAAATACTGAATGAGAAGCTGCTCTGAAATCTGATGTTGGGGGCAACTGGCACATAATCTCTTGAACCTCTCCCAATACTCATAGAGGGTTCACCCTGCAGCTGTCGGATGCCACAAATGTCTTTTTTGATGGCGGTTGCCCTAGAAGCTGGGAAGAATTTTTCTAGGAAGATGCGCTTCATGCCAGCCCAACTGTCAACTGTTCCATGGGGAATATAGAAGAACCAGTCCTTGGCAGCTCCTTCAAGGGAAAACGGAAAGGCCATTAGCTTGATTTGGTCCTCCGTTACCCCCTGAGGCTTCATCGTCACACAAATCACATGAAATTGCTTGAGGTGTTTGTGTGGGTCTTCCCCAGATAACCCATGGAACTTGGGCAAGTGGTGTAGGAATCCTGATTTGAGCTCAAAGTCACCTCCCTGATCAGGATAAATGATTCCCAATGGTTGGTAGTTTAAGTCTTGGGAAGCGAGCTCCTTCAAAGTCCTGTTGTTATCAGCCATGTTTCCTGAAACATTAGCAGCAGGATCAGAAAGTTCAGGAGAAAAATAAAAAGAATTATCAAATTCTCTAGTTGTATCAGAAGAAGAGGGGTTGCCTAATAAATTAATTCTCTCCCTCGCGACCTTCCTAAGCCTTTTGGCAGTTTTCTCAATTTCCGGATTAATCGGTAATATGGGAAAATTAGGAAAGGAGCGGGTTATAAAATTAAATTATAGCAACAATCAAATACACTAGGAAACAAAGATAAAATAAATAAAATTTAAATGAAACAAACTAAATTATTTTTTTTTTATATAAAAAGAAACAACCAACAATTGAAACAAAAAAATAAAATAAAATAAAATAAATAAATACCAAAATAAAATAAAATAAAATAAAAATAAATAAAATAAAATAAAGAGCAAAAAGAATCAAATAGCACACTTCCCCAGCAACTGTGCCAAAATTTGATGCGAGTTGTCGCTACCCGCAACAAATTAAAAATAATTAAACTGCTAAATTGCACCAAAAATATAGTAAAGGGCACAACTCAGGTCGTCTCACAAGGAAGTGTTTAATTGATTCAACAAATTGGGGAATTTTTGGAATTATTCAAAGCAAAATTAAATTGAGGAAATATGATGAGAAGAATTACCTGCACAAGGATTCCGTCAGATTAAGAGTTATTCAATCATTGACTCAAGAAATAAATTCATGGTGGTGGTTACTTTCATTATTCATGCTATTACACAATAATGATGTAATTCTACTTAGCAATCATACAATCGCATTCTCACTAAGGGTTTGGCTAACATATGGACTAGTAATTCGCGATCGTGATTCTATGAACCTATAACAGTCTGATTACCAATTACAGCAACCTAATTCCTAACGGAGTTAATTTCAATCCCTTACCAATTTGGATGTAATTAAATCATTCGATCCAATACCCCAATGGTATCTAAATTATGCACGCAAACGAATGCACAATCAAACCACCCTCAAAAATACAATTGCAATAATCATCACAACCAATATTAAAGAGAGAAGATAAGAGGGAAAGAAAAACCAACCACGAATTACAAATAAAAATTGGAGTCTCAAGAACAATCTTAATCTTCAGTCTTCCATGTGCACGGTAAGGAAATTACTCCTCCATAGGGGGAGTTCACAGCCAACGTCAAAGAAAATTGATAAATTCTAACCCAGAAAATACTGAAATTCAACAATAATTGGAAACCCTAGCCTAGAGAGAGAGTAGAGAGAGAGAGAGAGAGAAAGCTAAAACCTAAAAATAAAAAATGTTCTCCTCTTTTCTAGTCTCCGAAACGGAGTTAAAATAACAAATGGTTCAAAACACGGAACGAAGTCGCGTGCTCGCTGAAGCTCCATTCACTTATGACCGCTATAGCGGTCCTGGTCATTTGCTCACGAGCGCTGCAGCCAAGTTGTCTCTCTAGTGACCGCTATAGCGGTCATGTGCTTGCTCAACAACGCTTCGTATACTTCCAAACCCATTTTGAGGCCTAAAATATTCGAATTAGCTCTTGTCTCTAGAAATAGAAGTTGTAGCTCTTTGAACAAGCTTTCCAACGCGGTAAGAATCATGTCAATTGGACATCTATAGCTCCAAATACTGGCAAAATATGAACTAAGGATAAAATTGGACAGCATCACAACATCAGAAACCTTTAATCTTGTAACCTGGAAAGTTTCTGCCAGCAATAAACACTCACAAAAGAGGGTTAAAAGTACAGGAAGCTCTAAAATTTATTTACTTATTAAAATGATGCAAAGAACCATGATTTTATTCAATGATACACTGTTAGGACCAAATGCAAATCTACTAAATGTTTACTAATTAAGCACATAAGTAATGCAATATGCCTAGAGTTGAATAGGAAATGGGGTGCATGAATGCATCCCATCACTCCTACCATTGCATCACTATAGTTCCGCGTCAGGAATCCTAGCAGATCCAGAGGTTGCCCTTGGCAAATTCAGGGAGGCATGAATCTCCGACGCATCTTGCAATTGGAGCTCGGCTGTGGCGGATTCAGTTCCGAGGAGACGGGACGCCGCGTGGGGTGATGACACCTAGATGGTGTCGTGTGGGAGGTCGCCTGTGATGGATTCTTCTGCACGGTCTGCATGACAGGTGACATGAGGAGGCAACATACGAGGAGGGAGGGCATGGCTTCAAGTTGGCGCACACACACTTGGTCCTTAGTAAAAAATGATGTAGCAAGAGCTTGTTACTAAGAAATGATACAACCTTTGTATTTTTCTCTGAAATGAATGATTTAGCAGGCTTGCTCCTTCAAGGCTGGTGCATGCAGAGAGTCATGGGTTCCTCCTATTGATCTGCATGTGACCTAAATAAATTGTTGAGTGGAGGAATGTCAAGCAGAAATGATATAATGAAAGAATGAAAAAATAATGGAGGGTCTATTGAGAAGGGAGTAAAGAGGGAGGAAGTATTATAAAAGGAGTAGGCAGGCAATGATCAGTTATGAGACTTGAAGTGAGGAGAAGAGAAGTAAAGTGAAAAAAAGAAAGAAGCCAGATATTGTTAAGAAAAAAATTCAGAGATATTTAATTGAGAAAAGATGGTGAAAAATAATAATACAATGAATTCTAACGGTCACATTGCTGTTGAAGTTCTACAGCATAATGTAATGTATTTTCATTTTATTATTGAATTTTATTTTTTATATATTTTCTGTCTATTTGGTTAGGACATAACTACTTAGTAAATTTGTGTGACAAACTTTAAGCAAAAAATAGTGTTAAATTTGTTATATTTTCATATGTTAATTGATTTCTTTTTTGAAAAATCGAATCAGTTAAAAGATTTGATTATTGGATATATTAATTTAAATTTTCTAAGTTGATATATTTTGTTAGAGGATTTATGAATTTTATTTTTTGTGAAATCCATTTATTTGAAGTTGATTAATTTAATTTTATTTAATTTTTAATTTAATAGACAACAAGACATATGTGGGCTTGGCATATGAAATTCCCAACTATGAGAAATGAAATACCAGACTATGTATAGCGAGTTGGTTTACTATGCTTTGTGGAAATTGGTGATGTAGTAGTAAATCAGAAGCTAATCTTAGCACTAGTTGAGAGATGGAGGCCTGAGACTCATACTTTCCATTTTCCATATGGGGAGTGCATGATCACGGTAAAAGATGTTGCTATTTTGATAGGGTTGTCGATAAATAATAGGCCTGTCATTGGATGTATTGTTAATGCTTATGAAGCACTCCTTGATTACTGCCAATATCTAATAGGCATTTGTCTTGGGCCATTGGATTTTAGTAGAAGGTTTGCAAATTTTATTTGGTTCAATAATAGAATTCGAAATCCGGAAGCAAACTCTAATTTAGAAATACAATAGATTGCCCATGGTTTCATACTATCCTTGTTGGGTCAATGCATTCTGCTTGACAAGAGCACAAGCTAAGTACATGTGAACTACTTGTAATTGCTCAAAGATTTAAAGCAAGTTGGATCATATAATTAGGGATCAGCATGCCTTGCTATACTTTTTTTAGGGTTGTTTCGTGCTACTTGGATGGAAACTAGAGAAATCAATGGTTGCATTGTTTTAGTTCATGCATTGGCCTGGTAGCGAATGCCTTTTTTGGCTCCCATACTGTCTTCGTCAATTGTTTTTCCTTTTAGCCGAAGGTAACAACTTCTTTAACTTGAGTTTCTAAATTGTTGCACTAAAATAATAATTAATATAATGTCTCATAGGTGGATGCGACCACGTTACCCACATGACATCAATTTAAAGGACCATCACACTACAAGGTTGCTGATAGATAACTTGGGATATCAAGTAAAAATTTGAAATATTCCACACTTTTTATGTGATCACCATAATTATCATTAGTTGCATATTTGATGTAATTTTGTTAATGCAGTTTATATGGTAACCATATTTGGATCTTGTAATTGATGGTCTTATTCCAGATAATGTGTGGGTCGAGCGGCAATTGCTCTCAGCCATTAATTTGCTTTTGTGTTTAGAGGTAATGGAGTTGCACCCAATCGACTAAGTTATACGATAATTTGGGTTAAACCAAGAAGTTCCTTTGGACCAACCTAATTCGCAGGGATTCCATAATAGAGTCTTAAGGGGATTACTATCCACTAATTGGGAAGTCTTTCGTTAATAATGGGTGGCAATGTAGTACTAGCGTGCAAATCATGTATTAATTGGAACTACTACTGTTAATTATCAACCCTTTAACTTGTATCAATCTTGGTATTTATCTCACAGTCAAGCTATACGGTTGTCCCCTGAGGAAGCAGATCATCAACCTGCTCATGAAGAAAAGGAACCACCCATGGATGAAGAAGGTCAAATACCCCCTCAAGGAGAAATTGGAGCACCACCCATCCAAACAGAAGCTCCTCATGGCCATCAACCTTTGTTTCTACCATATAATAACATTTTTTATTGGGATGTAAACACATCACAATTTCCTCATGGCTGATTCCCTTGGTGGATACAGTAGACTACATAGATCTAAGATCCACCATGACATTATGTTGGTGTTCTGGGCCGGCACAGTGGTGTTCCTGCAAGGTCTAGTGGGTCCTCATCTAGCAAGAAAAGGCCTGTTCATTTTACCCCTGGTAGGCCACAAGTATCGGGCCTTAGAAGAAACTTCAATTTTGCCCATCTTGGGGGTCAGTCATCTACACAAGTTAACCTTGACCTCAATACAAATCCAACTAGTCAACTGAATGATGTCTATTGGCCACAAATGGAAATATTTGAGATGTCAGTTCCATAGATGTTATCCCCTGGTACACATAGGGAAAATACCCAAATGATGCAAAGTTTGCATGATACTGCTGCATCTGCCCAACATGTAGCGATATGAGGTAAGGAACATGTAGATAGAGATAAGGGCATGGGTGATCAGGGTGGCAGAGATGAGGACATAGGAGATTAGGCTGGCAAACATGAGGGCATAGGAGATCAGGTTGGCCAAGATAGAAGGCAATCACATGGCATTATCAATGTGTTAGGAAAGGCTGCCAAGCAAACTATAAGAACTATACGTGACACATTACGGCCATGGGAGAAAGTGAAACCAATTAAAAGACTAAGTTATTCGTCATTTCAACCACCATCGCCATATAGGAAGGGGAAACATCATAAGGGAAGTTTAGTGTGTAGTACTTTTTTTATGTGATGTGTTACGTATTTATCTATAGACTTTCTAGTTTGTATTTCTATTTTCTTTTTAATGGAATTGTTATGATGTTTCTCTTTATGCATTTATGTATGGACTTCCTAATATAAATGACTACATATATGAAAGTAACATATAACACAATAAAAAAAACATAATAACCTCAACATAAACATTAAATTACCATAATAAGTAACATCCATGAAACACAATAAACTGACACAATAACATCCATGAAATAAAATAAAATGACAAAATAACATCTAAGAAACAATAAAATCACACACCAAAGTTTGCATGAAATAGAATCAAGTGACACAATTGCCTTCATGAAACACGATTAAGTGACATAACTATGAACTTGGGCCAGGAGTGTGTTGGCAGTGGCTGCAACTGTGACCTTCACCTCAATAAAGACCACAATGTCAACGTCGCTGCATATCACGCATATCCATCTCATTAAGGAAGCAAGTGCTTTTAGGGCAGCCTTTGGCTTTGTGCTTTCAAGCAAGATTAGGACAAATCAATTGACCTCTATATTGGGCCTATGTACTTTGGTGCCCTATAACCCCAAACTGTCTCTTATACACCTTGCAAATCTTTGCTATTTTGTAACCATCATCAACATACCCTCGCCATTCAAAGTTCCCGCTATCACAGGCGACAATCACGTGACGATAAGGAATTCGATCAATCTAAAAATTGCCACAATCATAATATCTGTGCTTCAAATCAACCTTGTATTCTTCCCTACTAATTTGTTCTTTAACATGGAAAGACTAATGTTGCCTATCAAAGTTGGTCACTATCATGCTTCTTGCTTATAGCTCTATTTTTTTTTTTTTTTTTTTTTTGCAGTCATGTTGTGATGGCTTCTGAGAATTCATGACATGTATTTTTCTATGCATATGCCTCTCCACCTTTCTTACCAAACAACTCAGCCAATTGGAAATATGTTACTCTTATCATTGTTGTGATCGGAAGATTGTGAGCCCCTTTAACACAAAATTCATACACTCTACAAGGTTTGTGGTCATGTGCCCCCATTGACATTCACCATCAAATGCCTACACCAACTTTTCCCATGGAATTTTGTCAAGCCAATCTATATATTGGGAGCTACGTTCACACATTTGCTCATAGTGATTATTAAATTCACTCTCACTCCTTGAATACCCTGCAAAGAATGTGTTTTTAAAATTTTGGTTTATGAAAATCATATCCACAGGCAACGAAATTAATAAATATAAGTGCAATGAAATTGTAAATTACTCATGCTCACGACAATTCTGTGCAAGTGGGGTGCCTTGAATCTCTTTAAGAAATTAGTAGCAATGTGCCTAATGCAATACCTATGAAATGCCCTCGGAGGTTTCCACTAACCATTGCTATGAGCTATTACTGCTTTAATTGATTCTTGGTGATTAGAAATAATACCAACCTCGTCTTGGGTTACTACAAATCTACAAAGATGATCTAGGAAAAACTGCCATGTATCTACAATCTCTCCTTTTACAATAGTAAAACCAATTGGCAAAATGTTCTTTTTTCCATCTTGTGCAACTGCAATTAGTAAAGTCCCTTTATATTTCTAATACCAATGTGTCCCATCTATCTAGATCAATGGCTTACAGTGTCTAAATGCCCTAATAAATGGACCAAAACTCCAGAACACCCGATGAAATAGTAAAAAATTTGGCATAAGCTCATCACCATGATATGCCTCTACAGCTTCAAATTGAACAATTGAACTTGGAACAACAGCACACATGGCTCCACACTAATGCAGTAACTCCTCATATGAGCGTTCTCAATTTCAAAAACCTTTTTGATAGCCTTTTGCTTTGCTGTCCATGCTTTTTGATAGGTTGTTGTGTAACCATACCAAGAGAAAACCTATTCAATCACAGTTTTAACTTTAAGAAATAGGTCAAACTGTACCATGGGCTCTATACATTGTGCGATAGTGTCAGAATCCAATTTGGAGTGATCATGCCAAATCCTCAACGTAGTGCAGGTGTGTGGCCCATTGTATTTCTTGATTTTCCAAAAACTTTAATTTTTTCTCAAACTGGCTCTAAGAAGCAATCCATAATCTCTATCATGTTGTGTGCATTTGCAATAAAATGTCTTTGATTCTTACTCTAATACTTTATAATCCACTCCTCTCAGTATGTTGTATGCCTTAATTACTTCTATAGTTGCCTCCCTATTATTGAACATTATCCCAATAAATAGTTCACTATTTACAATGGAATCACCTATGAAAAAAAATCAAGTAAATAAATGGAAATAGTCAATTAAAACTGTACATTTAACCAATCACTACAACTAAAAATGTAACTAAATCAAGGAAATTACCTAAATCAACTTAAACTAATTAACTAAAAACTCCACTAGAAATATTCAATTTAAAAGTTAATTCAAAATATTACATCAAATAAAATTTTGATTCTAATTACCACCACTAAAAAAAAACTAAATCAAAGAAATTAAATAATAAACTAAATAATCAACTTAAAAATTATTAAATAAACTAAAATTGTACATTTAATCAATCACTACAACTAAAAAAGTAACTAAATCAAGGAAATTACCTAATCAACTTAAACTAATTAACTAAAAGTTTCAACTAAAACTAATCAACTAAAAAATCCACTATAAATATTCAACTTAAAAATTAATTCAAGAAAATTACATCAAATAAAATTGTGATTCTAATTACCAGCACTAAAAAAAATTAAATGAAGGAAATTATATAATACACTAAATAACCAATTTAAAAAATTCTTAAATCATAAACAAAAAATATAAAAATATATAAAACTTTTAGAATTAAGGCTACTTTACATACTCTGGAAACTCTGATACTTGCATAACTTCCAAATCTAGAGCACACATGAAAGATGGCTTCTAATTCAAGTGTTGCCCACTTACTTTATTTGATATGCCATCATTATCAAGATCATCATCTACATCTTCATCACTACTTCGATAGTCATCTTCATCCTCTTCTTCCTCCATTGCTTCCAACTCTGTGTCTTCATCTATAAATTTAGTTGACCCACATTCTACGTTCTAAGCAACAATTTCAAAATTAACATACAACTCAACGGCTAGAAAGTATGCTTGATGCTACTGATGTATCCTAAAAATTTGCTGAATATGTCATCTCGTATTGCAACTACTTTATATTGTCTGAACCCGCCAAAAATCAAGATATGACACCTATATCTGATTACCACCACTCTTTTTGGAGTGTCACTATTTATCAAATAGCAAAGTCCATTCTCTAGCTCTGTATATGAGAAAGTGTAGGGAGTAAAGAAATTTAATGGCCTCTCACATATAAATATGACACCCTTATTAGTATGTGACAACTCCACTATAAAAATGAACTATTATATTTGTTGCACTATTTATTCCCGGGTGTTTTACCAAAATAAAATAAAAAAAAATGATTTATTTCACATTTACATCGGTTGGAAGATTAATTACTTATGTACACTCTTTATTGTTTTAAAAGAAATATGTTAGCATGTACAATGTATTACATTAAACAACACGTGACACTCTTTCATGTATTCCTTAGACCATGCATAAAGAATATGTGACCTAGTCACACGTATTCTGAAACCCAATACGTGAAGGGATCCCATGTATTCCACAGTGTATTGAGTTTGTTCCCCTCTCGCCTCTATAAAAACTCTTCATTGCAAAACTCTGTTAACTAAAACTACACACAATCTACCTGTGAGTGGGTGAGCTATATCTTTCTCATCTTAAAAAAATGTTTGGGAAATATTATTTACTTATTCATTATAATTGTGAGATCATTCAAAATTCATAAGATGGGGAGAAGTTTTGTGGTCAGAGTCCAATACTTATAAATGTACATTTATCTTTGAGTCTTTCTAAGGTTCATGGAAAAATTCTTCACAATTTACAAGGAGAAAACAAGAAAATCACTCAAATGATGTATCAGCTACCTATTTTGATCAGTCAAGGTACGATGCGGTATGGAAGTTACAACATTGATACTGATGATGATGTTTGATTGTCATAGTCAGTTTCCTAACCTTCATGTTATAGAGATATTTGTAGTTGTGGAAGAGTTGCAATTGAGTTCTAAAAGATTAAATCCCTTTTAAGCTTTTGATGGGATATCACAAACTCAACCTTGTAGAATAATTTCAAGGCAAAGTCCTATGCAAAATGAAAATATTGGACAAGTAAATTTGGAAGAAAGGATGTGGGCCCAATCTTGAGAGAATATGCGGTTGAGGGTGGTAGAGAACTTCAATTGGATGGTCCAATTGCAGGATATGAGCCTTATAATGAAATGACTTTTGAAGAAAAGCTGAATGATAGTAATATTTAATTCAAGTTTTTGGAGTTTTTGTATATATTAGGATTTTGTAGTTGACATTATTTTTAATATTGTTCGCATCTTATTCATGAATTAGGGAAATATTTGTTAATTGGACTAGAGCTATTTTTAAAAATTTTCTCTTGAGCTCACGAATTCTCATCTATGGTTTATTGATTTACTTTTTTTTTTAAGAATGTAGTTAACTTGTTTTTTTAATATTGCTTAATCAAGAGTTCATGTTTTATGCTATTTATTATTACTGTGCATTTATGCAGTTAATTTGTTCTTGGTTTAATTATTGTGCTAGTTGCTATTATGTAATGCAAATTGCACTGATCATACTAGCTAAGTTTTTAATCAGGCTAGTATATGACGTCAGATTTTTTAATAAAGGATTAATTGGTAAAAAAAAATTGCAATATTACAATATAAGGACCAAGCTTTAAACTTTTAAAATATAGTGACATAGTGAAAGCCGAGTGAAACTATTTAGACTTACAGAATAATTAATCTTTATCATTCATTACAATTAAATATTTACAATTATTGATTAATGTTAGCATATTTGCATATTACATGAAACTTTCTAACGTAGCAAGATAATGATGATGAGATAGTGCCCCCCACTCAGTCCCACCCAGCCATTTACACAAACTCTCATACATTCTGAAAGTCAACAGGTTGGTTACTATTCAAGTTTGAATACGGAAGAAGTGTAGGTGACCATGGAGGGCAGTGTGGGCGGTGGATACACTGTGTAATTATCTGGAGAGTCCTCCTTGCAAAAGGGCCAATAATTTCCCAATGAAAAGTCCGTGCTACTTGTAGTTAAAAATTATAGCATCCGAAGGGGTGTTGAGTATAAGGTGCATGAGTCAGATCAAACAAAATATCAAGGCAAATATAAGCACTTTAGAAACGGGTGTAATTGGAGCATTCGCATCACACATAGATGAAAGAAGGGGGTATAGGAGGTTCGAAAGTACAACGGAGAGCATACTTGCTTAGCTAGAGGAGTTTCCCAACACAATTCCCACTTGGATGTTGATATCATCACTTCTTGCATAATTTCTTTGGTGGAAGCTGACCCGACAATTCCTATTAAAGTGTTGCAAGCCTCAGTGCATGAAAAGTATAGATTTTCAGTTTCATATAGGAAGACATGACTTGAAAAACAAAAAGCCATTGCTCGGATTTATGGAGATTGGGAAGATTCTTACAATGAACTTCTGAAATAGCTACTTCATTTGCAGTCTTTTATGCCAGGTACATATTCACCCCTTATTTTATTTTTATTTTTTAGATTATTTGATTAACTAAGAATTTTCTCTTTTTTAACTCATTTCAGGTACAATGTTTGAAATTACAATTCCTTTTTTAAGATTATTTGATGTTTCAGCGTGTATTTTGGACATTTCCACCTTGTGTTAAGGTGTTTAAATACTGCAAGCAATTTGTTTTAGTCAATGGGATGCATTTGTATGGCAAGAATAAGGGTACATTACTTATGGCAATTGCACAAGATGGTAATTCAAACATTCTACCAATTGCATTTTGTAACACCCTAATAGAACCCCACTATGCTTAAGTTCACATTTGGATTCTATTAGTTGTCACTTATGTCTTGCATTTATTTTCTTTTGAAATTAACTTAGAAAAATAGTGGAAGTTTTTTTTTTCTTTAAATAAATTAATTTTTTGAAAACTTAAGCCTGTAACGAGAAGTGAAATACATAACGCTTTTATAGATAATAATCAAGTTACATTGCGCACTTAATTAAATAAGCAGAATAAGAGACTAAGTGTAGAACTATTATCACATAAACTGGAATATAATCACTTAATACATAAGTCACAACATGGCATATATCATACTGACAAGTTATTACAAATAACAATATAAGTTCTACTATTACTAATTGTTTCTCACAAACTATAATGTAACTAAAGCTCGGAATGCTCCTACTTGAAAGGTTTGAAATCTTCACGCGCTACCTCCTTCCTCACTACTGACTTCGTTGCTTTAGGTGGACACGTCTGTCTCTGGTAACGATAATGGAAAATAAACATAGGAGTGAGAAATACATGATTTCTCAGTAGGAGTTCCTACTTGTACTAAAAATGTCATCGTTGTCGTCCTAGTCACTTCGGGTTTATTATAAAAAGGTCAACAGGTAAGGATTCAATTATCCAACTTTCACAAACGTGATTAGCCGAAGTGCAGTTACTTTTAAACTAATCTTGAACATTAGCAGAAATATCCATTCAGTATTTCATCAAGCATACATATAAGCATATCATGTAAAACCACTAATAAGCAATAATCATTTAGGAGTTGCATGCATTTCATGATTACTCATCCTCAACATTCACTTGTTTAGTGATCATCATCTTTCATTTATTTCATCAACATATTTCTTAATTACTCACGGGATGAATGCATCAATGCCTTAGACCACCCTAAAGGGTAATGAGCTCATACCGTGGCCGTCGCCACAACCTTTTGGTTTTCTTTCCGTTGCCATGATCTCAACGGTTTAGGGGGTTAAGCCGTGAGTTTAGCTCAAGTCCACTTTTCTAGACTATCATTGCTACTTTTTCAGGTTTTACTTTTATTCTCACTGAGTGAAATAATCAATACCTTAATCCTCAAAGAGGATTAAGTAGTGAGTTGGTCTATTTATTATTTCATTTGAAACATGAATGTATGCACATTAATAAATCATGGCACAGTCAATCATTTTATCATTATCATTTCATATCTCATCAATACATTCACATTTCTGTTTATCACTTCATGTAACATAGACAATATCATGTAAATCTCATAGTAAACATTCTCATAGATAATTCATATTAAGCAACCTAAGTTATCAAGTTAGGTCTCTAGTGTTCCTAATAGGTTATGGATATCTTGGTATTATCTTTTTCTCTTAGTCTTCTTTGTACTCTTAGTATTTCCATTAATACATTAATACCCTTTAAGATATTTTTAGAGGTTCTTTATATATTTTTATTATGACTTTTATATATATCTCCTGAAGATTATTATTCTACTTAAATCCTTAAAATTATCTCTTTACAAGACTTGAATCTTTTATTTAGAGTTCTGACATCTTTTAGAAGAAAATTTGTAGCACTTACATCTTAGATTAGTGTAAATCAACTGTAAATTGTGCATAGTAGGATTCCCAGGAAAGAGAGGTGGGTCACAATGGACACGCTTAAATACCAAGTCTTTCCTTAGCCAGAACCTTTCCAAATTGCACTCTCACAGTATCACGCTACCTTCAAGACTTTCTCAGCACACTGTCCCAAAAATATATCTCTCATTCTGTATTTTCGTGGTGTAAAACTTTATGCATAGCATACATAAGTGTGTTTGTTGATGTGTTAGCTTTTCCACAAAGTTGAAATCAGTCAATTTGTATTTTTCTAGAGTGAGTTACACCTATTTTACTACTACAAGGTCAGATTAAGAGTTTCAGTCTTAGGCTCTACTTTAAAAATTTATATCTTGGGCTAGGAAACTCCGTTTTAGGTGATTCTTTTTGGAGAGTATTCTACAATGAGCCTAATTTATAATAAAAATATTTTCATTTCGAGATCATTCATATTTTATGAACAATAATTTTCGAAGTAACTATTGCCAGAAATAACTAGAAATCCCAGCACCTGCCATGTTCATGTCTTAAGTTATCTTTATTAACTCAAGTTTCACATACAATCTTTTAAGTTATATTTGAGTTTGATAACATCATAAAAGTACTCATAGCAGAATAGAACATGTTGTGTTTTCTAAAAATATAATTATTCAAAACTTTTGACAATAACTCAAGTTTGAGGCATTCTATCCATGAGCAAAGTTAGAAGTCAACAATACTTGAACAAATAAAGAAGAAACTCCTACCTCTTGTGTAGGGTCTAAAAAGGGTCCTTCTCTTCTTCCTTAAGCTTTGAACAAGAGTCTTTGGAGTGGATGACCCTCCTTGAATCTTGGCTCTAGAACTTGAGTGCTTAAGAAAATATTTCTCACTAGAGTTAAAGATTGTAACTCTTGTGAGGGCTAGTGAAAGTTTGGACGTAGGATTTAAGTATTTGGATGAAGTTTAGAGGATCAAGAGAAGTCTTTGAAGAACATAAGAAGAATGATAGAATAAGAAAGAAAGAACACTTAGGGAGTTTCTGAATTGAAGAGAGTTTGAGGAGTATTTATAGTGGAAAGATTAGAGAAAAAACAGAAGAAGGAAAGCACTTGGAGCATGATTTATGGAAACATG
This sequence comes from Dalbergia cultrata, assembly GCA_031216105.1. Lineage (NCBI taxonomy): Eukaryota > Viridiplantae > Streptophyta > Magnoliopsida > Fabales > Fabaceae > Dalbergia > Dalbergia cultrata. The sequence continues at coordinate 40,093,527 of CM062352.1, forward strand.
TTGGCTGAATTTTGGGATGAAAATGCTCCTTGTTTTGTGCAAACATGTTTCCATGTTTTATGCAAACATGTTGGATGAAAATGCTCCATGTTTTGTGCAAAGATGTTAGTGGAGATTTTCTAACCTTTAGTGCATGTATGTGATTCAGAAATGTGTATGATGTATGTGGTTAAATTATTGTGTTATCATCTTAATCCAATGGCTTAGATTCATTCTTGTCTAAAGACAAGTCTAGGGATTTGTGCAAATGGCAATGTAGTAATTTCTTTAACTAAGACAAGGATATTTTTGTAATTAGACAATGATAGTGGTATTCTTGTAATTCCATTCATAGAGTAAGGGTATCTTCGTCATTTAATAAGGCAAGGGTAGTTTGGTAATTTCCTTTACATAGTAAGGGCATTTTCTTAATTTCTACTAAGTGATGGCATTTTCGTAATTCTTTGCATTTTTCTCTAGACATACTTAAGTAGTCTATTTGTTGTGTTTCATAACATTTGTCCAGATTCTTTTGGTTTTGTTATCGCTAATTAAGATTAATATTTATCTTAGTTATAAATTTGGGGATGTTACACATTTGCCGTGGTTGAAGGAGAGATCACAGATGCCTAGTCTTTTTTTCTAAATAGTCTTCGACGGCATGTGACACCACAGCAAGGGGTTCTTATAATCTCTGAGAGGCATGCTGCCATCAAAGTTGCTTTACATACGGAAAGTAGTGGATGGCATCCACCACAGGCCTACCATGCTTATTGTATTCACCACATTACTTCTAACTTTGCACTAAAATTCAAGGACAAAGAAGCTAAGCGAGCTCTAATAAATGTCGCATATTCAAAGACTCAGGCAGAGTTTGACCACTATTATGGATTGGTGGAGAGCTTCAAACTGGAATATGATGTATGGGTGAAAAGAATCCCCCTGGCAAAGTGGACATAACTTCCTGATGAAGGCCATAGGTATGGTCACATGACAATTAATCTCTCAAAGTGTGTTAATGTTGTGTTAAAAGAAGTATGCAATCTTCCCATAACTACCATAGTTAAAGCAAGATACTACCGTCTTGCTGCACTATTTGTAAAAAAAAGGCAATAGGCCAAGGCACAACTTACATCTAGTGCAAGGTTTTCGGAAGCCTTTTTGCGAGCAATTGAAATCATCAGGCAGTCGATTGGTGGTATGTTTGTCAGTAATTTCTCATGATCGAATCAGTTATTTGTTGTCCAAGAGACCCAACAGATTGGAAGCTCGGGTATTGGAACTTATAGAGTGAGACTCAGGGAATGTTGGTGTGACTGTGGACACTTTCAAGCCTTGCATTATCTAGAGGTACACATTGATTGGGCTTCTTTTGTTGATGATGCTTACAACATGCAGAGTGTTTTCAACATGTACAGGATGGAGTTTCAACTTGCTTCAAATGAATCACTCTAGCCTCAATTCAATGGGCCTCAACTTAAACCTAATCCTGACCTCAGATGGGCAAAAGAGGGTTAACCAGTGTCATCTAGAATTTGAAATGAAATTGACGAGGTTGAGATTGAGCATGGAAAGCGATGCGGTTTGTGTAGGTAGCCAGGTCATAGTAGGTGATGTTGCCTGCAGGTATTAGGCTCTACCTCTAATCAGGTAGAAGGCTCACAGTAATTTTCATTTTTGTAGTTATTTTCATATTTTATGCCATTTAGTGTTCTATTGCCACCATGGCCATTTTCTACTCATTTAAGCACTTTCATTATGTAGCCAACTATTGTCGTGCAGTCAAATAGATGTTTATTTTGAAAATTTAGTAATTCTCTTCACTATTTATGTACATTTCTTTTTTTCACCATATTCACACAAAAAGGGAATCTAAAAAAACAATAATATACAACTGAGAGCAAAGAGGGACACATCGATTTGGTACGCCTAATAAAAATAAAATAATTATGATGTTACATACATATAAAATCTAGAAAACTCAAAAGAAAATATCATAAATGTCATTGCTCGCTTCGTTTGCCATATCCTTGAACTTATATGTCAGTCGGTCACACCTACAAAAGATAATATCATAGCATTAATTTAACAATTTATAATACAGGCAAAAATAAAAAGGATTAATGTACTTCTATAACTGCATACCTCATGGTCTAGTGGTCCTGTCTACGATGGATGGGAGCTCCAATGTGTCCTCCGACATTACATCGACGAAGACATATAACACCACCTGACTCTGTTGGGAGTCTTTGCTCCTCATTTCTTGCTTCTCGGGCTATTAGGACTCGAGCCACAGTGTAAGCCCTCTGATGGTGGAGTTTCGCCCAAAATATCAAAGGACAAAATCTCACCCACATGCTGGGGGCCACTCCCATGTACAGGAAATAAGGAAGGCTGCCTAGGTAGAGTGTTTAGATTGAACTAATGTGCCTTATGATCCTCCATGATCTGGGAACTGAGGACAAAATTTGGGGACCAACCTAGCATTTTGTGCAGGTTCGCCCATGTCATGTCCTCACTCATGTCAAGTTGATGTAGTATATCTGTATTAGGCGCTTGAAAGCTCCCCATGTGTGAACTAGACTCACCAGTGTGAAATTGCAGCTAGAACTGATACTCTGGATGAGTGCTAGGCTCACTCGTATAATAGCCACTCCCCCCAGACTCAGGGTGAGTGTTGGGCTCACCCCCATGGTAGCCACTCCCACAAGGGTCAAGGTGAGTATTGGGCTCACCCCCATGGCAGCCACTCCTACTTGGCTCAGTGTGAGTGCTGGGCTCACCCTGATGGTAGTCACTCTTACCAGGACCCCCATCATTGCCACCATGGCCATCATCACCAGTAGCATCGTCATCATCAGTGGGACTATCCTGTCGGGGCTGTCGACATATAGTGCGGGTCCCCACTCACACAAGCCTCTCAGCTCGATGCCTGTCCAGAACGTGATTGGGACTCTGTGGAACATGCATCATGGGGACATGCACTGGTCATCAGGAGGCAAGTAAGCATGCTGCGGAATAGTAGGTGTCAAAACCCTATGCCCAACATTACAATACCATGTAAAGTACTCCACTGATGGCACCTGAACTGACCCTGGCCAATATTGGATCATGATACACCAGTTGTGTCATATGGCCCACAAGTTGTACCATACCCTGTAATGGTTCGACCACCAAGGTGCCTGCCCACTTGCATCCTTTCTAATCAGCCCATCAATGTTAGTGGCTCACTTGGAATGGGCTGCTATGCACTAAACTGTCTGAGCACATGGTCCACCTAGTGCCACTCAATAGTCATGAAGCACAAAAGGGATGTCACGGAAGTCCAAAGGCATGACTCCTGATATATCCACTCTGGTGTAGTCGTAAGTATGAACTGCAATTGCATAAATAATCATTAACCTCACAGTTATTTTGTATTAATTTGAATAGTTAATCCAAAAAATAATATACTTACATCATCATGCAACAGTAAATCAAGCTACATCCTCATCAATTGCAATTGATTGCTTGTAACATCTGGTGGACATATATATCCTCGCCACCTAAAAAGTAATGCCAAATCCATGTCACATATAAGAACCACCAATGTTTTGCTTTCGAATTGAACTATTTTGACTATTTATTTAGCCTATCAGAATAAAGAGAGTTTTGTAATATAAATTTTTATAACGGAAAGGGAAATTTGACATACCCCATCGTCAGTGGAAATAGTATGCCAGTGTCAACTATTAGGCTCATCTGTGGCACTCTATACCAAATCCAAGACTAGAATAGATAAAGACACCCACTAAAATCCACGGCATAGATGCCACAAGTCCGACTAAGTCGATGGTAAAGTACGAACAGTACAACAGAACCCTAGTTGAGATTGCTACACTCCTCAAAATCACGCAGTAGCAGGAGATACTTCACATGTACCCTAGAAGAAGACATGCAGGAAGCAGTACACTGTCAATTAGCAACAATATATATGCATACGCTGATTGCATGATCCATGCCTCAGTCTCCTACGGACCCAATGAGAGAACCTCTCTTTTAAGCCAGTCCTAGCAGCTATAAAGTGATGGTGCACTCACCCCTAGGCAGGTGAAAAGTGTCCGTCTTCGGCCTCCAACGCTCTATAAATGCTAATAGCAGTGCATTATCATATTCATAATATGGAATCTACAAAGTATGCCAAAACCCTACCTATATCAAGTATGGCTGAGTACGAGCATTGGGAGTTGCACGATTAAAGTCAAATCAATCACGTAGAACTCGACGAAGCTACATAGAGGACATAAACCAAAACAAAATTAATTTATGTCATGGCAACTTAAACAAATTATTTTACAATTTCTAAATTTTCTAACTCTAGAAAATGATAATATAAAAAGGACTACCAATGACTAATGATATATATTTTTTAATACACCTATGATATTCACCTTCTAAACCAAATACATCTACTAAAACCTACAAATTATACCTTGCATTTAAAATGTCAAAGGCCGGATCCCTAACCTAAACTTGATTACAATCATATACTAGAAATAAACTCATTACATGGCTACATATTCAATTTAAATATTTATAATCAATTAGCAAAGAAAAATTACTTTTTTTGGTTCAAGTTAATGCCTAACAAAAATTTCTATCCTAAATTTTCAATGTACTAAGCTAAAATCTATAACCTAATTGGAATAAAATCATAAACTAATAAAAAAAATGGAGACACTAAATAGATCTTTAATTATTAAACTCTTTACAACATTAATTGCTTTACTTTAAGACTTTTTTTTTATTAAACTAAATATTAATATACAATTTTTATTGCTAATTACATTATCAATCATTAAGAATAAGTAACAAAAATTTCTATCCTAATCTTTCTCGTTCAAAGCTAGAGTCTCAGACCTAATTGAAATAATATTACAAACTTAAAAAAGTTTGGAGACACTAAATACAACTTTAATTATTAAACTCATCACAACATTATTTATTTAATTTTCATATTTTTTTATTAAACAAAATATTAATAATATAAATTTTTTCTTGCTAATTATACTATTACTTATAAAGAATAAATAATAAAAATTTCTATCATAACCTTTCAAAATACAAAGCTAGAGTCTCTAAATGGCGACGCTAAATAAATCTTAATTATTTAATAAACTTAAACATAATTAAATAATTTTTTGAACAAATAAAAATTCTATGTTTAAACAAACCAAGTAAGATTACAATTATACATAAGTCAAAACCTAACTTTTCTAACTAATTACTATATAATACACAAAATTAAATCATTTCACAGTAACAATGTGAAGAAATTAAATTAATTCCTTAACTTACATGTTACTACAGATTTCCTATTATGTGTCCACATTGATCTCTTTAGTGGATATTATTATTCTCGACCATACTTAAACTTTTCACTGTTATTGGAAATCTACTTTGCTCTTTTTCTTAACTTGCCTCACTTTGTACTATTCCTGTTACTAATATAATACATGGGACATGTGGCCCCCATCTGGCTTTTATATAGACAGGAAGCAGAATACATGAAACACCATCACGTATTTTTTGCACGCTCGCTAGAGAGAATGCACATAATACGTGAGAGGTTGTCACGTATTCTGTCTCATTCTTTGACCTCTTTCTATGCATGCAAAGGGGCTTGGAAATTGGAACCCATAAAACATGACATGGTTTCACGTATTATCAAGCTGGGATTCCACTGAATATGTGAATCTTTGTCATGTATTGTGTGCATTTTACGTCAAACTATTTCACGTATTGCTTTTATTAAAAAATAGTGTATATACATAATTAATCTTCCAATCGGTGCAAATGTGTAATAAAATTATTTTTTTTAATTTTATTTTGGTAAAACTCTCATTCATTCTCACCCTTTTTTAAACATACTTTTTTTGAACACTTCTTTTTTGGGAAAAAACTAATGCTGAACTCTTACTTGCACCCTCTCCACATACTAATTGTTACCACCAGATTAAAAGCAGATTGAGAATGATGAATTAGGTTTAATTGGGCCTATAGATGATATGAGGATTAGGCTGAATGTCTTCTTATGTAAATGGTTATCTCGACTGGGTCATTTCTTTTGAGTCATGATAAGAGTTTAAGGTCAGTTAGTAATATGACATGGAAGTTGCTAGCCGTAGTAAACATGTGACAATGGTTACCTAATAAGTGGAGCCATGAAATATGTGAATGGGGTTTAAGAGGGGAATGGTTATTACTCAAAGCTAGTATGATTTTAGACAACCACCAAGTCATGTTAACTGTTGCTGGAAGTTTTAATTATAAGAGGTTTATAGACGGTTACCTTAGCTTTGGAGATTTAAAATATGGAACGGTTGTCATTCATGAGAGCCAGACTAAGCCGTGGTAACCGTATATGTTATGGGGATGGTTTGAAGCCCCATAATCATTATAAAAGGAAGAAAAAGAAGAGAAAAGCACAACAAGTCAAAGATACACAATTTTTTACATACTTTTGTCTTAGCTTTTATTTTTAGGTGTAGTTTTAGAATAGTTCATCAACCTTGTAATTTCTGTTTACATGTTCTTTTGTGTTGTTGTTGATATTGTACTTCTCATTATCATCAATAAAACATATTTTCACCATCAATCCTAGTCCAAAGATTATTTCCTTTTAGTATTTGGAGAACCCATAACTAAGGGGTAGATTCCCCTCCTTGGCGGAATTGTCTGAAGCACTTTGAGATCAAGGTAGTTTTGCTTCTTGGCTTGGTTTAGTAATTTAACTTGGCCAAACAAATTTTATCGTAAACATATTTTTGGCACGTTTGGTGGGACCACAAGGATTGATATAAAAAAATTTCAATCTCCAGGTTTAGATTGTAAGTGGCGCAAGGAGTTACGCTCTACAAATATGAGTACTCCTGGAGCAATGTCGACAAATGCTAAACATGGAAACCGAAAGGGAGATGATAGTATGGTTAGTACTCCAGTGAATGAATCAGGTTCTAATTTGTCAGAGAATACTGCCGCTTTTGTTTCTCATAAAAATGGAACTCCAAATTCAACGTTTGTGGCTAAAAACAATGAGGATAAGCAGCCCATGACTATATCCACATCGTTTATTAGACAACAAATGGAATTGGGGGTGAATGATGTAATGTTGAATGTGTCAAAACAACTTCCAGATATCGTAAAACCTATGGTGTTGAATGTCTTACAGGGTAATGGCTAAAATATCAATACAGGAATGGTTCAGAATGATGTGATAGGATTAAATCCTATGCCGCCGTATGCAAGCCCTAGGGGGCATGTGAACTTGGTTAGGAGGCCTATTAATGCATATGGGCATTTAGGCTTACCACTAGTTGCAAATGACAGCTTTGGCTTGAATGCTGATCAACCGTGGAATATGATGTATGGTGTAAAGCAGAATATAACGAATGGATCTGGTATGGATGGTCCATGGGCTTTGGTGCCATATTCTATGGTACCCCAAGGAAGAAATCCTTCTATGGGTCCTATGAATTATGGTGCTAGCTTAAATCAAATGGCAAATTACTTGGGTCCAACACCAGATCAGTTGTGGAATGTTCCAAATCAAGGCCGAGACAGCCGTATAGGAATTTAAATAACCAGTTTAGTGATCAAAGAAGAATGGGTCCTCAGTTTTTGGATCCGAATGTAATTGCTAATGCAATGAGGCGTTATTTTGGAGTTCAATTGAGACTGTTGGAAGACCTATCTATAGAAGACCATATCCAAAATGGGTAGATAGGGTGCCTTTCCCATGTGGTTTCAGGGTTCTTGACTTTGCCTCATTCTCTGGTGAAGATGGAAGATCCTCGATAAAGCATGTTAGTAAATTTCTGGCACAATGTGTTGAGGCAGGACAAAACGAAGCATTACGACTTCAATTATTCCCTTTGTCTTTGACTGGTGTGGCTTTTTCATGGTATTCTTCTTTATCTCTTAATTCAATCCACAATTGGATGGATATGGAGAGTGTATTTCATGACTGATTTTATAAGCCATTACTAGAAGCTTCGATTTTGGATCTATTTGGAATTAAACAGCAAGTGAATCAACCAGTCTTTGATTTCATTGAAAGATTTAAGAAGTTGAAGGGTAAATGCAGTGTTCAATTACCCGAATTTGAATGTACTTCCATTGTCATGAATAATATGCATCCACAGCTCAGAGAAAAGTTAATTATCTCATAGTATGGTAATCTCTGTCAACTGGCATGGAAAGCTTCCAGAGTAGAACAATTTATTCATGAGAGAGATCAAAGATGTTCACACAAGATTGGTGGTAAACCTTCTAATTTCATTTCTATTATTGAATATGAGTCTGATAAAAAGTTTTGTGAAGAATAGATGTCTTTAGAAGAGGAAGTCATGGTAGTCTAGATAGTCAAGGGTAAGCCTTATTCATACCCTACACTAACTCCGGCTAAGGGAAAAGAAAAATTCATGCCAGAGCAAAAAAAGGGGGTATTTATTTGATATCACAAAGGTATATTAGATTTTTGACTTCTTATTGAAAGATAAGCAGTTGAAATTTCCTGAAGGACATAAGATCCCTTCTCCTAAACAATTAAAGAATCGAAAGTACTGTAAGTGGCATAGTTCAGACTCTTATTCTATAGTTAATTGTTTAGTTTTCAAAGGAGCCATACAAAAGGCATTAAAAGAAGGGAGATTAAAGTTGCCAGAAAAGAAGGCGCCTAGTATGACAATGGACACAAATCCTTTTCCCACGGCTACGGTTAACATGGTGTCAGTGTCTAATTGCAGCCGAGGAGAGAAATAAGTCAAGGAAGGAATAAGTCCAAAAAAGATGGAGAAAGTATGGAAGCCTAAGTCTGTGGTAGCAAAAGAAGAATCAACTAAAGGGGTTGGATCTGGTACAGCTACTCAAGCAAAGACAAAGAAGGATGGGAATGTAGAAATTCAAAGAGGTATTGTTTTTAATCATTTAAGTTTCCTAGTACAACAAGTTAACTATGCTGGTGGGCATACTATGCTCCAATTCAATAATTTGATGAGTCGTAGTTTTCATGGAAGAAAGGATGATAGGTTTCAGAGGGATTCGTTTCAAGGATTTGGTTACCATAAGAATGTACCTTATCCTAGAAACTTCAGAGGAAGAAGTTATTTTAATACACAACTGCCTCGGGTGACCAACCACCCTTTGCCTAGAGTAAATAGGTGAGCTATGGAGTTAAGTTACACAAGAGGACAACCAGCCGTGAGAATCACTACAAAAGATGATACGAAGCTTTAATCAAAATTAAGCAAAGATTCATCCAAACCATTCAGGATGGAAAACCGTTGAAGCAAATAAGAAAAAGAAAGAGAGTGAGAACATGAAGGTGCATACAAAGTCCCAGAAACGTTGGTTACAGAGGAAAATAGCATTTCAAAAGGTGAAAAAGAAGTTACAATCTCTAGAAAAAGGAAAAACTCCTGTCATGGTTGATGTTGATGATAAAAGAAAGAAAGAAACAGAAGCAATATTAGCTGTGCAGAAGTTGTGTTTTGGTGAGTCATCCTAAGATAATACTTTGCAAAAAGGTAGTTATATGGAAGATGAGTCTGATGATGATGATTTAGATGATTTGTTGATTATCGTAAATGATGAAAATTTAGACATGATGGCCGTTGTTGGAGTTTTGCCATCGGAGTTCACAGTTGATGAAAAGCAAGTAAATGCTTTGGAAGGAGATGTGATGGTGGAGGAAGCTGAATATATCTCAATCATCACTGAGAAGGAAAAGAAAAATCAAATCAAGGATGATCCTGTGATAGTGTTCGAAAGGCCAGAAAAACCTCACCATTTGAAGCCGCTTTACATCAAGGCTCTGGTTGATGGAAAGCCAGTTTCGCGAGTTCTAGTTGATGGAGGGGCAATAATGAATGTGGTGCCACTTGGAATATTGAAGAAATTAGGGAAACGCGTTGTAGATCTGAAGGAAACTAATATGAAAATGACCAACTTTACTGGGGGTACTACTTTAGCCGTGGGAATCTACATTGCTAAACTAACTGTAGGCTCTAAAATGGCTAATACAGTATTCTTTGTAGTAGATGCAAAACCTAGGTATTCTCTACTTTTGGGGCTAGATTGGATTCATGCCAATGAATGCATACCCTTTACACTACATTAAATGCTGATGCTTTGGAATCAAGGAAAAGTAGAGATAGTTCAGGCTGACCAGAGGCCCTTTGCAGCGGAGGTCAAAATGGTGGAAGCAAGCTATTATGACCTAGATTTCCAACCTTTGTCAATAGAATCTAGAGAAGGTGAGGATATGATTAAAGCAGTAAATTTCACTGTTAGAGACTTTCAAATTGAAGTTCAGGCCAAACCGCTGCCTTGTTTGGAGCTATTTGATGAATATGAGCCATGAAAAGTTGGCAGAAGAAGTCTTACAATGGTACAAGCCTATTCCATTGAATGCAGAATCATGGACTGTGTTCAACAGAGTGAGGCGACTGAGAAAGATTTTGAAGAAAATGAAGAGGAAGAAGTATATCCATCCATAAAGAAAAATCAGTCCAGGTTTGAGGCACAAGATCCATTACTTGAAGTCAACTTGGGTACGGAATAGGAACCGAGGATGACTAAGATTAGTGGATTATTGAGTCAGGAATATCAAGAAAAATTATTGGAATTGAACCAACAATATAAAGATTGTTTTGCATGGGATTATCATGAGATGCCTGGTTTGCCAAGGGAATTAGCTGAGCATCGCTTACCTATTAGAGAAGGATACAAACCTTTCAGACAGCCGCTGCGACGCATTAATCTAGAGTTACACCAGAAGATCAAACAAGAGATTGAGAGATTATTAAAGGATGGATTTATGAGAATGGCTAGGTATGTTGAATGGTTGTCAAACATTTTGCTGGTAATTAAAAAGAGTGGTCAAGTCAGAGTTTGTATTGATTTTAGGAATTTAAACTTGGCTACGCCTAAGGATGAGTATGTCATGCCTGTGGCAGATATGTTAATTGATTCTACTGTTAGAAATAAAATTATGTCTTTTATGGATGGTTATTCAGGGTATAATCAAATTCTAGTTTCTAGTGATGATGTGCATAAAGTTGCATTCCGTTGCCTTGGAGCTATTGGTATTTTTGAGTGGGTGGTTATGCCATTCGGTTTGAAAAATGCTAGAGCAACATATCAGAGGGCAATGAATGCTAACTTTCATGATTTAATTGGTAAAAGTATGGAAGTATACATAGATGATGTAGTAGTTAAGTCAGCTGAATTTCAAAAACATTTAGTTGATTTAGAGCAGGCTTTCATTAGAATGAGAAAACACTCATTAAAAATGAATCCAGCAAGGTGTGCTTTTGGTGTCTCGACTGGTGACTTCCTAGGCTTCTTAGTACATTATCAAGGTATTGAGATTGATAAAAAAAAAAAAAAAAGCTAAAGCAGTATTAGAAGCTAGACCTCTAAGTAACAAGAAAGAATTACAGAGTCTCATTGGAAAAATCAATTTTATGAGGAGGTTTATCACTAATTCTACTGGAAAAATGAAGGCCTTTTCTCCATTATTAAAATTAAAACAATCTGAATAATTTGTTTGGGCAAAAGAACAACAATTAGCTTTTGATTGAACTAAGAAATGTTTAGCAAGCCCACCAGTGTTAGTACCACATGTCATTGGAAGGCCACTAAAGTTATATATATCAACGGCATGGGATTCAATTGGAAGTTTATTAGCCTAGGATTCAGAAGATAGCACAGAAAGAGCAGTATATTATTTAAGCCGTACACTTAATGATGTTGAAACAAGAGTTTGCTATTTGGCTGATTTTTTTCTTGAAGAATATTCAGAGTGTGTGCATCTGGTATAACTTCTATCTCCAGAATATTGGCAATAACTTCCCAAACGGCTTCAGTAGGAGAGTCTTCTCCAGGAAGAGGCGTAGTAGGCGTGTCGAAGTATTTTGCTAAATCTTCAGCATAAATGTTGAGTGGCTGACTGATAGAAACAAGGGTTGTGTGTACATCTTTAGCTTGATTAATGCTCACTACTGCTGCTTCAATATCACTCTCCCCGGCCAAGATGAGTGCTTGATCAGCAAGGGAATGCATACCACTTGTATTTGGGAGAACCTGATGTTTTTGCTGTTAAGAGGGAGAAATTTTAGGTTAGATGCTAAAGTTTTTTGGAAATCAAATGATTATAATAAAGTAGATACATACTCTGGATTTGGTTATTAGATTCGAAGAAGAGTTGTGCCCTGAAGAATGAGTAACCCTCTTAGGTAACTTGGTGGCTGTAAATGTCTTCTTTTTCTTCTTGGGTGAGGGAGTTATTGCCATGGTTGTAAACAAAATTGAAATCAGGGAGATATATATATATATATATATATATATATATATATATATATATATATATATATATATATATATATATATATATATATATATATAGAGCAATTAAAAGAAGAGAGATGAAGATAATGAGTTACCAGATACAGGATCATTTGTAGTAGGAGTGGGAGTTGTTCTTTTTCTCCTCTTTTTCTGTGGTGGTTCTACTCAGCCCCATACATTTTGTCAATATAAGTGTGAATATCATCCTTGAAGACTGCTGAGAGCAAAATTCTCCACCATTCCAAGAAATTGGGAGTTTCTGACGGCTCTGGATTATATGTCATAAATTGGAAGCCAAGAAGAGTTGTTTTCTGTTCATCTTCAATTTTTTCATTTGTTCCATACTTAGAAAAGGACGTTCTACTGATGAGAGTATAGTAGTAGATTGGGCAAGGATATCTTGGACAAAACCCAATTGCCGGGCGAAGAATTGGGGACAATATGACTCAACTGAAGTGTTTTATCTCCTAGAGGTTGGTCTTAAACCACTCAACAAATCACGAGGAAAAAGGACATAAGGTAGATGATCTTGCAATAACGTGATGTCATATCCTGAGGCTATGTATGGGTCTATTATAATCCATCTGGGTCCGAACCTTGAATCACGGTAAGGAAAATAGTCTAGACTTTGCCGTGGAGATATCTCAAAAAGTTTAAGGACTATCTCATGAGTGGTCCTGATAGTCACGGGTACAGATACATAAAGGTTTCCATAGATAGCAGGCAAAGGAGTTCTAAGAGACCAGTTGGTATAAACTCGGGTAAATATACATTGGCCTATAAATTAAGAAACCAAAGAGGACCTTGGACATTCTCTATAGAATTACCTTTCCTTAATTCCTCTACCATATTGGACATACTCCTATAAAAGGTAGAAAGGAAGAGTGATCCTAAAGATAGGTGCCTATTTGACATTATAGCAGCTACTATGTAAGAATATTCTAGTACAATGGCGGTGGAACTAATACTGAAAAAAATACTTACATAGCCAAAATAGCAGAATGGCTGCATGTTCATCTTCGGCTATCGGGCCAGAATTGTGTGAGTTGACTTAGAGAAAATTGGAGTATGGAGCTAACTTTTTATTAAATTTGACTCCTAAGTTGTCTCCAAAATGATCACTGGCAGTCGAGATAGATTCCCCTACGATTGGCAAGCCGAGGATTGCAGCAACGTCCATTAGAGTGGGGGTAAGCATCCCGAATAGAAAGATAAACCCATTAATGTTAGGGTTCCAAAAGCCGAGCAGGGAGAAAATGAAATGGGGGTTACATGGATACTCTTTGATGCTAAGTTTGATCATGTCGTAGATACCCCATCTAGTCCACTCTCTTCTTTTAGCTTTTGATATGCGCTCAACCCAAGCTTCATATCCAGGGGTGAGATGTGGCCAGGCGCGAAAATCTGCTGGACATTTAGTGATATTGAACCATTCTTCTGTGATGAGGAGTTGGTTATCAGTTGATGCAAGGAAGTGATTAATGTGCTCCCGTCCAAAAATAGGGTCTGGTAGGATCAGGTTCAATCGATAAGTTTGGGTATCTTCATTGACAGGTAAGTAAATTCTCATGGTGGAATTAGAATTGATTGAGAAGTGTTTAGAAGGGTTGAAAAAGGAAAGGTGGCTGGATGTCGTTTAAAGAAAATAAGGGAGTAAAGAAAATATGAGAAAAGGAGTTGAAAAGAGAACGATGTTGAAGTTTAAGAAGTGTTACAATGATTAGAAGATAAGGGTTGTTTTTTTTGTTTCCATATTTATAGGAGGTCTGTTGTAACGGGTCTAGTATTTATTAGGGTTGGTGATATATCTGTTACACCCATTAATCCAATTTCGTTATTTGTTTTATGGGTGTAGGGGGCATATGTTACCACCAGATTAAAAGTAGATTGAGAATGATGAATTGGGTTTAATTGGGCTTATAGATGATATGAGGATTGGGCTGAATGTCGTCTTATGTAGATGGTTATCTCGGCTAGGTCATTTCTTTTGAGCCGTGATAAGAGTTTAAGGTTAGGTAGTAATATGACATGGAAGTTGCTAGTCTTAGTAAACATGTGACAACGGGTACCTAATAAGTTGAGATGTGAAAGATACAAATGGAGTTTAAGGTAGGAATGGTTATTACTCAAAGATGGTGAGATTTCAGACAACCACCGAGCCTTAACTGTTGCTGGAAGTTTTAATTATAAGAGGTTTATTGACGATTAGCTTAGCTTTGGAGATTTAAAATATGGAACGGTTGTCGTTCATAAGAGCCAAACTAAGCCGTGGTAATCGTATATGTTATGGGGGATGGTTTGAAGTCCCAGAATCATTATAAAAGGAGGAAGAAAGAAGAGAAAAAGCACGACAAGTCAAATATATGCAATTTTTTACATACTTTTGTCTTAGCTTTTATTTTTAGGTGTAGTTTAGAATAGTTCATCAACCTTGTAATTACTGTTTTCATGTTCTTTTGTATTGTTGTTGATATTGTACTTCTTATTATCATCAATAAAACATATTTTCACCATCAATCCTAGTCCGAAGCTTATTTCCTTTTAGTATTTGGAGAATCCATAACCAATAGGTAAATTCCCCTCTTTGGTGGAATTGTCTGAAGCACTTTGATGTGTTTAGAGTTTTTGCTTCTTGGCTTGGTTTATTAATTTAACTTGGCCGAACAAATTTTATCGTAAACACTAATACTAAATCTGTTTGATGTGTTTAGAGTTACAAGTTTATATAGAGAGTGAAATATTATTTTTTAATATGAGTCCACCAAAGGCAAATTCAAACCCGCAATTTATATTTAATTCAACGGTAATTATTATTAATTTTTTTCTTTTTTTGTCATCTGGTAAATCCATCATTGACCAGTTCTATATTATTTTAATATTTTTCCACAATTCGCCTTTGGTGGATTCACTTTTTCAGCTTTTTTAAAAACATAGGGGCTGTTTGGGTGCTGTTTTTAAAACAGTTTTTGAATTTTAAAAACAAAAGCTTAATAAAATTTGTTTGGTAAGTTGTTTTTTTAAAATTATTTTTAAAAATGAAAAAACAACCTGTGTGTTTTAAAAACAAGAAACCAAAACCAATTTGAAGCTGTTTTATAAAACACGCGGTGGTATATTTGTAAATACAAAGGGTTATTATTTTGTGCCTTCGTTCGATCCTCCTTGTAAGAGGTTTCATGTTCTTTTTTGTTGATTTCTCAGAGAGCACCACACACCCACATACTCACCACACGAGCTCATCCCCCCTCAGAGAGAACCACGCAAACCACGAGCTCAGCACACCACAGCCCCACTCGCAGGCGAGCTCATCCCCCATTCGCCAGCGAGCTCATCTCGTGAGCTGGTCCAGCATTCGTAGGCGGAGGAGAGTTGCTCCACAGTTCGAGACCGAGCCCAAGCGACCCCAGCAACCTGCGTTTGAGACCGAGGATCATGCGACCCGTGCCGCTTCGCTCAGATCCGAGACCAGCACGACCCGGGCCTAAGAAGCTCTTCCGCGACCAAGCGAGCGGGCCTGTCGCACTCAAGCTTCTGAGACCGAGAGTGACCCTGGCGACCTGCTTCCGCGCTAGATCCGAGACCCAATGCCAACGACCAGTCCTTGTAAAGCTCCTCCGTGACCAAGTGCTGGCGGCTCAGGCCTGGCGACCAAGACCGCGCGATCAGCTGTGCTCCGACGTTGTTCGCGGTTGTTCTCAGCTTTTTTTGTTTTTCTTTTGTTTTTTGAATGTTACTGATGATGAAGTGTTTGGGGTTGGGATTGGGTTTGTGTTTGTAATATTGGATTGTGGTTGATGAATTATTGATGATGATGATAAATGTTGTGGTTGATGATGAATTATTGACGACGACGATGATGATGAACGTTGTGATTGATGATGAATGTTAATAATGATGAATTATTGATGATGAATGATGAATTATTGGATTATTAATTTTAAAAGTTGTTTTTTAAAAAAATTATCCAAACAAATTTTTCATTTTTTATCATTATAAAACTGTTTTTAAAGTTAAATTGCCAACCAGATTTTTCTATTTTTTTGTTTTTAAAAATTGAACTTAAAATTATTTTTTAAAACAGTTTTTGAAAACAAAAACAAAAAAACACTTCCAAACAGTTCCATACTTTTTCTTCTCCACCTATGGTAGATTCACTCTGCAACGCCATACGCAAATTTTTCCCAAAACAGATCATATATATGTTAAACACCACTTTAAAAGCCATATAATAAAAAAAAACCCATGATCTGTACATTGGAGTGAAACCCATTATTGGACTTGGATAGTTGGATTAGTTAAACATTTACTATTAAAAAAAACTAGTAAAAAGTAAAAGCCAATCCATGCCTCAAGCATCCTTGGTGGGGTTTCCATGTCCGGACAAATTTCCCCAAACGTTCTCCATTGTACCGTTAGAGTTAGAGATTCATTCGTACTCGCTGTTGCACGTGACACGCGCGTGACCATACCCCCACATTTGAATTCGGACACTGAGCGCCTTTTCTCTCAGATCCACTTTAATTGAACTCATCAACGTCCACAATCCACATTCAAAAATCGCACCCTCTTAGCCCTCTCTTTCAAAACTCAAACGCAACTCGCGAAACCCTTTTTGCTTCCTCCTCCTCTTCTTTCTTCCCTTTTCCTCTCTGTTTCTCTCACACTACGGTCGCTCGCTCCGTTCCACTCTCTCAGGTAAGCAATCTCAGTTACCAAAATACCCTTCCCATCGAAGCCTCTTTAGCTCCAACACTTCGCGCTTTTTCCCACAATCAAAATACTCACTAGATCGGAATCGGAGTGTGATGCGAAACCAAGTTCCCTGAGTTGATTCTCGCGTTTTTTACTCGGTTCTAGGGTTCTTCCGATTCCAACGTTGGTTTGAGCTAGCTGTTAGTATTACCGATGGAACACTCGGATGGGAGAGGCGCAGATTCAGCGCAGTGCGTTCGAGTCGCGGTCAATATTCGTCCCCTCATTACTTCCGAGCTCCTGCTTGGATGCACCGATTGCATCTCTGTCGTTCCCGGCGAGCCTCAGGTATGCGTAAAAATTTGCTATTAACTGCGATTGTTTTGTTAATTCATAATTTCGTGTGGTGTATCAAAATTTCAGTGTTTAGTTTGAGTCTCGTTGTATTGTGTGTTGGAAACTTGTGAATTTTTGGTAAATGTGTTATGCGTAAGAACTTTTTATATATCGTTAGGGGCTCTGTTGATTGATTCCTCTGTTTTACTATAACTGGTTGAAGGGTGATTTTGTTGAATCTGTGTTAATGTATATTGTCATCAAATGGATGTGGAATTTTTTACTGGAATTGAGGTGATGTTGTTGCTGCGAACTTGTGATAGGTGCAAATTGGGTCTCACGCATTCACATATGATTATGTTTACGGTAGCACGGGTTCGCCTTCCTCTGCAATTTATGATGACTGTGTGGCTCCCCTTGTTGATGCACTGTTCCATGGCTACAACGCAACGGTTCTTGCATATGGCCAGGTGATGATTTTCATGTATAGTTGGTTCTGGCTCGTTTTGTTGTGACTTGTGATGATTTTTCACTTCAGAAGCCTTGTTTTGATGTTTTTAGTATGTGTTTTAGTAGTTTATAGTTGTGCTTTTTTTGTTTTCAGACTGGATCTGGAAAGACATATACAATGGGAACCAACTACACAGGGGAGGAGAGTGCAGGTGGAATTATACCTAGGGTAATGGAGACCATATTCAAGAGGATTCAGACTATGAAAGAATCAACTGAATTTTTGATTCGAGTATCATTCATTGAGGTAAAACAACTCTGTTAGTTATTGAGTTTTCTCTGCAATTTAGATGGGATTTTTAATTTTTAAAACTTAAACTGCTCAATGATGACAGATATTCAAGGAAGAGGTATTTGATTTGCTTGACCCTAATTCGTCTAGAGGAGAAGTGGCATCTACTGCAAAGGTTGCTGTGCCTAGTAGGGTTCCCATACAAATCAGAGAAACAGTGAATGGGGGGATAACTCTAGCTGGCGTGACAGAAGCCGAAGTTAAGACAAAAGAAGAAATGTCGTCTTATCTCTCACGTGGTTCGTTGTCACGGGCCACTGGGAGCACAAATATGAATAGTCAATCCAGGTAAACCACCATAAAAAAGTATAAACGTTTTGCCTTATGAATAATTTTTTTCATTTGATAAAAATGAGTCCAATACGGTGCACATTGAAATTTACTCTCTGATGAGAATTTATTTATTTATTTTTCCTGGTTTGCTGGGAAATAACATAGTATGATGCAAACATGGTTTATGTGTTTTGTCTAGTCGTTCACATGCTATCTTCACTATCACAATGGAGCAAAAGAACGGTGATGATGTGCTATGTGCTAAACTCCATTTGGTGGACCTTGCTGGTTCTGAACGTGCAAAAAGGACTGGTGCAGATGGCATGCGTTTGAAGGAAGGTACATCCTTTTGTTAGTAGTAGTAGTAATACAACATAATTTGTAGGGTCAGTAATACAAAAATAATATATTCTGTCGTTTATCATATTTTTCTGAACAGAATTTTGAAGTTTGAGTTAACACCCAACGTTTCTGCTGGCTAAGTTTTATAAATGCAAGCTGTTACGTATGTTTTTTAGTAATCAATTATGGCTTTTCTTGGTTTAGGCATTCATATCAACAAGGGTTTATTGGCTCTTGGGAATGTAATAAGTGCATTAGGAGATGAAAGAAAGCGAAAAGAAGGAGGCCATGTACCATATCGTGATAGCAAATTAACTCGGCTACTTCAGGTTTGCACAATGTTTGTTTTGTTTATCTTGATCATGTGGGATTTATATTGAAACTCTTATCTTGAAATTTATCCTCAAAAGTCATTGTTGCAGAAAGATGTGATAGTTGAGTTTTACTAATAGTAATATCTATGCCATGGATCATATTATATTATCATGACATGCAATTGATTAATGAATGCACAGGATTCTCTTGGGGGAAACAGCAAAACGGTGATGATAGGTATACTATACGTACTTAATGCTGGCATTTTGAAACATTATACTATTCCTATATACATGTATCAAATTATCAATTAATCTGGTGGGAATGCTGCAGCATGTGTTAGTCCTGCTGACACCAACGCTGAAGAGACATTGAACACTTTAAAGTACGCGAACCGTGCTCGGAACATTCAAAACAAGGCAGTTGTGAGTGCTTTGTAATTGTGCACTTTATCCTTTTCTTTTGCCTTGTAGGTGGGGTTTGATGTCTCTTACATTTGATGGATTTGATCTTTTGTTTCAGGTTAATCGTGATCCACTGGGAGCTCAGATGCAGAGAATGCGGAGTCAGATAGAGCAACTGCAGGCTGAGCTTCTATTTTATAGAGGTGATGCTGGTGGACCATTTGAGGAACTTCAGGTACATCATTATTTTCAGAAAGCATCTGAATTTGATCCCTTGTATGCCAGTTATAGGTTTCTGATGTCCTTTTTTCCCCAGATTCTTAAACACAAAATATCCTTACTTGAAGCAAGCAATGCAGAGCTGCAGCGGGAGCTTCAAGATCGACGTGTAACATGTGAAAGTTTAACACAGTGTGCCTGTGATGCTCAGGTCTTTCTCTAATCCTTTATGTTTTAATCTCTAATAAAAAATTTTCAGTTCCTTACATCATGTTGAATATTTATAGGTTGAAAAGGACCAGCTGATAATGAAAATAGAATCGCTTCGAAACGGTAAATCTTGGGATGAGATAGACTCAAATGCAAATCAGGTTTGAACTTTGAAAGTATAAACTCATTGCTTATACAGGGTCCAATTATGTCCTTCACTGACTAATGGTCTGAATTTGCTTGTAGGATTACGATCTGGTGAAATCTTATGTGTCAAAGATCCAAGATCTAGAAGTTGAATTGCAGCATTTGAAAAGATCAAACCCGAAGCCTAGCCATTTTGTTGATTATATTGATTCAGATGATAGTGGATTCCGGTCAAAGAATGCTTTATTTGCTAGTGGTAATGAATACTCATCTGACTCTGATACCAAATCTGTGGACATAACAGGTAACATAATGGACTTTGTTTTCTGAGTATCATTATTTTAATTGATTGTTAATGCTTGTGGTTGATGCCAACATTATTTTTGACAAATTTGTTCTGTTGTGGTGTGCATAAAATTTTTGAGATGATGACTTGATTTGTCAAAGCCAGATTTATATAAGTTGACATTTTAGTTTTTTTTTTTTCCTTTTTGCACTTTCCCTATCATTCTGAATTGATATTGAATCCTAAATATTAGACAGTGTTTAAATTATTGCAACTGGTATGCAGATGATGTGGAAGATCATGCAAAGGTGATAGAACACTCTTCTCTGCAAGAAAAGTTTGATAGGGAGCTCAAAGAATTGGATAAGAAACTTGAACAGAAGGAGGTAAAAGTTGCTAGAAATTGGTTTAAACATATGAAGGCATTAAGTATTTTGTTTTGTCGAGTTTTGATATGCTGGTATCTTTATCAAAATTTGCAAATTCAATATATATGTGACTTGCAATTTTTTACATGTTTAGTATCTTTATCAAAATTTGCAAATTCAATAGATATGTGACTTGCAATTTTTAACATGTTTAGTATTGACATATAACACGTTTTGACTGCCTAAATTTTTCCCTCTTGTTGCAGGCTGAAATGAAGGTTTTTAGTAATGCTGATACTTCAGTTCTTAAGCATCATTATGAAAAGAAACTGCTCGAGTTAGAACAAGAGAAGAAAGTTTTGCAGGTAATTGATATGTGCTTTTCCATCTTGTTGTATTGCATTTAAGATGTTCTGTAATAATTCCATTCCCTTTCTATATTACTGGTAGAGAGAAATTGAGGAACTTAGGTGCAATCTTGCAAATATTTCATCGACCTCCGATGAAGGCGCTCAAAAGCTAAAGGAGGACTATCTTCAAAAGTTGAATGCACTTGAAGCACAGGTGAACTTATTATTTTAAATATCTTAATTCTTAATGGCCACTCAATGCAGTGAACTGATTTTTTGCTATTTAGGTTTCTGAGCTGAAGAAGAAACAAGATGCTCAGGCTCAACTCTTGAGACAAAAACAGAAAAGTGATGAGGCTGCAAAACGACTTCAAGATGAGATCCAGAGAATCAAATCTCAGAAGGTGCAAGGGTCTTATCGTTGAAACTTGTATTTTCAGTTTGAAGTTGAAAGCTGCTAAGTTTTTGTATCATTACTGATTGTTTATTTATTTTATTTAGGTTCAACTGCAACATAAGATTAAGCAGGAGTCTGAACAATTTAGGTTATGGAAAGCATCCCGTGAAAAAGAAGTTCTCCAGGTAAATGCAATGTGGAAGAATTTCCTAGAACTCTTCTGTTGTAAAATATCCTTGATTTTTATTGATGCATTATACAATCGTATAGGGAGAAATCTTTCCCTGCTTGTGGCATTCATTTTTGCCATTGGATAATGGCACTGCAATTTTATGACTGTTTAGACTTTTAGGTTATTTGATAACCTCTTACATAGACAGGATGGCTAGCTCAACATCTCTCACTGAATCCTTCTAAACAAATTGATTAGTTATAATAGTGAATCATCTAATGCATATTTGATCAATTACCAGCTGAAAAAGGAAGGGAGGAGGAATGAATACGAGATGCATAAGCTGTTAGCTTTGAATCAGAGGCAAAAGATGGTATGTTGATGTTCAAAGCACTCGTTGTCGTGGTCTTATTTGGATGTCGGTTGTTGACACTATTTATTTATTGATCGTAGGTGTTGCAAAGAAAGACAGAAGAAGCTTCCCTGGCTACAAAAAGGCTAAAGGAACTTCTGGAATCTCGAAAGGCTTCCTCGCGTGAAACTACAGGTAGATTTATGGCGTCTTATAGCCCTTTTCTCTTTTTTTGTGAGCTTATTTAATGGAAGTTCATTTTTTGTTTACTGGTGCCGCAGGAGGAAGTGGTCCTGGAATTCAGGTACTCCAAGTTTGTGAATTGTACGCGGATTAAAATTATTTTCCTACACATTCATTGTTGCTTGATTTTTCTGGCTATATACTTCTGAGTTCTTGTATGATGATTTTGCTGAATATACATCGTAATTCCACACTTATTATTGAGTGGATGTCTTGTTCATTGGTAACTTCTGCTTGACATATCTGTTTCAATTTGAAGGCTTTGATGCAGGCAATTGAGCATGAGCTTGAAGTCACTGTCCGAGTGCATGAAGTACGTGCAGAATATGAGCGTCAAATGGAAGAGTATGTGCCGTTTCTACATATAGTTTCTTCTAAAATATGGGGTTGTGGACCTTTAGATTGAGTTGTTGGAGTACCTGAATAAATTTTTTAGCATAGATTCGAACAATATGTTGATGGGTTGGACTTGTGAAAGCCCCATGCCTTTTTTATTGTGAGAATTTGATAATTCATATTATTTTCACCTTCTTTAAATAGAAATGATGTGTAGAATAGAGATAGTGGACAAAATAATTTTTTCAGGATTCGTATTTATTTTGTATGCAAACTTCACTTAAATTTTCTGTCAGAATCGAACTTAAAATGTGAGAAAACTTGAGCAGATCTACGAAATCCTGCCATAAATGTTTTAAAATAATCACTGGTGGATGTTATTAGCAGTGTTTTTGAGGTAGTGCTCAAGAAGATTTCCATTCATGTGGTTTTTGTTCAGCAAGTGCAAGCATCGAGTGACACTTTGAATCTTTGCCACAAAAGCTGAACGGGACTCAGTAGCTTGAGGTGTCGAGGGATTTTAGTTTAGGTGGTATCACAGCTCTATGTATTAAAAAACTGAGCGGGACTCAGCAGCTTGAGGTGCCGAGTGATTTTAGTGTAGGTGGTATCACAGCTTTGCCTGTGGGTGTGGTGTGTGTACACGTTAAACATGCTTTCAATACAAAGGTGAGCTAATTTTGGAGCTGTGCTCACAACTCCAATAATTGCTGCTTTCAGGAGGGCTAAAATGGCCAAGGAGATTTCCAGGTTAAAAGAAGAAGCAGATATGATGAAGCTAAACAATACAAGGTGAAAAAGCCATCTACACCATTCAATTATGGCACAATTTCATGATTTTTCCTTTCCACTCTATTTTTGACAATGTCTGTTTGGTTTCTAATGTAGTGGTGGTGTCGTATCAATGTCTCCGGGCGCAAGAAGTTCAAGGATTTTTGCCCTTGAAAACATGCTTGCTACTTCTTCTACAACTCTAGTGTCTATGGCGTCTCAGTTGTCAGAGGCAGAAGAGCGGGAACGAGTTTTCAGTGGCAAGGGACGTTGGAACCAAGTCCGGTCCCTTGCCGATGCCAAGAATTTGATGAATTATCTGTTCAATTTAGCATCTTCTTCTAGGTAGTAGTTTATATCATTAGCAAGGAAATTTTCAGTCAAGGATATAGTCTGCTAGAATTATAGATAGCATACTAAAATGCAGAATCTGTTGAATCTGCATTTATCATTTCTTGATGATATAACTGGACATTTTCACTGCTTTTCTTTATTTCAGGTGTATGGTACGAGATAAAGAAGTTAGTTGCAGAGAAAAGGATATGGAGATAAGAGATTTAAAAGAAAAAGTAGTAAGGCTAAGCTGTTCACTTCGACAGATGGAGATGCAGAAGGCTGAGCTCATTCATCAGTTGAAGTTGCTGGTTAGTATGTGCTAAGAGATGTCATGCTTTTTCCCTTCTCCCGGTTAATAAGTATCCATTTTCTTTGGAAAACTCATATTGCTTCAACTTTATGACAGAGTGCAAAGAGGTACTCTGAATCGGTGGGGGATTCAGTATATTCTGACATAAATATGGGACATAAGTATGGCTTGCGCAAACCGGTAGGTCTCTCACATATCATTAGCTCTTCCTAAGAGATTCTATGTCATCATAAACAATTTTTATTTTTTTGGTGTTTCAATCAATGATCAACTGGTTATCATTCAGGAAAACCGGCGATCTACCTTTTTATTCGAGGACATGGATATTTCTTATTCAGATTCAGATGAAGATTATGTTGTAGAGGCAAGTGATGATGAGTGGGTAGAGTCAGAAAAATTACAGGTTAGGAAAAGAAAATCTAAAAGAAGCATGGAAAACAGTCAGTCTAATATCAGTTCAGAGGATGTCAAAGATAATTCAGCAGAAGAACCTGAAGGTGCATCTGGGGAAATTGCCCAAGATGTTTGCTGCTCCTGCAGTAAATCCTCTTCTTGCAAGACAAATAAATGCCAGTGCAGAGCTCTGGGCAGCAGTTGTGGGAGCTCTTGTGGTTGCCTCGCATCCAAGTGTGCCAACAGAGAATCAGTCTCAAATGAGTCACAAGAGCCAACACAATCTGCATTGGTTGAAGGGTCCAGAAATGATTATAGTATTGAGCAATCTGATAAAGACCGCCTTCTTGCCACCCAAGGCGCTGAGTTGCTCCAGGGTGCACTGATTGATAGGCCTGCTGAGACCAACAATGGTCATGGGTCTAGAAAGGCTCTATCTGACATTGGAAACACACTGGTCAGTCAGTTACGCTTAAAGTCATAATTTTATTAATCTTATTTTCTTTTTTTGTCCTTTCATTTCATTGCATTGAAACTGGATATACTTGAAATTGCTTCAGATTAATATTCACATGCATTTTTTAGTTTAGTATGATGATATGGCAGCTCTACTAAACTACTAATGTTTCTTTTTGCAGGCCAAATCAAATGCTCCGAAGGCTAATAATCAGAGGAAAAAATGGCGGAAATCCACAATAGTTCTTGTTTCAGATCCGCCACCTTCCTTGCAGCCAGAAAATTCTGAAGCCCTCAAGAAAGAAAATAATACCGTGAGTGAAGCAAATGAATCCATGAACATGCCGCAGAAAGTAGCGCACTCATACAGACCTGAAAATGCTTCGGCGGTCCCCAAGGCGGAGAATAATTTTATGGAGACAGATATTCCTTTGAAAATACCACGCGCAATGCGAAAGCAAGTGCCATCCAGCAGTGGCGTTCCATTTGGGGACAGGAATGCTGCTAGTAAGGCAGATGAATCCGTCAACAAGAAGGAGCCCGAAGTCTTAGATGCCAGAAGTCCGATCAGACAGAAAAGAACACTTGAGAAAGAAAACAATGGACGCTGATCTTGCATCCTGTTTCTTGCGCCATACTCTTATGGTGCATTTGAAGACAGAACACTCTCGAGGTTGGGCTTTTGACCTGAATTGTAACGAAAAAAAAAGAAAGAAAAAAAAGCAAGAAAGAAGACTCACGTGGTGTTTCGAGTGGCTAGAAATGTGTATCATGTTGACTTTTGGTTTGTCCTCAGTACGGAAATAGATTTTGGCTTCCTTTTGTTGGTTATTATTACATTTTAGGTGAGCGATTCCGCCCTAACGAAGGGAGGTCAGCATGGGCTGAATACCTCATTGGGAAATTACCGTTTCTTCCTCATTAACTAATTAAATTTGAAGAATCTTTCTGCTTCGTTTGCTCGTCTTTCATCTGTAAAAAAATGGAGTCTTAAATTGTTTGGTACGAATGGCTTTGGATAACATTACATTGAATTCATCACCAGCTGTGGTTTCTCTACTCGAGGCTCAGGACCAATGGAATATATTACCATGCTATCCTGACAGTGACATTATTATTATTTTGGTCGAATTGTTATTATTATAATTTATTCTTTTGGGTCGAATTATTTATTTGTTTATTTTTTTCTGGGTCAACAATGGTTAATTGCTTATCAATGTGATAAATTTTTTGTTTTGTTTTTTTATTATGACTATCATGAGCAAATTGTGAATTTATGATAGGCTTTTTTCTGGGTCAGGGTGTTAATGGATTGAGAACCTGTGATGAAAGGAGATCAAACCAAGTGGGCTTCTGGTTTTGGGCCTCGCTATCAATTAATAACATTTCTTTGGTATCACGCCATTATTAACATTGACAAGTATTGATGACCCACACGACCCAAAAAAAAAAAAAGTAATGTTGATCCAGAAAAATGAAACATTGATAAGCATAGATATAGTTCTATATGCATTTTTTTTGTTTTCTCCGGTTAAAATCTTATTAATAAGCAAAATTTTAGGGTGGGAGGATGATGCCCTAATTCAAAGTAGAGACTTAGAGAGTAATAATAAAGGAACTTACATTTACTTCACTTCAAACAAACGAGTAGGGTTTGAAATCTTTATTATTGAATAATTGCCCATTAAGTATTTCTCCCGTTTGTCTAACACAAATAGGATAAATAAGATTAGGTATATGCATCGTTACTTTGAGTTCATAAAACTTGTCCTCAAAGGATCTAGATTGATGAAATATTATTGCAATCAAGTCACTTTGAGATGTCATGTTTTTTATTTATTATTATTAATAATATTAATAAAAGTTTAGATGGGCTTGACACTGATTATTTCACCAAAACCAAGGCATACTTTTAATGGGATTCTTACATGATTACCTATAAATGAAGACCTTATAGTAATTAGTGGGAGTCTAATAGAATAAGAATTGATTTCATGTTCATGCGTGTCACACTCCATTTGCAAGATGATGTGTTCTATAGTTCCAGTACTTGTTTTCCGTAGCATTTGATTCTCTATACGATTTGAGTCACATGTGGAGTATGAGAATTGACATGTATTTACTTACATTGTTTTTGGGTATATGCATTTAATTCTCTATACGATTTGATTCACATATAGAGTATGAGAATTGACATGTGTTTACTTACATTGTTTTCGGGTATATGCATTTATTAGTTACATATGATAAACAATTCTGTACCAAAAAAATATGATAAACAATTTATAACTAAGATTTTGGTTTGAGATTTTGTTTTTTGGTACATGCATTTATTAGTTACAATGTGAGAAACAAGTTATGTAATGTCTCCTATCATTTTCACACTTTCACCAGTTTTCTAATGTAATATTTTATTGTTGGATTATGCAGGCTAGTAAACATCACATAAGCTGTGTTGTTCCACCGTTGCTGCCACGAAAATGAATAAAGCATCTAATAATTAAGCAGTGTTGATTATGTTTGCTTGTGGACCCAAAAAAGTGATGGTGATACTCCAATACGAAGCAACTTGCCCGTACCACGTGGCTCATGAGAATTGGTTGACTCATGAGGTGTGTTTTTTCGGTGAACAACTCACGAGGTTTGCAATGCACAGCCTTTCGTTGGATAAAAGAAATAACAAGAAAGAAAATAATTGTATTTGCCTTTTTATGATGAATGATTGAGGGGCTGTAAGCCCTCCAAAATAATGATGAATGATTGAGGAAGAAATAAATCCCAATTTAATACTCAATTTAATCCTAGTTTTAGATTCATAAATTATTTTAATTTTTAATTTTTAAAATAAATTAAATTATTTTTTGACATTGTAAAATATAAATCAAATTAATTTTTCATTTTATTTTTATTTAATATTTTATTAATTAAAAGATAATATATAATATTAAGTGATATTTTAACATGTAATGTGTCATCAATAATGAAGTATAAAATGGCTCACTTAATATTATACATCATCATTTAAATGATAAAATATTAAATAAAAATAAGTTGAGGATTAATATAACTTTTATTTTATAATATCAAATGTTAATTTAATTTATTTTAAAATTCAATGACTAACATAGCTCACAGATATAAAATCAAACAATAAAATAAATATCAACTCAATAGCGAAATGTTCAGGCAGAAACACTAATTATGATAATTGTGTCTAAGGTGGGAATTTGTGGACCTTCTGTTTTCGGGTTGTCACAGGTACAACATTCACCCAAGATACCAAAGCTAAGCTTTTTGACACTTGGATGGCGATAAGGGATATATTTTTTTTCTTTCATTTTTTGGTCTGAGAGGATAAGGAATCTAAAATCAGCCGCAAGCATTTCGTGGATGTGTTTTGCTTTCCGAGTTTTGATTCGACCACATCTGGTATCTGGACATGGTAGGTGGCCACTTGATTGGCTCCAATAACACAGCAAGACAAATATTGTACACCCAGGGGCCGTTTATTGCTACCCTGTGACTGTGACCGAATCCCGCTTCTCCCTTATTATATATTTTTTTGCAAAAAAAAAATGTAATATAATTTTTTTAAATTATTATAGATACATTAAAAATTTTATTTTTTAAAAATTTAAGACTTCTATTTTATCTAATAAATTGATTTTTTTATTATTAATGATATGTATCCTAAAACACAAATTAACACAGCCCAAAAAAAGGAAAACAAATAATGTTAAAAAAAAATTCTAAACTATAGGATATTTTTCCATGAAAAAATGAATGAAATATGAATTGATTTTTCTTATGTATTCACGTGAGTAACTTGGAGTTTATTGCATTTAGAAAGATTTCAATTTTATTATATTGATATTATATTATTATATATGATTTTTTTAAATAGTAAAAGTGAGAGTTAATTATATTTATTGATATTATATAACAAATAATTTAAAAATTATTATTTAATTTTTAATTTAATTTTGTAACATTGCTATTATGAAAAGACATATACATTTAACTACAAAAAAAAAAAAAAGACATATACACTTAGATTTAATGATTTATTGTCGTACTATTAATAATTTTAATATTTCACTTAATTGACAATCCATTAAATATGAGATATCAAGCCAAAATGATATGATTATGTGAAAAGGAACAACGTTAATGTTCCATTAAAATTAAAATTTTGATATTGGTATTATCATTTTTCTAAAATCAACAAAAGTTTATGTGAATTCAGTATCAATCATTCCATCTAGAGCAAAATATGACCTTTAAGCTTCTCGAGTATTTATAGAGGTTGTTACATGATTATTCATAAATGAAAGCCTCAATGTGATTGTGAAGAGTTAAACCCGCCTCCTTATTTGTTATTGGTTATTATATTAATTACTCGTGTTATTTATAACAACAACAACAATGATAATAATAGTATAAAACCGTGCTCTATTCACCGTCAATCAAAACTGAACTTAAAATAATTTATTTAAAAGGTCAACATGAAAAACATTGTATTCATGCATATTAACTTGGTCATAAAATAATAGAAATCAAGAACCACGAGGTTCAAACTCTAATCAGCAAGTGGGTACTTTTTTTTTCCAAAAAAAGTGTGGATGTTACTTGAGCTACACATCCACGCAAATTCGTAGAACATATCAGTACCCGAAACCTGGTCGAGCTCACCAAATTTTACCATCTCAGCAGCCACCCGGCAGCACACCTATGACCACGGAATTGGACTCTGTAACCACGGACTTGGACTGCAACTTCACCTTCACCTTCTTCCTCATTTCCCTCGCCGTTGAGCTTTGATCCCATGCGCCAACATTCCAAGTGCTCCTTCATTATCTTCTAAAAGGAGAAATTACTATAAACTTGTATAACTATCAAATAACATTATAAGTTACTATATTGATTTTAATAAAAAAAATTAATATTAAGGAGTTGGCTATGTAAAAAAATTGGCCAAATTTCATTAACCTTATGTGCAGTGAAATTATTTTCAATTTTCTTCTATTTATAAAATTTATCCTGAAAGTCTCTAAATTTGTAAAATTATTATCATACCAATCTCTTATGAAATTGTAAAATTATTTATTCACTTTTCTTTCTATTGCACATTAAACAATGCATTCAGAAGGAGGTCAATGTCACCCAGATAAATAGATGTGAGTTAGAATGAATTTTATATTGTCATTCAATAAAATTTATATGACATTTGCAAGTAATAGGTATGAGAGTCAATCATATGTGCTAACGCGATGACATATGGTCAAATAACCATATAAAATTTAGATTTAATTTCTATACACTCATAATATAACATATCTTTATATATGCCATCCAAACAAATATTGTTATATCAACCATGATATTTGACTTTTTGGCCAACTATTTGACATTTTATACTATCGGTACATTAAAATTAAACTCATACAATGTAGTTTATCAAAAAATTAAATCCTTTAATAATAAATAATAAGTTCATTATTAATTTTAATGGGTGATTTAAAAAATAAAAAATATAAAAATAATGAACAAATGAATTGATAATAAATTTTATAATTAATTAAGGTTAAAATATCAACTTATTAAAGGAACAAGCAATTACCAAAAAAAAAAAAGAATAAGCAATTGAAGCATTTAATTGTTTATCCTTACAAAATTCATCAACAAAAACAAAACAACCCTTAACCGCCACGTGGCCATGTGGTCTTCAACGGCTGTTTCATCCCCTGGATTTGGCTGCACTGCATAACAACCCTTCTGTTGTTCAGCTATTCTTGTGGTCCACGTACTCTTTTGTTACTTGTGACTTGTGGCCACTGACATTATTGGAACTGCGAAGACCTACCCAACGGTCCTCGACGCGCCACGTGTTGTTCTGAATCATCCAACGGTACCTGGACTCCCTATAGAAAAAACATTGTGACCCTCCTTCTTCTTCTCTGTGTCCTCCTCGCACATTGAAAAAGGCCATTATTATAGACGAATTGCTCGTGAAAACTAGAGTTCCGATTGGGCTGTGCCTTTTTGGGAAAATTTTGAAAAACAGGAGACTTTCCGAGATTTTAACTTTTGAGGTATATGTGCCGATGATCAATGGTGATTTTTAGTCCTTGTTTACGCCTTTTTCCTTAAATAGCAGTTTCTTGATTCTCTGAATCTTCGTCCAAATTTCGAACTTTCGAAGCAGAATTTGTCGTTTCAGGTTTTGTGTTCCTTTATGTAAACTTGTTTTTGTGAAATTTTTTTCTTCTGATTACTAAAAACGGACTTTTTCTTTTTTAATTTTGTGTCTGTTTAAATAAATGTTTTTTTATTTTTTTAAATGCGAAACATTTGTTAACAAATGGGTCGAACTGTAAGGGTAGGATGGGATTCGATTGTGTTGTTGTTGGCTATTTCAAGGTTTGGTATTTCTGATTTTTTTGGATCTTTTTTTAAAAAAAGTTTTGATGTTACTTGGTTTTGTTCTTTGAATCTTTCATTGAATTAATTATGTATTAAGGGTGGGTTTCGTTGCTCTTGATTCAGGCTGTTTTTGAAAACGGGTGTCTTGATTCAATGTACTTAGGAGTATTCTTTTGGCTATGGTTTCGGGTAAATACATTTAATGGCAACAAACAAGATTTTAGGACTAATGTTTGTGAAGAGTTTGTTTTGGTCTTTGTTATGAACTGTTTTGGTGGCCGTAAACACCTTGATTAGAAAAGCTATAAAAGTAATCTCTACTAGCCTTTTGCGCTTGAATTCCCAGCAGCACCAAATATTTTCTAATTTTGACACTTTTTTTTTCTGTAAAAAGTTGCAGAGCTGCCATTAAAGAATAAAAGTAATATTTTTCATTTTTCAAAGCTTTTGTGTTTCTCCGGATGCTTCATTAAAACGTTGGATTTCCATTTTTTTTTTCTTTTGTCAGCATTGTTTTTACTTCAATCTACATGGTGCATGCCTTTCTATTTTGTTGATGCGTATTAATTAATCTAGTTCTTCAACATGTAGGTTTCTCGAACAAGAGACTGCTTCTTGTAAAACAAGAGCTCGTGCCTCTTGGCTCTCGAAGAGTTCTGCTGCCAAAATTTGACGCCATTTTGTAAAATGGCTGTGGCTTTTACCAATCTTTCATGGTGGTTGTGGAGTGGAAAACATCAAGAGGCAAGAATCTCAAATGGGTCTTCTACAAATTCTTCGGCCGATTCGAACATGTGGGAATCGGATATTTTGAGATTTCCTTTGGTTAAGCAGGCAAACATGGGTTCCTCCTCGTCAAGGAGGGTGAAGAGGAAATGGCATAGTAGGGAAGAGAGGAAGATTGATAGGGAATATGATGTTGTTCTGGTTCCATCTGATGGTGGATGTGTCTCTGGTTCTGAATCTGATGATTCTGACTGGTCAATTGGCTGGTTGGAGCCTCACGGACCTGGGTTCCCAAGTGATGATGAATCAGATAACAGTTTTGCCGTGCTGGTTCCCTGTTACGGGCGAGATTATGGTGCTATGTTGGAGGATCCAAAGAGCACCTTACTGAGTGGTGTTGGGAACTTTCCAGATGGTAAGAACATCCTTTTATTAACATCTATGAGAGATACCTTTATGCTGTTGTTAATTTGGTTTCGTTTTCATGTTCTGTTTAATGAGTTATTAGAGTTGGGATACATGGATTTGGATTAAACAGTACTACGTTAGTTGAAAATTTTGAAAAAACCATTCAAAATGTTGGTTGCCTTTGCACTGATTTCAGCTGCTATAAGTCCAAAACATTAGCCAGATATAATTGTTTGGTTAGACTTTACCAGCTGAGTTCTGAAGTATTGTTTTCTCTTAGAGACAAAGTTCGATCACTTTGTTATAAATGAAGATAAGCTGAGAATTCAACTTGCTTCATTTATATTTAAACTCTGCATTAGGCAAATGTGATTTGTTCATATGATGCAACTTTCGTACCCTTTTATTGGTTTATGTTTTCTTGCCTTAACTTAAGAAGAAACTTTACCATTTACTATATTTATTTTTCTGCCTTTGCCTACCAACTTAGGCATGATCGATGAGCAGCTACCTATTCACAATAGAGTGCAATTGTACTTTTATGTTGTATGTATGACACTTGAGGCTGATGTTCACTTTGGACTGTGCATATTAGGGGGTTATATGGTTTTTCAGATTTTCTTTTTCTTCTGTTAGTTAGCAGTGTAACCCTTATACACTCTCTTTCCTTTTCTGCAGAGAGCAAGAAATATGTGGAAAATTTTCTCTCTTCTCTTCGAAAGGCCTGATGCACAAATATTCATCAATGTGATTCTGCTTTTGCATGAGAAACTCGACTTTCATGGTCTGTAGGATCATAACATTGTATAATGTAAATATTGTAAAAAAGAAGGCACTGTGATGTGTTGTCAGAATATGATTGGTACAAAAAGTTGGAACTATGAGGAGCAGTTATGATGAAGAATAAAGCAGTTGTGATGCTTTGGCCTTTGTGTGAGAATGATGTACAACTGCTATTCTGCTCTCTTCCTTCATGACTCAACATTGTGGCGGAATCTGGAGATAGAGAAACATATGGGATGTATTTGTGTTGAAGTGTGACTTTGGAGCTTGCAATTCGTTGATGTAAGTATTTTTGTAGATATGGGAATTGGTGGTATGCTGAATCTTATATTCAAATATGTATATAATTGTTTAAATTTTGTATAACATGGGTGTTCTCTGTCTGTATGTGTTCTTGGGTTCCGCTGTACGCAGAGTTAACACATTTTGTATAAATTCTCAAGTAATCGATAGTCTCAACAAACATTTAGTCTCTGTCTCTTTGTTTAATTCGTGAAGTGAGGAATACAATGAAGCCATCAAAAGCATCTTGCATGGATTTGCCTTCATTAAGTATTGAATCTAAACATCAGTAAATGAATGAGTTGAGCTACTATAAGCTGACTGAGGCCATGGTTGGATTATTTTATTTTATTTTTTTCCTATTTCTTCTTTTTTGGGCAGATTATGTGGTTTTAGTTGGAGAGCCAAGAAAGGAAATAAATAGGAAATTAGAATTGTTGAGATAACTTTCGAAAGCATGTAACTCTTGTTTAATCAGAGTAAAATTAAGGTGGAGTATATGATTATGAGAAATGAGTGCAATCGGAGTTATATAAATTTTAACTTGGATAGCATACCATGATTTAAGGATCATGAGTCTATCATACATTTTTTCATATTTAAATTCATATTTCATACATGTCGTAACATTGAAGATTATTCACTAGTGATTATTATTTTTAAGAAAATAAAAAAATTTAAAAATGCATGATGACTATGAAAAAAGAAAAATAAAAAGGTGCAGAAGAAGAATAGTGTAAGAAGAATATGGAAGATCCAAATATAATAAATATTATTAATAGTATCATAATAACAGAGGAGTAAGTGGTGTGTAATGCAACACTTGGTAATCTCATTGATGTGAAAGTTGTACATATATACACGTAAAGTTTACATATGATGACACGTGATAACTCAACCACCTCACAGACTAATTACTTTAACTAGAGATACTAACTAGGAGTTAACTCAATCACTATATCTGATCTAATATCCTAATACTCCCCCTCGAGTTGGGAGAAATATATCTATTATACCCAACTTGGACAACAAAGATTTGAATACTGCAGTAGGTAAGGCTTTGGTCAGTAAATCTGCTAATTGTTGAGAAGATTTGACATTGATCAATTTAAGTAATCCAGATTGAACATGTTCATGGACAAAGTGGCAGTCAATGTCGATATGTTTTGTGCGTTCATGGAAGGTTGGATTGTTGGCTATGTGCATTGCAGCTTGGCTATCATAAAACATTTTTACAGATGGAACTTGCAATTGAAAATCTTGTAGTAACTTCACCAGCCATAAGACTTCACTTGTTGCATTAGCCATGGCTCTGTATTCGGCTTCAGCAAAAGACTGAGCTATAGTAGTTTGTTTCTTAGATTTCCAAGATATTAAAGATTCTCCAAGGTACATACAATAGCCAGAAGTTGACTTTCTTGTGTCATGGCAGCTTCCCCAATCAGCATCTGTAAAGGCTGAGAGTATAAGAGAAGAGTTGGCAGCAAAGAAAAGGCCTAAACCAAGGGTGCCTTTCAAGTATCTCAGTAGATGATGTGCCGCAGCTAAATAGGGCTCTCGAGGTTTGGAAACGTATTGGCTCAATTTGTTGACTGCAAATGTGATGTCAGGCCTTGAAATTTGAAGGTATGACAAACGACCAATGAGTCTTCAATACATGGAATCATCATCTAACAAAGGACCCTCATCAATACTCAGCTTTATGTTTGGATCCATAGGCAAGATAGTAGGCTTGGAGGCTAGGAAACCAGTGTCATCAAGCAATTCTAATGTGTATTTCCTCTGATTGAGCAAAATACCCTTGCTGGATGTAGCAATTTCTAGCCCAAGAAAAAAACGCAGTATGCCTAAGTCCTTTAATTTGAAGTGTTGCTGCAGAGAGGCCTTTATTTGGTTTAAAATTTCAACATTAGGACCTGCAAGAATTATGTCATCAACATAGACTAAAATAATCACCATAGAACTACTAGTGCCTTTTATGAATAAGGAGTAATCATTTTTGGATGCATAAAACCTAAACTCAGTAAAGCATAACAGAATTTTGCAAACCATTGCCTTGAGGCCTGTTTTAGCCCATAAATGGACTTGTTAAGTTTACAAACTAGTTGCTCCCCCTCACTTAAAGAAGCAGAAATTGAATAACCAAGGGGTAAAGACATGTATACTTCTTCTAGTAGATCACCATTCAAAAATGCATTATTTACATCTAGTTGAAACAAATGCCATTTTTGCACAGCTGCAATAGAAAGAAGCACCCTAACAGTGGTTAATTTAGCCATAGGAGAAAAGGTTTCAATATAGTCTACACATTCTTGTTGGGTAAAACCTTGAGCAACAAGTCTAGCTTTATGTCTAGCAATAGAACCGTCTTGATTATATTTTATTTTATAAATCCATTTACAACCAATTGGAGTCTTACCCTTTGAAAGAACAACAACTGACCATGTATGATTAGATTCCATAGCATCTAATTCTTCTTTCATAGCCATTTTCCATTCTTTATGTTTCACAGCTTGATGATAAAATTTTGGTTCAAAAGTTGAGGTTATATTGTTCAAATAAGATGCATAAGAAGGACTTAGTTTTGAATAAGAAAGGTGATTAGCAATGGGGTAAGTAACATTACAAGCATAATCTGCTAAATAGGCAGGTGGTCTAGAAGTTCTATTAGATCTTCTAAGATGTGAGGATTGTGCTACAGAATCTGCTGTAGTATTGGGTGATTCAGGAAGGTTTAACGCAGGTAATTCAATATTTGTGTGGGTTTGAGAAGAAAATTTGTCAGGCAGAGGAATGACAGTATCTGAGAAAATTTTATCAGTAGCAGTATCATGAGAACCATCTTGAAAAGGGAATTTTGTTTCATAAAAGCATACATTTCTAGATATTTGGATAGCTTTGGTTTCTAGATTATACAATTTATAACCTTTGTAACCATGAGGGTATCCAATGCAAACACAAGGTTGGGCTCTTGGAGTGAATTTATGCCTAGATGATGATAGAGTAGAAGCATAGCATAAGTAACCAAATGTTTTTAGCATAGAGTAATCAACATCTTTATCATAGAGTAAGGAAAAAGGGGTGTTGTTGTCAAGGATTGAGGATGGCAACCTATTTATGAGAAAGGCAGCAGTCCCTACACAATCTCCCCAAAAAGATAAAGGTACATTTGATTGAAACATTAAAGCCCTTGCAACATTCAACAAGTGTTGATGTTTTCTCTCCACAACTGAGTTTTGTTGAGGAGTTTCTACACAAGAGAATTGATGACTTATTCCTTTTTCTGCAAGGAATTTAGGAATGGCTAATTCCTGTGCATTGTCACTTCTAACAACTTTAACTGTAACAAGAAACTGAGTTTGAACCCAAGCAATAAACTGTTCTAGCAATTTAGTAGCTTCTGATTTATTTTTCATTAAGTGCACCCAAGTATATCTAGTACAATCATCGACAATGCTTAAGAAATATTTATGGCCATTATATGTGGGAGCATGAAACAGGCCCCAAACATCACAATGAATCAAATCAAAAGGATTTGCAGAAATATTGTTGTGAGAAGGAAAAGACAGTTTTCTTTGTTTAGCCATTGGACAAATGGGACAAGAATCAAAACCTCTCGTTTTATTAATAGGAATGTGTAATTTTGTAGCAATTACAGTAAGTTTTTGTGATGATGGGTGGCCTAATCTAGAGTGCCAAATACTAGAAGAAACAATGTTTATAATTGAAAAGGTATGTAAAGAATCTAAGCAAGAAATAGAATTTGATGCACCGGTATTGGAATGAACAACATTAGGAATATTCTTGAAGATATACAGGCCATCAACAAGATCACCCTTGCCAATCATCTTCATGTTCTTGGTGTCCTGGATAGAAAAAGAATCAGTGCGAATATTGACACATAAATTGGGAACTTTTAGTAAAGAACTAACTGATATAAGGTTGAATTTAAAACTGGGCACATAAAAAACTTTGTGCAGAGTCAGATCAGAGTTTAATGTCACAGTACCAATAAATTTAACCAAAATGCGAGTTTGATTAGGCAAAAGAACAAAATGATTGAATGCAGGCTCAATATGTGTAAAATTAGTCAAAGAAGAGGATATGTGACAAGAAGCACCAGAGTCTAGTATCCAATCATTTGGTTTACTAAAGTTGGAATGCAAGTGTGTTGAGAGAACAATACCTATCTCAGAATTATTACCAACTACATTGTGAACATGATTGGGAATGGTATTGAATGAAGCATTAGCTTGAAGTAGAGAAATCAATTGTTGAAATTGTTCGGCAGGGATTTGTACGCTGTTAGAGGAAGCCTCTAAGGCAGTAGTAGTCACTTGATTAATAGTCTTGGTTTTCCCTTTCTTGTATCCAGGGGGATAACCATGAAGCTTGAAGCATTTCTCAATGGTGTGCCCTTGTAAACCACAATATGTGCAGGGGGGAGATTTCTTGATGTTTTTGCCTCTGGGATCATTTCCTTTAGCAGCAAAGGCAGGATGTGGATCCAAGATAGTGGATGATTTTCCCACAACCTTTTGCCTTTCCTCTTGGACCATCAAAGAGTAAACCTTGCTCATGGAAGGAAGGGGATCGATCATCAGAACTTGGCCACAAACTTGTGAAAAATCTTCATTCAGACCCATAAGAAATTGAAGAACATATTCAGTTTCAAGATGTTCAAGAAATGGGTGAAAGCCATCACAATGACAAGTAACAACAGGACGGTGTTCTTTCATTTCTTCCCAAAGGATCTTGAGTTTAGAATAGTATTGAGCAACTGAGGAATTTCCCTAAGTGAGGGCCATCAAATCGCGCTTAATCTGAAAAAGGCGTAGACCATTCCTTAATTGGAATCTTGCTTTAAGATCAGCCCAAATTTCAGCGGCTGAATCATAGTACACCAGAGTAGGGAGGATCTCCTTAGATATGGAGTTCAATAGCCAAGAAATTACCATGTTGTTCGACCTAAGCCACGCTTGGAATTGCACTGGATCTTGGCTTGCGTCAGGCTTTGGGAGAGAACCATCAACAAAGGAGATCTTGTTCTTCACGGAGAGGGCAACCATCATAGCATGGCTCCAAGAAGAGTAATTTTCCTCAGTTAGATGCTGAGAGACAAGCACATTGCCAGCCCCTTCGGACTGATGGAGGAAGAAAGGATTGGAAGCATCATCCATGGCGGAGGGTTAGCAAGAAAGCAAGCGAACAAGTGCAGGGAAGAAAGGGAAAAAAAATGAAGGCGGAAGCAAAGAGTTATTCTTCTGATACCATATCAGAATAACAGAGGAGTAAGTGGTGTGTAATGCAACACTTGGTAATCTCATTGATGTGAAAGTTGTACATATATACACGTGAAGTTTACATATGATGACACGTGATAACTCAACCACCTAACAGACTAATTACTTTAACTAGAGATACTAACTAGGAGTTAACTCAATCACTATATCTGATCTAATATCCTAATAAATAGTAATTAAGATAATAAACTAAAGATAATGTCACATAACTAAAAGAACATAAACGAAATTATAAATAAAATTTAAAAAATAATATAATTTTAAAAAGTTCAAAATCAATAAAAAAAAAATGCCACATGGCAATTGTAATGGAAGAACATTTTTTTTTTTGGGGGATAAACAAGGGGGCTATACACCCAAACAAAATAAAGCTAAGAAACAATAATCCTAGGGCTGCAATGGCCACCACAGTCAGTTAGAACAAGCAAACTAAGAAAACTAGGAAGAGCCTTAAAAACATGAACTCCAAGAGCACAAGCATGGCCATGCATAGCGAGATGATCCGAACAAGACTTAGCTTCACGAAACACATGACTAATCTAGACCTCCCAGTTCCGATACTGCAGCTGATTGATGGCGCCATAAATAGGGAAGCAAACATGAGAGGCTGGAACACCATTGGCAATAATTTGTCGTATTATATATAAAAGAGAAAACAAATCTTCTAATAAGGCATAATAATTCAATAATTACAAGACTTTTTAAACCAATTTTACTCTTTTTTTTTTTTTACCATCCCCACCCACCTCAAATTATAATAAAAAATGTATGTGTCATATAAAAAAAAAAAAACTGCTGTGATCCTTTTCTTCTCTCTTTTAAATTTCACCTTGTTTGCCCAATTGCCTCCCTAATTTTCAAACCATCTTTTGCTATTGAACACAACAAAATGAAATCCCAGCTGTTAAGTGAGTAAGAAACCCTGGTAGGCTCCCCAAATCTCTACCATTAAAATAGAGCAAACATCAAGATTATTAGAAATCTAGTGATCAAGCCATCGAGCTCATTTGTTTATTATTCCACAAAAAGCCATAGAAGAACTACTAGCAAAAATCGATCCATTAGAGTTTACCTTAATCTAACCATGACCTGGAGGCTGATGACAGATTTGACAAATGAAAAATGATCTGGTCTTGTTTCAAGCAAGATTCATAGTTTGAAGAGCACTAGAATATTCAAAAACCCAATTTCGAACCTTGACCAACAAAGTTAAACTGAGGGGGTCTCACTCTCTAAAATGAAAAGATTTTGAGCATACCATATAAGGCAATAGGTTGTATCAAACAAAAGGGGCCAATTGGCCTTCTAGGAAATAGGAGGCCTATTCGTGATATTTTCTTCAACCCAAGTTATAAGAGAAGAATGGAAAAAGTTACCATGAAGAAGTCTGTTGTCGATACTCATCCACAAAATCTTAGCCAAATCACAAATTCCCAACATACCTTAATAGGCAAGCATTATAAGCTGACTTAACAGAAAATTTCCCATTAGGATTATGCAACAACGCCACTATATCCTCTCTAGCGCTAACATTCACAGCCCTTATAGAAAACAACAAATTAACATAATCAGCATGGATACTTTGACTCAACATGTCACAATTCCAATTCCCCTTATCATCCAAAAAATCATCAAAGGTCATGGTGAGCTCATCCTCATGAAGGTCATAATTAGCAAAAGCAGTGTAATCTTGGGATCCAATGATCAGTCCAAAAGCTAACAGACTGACCATTAGTCACCCTCTAAATAATATTATTTTTAAACACCCTCACACTCTGCAAATACCCATCCACGCATTTGACACCGAATTCCTCCTTTGGACCAAGGGAAGAGAGCCCTCAGAACAATTATACTTATGCCTTAGAGACTTGACTTACATTGCTTAGGGATGATGCCTATTCCCTAAGCCAGCTTTAATAAGAAAGAATTATTAATCTCTCTGGCACGTCGAAAGCCCAGACCACCCTTAATCTTTGGTTTACAAATTCTTTCACAGTTAACCTAATAAACACATGTTTTAGAATCGAGAGAACCCCAAATAAAATATTTGTAGATCTGCTAAAGAGAAGAACCCGCTGGGAATGAAGCTTCATAATTTGCATAACATAGCTAGGAATGAAGGCCAAGGCTAATTGGGCTAAAGTCATATGACCTGCTAAAGAGAAGAACTTTGCTTTCTAGTCATTAAGACACTTTCTCATTTTGTCAATAATGAACTAAAACTCACTCAATTTGCATATATCATGAGTGAAGGGAGCACCAAGATATCTCCCTAGAAATGGAGGCAGGATTTACACCAATATTCATACTAAGCTCTTCCCTCCTAAGGTGGTTTACATTCCTTAAGAAGAAAACACTTGATTTATTAAGATTTACCCTTTGGCTCAAACTCAAACAAAACAAGTCCATGATTTCCTTAATAACCTAGACCTACTCCATAAAAGCCTCAGCTAGCAGCACCAAGTCATCAACAAAGCAACCATGAGACATTCGAGGCCTAGATCTCCATATCTGAATAGGTTTCCACTATTCTTGGTAACAACCTCTGAACTAAGGTGAGCAAGCCTTTCAATGCAAAGACTAAAGATGTAGGGGCAGAGGGGTCCCTTTGATGAACACCATGAGCAGGCAAAAAGGAATCCAACAAGCTACCATTCCACAATAATTGCATAAAAGTAGAGGAGACACAATGCTTAATAACATGGATAAGCTACTTGGGAAATCCAATATCAACCAGAGCATTGTAAATAAAAGTCCATCTCAGCTTATTGTATGCCTTTTCAAGATCAATCTTAATAACCATAA
Source organism: Dalbergia cultrata (assembly GCA_031216105.1). Classification (NCBI taxonomy): domain Eukaryota; kingdom Viridiplantae; phylum Streptophyta; class Magnoliopsida; order Fabales; family Fabaceae; genus Dalbergia; species Dalbergia cultrata. The sequence continues at coordinate 40,135,136 of CM062352.1, forward strand.
AACCTGTGCTTCTCTTCTTAACTTACATGGAATGGATAATCTCTTGAGCAATGACCATGTTATCAACCGTTCTCTATCATAGTTCTAAAACGTAGGGCGATGATCTATGTAACCATTTTATAGGCCATATTATGCAGACTAATGGGCTTAAATTAGTTGAAGTCTTCCTGGTGATTTGTCTCTAGAAAAAAAAAAAGATGAATGTGTGATTGGTTTCATCAATTTGACTAGGACTTGAAAAGACAGATGTTACCCAGTTACACAAGGACAAGTTGATATTAGGCCTTGGAGTTTTCCAACTCCCTAGAGAAAAAAGAGCAGCCTTGATATCATCAACAGAGACATAAGTATCTAGACATCTTAAATTTTATTCAGAAAGTCATGGAAAAGCCTATCAAATCAACAAGAAAGTATTGGGGTTTGGCTCCTAGTAAAGTATAGAAGTCCACCACCACGTTCTTTAAATGATGTTTATCTTCGACCTAGTCTCCATGTGCATTTTTGAGCATTAGGACCCTGTTTCTTCTTCTCCTACTAGAAGCCAAATTATTGAAATAGTTGGAATTTTCATCACCAAGCTAGAACCACTTGTAGCGCAAAAGTTGCTTCCAATAGGACTTTTCTTGAATTAAAATAGTCTCATACTCCTTACATAGCTCCTTTTGCAAATCTTCCAGGAAAGGATTATTAGTGAAAGATAAATTAGAAGAAATCATTTCCAGGTGAATGATCACCCTTCTTTTCTTCCTAAAACTATGACCAAATACTTGCTTATTTCATATATGGGCCTTCTCTGAGAAGCAATGTTATTCATCAGATTTCCATTCTCCTCCCAAGCCTTATACATAAGCCATCCAAAATCCTCATGAAGGAGCTAAGGGGCTAAAAATCTGTAAAGTTTATCACCACTAGCTATAGAACTAATGGGGTTCATATGAATTAGCAGAGGAACGTGATCAGATTTCGACTTTGGGAGGTGTTTAACATGAGTTTCACCAAACCTAGTTGACCATTTCTCATTAACCATAACCCTATCTAGCCTCCTTCTACATAATCACCTTTCCCAATTAAAAGGATGGCTAATAAATCCCATATCACCAAGACCACAATCCATCAAGCAATGCACAAAAGTAGAAGTATCGCAGGCAAAGCGTGCATCTCCACCACTATCAATTAACAACAAAACAAAATTAAAATCTCCCTCTGCGCATCAAGGACCGATAAAAGATTATGCAAGCTCCTTCAAACTATCCTAGAGCCCCCTTTTAAGACTCAAATAGGGTGAACCATAAATGGCAGTAAGAAAACAGGGATATTGGTTTTGAAAACTTACTGGCATGTGAACAAATTACTTATGCCACCTTTGAATAGAAACCTACAAACAATTTATTTTGCACAAGCACCAAATTCCCCTCTAAAATCCTTCACTATCCACAATGAATATACCATCAAAGTCGAACTTCTTAATAATTGTTTGAGCCCGTCTCCTAGATATGTGAGTTTCGAAGAGCACAATAAAATTATTAAGGAACCTTGATGACAGATCCTTAATTAACAAAGAGAAACCATTACCATCAAATCATTTGTAGTTCCAAAGGATAATATTCATAAAAAGAGATATTCAAGAATGGGTGATAAGCGGTGTTTACACCTCATATTTAACTCCTTATGTTATTGAGGAAAATAATAGTGTTTTATAAATTGAACCTCATTGCACAATTTTGATAAATCAATGACAATTCCTCCATTTTTTTTAATAATTAAATCTTGTTATAATTAACTCATCTCCTTGAGTTATGTTCAAGTATAGGAGCATTGCATTGAGTGCAAAGCATCAGGAGTAGGAGCTGAGACTGAAAGGAAGAAAAAAACTGCAAGAGCTTGCCATTCGGGTGGCCATTTGCCGCCGACAGAAACACGATCGATCTACTTTGCAAGAAACCCGTTCTGGTGAGCGCTGCAGCGCTCCTACGATGACTTGATTTTTCTCTTGCTGTCTCGTATGGGCCAAATTTTGGGCCCATTTTCTTGGAAGCTACAGTATACGCTAGTGAGACAACAGCAGGAGGCAGGAGCTAGGTTTTGGAGAATAGAGAACTCTCTCTCTACCTCATCTCTCTCTCTTTTCTCTCTCTAGGTTTAGAGGCTTCCTTTCACAATTTATTTTCAGTCTTCCACCATTGTAATTTATAGTTTTTCATCAATCTTTGACTGTGAAACTTCGCACATGGAGGAGTAATTCCATTACCATGCACAGAGACAACTGAAGATCAAAATTGTTCTTGAGGTTTCCGATTCTCAATTTCAGTTCATGGTTGGTTTTTCGCTCTCATTGGTTTCCCTTCTAAATTTTAATTGAGCTGATTAATTTAATTATGATTTTAGGAGTAGTAGATTGTGTAATCATTTGTTTACATAATCTGAATATCGTTTGGGAAATTAGGTCGATTGATTTGATTAATTCCAATTGATAAGGGGTCGGAATTAAATCTGTTAGGATTTAGGCTACTGCAATTGTTGACTAAATTAACATAGGTTTATAGGGTCATGATTGTGATCACTAGCTCTTGTGTTAGTTGAATCCTTGATGGTAATATGATTGTATGACTGTTAAGTAGTATTGCAACGTCATCTGTGCAAAGTATAGTTGACGTAGGTAGTCACTGCCATGAATTTTATCCGTTTGAACCAATGATAGAACGTATTTTGATCTGAAGGAGTCTTTGTGCAGGTAATTTCTTGCTATTATATCTTCATAATTTTATTTTGTTAATCACGTCAATAATACCCCCTTTTTGCAATTTGAATCAATTTAAATACTTCCTCGTGAGACGACTTGGATTGCACTATAACTACATTTAGTGTAATTTGGTTATTACAAATTATTTTTAATTTGTCGCGGGTTGCGACTACTCGCGTCAATGGGAGTTAGAACTCCCAACTTCTTTATTGAAGAATCCTTCATCTTTAATAAATATAGTTGAATTATTAGCAATTACTATTGGAGCATTCACAAAGGCAACCATTCCCAGTGTGCTCATACCTAGATCTAGAGTATTGTCAACCTTACCATCAGGTCTTGTCTTACTATTAGTAGAATTAACAAAATCGAGAGTCTCCTTAGAAGGGAGATAGGGAGATACACCGATCTAGTGCTGACTATTGGAACCATTTTGACCTACAATGGTCATCCCACATTTTCATATTTTGCTGGTGGAAGTACGCCAATTGTCCTTAAATTCTGGTTCCTTTTTCTTCGATGGTGTACTTAGAGTCGCCTCACTATGCCTCTCATCAAGGTTCTGGAAAGATACGAAAGAGACACGTTCGTCACTAAGCTTCTTGTTAGTATCTTTAGGTGTAGAATGACCACCACCCTTTTTTGCACTAGTTTAGGCTGCTTGTTTGTTGGACTTAGAGACTTGCCTCCTAACTACCTTAGGTTGAGACCCGATACCTGTGCCATATGCACTGTGGCCCTTCCTTTCCTTATCAAAGTGAGAATGATACTCTATATGCACCTTAGAATGCTTTATGTTGGGTTCTACCTCTTCCACTATATCACTATTTAGAATATCAAACTGCAATCCCCAAGATCGACTGCTAATCATCATCTGATCATTATCTGTGATTTTATTTGAGATTGAATTAAGGGGCCCTAATCACCACTATTGACCTTTCTTTGCAATCATTTAGGGGCCAAAAATACCCTCCAAACCCTGTAGAGATTTCGTTTCTCCCACACTAACTACAATTGCAAAATATACAATCTACTGAGATTGAGACTGGTATATTCCATGATCTCTGCCATAATTTGCCACTGCCACACCCTCCTATGAGAGCTCACCAAGCCCATGCTCACCATCATCTCACCCTTACCTTTAGCTTCATTTGCTTGCTCTACTTCATAAATGCTTGTAGAGGTAGGTGATACAATTGTTGGTACGATGACCATGCAAACCACATTAGAAACATATCATATGAAGTCCCTCGTATTTAAGTCGATAGTATTTCCCCAAAGTAATAATGGGAGGGATCTTCTTCTTTCTCAAATCAATTTTAACACATATTCTAGAAAATCTACCCCTTGGATGGTTTGAAGTGAGCTCGTCCATTTTCAACATTGTCCCTAACCTGGACCATGTTCTCCAAAGAAAACATTAATTTCATAACCATAATAGTAGGCTCGAAATGTGAATCCAAATCGCAATCTTGTGCACTAGGTTTTTCGAAGGTTGAAATAGCAGTTGCCACCTCTGAACTAGAAAATAGTGGTTTGTCAGTTTGTCACCATCCATGGACCATCGAACAATGCATGAGCATAAATATTCTCGTGACAAAATCGAACAAGGAAGTAACTATAATTGTGATCTAACACCTTCACTACAATATTCTCAGCCTCTTGCCACTAGACCCACCTGTCAATACCTCTAAGCTTTAGGCTTTTGCCAAAAAGCTTCATAATAAAGGTAAACTTTCAAGGTCTGCACTACTCTTCATACTCTTTTAATAAAGCAGAAATCAAGGGTTTCAGGTCAAAGGAGACCTCCTCACCATTACCATTTAACTACTCATTCCCTAGGATAATGAACTCTGCTAGAACTGATTAGGCAATCTCAGTCAATTGAAGAGTCTTTGAGAACCCTTCTTGGATCACCTTATCTTTGTACATAGGTTTAACAACCCTTGCACCATCAACTGCTTTGTTCATCTCACAATCTCTATTCTCCTCCTTTATTCCTTCCTTATCCATGCTATAGGGATCACTCCCTTCCTCTAAAATCTTAACCTTTTTTGTACTCCTGATCCTATGGTCCTCTTCCTCCTTGGATGACAGTGTGCCGCCACTCTTATCAGAAACCACGCTCTCAGAAGCCATTTTACTTAAATTAATTAATAAATGTATACACAAAAGCTATTGTTCCTATTGTCAACTCTAATAGGTTGTTTTTGTTCTCACATTTGATTAGTGGAAGAACTTTAATACTATAGTGGAAGAGCTTTAGTATTATATGTAGAAGATAGGTAGATATTTAGATTGATAGATATTAATTAAATTTATTTATTTTTGGTACGTTTTACTTTGAATAGCAATAAAAAAATTAATTTTCCATGGCACTTTATATATCTTTAGATTATTATGACTTTGTTTTCGTCATTTGAATGTTGATAATTAATTATCTTTTTTCTTTTATAAAATTAAAACTAAATTTATCTTTAGATTTGATATAATATTTATTATAAAATTATTTAATTGATTAAAATTAGAGTATATTTTATTAAAAGATATTTGCAGCTTTACAGTAATCATAATTAGTTATCCATAACAATAGATAAAGTTAATTGCCCTTATTAACCTTTTTTTTGGTGTCCAAATTATTTTCCTTATTTTATACTTATATTCATTTGACTTTTGTACCACATATTACATGATTGAGGATAAAAAATTCAATATCACAACATTCATCCCATATTGTGGATGGTTTCACTTCTATGAGTTCTATCTCTCTTTGTAACTACCACCATTCAATAAAACTGCACGCAACTTACTTGCACTCTGGCTCATAAGTGAACCTCTCTCTCTTGCTATATCATCTTCGTCCTCTTTATATCCCTTTCTTCTATTCAGCTTCTTCATCATTATCATCCCATAGCTGTATGCAGAAAATGGGTTTTGAACCGCAAAGAAGACTAGATCCACAAATATGCATTACAATGGGCTAAAAGGTGAAAGAAAGAAGGGGTGTTTTTTTTTTTTTTCTATTTGCTTTCCATTTAAATTTTCCATTGACCTTGACCAAAATTTTTTTTTCCATTGACTATTGCATCAAAATTAAGCGTTGTCTTATAATTGCTGACTTTTTCACCACAATGGGCCAAAGGCAAAGAAGTTGAAGTAAAATGAATTACAAAGTGTTGCTATTAAAATAAACCATTCTTTGTATGATTATCTCCTCTTCAGTAACATGAAAGTGAAATTTGATCTACAAGAAAAAGTAAGAGAATGGACAAGCAATATCAATGGTTTTGTGCCAAATATCAAAAGCTAGAAATAATTGTTGCTTTTAGATCGTCAAGTTATTTCTTAAGTTCCAAATAAAACAAGTTAATTTATTTTGGAATCGCTTTATAATTGTTTTATCCCATTTTGAATTTGTCATAAGATATCAATCTTCAACAGAAATATCCTTATGAAAGAATCAGAAGAGGTGCAATTACAATAGAGATCATAAATGAACAAGGTTTTCCTTTTGACTTAATATTTTTCTTATAGGCGCTTTTTGACTTACTATTATATTCTAATTACCTGTTCTTGTGGGATATTTGTCTAATTTGTAGTAGTCAAACTAGATTCAAGGTCGAAGAAATTGTTGCCATTAACTTATTCGTACGCTGTGTTTCTATGATATGAACTTTGAAGAGACCAAATCAATAATTGTTCCCAGTTTTATGAAAAACAAGTAAGAATTTTGAATAGATCCAAGTCAAAAATTGCTATAAGATTTAAGATTTATGACTGGAGAAACTGTTGCAAATATGGCATTGAGAGGGGAGTGGGATGCTGAACACAAGAAAAGAGAGGAATCTTGCCTATTATTTATGGTATCCATCCTAAGGTATGACACCTTAGTATAAACCTTTATAAGGCAAGAGCGTGTATTGTTTTATTTTAAATTTTCAGTTCATTTTTGTCATTTTCTTTTATATAAACACTTAATCAGTTATTGGCCAAATATGTTGTATCTTCAATTAGCTATTAATTTGAACTGTTTTGTGAAATAGAGAATGAAAATATTAAGGTTAGAGTAATTAACACATCACTATCATTCCAGTAATAAAATTTGTAAATTGTAAACACAACTCCACGTTCTAAATACCAGTTTATATTTTTTTAGTTATATTATTCTCTTTTTATTTTATCTCCTCGGGTGTGTTTGGTTAGAGAGTAAAAATAAAGATAAATTTTTATGTATAAACTCTATGTGTAATTTTACAAATGAAACTCATCTATAAAAATTTATCATTCATTTTTACCCTAACTAAACACACTTTTAAAGCTATTTTCTCTCACATGGTATTTTTCAGCCAAATGCAGTGTGTTCAGGAGTGGAGTTAGACCAATTCAACATGAGAGGCTAATACTTAACAATTAATTTTACACAAAAAAACATATTTTTAAATTTTACTCATATTTAAACATTTAAATAAAATCATTAACATGTTAAATAAAAAGTATGATTTGATGGGCATGACAGTGCATTAAAATTAAATTTATATCAATACTAAAAAAAAAAAAATGAGGCTTGACGGGAATGATAGTGCCCGACAAGATGTTAGTAAATATAAATATAATTAAATTTAGTTATTTTTGTACATCTCACTTTGATTCTATATATATATATATAATCTAGTTATTGATTAAGCCACATGTTCGAGACTTTTATTTAGGACAATTTAGGGTGTGTTTGATTTCAGAAAATAATGTTTAACTTTTAATTTCTTGTTTTCATGTTAGCTAAATTTTGTAAAGAAAATATTGAGAATTATAAAAATTGTAAAATCTAATTTTCAATTTTTAGTATTTTAGATAAGAAAACTGAAAATATATTTTGAAATGAAGCGCACCCTAAATTCAGTTTTTAACTTTCCAGTTTTGTATTTCACCCTTAACAGAAACAGAAATGCGGAGACCCTTTTAACATTTACGTCCCCGATTGTTCTATTTTTCTCAAAAGGAAAGTAGTTAATTGGGTTCGTTTTCACCTTTCTGATTTGAAATTTTGTAAGTTGTTACTTGTCACAGTAATAACAAGACTAATCTACCCCAAAAAATAGGGGAAGAGTTAGCTCCTTGTTAGAAAAACTGAATTAAGTGCTGAATTCAAATTCTCCTTTTTACTTTTTCATGGTAACAAGTTTGATGTTGCTATAAAAAATTGTTTAATTCCTTTTCTTGGATTGCCAACTAGGCTCTGCCCCCTAAGTGGGGACTGTTCTAACAAAAGCCCTCCAACATTTGAACTCTTCAAAGGATCCAACACCTTACACGTTTACATGTGGCGAAGGATCCTCCTCTCCTTGTGTACCACATAAGAGGGCATTTTCGTCAATACACATCTTTCTTTTCTCCATAATTTTTTTCATTAATCACCATGATCATGAAAATTTCATCCGATCTTTGATCATAAATTTTAGTGTGCCTTTCATTTGTCTGTGTCACATTGTTGGTTTCCAGGATTTATCGCAATGGGGTGAATGTGTATGATTGTTACCCTTCAGAAAAATGTTGCAAAGGGCAGCAAGCAATGCATATTCATGGTGGTGGGCAAGCCACATAAGGACAAAACAGTCAAAATGGCTGGATCAAAGCCTCCAAGGTACGTTTGTTTGTACATATGTAGACATCTTCCTCAATGATTAATATGCATGTTTTCCTTCATCACTAGTTCCATGAAATATATATGTTTTGTTGGTCATTAGATTTATCACATTAACACAGGGGGTATCAATTTTCAGGAAATTGTAGAATGTCCATTATTCTTATTTTTCTTTTCGTTTCCCAAACCAGTACTTACTTGGAGATTATGGAGCTTGTCAACCTACATGCTTAAAAATGTTCATTCCCTCATTAGTTGCATTTTCTTATTTGCCCCACCATTTTCTCTGAGTGGTATATGGATTTGTTATCTTATTATCTACATAAAAGGTTTAGTATAGAATTAATTGATGATTCTAGGAGAAGTATTGACCTGACATTTAGGAATGACTGGAATCTAGGAAAATAAATAAAGTATCAGAGAGACTTGGAATGAAACTCATATCCACTGACATTAAAAATGATGAAGGTTTTTTGCATGAGCATAAGCCCTCCCCATGTTTCATCATATAGCAAACGTTTTCAGTTACGTAACCATGCATTAGCTTTCTAAGAAAATTCATTGTCAATGATGTACAAACCAAAAAAATTGACAGATATGGAGGAGAAGGTGGCTGACACCCTCAAAATCCTGGATGATGATGGGGACTCATTTGCTAAGAGGGCAGAAATGTATTACAAGAAGAGGCCAGAGCTCGTGAATTTCGTCGAGGAAAGCTTTCGAGCATATAGAGCTTTGGCAGACAGATATGATCATCTATCAAAGGAGCTCCAAAGTGCCAACCGCACTATTGCCAGTGTCTTCCCAGACCAAGTTCAACACATAGTTGCTGATGATTATGAGGAAGAAAGTGTCCCCGGATCAGATGCATCATCACCACGCTGGAACAATGAAACACATAAAGCATTTATTCCTAAGGTTCCCAACAGCCCAAAGAAAGATTTTAGAAGCCCATGCATGATGCTCTCAAGGAAGGGACCAGCTAAGAGGAATGCCACCTCTGCAAAAATTTCTCCAACACCAAGTTTAGGCCTGACAAAGGCTGAGGCATTGCATGAAGTTGACAAGCTTCAGAAGGATATTTTGGCATTGCAGACTGAGAAAGAGTTTGTGAGGAGCTTGTATGAACGCGCCTATGAAAAGTATTGGGAAATTGAAGACCAGATTGTAGAAATGCAGAAAAGAGTTAGCAGCTTGCAAGATGAGTTCGGTGTTGGTACTGTAATAGAAGATAGTGATGCTCGAGCTTTGATGGCGGCCACCGCTTTAAAATCATGCCAAGAGACCCTGTCTAAGTTGCAAGAGATACAAGCACAATCATCTAAAGAAGCTGAAGTGGAGTTTGAGAGGATTAAGGAAGCTCATGAGATGTTTGAGGCCCTCAAAGAAGAATTCATTTCTAAATATATGAGCCAACAAGACCAAGACAATGAGGACAAATCTCAGAGCATAAGATCAGAAGAAAAAGGCATCGATGAAGAGAGCATGGAACAAGAGGTTCCTGATGTGGGGTCGCTAAGAGAGAAGATTAAGGAAGAGTTGGAGGAAGATTTAGGTCACTCCCTCACTGTGACTGAAATGGCTGAGAGGATTAATGAGCTGGTGAATAAGGTTGTTACCTTAGAAACTGCAGTCTCTTCTCAGACTGGAATGGTAAGGAGACTACGATCAGAAACAGATGAACTTCAAGCAAATATAAAGAAATTGGAAGAGGACAAGGAAATGCTCATTGAAGGTTCAGAAGTTACCGGCAAGAAGCTGAAAGAATTGGAGGAGGAGTTGAGGCGAATTAAACTTCTCAACCGAAGTGTGAAAAGCCAAGACAACAGCCTCCAAACACACTTTACTGAAGCTAGTTGTAATGTTGAGCACCTTTGTGGAAAATTGAGTGATATAAAGCCAGATTTGGAGGAAGAAAACTTGGTACTATACAAGAAGAAAATTGCTCTTGGTAGTAAACCAGGAAAGGAGTCTGAAGAACATGGTGATAAAATGCCTGTTGGTAACTTAGCATATATGAAGGATGTCAAGGCAATAAAGGAAGATGATGATGCAGATGACAATAACAAGTCCATTTTAAGGGAAAACATTGATTTTATGCCTGGAAGGATTCAAAAGCTGATACAACAGGATAAGGATGACTTGTCTGATAAATTGAGTACTACTGACATTGAATCACAGGATTTGGACATTGGAGAGGAAGATCAACTTGACTGGAGGCAGATGTTCATAAGTGGATTAGATGACAGAGAAAAGATTTTGTTGGAGGAGTATACATCAGTTTTAAGGAACTATAAGGATGTAAGGATGAGGCTCAATAGTGTGGAGGAGAAAAACCGAGACGTCATTTTTGAGTTGGCACTTCAGGTATGAAGTGGTCAATCTAAACAACTTACTTATGACAAGTTCAAATAAGAATTTCTCCTTAATTAGTAGGATTATATCAACATATCTGATATAGATTTAGAAATTGTTGTGATGGTTGTATATAATATCTTGTTTTTATATCATACATAAGAAAAATAAAGATGAGGTTTCACAACAAAAATTGAAAAAGGAGTGGTTATACATAAAATACTATCTTGTAGTGATTTGAATAATTTTTTAGCAGTATGGTAATTGTTATTACAACAATATAACAGTAATATCTAGTATCATAAGAATACTATTATTGTGTATGGTTTCAATCAATCTTGTACTCGAGATTATATGGTTTCAATCAATCTTATACTCGACATTATACAATGGGACAACTTCCTCCACTCCTGCTAATAAAAATTTTTCCTTGCAGCTAAGGGAATTGAAGAATGCTCTTGTCAACAAGGACAAAGAGATAAATTACTTACAGCAGAAACTGAATTCTCCATACCCAATTCCTAGTGAAAGTCCTTACACAGTTACAACAGAATACAAATATACACCACATGATGCGCTTCTTCCAAAGGCAGTTCATGGATCTAACTTGCAAGACCCTGAAAATTCACCTTTAACTTCGGATGCAAATGCAGTCAGAGCTCCCTTACCAGAACAGAATGCAGAAAGCAAAGGAGATATCGACTTATCATCTGTGAAAACAAGCCTAGAGAGGCTGATGGCAAGCCAGGACAAGCTCAAAAGCCTTTCATCATTGGAAAAGAAATTCCGTTCCGACATCGATGACTTGCTGCAGGAGAACCTAGAGTTTTGGTTGAGGTTTAGCACCTCAGTTCATCAGATTCAGAAGTTCCAAAACTCCATACAGGACTTAAAAGCTGAGCTGAAGAAAATAAAGGAAAGCAATAGTAAATCTGAAGGGCATTCACATTGGCATTCACATTCACATTCTAAACATCAGCCTATACAATCTCAACTTAGGCCAATATTCAAACACCTAAGAGAGATAAGAACCGAGTTATCGCTGTGGTTGGAACATAATGCAGTGTTGCGGGATGAACTGCAAGGAAGGTACACATCCTTGAGCAACATCCAGGATGAAATAGCAAGAGCAAGCAGTTCAGATTCTACAGGGGTGAAGGGAGACCTAAGTGGTTATCAGGCTGCAAAGTTTCAAGGTGAGGTTCTCAACATGAAACAAGAGAATAGCAAGGTTGCAAGTGAATTGCAAGCAGGTCTCAGCCTTGTAAAGGGAATGAAAAATGATGTTGAGAAGACACTGGATGAGCTAGACCAAACTATTGGGATAAGTAACAATCATGGCCACACAAAACACTCTCTAAGCCGGGCAAGAATACCCTTGAAGTCTTTCTTGTTTGGAGTCAAGTTAAAGAAGCACAAACAATCGCCATTTGCATGCATAAATCCTGCAATGCACAAACAGTATAGTGATATAAGAGCAACTAATAATGCCCCAATGTAGAGCAAACTTAATTCCCTTATTATGCGCTTGGGAAACCGTAGTATGACTGTGACAATAGAAGGTGAAAGTTATTGTGATGTTTTTCCTTTTCAAGATTGGTTTTGTTTTGAATTCCACAACAGGATTATAAATATATTCCCACGAAAAATCCTTTCTTATAAGCTCTTATAAGCTTGTGTGTATGCGGATAAAGTTAAATTTTAATGTGTTGACAATTTGATGCATCCAATTAAATTCCTCTATATGCATGAACTCTTTAATAGTAGATGCGAGGATCAATTGTATTTACTGATATGATTAGATATTGAATAACAATGTAAACAATTTTACACTTAAATCCATATACAGAGTCCAATAAAAAATAATTTTCTCTCTTAATTTCATTTCTCTTGTTATTTGTTCAATTTCACTGACATGGATAAATAGTTGTGTATATAATAGCTTTACGCCTTATTTTCAGTAAGGATTGTGGGTAAGAAGGGACACATGAGTGTCAGGGACATCAATATTTGAGCATATACCGTAAAATGTTTGTGAGTTTGGATTTTAGAAGGAAAGGGAGGGGAGAGGAGGACTTGTAGTGTAAAATTATATTAGAAGTCCTCCCCTCCCCTCCCTTCTTCTATAAAATCAAAACTCACAAATATATCTTAAGTATACTAAACACTTGTGGATGTGACTGAAAACATGCTCAAAATTTCTATACAAAATAAGAGGGTAAAATAAAGTATGTGATTAGTGATTTGCATTAAACCTATTGATCACTATTCACACTAATAAAATATATCAAGAAACTATGCACCAAAATTATAGTGGAAAACTCTCTACAATATTGAGGGAAAAATTTACGAAATAAATTCTGAAAAATATTTTACTATATTTAAGAATAATTACAATATAATGTTTCCATTGAAACTCTCTTCAACAACAATATTTAATATTGTAGAGACATGGTTAATTTATATAAATCCTTAGTGTACACTTATACACTACTCTCTCAAAAAAAATTTCGCACTATTTTTTAAAACTCAGTCATGGAAGCTGTCTCTACAAGAGCCAAAACATGTTTCTTGTTGTTTATACTTGGATGTATTTCAGAACAAAAATTTGGGTTCTATATAAAAAGCATGTTGATGCATTTACTTCACCATCCAAAAATTACTTCAACCTACCTATCAGGTTTGTTAGGGTGGGAGGGGGGGGTTGTTAAAAATGCTTCCTACAATTGTTGTCCTTGTGAATGCGAGTTACATCTTAACAATTATTTACCTTGACTTGAATTTTATAGAAGTTTACAGATATTGATCAAATTCAAGCATTGGCCAAACTTATCAATTGGCAATGGTTTCATCACCATATTGGCTAAGTTCTCAATCATGGCTGTTTTCTGAATTGCAACTAGACATTACTAACACTTTCTTTGGCAAAATGAAGTCCAACACCAATGTTCTTATTATTTTTTATGATAGTTTGAGTTTTTAGCCAAATGAATAACACATTCACGATTGGTAAGTTGTAGCTATTAATAAGTTATCTAAATCTTCATTATTTTACAATCGTGTATTTATTGTGTTTTTTTCAAGTGCAAATCTTGCTATTGGTGAAAATGGTTTGGGAAGTATGATTTGTTTTTTGATGAAAAAAAAATTTAGGATGAGAAGATGACACCCCAATTCAAGATAGGGAAAGCTTTCAAGCTCCAAGAGCACTTACAAAGATATTTATGTTTACCTCACCCTAAGAAGATGAGTGGGGATTCAAACTTGCAACTTGTCAGATATGAAAACATTTCATGCTCCACTTAGCCAACCCCTAGGGATTTTATTTGGGGCGTATCATATTACTCAATTATTCAAATGTTGATAATTCACAGAATATTAATAATTTATCAACAAAAAAAAAGAACATTCATAATTTTTACATGTTTTTCTCATCTCGTATTTCTCATGTATTTTTTACGATATAGCATCGAGTAAGTGTATATATATATATACATATACTTGGTTTGGGGAGCACGAACTATTGTTGATCCTCCTCATCCATGCTTAAGCTCCATTAGCCACTAGGGGTGGGTGGGGTAACTACAAAGGACTATGACGCTCCAATCAATGGATGCTCAAGAGGTGTGTGTGAAGTGGAATAGAAGGCATACCTTGAGGGGTTTTTTCCCTTCCTATTTATACTCCCAGGACCTTCCCTGAGGGGATTCCTTAAGGCTGAGTTGGATGTTGTTTGGTATGGTATACTTGTTTAGAGTTGGAACAGAGGTTGTGTGGACCTCTACTCTTTTTGGTCCCTTGTATGTCTATACTTTGTTAGGCGCTCCTCCTGCCATGGACCCGTGTCTTCTCCCCGAATGAATTCTTCTACCGAGCACCGAGGTCAGCAGGTCCCTCCTTTAGCATACCTTGGGTTGGGCTAATGCCCTTACTGTGGGGTCCAGCCTATGGGCCCCATCACTATTGAAAATTGAAAGAAAACGGGGGAGAAGAGAGAATTTTTCAACGCATACACAGTAATACTGTGCACGTGTGATGATTTCGGCGCCGAGAAAGTTGAAGCTGAAATAACAACAGTTAAGAGTTGTTGAAGAAATTTTCTTCTGCAGCCGAAATACGCAGTGTACATTCACACTGCTGAAGGCCTCTATAAATAGAGGAGAGATTCAGTTCATTCAACACAACAACGAAGCAGAAAAAACAAGAGCTGCTAGTGAGAGAGAGAGAATTATTCTCTGAGAGTGAGAGAGAAAAATAGAGAGTGTGAGTAAATCCCTTAAAGTGTAGGGTGTGGGTATATACACCGGGAATATTTTTGGGTATCATCTCTATTGCTCCTTGGTATTGCAAAATTGTAGTATTTGAATAGGAGGGTTCTCACTGGGATACACTATATTTACCTCTTGGGTTGGAGAGTGTGGAAAGGATATTTTGTAATTATCCTGAATATAATGGAATATTTTTCGGAGTTTGTCCCGTGGTTTTTCCTCCGGTATTTGGGGGTTTCCACGTTAAATATTCGGTGTGCAAATTTCTTGATACTGGTGTGAATAATATTATTCGTGAATAGTACTATTCGGGAATAGTGACCTGTGGGCCCCACGTGAATAGTAAAGAGCGGGCCCACATGAATAGTGACCAGTGGGCCCCACTGCAGAAAAATTTACTATTCATCCTTATTCATATTTTCGCTGCGCTGCGCCGATTGGTAGATTTAATTCTATCAGATTTAGTTTTGGTACTCGTTGCCACACATTGACATCATTTAATTACACTGTGAATCAGTTTCTGAGCCCAACAAGTGGTATCAGAGCTTTGGTACGGTGGGATTTATTCTTAGTATGCTCTGTGGTTGCAGTTTAATCTGATCTTCCACATCAAAAAAGAATTTCTCCCTGGTACTTGAAAAGCCACTTGCTGTCAGAAGTGGGATAGAGCTCAGGATTGTGCTGTGTAAATTAAATGGATGAGAATATGGGTACCATGATCAAGTTAACAGCAGCAAATTACTCCATTTGGAAGCCAAAAATGGAGGATATACTTTTCTATAAGGATTTATATGATCCTGTAGAGAAGGGAGATGCAAGGACAGCAGAAGTGTCTGAAGAAAATTGGAAAAAGATGCACCGGAAGGCTATTGGGTTAATTAGGCAGTGGGTGGATATCAGTGTATTCCACCATGTGGCCACAAAGACGAATGCATAAACTCTGTGGAAGAAGTTAGAAGATCTCTATGAGAGAAAGACTGCACAGAATAAAGCTTTCGCAATCAGGAAGCTAGTGAATCTCAAGTACAGAGATGGAAGGTCTGTTGCTGAGCACTTGAGTGACTTTCAAAATATGGTGAATCAGTTAAACACCATGCAGATAGTGCTGGATGACGAGTTACAAGCACTATTACTTTTGAGTTCTTTGCCGGATAGCTGGGAGACCTTGGTGGTATCACTAAGCAACTTTGCTTCAAATGGAAAAC
This sequence comes from Dalbergia cultrata, assembly GCA_031216105.1. Taxonomy (NCBI): domain Eukaryota; kingdom Viridiplantae; phylum Streptophyta; class Magnoliopsida; order Fabales; family Fabaceae; genus Dalbergia; species Dalbergia cultrata. The sequence continues at coordinate 40,151,342 of CM062352.1, forward strand.
TGTCTTTAGTCCAAGTCAAAGACAGCATGTTCAATGAAGAAACCAGAAGAAAAGACTTGGTGGGAATTGATAATTCCCAGGCCCTTGTTACAGAGAACAGGGGGAGAAGCAAGAGCAGAGGATGGTCCAGAAAACCAAAGGATCGATCGCAGTCCCAGTCAAGAAGAAGGTTTAAATGTTACCATTGTGGCGAAGAAGGGCATATCAAAAGGAATTGTAAGGCTTGGAAGAATAGAGGCAATAAAAATCGGAGAAGTCAGGACGCGGCTAATGATGAAAATACCACAACCCCTGTGGTAAACGGGGAAGTGGTGGTGCTTTCTTTTGTAGATGAAGAATGTAATGTTGCAGATTCATGTGTTGAATGGGTCGTTGACTCAGCGGCTTCGTATCATGCCACTCCCAACAAGGAGTTTTTTACTTTGTACAAAGAAGGAGACTTTGGCAAAGTGAATATGGGTAATAAAAGTAATTCTGACATTGTGGGAATTGGTGATGTGTGCATTCAAACAAATATAGGATGTACACTGACATTGAAGAACGTGCGACATGTGCCGGATTTATGCCTGAATCTGATCTCTGTGCATGCTCTGGATCTAGCCGGATATCATAGTAACTTTGGTGATGGCAAGTGGAAGCTCTCCAAAGGATCGATGGTGATTGCCAGAGGAGTAGCGTACAACACTTTGTACAAGACTCAAGTTAAGCAGATTGGAGGATTGAATGCAGTAGAAGACGATGCTTCGCCAAATTTGTGGCATAAAAGACTGGCTCATATGAGTGAAAAAGGATTGCAGATTTTGGCTCGAAAATCCCTCATTCCTTATGCCAAAGGTACAAAGTTAAATCCTTGTGATCATTGTTTATTTGGCAAGCATCGTAGAGTATCTTTCAGCAAAAGGTTGAAGTTGAAGAAGAATATTTTGGATATGGTTTACTCTGATGTATGCGGTCCCATGGAGGTGGAGACTCTGGGTGGTAGCAGATATTTTGTGACGTTTATTGATGATGCTTCACGGAAAGTGTGGGTGTATTTCCTAAAGAGGAAGGACCAGGTGTTTCAATACTTCAAGAGGTTCCATGCCATGGTGGAGAGAGAAACTGGGAAACCTTTGAAGTGTCTTCGCAGTGACAATGGAGGAGAGTACACTTCCCATGAATTCAAGAACTATTGCTCTGAACATGGCATCAGGCATGAGAAGACAGTTCCTGGCACCCCTGACATAATGGTGTGGCCGAAAGAATCAACAGAACCATTATGGAGAAAGTCAGATGTATGTTGAGAATGGCTAAGCTGCCTAAGCCATTCTGGGGTGAAGCTGTTCAAACGGCGTGCTACTTGATTAATAGATCTTCGTCTGTTCCTTTGGGCTTTGACATTCTAGAGAGAGTATGGTCCGGACATGATGTTAGTTACTCTCATTTGAAGGTGTTTGGATGCAAAGCCTTTGCTCACGTAAGTAAGGAGCAGAGACAGAAGCTTGATGATAGAGCCATTCCTTGCATATTTATGGGATATGGAGATGAGGAATTTGGCTATAGGCTATGGGATCCGGAAAAGAAGAAGATTATTAGAAGCAGAGACGTAGTGTTTCATGAGCAAGAAACTATGTCGGATTCTGCTGTTCCAGAGAAAACTGATGAAGCTGGTGATAAAGTTGATTTTACACCAGTCTCTCTTCCTAAAGAAAATGCCACAGCAGGGGGAGAGGTCCAAGATCATGGGGTTGATGATGAGCCAGCAATTGATGATGATGGAGATGGAGGAGGTGTTGAGCAGGGGGAGCAAGCTCAAACACCACAGCTTAGAAGATCTAATAGAGTGCCACAACCATCCAAGAAGTACCCTAGATCGGAATATATCCTTCTCACTGATGAGGGGGAGCCAGAGAGTTTTGAAGAAGTTCAGACTCATAAGGATAAAGTTCAGTGGATCAAAGCCATCCAAGAAGAGATGAATTCCTTGCAGAAGAACAATACTTATGAGCTGGTAAAACTCCCTGAAGGCAAGAAAGCCTTGAAGAACAAATGGGTGTTCAAGCTGAAGAAAGATGGTAACAAGCTAGTGAAGTACAAGGCTCGCTTGGTTGTTAAAGGCTTTGGTCAAAAGCGAGGAATAGATTTTGATGAGATTTTCTCTCCAGTTGTCAAAATGAGTTCTATTAGAGTTATACTCGGATTGACGGCTAGCTTGGATTTGGAGCTTGAGCAGTTAGATGTGAAGACTGCGTTTCTCCATGGTGATTTGGAGGAAGAAATCTACATGGATCAACCAGAAGGATTTGAGGAGGCTGGAAAGGAGAACATGGTTTGCAGATTGAAGAAGAGCTTGTATGGATTAAAGCAGGCTCCTAGGCAATGGTACAAGAAGTTTGACTCATTCATGGTGGGTCATGGATATGCCAGAACAGATCACGAGATCACTGTATATGTCAAAACATTTCCAAGTGATAAGTTTATCACTCTTCTGTTGTATGTAGATGATATGTTGATAGTCGGACAGGAAGCAAAGATGATTGGTGATTTGAAAAAGGAGCTATCAAAGTCCTTTGATATGAAGGACCTAGGCCCTGCAAAGCAAATTCTGGGCATGCAGATTTTGCGAGACCGGATGGCTAGAAAGCTTTGGTTGTCACAAGAAAGATATGTGGAGCAGGTTCTAGGAAGATTCAATATGAAGAATGCTAAAGCTGTTAGCACACCATTGGCCAATCATTTCAAACTCGAAAAAGAGTTGTCCCACGATCGATGAAGAAAATAAGGCTATGGCTGATATTCCTTACTCCTCTGCAGTCGGGAGTTTGATGTATGCTATGGTCTGTACTCGGCCAGATATCGCTCATGCGGTTGGAGTTGTTAGCAGGTTTCTTTCCAATCCAGGTAAAGACCATTGGGAAGCTCTGAAGTGGATCTTAAGATATCTGAAAGGTAGTTCAAGAATGTGCTTGAGCTTTGGAGGATCAGAACCAGTTTTGGAAGGCTATGCAGATGCTGATATGGCAGGTGATCTGGATAGTAGGAAATCTACTTCCGGATTTGTGTTTACTTTTGCAGGTGGAGCTGTGTGTTGGCAGTCAAAACTGCAAAAGTGTGTTGCCTTGTCCACTACTGAGGCAGAATATGTTGCTATGACTGAAGCTGGAAAAGAAATGCTTTGGTTGAAAAGATTCCTTGAACAATTGGGAATAAAGCAGAGTAGGTCCGTTATCCATTGCGACAGTCAAAGTGCTTTGGATTTGAGCAAGAATGTGATGTATCACTCGCGGACGAAGCACATTGATGTCAGGTATCATTGGTTACGTCAAGCAATAGAAGAAAAGCAATTTAAACTGGAGAAGATTCACACTGATGAAAACCCTGCTGATATGATGACAAAAGTTGTAGCACGAGATAAGCTTCAACTTTGTGCCGAATTGATCGGCATGGATCCTAGATAATTGTTCCCAGGTTATTTCCCCATCGGCTGGAGGGGGAGAATTGTGGGGTCCAGCCTATGGGCCCCATCACTATTGAAAATTGAAAGAAAACGGGGGAGAAGAGAGAATTTTTCAACGCATGCACATATCTGCACGCGTGATGATTTCGGCGCCGAGAAAGTTGAAGCTGAAATAACAACAGTGAAGAGTTGTTGAAGAAATTTTCTTCTGCAGCCGAAATACGCAGTGTACATTCACACTGCTGAAGGCCTCTATAAATAGAGGAGGGATTCAGTTCATTCAACACAACAACGAAGCAGCAAAAACAAGAGCTGCTAGTGAGAGAGAGAGAATTATTCTCTGAGAGTGAGAGAGAAAAATAGAGAGTGTGAGTAAATCCCTTAAAGTGTAGGGTGTGGGTATATATACCGGGAATATTTTTGGGTATCATCTCTATTGCTCCTTGGTATTGCAAAATTGTAGTATTTGAATAGGAAGGTTCTCACTGGAATACACTATATTTACCTCTTGGGTTGGAGAGTGTGGAAAGGATATTTTGTAATTATCCTGAATATTGTGGAATATTTTTCGGAGTTTGTCCCGTGGTTTTTCCTCTGGTATTTGGGGGTTTCCACGTTAAATATTCGGTGTGCAAATTTCTTGATACTGGTGTGAATAATATTATTCGTGAATAGTACTATTCGGGAATAGTGACCTGTGGGCCCCACGTGAATAGTAAAGAGCGGGCCCACATGAATAGTGACCAGTGGGCCCCACCGCAGAAAAATTTACTATTCATCCTTATTCATATTTTCGCTGCGCTGCGCCGATTGGTAGATTTAATTCTATCAGATTTAGTTTTGGTATTCGTTGCCACACATTGGCATCATTTAATTACACTGTGAATCAGTTTCTGAGCCCAACACTTACCCCTAGTGATCCTCAAAGGTAGACTAGCGTTCGCACTTTTGGTGGTCCCTGGTCTTGCCATGACCTTAGGGGTGGGGGTGAGCTCCATCCCTAGTCCGAGGTCTACGTCCTAAGACCTTTGGTCGTAACAATATGTATATTTATAGATTTATTCTAACTTGTTTATCTTCTTTTTTAATGTGCTAATTAAATTCAGGAGAATGTCTAGCTTTTCTATTTAAATGTTAAAAAAGGTGATCATGAGATTCATAACTACATCTTAGCTTGAATAAATGGATATATGAACTTAATGTTTATTTAAATGGGATATTTACTTAAGAATAAAAACGTTTTGATAATCATATGTGCTTAGCTGTGATTTAATCAATATTGTAATATCACAATGTTCGAATCAATATTTTCCCCCAAGAAACTCGTTGATTTTGATCAAGTTCAGTTATCTAACCAAAGCTATCGTGTTGAGAAGCTTTAGATAGCGTCCGATCACTTTTCTCTTCAAGCGTTGGATATTGTAAAAGGTTTTATTCTTACCAAGATCGTTTACAAAGCAAAATAAGTCATTTCGTTTACTTCTCTTTTCCAAGATATCCAACTTCGGTTGGTAGTAACAGAAAGCTAGCAAAGAAAAGTTGTCGATTGAACTTGAGCTCATGCATTCAAATGCTTTGGATATGGAATTCCATGTGTATTATTGCCTTCATTTGGCTGCCATGTTGTTGTACTCTGTATTCAGTATTATCAAAATACAGTTTTTATCTGTCTAAACTTGGATAAGGGGCTTTCTAACTGCACTAGTGGGTTTTTTATCATGTAATTATCTCAAATCTATTTTCAAATATGGATAGCACTATTAGAGAGATTGATCTTGTCAATCAAACCAAGTTCACAAACTATAAAAGATGAACTCAAAATATGAATTCAATCCTTCTAGAGATTTTGAAAGGACAACAACTGTGATGACAAAAACAAGACAAAAACTTCAAATACAGAACATGTCGAGCTACCAACTCAGGATGATTACAAAGAAAGTGGATATTCAAAATTGACTTAAGACTCCCAAGCGACAAATTATCAGTGCCACATAATTTTTTGAAATAAAGACAAGGGGAGCTTAGAGTTTCGGATTAAGTTATAAGACTAAACAATTAAATTAGTTTCCTCTTTTCCTTGGCAAAGTGGAACCAACACGTTTGTAGTGGTTCCGTGGTTATATGATTAAAAATATCTGAAGATGGGTTGTTGTGTATATATGGTGGACGTGAATACATGAAGAACACATATGGATGTCCCAGTTTACAGGTTTTTTTTATTTATTTGAAATTTAAAATTTGATAGATATTGAAATGACAAAAAGGAAATTAAATTGTTTGGTTAGTGAAAATGAATATTACCGTCGTCGTTGTCTGTCATTTTGTAGCTTGACTCCTTCCCTTTGGCCAGACGTGTTGTGGGTGATGGTCTCACCGTGCTTGGTTCAAAAGTGTTGTAAGAAATTGACAAATCTTCATTCGAAAACCTTGTTTCTTTTTGAATTTATTGCTTTTTATGGTAAAATATAAATAAAAAGAAGATTAAGAACCATTCCCCCCCCCCCCCCCCTTTTTAAAAACGAAAAAAAACATGCTCTATATGTCCCTAGAGAAAAAGAAGACTTGTTCTCCTTTCCTTCACAGTTAGAAAAAGAGCTGCACACGCTTCCCATAGCTCCCTATAAAGTGCAACTTCTAGTCACATCGATGGCATTCCTCCTAGGACGAAAATCACAAGCAGAAAGATCTCGAAGCTGAAAACATCGCCCTTGGAGCTGAGATCCTCCGGCGCAGAAAAAAGCAAGGGTTGAGGCACCCTATGTGTCGGCGGGTGGCGTTCACTGCATGTGAATGTGTCCTCCACGTGTTTCCCTTGAGCGCGATGCTGAACCGCTGAGCCTCGCGTTCCATCCGCTGTTGGAGGATTTGATGTCTCTGTGGATAACCGGCGGGTTTGCGGAGTGGAGCATATGAGCTGCCTTTGCCACCTCTAGTGTAGACCGAAAGACAGCAGTAATATGGCAGGGCAAACCGGAGAGTGAAGGAGGTCGTGGAGGGAGCCAAGTCGCGGGTTATATATGTATGGATTTGAAGTTGGTAAAGTGCAAAAGTGGAGTTACTCACTACTAGATCAATAACATTCATCATATATGCATCTATGTGTAGATCTCATTAAATGATCTAAGGTGATTAACTCTCATTTATGCACTTTACCAACTTTCTTATTTTAGAGGAGTCAAATCCTGTACACACGTGTGTGTGTGTGTGATGCATGCGAGCGACATACTACGCAGAGCTATGAAGGTATAAAGTGGGGCATAGACATTAAAAAAATTAAAAAATATATGTAAATGAAAAGAACTCCCCCGCCCTTCATCCCAAACTCTATTGTCTCCCTTGTAGCTGCCTCTACACAAAACCCAAATGATCTCTCCCTCCTTCACCCTCAAACTTTCTCAAGTCTCAACCTTACCCTCACTCCTTTTTTATTTTTTATTCTTAATTCTCGTGTACCATGACAAAACCCTTATGGAAGAAGAAGAAGATGATAATCTAAGGGATTTGGTGCGAAGGTTCCATTTTCTACAACAACTAAGAACAAAGTTGTGGCTTTTGCAAGAATGTGAAGGGAAATGGAAAATAAAAAATGTTTCTCTTTACATGTGAGACTATGTTGAATACGTTACACTCTATCAAAATAGATTTGAGTTGCATTTTAATATTCTCATTAAGTTTTTGACCGGATTAAAAGTACAAATTACAATGTATAGGATAGGATTTGTAGTTATCACAAACACTAGATATAGAAATTAGTCATCTTTCTCAAATGATTTTTATCAAAAAATTGATTTATTATCATTCAAAACCAAGGTTGTGAAAGCTTCTCAACAGTTCTAGGGGTTACAAATATTTTTTATTGATGACGACACAAATGTTATTATCTATTATTCATTTCTATAAATCTTTTTATGAGTTTTGTGTTAAAAAACGAAAAGTTAACCTTTCTTTCTCTTGTCTGCCAAATATTCAGAATTGAAATATATATATATATATATTGATTTCATTTGTTACCTAAAAGACCAATTTAAAAGAAAGAGAGGTCAATGGTTAAGAAACACTGGCCTTTGGATTACGCACTACATTCGTCTCCAATCATCAAGCTTATGACAACATATAGCCTAAACCACCCTTGAGACTCACTGGTTATAGAGGCTAAATATTAGGTAAAGAAACATATGACAACTCAACTAACAAATATTGCAAATTCTCAGAATCTGAAATTTGATTAATGGTTTCGAAGACTAATAAATAGTGCAAAATAGAAAACAATCACAAGGATCATTTATTCAAGGAGTAGCTAACATTTTGAATGGTTTATCAAGGGCTAAATATTATGAGTGATGAGTTGGAAACTATTCCGGTTTACATTGTGAGCTTGATGGGATGGTTCCTGATTTGGTGCTGCTATGTTTCTTTCGCAAAGTGCTCCACCTCTGCAAGTATTTGGATAACCCATAACAATAATATGTAGTATGAATAGTAAATAACAATGAAGAATATGTGGTACAATTTCTAATTCACATTAAACTTTAATGCTCAAAACAATTAGCAATAGAGAAAGTATTGGTAATGATTATCTCCTGGAACTAATTCATTTTACTATGACACAAATAATGACATAATAAGGCTTATGCATATGAGAAGTTACTTGGGCATGGAAAAACTCCCCCAAAGATTTGAAGGAAAATTGGGCAATACCAATCAAGCATGACATTCAGAAAACACAAGCACCGCATGTGTAATAATTTAAACTCTTTTTGACCTATTTTCTTTTATTCCTTGGTAGAGCTGGGTATTAATGATACACTCAACAAATAATGTTCAATAAAATTTTGCTGGTTGTCAATCAAGAAATAATGCTTCCAATAACAAAAGGCATAGTTTTAAGTATTTTAGGTTACTTAAAAGAATACATGCAACAATTAACACATTCATCAACGAGATAACATGAGTAAATTTGGATACACATTCATGGTTAACAAATTTACTGGTTTAAATGTATCAGTTTTAACTAATTCACGTCATGGAATAGGCATTAAATTAAAGTCCATGGGATCGTCAGTAATTTTGACTTCACTTTCCTTTACTTACAACCTTGATAATCAATCTACCATTAGCAAACACTTCAAGCTATTAAGGGCTATTAATCAACAAGTTTCCATCCATGGACCCACAATGAAATCGATATGCATGCATGATATGAAAGGTAATATTGATAATATATGTCCAAATTTAGGGTTCAGAAACCACCTTAGATAATTGAGATGCAGTTTTATCAAGAGGAAAGTCATCTCTTTTAGCCATGTATGCCCAATTCCCTTCACCCCACTTCTCAACTGAAGCTAGTAGCAACATGTCCTCTTCCTCTGACCATAGCTTTCCTTTCTTTATGGGAACTATGTTGTTGCTGCTACGAGGTCCTCTGATTTTTCTATTTGGTAATGTCTTCCTCGGAACAGTAACTGGAAAAATAATGCTTTTCTCTTGTATCAAATTAGAGGGTTGTGAACATTCATCAGGGGTTGCAGATGAACCACACACTGGAACACTTATAGTCAATGGAGCCATTATAAGTGAACTAGTTGGGGGGCATTCATCTAGCTTATGAGCAGCGGTCATTACCTAATGAATTAATAATTTCAGAAACATAGTAGTCAGAATTGAAGAACAAGAACTAACATAAGTCATCTGAAAGTTTTAAACATTCAAATAATAAAGCCAACCCTGTTATATCATTGGCTTTATGTAAAGCATTACATTACACCAAAAATAAATATCCAATACTAAGAAACAGCTGATTTTATGGAAATTATCTTACACCTTTTCCGATGGTGAAACTTAATGAAATATTTTAGTGGGGCCAAAGTGTTCATATGGGAATGATGATAATCAACTTAAAGTTAACGGTGATATCATGTATATAAATTTTAAAGCAAATAACTAATATGACAATGCTAATGTATATTTGGATTAGTTGCGTAGTTAAATTATTTCAATAATCAAATATGCATATATAATTGATTCTTTGAAAAGTTTTTTATGCTTGAATGTATTAACTAAAAAATAATTTTTAAATAGTATATTTGGTATAGATTGTATAAAAAAAATTATTTTTTCATAATATATTATTAAAAATTACATGAAATAATTTTATATATTTTGTAATACTTGAAATCTTGGTTTCTTTGACAAAAATATTGAAATTATAAAATAATTGATTTTTTTTGCTTATAATCATAAGTTTAAAAAAAATGCTTTCACTTATAGGTGAATAACTTTACATTAAAAATTAAATTATTTTTTCGCCTATTAACCATTCAAACTTTTTACCCAAACATATAAAATTATTTCAACATAAATTCATTCCCAAACGTAGATCTAACAATGTAAAAAATTTTGTAAGCATCCTTAGCTTAGAAATCAAAGCAGAACTTAGAGTTAATTAAATTCAATGTTTGACCATTGAACCTGCTATGCAACTTTTAGGGTATGTTTGGTTAGGGGATAAAAATGATGTATAAATTTTTATAGATCAGTTCTATATGCAAAACAACACATGAAATTAATCCACGGAAAATTTATCTCTATGTTCACCCCAACCAAACATATCTTTATAATTGTTTATTTATTGTAACAAAAATATTTCTACTATAAAACGATGCTTAATTGTAATACAATCATTTCAGTTTTTATTGTTTGGTTAAAAAAATTTAAGTCAATGGATGCTTAAGTTTGAGAAACCTTTTTAAATATAACAATATCATTTATATAGAATAACACGTTTAGGCTTAGTATATTTATTAAATAACTATATATATAAAATTAATTTTTCAAACAAAAAGGAGGAGGTGGGGGAGGGAATAGCCCTCGCTTGCCCAATTATGTTTTGCCTCCGGTTATTTCTCTCATTCCAATTTGTTACTACCTTTTTAGATGATAAAATAATTAAAAAAAATCAATTAATACACTTTCTATATTTTTATATTTAAATATATTTTTTATCCTTATAAAATTACTAAAATTTGGTTTTAATTAGCCCCTAAAATTTTTTTTTCAGTACAATGCATGTTCAACTCACGGAGTGCTAGTCACCCATCCTATTCCCTGTACCCCATGTGGCACTCCAATTTTCAACTCAATTACCTATTTTAGAAACCTAATTACCGACTATACCACTTTATAGACAATTATGACCCCATTTAACATAATTCCTCTTCTCCAATTCCGCAACTCAAATCAGTCATTAATAAAATAAAAAAAAATCACTAATTTATTAATTTTGCAATTCCCCTCTCGCCATTCCAATCAATTTCAATCATGACCATATACAACTCTAATAGTCAAAGCCATCACCTTTAACTATAAATGGAACCACACCTACTTTCCACTTCAACCTCACTTACCTTTCACAATCTCTCTTGCTAAACCTCTCAAATTCTCTAACCAATGCTTCACCTCTCCTAGTCACATCATCAAATGTTTCCTTCTCCCTCCGAACCAAAATCAAAACTCCACCTCCACATCCCTTTTCAATGTTCTGGCCAAACATTATCTAGTGGATTGAACACATTGCGGAAACTTGCCATAGTCATGATGTAGCTGGGGCTCCAAATAATGTACGACCCCAACTACGCTTGTAGCAACATTTGCGGTTACAATGGGTGGGAGCTCCATCCCTTCGTGTTTCAAATCTTCCTTAAGAAATCATTTAGTGCCAAGGACATCAACCCCTATGTTGGGTTTCTCTTATTTTGCATCGTATTATGAGACTTTCTTTATTTGGGGTTTGATGGTTGTAAGATTTACATTAAGCTGACTGTTTGGGCATAATACGGTGCAGAGTAAGAGAAGCCCATCGCAAGGTTTAGTATTCTAGGAACTAAATAACTTCTTGAAGAAGATTTGAAATGCGAAGAGAAGGTTCTCCCACAAATTCTACCCCCAAATGCTGCTAAAGAAAAGCTGGGATTATACATTAGAAGTAGCCTCGGCAAACACCATAACTATGGTAGGTTTTTGCAATGCTTTAAGCACATTGAGTACTGTCAAAATTGGTGGCTTGATTGGAGTAGGAGCATTAATTGAAGATTGAAAAATAGTCAAATATTGTGTGCTACATTTGTTACTACTGTGGAGCATCTATCATCATTCAATGCAAAAGGAAACTTTGTCAAAGGAGCATTAAATGGAGCATTAATTGAAGCACATAACAAGTCAAAATTTTTGTCTTAAAAAACTCTATATAAAGAACTTGTAGCAGCACTTGAAGGAACAGAGAAAAAACAGAGAAAAATCGGTAACCCAATTATCTCCTCATTTCAGTATAATAGAGTAGAATTATTTGTTTTATATAAGTTCTTCTCTTTAGTGTGTTGAGAGAATATACTAGTGAGATAAATACTATGGTATTCTCTGGGTGTATTTGAAATTTGGGTTGAGTGGCATATGTCCACCTTTTGTATGTCCATCATATTTTCATAGTGAAATATTTGGTTGTCGCCTTTGCCCATGGATATAGGCTCTAAGCCGAACTATGTAAATTTCTGGTGCCATTTATTTTATACTTCCACATATTTATTTTGCACCACTTTGTTTCTGCGTTTTTGGCCTATTATTTCACAACAAACTGGTATCATAGCTCTTATAGAGTTTTGGGATAATTTGTTTAAAAAAGTCTACTACAAAATTTGATATTTAGCAGTTTGATGGGCACATTAATTTTGGCAAGTAGAAGGTCTGTATAATGGCTGTTCTTGTACAGCAAGGTGTAAAAATAACACTTTCTAACAAGGAAAAGAAGCCTGAGACAATGAAGGAATTTGAATGGGAAAATACCGATCAAAAGGCTCTTTCTATTATTCAGTTATGCATCACAGATGATGTGCTGCAAGAGGCCCTTTAGAAGAAAATAGTAAAATCATTGTGGAAGTTAGAGTCATTATATATAACTAAAACGGTGGATAACCATCTTGGTGTTTTGCAACGTCTGTATATGCTCTGTATGGCAGAAGGGACATCAATCCGGTCTTACATAGTTGAATTCACGTCACTCGTCACAGATTTGAAAAACATAGATGAGACATTTTGAAGTGAGCAACAAGCAATGGCGTTGCTTTGTTCCTTACCTCTTTCTTATAAACACTTTCGTGAAATGCTCATATATGGTCACGAAAGCCTCAAAATTGATGAGGTTAAATCTATTCTTTTAAGTCACGAAAAAATGGAACATGATACTAGTAGTCGTGATGATACTGCACCTGGCTTGGTTGCTAGAGGGAGGTGAAATTAAAGGAGATTGGATCAAGCAGTAGCAAATGAAAGTCTAGATCTAAGTCTAGACATCGTAAAGGCATGTGCTGATACTGCAAGAAGAAATGACACTAGAGAGCAGAATATTCGAGGCTTAAAGAGAAAAAGGACAAAGATTCAAGTGATGCAGCAAGTGTTGCTGAAAGTACTAAAAATGTTCCCGCAGTATCAACCAATTTAATTGGTGATATTTGGATGCTTGATTCTAGTTGCTCCTACGACATGTGCCGGAATTGGGATTGGTTTACAACTTACCGATCAATAGATGGTGGTGTTCTCCTTATAGGGAATGATATACCTTGTAAGGTCATTGGCATCGGAACAGTCCAAATCAAGATGCATGATTGGTTGATAGAACACTGACTGGCGTTCAGTACATACCAGACTTGAAGAAAAATCTTATATCCTTTGACATCTTCGACTCTCAAGGTTATAAGTATTCTGGTGACGGTGGAGTTTTAAAAATCTTCAAAGGTGCCCTTATTGTGATTAAAGGCAAGTTAGTCAACGACCCTTATTTATTTCAAGAAAATACAATTGTTGGTGCTGCCTCAATATCATCTTCATTTGATTCAGATTCAGATACTACTCGCTTGTGGCATATACATTTAGAGCATATGAGTGAAATTGGAATGTCAATTTTGAGCAAAAGCGGCTTGGTTGATGATCACAAAATTGGGAGGCTTGACTTTTGTGAACACTGTGTCTATGGGAAGCAGACCAAAGTCAAGTTCAGCACTGTTATCCATAGGACTAAAGGCATAGTAGATTACATCCACTTTGACTTATGGCTCCCTGTGCTTATTCCGTCAAAAGGTGGTGCTAGATACCTATTGACATTCACTGATGATTTCTCGAGGAAAGTATGGGTTTATTTTTTGAAACACAAGAATGATGTGTTCTATACTTTCAAGAAATGGAAAGCGCTTATTGAGAACCAGACTGACAAGAAAATCAAGCACCTCCGAACAGATAATAGTTTGGAGTTTTGTGAAAGTCAATTTAGCATTTTTTACGAAAATGAAGGTATAGTAAGACATCGCACTATGCGAAAAACTTTGCAACAAAATGGAGTGGCAAAACTTATGAACAGAACTCTTTTAAAGAGGGCTTGTTGTATGCTCTCTTCTAATGTTGGCTTGTCTAAATAATTTTGAATTGAAGCTGTCAATATGGGTTGCTATTTGGTGAATCAGTCTCCATCAACTGCAATTGATTTGAAAACTCCTATTGAGTTATGGTCTGGTGCTCCTGCTAATTACTTGAATCTGATAATTTTTGGTTGTCTTTCATATGCTCATATCGATGATGGAAAGCTTGAGTGAAGGGCATTAAAATGCATATTTCTCGGATATGCAATTAGGGTGAAAGGTTGTAGATTATAGTGTACAGAACCTAAGTCATCCAAACTCATAATCAGCAGAGATGTCAAGTTCAATGAATCACCCATGCTTCATTTGAAAAAGGAGATTGGCGATACAGAAAAAAGCCAAGGTGTTAGAAAGTTGGTGGAGTTTGAAGCCGAACCACCAAAGCAAATGCAAGAAGATGCCTTTGATCAGCCCATTCAAGAAGAAGAACAAGATATTGTTGATGCCATAGATGCATGACAACAGGTGTAGTATTATAGCCTTACCAGAGACAAAGAAAAGTGGCAAATAAAACCACCACAAAGGTATGGCCATATGGACATAGTCTCTTTTACTTTATTAGTGGCAGAAGATACGGAATCAGAAGATCCCACCACTTACCATGAGGCTATATTGAGTGAAGAGTCTACACAATAGATTATTGCAATGAGTGATGAGATTGAGTCTCTTCATAAGAATCAGACTTAGGAGTTGGTGAAATTTGCCTAAAGGACATAAAGTCGTTGGCTGCAAATGGATCTTTAAAAAAAAAGAAGGATCCCTTGGAGTTGAACTGGCTTGGTACAAAGCACACTTAGTTATAAAAGGTTTTACTCAAAGGAAAGAAATAGACTTCAATGAAGTATTCTCACATGCTATTAGACATAGCTCCATTCAGGTGTTGCTCGCTATGGTTGCATTGTTTGACTTAGAGCTTGAACAACTCGATGTCAAGACAGCTTTTCTTCATGGTGAGCTTGAAGAACAGATCTACATGCAGCAATTGAAAGGTTTTACTGTTCAAGGCAAGGAGGATCATGTATGTCTCCTAAAGAATTCATTGTATGACTTGAAGTAATCTCCTTTCTAGTGATATAAGAGATTTGACAATTTTATGTTAAGTCACAGTTACTCAAGGAGTGACTATGACTGTTGTGTTTACCACAGGAAGCTCTTAGATGGTTTGTTTATCTATTTGTTGCTCTATGTTGATGATATGCTCATTGTTACTAAGAGTATGTCTAAGATCAAGAAGCTAAAGGAGGAACTCAGTAGTGAATTTGAAATGAAAGACTTGGGTGCAGATAAGAAGATTTTGGGTATGAAAATTCACAGGGATCAGCATGCTAGCAAATTATATTTGTCTTAGAAGAAGTATATTGAGAAAGTACTTAAGTGATTTGGAATGCAAGATGCAAAGCCTGTGAGTACTCCGTTGGTAGCTCATTTTAGATTATCGACTGCACATTCACCAAAGTTCGTTGAAGAGGAAGAACAGACGTCACATGGTAGTGCAGTTGGAAGCATCATGTATGCAATGATATGCACTAGACTAGATATTTCACATGCTGTTAATGTTGTTAGCAGATATATAAGACATCCTGGCAAGATGCATTGGCAAGTAGTGAAATGGATACTTCGATATCTTTGAGGTACGACAGATATTGCCTTAGTATATGACATGAGTTCTAACACTAGTGGTAGTATTATTGGTTATGTTGACTCAGGTTATACTGGAGATATTGATAAAAGGAGATCTTTGACATGATATATCTTCATGCTTTCAGGTTGTGCATTCAGTTGGAAAGCGATCTTACAGTCTACTATTGCACTATCCAACACAGAAGTTGAATACATGACATAAGTAAAAGCAGTGAAGGAAGCCATTTGGCTCAAAAGTTTGGTAGGCAATTTGGGGTTGAAACAAAATATTACAATTATTTACTGTGACAGCCAAAGTGCCATATATTTGACTGGAAATCAAATGTATCATGAGAGAACCAAACATATTGATGTCATATATCATTTTATGCGGGAGATTATTTCTCAAGGTGCCATTGCAATGAAGAAGATTAGTACCTCAGATAATCCAGCTGATATGTTGACAAAGTCAGTCACTGTTTCTAAGTTCAAGCATTGCTTGGACTTAGTTAGCATTCATAATATGTGAGTTTGCCCATATAAGCACATTGGAGAAGGCGACTAGAGAAACTTGAAGATGGATGAAAAATTAAGTCAAGGTGGAGATTTGTGAAAATTGGTGGCTTGATTGGAGTAGGAGCACTAATTGAAGATTGAAAAATAGTCAAATATTGTGTGCTGCATTTATTACTATGGTGGAACATCTATCATCATGCAATGCAAAGGGAAACTTTGTCAAAGGAGCATTAAATGGAGCACATAGCAAGTCAAAATGTTTATCTTTAAAAGCTCTATATAAAGCACTTGTAGCAACACTTGAAGGAGCAGAGAAAAAACGAAGAAAAACCAGCAACCCAACTATCTCCTCACTTCAGTGTAATAGAGTAAAATTATTTGTTCTTTATAAGTTTTTCTCTTTAGTGAGTTGAGAGTATATACCAGTGAGATAAATACTGTGAGATTCTCTGGGTGTATTTGGGATTTGGGTTGATTGGAGTGTATCCACCTTTTGTATCTCCATCATATTTCCATAGTGAAATATTTTGTTTCCGCCTTTATCTGTGGATGTAGCTCTAAGCCAAACCACGTAAATTCCTAGTGTCATTTATTTTATGCTTCCATATATTTATTTTATGTCATTCTGTTTCTGCCTTTTTGACCCACCATTTCACAATAGGTATCATGAGGGCCAGCCTTGAAAGAGGATTTGGATAATGGTTTGGAAAGCAGAAGACCCATTTATTGGTGTATCTAGGAGAGGGTGAAGCTTTGTGTAGAGAATTGGAGGGAATTTAATAGGTTTTACGAGAGTGTAATTGGTGAAAGGTAAGCGAGGTTGAAGAAGGAATGTGTGGTTCCATTAGAAGTTGAAGATGTTGGCTCCGAGTATTAGAGTTATAGATAGAGAGGGAAATTATTGAATGAGTGTATTAGTGAATTGCTTTTGTTTTGCAGATTGTTGAATTGATCTGCAAAACTGGAAAGGGGGAATGATGCAAAATGGGCTCATAATAATTTGTAAAATCCGTAATCGGTAATCAGATTTGAAAAATGGCTAATTGGGCTGAAATGAAAAGGGTGAACTGACACTTCGTTAGGTTAAAATGGAGTGCCACATGCGATGCAAGGTGTCACAGAGGAAGGGTGAACTGACACTTCGTTAGCCACATCATCATTGAACAAAGATGTGCAACGTTTTGAGCATAAAACCAAGCAACTTGTGAAATGTTTGGATTATATATATATATAGACTAAAACGGAAATTGGGCAATTTTACGGAGACAGAAACATATTTAATTTTTTATTAAAACTAGAAAAATGTGTAGTAGGCGTACAAAATTTGATGTGTGAAGAAGATTGTCTTTTTATTGTATTATCAGGCTCCAATATCAAGCACAAAAGATGATCCCCGGAATATATATTATGAATATTATTATTTTTTAGGATACGGTAAATATTGGTTAAAATGAGAATTGAGAGTCATTTTAAATTTGATGAAGAGGCATTCAAGATATTCCTTAAAAAAATTTACCAAAAACATAACATGTCGCATGTATTAGTTTTTCAAGACTATAGTAGCTTTCGAAATTTGCATGTCTACTTAAACTTATTAATCCAGCTGTGTTAAATAGAGGAAGACATGAGAGGTTGACGGAGATTAATGAGAGTAGAACTAGAATACTCTTCAACCTACGTTAGAATTCAAAAAAAGAAAAGAAAAGGAAAAACAATCAATTCAAAAGAGTAATAAGGTCCCTTTGGGAGTCCGAATGGTAAACAGCTTTTATAAAACCCCAGTAGCATCAAAATGAGGCTATAATGAAAAGCTCATAACTCAATGTGATGAAAAAAAATGAAAATTGAATCGTTTAAAGATCTGAATTCGAGTTTAATTGTATGGTTCATTAGCCGGCCGCCAACTAATTTTAATATGAGTAAATCATTAGTGTATCAGTTTAAATATCCTGTCATTCGCTTAAAGTTTATGTTTTGTTAGAATCGCTAACAAAATATAACACAAAGATGCTATAATCAAAACAAGTCATTCGGAAGCGACATATATTTAATAAGGTTAAACTAATTTATTAGTCCCTGCATATTTTAAAGAAAATTTAAATAAGCTTTTACATTTTAAAAGTTTGTAAATATTTTTTGAACTTACAAGTGTTTGTAATTGGGTCATTTAACATCACCCTCGAATTCAATAAGTAAATAACACAAAGGACAACATCTTAACATATTTCGTTTTGTCATATTTAAAAACTCAATTGTAAACTTTTTGTAAATTCAAGCATCCAACTAAAAATCTTTAATAAATAGAGATCTATTTAAATTTTTTAATTTAATCATCTAATAATTAAGCCAAGAATTATTACCTTCACACAAGCCGCTGTCTCCGATGCAGTTTGCTCAGATATGGAGGATGGTGCTTCCTGTTCACACTCAAGGTCACTATCATCATCCTGCCAGTAAGATTCCAAATAAGTATGAAAATAAGAAGTACTATGCTACCCCAAGAATATAAAAATAATAGTGAATAAACAAATTAAGAAAAGGACACTTAGGTTAGGCAGATTGTGAAAACTGATATGGGAAGAGAAAAGTTGAAGATAAAGTGGGAAAGATGGAGATGTAAGAGAACTCAACCATTATCCCAAGTAAGGTTCCTTATATGAAAAATGTTATTTGTATTAAAGGGATATGGAACACTGTATCGACTCACATAGACTCCATTTGAATGAGATTAATATCTTATCGAACGGGGATGAAGTGAGTCAATACAGTGCCATATAGCCCGTAAACAAATAACACAACTCTACTTCTAGACATACGGTATTAATACTTGACACTATAATTATCTTTATTGCATGAATATTTCCAACATAATATTAACATGAAATAAAATTTGATGAAATTAAATTAATTTTATTAATTAATAAATTTAATTTTAATATACTAATAATGTAAAAAAATATTTTATATAGTCATTCAATTATACCACATCAATAAATATATTTAACTTTTAACCTACTATTTGAAAAGTTATATAAAATGAAGGATCTGATTGAATGACAGTGTAATAGTCTATTATACTGTCATTACATTAAAATCAAACTCTTAATTAATTAGTATCTCAAAGAAAAATATTACTTAGAATTTCGGTCAATATAATGTCCTGAATTTATGACTTCTAGTATTATAGCTAAAATTCCATTTGATTAAGACTTTAGAAGCTTTGTGAAATTGAATAATCATTCATTTTTAACATGTTATCAGCA
The DNA here is from genome assembly GCA_031216105.1 of Dalbergia cultrata. Taxonomy (NCBI): domain Eukaryota; kingdom Viridiplantae; phylum Streptophyta; class Magnoliopsida; order Fabales; family Fabaceae; genus Dalbergia; species Dalbergia cultrata. The sequence goes on from CM062352.1 coordinate 40,170,637, forward strand.
TACAATTGGGCGCTTTTGTTATGCCGGAAAGACTCCGTTTTGTGCTCACATAAAGAATGTTTTTCAAACTATTCAAAGGAAAAGGCCAGAAAATTCAAAATAACAAACGGATGTGCCATGAACGTACAACATTGCAAGGTTCCAATGAAAGAAGAAGTGACATACGAGAGGTTGAGCATTGTCATCTAAATTTTCTTCCAAGGCGTGACCGTAAGCCAAATGACGCCACAACATTTGATATTCCCTGGCATTAGAAATACCAGTTGAGGTTTCCTTGATCAGCTTGTTCCAATCAAACTTCGAATCCGGATAATTTGCCATTTCTTGGAGTAACGTTAAACATGTGCTTGCATCATACCTGCACATACATATACAATAAAATATGAAAACCATAGTTATAAAAAGGGTACTCCTATATATCCAGAAAAATATGTGTAGAAACTTTGATATAATTTATAGTGATTATTGGATGAAATAAAGTGGTATGACCCACAAATTCTTCTAAAGATTAATAATTATGTCACATAATGCTGGATACAAAATTCTAGATGAGTTTCTAGTAGCATTTTCCCCATAAAAATATGTCAGTACAGAAAATAACAAGAAAGAGTTTATTAAAAAAAATGAAGAAGAGAAGAGAAAAGAAAGAGAGGCTTCTCACTTCTCCACGAGTGCAGCAGCATCTTCCTCACCAAAGGAGGCTACGTTCTTATTCTTCTCTGTCTCTTTTGTCATTGGTAACGTCGTCCTCTTCGTTAAAATCTGTATGCTTTTTATGTGCAAAACACACGCTTTATACTTTGAAACTTTTTTAAGTTTATTTTATGAGGGAAACAACTAAGGGCATGATCAGAGTATGATCATTATTATTTTTAATTATTATTTATAAAACTCATTATTTCTAATTAATCCCATACTAAGGGAAAATTGCAACATTATAATACTGCCTTTTAAGATAAGAAATATACTACTATATACAGGAATTTTGGAAGGTGAAAATATAGTGGTATGGATATTATTATGTTTAATAATTATCCTAAATATTCAGATAAGAAAATAATTATTCTAAATATTGGTCTAATTATATTAATCTTATTAAAGTATGTATTGATATTTCAGTTTTTGGGTGAAAGTATTTAGATTTTATAACATTTTATGCGTTCAATTTGTTGATCATATAATGGTTATTAATAATATTAATTGAGTAAATGTGTTGCTTAAGGTGTCATTAATGAAGAGAGATCAAATGACACCAAGTTAAGAGTTGTCAATCTGTAGCCGTTAATTTATTTTAATCTAACGGTTTAAAATGAGACAATATATTATAGAGTTTCAAAGAAGAAAGAGAATTTAGAATAGAGTTTCAATGAAGAAGGAGAATAGTTAAAGAATATAATGAATGAAGAAAGAGAGTTTGACTACATTTATCTATAAAAATGAAAAATAATAATAGAAAGTTTTAAAAAATAAAATATACAATTTTCAATAATTATACTTACATTTAAAGAGTTTTACTACATTTATCTATGAAAAATAATAAAAATAATAATAGAAACTTTTAAAAAATAAAATATACAATTTTCAATAATTATAATTACATTTTATATTTAGAGCCACTTTTGCACGTTATATAAGGCAAGATCGAATAACTTACAGGTATGTTTGGTATGTCGTAATAAATATGATATAATCAAGTAATATTATATATTTTATTCTTATCCGATATTTGATACAGACATATTGTATAAATTATCCATCATGACTCCTCTGCTTATACGTCAAAATGTTATATAACTTAATACAATATGAGGAGATCAAATTAACCCTAATTAGCTTTTAATTTATCAAGCCACTTCTATTTTTTAATATTTGATTAAAATAAAATTATTCTTCATAAAATTATTTCATAATAAATAAATACTTTTAAAAAATAAAATATGATAACAATAAATAATATACGATAACAATTTAGTTACATATAATAATAATAATTATAATTCATAAATAATAACAAATAAATATTTTAAATAAATAATAAATAGTATATGATATAAAAATTATAAATTATTGACCAGTAAAAATGTGTATATATAAATAATAAATAATATGCAATATATAGAGCAAGGATTAATAGAACAATATTTTAATTTAATAATTATTTTTAAAATTTCAATTTAAATCATTATGATAAGAAATATAAGATATTAGAATATTTAGAAGAGTATATTTTATATTTATATAATTTATCAAAATAATAAATAGTTATAAAATATTAAAATAACAATTAATATAAATTACATGTTAATTAATAACTATTTACATAAATATAATATTTGATAATTATATTTAAATAATTGATAAAAATGTCTTATTTTATTATTATTTTATCTAATATTTAATTATAATATTAAAATTATTTATAAATAAATAATAATATTATAGAATATAAAATATAATACTTATAAAATGTTACACCAAGCACTATATAATATTAAAAATTTATCATATTTTATTTTATCAGGTCTTATACTATTAACTATTATCCTATCAAGCATGCCAAATGGACCTATAAGTATCGATGACTTTATCTATTGTTTGGTGCTCAACTTATTGTATAGGTTATCCATATATTAAACATCACTTATGCATTAAAATAATGAATAACTTAATGAAGTCTAGAGAAGTAAGATAATACTTGATTAGATTTTAATGTATAAAAGGTTAAGAGTAGCTTATTTTTTATTGAATTAATTAATAATAAATCATATAATAAATAAATTATTATTAAATAAGTAGTAATAAATATTTCAAATATATAACAGAAACATATTTATTAACAAATGAATATTTTTATGAAAGATAAATTGTATTTAACATATAATAAATAATAAATTATATACTAATAAAATATATAATTAAAATAAATAATATGTGATTTTTTTTTACTTTTAATAAGTGATATATAAAATTAAGTATTAATAAAAATATTTTAATTTAATATTTATTATTAAATTAAAATTAAAATAATCAATAAAAAAGTACTAGAAAATATTAAATAATATAAAATAAATAGCATCATTTTACATTTTATAATTTATTGAAATAATAAATAGTTATAAAATATTACAATAAATGATAAATAAAATTTTAGTATAAAATAAAGTTTTGAATAATAATATATTTGAAAAATTATCTTTAAATTATTTTATCATTCAATATTTATTTATGATGGTTATTTATAAATAAATGAGAATATTATATATATATATATATGTCAATAATATATCAGCAAAATTTCCGTAAAAGATATTAGAACTTCATTACTTGAATAAATTATCAATGAATGAGAAAAATCATCAATAAATCTAACGAACTTTTAGCACTAATTGGTGCAGATATTATCAACGGAATTGTCATTGGAACACTTGTTAGTATAATTATCATCATTTAGGATTTTGGGTCTAAGGTTGTTTATAGAATTTATGTCAATATGATAATACTTTATTTTTTTTAAATGACCAATTATTCGTGGATATCTTTGTCGGTAACAATTGATTTTTATTTTTCAATAATAATGTAATAATAAATATGCTTGTTAATAAAGACAATATATTTTTATTTTTTAATTACTTAGCAATCCATATCTTGTATTTTTAATTATTACCGATGGAAAATCTATCAGCAACAATCATGACGGACATAAAATCATGGCACCCATTCTCTTCCTTTTTACTTCTCCTTCTCACTTTCCTTCTCCTCTGCCAACCACCTCTCTCCATCGCTGCCGAAGCCACCATCGCTGCTGTTGGAGTGTGTAATTGCATCCTATATTATGTTGTCATTTAAGTTGATACAATTTTTCCTTTTTGCTCATTTTTTCCCATCCCATTTTTTTGCTCAAGGTTGTTGGTTCATAGTGTCAACTAGCTTAAGGTTTTCAATTTTTTTTTCTCTTTGGTTTATTGGAGAGCTTGCTTTGTGCATTCATTGAAACTTGTGGTTGGAGCGCAGCTTATTGCTAGAGTATAGGTAACACATGACAATTTTTACATTTATGTTGTTCATAGGACTTATGTTTTCTAGGATACAGTTATAGGATGAAAGAAGAAAAATGAGATTGCATGACTAGGGAAGACTTAACCTTTCGTTCCAATTGTTTTTGAATTGTTTATTGTGATGTTGTTTACTTGTATGTTGCAAAGTAAGCGGGTGTGTTCTAGAATGAACATAACTTGTAATTGGTTGAATTGTTTGATGTTGAATTAGGGTGATCAAATAAATTTTTGCGGAGACTTGTAATTTAAAGGGAGACTATGCAAAATTTTTTTGCTATTCTTTAGGTTGTTGTTTTCTATTTGTGTGATTATTATCCTGCTCTTTTTTACACGCTTGCATTAATTGTGTGTGCTGTATATATCACTATAAGAAAGTGCAGGAAACCGACGCACTGATCGACAGGTATAATTTTTACTGACAATATTACCGACGGTTATGGGGGCATCGGTGACAAGGTCATCGATTATTTTCGACTCTTTTACCAACGGGTAATATGATAATTAGCTGTTGGTATATCTAAATAAAAGGCGTCACCTGTCCCGTCAGAGGCATATTTATACCAACAGTTTTATTTATCTTTACCGACAGATGTTTAAATAAATACTAATTTTTAAATATTTTACCGATGATTTTTTTAATCATGTGAAAATTATATTTAAATAAAAATTGTATATTACCGCGGTTATACCCATTGGTAATAAAGAATTTTTTTAAAAAAAGTGATCTTTTTTAACTATGATGTGATTGGTAATAAGTTATATATTAATTATTTATTTATTTATCTAATAACCTGATCATAAATTAAATTAATATTAAATAAGAAAATATTAAAATGAATAAGTTAAACTAATTAAATAAAATATCAAATCATAACAATAAAATATATACAAACTATAATAAATGTAAAAAAGTATCTAGAATGGAAAAAAAAAAAATGAAGCTAGATAAAAACTAGATGAACTTTTGGGCATCGACATCGTTGGCAGCATCACCATCATCATCATTTGAGGTGGGGGTGGGTAAACCGATCTTCCGAGGTCGGCCTCTGCCTCTACCAGCCATATTGAAACAATTAAAAGATAGTTCATAAAAAAACATTAATAAATCAGAAAATTTAAAATAATTTCATAATACTATTGCATATAGTATTAAACACCTCAGTTAATCTGAAAGTGCAGGGCTGTTTTCATCATCACTCTGTTGTTGATCACAAGGTGAATCATCAGCACTACTAGCACTTATTCATCTTCATGATTTTCTGATTGGGTGGTTACTCATGCATTCAATTTTGTCAACTTCCTTAGTAGTCAACGAAAGAGGGTTTTCAGGATTGTCTGCATCGATTACTACCCTTGAAGGGGGTGGATCATCCACTTGATAAGCATCTTCAACAATATCTTCCTCAATTTCAATCATACCTCTTGGTTTTATCTTGTTCACAACCCTTCACTGTGACCTACTTTTCCTAGGACAAGACATATAATATACTTGCCTAGCATTTTGGGCTATAATAAATGGATCATAACTTATATATCTTATGGTGTGATTGATTTCAATAATTTTGTAATTATTGTGTTGTCGTGTCCCAGTAAGTTGGGTAGGATCATACCATTCACATTCGAATAGGACACATTTATTTACGAGCTCACCCACGTAATCAAACACAAGGATTTCCTTAACGACCCCATACCAATCACATTCTCCATCCCCAGTATCTACTTTAACACAGACACCTGTATTGTCAGTTTTTTTTCCTCGCACCCCAATCTGCTGTGTGAAACTTGTACCATTAACATAGTACATGGGCTAACTTACTACTTTATTTTTTGGCCCCCAAGCCAAATTAAACAAATGTGGACATGTTACACCATTATTTTTGGTCATGAACCTACGTACATGAAGTTTGAAATGTCAAACAGACTTGTATTAAACAAAATAAATAGGTAGGAATATATTGGGTTACATAATCTTAAACAAGTGGACTTACATGTAATCTAAACCAATTCGGAAATTGTTGAAGAGAATATTGACCATGCAGTTGTTCAAAGTATCTGTTGTTGAAAATCTATTTTACATTATTTTAAACATGCATAACATCACACTTTCACATAAAAAAGGGATAATTGACTTACAATCTGAATAGCTACACCTCATCACAATTTATCAAAATATGTAAGTGTGCAAAATTCTACTCCTAGGATGTAAGCCATTGAGCCACACTCTTTCCAATTCCTCGACCAGGTTGATTGAATATAGAAAAAGTTGGTGGAATAGAACACTCCCCTCCATTATCGTTACGACCAACCCGAGTTCTCCTAGATTGAACATGTGGCTGAAAGTAAAATAAGCAGAAATTTAAAGTCTCTTTCACTAAATAATCTTGACATATTGATCATTCCACTTGAGACTTATTCTTCATGGTTCTTTTAAATCCTCCTATTTCCTTTTTGAATGGATACAACCACCTGTATGGAACCGGTCCACACACTCGTGATTCATATGCCAAATGTATGGGCAAGTGTTCCATTGAGTCAAAGAACCCGGGAGGAAAATTCTCTCTAATTTGCAGAGAATTATGGGAATATTTTTTTCCATGACAAGTAGATCATCAACCCTAAGAGTACAAGAGCATATATCCCTGAAATACTGATGCAGCTCGATTTGGGGCTTCTAGACAACATCAGGTAGCTCTCTGAATGCAATTGGAAGCAAACACTTCATGAAGACATGACAATCATGACTTTGCATACCAACAAGCTTATCCTGTGCAACATTCATGCACCTGCTTAAGTTTGAAGCATAACCATTGGGCATTCTCAATTCCTCCAGCCATTGACAAATAACTTGTTTCTGATTGGAACTTAGAGCATATTTTACCTTTGGTTTATAGAAACGACCATCTTTTAATCCTTGTAAATGCAAATCAGGCTGCGTATAATACTCAGCCAGATCATGTCTTGCCTTGTTGTTGTCTTTGGTTCGAGCTGTATCTGTTACAATATTCATAATGTTGTCGAACATATTTTTCTCAATATGCATGACATCTAAACAATGACATATCAAATTATCCTTCCAATATGGCAACTCCCAGAAAATACTTTGTTTGCTCCAATTATGGTATACCCCATACCCTGGCATTCGCACTACCTTTCTAACTTCGATTATTTTTGAAAAATCCTTAACTCAATCCCATATTTCGCAGCCACTTAGTCTAACTGGAGGCTCATTATGATCAACACAATTACTTTTAAAGCCATATCTACTTTGCCTATATGGATGATCAAAATCTAAGAACCTTCTATGACAATCAAACCAAGAGTTCTTTCCCCCATGTTTCAAGGTGAATGCTTTAGTATCCTTTATACAAATCGGGCATACTAATTGGCCTTGGGTCATCTTAGCTTTGGATTATCAGGGCCAGGGATTATACATGTTAAGAATAGGTAAGGATCTTTCATGCACATTTTAGAAGGGAGATTATAGGGTGTAACAACTATGGGCCAACAGGAATAAGGTTTGCTAAATTGGTTATTCGGATTAAATCCATCTTAACAGAGTCCCAATCTAACATTTTAGGGGTCACAAGCAAAATTAGGATATTGTTAATCAAACTTTTTCCACGCCTCATTATGTGATGGATGCATCATCACACCATCATCCCTCTGATTTTCACCGTGCCACCTCATATGAGAAGTCGAGCTTATTGACGCATAGAGTCTCGTAAGTCTAGGGATTAAGGGTAGATAATGCATTCTTTTCTAAGGGACATCCTTATACCTCCCACTTCCACATCTCTTGGGTTTAAACCTAGGCTCTTGGCAAAACTTATACTCAGTCAATGAAATATCATCTTTATAATAACGCATACAAGGTTTCAAGCAGCAATCAATCTTTATTTCCTTCAATCCAAGTTTAGAAACTAATTTTTTAACTTGATAAAAATATTTTGAAATTACATCGGGGTTTGGACTTAGCTCTCTTATCAATGCAGCCCATTGATCAAAAGAACTTTAGCTTTGATTCCCTTCAGACTTAATGCTTAACATTCGAACTACTAATGACAATTCAAAGTGCACACAATTCTCCCATAAAGGTTGATTGACAGCTTCTATGAGACTATAAAACTAAGCAGCATCTTGATTTGGCTCCTCAATTGAAGACTGCAAATAACAAGAAGCAAATTCAGGACTAGCAACATCAAACACCATATCTTAATGGCTAACCAGGTTATCCTCCCATAGCACATTACCCACATCATGCTAAGATACATGGATCCCACCAGAACTACTTCTAGTTTGAAACTTACCCACTTGATTCCATATATTAACTACCTCTCCATGCTCGGCACAAACCCAATAGTTAGGCATGAATCACCACTTATACAAATGAACCCTTATTGTATCATCATCCAAAAAATTCCTACATTTGCACCTATTGCATCGACACCTAACTTTTGCTTGATTAATGAATTGTTGTCTTTTACATGCCATATTCATAAATTCTTCAACACCACTATAAAATTCCAGTTTAATCCCCTTCTATTAAGATGCAATTTATTGTACATCCATGATTGATTTGAAGGTAACATTGCGTTTGGGTTTAACCATGGACCCTACAATTTTCTAAAGATGGTAAGTTATTACTTTCAAATACAAATTCAATTTCTATTTCAAATACAAAAGTTAACAAAATTTCAACAGCATTTTCCTTTAAATTAGGAGCTTCCATCATTAGATATATCAGGCAATTCAACAATTATAGGTATTAATATAAAGATCAACAACAAAATAGATATAGTGAAACACTTACATGTTAATAATTACATACAATTCATATAATCCTAAAATCGTTCTACTGCGCATCCCTTTATAACTCCATAACATGCATCCTGCAACCTCCGCAAACACAAAGAATCCCTCAGCAAACAAATCAAACAAGTTGGGGAAGGACCTCTACACCCTTCCCCCCAGTCATGCAATCCTCATTTCCTATAACTTTATCCTGGAAAACATAAGTCTTTATATATCCTACCTATATATTAAATGATATAAATAATAAGGATTGAGTTACTAACGTCTATAGTAGTAAAACAAAAAAAAAAGTACAAAATGTAGTAAAGCTCTCGACGTCCAACCAAATCTAATCCTGAAAATCCAATATGATAAATTTAAATCAATACAATTATATACATAAAAAAACATAAAATAACATAAACAAAAGAACGGAAAACCGATCCAATAGTCGATAATCACTGTCACCCCCAAGAATAACTCCTACATTAACAAATTAAAAAAAAATAATTATACCCCAATGCAACAAAATACAATACTATGGACACCCATAAACGAACAGAAAAAGTAAACCAAATCTAAAAACTAAACCCATTAAAATGCTCACCAAAGCCCCAAGATCATAATGGTGGCCTTTGTTTCTCGAACAGAGCTCCGGTGACAGCAAGGTTAGAGAGAGAGGGGGGGATATTTTAGAGAGAGAGACTATGCAGCAAATAAGGAGGAAGAAGGGTGGCGAAGCATATAAATATGAGTGAATTACCGACGGGTAAGCGTTAAGTGAAACAATGCGTTTCATTAACTATTAATTACCGATGGTTTTACCAACAGTAAATGCATAACATCAATCATTTGAGTGGTAACTTGTGAATGTGCAAAAAACGATCGGTAATATATAGAAAATAACAATTAAAAATATACTGATAAATATACCCGTTGATATTCCAGTTGGTAAATTATTTAATAAATATAATTGTAATTATAATAAACACTAGTTGGTTAACCAGTCAGTAGGTATAATAAAATATAAAAACATATACGTAATATTAAATTACATCGTCGGTGAAGTTGTCGGTAAGGTAATTAATAAATATATTATTAATTTAATATGCAGGCGTCGGTAAATCTGTTGGTAAATTTATAAAAAAAAAATTATTGAATTATTGGTTAACCCGTCAGATATTATGTGCGCCAACTTACGAGTTTAGGCGCCACCATTTTCCGACGGTTTTACCAACGGTTTTGCTGAGGGTTACGTGTAACAAAATAATTGTTTCCCAATTTGCATCAAACCATCAGAGATGCCATCAGTAAATATCGACGAGTTTGAAACCGTCAGTAATTGACGTCGGTATTTCGCATTTTTCTAGTAATGTATTTTGATATAAGTTACTACTTTGATTAGAAAGTTCAATTTTCTAAAGAACTAACATTGCTTCTGCTTCTCTACGTTCTAAGAGCTTAAAAAGCATGATTCAACCCCTTTCTCATTCCCTTTGTTTCACCTACCATTGGTTGTGATCATAGTATAGGTAAGACACATTTACGTTTAGACCATACTGCTAGAACTTTCGAATTATAAAGCAAGTGGGGTTCATTAGTTGGTTTGCATGTGTGGTTTGTAACATCCTGATTTTTCTTATACTAGTTAGCTCAACATTATAAGTAATTAGAATAAGTAATTAGTAAATTAAACAAGGGTTAATTTACTGATTATATGGAAATAGAATGTTTAAGTTCAACAACAACAACAACAATGTTGTAAATTAAAGATTTTTATGGATATTTGTTATCATTTTTAATGATTGATTAGAATCTCATTTATTGCCCATTAATATAATGTTATAAATGATTCCATTTTAATTGTATTCTAGGGTCTATAAAAAGAGACCGTATGTGATATTGTAACATATAGTAAAAAGGGAAAAGTCTCTCTCATTTTCTAATCACTTCTCCCTTCCTCTACCTATTATTTCATAATATGTTATCAACATGATTCTGCTCATTTTTTTTCCCACGATAAGGTGATCCTTCATTCTTGTTCTTTCAACAAAGTATACGATAATTACTCCCGTGTCATTGCAGGGGTGATTATGTGTGATGATGTATGGATGCCAATATATTATACTTTGCCTTTTCAAAGTTCTGAAGCCTTACTGGCTTTAAGCACATGGACACAACATCATTGTTGTTTTATATTCAATTTTCAAATATCCTTATACTTTTATCCTCAAGTTTTTTCCTATTTTCTGGACACAACATCAATATAATTTTTTTTCCTTGCACTTAATCTGTATTTTTTTTAATCATTTTATTTTGTTTGCCCTTTTTAGATTACCTATATGAAAGAACGTATTGATTAGCAATAATGGATTAGAATCATCATGGATATTGATTCACAGTATGTTACCTATATAATTTATTTACATGGCTTTACGTTACTAGTATATTGATTCACAGATCATCATAGATGTTTATGTTTATATTAAATGAATAGTATATTCTTTTAATTTTGAAATAATATGTTGTTATTTGCATGCCATTGTTTCATATATTATAGTTTTATTTTCTGTTAATTTTATTATAATCTTGTGTTGTAATTTATTCTTCTTTTATTATTTTTCTATTTCTTTTCAATACAACTCCATGAAGTGAATGATATGTAGATAAGAAAGTGAATGAGAAAAAGGGTTGAATCGTGCTTACCTTTTCAAAATCTTTTGGAGCTAAAACTTTGAAACAAAAACCTATCAAGCATGGAGCTTGAAGTGCAGCAAAAACAAGGTTAAATTATTCAGAAAGTGTCTTTCTAAATTAAGCGATTAGAGTAAATAGACTAAAATAATAGATAATAACAGAGATATTTTGTGCAAAGTTAAATACCTAAAATAAAGGGATGAAGGATAAGAAGATACTAGACAAGAGTTTTATACTGGTTCGGCCAACACTTGCTTACATCTAGTTCTTAATAACCACTGAGTTTCACTAATCTTCCTTAACCTAAGGAAACGAAAAACTGGATAGTCTTTACAATAGCCTTCCCGTAGCCTCTTCAAGCTATTTCACTTCCGATCACTATTGGATCGAGGATACAGAGATTTAGTGTTTTGTTTGTAACTCAAACTATCTTGCACTCAAGCTTCTTTACAAGTGTATATGAATGATAATTTTGAAATAACTTGAGTGACTTATTTCTACTGATTCTTCCTCAAAAGAATATGTGTACAATCTAGGAACTTAGAAATAAGATTTTGATGAATAGAGGAACTAACAAATGATTTTCACAAAAATGTTGAGAAAAAGATTTTTCAGCATTTTTGTCTCTTGTGTCTTGTTCTTGAAAGCTCGGATGTTACTTTTATTTAAAGTTTAATATTATGAAGCAATAATGTATGGCATTAAGGGCATGTTTGGTTTCAGTTTTCATTTTAATTTTTTCAGTTTTTAGGATATTGTAAAGGAACTATCGAATACTGGAAATGAAAACTAAAAATTGGAATTTGTAGGGCTTATTTGGTTTGAGTTTTTAGTTTTCCAGATCTTATGAAGGAAATACTAAAAATTCTAAAAACTACAAATTGCATTTGGTTTGGCCATTTCTTATTTTCATTTTAAGTGAAAACAGGAAATGGCGGTGAAAATATATTTGGTTCACATTGTTTGAAAATGTTTCCAGGAAATATTTTTTAAAAAATGTGAAAATTTGGAAATGGCAAATCCTCATTTCAACTCTTTCCTTTGAAAATGTTAAAAATGAAAATGGAGTGAAATGTAGTGGCATTTTTGTAATTATAATCAAATCCACCTTCTTCCCTGCTTTGTCGCACCCTTATCTCCATCGCTAGCGACAACCCAAAAGGAAAACTGAAGGAAGAGCAGAAGTAGCAGCAACGGACCAACTGAAGGAAGAGCATAAATACCACCAGTGAACCAAAATCAACAGGGACAACAACGACGATAGTAGAGGGGGCAACCCCATGTGGAGCCACGACACACTCTTCAATCTCCAATAGGTCAAGCCTTCGCTTTTAGAATGCTGAGAAGACCTCTTCTTCCAGTTCGAGTTCCACTGTGATGTCGTCCTCGTCAGTGATAAGGTCGTCAATGAGTGCGTCTTGATTACCAATCTAGTCCGCGAAAATTCCACCGCTGATGTGGCAAGGATCGTGAGCTATGAGGTTTAGTCTGGTGAGGGCAAGCCCAACGAGATCTACAATTTCTCATATTCAATAATAAAGATAATATTATTATATTAAATTTAATTTTGAAAATACATTTTGAACTCAATCAAACCAAATATATTTTCATTTTTTTCACTTTTTGAAAATAAGATTTGCTTTTATAAACCAAACGTATTTCCTGATTTTGAAAATCTGAAAATGGAAATTATTTTCAGAAAATGAAAATAGGATATAGTTTACAAACCAAACTCTCAATTTTCGATTTGCATTTTCAGTTTTCAGTATTTCCTTCACAAAATCCTAAAAACAAAACCTTGAAAACTGAAAATTGAAACAAAACAGGCTCGTAGTTTTCAAAATTTTTAGTATTTCTTTCACAAAATCTAGAAAATTGAAAATAAAAACTAAAATTGAAATTCAAATCAAACATATGCTAAAACTCTCAATTTTCCAATGTTTAGCATGTAATTTCTTTATTGTATATTCATGTAAGAAATAATAAAGTTAATATGTCATGCGTCATATATTTATGTATTAAACAAGATAGGACAGTAGTTGAGGTATGATCCCTTGGTCCCTGGACATAGGTTTGGCTAGGAAGCTGACTTCCAAAGACTAAATATTATATATGATCCTTTAGCCCCAGTTGTACACCGGCAAGGGAAGGTGACTCTTAACCATCCCTCTCCCAAAATAGAACCCCAAGGCGGTGACGGCCACAGTATGAGCTTATTACCTTTTAATTTAGAAAGAAGTCCTATGGACTAGCTCAGTTAAAAGCCTAAGTAAAGAAAGTGAAAAGGTTAATGCCTAAGGTTCAAGTTTAGGTTGAAGTTAAGACGCTAAAACCAAAGTACACTAGGAAAGAGCACAAGTATGCATGAAATATACATTTAATTATTATTTCTCTACGATTGTTTATGTCAATGCATTTCATTCACGACATGTATGATAAGTGTAGAAGCATAATTAAAATGAATCTACCTCTACTAATAAGATTTTTGAAAAACTCTATTAAACTACAAAAATTGTATGAAAGACCCTTCTTAATAAACACGAGGTGGCAAGGATGCTAATGATGACACCAATTATCATGTTTAAATCCTATTGAAAAATATTCATATTTCTCACTGCTACTCTCTGTGTTATCGCTAGACATAGATGGTGTAACGCTGATTTTCTGTCTGAGCAAAAATGACCAAAATGCCCCTGAGGTCATTTTCTGCCCGGAATTCGAGGATAGCCGACACGGTAGTCCTCGAAGGGCCAACTCAATGTTTGAAGGGGGATTAGATGACTTTCGAGTGGTTCCGAGATAAAAAATCTCGTTTTCTGAGATTTCGGGTCAAAATAACCAAAATACACCTATAGCATTTTTACACGGGTATAAGTGTCGGATGAGCCCGAAACTTCTCCAGATGGTTTTAAATTATGTTTTTATGCATTTCGCAACATCAGTTTGAGTCCCTGTGGTACTGGGCAGTTTTTGAGCAAAATTGTGATTTTGCCCCTAACATAGTATTTTTGAGCTTAATGATGTAATTAAGCAAACCTAAGCAATATTAGGCTCTAATCAAAGATTAATTAATTTCCATAATTAATCTGGAGTCAAAATAATTTATTAAAGTTAATTAGAACCTAAAATTGCTTAGATTAAACCTAAATCTCTTTTTAAATTCAAGACTCCTAGTCATGGAATCTTGAATAGTATTTTCTTTCTCCAATTCCTTAAGTTAAGGAATTGTGTCTACAATTGTTTATACATAAAATGAGTTTAAATTCCTCTAATGATGTATGAGCACTCTCTAATCATGTCTTGAAATTCCTAATTACTTTCTTAGTACCTAAACACTTACTTAGTAATTCCTAATCATAAACCTAATCTAAGATACACCTAATTACATTTCTAAACCACAATTAAATAAAAGAAATCTCTCATCCCTCCCTCCTAAAACCACACGGCTACTCCACCTCCTCCATGCCCAATATTTGAAATTCAAATGAATTTTCAAGTCCACACCAAACCATGCTTGAAGCCATACTTTGCACCATACTCACCATACTTCAAACCATGCTTCACCATGCCTCAAAAATGAAAGTATTTCACCTCATGTTCCATGAGGAACCGTCAGCCACTCCTCCTCCATTCACTCCCCATTGTTTTGATTTTCTATAAATAGCTTGCTTGGATGCTCTTGAATCACTTTGGTTGATTTGCAATGCTTTGAGTTTTCAAGAGCAACTTGAGCTCTTTCCTTTTCTCTCTAAGTTTCCAAGAAGCTTTCTTCTTCTTCTCCATCTTCTTCATCCTCCACCTTGAGCCACCATATCACCACTTCAAACCACCACACCACCACCTTGAATCATCATCTAAACACATAAGCTCTCATCCTTAAACACAAACTCACCCAAAACACATCTCCTTTCCTTTTCTCTCCATTCAATCAAATCATCATCATCCCCTAGAGAAGATTTTTGTCTTCTCATTTGCAAGCAAAGATCAAGTTTTCTTTCTTCCTTCAAGCTTTCATTGGTAGGGAGTTGTTCTAAATCATTTCTTTTACTCAAATATGTTTTGTTCTTGAAGAAAAGTGTTGATTTTATGATGCTCCCTTGAGTTTTTCTTTTCGGTTTCCTCTTGGATTTCCTTTTTTTTTTTCGGCCTCAATGGCCATGCTTCACTCTCATGATAGCTTGATGATGAGTGTCTCAAGATGATGACCTTGTGTTCATCTCAATGAGACCTCTAAATCTTGAGTTTTTCCTTTCTTTAAGTTCTCTATATATTACTTAGCTCACTAATGATTTTAACTTAAGAAAATAATTACAAGGATTTCAATAAACCCAAGGCCTACCCTTGGCAACCTTAAAGTTGACCGGCACGTTCTAGAGTTCACTCTAGGTACGGGTTTTGGGTACATAATAAAGAATATGATGTATTTTCCTTCTCTTTTGCTTAGTTTAAGTTTTAGTTCCTTTCTTTCCTTTTTCCTTTAAAGTTTTGTTTTGAGTTTATTTCCTTAAGCTTGATGATGTGTTCAAAAGATCATGAGGTTTCGTTGCAACCTTGGTACTTAGAACTCTAGAGCTTGCTTTATGTTGATGAGATTATGATTGGGATTGTGATCTTGATTTCCTTAAAGTCTTATATGAGCTCTAATGACATATAATAATGGACTAGCATTCATATTTAATTTTATGCCTTGCATAGCATATTTATTTCTTATGTCATCACTAAACTCTCAAAGATAAAGAAATGAACTTGCATTATTATGTTTAAATTCAAGCTTTGCATTTCATGTTTACCTTTCAAGTCATCACCTAATCTTAAAGATAAAAATGAGTGCATCTTATATTTATTTTAAGCTCTGACCTTACTTTCTAATAAAGATAAAAATGAAGTGTGTAGCATGTTTATATTCTTGTTATCACCTAAGAATATTAGAGCTCAAAGGCTTGTCCCTTGGTATCTCAAGTAAAGACTTGGAAATGGAAGATGTTTTAGAACTACATTCGGCTATGTGATGATGATGAGCTTGGTGTGAGTTTCATTTAGTCACAAGTGCCAAAACCTATATTTCATAATTTTCTTAAGCTCAGATGATCTAAAGAAATGTTTCAAGAATGATTTTATGATTTAAATCCCTTTTGAGATTATTTTGAAATAGCTACTGCCCTAATTGGTTTTATGATGATTTTAATGAAATAAATTGTTTTCAAATAAGTTTTAGAAGCTTTAAAAAGGATTCCAAGAGAAACTAGTAAGTTATGTGTGCTTGAAATGAAAATTTTATGCATGATATGAGGTTTTTGTTTTCGGTTCTGCCTTGATATTATGCTCACTGCATGTTGATGATTTTATGATGTTAGAATGTGTATATTCATGTATACTTGATGTTAGAACTAATTTGAAAAAGCTAAGATAAGCTAGTAACTAGAAAAGAATGAAAATATGATTTCTAGATCCCTTAAAAATGGAAATTATGGATTCTGTTCCAGCAAGGACAACATTAATAATAATGGTTTATAATTAGTGTAAATGTGTAGGAATCACTCATAATTGGTTTAGGAATTGATCTAGGTGCTCTAGGAGAAAACCGAACTTAGAAAGGGTCAAAGTTGTGACTCCTAGGTACCCGTAATTAGTAAAGCATAGATTCTGCACTCTAGAGGTTTAGAGTTAGTTATGGTTATAGAAATGAGCAAGGACTACTTAGTTGTGAACCCATAGGTGCCGGAGATGTTAGGATGTGATGATAGAGAACTCAGAATTCAAGTTTAAAGGCCCTAAGGGTCAAAGCATAATACATTATAGAATCTTTGATGACTTGAGTTTATTATGTTTCAAGTATGTTTGCGATGATACATGTGCTATGATGAGTGTGCTTATGTGATTTTAAGTCTATTATGACTATAGAAGTTGAATGAGAAAGTACATGTGTTATGAGTTAGTGTGGCATAAAGGAAATTTGAAATAAATTCGGTATACAGTTGTTATGCTGCCAAATTTCCATCAAATTAAGAACTTGAGGATGTTTTTGAAAATTATATGGGATAAAGTCCTGGATGACACCGGTTCGGCCGAGCACCTCCAGGAACTAAGTCCTAATGTGACGTAGCACTGAGACATACTTCTCCTGCTCCGATGGGGAGAGGCAAATTCGTGAGGGTATGAGTGGATGCAGCCTACCAAAGCAAAAAATTAGCTATGCACTAGATACTAGTAGAGCATTTCAAAGAAGGAAATATTCCTATGAGAGGTGATCCTTAAGCTCCCTAGCCCGTACTCTAGTAGTCGGGGTTATTTTTTTATGATTTCACTTATCAGAGGATAAGTAAGAACTAGTGACGACTAGTTAAGGTATGAGCTCATAACCTAGATGATGTTTTAGGGTGGCCCCATGATGCTTAAGTACGAAGTTCTTAAGTCACAAAGTTGAGAAAAGAGAAAAATGTCACTTGAAAGTTAATATGCCACTTTATGCCACTTATATGATTGTTTGATGTTATGATTTATTGGATTGCTTGCATAATGTATTGACATGCATTCACGCCTTACTACATTGCATTCATGCATTAAGATTCATTCAAAAAGGGACGAACCTTGGATAATTAGGCTTATAAACCTAATAATGAACTTTATATGCATGACTCACCTTTCTATAATAAACCCAAGGTTCCTGAGGATGTTGACGATGTAACCTTAGATAGGAGGTACCCTACTAAGATTCTTTAGTAAGATTCTCACTCCCTTTTCTTTCTTTCTTTCTCTC
This sequence comes from Dalbergia cultrata, assembly GCA_031216105.1. Lineage (NCBI taxonomy): Eukaryota > Viridiplantae > Streptophyta > Magnoliopsida > Fabales > Fabaceae > Dalbergia > Dalbergia cultrata. The sequence continues at coordinate 40,188,937 of CM062352.1, forward strand.
CCGTTACATCTTCAGATCATGGCGACGTTCATAGTATTCATAAACACTCCTACGTGGAAGGTGCATTTTGATCCGGACCACGGGTCATATCATTTTGAGGGACGATGCACCGTTCGAGTCTTAATGTATATAGGATGTCCCTTCGCATATCCTGTACAGAGCTACTGATTCTCCCCAACGTCTCTCTTCGGTGACAATTTGATCTTTGAGCATACCTGCCCCTGTGACGAACAGACCCGGTATGCTCGCCCGTCCGCCTCAGCCGTACGTGATTACCCGCAGTATGTGCCTCAATTGAGGAGGTCAGAGACGGATCCATCCGAGGACTCACCGACGCACATCTATTCGGAGAGTTCTGCCCCTACTCCCCCATTCTAGCGTGAGGGGAGTGACGAGACGGTGATGCAGCCGAGGTTAGCGAGGAGAGCCGAGATGCGCCCCCGTCGCGGAGCACACATCCAGCCGCCCCGCATCTGTTCCCTCATCCGCTTGTTTACGTCCGAAGAGCTCGAGTAGTTCCCTAGTTACATACCCTTGTCACCCGAGGATCGCCGCCATCAGTAGTAGGGTCTCTTAGGGAGAGCTAGTGCATACACCACATATAGATAGGATAAACCTTCTTTTGTTATGAGGTTATCCACTTTAGGTGCACTAGGGTAGAAGTGTTTTTATTTACACTTTCCTTGTATTTACATTTCTGTTCTATTTCTTTTTCTATTATATTTGCATTATCTTATATCAAACTAAGTCATACCTCTAGGTAGGCATGTTATGAATATTAATGAAGTATTATCTTTGATATGCCATTGTTTACTGTTGAGAAGTTATTTGATGTTCATGCTTGCGCTTTCTTTATATTTGAGTTATGCTTTGTCATCGACGCTTGTTCAAGTTTCACGCGGCTCTTACTTTGCTTTTATATTCCAAAAAAAATTTACCCGTATTTTTCGCTAAGTATTTTAAAGAAAGATTTCAAAGCATGAGACTAAGAAGTAATAACCTAATGATTAACCTAAATATGTTCTAGGAGTATTTGGTTAAAATTTGGATGTTACAGATGGATCCTCTAGTGAAGTACCTAAGGAGTCAACTAACTAGTAGCTATTTATACGATGCATATTGCTACAAATAGGATTGCATTCTCATTAGTTATAGTGATAGTTCTTTAGATGTTCATGACCATATATAATTATTCCATTGTACTTTCCTTTATATTTATGTTATGGATTATGGCGTATTTGATGGTGAAGTTTATGGATATTTCCTCCTGGTTATGTTATTTAGTGTTATGGATATTATTACTATAATTATACATGTACGATGTTTAGTCCGATGCCCTCGTTCCTTTGCCTCTGTGATTATTCCATTTTCTTTTATGTCACTTATGCATCATTACACACTCCCCTATCCTCCGATTAAGGCTCATGTTTTTAAAAATAAGCTTCAAAAGAAAAAAAAAGGTTTACCCATTAAAGTCGGTAAAGTAATTTCTTTAGAAGATTTAAGTATTCTTCAAGCTAAAAGGTAATAAACTAATAAATCCAAACGCGAACTTAAGAATATGTTAGAAATAATATGGTGTTACAATTTGGTATCAGAGCAGTTCATTCTGATAGAGCTTAAGGATGAAACTGACTATGCTTCTAGGCATAGTCCTATGATTATAGTATGTCATGCCATGAGTCTTATCTGTATGATATGATGTAGGATTTAGAAATACATGACCATCTAGTAGTGATTGCAGTTGGTTGCTGCCACACTTAACACTATGTTGAACATGAACAACTCAATGATTTTGTATAGTGCAGAGCAAGTGGTTGGAAAGCCTACGATAATTTTAGGCTAATGCCATCAAGGAGATGATGGAACCTTTTACAACTATAGTCAGGGCAAATGAATAAATAGATAAGCAAATGAATAAATAAATCATAAGTAAAAAGTTAAAGATGTTTAGAAACTTAATTATAATTAAATATATGATATTCAAAACAAATAGAAAATATAAATAAAAAGAGCATCACAATTAATCTAGTGAATCATCGCAATAAGATTTTAAAAGAGATTTGATCATGTTATTATATATCCTCCTATAACTCTAAGATACTCTATGCTCAGAATATCCACCATAAATAAGAAAAGAAAATGAGTTATTTTCCATTAAAACTAATCAACTCACTGACAAGGAGTGGTTAGGGAAGAATAAAAATAAATGGCCATCTATAGGAGTGAGGACAAAATGGTAAAATCCCAATTGGGACAAAAAGGAAAAATAAACTGGTAGAATATGATTCCAATAATGAAAAGATAAATTAATAATATTAGTAATTGGAAATTATTTAGATAAAAATTTTATGGAAAACTTTTAAACAACTTAGTATAAAATCAGAAAAAAAAAACTTTGCAGTTTTTGCTAATGAAGGGTAAAATAGAAAAATCAACAAAAATTATGCAATGCGGATAAAATAAAAATTTGTCATGACAAACATTACTAATAATTTAAAGGAGAAAAGCTAAAAATAATTTTATTGGTAAAATCTAAATATGTTTAATGCCATTTGGGGAAAATAGCATTTTTACCAAAGGGAAACCATTTTGATTTGTTTAGATCAACACGAAAAATGAACCTTTTTGCATACAAAAAAAAAAAAAGACAATTTGTGAGCCACATGAGGCATGGCAGTTGCAGCTGAACTAAGGAAGAGAAAGAGGGGGGGACATATGATTTCTTTCAAATTTGAATAGACATACAAAATCAGGAAAATATCTAAAATAACGTGGCACAATAATCACAACAAGAAATGCAGGGAAACCTATGCGTTTATCGATGGATGTACCGACGATTATGGGGGCATCAGTTCCTAAGCCGTCGATAAATATTACAGACAGTAACATAAAACTATAGATTTTTTTACATGTGTACCGATGGGTATTAAGATATTTTGCCATCGATAAAATTAGATAAAAGGTGTCACCATGTCTGTCAGAGACGTATTTATACCGATGTGTTTATTTAATTTTACTGATGGATATTTAAATAAATAAAAAAAATTTAATCATTTATTGATAGTTTTTTTTATGAAAAAATTTATTTAAAAATGTTACTTATTATCGATGATCATACCCGTCGATAAAAAATTAATTTTTTTAAATTTATTATTAGTTATTTATTTATTTGTTTATTTATTTATATAATAACCTAATTATCAATTAAATTGATATTAAATAAGAAAATAATAAAATGATTAAATAAAATAGCAAGTTATGACAATAAAATATATACAAATTACAATAAATGTAAAAAAAATATAGAATGGAAAAAAATGAAGCTAAATAAAAACTAGCTGAACTCTTGGGCATAGGCATTGTCGGCGGTGTCATCATCATCATCATCTGGACCATCATCGTCATCAACGTCATTCGACTGTGAGTGGCCCTCAAAGATCGAGGGGTGTAGGGCAGAATGGGGTCTAGGGGAGCGTTTTGTCGGAGCTAGAGGATCCCAAAGCCTGCATGTCCTAGAAGAAGGTCATCACGTCTATATTAATATTCTGCTGCATCTTCCAGAATTGAGCATTCTCCTTCTTTGCTTTCTTTTGCTACTGCCACTCCAAGGAGAGCATAAGCTCTCGGATTTCTCTTAGCTCTTGCTGCATAGCTGCTCACCTTGCCTGCTGCTCTTGGAGTTGCTGAAGGAGCTGTGCCTGTTGCTTCTGCTCCTGCTCCTACTTGATCAACTGTGCCTGCTATTGTAGCTCCAGGTTAAGGGCATGTACACACTCCCTCAGAGTATCATCCCAATAGCTGACCCAGTGGCAGAGGATAGGGATCTACTATCAAGGCAATACCACATCCCATATATGCAGCCCTTATAAGGGCCACCAGCTAGTTAGGTGTAGACATCCTCTTCATTTGGAGGGGGAGGAATGTTAGCATCGGGTCCAGCCTCAGCCATATGGGTCTGTGCTTACTCCTAGAGGTCTATAAACTCGCATTGTAAAGGGAAAAAGATAAAACACACTGTAATTAATAATTATGATATAAATGAAAATAATGATAAAAATTAAGTAAAGATATGTCTAAATTCAAACTTACATAGGTTGCCTTGGAGCGAGGGTCTACCCAGACCTCTCCAGACTCACCCCTCTGCTCACTCCTTTGAATGTAGGTCTCCCGAAATAGCTTGCCCTGTGTCTGAGGGCGGTTCAACTCCCTCGCCTATGCAAATAGGCACAATAAAGTCATAAAAATATAGTATTTACCATAATTCAAATATAGTAAATGTTATTATAAAATGTATAAAGGTTAAACAATTACCAAATGCTTCCAGGTCCTCTCCTAGGTGCTCGACCCCCACCAGTGTACAACGACCTACTTTTTTGTGAGGCTTGATTTGTTTTTCCCTTATCCGACCTATCCTTGAAGGTTAGGTTGCTGGCCCAGTGGCACTATAGCTCACTCAGGGTGCCATCATTCAGCCATGAGTTGTTATAATAAATAAAAAAAACAATCAAAATATTTTAAATATCATAAGCAATGTAAAATTAGAACGTAATAAAAAATATGTTTCAACTTACCTATTACTATCATTTGGCCTAATCTAGCAAAGTGGTCTACCATCCGGCCCAACTGGCCTGCCATCTGGGTCGAGGGGCCACCCATCTGCATCTTATGCCTGTGACCCAGTGGAGGAAGGAAGAGTCTGATCAGATACAAGGCTGGGATTCGAGGCAGTGGTAAGGCTAGGGGAGGGTCGCTGATGCGAGTAAGCTGTGTGTATGAATACTAGGGAAATGAAGGTCCAACATACCTAGGAGTAGGCATTATCTTGAGGCCTGGGGTGCTAATGGTAGGGACTCAGGTGGAGGTAGTAGGCAGGGAGATGTGGGAGGGATAGTGGCTAAGGTGGTGGGAGGGGCGGTGCCTGAGGTAGTGGTGGGTAAACCGACCTTCCGAGGTTGGTCTCTGCCTCTACTAGCCATACTGAAACAATTAAAAAGTTGTCCACCAAAAAACATTAATTAAATCAGGAAATTTCAAATAATTTCATAATAATATTACATATAATATTGAACATCTTAGTTAATCTGAAAGTGCAGGGTTGTTTTCATCATCACTTTGTTGTTGATCACTAGGTGAATCATCAGCACTACTATCACTTATTTCATCTTTGTGATTTTTGATTGGGTGGTTACTTGTGCATTCAATTATGTCAACTTCCATAGTAGTCAATGAAAGAGGGTTTTCAATACTCTCTGCATCAATTTCTACCTTTGAAGGGGGTGGATCATCCACTTGATAAACATATTCAACAATATCTTCTGCTATTTCAGTCTTACTTCTTGGTTTTATCTTATTCACAACCCTCCATTGTGACCTACTTTTCCCAGGATAAGAAATATAATATCCTTGTCTAGCATTTTGGGCTATAATAAATGGATCATAACTTCTATATCTTCTGGTGTGATTGATTTCAATGATTTTGTAATTGTTGTATTGTCGCGTCCTAGTAAGTTAGGTAGGATCATACCATTCACATTTGAATAGGACAAATTTATTTGTAAGCTCATCCACGTATTCAAACTCAAGGATTTCCTTAATGACACCATACCATCACATTCTCCGTCCCCAGTATCGTCTTTAACACAAACACCAATATTGTCAATTTTTTTCCCCGCACCCCAATTAGCTGTGTGAAAACCCATTAACATGGTACATGGGCCAACTTACAACTTTATCTTTTGGCCACTAAGCTAAATTAAACAAAGGGGGACATGTTATACCATTATTTTTGTTATGAACCTATGTACATGAAGTTTGAAATGTCAAACAAAATTAACAGATAAGAATATATTAGGTTACATAATCTTAAATAAGTGAACTTGTATTCTAAACCAATCCGGAAATTGTTGAAGAGAATCTTAACCGTGTAGTTGCTCAAAGTATCTGTTGTTAAAAGTATATTTTACGTCATTTTAAAGATGCATAACATCACACTTTCACCTAAAAAATAGGGATTTTAAACTTACAATCTAAATAGTTGCACCTCATCACAATTTATCAAAATATATAAGTGTGAAGAATTCCACTCCTCGGAAGGTAGCCATCAAGCCACATTCTTTCCAACAGCTCCACCATGTTGATTAAATATAGACAAAGTTAGTGGAATAGAAACTCCCCTCCATCGTCATTATGACCAACCCGAGTTATCCTAGATTGAACATGTGGCTGAAAGTAAAATGAGTAGAAATTTGAAGTCTCTTCCACTTGAGACCTATTCTTCATGATTCTTTTAAACTCTCTTATTTCCCTTTCAACTGGATACATCTATTTGTATTGAACCGGTCCACACACCCATGCTTCATATGCCAAATGTATGAACAAGTGTTCTATTAAGTCAAAGAACCCAGGAGGAAAATTTTTCTCTAAGCTGCAGAGAATTTGTTGGTAAAAGAGTGCATGAGAAAGGGGGTTAAATCATGCTTTTTGAAGCCTTCTTTTCGAGTCTGAAACATTTAACATAAAGGACACTATCAAGCATAAGGCTTGAAGTGCAGCAAAATAGTGATTAAATGTTTCAGAAAGTAGGTTTCCGATACTTAACAATTATGATGCAACTTTAATGAAGCTTAATCAATATTTAACACATAGCACATATCATAAAAATAAAAGATCAGGGTAGAAAGAATGAACACAAGTATTTTTATATTGGTTTGGCCAACCTGTCTACAGCCAGTACTCAACACATGTTGAGATTTCACTAACAATAACTTTCTCAACCTGAGAAAGTAAAATGGATAGTCTTTATATTAGCCTTCGCAAGCTCTCACAGTGCATAGTGAACAACCCTAACTGTCACTAACTGAGTAGTTTTGAACCAGTCTCTCCATGCTCAACTGTGGCCTGCAGGCAACTTCCACTGCCATGTTGTAAGTAGTCTTGAACTAGCCTTTCCAAGCTGAACCGTGCTGAGCAAATACACATTGCATGTAGTTTTACCTTAGCTTCTCCAAGCTATGTCACACTCTGATCACTAACGGATTAAGATTACAAAGGTTATGTGTTTGGGTTGCTACTTAAACTAACCTACACCCATGTCTCCTTAAGAATATTAGCTAATATAGGCTTGGGAAATATGAGCGACTTCTTTCTCACATCTCTCCCTAAGAAGAGTATACAAATCATTACAGAACATGGAAAGAAGAATTTACACTTCAAGATGATTGACTATGTATTATAATTAACAGCATAGGAAGTGTGGAGAGATTTTTCTAGAGTTTCCACTCTTATGTCTTCAACTCTCTCATTGGCATTCATGTATGACATCTCCATTTATACAGGTCCTTCTTCATGACCATTGCCTTTGATCAGATCTCCAAGTGACACGAGTAAATCATTAGTTGTGTCTTGGAACGTTAGTCTAGAGTGGTAGGCTGATAGATTTGTCACATCGATTGCAGAAGTCGTTGTATTTTAGAGGTTTCTGATATCCTCATTCTCTTTTTACTTTCTAATCATGGTTTCTGAACTCCTCCTTCTAGAAGTTAGGATCATGAATTAATTAGGTAGAAGAGATAACGTTCCAGTTATAATACTAGGTTTGATTTGAGATTTGAATTTTGAAATTTGAATTTTCCCTCCATTTCCTTTAGCGTTCTGTGCTCCATAGTTAAGTGAGCTTTTTGATAGCGTAATCAATCTCTTTGATTTTTCTTCGATTTTCTAGTCTTTAATCTTGGCTATTTGATGATGATTTCTTTGTGATTGTAGTGATTGATGATTGAGTAACATGTTGCTCTTGGACATAAGTTGATTTCTTCATCTTGAGTGTTGTTCATCTTGAGTGTACTTTCTGATGCCCCGTCCTACTTTCTAAAAATCCTTTCCTAGGTCTCTTGATCTTGACTTGATCTACTTCAGTCCTTAAACATTTACATATTCTTTGTGCGAGATAATATTCACCTTTTGAAGCTTAATCTCTTCCCTTGAGATAAAACATGATTTCTCATGTATAGTGAAATTATTCTCGATTTGAGTATGCTTTTATGCTTTTGGTCCGTAAGCATGAATATGTGTTTTTCTTGAAATAACATTCACTTTCTTTTTAGCTTAATCTTTTCCCATGAGACAAGTCATGCTTGCCCATGCAAAGTGAAACATTATTCTTACTTTAAATCAATATTATGCTTTAATCTATATATACGTACTTTGCTTGACATAATATTCACCTTCTATTTGGCTTAATCTCTTTCCAAGAGATAAAATATGCTCACACATGTAAAGTGAAATATTAATCTTGCTCTAAGTCTATGTAATACAAAGCAAATTATTCTATTATGCTTTGTTAAGAAACTCAAGGTAGCCATTAGTCATTCTTCAAAGTATTTTCTTTAAATTGGCTTTATTGTCAATCAAAACACTAAAGCTCATGCTTTCTGAAGGGCTTTGGAGTTTACAAAATTATGGGAATATTTTTTTTTCTGTGATAAGCAAATCATCAACACTAAGACTAGAAGAGCATAAATCCCTGAATTACTGACTCAGCTCAGTTAGGGGCATCCAGACAACATTAGGTAGGTTTCTAAATACAATTGGAACCAAACACTCCATAAATATGTGACAATCGTGGCTTTTCATGCCAACAAGCTTACCCTATGCAATATTGACGAATCTGCTTAAGTTAAAAGCATAACCATCAGGCATTCTTAACTCCTTTAGCCATTGACAAACATCTTGTTTTTTATTGGAACTCAGAGCATATTTGGCCTTTGGTTGAAATGACCATATCTTAATTCTTGTAAATACAAATCAAGCCACGTGCAATACTCAGCCAAATCATGCCTTACCTTGTCATTGTCTTTGGTTCGATCTATATCTAATACAGTATTCATAATGTTATCAAACATATTTTTTTCAATATGCATGACATCTAAACAATGACATACCAAATTATCCTCCCAATACGGTAACTCCCAGAAAATACTTTGTTTGGTCCAATTATGGTATTACCCCATACATTAGCATTCGCACTGCCTTTCCAATTTCTATTGTTTTTGGGAAATCCTTAACTCGATCCCATATTTCGCGGTCACTTAGTCTAACTAGAGGCTCATCATGCTCAACACAATTACTTTTAAAGCCATATCTACTTCACTTATATGGATGATCAGAATCTAAGAACCTTCTATGACAATCAAACCAAGAGTTCTTTCCTCCATGTTTCAAGGTGAATGTTTTAGCATCTTCCATGCAAATCAGGCATGATAATTTGCCTTAGGCCATCTATCCAGACAACATTCCATAAGCTGAAAAATCATTGATGGTCCATATTAATGCAGCTCTCATCATGAAATTCTGCTTTGTTAAAATGTCATGAGTAAGAACATATTGGCGCCACAGCTCATTTAGTTCATCAACTAGGGGTGGAAGATACACATCAATCTTAGCTTGTGGATTATTAGGGCCATGGATTATACATGTTAATAACAGGTAAGGATCTTTCATGCACATTTCAAGAGGGAGATTATAGAGCGACAACTACGAGCCAACAGGAATAGGGTTTGCTAAATTGATTATTTGGAGTGAATCCATCTAAACAGAGTCCCAATCTAACATTATGGGGGCCACAAGCAAAACCAGGATATTGTTTATCAAACTTTTTCCATGCTTCACCATGAGATGGATATGTCATCACACCATCATGCTTCTGATTTTCACTATGCCACCTCATATAAGAAACTGAGCTCATTGACACACAAAGTCTCATGAGTCTAGGGATTAAGGGCAGATAGTGCATTCTTTTCCGAAGGACATTCTTATACTTCCTACTTCCACGTCTCTTGGGTTAAAACCTAGGCTCTTGGAACTTACACTCAGTCAATGAAATATTATCTTTATAATAAAGCATGCAACCTTTCAAGTAGCAATCAACCTTTATTTCCTTTGACCCAAGTTTAGAAACTAATTTTTTAGCTTGATTAAAATTTTTTGGAATTACATTGGGGTTTGGACTTAGCTTACTTATCAGTGTAGCCCACTATTCAAAAGAACTTTGGCTTTGTTTCCTTTCAGACTTAATGCTTAGCCTTTGAACTGCTAATGACAATTCAAAGTGCACACAATCCTCCCATAAAGGTTGATTGGAAACTTTTAGAAGACTATGAAATTGAGTGGCACCTTGGTTTGGCTCCTCGACTAAAGGCTGCGAATAACAACTTGAAAATTCAAGACCAACATCATCAAACACCATCTCTTAATGCCTAACCAGGTTATCCTCCCATAACACATTGTCCACATTGTGCTAAGTTACAAGAATCTCACCAGAACTACTTCCAGTTTGAAACATACTCACTTGATTCCATGCATTAATTACCTCCCCATGCTAGGTCCAAACCCAAGAGTCAGGTATGAATCCCCACTTGTACAAATGAACCCTTATTGTGTCATCATCTAAATACTTCCTACATTTGCACTTATTACATGGACAACTAACTTTTGCTTCTTTAATAAACTGTTGTGTTTTACATGCCACACTCCTAAATTCTTCAACACCACTATGAAATCCCGATTTAATCTCCCCTCTATTAGGATGCAATCTATCGTATATCCATGATCGATTTGAAGGTAACATTGTGCTTGTGATTAACCCTAGACCCTACAATTTTGTAAAGATGTCAAGTTATTACTTTCAAATACAAATTCAATTGCTATTTAAATTTTTAGTATAGCTACTTTTAATCTTATTCCCTCAAGAAATATTCAGAACAAATTTCAAAAGTATCTCCCCTTAAATTAAGAGCTTCCATTGTCAAATATTTTTTTTAATTGATCTTAAAACACATGCAATTGGTCTTTAAGTTTTATTTATATTACTACTTTCAAACAAATCCAATTGGCTTTTAAGTTTTTTTTATTTCCATTTAATCTGTTTTTCCTAAAAAACTTTTAGGAAAATTTCGATAGCATCTTCCTTTAAATTAAGAGCTTCCGTTGTATGATATTTATTGTATTTAGTCTTTAAAACACACTCAATTAATCTTTCTGTTTTATTTAAATTATTTTTTTAAAACAAATTCAATTGGCTTTTAAGTTTTTCTTAATATAGTTACTTTTATTTAATCAATTATTGCTAACAAGAATTTTCACAAAATTTCGACAGGGTCTTCCCTCAATTTAGGAGCTTCTGTCATCAGATATTTCTTTTTATTGGCCTTTAAAACACAATCAATTAGTCTTTAAGTTTTATTTAAATTATTATTTGTAAACAAACTCAATTGGCTTTTTTTTTAAATATAGTTACCTTTATTTAATCTATTATTCCTTAAAAAAAAAAGTTAACAAAATTTTGACAGCATCTTCTCTTAAATTAGGAGCTTCAATCATCAAATATTTCTTTTTATTGGCCTTTAAAACACAATCAATTGATCTTTAAGTTTTATGTAAATTATTATTTTTAATCATACTCAATAAGCTTTTGCATTTTTTAAATATGGTTACTTTTATTTAATCTATTGTTCCTAAAAAAAAAAGTTAACAAAATTTTGACAACATCTCTCCTTGAATTAGGAGCTTTCGTCATCAGATATTTCTTTTTATTGGCCTTTAAAATACAATCAATTGGTCTTTAAGTTTTATTTAAATTATTATTTTTAAACAAACTCAACTGGCTTTTATGTTTTTTTAAATATAGTTACTTTTATTTAATCTATTATTCCTAAAAAAAATTTAACAAAATTTCAATAGCATCTTCCCTTAAATTAGGAGCTTTCGTCATCAGATATTTATTTTACTTGGTCTTTAAAACACATTCAATTTGGCTTTAAGTTTTATTTAAATTATTATTTTTAAACAAATTCAACTACCTTTTAAGTTTTTTTTTCAATATAGTTACTTTTTTTAATCTATTATTGCTACAAAAAATTTTAACAAAATTTCGACAACATCTCACCTTAAATCAGAAGCTTCCATCATTAGATATTTCAGTCAATTCAACAATTATCCATATTGTTATAAAGATCAACAATATAATTGATAAAGTGAAACAATTACATGTTAATAATTACATATAATTCACATAATTCTAAAAACCGTTTTATTGTTCATCCCCTTATAACTCCATAATATGCATCATGCAATCTCTACAAATACAAAGAATCTCATAGCAAACAAATCAAACAAGTCGAGGAAGGACCTTAATACCCTTTGCCCCAGTCATGCAATCCTCTTTTCCTACTACTCTATTCTAGAAAACATAAGTCTATATATATTAAACCACTAAACGATATAAATAACAAGGATTTAATTACGAACCTCTATAGCAGTAAAAAAAAAATGCAAAATGTAGGAAAGCTCTTGGCATCCAACCAAATCCAATGTTGAAATCCAATATGATAAATTTAAATCAACACACTTATATACATAGAAAACATAAAATAACAAAAAGAATAAGAATGGCAAACTAATCACAAAATCGATAATCGTTGTCACCTTCAAGAAAAACTCCTACATTAACAAATTAACAAGAATAATTACTCCCTAATTTAAAAAATACAACACTATGTCCACCTATAAATGAAAGAAAAAAGTAAACCAAATAAAAAAACTAAATTAATTAAAATGCTTACCAAAGCTCCTAGATTGTAATGGTGGCCTCCGTTTCTCGAATGGAGCTCCAGTGGCTGGTTACCGACGGATATATTGATGGGTACGCATATAGTGAAATGGTGCGTTTCAATTTCCAGTACTTACCGATGGGTATACCAATGGAAAGTCCGAAATCCCAAATATTTGCACAGTAACTTGTGAACTTTAAAAACACGTCAGTAATAAATAATAATTACTAATTTTAAAAATAAATACTCGTCGATTATGTTGTCTATAATATAACTGATAAATATAATTATAATTATAATAAATATCTGTCGGTAATAAATAATAATTAATAATTTGAAAAATAAATAATGTTAAAAATACCTATCAGTAATATTTAATAAATTATAATAAATACTCATCAGTTTATTTAATAAAATATAAAAAAAATAATGTTAAATATACCTATCGGTAATATTTAATACAAATAATTAAATAAATTATTAAATACCCATCGGTACACCCATTGGACATTATATGCTCCATGTGGCACTTATTAATGCCAATATTTACCGATGGTATTACCGACGGGTATGTCATGCATACTAATAACAACCATAATTATTTCCTAAAATGTGACAACCCGTTGGAGATACCATCGGTAACTACCGATGGTTTCATCCATGTCGGTATCTATCGTTGATATCTCGCATTTTTCTGATAGTGAATGAGCCATTAAGCACAAATTTTCCACCCCAAAATCTAGCTCTACAGCCGCAAGCCCCCTTTCCCTTTGCAATTAGATTTTTTTTCCATACACAAATACAAACAAATGTAGCTACTCGAAAATTGAAGAAACAACAACTCGCGAAAAACAAGGATCAAGCTCCCTTCCACAACCTTCTCCCCCTCCTTATGCAAGTTCTATAGCCAAGATGTAATGGGAATTTTTATTTGATGTTATATGGTGTCTTGGAATTGTTCTAGTCACTGTATGGTCAAGATCAGTTCTTTGACTCCTAAAATCGTGTTAGGAGCATTCTAGTCCTTCCATGGCTATGGATGCCTTGCGTAGAGACTCTAATGATCAAATAAACCTCCTTGTCCCCAAGGGTATGACTTGTTGTGACCTTTTATGCAATCCTTTCAACACAAGACATTGCTTTTAAGCGATTGGAAGAGTTTTGTTCCAAAGGGGCATCTTATATAGTTTTATGAAAATGTATTTGCAAAACCCATATTGCTCAATGCTTTATTTACTAAGTTGGGATAAATGAAATTATGTTCTTAAAGCTTTCTAAATAAAGAAAACATTTTTCAAAAAGTGTCCACATTTATTGAACACACTCACCACATGAATCCTTATTTACGGGTGAGTAGTCCTTCTGCATATCCTTCACGAAAAAATTCAAAACTTGGCCAATGGGTATTGGATTGAGTCCATTTTAATTTTGTTTGAAACCTAAGACATAATAGAACATTTTCACATTATTTTGTGGTAAAATAAGGTCCATAAAAATTACTAAATTCTTGAAAGATTCACATCCAGCTACTATCCTAATCTTGGTGAAATAAAATCCTTTTGAAATCTAACACATGTGGCTATCAAAATGCAAAACATCTTTCCCCAAAACCCTTTAGTTATTTTATTATAATTTTTTAAAGTTACTATAGCACTCTTAAGTGCAAAAGCATAATAGTCCCAACGTGTAAATTTTTAAAAATTCTATACTCGATGAAACTAAACCAAACCAGTACCATTAGAAAGTTTAGCAAGTTAGGAATGTCCCATAAAAATTTGGAGACGTCGAAAAATAAAGTATCATTTAATTTTCTATTTACATATGTCAGTTTTGTGCCGACACTTAAATTGGAGTTTTAGAAAGTTTACCCTCAATTATGTCTGATTCTTTTACCTAATAAAATCCTCCAAGATTTAAGTGAGTAAAGGGACCATTATTTTACTAAATAAAATTCTTAGAGACTAAATCATATCATTAGATTAAGCTAGTAAAGTATAACATTAAAGAAGTTAGGAAATATTAAGATATTAAAAACTAGCGGTGATGATGTAAACAAATATCAGACAACTCCAAGAGCATAAGATTTTCCCCTTTATGTACTATGAGAGGATAATCTCTTAGGATTTCCCCAAGGCATTTGATGGTTGACTAAATGATCCTAACCCTTTAGGATTGACCTTATCTACTTTATGATGAATGATTAGAATGTTATAATTTATGCTTCATGTGCAATAATAACCGTTAGTGATGTTGATTTTAATTAGCAATTATTTTAGATGTATACATAATGAAGTGACTTTTATTGTAAGTTTAATACTATGAAGTAATAATGTATGACATTAGAACTCTAAATTTGCCAATGTTTAGTAGTGTAATTTCTATTTTTTCATATTCACGTAAGAAATAAGAAAGTTAATATGTCGTGTGTCATATATTTATGCATTAAACAAGATAAGATAGTGGATGAGAAATGACCTTTCAGTCCTTCGACATAGGTTTGGCAAGGGAAGGTAACCTCCAAAGATTAAATATTGGAAATGATCCTTTAGTCACCATTTGTACGCTAGCAAGGGAAGGTGACCCCTTTTGGGAACTGATCCTTTGGTCCCTGGACATAGGTCTAGCAACAGATAGTGACTCCCAACTATCTCTCTGTTGCAAGGGAACCCCAAGGTGGCAACAGCCACTGTATAAGCTTATTACCTTTAAGTTTACAGGCAAGTCTTATGGACTAGCTAAGTTAAAAGCCTAAGTAAAGAAATTGAAGGGGTTAATGCCCAAAGTTCAAGTTTAGGTTGAAGTTAATAAGTTAAGTCTAAAGCACAAGTTAAGAAAAATCACAAGTATGAAGCACTATTAAACTATAACAATTGTATAAAATACTTTTCTTAGTAAACCCAAGGTGGTTATGATGATAACGATAGCACCAGTTATCATATTTGAATCCTATTGAGAAATATTCATATTTCTCACTCCTACTTTTCGTATCATCACCAAACATAAATGGAGCCTCTAGTGAAGTATCCAAGGAGTCAACTGACTAGTAGCTGTTTATACTATGCAGATCATGATGTAGATTGCTGTAAGGAAGATTGATACATTTGCATGTTCATTGCTGATATTGATAGTTCTTTTTGGTTCACGATCATATGATTATTCCATTGCACTTTCCTTTATATATATGTTATGGATTATGGCTTATTTGATGGTGGAGTTCTGGATATTTCCTCCTGGTTATATTATTATGGATGTTATTACTATAATTATACATTTATGGTGTTTGGTTCGATGCCCTCATTCCTTTGCCCTTATGATTATTCTATTTTCTTTTATGTCACTTACACATCATTACAAGCTCCTATATTCCGTGATTAAGGCTCATGCTTTTAAAATAAGTCTCAAAAGAAGAAAAAAAAAAGGTTTACCCTATAAAGTCAATAAAGTGATTTCTTAAAAAGTTAAGTTTTTCACAAGCTAAAAGGTAACAAATTAATAAATCCAAATGCGAGCTTAGTGTATGTTGGAAATATTACGTTGTTAATCGTTCATCAGCCGATTTACATGCAACCCACCGGTTTACTTTGAGTTTGACCAGTTTAAATGTTGATTCAATCCAATTAGAGAACTAAATCGATCTGATGACTAGTTCACTAGTTTTCAATTCGAATAGGCAAGCACTGTTCTGATAACTACGGTTTCGATTGTGAGACATCATAATACTTTCATGGTAAATGCTATAGTGCACCTTACACTTACTTGTAAACACCTTGCAAGATTAATGGTGGATCAAAAGGGAGTGTATCCATGCACATTTTTACATATATAGTGTACTATTGTATTTTTTTTTAAGCAAATTTGTTAAATTAAAAAAAATTGTTAAACATATTTTCGTGATAGTTAGGTTTATATTTTTCAATGATCTTGAAATAACTGAAATTTTTAGTATCACAGATAAAATCTAGTCATTGTTTAAATGCAAGATATATCATACAGATAAAATCTGATCATTTCTAAAGTAATCAAATTTTATCTGCATGATTGTATAATAAAATAAAATTCTTTGCATATCATATAGAAAATATATGATCGATATGCTTTTTTTAATATTCCAAGGTATCCACCGCCAGACATAGTAATCACATTTAAAAAATAAATTCAGATAGGAAAAAATATTATAGTGCACCATATATATATATATATATATATATATATATATATACAGTACACCAATACTCCTCTATTCATCCACCTTTAATCTTATAGAGTGCATCATGCACCTTGCAAGTAAGGTGCATGTAATACACCGCCTTAAAAAACAAACTTGCTTCATCTATTTTTTTTTCCACCAAGGTGTTAAAATAGGATAATTCTACTATACACCTTCTATGTTTGGGTATGTGATACCCCTTTGAATAGTCTGATCAAACTCCATGGATTGCTTCGCAGTCTTTCATGACATTTGTTGAGAATGAACATCAAGAACGAACCTTTGTGAATGGTCAAGATTTTGTTCATAGTCGTGATTTAAAACATATTTTAACATTTTTTAACATCATCGATATGATGACACCATATTTTGGCTTGAATTTGACATAATATTTAATATAACATGTAGTGTGAAAAACAATTGCGTTCTTTTAGCCATGTAATAATAACATCAAAATTTTAATATTAACAATAAAATGAGTAAATAAATAGTAAAACATTTGCAACACACGTTTCTACCAGAAAAGACATGTAGTGGGAAACGTTTATCTAAAATCCATATCTCTTTCTCATTATGCATAGAAATACATTTCCATTGTTGGATTTCGACATTTATATAAATCATTTATTGGAAACTAATTTAATATGTTTCCTTTTTATTTTTTAATTCAAATCACCCATATCCAAAAATCACTGGATCCTAATTAATAATCTAACTAACGGTAGGGTGCCCCATTTGCAAGTGTATCTTGTCAATGTTTTCCACAGGTATTTGTTGCTCATTGACGGAGTTCATTGATCTTCCTCGCAACCTCTAGCGTATTAATAAGAAGTCTTCCCCAATTATCTTTCTTGGTACAATCTTTGCATGTTGCTGAGTTGAATGCTATACTCCCAAGTAGGGAGTCCCGGAGAGAACCAGTATTTGACAATTGATTTTTGCACACATTGCCCATATGAAAAATTTGATCATTGCATTCTTTACACAACTCTGTTCTCGCACAGGACATCTGCTTCAAACATTTCTCCATGAGCATGTTGATACAATGCTCCAACAGTGCATGATAGCGTTCATGGGGTTCTGGAGCTAGCTCCTGCCTATGCCAATAGTTATTATGTGTTACGCCTACTTTAAAGTGAGTTTGTAGACATGTAGTAGTGTCGATTATTACACATACAAGTAACATGATCATGAATGACTGCAAATTATGTTTCACCATGTTTGATAGATTGAGTCACTACTATGAAACAGGTACTTTTGGTGAAAGTAAGAATGTAGTATAGTTTTGATGTCTTCAATGGTAATCTGTGACAAACAACTTATAGTGAATCTACAATGAGATAGGAAAGAGATTTTGTTAAATTATTTTATGTCAACATAAGTATTTAGTTATTACTTTCTCAAAGTAACTTAACAACTTACATGAATTGCAAATTAAACTGAAGAATCATTTAATATATTTGCATTTGACAGTTTTTTCTTTAATCAATGAAAACATATTTCAAATGTTAAATTTCTATCTTAATTATGTCAATTATAACCTTCAAAAGTTGTCACTGCATGACTACATTCTGTTTGTAAACAGTAACAGACACCATACAAATGAAGCTTTGATATTAGAATTGCTAAAAGAAATTGATGAAGTCCATGAAAAAGGACCCTTCTATGCTCGATTCCTTATTATTACATATGCAAAATCAATGTGTGTGTATGTGTGTGTTATTTTTTTTTTTTTTTTACACTTTAGAACATACCTTACAAACATTGTTACATTAATTCTCTGGTTATTGATGTATACTTTCTGTAATCGTATATAGTTGTTATACTTGTTACACCGTTCTCCTATTTGAATTATTACACTAGTGCTTTCATAAATCGTCGTGGCTGAAGGAACAGGGAGTAAGATCTCGTATGTTGAAATTAAGAGGCTCTATGAACTTATTAAATTCAAGGCCAATGATCAGCGTGTAATCCCCTAATTTTTTGCCTTTATGCAAAATTACCAAAATGCCCCTGAAGTGAAGTTTGAGCAAAACAGAGGATGAGCAGCCTTCGTAATCATCAAGGAGATTATGTGATGTATAAATGGAGCATGATGTGTAATTAAGCTTAAATGAGGTAATTAACCCTTAATCAACACTAATGTGGCATAAAGGTTAATTAAAAATAATTAAGCTTAATTAATATTTAATTACATTAATTAACTAATCCTTAGATAATTTAATTATCTTGGCATAATTATTTCCTTAGTGATGAAACATGTAACACCTAACATTTAACTCAACACGCCTAAGACGTATTACAGTTAATTATTAGTCATTACTCTTTTGTCTCATCTTTTAGTCAAAATACTTAGCGAAAAATAGAATAAAATTTTTTTTTTGAGATATGAAACAAAACGTGAGTCGCGCATGACATAAGCGATCGTTAACGTAAAGCGTAACATGTAAAAAGAAAAACATAAGACAGAATCATCAGAAAGGCTCCATAAAATGAACATCCATCAACACTCCATAGTTAAATATATAATAACCTATCCACATATGAAAAGTGGGTTAAGTTTAGTATAACATGAAAATACAAATACATTGGGAAAGGAAAATACAAAGGAAAACATGCCTACTTAGCGCACGTAAGATAGATAACCTCTAAAGCAAAAGAAGGTTATCCTAAGCTAGTAGTGGTGTATGCATTGAAGACCCTCAAAGAGATCTACTGCTGCTGGCCCTGAAAGGGTGGAACATATCTGATCTATGGTCGAAACTCGTTAGGAGTGGACTCACGAAGTGGCTAAACATGGGCTCCACACCGGGGGTGCATGGCTGGCCTCCGTGCCAACCTCAGCTGGGTGACTGTGTCGTCGCTACCCTCTCTCATCCGCAGGGGAGTAGGGGCAGAACTCTTGGAATACATGTGGGTAGGCGGGTCCTCTCATTGTGCATATGCGCACGCTCAAAAACTATATCATCACCGTATAGGGAAGTCGGAGAGAAACACTAGCTACGTGCGAGGTGTGCAAATGATCGTCCTATGAACATAAAGACTCTGACAGAGTAGCGTCCCTCAAAATGGTAAGACTGATGGTCAGGGTCGAAATGGATCTCCCAAATGGAGGTGTCAATGGAGAGTACAAACGTCACCATCGGAATCTGAAGATGTGACGGAAAGGAAGAGAAAGAGGGAGTGAGAATCTCACTAAAGAATCTCAGTAGGGTATCCTCCTATCTAAGTGACATCATCAACATTCCCAGGAACCTCGAGTTTATTATGAAATAGTGAGCATGCAAAGATTCATTTATTAAGTTCTAAAACATCAATTATTGAGGCCCATTCCTTTTATCATGAGTCTTGTAATGAATGCATCATACTTCATTATGATATGCATGTCAGTACCTTATGCAACATTTAACTTTATAGCATACATCAAACTTCATAGCAATCATGATATGCATAGAACATGGTTCATGAATGACATTATTTGGTTCTTTAGGTGACTTAAGTCAGTTCTTTTCACTCTTGGGGCCACCCTATTACTCTTCCCTTTTGAGAGTACTTCTTGGTTATGAGCTCATACCTCACTAGTCGTCACTAGAATGTACTTATCCCTTTTGATAAGTTAAAGTCCCAACTTAATAAGTACGGGTCAGGGGGCAAGAATAACCTTTTCATCACCTATAGTTTGATGAGTCCAAAGGATCATTTTCTCATGTTTTAAGTCTCCTTAAGTCTTAGCATGTTATAACAAGATGCAATACATAACTCGTAAATGTCATAATTCTTCATGTATTTCTAGCATATGCATCTCTAATGTTCTAAATAAAACTATAACATGCAAATGATGAATTCTATCTCTAAAGATCAATATCTCACATGAATTCATCATCTCAAATCATCAACACATAGTTATTCCCTTAAATAGTCAAACCCCTAAATTGGGTAACTCTAATTATCAAATTATTTTCTCATGCATTTGAGGGACTGATTATCATCATTACCACTAATTATTAACCTCAAGGGCATCGTTAATCAAAGTTGGACAGCATAGGCAGTAAATGAATTTCTATGATTTATGGTGTTCTAGAAGTTGTGTTTTACGCCCTTTCTTATTACCGGCTTTTCCTATAATGCTAAAATTAATTCCTAGACCATTTATGAGTCATCCTCGCTCCAGCAAACACGGTATAACATGATTTTACAAACTTCAAAGGTGCTGGAATAGCATGCATAATTCGTTTCCTTAGGAGTTCTAAAAATCACATTTTCAATTCTTTTTAGTTACTAGGCTTGCCTAAAGTGCCAAGAACAATTATCACATCAAATAGCAAGGTATCTAACACATTTAAATAATCCAAAACAGAATTTAAAGGTGCTGGAAAAAGAAAAACAGAACCAAAAAGTAACAAGTCCCATGAGCACAAAATAAGACATTTCTAGTCGCTAAACTTCATAGTTAAAATAACTTCTAAATCAAGAGATATAATATCAACAAATTATACTCTTAGGAACATAAATAATACTCCAAAAATAGTGGCAATACTTACAGTAAACTTTATTTAACATTCTTGAGATTATCATTTCTTTCCAAGGGTATCATAAAACACAAGTCTTGAAACAAAGTATAAAGAGAACCACACCATATTCTTTATTTTATGCCCAAGAGCTCCTATCTAGAGTGAACTCTAGAATGTGCCGGCCAACTTTAAGGGTGACAAGGGTAAGCTTTGGGCTCTTTGAAAACCAATTGATACATTTTCTTAAGTAGAACCTTTAGTGAGCTACCTCGTATTTTCATCAAACTTTGTAAAAAGTGAAACTCAAACTCTAGAGGTCTCATTGTGATAAACTCATAGTCATTATCTAGAAACTCTCATCATCAAGCTATCATGAGAAACTAACAAAGTCTTGAAGGCCGAAATGCATAAGAAAAGAAAAAAGAAGAAACCGAAATGATAAAGCATAGGGGTTCATCCAAATATCATTTCAAACCAAAACAAAGCTTAACAAAGCAAGGAAATAATTTTCAAAACAACTCCCTACCAAAGATATGTTTTCTTGGAAGTGAAAAAAACTTGATCTTGAGGGCTTGAAGATGTTTCGGTCAAGGAGAAAAAGAAAGAAGGAAAGTTGTGTTTCTTGAGTTTGATCTTTGGAAAGGTAAGGCTAAGTGTTTGGGAGGTAGTGTATGGTTGAGAGGTGGTGGTTCTTTGCGAGCAAGAAGAAGATGAAAAGAACTCTTGAACTTTTGAAAGGAAACGAGAGAACTTGGAATTACTCTTTGAAGCTAAACTTAGCAAATGAACAAAGTGTAACCAGGTCCATCTAGGCATGGTATTTATAGAGAAATGAAACAAATGAAGGTGCATTGAGAGGAGGAGTCTGCAGCCTCATGGAGCATGAGGTGACAGAATTTGCTTCATGTAGGCATGGTGAGGTATGGTGGTGAGTAAGGGCAAGCATGGTCTCAAGTATGGCTCTAAGCATGGCCAAGTATGGCCTCTGAGTGTTCATTTTGAATTGAAATAAATTGAATCTTTTGAATGGAGGAGGAGGAGTGGCCGGCAGCCTTCTTCTTAATTAGGGGAAGAAATCACAATTTTAATGGATATTTGGAGTGAGCTTAGGGATAGTATTTGATTAGGTCAAAGATTAGAGAGTGGTGACTAAGTGTTTAGATAAGTAAGTAGGTAATTAGGGCCATGTAAGACTAGATTAGGAGGTGGTCTTTCTAAACTAATGAAGCCAAACTTCATTAACTTGGAATCCAATGCCAACAAAATTCCTTGATTTAGGGAAATAGGTGAGAGAAAACACTATTCATAGATATCTTTCTTAAAGAATTAAAACCAGAAAAGAGTTTTAAGTTTTCATAAGCAATCTTAGGTTCTAATTAACCTCAAATAATTATTTTGGCCCTAGATTAATTATCAAAATTAATTAATCTTTAATTAGAGCCTACTATTGCTTAGGTTTTGCTAATGACATCATTAAGCCCAAAATACACTATGTAGGGGCAAAAATCGTAATTTTTCTCCAAAACTGCCCGGGAGCTCCGGGACTTAAACAAACCTTAAATATGCCTTCAAAACATAGTTTTAGACTTCCGAGCGAAGTCCGGGTCAAATCAGAATTCAAAACTGTACTTCATCATAGCAAGGGTATTTTGGTCATTTTTGCATAGAAACCCCAAAAATGAGATTTTTCTGCTCTATTAACATTCATCCATATATAATCCCCTTCTAACATTTCAACAGCCTTTTGAGGATAGCCGGGGCCGACGATCCTCATTTTTTTGGTAAAAAAAAAGACCTCAGGGGCATTTTAGTCATTTGTGCACTTAGAGAAAAAATTAGGGCGTTACAAAACATGCTTAATCTGGTCCTTAATTATAATTAACAAGTCAAAGAACTATGATGTCTTTACCAAACCTAAAGGGACAAATATGCTTTTTTGTAAGATATTTTTCCTAAAATTTAAGAAATATGTCACATTAGACTTCAAAATTAATAGTAAAATACTCTTTTAGAGGAAAGACATTTTATTTAACAGTTATATAATAATTATTTTTATCTTGCAAAAATTATTCAAATTCTTTTACAATTATTTTTAATTCTGCAACCCTAAAACTAATATGTTAATATGTGAAGAGAGATATTTTATTCCAAGCTTGTAGAAGAAGTTTCTCCTTTTAAAATTCAAAATAATATATTATATTATATGGAGGGAGATATTTTATTCATCAAACTATTTTACAATTATTCTAAATCCTAGAAATTTTACAATCCCTTTTTATTTATTTTAAATTCCCTAATTTTCACCTCAACCTTAATTATAACATTTAAAAAATTACAACAATTGCCCCCCATACCCGAATTTCGGCCACACACACACCCGCACCCACACCATCCCTCACTTGATTATTATTCTTATACACTGACATACTCATATTTCAAAACTGATCAAAGATACAACTTGGTCCCCAAAATTCAAACTCTCTCAAGTTCTCTCATTTCCTCTCAATCTCGTCTTCATTTCACTTTATCAGTCTCACAAAAATTGGAATATCATTACAACTATGTACAAAAATTTTTAAACAAAAGTTATCATCATATATCTTAGACTTGGTTTGATATTGTTCAATAAAATAATATAGAAGTTATTCTCAATAAGCAAAACCAGTCGTTATAGTGTTTATTAAATATGATTCAAAAATCTAAAATGATAATAATGAATATAGATATTAAATATAGAAACTTTTACATTTGCTATTAATTAGCATAAGATGATATAAGTATTTTGAATTCTAGAAAGCATAAATTAATTTTGAAAAGAACTCCTTTAAGTACTCTCAAAAACACCCATAGACCCTTGGCTTTTAAAAGCCCTGAGTAAAAGCACTTGTGCTTTTTTATTTACCAAATAGAAAATATTTTGTGCTTTTTATAAGTTAGGATACTTCTCTAAAGAGCATTACCAAACATAACTTTAGACTGCTTTCACCCTTCTTATGGCCCATAATTGACCCAACCTTAATTCACAACTATATCTACACTGTTTCTTGTCAGTGTTTTCCACAGGTATTTGTTGCTCATTGACGGAGTTCATTGATCTTGCTCGCAACCTCTAGCGTATTAATAAGAAGTCTTCCCCAATTATCTTTCTTGGTACAATCTTTGCATGTTGCTGAGTTGAATGCTATACTCCCAAGTAGGGAGTCCCGGAGAAAACCAGTATTTGACAATTGATTTTTGCACACATTGCCCATATGAAAAATTTGATCATTGCATTCTTTACACAACTCTGTTCTCGCACAGGATTTGTGGTTGGACATCTGCTTCAAACATTTCTCCATGAGCATGTTGATACAATGCTCCAACAGTGCATGATAGCGTTCATGGGGTTCTGGAGCTAGCTCCTGCCCATGCCAATAGTTATTATGTGTTGCACCTATTTTAAAGTGAGTTTGTAGACATGTAGTAGTGTTTATTATTACACATACAAGTAACATCATCATGAATGACTGCAAATTGTGTTTCACCATGTTTGATAGATTGAGTCACTGCTATGTAACAGGTACTTTTGGTGAAAGTAAGAATGTAGTATAGTTTTGATGTCTTCAATGGTATTCAATGACAAACAACTTATAATGAATCTACAATGAGGGAGGAAAGAGTTTTTGTTAAATTATTTTATGTCAACATAAGTATTTAGTTATTAGTTTCTCAAAGTTACTTAACAACTTACATGAATTGCAAATTAAACTGAAGAATCATTCAATATATTTGTGTTTGACAGTTTTGTCTTTAATCAATGAAAACCTATTTCAAATGTTAAATTTCTATCTTAATTATGTCAATTATAACCAACAAAAGTTGTCACTGCATGACTACATGCTGTTTGTAAACATTAACAGCACCACGCAAATGAAGCTTTGATATTAGAATTGCTAAGAGAAACTGATGAAGTCCACGAAAAAGGACCACTCTATTAGAGAAGCTCAATTCCTTATTATATTACATATGCAAAATCAATGTGTGTGTGTGTGTGTTTTTTTTTTTTTACACATTTTCGAACATACCTTACAAACATTGTTACATTAATTCTCTAGCTATTGATGTATAGTTTCTATAATCGTACATAGTTGTTAGACTAGTGCTTTCATTAATCGTCATGGCTGAACGAACAAGGTGTAAGATCTTGTATGCTGAAATTGAGGTTCTATGAACTTATTGAATTCAAGACCAATGATTAGCGTGCAGTCCCCCAATTTTTTGCCCTCATCAAAATTACCAAAATACCCCTGTGGTAAATTTTGAGTGAAATAGAGTATGAGCAACCTTGGTAATCATCAAGGAGATTATGCAATATGTAAATGGAGCATGATGTGTAATTAAGCTTAAATGAGGTAATCAACCCTACTACAAGAAAAACACAGGTTCCCGATGGAAAATGAGAAATCTGAGCAAAAAGTTTTTCTTTTTGGATTTTGATCACTACCAACAAATTTTCCGTCAGTGATCCACCGGCAATATTCATGCCAAACTACGTGAAATATGGCATGCTCGTTACCGACAGAAAATTCATCAATAATTACTTTCCAAAATAATATTTAATAAATTAATTATTACCGACGGAAAATTCATCGGTAATTATTTTAAAAAATTTAATTCGAAATTACTTTTACCAATAGAACATCCATCAGTAACAATTAATTTATTAAAAAAATTTGGAAAATAATTACCAACAGATTTCCATCGATAAAAGTAATTTCGAATTAAATTTTAGAAAAATAACTACCGACAAAAAATCCATCGGTAATATTGTAAAAAATTTAATTCATAATTTAATTACCAATGAATTTTTTGTCGATAATTATTTTTCTAAAATTCAATTTCAAATTACTTTTACCGATGGAAATCCGTCGATAATTATTTTCCAAAATTTTTTTAATAAATTAATTATTACCGACAGAAAATCCATCGGTAATATTGTGAAAATTTTAATTCAAAATTTAATTTTATCGACAGAAATCAGTCGGTAATTATTTTTTAAAAATTTAATTCGAAATTACTTTTATTGGTGGAAAATCCATCAGTAATTCAAAAATCCATCGATAAAGTCTTTAGATAAGATTTTGTACCATCTCTCCTTCCTCATTCATCACTCCTTTCAACTCTCTCCCTCTTTACTTCCAGTCTTTTTTTCTTACTGCTGCACCTCCCCCTTGAGCCCACTAATCATGCACTTCACGCTCGAGCCCCATCGATCAGTCTTGCTGTTCGAGCCCCACCGCCTACTTGTTTCAGGCTAGCTGCCCCAACTTATGCTCGACCTGCTCTACCTCCTCCATGCTGGACCACCCGTGTCAACTGCCCCATGCCAGCCTAAGCCCAGCCAGCTCTGCACGTGCTCCGTCCGGCCTTTGCTCACCACACACGCTCCACGGCCTTGCCACCTGCCACGCCTGACGCCCCTCGGCCGCCGTGGCTCTCTCCTCTGTTGAATCAGTGAGCATGTTTTCCTGTTTCTTCTTTTTAGTGTTTAAACTTCTATGGCATGGATAAGAGTCTTCCTCTTCCTTCCTTGTTTGATTTCAGTTATGTATTTTGAAATTTCTCAAGGTTTTGCTCTCTTTTCCTTGTAAATGAGATAAAGAATTGTACAAATTTTCTTTATTTGGTAACCAATAACAAAAAAATAATCAATCATACAAAGTTTTCACTTTTAAGTCTACTTATATATCAAACACAACCTAGAAGTACACTTAACTTTCAAGGAAGAGCCAACTCTACTCATGTGTATAATGTACACTACAAGAAAGTGGCGGGAAACCAACGGGTTTACCGACGGTTCAATTTTTTTACCGACGGTTACGGGGGCATCGATGACAAGGCCGTCGATTACTGACGGCAAAAAATACCCATAGGTTAATTCCGACACATTTACCAATGGGTTTATTAATAATCAGCAGTCGGTATACTTAATTAAAAGGCATCACCTTTGTCATCAGGGGCAAATTTAAACCGATAGTTTTATTTATATTTACCGACAGGTTCTCAAAAAATTGACCGATAGTTTTACCGATAGGTTTTTTATGTTGTGAAAATTAAATTTAAAATAAAATTATAAATTACTGACGGCGTTACCCATCGGTAATGAATAATTTTTTTTCTTTGCTCCTTTTAGACCTTTATGTGACTGATAATATGTTATCTATTCGTTTTGTATTTATATAATAACCTAATCATAAATTAAGTTGATATTAAATAAGAAAATATTAAAAAGAATAAATTAAAGTAATTAAATAAAATAGCAAATTGTGACAATAAAGTATATACAAACTACAATAAATGTAAAAAATATGTAGAATAAAAAAAATATCTAGAAGCTAGATAAAAACTAGCTGAACTCCTGGGCGTCGACATCGTCGGCAGCATCACCATCATCATCATCTGAGGTGGGTCGGGGTAGGTAAACTAAACTTCCGAGGTCGGCCTCTGCCTTAACCAGCTATACTGAAACAATTAAAAAGTAGTCCATAAAAAAATTAATAAATCAGGAAATTCTAAATAATTTCATAATAATATTGCATATAGTATTGAACACCTCAGTTAATCTGAAAGTGCATGGTTGTTTTCATCATCATTCTATTGTTGATAACTAGGTGAATCATCAGTACTACTAGCACTTATTTCATCTTCGTGATTTCTGATTGGGTGGTTATTCATGCATTCAATTATGTCAACTTCCCCAATAGTTAATGAAAGAGGGTTTTCAAGGTTGTTTGCGTCAATTATTGCCCTTGAAATGGGTGGATCATCCACTTGATAAGCATCTTCAATAGCATCTTCCTCAATTTCAATCCTACCTCTTGGTTTTATCTTGTTCAGAAGCCTCCACTGTGACCTACTTTTCCCAGCATAAGACATATAATATACTTGTCTAGCATTTTGGGCTATAATAAATGCATCATAACTTCTGTATTTTCTGGTGTGATTGATTTCAATGGTTTTGTAATTGTTGTGTTGTTGTGTCCCAGTAAGTCGCGTAGGATCATACCATTCACATTTGAATATGACACATTTATTTGCGAGCTCACCCATGTACTCAAACTCAAGGATTTTCTTAATGACCACATACCAATCACATTCTCCATCCCCAATATCTCTTTTAACATAAACACCTGTATTGTCAATTTTTTTCCCCACACCCTAATCTACTGTGTGAAACTTGTACCCATTAACATAGTACATGGGCCAACTTACTACTTTATTTTTTGGTCCCCAAGCCAAATTAAACAAATGGGGACATGTTACATGATTATTTTTGTTATGAACCTACGTACATGAAGTTTAAAATGTCAAATAGACTTGTATCAAATAAAATAAATAGATAAAATATATTGGGTTACATAATCTTAAACAAGTAGACGTACATGTAATCTAAACCAATCTGGAAATTGTTGAAGAGAATCTTGACCAAGCAGTTGGTCAAAGTATCTCTTGTTGAAAATCTATTTTATATTATTTCAAAGATGGATAATATCACACTTTCACATAAAAAAGTAATATCACACTTTCACATAAGAAAAGAGATTGTTGACTTACAATTTGAATGGTTGCACCTCATCACAATTTATTAAAATATGTAAGTGTACAGAATTTCACTCTTGGGAAGTACGTCATTGAGCCACGCTCTTTCCAGCTCCTCGACCAAGTTGATTGAATATAGACAAAGTTGGTGGAGCAGAACACTCCCCTCCATTGTTGTTACGAATAACTCGAGTTCTCCTAGATTAAACATGTGGCTGAAAGTAAAATGAGCAAAAATTTGAAGTCTCTTTCTCTAAATATGCTTGACATATTGACCCTTCCACTTGAGACCTGTCCTTCACAGTTCTTTTAAATCCTCTTATTTCCCTTTCAAATGGATACATCCACCTGTATTGAACCGGTCCACACACATGTGTTTCATATGCCAAATGTATGGGCAAGTGTTCCATTGAGTCAAAGAACCTGGAAGGAAAAATTCTCTCTAATTTGCAGAGAATTATGGGAATATTTTTTTCCATGACACGCAGATCATCAACCCTAAGGGTATGTTTGGTTGGGATGTGAAATGGGATTAAAATTTCATGGAGTAAATTTTCATTGAGAAAAGGGGGTTTGGTTGGAATAAGTAAAACAGAGTAAATTTTGATAGGGGAAAATATTTTCAAATTAGTGGAGGAAACTTTACCCTCATTGAAACGCGGGTAACTTTTACTTATCAACCCTCACTCCCTTAATGTTCCACTCTTACTTCCTCACTCTGCTCTCGACATTCACATGTCCTCCCTTACATTTCCTCCTTCTCCACTCTTTACCTTCTTTCCCTCTCCCGATCTCATTTTCCTCCATTCCCATTCAACTCTCAGCACCTTGCATCTCATTTCGCTCTCGCTTCATAATCTCTCGCCCCATTCTCTCTCCACCATCACTGTGCTCTCTCTCTCCATCATTGCTTCGTGCTGTCTCACCATCTTTCCATCGTCTCTTCGTCATCGCTCTACTATCTCCGCCATAGCTCCGTTGTTGCTCCACCATCTCTTCATAGTAACGGTTTCAGTGATTTTGAAAGTAAAAGTTGAACTCTCTCTCTCTGATTTTATTTTATTTTTCTTTTTTGATTTTTATTGCTTTGAGCTCTGGAATGCAATTGAAGTTGCTATAGTAACGGTTTGGGTGATTTTGAAAAAATGAAAAATTAAAATATATATATCGCTCTCTATGTCTCTTTCTATGTGATTTTTGTGATTTCAGCTGCTTTGAACTCTATGATGCAATTGAAGAGGTTTTGCTTGCGGTTTTGGTTATTTTGATTGTGTTTAGTTGAAATAAGTGATGTGGTTATTTTGATATCTCTTTTGTGCTTTAATCTCTCTTGTGCTTTTGGTTTGAAGATTTTGTTGTGTGTAGGTCGTGAAGTGTTTTTATTTGCTTACAATGTGTTTGTAATAATGCTTGTATTACAAATGTATTACTACATTTGTACAAGATTTCTTTAATAATTGTTTCAAATTGTTGGATTATGCGTCAAATTGGTTCAATTCCATGGGTTTAATTTTTCATCTTAAGTCAGTCAGTCACTTAGTCTATGTTCATAACTTATTGTTGATATAACAACTCAATTTGGTGACTTTGAAATCTAATTTGAGTGCAAGCTTAGCTTTATCCATTCCATAGTGTTGTGATTATTGTTCAATGCTATTTATGGACATGCTAATTGATTTGAGGATTATCTTTAGGCTGAATTGAGTATGATATTGTAATTTTGAAGGACCTAGTCAGGCTCAGAATCTTAGGGACTCGCTAAAGCTAAGTCTGATGTTGTCAAGGTGAGGTTTTGGGTTTCATTTGATGCTTGGTTGATTTGGTTTCTATTTTAGTATTGGTATATATATATAAAGGAGGCAAGTGTAATTCTTCAATTGCTTGCTGTTAAAGCTCGAACCCTACTGTTCGACTTTTTACTTCAAGTGAACTACGTTGTGTATTCTTGATGCAGGAATAACAAATCTTTTCTTGTTTATCTTGTTTACCAATTATTGCTTGGTTTCGTTGTATCTATTTTTTTTTTTTTTTTTGCCTTTCTATTTCTCTCCTTCCTTCCTTGAACTTGTATATTTCTATTTCTCTCCTTACATTCTTGAACATGGCTCATAGTCACATAATTAACTATACTCTAGTTCATACTACTAACAATAGTAGCATTTAGTGATTACAAATATTGAGTGTTGCTTATGCCCTTTTAAATTTGATATCTTTTTTTGCCAAGATTCCAAATTCAAGATACTGATATGCATCTATCTCCAGGTTTGTCTCCGTGGTTGCCATCATTCATGCTTAGTAATGCCCTTAAAACCTTCGTATCTCTGGAAGTGATGATTTAACAGTTAGTTATTGAAATAAACTTTCATGATTTCATTTCTTTATAATTCCTTTTTACGTAGAAGTAATTTAGGCAACAGTGTGCTCAGTCTTAGCAAATAATTTCTGTTGGATCTGTATATAGTTGATTAGTAGCATGTGAAAGTGATTAATGCTTTCAAAATAGTTCTTTTCATATTTGGCAATATCTTGTTCTTCAGGTGTAGTGTTTTTTCGAGTAGAATCATGGAAAAATCATCAAGAAGTCCATGGACACTAGAAGAAGACAA
The DNA here is from genome assembly GCA_031216105.1 of Dalbergia cultrata. Classification (NCBI taxonomy): domain Eukaryota; kingdom Viridiplantae; phylum Streptophyta; class Magnoliopsida; order Fabales; family Fabaceae; genus Dalbergia; species Dalbergia cultrata. The sequence goes on from CM062352.1 coordinate 40,220,447, forward strand.
ACACTTGCCTGATTGTTTGCTGGAAACACATCTAGATAACAAATTTAGAGGTGAAAGTGGATTTAGAAATGGGTACCTTGGCCACATGGAGAAGCTCATGGGACAAAAATTAATTGGGACTAATTTAAAAGCCAACAGCATTGATTCAAGACTAAGCTACTTGAAAAAACCGTTTTTTGCTCTTCATGAGATTAGAGAAAAAGCTACCAGATTTGGATGGGATGACGAAAAGAAAATAGTGACTAGAGAATATGACACTTATTAGAGTGTATTAGTTCCTTGTAATAAGGTCCCATTTCTATACTTTCTTGTAATAAGGTTACCTAGGACGTTCAAGGTCAATGTTTGTTTGTTATGTGAAGAACTTAAAATTTGATGGATTATAAAATAGATATTCTTGTCTTGCATGTGTTCTTTAAAATTAAAATAAATATATTTATTTTTTTAACTATTTTGTGATTACTTTTTTTAAAAAATAATTATTTCTCTACTTTATAAATAATCAAAATGATTTTTATAACTTAAAAGTTTATATGCATACCAAATATACTTAACTTTTTAGGAATAAAAATTTGTAACATTTTATAGGATATACCAAACAAAATGAAAAAGAAAAAGTCCCCCCTTAATGCTTACTCCCTAAAAGTTTCTTCCTTGAATTTTTTTATGGGTAACTAAACATAGCCTAAGAGTAGTCGAGCATATATCCCTAAAATACTGACTCAGCTCGGTTAGGGCCTTCCAGACAACATCAGGTAGCTCTCTAAATGAAATTGGAGGCAAACACTTCATGAAGACGTGACAATCGTGACTTTTCATGCCAACAAGCTTACCATGTGCAACATTCATGCACCTACTTAAATTAGAAACATAACCATCGATCATTCTCAACTCCTTCAGCCACTGACAAGTAGCTTGTTTCTGATTGGAACTCAAAGCATATTTGGCCTTTGGTTTATAGAAATGACCATCTCTTAATTCTTGTAAATGCAAACCAGGCCACGTGCAATACTCAGCCAGATCATGCCTTGCCTTGTCATTGTCTTTGGTTCGATCTGTATCCCATACAGTATTCATAATGTTGCCAAACACATTTTTCTCAATATGCATGACATCTAAACAATGATGTACCAAATTATCCTTTCAATGTGGCAACTTCCAGAAAATACTTTGTTTGGTCCAATTATGGCATACCCCATACCTTGGCATTTGCACTACCTTCCCGACTTCTGTTATTTTTGGGAAATCCTTAACTCGATCCCACATTTCGGGGCCACTTAGTCTAACTGGAGGCTCATCATGCTCAACACAATTACTTTTAAAGCCATATCTACTTCGCCTATATAGATTATCAAAATCTAAGAAACCTCTATGACAATCAAACCAAAAGTTTTTCTCTTCATGTTTCAAGGTGAATGCATTAGCATCCTCCATACAAATCGGGCATGCTATTTTGCCTTAGGTCATCCATCCAGACAGCATTCCATAAGCTGGAAAATTAATGATGGTCCATATCACTGCAGCTCTCATCATGAAATTATGCTTTGTTGAAATGTCATAAGTAATAACACCCTAGCACCACAACTCATTCAGGTCATCAACTAGGGGTTGAAGATACACATCAATCTTAGCTTTTGGATTATTAGGGCTAGGAATTATACATGTTAAGCACGGGTAAAGATCTTTCATGCACATTTCAGGAGAGAGATTATAGGGTGTAAAAATTACCAGCCAACAGGAATAGGGTTTGCTAAATTGGTTATTCAGAGTAAATCCATTTGAACAGAGTCCCAATCTAACATTTTGGGGGCCACAAGCAAAATTAGGATATTGTTGATCAAACTTTTTCCACGCCTCACCATGCGATGGATGCGTCATCACACCATCATCCTTCTGATTTTCACTGTACTACCTCATATGAGAAGCCGAGCTCTTTGACGCATAGAGTCTCGTGAGTCTGGGGATTAAGGGTAGATAGTGCACTCTTTTCTGAGGGACATCCTTATACTTTCCATTTCTACATCTCTTAGGTTTAAATTCAGGCTCTTAGCAGAACTTACACTCAGTCAATGAAATATCATCTTTATAATAAAGCATGCAACCTTTCAAGCAGCAATCAATCTTTATTTCCTTCAACCCAAGTTTAGAAACTAATTTTTTAGCTTGATAAAAATCTTTAGGAATTACATCGAGGTTCGAACTCAGCTCACTTATCAATGTATCCCACTGATCAAAAGAACTTTGACTTTGATTCCCTTCAGACTTAATGCTCAACATTCAAACTGCTAATGACAATTCAGAGTGCACACAATCCTCCCACAAAGGTTGATTGACAGCTTCTAGGAGACTATAAAACCGAGCGGCATCTTGATTTGGCTCCTCGACTGAAGACTGCGAATAACGAGCAGCAAATTCAAGACCGACAGCACCAAGCACCATATCTTGATGCCTAATCAAGTTATCCTCCCATAGCGCATTACCCATGCCGTGCTACGGTACATGGATCCCACTAGAACTACTACCAGTTCGAAACATACCCACTTGATTCATTGCATTAACTACCTCCTCATGATCAGTCCAAACCCAATAGTCAGGCATGAATCTCCACTTATACAAATGAACCCTTATTGTATCATCATCCAAATACTTCCTACATTTGCACCTATTGTATGGACACCTAACTTTTGCTTCATTATTGAACTGTTGTGTTTTACATGCCACACTCATAAATTCTTCAACACCACTATAAAATTCCGATTTAATCCCCCCTCTATTAGGATGCAATCTATCGTACATCCATAATCGATTTGAAGGTAACATTGCTTTTAGGTTTAACCCTAGACCCTGCTACAATTTTGTAAAGATGGTAAGTTATTACTTTCAAATACAAATTCAATTGCTATTTCAAATACAAAAAGATAACAAAATTTTGACAGCATCTCCCCTTAAATTAGGAGCTCCATCATTAGATATATTAGTCAAGTCAACAATTATAGATATTATTATAAAGATCAACAGTAAAATAGATATAGTAAAACAATTTTATGTCAATAATTACATACAATTCACATAATCCTAAAGGCCATTCTATTGCCCATCCCCTTATAACTCCGCAACATGCATCCTGCAATCTCTACAAACATAAAGAATCCCACAGCAAACAAATCAAACAAGTCGGGGAAGGACCTCTATGCCCTTCCCCCCAGTCATGCAATCCCCATTTCCTACAACTCTATCCTGGAAAACATAAGTCTCTATATATCCTACCTATATATTAAACGATATAAATAACAAAGATTGAGTTACTAACCTCTATAGCAGTAAATAAAATATAGAATGTAGTAAAGCTCTCGATGTCCAACCAAATCTAATCCCGAAAAGAGTATATGATAAATTTAAATCAATACAATTATATATATGACAAAAGAAACAAAAAGAATGACAAGCCGATCCAATAGTCGATAATCGCTGTCACCCTCAAGAATAACTCCTACGTTTACAAATTAATAACAATAATTACTCCCCAATGCAACAATACACAATACTATGAGCACCCAAAAACCAATGGAAAAAAAAGTACACTAAATCAAAAAACTAAACCAATTAAAATGCTCACCAAAGCCCCAAGATCGTAATGATGGCCTTTGTTGCTTGAACAGAGCCTTGGTGGCGGCGAACGGTGGCAAAAATGGCAAGGTGTGGCGACTTAGAGAGAAAGAAGGAGATTTTAGAGAGAGAGAGAGAGAGAGAGAGCACTTTCAGGTAGTGAGAAGGAAGAGGGCGATGGTGGAATAAATCCACGAATTACCAACAAGTAAAAGCTTAGTGAAATGACGCATTTCATAAAATTTAATTACTGATGCAATTACCGATGGAAACCTTATCATTTATCATTTGTGCGGAAATAAGTGAATTTTCAAAAAAACCCGTTGGTACACCAATCAGTAAATACCAAAAGTAAAATACCCGTCAGCAGCAGCCGTCGATTAGGATAATTATTATAAAAAACATATAATGATATAAAACCATCGGTATACCCGTCAGTAATGTAATTAATAAATATAATTATTAATTATAGTTTACATAACCGTCAGTAATACCATTGTTAATTTCATGTATAAAAAATTATTGAATATACTTGTCGGTTTATTTGTCGGATATTATGCACGCCAACTGGCGGCTTTTGGTACCAACATTTAATGATGGATTTACCGACAAGTACACGTAACAAAAATAAGTTTTTCCCATTTTGCATCAATCTGTCAGAAATACAGTCGGTAATTACCCACGTGTTCGTAGCCATCGGTAATTAACATCAGTAATCCGCATATTTCTGGTAGTGGTATGAGAAATTTAGGTTATATTTGATGGATTTTTTATTAATTGATTTATTAGTTTACATAATTGGTTTTGTTTAGAGAACGTCAAATTCATTTGGAGCATTTCTTTGGTGGAGCCTATATTTCTTTTGCTAACATTAAAGTAAGTAATTGTTTCTTCTCCTTATTTAATTACATGTTTGTTAGGATAGAGACTTATGATTTCTAAGATAGAGTTATTGGAAATTGGGATTGCATGATTGGGGGAAGGGCGTAGAGGTCCTTCCTTGACTTGTTTGTATTGTTTGTTGTGGAGATTGCAGGAAATGCATATTGTGATGTTATAAGGAAGTGTGCTCTAGAATGGTTTTAGGATCTTTAAATGATTGTTTGGTTGTTTGTGAACTTTATTTGACTGAATTGATATATGTATGTATTGAAATAAATTTCTTGGAATGTCTTATTTTAAACGAAGGTTCTGCCTTTTTTGTTTTAATTTAAAGAGTGAAATCTTAATTTCAAGGGATGTTCTGCCAAAATTTTGTTAAGTTAAAAAGCATAATCTATTTACGTAAAAGACTTTTACTTTCAAAAGATATTTTGCTGAAAGAAATTTATAATTAAAAAAAATTAATTTCTGAAATTTTAAATGAATTTGTTAGGTTAAATTACACATCCAAGAACCATGATTCCCACAAACAAATGATGGATGTTTGACAGGGTGCACCGTAGTTGAAGGGGAATTAAACCTAAATTTTACATGGGAGTTGAACAATTTATAAAGGTGGCTTGAAAGACAGTTCAGTTTATGAATGAGCAGAAAGTTAAATGTCCCTGTGCTAGGTGCAAATGTAGGAAACATTCTGATATGGATACCATTAGGTATCACTTATATAAGGATGGTTTTATGAAAGATTATTGGGCTTGGACTATGCATAGGGAAGTTGTGACGCAAAATTTTGAACATGCTAATTTTGAAAATGCCTATGTTGGAGGTAGTTCAAATAGAGTTAATATTGGTGAGCATGTCACGAGAAATGTTAATTGGGAGGATAACTCTAGACAATATGAGGAAATGATTTATGATGTAGTTGGTCCTCAAATTCATGCAGATTATGAACCTTTTATTGAGGCTCCTAATGCCGAGACTGAAAATTTTTCTCTATATTGGAGGCTATAAAGGCCTCTCTATGGGAAGGGTGTGTACACTCAGAGTTGTCTCTAGCGGTTAGGATGTTAGCTATAAAGTCAAAAACTAACCAAGTCAAAATTTGTTTGACTAGTGGGCAACATTGATGAGTGAGATTAGTCCACAACCTAGTTCTATTCTAAAGGATTTCTATCAAGCCAAGAAATTAGTTTCAAAACTCGGGTTAAAATTAGAGGAAAAAAAAATAGATTGTTGTATGAAGGGATGTATGTTGTACTACAAAGATAATGCAAACCTAACTTAATGCAAATTTTGTGAAAACCCCAGGTATAAACCAAAAGGATCTGGAAATGGAAGATATAAAAATGTTCCCTACAAAAGAACGTACTATGTGCCCCTAATTCCAAGGTTAAAGAGGTTGTATGCTTCAATTAATTCAGTAGCACCTCACATGAGATGACACTTTGAGAATAAGAGAAACAATGGTGTCATGACCCACCCTTCTCATGGTGAAGCTTGGAAACACTTTGACCAAACTTATCCTGATTTTGCTGCGGATCCTAGGAACGTTAGGTTGGGGCTTTGTATAGACGGATTTACTTCAAATAATCAGTTTAGCAAACCCTATTCCTGCTGGCCTATAGTTGTTACGCTTTACAACCTCCCTCCTGAAATGTGCATAAAAGATCTTTACATGTTTCTAACTTGTATAATCCTTGGCCCCCGATAATCCCAAAGCCAAAATTGATGTTTAGCTCCAACCATTGATTGATGAGCTTATAGAGTTGTGGTATTCGAGTGTACAAACTTATGACATTTCCATGAAACAAAATTTCTTGTAGAAGCAGCATTGATATGGACTATGAATGATTTTCCAGCCTATGGAATATTGCCAAGTTGGATGATGCAATGAAAATTAGCATGTCCAATATGTATGGAGGATACAAAGGCATTCACACTAAAACATGGTCAGAAAAACTCATGGTTTGACTGTCATCAAAGGTTTTTGGACCTTGATCATGAATTTAGGGGTAAGAAAGACGTGTTTAAAAAGAAGACAGCTGAACGTGATGAGCTTCCTGTGAGCCTAAGTGGTAACCAAGTTTGGTATAGAGTTAGAGACTTTCCAAAGATAACAAAACTGAGTAAATCCATACGATTGTCAGGATATGAGGTAGATCATAATTGGATCAAACAAAGTATATTTTAGGAGCTGCCTTATTGGGGAGATAATCTAGTTCTTCATTGTATTGATGTAATGCATGCAGAAAAAAATGTGTGATAATATCATAAATACTATAATGGATATCGATAAGACTAAGTGCAATGTGAAAGCATGGAAAGATTTGGCTGAGTATTGTAAGAAACCTAAGTTGAGTTTACAGAAATTGGCAGATGGTCGTGTGTGTAAGTCGAAGGCCGGTTACACACTAACTTCTGTTTAGAAACAAGCTGTGTGTAAGTGGATGCAAGAGTTGAGGATGCCTAACGGTTATGCCTCAAACTTAGGTAGATGGGCCAATGTTGCACAAGGACAATTTTTTGGCATGAAGAGTCATGATTGTCATGTACTTATAGAGTGTTTACTTCTTATTGCATTTAGAGAATTACCTCTCCTTGTTTGGAAGCCATTGATTGAGTTGAGTCAATATTTTAGAGACATATGCTCATCCACTCTAAGGGTTGAAGATCTCCTAATTATGGAGAGAAATATCCCTACAATTTTGTGCAAATTAAAGAGAATATTTCCTCCCAGTTTCTTTGATTATATGGAACACTTGTCCGTACACTTGGCATACAAAGCACAGGTGTGTGGACTGGTTCAATACAGATTAATGTATCTGTTTGAAAGAAATATTGGAAGTTTCAAGAGAACTGTGAAAGTAGAGCTCAAGTAGAAGGATCCATATGTCAAGCATGTATCTCGAGGGAGACATCTTTCTTTTGTTCCTTTCACTTTGAGTCCCATGTTCAGTCTAGACAAACAAGGATTTGTTGGAATGATGATGGGGGTGAAAGTTCAGTTCAAGATATGTTGTCTATATTTAATCAGCTAGGACGTGCTGCTGGAAAACTCAAACCGCATTGCCTATCAGAGAGAGAGAAACATGATGTGCATTTGCATAACTTAATCAACTATGATGAAGTGTAACCATTTAAGACATAAGTTATATAAATGTATCACTTTCAATTATTGATACACTATCACGAATCAAATCTTATTTTAGTTGCAATGTTTAATTTATAGGTATTTTGAACAAGTTGATGAGCAACACACCTTTGAACAATTTCCAACATGGTTCAGATCCTTTATATATGGCTTACTTATATAGTAACCATTTTATCCAAAATTCACACACATGTTCTAGTTGTCATCTTGTGTTGATATTTGAAGTTCAATTATTCATGTAGATGTTTGATAAAAACAATAATGTAACATGTCCTTACTTACAAAGTTTGGCTTAGGGTTCTACTAACAAAGCAAACTGTTGACCAATGTATTATGTGAATGAATATAAGTTTCATACATTTGAATGGGGCTAAGGGAAAGCAACAGACAATAGTGGGATATGTGTCAAAAGGGATGTAGGCAGTGGGAGGGTGATTGGTATGGAGTAATCAAACAAATACAAGAGATTGAATATGTGGGTGATGGATCTAAAAAATTGGTAGTGTTGTTCAGTTGTGATTGGTATGATCCAAGACGTCCTGACGGAACACGTATACACAATCAATATAAAATTACTGAGGTGAATCATACTAAGAGATACGATGCATATGATCCTTTCATTATTGTCCAGAATGCAAGACAGGTATATTATGCATCATACCCTAGAAAGCGCAAAAAGGATTGGAAGGTGGTCATGAAAACTAGACCTAGGGGTCGAGTTGAGGTCGAAAAACTACCTAGCAATGCTTATCACGTGAATGATCCAATTCGCTCTCGGGTAGTCGTTGATACATGAACATTGCCAAGTTTACGTTCTGGTTCGGGCGAGGTTCAAATAATTCACTCTTCTAGTTTATGATTAAATGTGATGCGTCTGGTCTCATATTTATTGCATTATTTTTATTTTAAATTATCATATTATGAATTGATTTTTCTAGTATTGTCGTTTCTTTTTCAGATATGGCACCTAAAGGAAAAAAAAACAAGGGCGGGGGGAAAGGTGTCCCAAATAATCAAAGAATCACCTCTCCCACTCAGGTATCCACCACAGCCGCTCACATATCCAATTCTAGCCCTTCCATGCCGCCACCCCAGGTCCATGGGGAGTTTACCATGATACCCATTCCTGGGCATGTGACCAGAGTACTGCCTCCACCTCCACCACCATCACCATTGGCAGATCCTATACCTAGCCCTATACACAACTCAGAAGGGGTGCCAACAGTGGGGCTGTTGGTGGCTCCTTGGCGGGGCAATCAGAATATGGATGCACAGCAGATCACCGGATAAAAGCTTATACGTGTCGATGACAAGTAAGTAAATTAATTTTTCAATTCCTCATAAATCATGGTGTAATAATTTGAACAATTTCTCAACATACAATAACATGGCTTTTTACATTTTGCTATGCAGTTGGGAGCCAAACATAGTGGCTATGCACGAGGTGACACACACTATCCAGAAATTATATGAACAGCCGATTGAGTCCTTGGGCAAGTTTTCAAAGGTTGAGAAAGAGCATTGGTTTTTTAAGTGGAAGGTAAAATAAAATAAATATTACGAAATGAGTGATTTACTTCATAAAACACTTTCAACTACCTTTTTTTTTTCAAGTGCTTCAAATCCAACGCAGCTCACAAGCTACAAGACATTGTACATCAACACTCGGGAATGGCGGGATGAGGACCCTAGGTGGATGACTCAGGCCAACCTAGACTATTTGTGGCAACACTAGAGAAATGAGAAGTTCAAAGTGAAGTCTTTGAAAGCTAAGGAGAGCAGAGCGTCACATAAGGGTGGCTCTCTTCATTGTGGTGGTTCTGCTTTAGTCATTATTTTAAACATTTTTTAATTCATCTTGCTAAATTTATATTTTATCATATTAATGTTTTACGTGTTACAGTCGAAATGTAGGCCAATGAACTAAAGAGGCCACCCACACAGACTGAGTTATTCAGAAAAACTCACATATGCAAGCTAGAGAAGACGTGGGTCAATCCTCGGTCAGAGAATGTTTCGATATATATATATATATATATATATATATATATATATATATATATATAAAATTTATTATTTCATATATTTGACCGTCAGTTTAAATTAATTTTATTCTTTTATAGCATAAATATGAGCAGCTCTATTAAGAGGCCACGACAAATGCATTTATTATTTATTGAGTATTTTCTATAATTTGTCATTATTGGATATATTTATAATTAGTGTTAAATAAAAAATAAGTTCTTAAATAATCAGGTAATATAAAAATTATAGAATATTTATCTTAAAAAATATATTATTATCTACGAATTTTTTGTCGATAACTTTTATTAAGAAAAATGTAAAATTTTGAGCTACCGACGGAAAAATCCGTCGGTAAACAAATAAAATTTTTTTTATTTCCATAATTACCGATGGATTTTCCATTGGTAACTTGCACACTAAATTACATGAAATATGGCACACAATTTACTAACGGAAAATCCGTCAGTAATATATGTTAAACTTTTTCGATAATTAATATTATCAACAAAAAATCAGTTGGTAAAATAATTTAAAAAAAAAATTCAGAAACTACTAATGGTTTTTTTGTCGGTAAATTTTACACATTTTTTAAAAATTAAATTAAAGTAAAATTTTACTGATGAAAAATCTATTGGTAAAATATTTATAAAAAAAATTTTAAAAATTTAGAAATTATCGACGGATTTTCTGTCGGCAAATTTCACACATTTTTTAAAAAATAAATTACCGACGGATTTTTCGTCAATAAATTTTATACATTTTTAGAAACATAAATTAAAGTAAAAATTTTTCCGACAAAAAATTCATTGATAATTAAAAAAAATTGTCGCTAAAAATTAACACTGATGATTTTGTTGAGGATTATGTAGAAGCTAATTACCGACGGATTTTTTTCTACAAATCCGTCAGAAAATCCGTCGGTATAAATTTCTGACGGATTTTTTCCGTCGGTAAGACTTTCCAAAGACGTTATTACTGTAGGACAAAATCCGTTGGTAACTGAAAAAATCCGTTCATAAAATCCGTTGGTAACAGTAGTTTTTCTTGTAGCACTAATTTGGCATGAAGGTTAATTAAAAATAATTAATCTTAATTAAAATTTAATTACATTAATTAACTAATCCTTAGATAATTTAATTATCTTGGCATAATTATTTCCTTAATGATGAAACATGCTTAATGTGATCCTTAATTATAATTAACAAGTTAAAGAAATATGATGTCTTTACCAAAAAGTAAAAGGACAAATATGCTTTTTTGTAAGATATTTTTCCTAAAATGTAAGAAATGTGTCACATTTGACTTCAAAATTAATTATAAAACACTCTTTTAGAGGAAAGATATTTTATTTAACAGCTATATAATAATTATTTTTTATCTTGCAAAAATTATTCAAATTCTTTTGCAATTATTTTTAATTCTGCAAGCATAAAACTGATTTTCTAATATGTGAAGAGAGATATTTTATTCCAAGCTTGTAGAAGAAGTTTCTCCTTTTAAAATTCAAAATAATATATTATATTATATTGCGGGGAAATTTTATTCATCAAACTATTTTACAATTATTCAAAATCCTAGAAATTTTCTAAACCCTTTTTATTTATTTTAAATTCCCTAATTTTCACCTCAACCTCAATTATAATATTTAAAAAATTCCGACAATTGCCCCCCATACCTCAATTTCGGCCCCACACACACCCACACCCTCCCTCACTTGATTTTTATTCTTATACACTGACATACTCATTTCAAAAGAGATCAAAAATACAACTTGGTCCCCAAAATTCAAACTCAAGTTCTCTCATTTCCTCTCAACCTCGTCCTCATTTCACTTTATCAGTCTCACAAAAATTGGAATATCATTAAAATTATGTGCAAAAATTTTTAAACAAAAGTTATCTGCATAAATTTTAGGCTTGGTTTGATATTGTTTGATAAAATAATAAGTTATTCTCAATAAGCAAAACTAGCCGTAATAGTGTTTATTAAATATGATTCAAAAATCTAAAATGATAATAATGAATATAAATATTAAATAGAGCAATTTTTACATTTGCTATTAATTAGTATAAGATGATATAAGTATTTTAAATTCTAAAAAGCAAAAATCAATTTTGAAAAGCACTCCTTTAAGTACTCTCAAAAACACCCCTAGACTCTTGGCTTTTGAAAGCCCGGAGTAAAAGCACTCGTGCTTTTTTATTTACCAAATAGAAAATATTTTGTGCTTTTTATAAGTTAGGATACTTCTCTAGAGAGTAATGCCAAACATAACTTTAGACTGCTTTCACCCTTATTATGGCCCAGAAAGGACAGAATTGACCCAACCTTAATTCACAACTATATCTACATTTTTGAGGTATTACGTTTAAAATAAAAGAAGTATTACTTATTCTGTAGAAATTTATTTTCCACACAGAGAAATTTAAAGGGGCAGGACCAGGCCACGGATATCAATTTATTAGATGAAGGAATGATAGCAATCTTTGGACATACACGAGTTTCATCACATTGAATAATAGTTTCATTAGTCGAATATTTATTCATTCCCAATTCCCACAATTTATTACTACATGGCTCTTAGAAATAGCCTCCTGCAACCTGTGTGTGTCAAGTGATCTCTAAGGCTACCAATCACACAGAGCCCTACAAATAATCCTTGTTCAAATTATGAAGTAGCATGATATGAGAGAATAGAGACATCAGAAAAGAGAAGAAAAGACAGGAAGGTCCAAAGAACATTTCATATTCTCAAAGAAACCTGTTTCAGCCTCCATTATCAGTGCCCCGAAACTCCCAAGACAACAGAGATTAATCTCAATCATGCTTCATCCAATCCTGAACTTAGCATATTGAAGAGCAAGGATGCCACGACCTACTGATGAACAATCAGAACTGTTACCAGACATCTCTCAAGTAACGTCCATCCATCTGTAGTTTTTTCACTGTAGCCTCTGCCTTTGCTGAGTCCACATTTTCCTGAAATGAAACCCAGAAACATGGTTTTCAGGCAATGCTTCGTCCGCATTCTATGTATAATACATATGACTTCAAAATAAAAAATAAATTGTACTAAAGAACCAGAAGAAGAAACTACAGCATTGTGAATTCAATGCTTTGAAAAAGGTATAAAACTACATAATTTGAAGCTGAAAGTTGACTCTACTAAATTTACAGATAAATGAAAACAAAGAGCATAAGTACGGCTAGTAGAATAGAAAATGAAGTATAAGAAGGATGTCAGTAACTACATAGGTGGCTCAGATCACCTCCCTAACCTACTCAATTTATGGAGGCTAGTGTTCTCGTTAAATGCATATGCAACAATCATTATGGATAAGGATAGAATGCAGTTACAACAGATTTTTTAAAGCTCGTTGTCAATGGGGGAGAGAATCCCAAGAACAGGCATCGAACACAAAAAAAATGGACACAAGGTTATATGCCATTATTCTCAAAACAAACTGCCCATTTTGAGTTCTTGACTAAATAGTATGTCTTATATGCAAGAAGAACAAAACTATCTATTTTTATGCAGATTTGTGTCCCGGTACAAGAACACTCCCCAGTTATAATTTCCACAACTTAACGGTAAGCAACATTTACTGTAAATCATGAATATAGTCAGTACATGAAGTAAAATTTTGTATACTGATACTGCCAGAGCTGGTACCAGTGGGGTATCAGCCGAGGTATGGTGTAATAGGAAACAGAAAATGAGCAGAGGCCTGAGTACGGTAGCATTTCAATCTCTATTCTCTATCAGGAGCATAGTCCCAGTTCTTGTCTCTCTTTCTCACCTCCCATCACTTCACATACAATATCCCCCTTTTGAAGGATCTCTCCTACTCCCTCTCTTTACCAGCTTATTATTCTGTTATGCACATTAGGACGCCACACACACCCCTTCCTATTTCTCTCACTTAGTGACTTACAGGGCTTCCTTTTAGAATATCCAAATTTTAAACCTGGGTTCCTATCAGTACATTACTAAGCATGTGTTTTGGATTCCCTGGCACAAAAAGCACACATACTGGGCTTATTGGCATATCCATACAAACGGAAATCAAGAAAGAATAATTCACATTTCCACATTTCAAATATTAACAAAACATGAAGTTGCTAAACTTGACATAACATAAGTGTTGAAACTCATGGTGATCAGAGAGAGAAAAACAATGATTGAGTGAATATTAAGATGAAATTTTACCAATGATAAAAAAGATGAGATAATATAAGCATAAGCATCCTTATATAGATAAGGAGCATGACAAACTATTAACTAATATCTAACTAACTAAACTAACTTTAATTTCTAATTACAACTGTATTCTCCAACAATAAGGGAAAACAGTTCAGATTGCTAAGCAATTCATTTTTCTTTTGCTAAAAAAGAGATAAGCAAAAAACTCTCTCCTAAAGGAAAGCAACCTAAATATGAAGGCAACCTCAATTCTCTATGCATGGTAAGCAATAAGACAAGTTGACACTTCAAGTCTAAAGGTTTGGGAAATAGAAAGATGATTAAAGCAATCAGCACCTGCTGCTGGACAATGGTATGAAGAGTCCGATGAACATCTCTGGCCATACCCTTAGCATCACCACAGACATAGAGATAACCTCCCTGAGAAATCAAACTCCAAATATTTGCTGCCTGCGCGTCGAAAATGAATGCAATAACAAATTTTATCCATAGAGCACTTGTTCACTAACTGGCTGCAGTAAAATACTTACTTTATCCATAATCTTGTGTTGAACATACTCCTTTTCAGGTCCCTCTCTAGAGAATGCAACAATCAACTCTGAGAGCGCACCTTGTTCCACAAAACTCTTTAGCTCATCCTCATAAATAAAATCCTATACACCAAAAATAATAGGGAAATCACACCCTTTTTTTTAAAACTCCACTTGGATTGAGAAGCCCACCAAGCAATTACTTTACCATTAGACGGTTCCTACACCCAAAGAAGAGTAATGCAGGACCTAGTTGAACACCATCCTCTTTGAGGGCCATTCTTTCCTGAGTAAAGCAATTATTAAAACCAAGTAGAAGCTTATCATAATTAACTTCAGGATTTGCCAGTATCATGTCACTAAGGGGATTCAGTTAACAGTTTGGGAGTTTCAAAATTAATCATCAAGTTAGGCAAGTTAGGTTTTTCAAATAATCTGGGAATCAAATCGCGGCTTCTAGTTATCATTCATAGAATCAGAATTAGGTATTTCATATTTTTGTTCATTATAGTGGTTGATTTTACATATTTATCGATTTGATTCTGATGTTTCCCATCTATCCTTCACTTTCCATTCCAAACCCCAGCCCCCCTTCACCCGGAAATTTTCGCTTTTATTCAATATTGCTCACTATCTAACAATCTTATTTCATTTACAATTAGCAAAATAGAAAATATCCAGAGCATTTTCAAATACCTGTAAAAATCCCCTGAAAGGTGCCAAGCCAGTACCCGGTCCAACCATAATAATAGGAATGGAATGATCTGCTGGTAACTTGAAATTTGATGGCCTAATAAAAACGGGAGCCCAACTACAGTCATGGCTTTTCTCTAAGGGAATAGCATTCTGATCATTTGTGAGAGATTTAAGTTAGATATATGGATTGGTTGTTTACAATACCCCTCAGGGAAGATAATTGCAGAAAAATGTAAAGTAAAGGGACC
The DNA here is from genome assembly GCA_031216105.1 of Dalbergia cultrata. Lineage (NCBI taxonomy): Eukaryota > Viridiplantae > Streptophyta > Magnoliopsida > Fabales > Fabaceae > Dalbergia > Dalbergia cultrata. The sequence continues at coordinate 40,235,789 of CM062352.1, forward strand.
AAGATGTTGAAATGAGTAGAATCTGATTGCATAAGGTATCCAACACAAGCTGCTACCTTCATCCAGGTTGAACAGACTCCTTTGTGAATTCGTCCAGTAGAAGTTGGACCATACACCAAGGCACAAGTTACGTGTACCCTATGTGGGGCAAACCTGGACAATCAAAATTAAGCAATGTTATTTTGTCACAATTTATCTTGTAAAAACTTCTTTGTTATTTTATATAATCACCTAGGTGATGATGAAATAGAATAATAACGAGGCTGTAAGCGAGGGGCTACTGCAGCGAAAAACACACCCAGCGGTGGTTTTGCTGATGGAAAATCAGCCATTACTTCAAGGAGACTTCTCTGACTTCCAACCACCCATTTGGAATAGTCATCCTGGCAAACCAAAATTCCAAATAATCATTAACAGAGGAGAGAGAGACAAAAGTTCTAGACATTAATCAATAGCAAGACTGCAAGAGACAAATGGTATTTCTATTATCAGTTATTTTCACCTTCCCCTCAGGAGATGACAGGAACTTTAACCTGTCTGCTTCATTTGGTTCACAAGTATGAGCAGCCAAAGCAACTAAGGCAGCCTGAAAAAACGGATGCATAACTACAAAGTAAGGGGAAAAAGAGGTACAGTAAACACTGAAGTGAAGATCATGTAAAAACCTTTCGTGGAGGATTTAAGAGATCTGCATAATATGCTAAAGCAAAACGCAATGTGCAAGGACCAGGGAAAGCAGGTGGCAGAGAACCTCCCAAGGTATTACCATCCTCCTTATCAGTGTGAAGGGAAAACAACAAATCTAAACTCTGACCCAACAACTTTCCAGCTTCTTCAACAGTTTCATCACAGTTTTCAGCAAAAACTCCCACATGGTCTCCAGTTTCATATCTGGGAAAGATCACACCAAAAACATCAATTCATTACTTAGATATTAACAAATAACTCGAACAGGATATGCTCATCCTATCTGGGAAATTAACAAAGCCATCAATTTGCAGATGATTGCTTATAACTTCACAATCTTTTGTGATTCAAGCTCCTAACATTTTAATTCCAGTAGAAGTTTTGCAAGCTTAATATCTGGCATACTTTCACAGTTCAATTCTATTAACAAATTTCTCCCTCAGAAATTTACAGTTTTCCCAGTCATTGGTTTAAAGTTGTAACAGTAAGAGAAAAAAACTGGTCAACCACCAAGGTTTTTAATACATTATTTTTTCATCTAAAATACTAAAATGTAATAATTTTCTCCACCAATAGTACATAGTAGGCTTTGTAAGTTTGTAATAAAGGAATAATGAGTTCATCAGCTTCTCTAAGAATACAAACCTATTATTCACAAGAATACGAAGCCATCAAGAACCTAATGCCAAAATAGTTAATTTGAAATAAAGCAAAAAATGTGGGACAGAAACTATGAAATAGGCCATGCAACATCTAGCAGATGAAATTATAATCCAACAGGTTGTAGGTGCACACAATAAGTAACAGGAAAACAATTAGAGGAAGTAGAGATATAATACTCATAATTGAAAGATGGATTATCTTTGTTCGCACCTTGCAGAACCACTTATATGCAAAGTGATATACTAGAATAAAAAGTAAAATCCCTTATAAAAAACTTCTAAACCATATTATATCCTACTAGAACTAAATTGTCACTATGAAAATCCTATAATACCTTCAAAAATCACACATTTCAAAATATTTTTTAGAAAAATTTAAGAATATATTAAAGGTAGAGCATGTACTTGACCAGCGCTATTACTCTTTGTTTTCTTGGGACCTAACTATTGTTTTGTTTCTGTTCTCTTTTAAACCAAAAAATCAAAGTTACTCATAGTCAGGAAACACTTAATCCAACTTACGTTATGCCAGTCCCTGATATGTCAAACTCCAAATGTATGCAAGAGCGGTCAGACTCAGGTTTGTGAAGCTCTCTTTGAACAGCAACATTAACCCTTCAAGACAAGAACAGTTTTGTTATAGCCTGGTTTAGTTACAATAATAATTGCCAGATAAATGCAGAAATCAACATGCACTACTCCAAGCACCTGCAAGGATGATGAATATCAAACACAGCATTCCCATTTGCCATATTTAAGTGATTATCATTGCATGATGTGACAGTGGGATCATGAATCACCACCCGATATTCAGGAATGGCAGCCATATAAGGAGTAGAGACAGTATTTACATCATCTGCATCTCGGAGCAACTGATCCAACTCAGGCCACAGAGTTTCCTTCCTGCAAAGTAAAAGTAAACCCAAGGCATTTAAAAACAAAAAAGCAGCGGCCACATCCTACCATTCGCACAAATTTGGTATATTCCCCAGCAGCTGTGGCGCATAACAAGACTATACTTACCAAGCAACAAAATCATCCTCAATGGATTGATCATCATCACCTAGCCCCACTGGAACAAGAGGCTTTGCACCTGTTCCAAACAGAACTCTAGGCGACGTCAGTAACCACCTTAACACCCTTTTAAGTTATAAACCTTAGAACTTCGATACAGGATTTTACATTCCATACGTCTATCTTTTATGCTTTTCAACACTAATTTTCAAAAATCTAAACAGGTCGTTCCTAGATCATTAAAAAATTATAATTGCATAGTTAAATTCAATCAATACATGAGTGGTGGGTGAAAAGTGTGCTTTGATAATTCTGGAAATCAATATATATAATAGGATTTCCTAGCAAATAAAACTATGGCACATTCTGCAGGTTTCAACAAATATTTTCCCATTCAAATAAAATTACATCCATTAGATTTCTAGGAAGGCACACTGCCATACTAAATGCTTTACATCTAAAAAATTAAAGCAGCAGTCAATGCTAAGCAAACTAAATAAAATTGCAAAAGTAGATAAATCATAAATGTTTTCTAGGAAGGAGCAAAATGAAGCAACACCACAAAATCTTTATCACAAGGACAACAATGAATAAACATATCATACTTGTCAGGTTTAGAAGATAACAATAACACGAATAGCATTGTGCAATACAATGAGGCAGGTACACAAATTTGATATTTATGAGGCAACAACAAGATAGAGATGGTGAAATTACAGACCTTGTTTACTAAGTTCTTCATCAACTACTTTACCTATCTGTTTTAAAAGAATAACATCAGATGACGAATTCCTTTCTAAGATAAACAAAGTTAATAGAGACTGAATTCTACCTTATTAAAATGTTCATACTGCCTGTTACCTAAGCCAAAAACTCCATATTTGAGTTGTTGAAGACAGGAACCCCTATCATCTTCACCCTAATATAATAACCCCAAAAATTCTTAGAATCCATTTCAAGTAAGCCGGCAAGAGAGAGAGGGAGAGAGAGAGAAGGATTAAATCTAGGATTTAGTAAAATGAGTGATAATGTGATATAACTACAAACCTCAGTGAACCATTTGTAGAATCTTGCAGCATTATCAGTTGGTTCTCCATCACCATATCTGCCATGTCAGGCCCAAATGCATCAAATACAGCACAATTTCAAAGAAAAGAAAATTTTAACCATTTTTATGAGGATAAACCTTACGTTGCCAACATGAAAAATGCAAGCATCTCTTTCTTCAGCTTCTCCTCATATTGATCATCATCCAATGCATAGTCATCCTAGTACAATGTAATACATCAGACACCTACCCTAAAGCTATATTTTACAGAATGAAGTTCCTAGATATTAGTTCCAATCGCCACCAGTTGATAAACTTTCTATAAGTCCACCGAACAAAATATTTTTGAAGATTATCAAATGTTGCCCACTACAACGACAATGGAGGGATTGCCAAAATTTCAACCCAATCCAACTTACCAGGTCAACAACTTTGACAACTGCTTTTTCATACCTTGCCTTGATCTCCTCTGCCAGAGCCTATAATAAAAACAATAGAGAGCATGTAGAACTGGTAGTTATATAATACATACATGATTGATTACAGATTTATATACAAGCTGCAATGTGGAAAAAAAGAAATATATATATCGTTTTAAATTGGGGCAACCATTTCAAGCCTTCACGGAAAAGGGGAAAGAGCTTCATCTTTACACTAGTATATATATTCATAATAAGCTATAATGATTTTCAAGGAAAACAAGCATGTGCTGCATTTAGCCAACTATAAAATATGTTACCAAAGTGTCTCATTTTCATATTGGCACCAGCAGCATCCTAGCTCTTTGGCTCTAATACAACACAGAGAAGGCATCAGACAGAAACTCAGGGTTGCAGGAAATAATAGATCATCCATAAAGCAATTTCATTTACCACCAATACTACTATCACAGCCCAGGGCTAAACATCTCAGATCATAAGCCAAAAGTATGAATTTACACACGCATGTTATTGCTTCTGCAACTTCAATTACACTGATAGGGTATGCTAGGATCGAGGGTTTGAAAGGAAAAAATATTTAAAGGATGGTAAATTTTTTAAATAAGGCTGAAGTAATCCATCACTTTATTCCTTTCATTTTCAAAAATTAGGGAAAAGTTTACTAAAATAGAAAAATTTACCCACCATTCCCTTTCCTTCCAAATCCCTCCTTCATAAACATACCCATAAAATTGCATGTGAGTCATTTTGATGCTTGAACTTTAAAATATGACTAATTAATCCTTGACTTTGTAATCGCGAATCAAGTTTAGTCTCTGGTGGACAAATTTTAAAAGATTACTCATTTGAGTTTTATAGCAGAGACTAATTTGAGTCAAAATTATTATATCTATGGAGTAATTTGATTTAATGATGTATGAAACACAGACTAATTTGACTTAATAATGTATGTTTGAGGGAATGAATGGCTGATATGAATCATTTATATTTACAAAGACTAATGTAATTCAGATTACAGAGCGAAGGACTAATTAGTCCTATTTTAAACTTTAGGTAGAACAGAAACATGAACTCCATAATATCCACCTAAAAATGGTACAGAAACAAAACAGCCAAGATTAGACATTACCCTTCAGCATGAAAAAAAAAATATTTAATCTTGATGGACGGTAAATGTAAAAGTATTTCATACAAACATCCAATTTTGTATTGTCATGCCAGAAAATCTTTCTAACTTTTTCACGCACTACCTAAAAGACTCGCATATAAAATAGTTCATGACTGCATGATAGTCTAACAAAATTACTCTATAAAGAAACCCAAAAGATAAAAAAGTCCGTCACTTCGAACAAAATGATATTCTCATGAAGGTTCAAACCAAACTGACCCAGAACAAATTCAACATGCACAAGAAAAGTAGTCCCTGGCCCAGTATCTGAAAAATCACTTTAATTCAGCATCCCAAAAAAAGCCGCACACACAATTAAAACCAATAAACAACTCCATTGATTAACCCCGAAAAAACACGATTCCCAAAATAAGAATCATTTCCAGAGAAAAAAAAAATCAAAATTCACAGTAATGAAAAAAAGGAATCCAGCATATTGAACAAATGCAGAATCAATTCAACATCGTAAATTCTTGTTAGTCCAAGCCACAGATGTTCCTTGCAAATGAAAAATTATCAATCTAATCCCTCAAATCGCACAAAAATATTCAAATTAGTCATTTGAATGGTTCAAATCAGTTCTAATATTATCACAATCATATTTTTTTTTAATGCAATTTGAGGACTAAATTGGTAACTTCGATATTTCAAGTACCGAAGTGAAACACTAACACAATTTTAACTACCAAAAATGACTCTCTACTCCTAATTTCGTCTTTCAACATACCTTAGCAAAGCCCTCAGCGGTGCCAGTCTGAGTGCCGAAGAGAATGGTGACCTTGGTCTTCCCCGACGCCACGTCAGCATCTTCCCCTTCTTCCTCTTCCTCCTTCACCACCACCTTTGGCACAGAGAGCACCTTCGCCTCCCTGCTCCGATCCGAGGATCTCTTCCACACAAGCACCAACAGCCCAATCACAACCGCCACGAAGGTCGTCACGATCACCGGCAACGAGTCGCCGAGCGAGACGCCCAGTACCGACTCGACGGCGCGCATCAAATCGGAACTCGAAGACATCGCGAATTGAAACCAGAAAAATTAAAAAATAAAAAGAGTCAGCGAGCAAGGATCAAAAGTCAAACTCAGCTGAATTGTATGGTTAGTGTGATTGTGTTTTTCGGTTGGTGCTTGTGTGAGCTCTCGTGTTGATTTGTTCTTTTTTTTGTTTATCTCTCTCAATCTGTGTCGAGTCTCTGGCACTGGAACGGTGGGAGAGAGCTCAAGGGCGAGAGGAGCTAGAAGATGGGTGAGTGGTGGTTGAGCGCGAGAGAGAGTGCGGTAATGGGGAAGGAGCGAAACTGGTGCGCTTTGTCGGGGTTGAGGACCCAGGAGACGAGAACTAGCAAATTTTTGGGGCCACTTTTTCAAATGTTTTCGTAATATTTTTATTTATAAAGATTATTAAATTAATAAAGCTCCTTTTCGAGTTCTTTTTATGAAAAAAAATTAAAAAACTCCTTTTCGAGTTAAAGGTGTCACGGTGTATGTCTGCCTTTTATTTATTTATTTATTTTTATTTTAGATCTCTGGCCTGGCGTCTTTGTTTGGTTGCGTTTGTGGTTGACAGTATAGGTGTCAAAACAGCCTACGCTTAAGCTCAGTTTAAGCTGCTTGTAGCGAAGTCAAAAACATATGGGTTAAAATATTCAGCCCACCCCATTTTAGGACAGATTAGCGGGTTGACAGGCCAACCCGCCAAAAAATAAAAAAAATTCTAAAAAAATATTTTTTAATGTTATTTTGAATTTTTTTTAATTTTTTTTAAATAATGTTTTTTTATTTATTTATACCCAATTTTTCAAAGTTTATAATAATTATACCGCAACTTTGATTAAAAAATATTATTATTAATAGTATTATTTGTGGGTTATGATACTGTTTTATTTTTTAGTTTTAACTTTGAGTGAATATTTTCAACAGTATAATATTACTATATTGATGAGTGTATATATTTCTTACTTTTTATATTTTTTTGGTTATACATTTCATATTTTTTTACCAATAAATTATATTTTTAAAAAAAAAAAAGATACTTGGCCCGGCGGCCCAAGCCCGCCCCAATCCGCCAAAACCCGCGGGTTAAGCGGGGTGGGTTAAGCGGGTTGGAATTTTTTGACGGGCTCAAAATTTCAACCTAGCCAGCTAAAATTGGTGGGTTTGGCGGATCGACCCAGCGGGCTCAGCCCATTTTGACATCTCTAGTTGACAGGTTGGGTGAACGTTGAGGTTATACCTCAAATTATAAGCGAGATATTTTATTTTTTTAATATTTAGAAATTAAAATTTTAATCCTAAAATTATAAAATGCGAATGATATTAGAAAAATTTTATTTCTGCTCATAGAATATGGGATATGTGGCAACTCATGCATAATCTATTATTTTATGTGAAATACTATGTCAACTCATATTTCATTTATTATTGGATAAAGTGTGCACCACATTCAAGTAGAATCTACATATCATTTAATGGTAGATGGAATGTGAGATGATATGGTATCCTACCATCAATGAGTGTAAATAACACAACTAGGCATGAATCTGATGTCCCGAGTCACACACTTCATCCAATAATAAATGTTATTTGAATTATCTTGTTTTTTATGAGTACAAATGGTGTAATTCTTGACAGTAATTCCTGACCCTATTTCTGTTATTGTACAGTTATATTTTAATTGATATTCATGTGATAAATGGATATTTTACTTGACAGTTATCAATTAAATTATGTGGAGTTAAGCATAATCCAATATTATAATATAAATTTTACATAGGGACAAATTTACTGTAGTTTGAATCTATTCTTCAATCAAATCACCTTTATGACCTAATGGAATCTTAGTTCATCACCTGTGCCAGTCACCGACCTGAAAGCAAAGTAATAAAAGTTGAGTCTGAGACTAATTTCACTTGCTTTTTTATGGTTTCACCAAATTACAGGCAGCCAGTGATATGATTACAAAATATAATTAATTTTGATCCAAATAATTAATTTATGGATGTAATTTGGACATATCTTACAAGATCAAAAAAAATTTGTTAATATCTAATCATACATTAGCATATTAATAAATATTATTTATTCTCACATTTATTATTTCTTGAATAATTATACAAATAGAAAAATTAATTTGAATAACTGTATAATTTTTATGCAGTTAATTATTAAAATTAAACTTTTAATTTATATTGGTGCACCTTAAACTGTTAAATCAATTTTTTATATTATTGAACAACTTTATTAAAAACATTTGATGGAATTCACTGTTATGTTGTATTTATATGTTATGTATTAATTCTCCTATTTATAAAATTTTACATCGTTCAAAATTATTTAACATATTTCCCCTTGAAAATGGCTTATCTATATTGATACAAGTTAAACTGATAAATCAATTTTTATATTATTAACTAACTTTATAAAAAAAATTGACGAAATACATTTACATTGTATCTATATGTTATGTATTAATTATCCTGTTTATAAAATTGTATATAGTTCAAAATTATTTAACTTATTTCCCCATGAAAATTGCTTATTTATATTGGTGCATTGAAAATATGAATTCTCATATTTCTAATATAAAATTTTTATTTTTTAATTTTTTAATCAGTATTTTTAAGACATAGATTAGATAAAATAAAATTTATTATTTCTTAAGCACCGGTAGTGATTAGAAAAATGCATTTTAAAATTACGTTTTGACTGACAAAGGTAATTAATATCGTTGGAAAAAAGCCAATTGACATACGACTTTGCGAAAAGTTGCATTGTTTTACCCCCTTTGACTAATCTGAACAAACAAATGAAAAATTCAGCCCGATGGCTGATTTCATTCGAAACTTTTAGTGTTCATAATTCCTTGCTTTTCTTAACGATTTTCTTCATTATTAGTATATCTTTCTGAAGACGATCTCAGCAAGGTCGTAAGAATAGTCGTTAGTCGTAGAGTTGTTGGGAAAGAGAAAGGCCAAAACAATATCACGTTTATATTTGTCCACTGCGAATACTTTCTTAGTTTAATTCTTATGAAATGAATATAATATTTTTTCACACAGTAATCTAATAATATATTACTATATCAATAGTTGAATCTCACGTCTATTATTTAAAGTTTCATCCATATTATATAATTTGATTGGATAATAATATGAAAAAATGTTATAAAATATATCAAAATTAAATTCATAGCTTGCTATGAATAAAGCTATGAATAAAATGTTCATTGTGTTCTCCTAATTAGGCGTGTACTTGAACTCAAGGTGTGGCTATATATTGTAACATTTTATTATGGGTTGGTACTTGGTACTTTCTATTTAATATATTTTTACTTAATTATTCTAGGATATCTTTCATAACCAAACTAATAGTTTCAGCACAAAAACCAACTAATAATTTATTGTTATATTATTATTATTTAAATTAATTATTGTCAATATTATTAAATAAATCTTCTTTTAATATATGATTATTTATGTTTTGTATTTTTTTTATTTTGCAAAAATGTTTTCACTAAATGAAAATTAATTTAATTTCAAAATGTTTAACATTAACTATGTTTTTTATTTTTATATGACCACTAAATATTATGAGTATTTTTTAATTTATATACTTAATATAACTATTTGGAATTAATTTTTAAATTTTTAATAATGTAATAATTATTTATAGAACATAATAGTAAGTATATTAGATAAAAAAAATAATTTAGAAAGTAAACAAAGAAATTGTAATATACAACATACATACTCAAAATTTTCTCATCTTTTGCTTGTATAATTTAATTGGTTTTTTTTTTTAATCATTTTGTACTTATTTGCCTATGCACGTGGATATCACCCAGAACTTTGATGCAAAACCACCAAACAAGATGGCAACTTTGTGTGAAAAATCACCAAATGGGATGACGTGTTCATATTAAATTTGCCAAACCCACAAATCATCAAATGCAAAGGCGATTTTATGTGCAAGCCATGACAAGTTTCATATCCTCGACAAAAAATAAAATATTTAATAAATGTTTGATTATTGTGTTGATCTATATAATTTTATTTAATTTTCAATTAAGTCCTATAATTTAAAATTTTGTCATTAAGATATTGTATTGAACAAAATTTTGTAATCAAGTCCTTGGCATCACAATTGTTGTAAAAATTTTATCATAAAAATAGAATATTCCATGAATATTCCTTCTTCTTCTATCTCCCTTCTTTTGCTTAAAGGTTGGAAAGGAAATTATCTATTAAGAATGGGAAAAAAATAAGCTAATAATAACGCCAATTGCTCAATCCATCCCAATATATATTGTGGGATGTTTTCTCTTTACAAAGTCCCTACGCCATTACCTACAATCAATTATCAACAGATTTTATTGGGGCAGCAAACAAAAGGAAAGAAAGATCCATTTGGTCAAATGCGACAAGATGTACAGTTCAAAATAAGGAAAGGGATTGGGTTAAGGGACTTAGAGGCTTTCAATATGTCCCTTCCAACCAAATAAGGATAGAGACTTATCAAGAATCCATAATCACTAGCCTCCCTCAAGATTGGAGCCAAGTCCTTCAACATAAAAAGCTTTTCTTAAGGCTGATCTAGGGCACAAACCTAGCAATACACAGAGAAGTATTTGGTCTACAAAATGGGTAATTTAACAAGGGGGAGTTTAGAGAATAAATGGTAGTAGGGTTAGAATTTGTGGAGATCCATGGCTCCTACATCAAAGTGGTTTTAGAATCTAGAGTCCCTGCACAATCCCAGAAGATAGATCAACAATATAGGAACTTATAGATCAAGAAATAAACTTATAGCTAGAACACAGCCCTGGTTAATGAGATATTCATCCCTTCTAAGGCTAAATAGATCCTAGAACTACCTATAGCCACAATCAGACAATGGGATATGTAACACTCTAATTTTTAACCTCTTGCGCTCAAGTCATTTTTAGGTTTATCATTGGTTGTTACGTTTTGATCTCATAAAGTATTGCTTGAACATAAGGTATATGGAAAATACATGTAACTTTTTTAAAAACAAAAAAAAAAAAAAAAGCTTTAAAGAAAACGTTAGCCTTTGTGCATCAAGCATAATGACTACTCATACCTTAAAATCAAGAATCATAATAAAATGCATAAATGTAAATAAGCATCCATATTAGTCCACATGATTTAAATCTAACACAACATATCATAGACATAACACATAATCATCATGCATGCCTTCAATATTCAAAACAACCTCCACAAACATAGTAAACCAATCAATCCTCTTAGTCACTTACTAAATGCATACACATAAAGGTGATCTAATTCGAGATGATAAAACTAAATTCATTTAGCTACAATATGACGTGAGTATCCCTTTGTTCGTTAGCCTTTCTCACTTGATCTTTCCACTAGAGTCTCTAGTGCTAGCCTCCTTTGAAGAGGACATGAAACAAGGGCGAGAAATGATAAATTTCTCAATGAAAGCAAAACAGATAGATGTCATCATAGTTATTCTTAACCACTTTGGTTTATTAAGAAAAAAAAGTGTGCTATACATCAAGTCCATTTTAAATTTAAGAAACCTTTGAGTCCGAAGTGAGCATTACTTTTATACATGATCTTTATGCATGAATGTAGTTTACCTCGTATTATGGTGCAACCTAACTCATAATGAATCCATGCTCATGACATTATGCAATGCAAGTCACAAAGCACCCCACAACATATAAACAAATCAAATGATGACAAAATCTCATGATGTGTTTTCTATTACACATTAAACATCTTAATACTATTGTCATGACCCAACAAGGAAGTACATATTAATAATGCATAGTGAAAAATCATTTTCAATCATAGTAAATAATAATAATAATAACAATAATCATCATCATCTCAATAATTTTCCATAAACCATAGGAAAACATAACTTTTATGATGAATTAAAGAAGAGACATGATGCTAAATAAGTCATAAAAGCAATTCATCAACAAGAGCATCTAAATAAGATTTATAATAGTACTTTGTGAACTACATTCCTCATGGACTAATCTAGTAAAGGTGATTGCTCCTTGTAGACAACATATTATATCAAGGTTAACGAATTTACTGTGTATCAAAGTTAATGAATAAAATACATAAATAGCATAATTTGATTTCTAAATTCATAAGGAACATGTACAATGCGTAGAAACTATTTGTAATAGCCAAAAATAGAACCACAAGTTTAAACTCTATCACCTAGAGGGGTTGAGGGAGAGGTCTCAACACTAACATAGCTACCGAAGTATGAATGACACCTAAGTCTGTCATGGAAACAAAACCAAAAATAACTCATAGACCGTAGTTAGACAATACTAGGAGTGATTGGAAGGAAGAACAACAAGGAAAAATCATGCATAAAACCCTAACATATAATCTTGGAAGAACATGGAAAATTCTCAACAAAACATGTAAAAACCGTTTACAATGAGTTAAATTGGTGAAAGAGATGATGAAAACATATAGGAGAGATGGAGGAAGGGTTTAGGGTGGCTAGGGTGTGTTTGGAGCTTAGTGATGAGTCTATATAGTATGGGGACATTTTAATGAAACAGCATCACTTTGGGGGATTTTGATTTGCAAAAACATGCATTTGTGCAAAAAAACGCATGCTTTCGATTTTGAAATATGCATCCACGCACTAAAAACACGCTTATGTGCATAAGTAAAAAATTTGAGGGCTATCATAATCTATTGGGAAAACTCACAGAAACGTAATCACACATCCACGTAGTTTTATCACGTGTTCTTGGATTCAAAAACCTGCATCCATGAACTAAAAACTTGTGTCTGCTTGATTCATAAAACTTCTACAGAATCTATCCTAAGCCTTGAGGTCCAACCCTTGATGGCCTTCATATTTGTACATAGACATGAAATATTATAACTTTACATAGATATATGACTGTCTCTCATGTCACCAAATCCATCTACATAATCTCCCCAACAATTTTTCACATGTCACTAAATCTCCATCATTCCTGTCACCGAGGATGAATCAACCTAACTACTAGTCGCTAGATTTAGTATGAAGTAGAGGGGTTCATTACTTTTCTTTTACTATTTATCATCCATCATTTGTGCACATGCATATGCATCTGCTTATGCATGTCAAACTAATAACATAAGCTTTTTTTTCTCAAAATGCTTTTCATGCTATGAATACTTGACATAGGAAAATCCTATGCATTATTATAAGACATGGATCATAAATGTGAAATCTCATGCACAATTACAAGACATGAAGCATGCCTTGGCCACTTTCAATACCAAAGCATGAGAAATTCACATTTCTCATCATGGTTTGTGTTTTAAGGCTTATAAGACATATTATTATTTTATTTTATTGCTCAAAACCTCACTTTGCAATAAAATGGGCTAAGTTATGTCTTATAGTTCTTATTATACTCCCAAATTTCACAATATCTCATAACAACTTATTTCAAACAAGTCACCAGCCAGATATTATACAGACGTCATAAATCTGCCATTATATCCCTATTGTAGCTAAATAATTCAAACAACAATTATTTCACAACAAACCATTTAACATCAACACATAGAGAATAATAATTTGACATATCATTGTCAAATCCTTCTAAATCCAATTCCAAACCTCTAAATTTATCAATTAGACAACAATACATCACATGGGCATCAAAGTCACAAAACATAAAGTCGTGTGTCCACTTGATTCCATAAGATCATAAGGTGCTCAAACTCATACACCTATCATAAGTCCTTAAAACTCCAATTTTATCCTTTCAAATTCATTAAATTCCATAGAACAACACTTGCTAAGATCACAAAACATAAAATTTCAACCCAAGTCCAAACAACCTTTTACAACTCAATATTGGCCACATTACCAATGCCTCATTATATTTAATTGAAACACATCCAAAATAGGTTTTTTTTCTCTTCTAAAATTCATATTTTTACATAACAATAATCACCCGATTATCACAATTACAAAAACACAATCCGTTGACCCAAAACATGACTTGGCCGAAATTAACAAACTCGAATTGAAAACTAAAAATTATTTTTCAGCAAACATATAAAATTCTAAATGATTTATACTCACATCATAAATTAATCTTTGACATATTCCCTCGAGAGAACATTAAACTCAACCCAAAACATAGTTTGGCTGAATTTGTATAACCCAATGGAGAACCAAAAACAATTCTCAAAACATATAATTTAGCAAGAACAAATTCTTTATTTGAGATAAACCCATTTTGCTTCAATCTAATCAAGACAAAACCTAAGTCCCTGGATCCCCAAGTAGGCCAAAAATGCTTCCATGTGAACACAAGTAGCATAAACTTTTTGAAACTATATTTGATGCTTTCAAAAACATTAAATTACATAAGATTGAAAGCCCATTGAACAAGAATGAGAAAAACCAACCCGTAGTCCCCAAACCAATCTTTAGTTCCATTTAAAAATTTTGTCAAACACATGGCATACAAAGTCAAACTAATTTCTATGCATCAAGCTTTAGCCTACACCACCAAAAGTCATATTTTTCAAGCTTTTATGTATGATAAAAAGAAGGAATACATATATATTTGGATTAAACATTGAAATTTCATCAAAACCACACCACAAAACATCATAAAAACATCATATAAGGAGGATGTTCAACACATGACCAAAAATCATACAAATATGCATATAATTATCATGAGTTTAACACAAATTAGATGTTATACTTCCAAAAATAGTAGTTTAACACAAAAATGAATGTCCAATCATTAAAACACAAAAATCCAACCTTCAAGCCTAATTCTCCTTCAAGGCTGCCAAACACAAACAAGAAAATAGAGCTTCAAATTGATTATTTATCAACAAAACTTAGAGAGCATAGGACATAAATATCACACTACTTATTTGGACAAGGATAAGGTTCAAGAGTCTCTAGAAAATAACAACAAAATAATAAACCCTCTACTAAGCTTGGAGAACACAGAGGAATAGAGCTTCTTGATGTCTTGGTTGATTGAAAGGAAGAGAAATCCCCTCCTCCAAGAGCAAGGGCAGCCCAAACATTCAAGAGGAATGGAGGGAGCTTGCTTTGTTTCATTGGCTTAGGTTTACTGTAACGACTCGTATTTTAGTATTGTTGTAATAAAATAATTAAATGTGAAGAATCTATAAGGATTTTGAAAATTTCAATAGACAATTATAGTCACAACAATATGAGGATTCTGTAAAAAAATAAAAAACTAATTTAATATTATTAAAAATTTAATATAATAATATTTTAATCGATGATATAGAATTAAATACTATAATTGGTACAAAGGCATAGAAAAAAATAAGGATAAGGTAAATAAATATTTTTAACCCAATAAAATTATTTAGGTATTGATCGGTACCAAAATGGTAATAATCGATACACCGAAATATTAAAACTGGTATAAATAATGGATAATATCATATTCTAGATAATTTTTATAACTGGACAATAAAAAAAATATAGACATTTCTAATACTGATATAAGGCAAATCGATCCGAAAATATTTAATTACTTACTTTGTCTCCAAGTAAGCCACATATATATAAATCAAAATGAAAAACAAATAACCATTCTCACTATTACAGAATTCACATTTTTTTTCCCTTTCCTTCACCATATTCATTTTCTTCTTCCTTCATCTTCTTCAATTTCTTCTTGAAACTCCATTAAACCACCAAATCTTTGAAGGTTATACTTAGATAAACACATAAACTAATTCAAGAACACTTCCTCTATATCAAACTCAAGCCAAAACATTGTCTTTCATCTTCAAATATGTCAAAACAGCAACTCATTCAAGGGCTGGAAAATGGGTATGAGCCTTGGATTAAAGAAGAAAAACTAGAGAAAGATTTAGCAAAAAGCTTGGAGAAAGATAGGAAATATTCTAGTCTATTGCTTTGTTATTGTTTGACTAATTTGCTAATATAAACTCTTGAAATATGTATGAAATTATGTTGATGAAATGTAGAATTTATTTTCAAGATGCAAATATATGAGCTTCATAGATGTAAAAGATGCCATAGATGAAGGTTTTGTGAATTAATTGAATTTATGTGAGAGATTTACTAACAAATCAAAGAGATTTTTTATTCTTTAAAAAGATTTAGATATCTGAAAATTTTACTAGAATATTATTAGAAACAATTTTAAAAATATGAAAGATTGTTATTTTGAAGTATGATGCTAAGGTTTTGTGAAAAGTATGAGATTTTGACCTATAGAAGGGAAGCTCTAAAATATAAGTAAGACACTTGGTTTAAATTTCTGAATGTTTTAAGAA
The DNA here is from genome assembly GCA_031216105.1 of Dalbergia cultrata. Taxonomy (NCBI): domain Eukaryota; kingdom Viridiplantae; phylum Streptophyta; class Magnoliopsida; order Fabales; family Fabaceae; genus Dalbergia; species Dalbergia cultrata. The sequence continues at coordinate 40,252,145 of CM062352.1, forward strand.
TTACTAAGTAAAAAATCTTATAAGTTTCTACCATGATTAAATCTCATAAAAGATTAGCAAATTTTGCAGAAAAATCTCATAAAAAGGTTAGTTGTTTTCTTTCAAAATTTTTCATAAAAAATTTAGCATATTTTCTAATAAATCTCATAAACACTAAAGAGAATTTTTGTAGAGAAGTTTCATAAGAACTCAAGAGATTTTGAACAAAATATTTCATAAGAAGTTAAGAGATCTTGAATAGAATGTCTCATAAGAATTCAAGAGATTTTGAACAGAATATTTCATAAGAAGTTAAGATATTTTGAACAGAATATCTCATAAGAAATTCAGAAGATTTTCAAGAGAAAAAATCTCACAGTAATTCAGGAGACTTAACAGAGAAAATCTTATAAGAGTTAAGGAGATTTCAAGGAAATCTCAAAGTAAAAGTATGAAAAATAGTACTATTAAGAAGATATTTTACTTAATAATTATGAGATTTCTTAAACAAATGATAAAGTTTCATATGAAGAAAGCAAACTTAATAAGCCTTAATTAATATCAATTGCTTGATTGTAAGGTCATGGATTCAAGTTGTATCTCTATCAAGTTGTAGTACGGGGTACTACAACAACGTGAACTATATCAAGTTGTAGCATAAGGTGTTGCAACATTATGAGGAAAGTGATGTATTAAGAATGACATGCTATTGTAATCTATATTAGGATGTAGTACGAGGTACTCATCAAGTAAACTATATCAAGATGTAACAGGAAGTGTTATATAACAGGCAATACATCATATGAGAAGTATATCAAGAATCTTATGAGTTCTATTCTCAATCCTAAAGTTATTAATAAGCCTATGATAAAGAAATAATAAAACAAACAAACTAAGTATTATATAAACAACCAGAATAAGAGGGATTCTGAGACTGTATAAGTATGAGACTATACAATTGAGGACGACTTATACTCATAATATTATGTTAGATAAAATATTTAATGAATACCATGCTTTTATTCTTAAGTATAAGTATACTTATAATATTATGTTAAATAAGAAAAGGAATAAGTAAAGCTGAATATTTTAGAAAACATCGAAGACACTTTAATTATTTTAAGACTGTGTCAGATATTACTATGTAGTAGACTAGTGTTTTTCCTACTGGGAATCTTTGATTCTCATTCCTGTTGTTGTCATTTTTTTACATAAATTACGAGGGTGGTGATTATTTGTGAAAATCCTTAGCTAGTATTGGCATCATAACCCAGTCCTTTTGATGAACTAATGATAGAGGATTTTAGTCAGTATTTTTATTGTCTTTTAGTGAATTTTGAGTAGTACCCTACCTAGACTAGAAGGTTCCTGCATGAACCAGGTTAAGGGTTTGACACAGTTAGGGACACTATTGATTGGTCATCGAGTAATAAATTATGTATTCTTGATATATTATTTATGTTCAAGTTTAGCGACATAGAGAGAAAGTAGTTTATGTTTGACACAAAAGCAGGCTCATATTTAATGTTGTATGCACACCTCTAAGGATAAGTAAAGCTAACAAGTAACAATTACTCATTATAAGGTTATGGCTTAAGCATAGCTTTATGGTGGGAAAAGGTGTTACATTTATGTGTTTGAGAATCCAAGAGCTAAAAGGTGTAACCATTGAACAATGTGTCTAGGTCATTGGGTAAGATTAGAGGTGGAGAAGGTACAGGATGAAGACGAAGAATAATAATATGAAAGGAAGAAGAGTATGTGAGTGTGTTGAAAATAAAAGAAATAAAGGGTGGGAGAAAGAGATAGATCAACAGTTTGGTTGGTGCATGGCATGCCGTTTTTATGATGTCTCTTAAGAGGTGTGAGTATAACTGGGTATGTCTTAGTGAAGGGTAATTTTATAATTTCACAAAAGGTCAATTGAATAATTGTAAGACACTAATTAACATAATTATTTCACATACTCTTCCAACTTCAAACAAATATTATTTTACTCCTGCACTTTGAAGGTCAAACATAGGTTGGACCATTTTAAAAACTTTGGAGGGAAACCAAATTTTCAAGGCACATTATACATGACCTCATGACAACATTTTCTTTTAGCTCTTAAACTAATTAATCATAACTAGAGATAAAATTATGTATTTTAATTATTAATTGGCTAAAATTAATTATTGAGAATTAATTTAACAAATTAAGACAATTGACTTTTAATTAGACTTAATTATTCTTAATTACATTAACCTAAATTAGGCTAAGTTAGAGATACTTACTGGCTAAATCGACTAACCTTTAGATTAAGCCCTTGCAATTATATAGGGGAAATGATTCTTGCACTCACAGAGCTAATGCATAAATGACCACCCTTTGTTGGATAGGTAAGTTTTCAAATAAAAAAAGAAATTATGTAAATGTTCTTAAGTTGAATTGTACTTGTGCATTTGTGATGGTGTCGAAATGGATGCATACATATAACATGCCTCATTCCAGAGACCAAACAATTACTACAAAGAGGAAAATCGGCTTTTTGAATGCAAGTCTCCAAAATACTTAATGATAAGTCTTTGGTTGAGGTCAAATGCAAGAAAGAAAGTAAACAAAAACCAAATGAAAAGCAATGCAATCAATAAAACTTATTGATATTTAAGGAAGTGTTATGATAGGATTTGCCAACTACAAATGGTAACATGAGGAAGGTATCTTCAAGTTTGGATAACTGGAAACATGGCTAATGGTACTAAAAGATAAAGGAAAAAGCTAAAAAGCTAAAAAGATAAGCAAAATGCGATTTGGGGTGTCCAAGATCCTCGAGAATTGGTGGATCTTGGGGTATTTATAGAGCTTTCCTAATGTGCATCCTTTGTAAATGACCTTGTGTTTAAACTGTGGTTATTGCTCACGTTGGACACTTGTGCCTCCACCATTTAGCTTTAATTGTTGCTCACTTCGGCTAATAACATAGCCTCATCTACAGTTATATCAGCAATAAATATTCTTTCATTAGCTAGGTTGTCATCGATTATAATTGTCCTTTAATTATTTAGCCAAATTATTTATACAAGAGTGAACATCTAGGCTTAAGTCAATTCCCAAAAATTAATTGTTGTGCCAACATAGGGGAAATTTATTTTTTTGGTATTTTTTAAATGTCAATAAATTTGGTTCTTTCCTCAATAATTTTATGACAAAGTAAGTTTTAAAAAAATTAATATTACCAATGAAAACGGTCCCTTGATAAGTCTCATGTGCCACATGTCACCAAGATTTACCTAGGAAAAATGTGTTAGTAATATTAATTAGTCAACTCTTTCTTCATTTTTCGCATCATATGCTTTATTCATTGGTAAATTTTCTAGAAATACCAATGGGAAAATTGGTTTATAATTTCCATCAATAAGTCATGTGTTTCAAGTAGTGTTCTCATGATGTAGTGAATATTAACAACTAATTCCTCTTACTTGCACCCAATGGTACCTGAGGAGGCCAAACCAAGGGTGGTGGAACCATGAATGAAAAATTGGGCAAATTAGGGTAGGGTGGCCATAGAATTTCCTATGATTCCAAAGGGAACTTAACCATTAAGGTTAACAAGAATGATAACCCAATTCATAAAGTCACATTACATGCAAGGAATGCACATTCTTACAAATGTTAGATATAGAAGTTTTTCCTCTCCATCTTTTTCTCCTTATAGAGTTACATCCATAGCCATTAGACTCGACCCGATAATTTACTCGGTCAAGGTATTAGGTTACTAAGTCACTGATTTAGCAAATAGATCATTGGCTGAACTAGATTGAATTAAAACAATGTATAAAATTGTAATTTAACACAACACTAGTTTGGCTTAATGGTCAGGCATTGTGTCCAATGTTTTGCAACTTCATTCCATGTGCAAGTTTCGACTCCTAGTTATGTGTTTTGGAAATGTTTCTAAAACTTAATACGGGTGTAGCTCCTTGCATGGTAGTTTGTTCAACTTTAACAGTTCGCTGGCCTATTCAATGCCAACCTACCCGATTTGCCCCGAGTTTGACCAAGTTTGATCGGTTTATATGCATGTCCAATCCATTCAATGAATTGGAATAGTTTAGTAGCCTGTTCATCGGTTTGAAGTCTAAATCGGCTGATCCGGTTTGGTTTTCATAACTATGGTTACATCAAGGGAGCAGTGGGCCATAAAAGATATTAAAAGTGGAGTAAATATACTATACTCATAATATGAATTATAGTAGCTTAGTTAATTTATGCATTGAAGACATATATTAATATACGATCCCTACACCACAATTAGGGGTCTGAATAGATTGAATCAATCCAATGAACTTGATGAATCCAAACCAATCTGATTAGATTGGTTCGGTTCGGATCAGGTCATTGGGCTAGTTGGTTTGGATCCAATTAGAACCAACAACATATTGGTCTAGTCATTGGATTTGCATCCTCCAACATGAAGCAATCTTTACAATAATAATAATAATAATAATTGAGTTATCCCTAAATGATAATAAAATAGTCAAAATACCAAGAAAACACCCAAAACTAGATGTCCAGCCAATGTTTTAAAACTCGGATCGGACAAGTCGGTTCGACCTGTGAATTAGTGAATCAACCAGTGGCTGGTCTGAGTAGCCTATCAGATTGGATGTGCACAATGACTGGTATGAACAGGTCAGAACCAGCGATTTTTCGTAAAAAATTGGTGACTCGTGAACCGCTAGTTCTCATTCAGTTCTCACAAGAAAAAAGGTGCCTTGTCACCGTGTCACGCCGCCGCTTTGCAATGAGAAAGGACATGAGTGTAAGAGAGAGTGTGATAGATATATATATATAAGAGAGAGAGAGAGAGAGATAGAGAAATGTTAATGAAGAAGAAGACCCTGACAGCAGTAAGTAAATGAAGAGAGGAAGGACTCTAGTAGCACACAAGATGTTTGTGGTTGTGTGAGAAAGAAATGGTTGGACATGTGGATTAGGCATTGAAGTTTCATTTTTATCATGTTTTGGGTTTGAACTGTTTTTTAACACACACACCTTGCAACCACTTGGAAGGGGATTAGGTTTCTTATAGTTTTAGATAGTGTTGGCTTTTGAACCAAAAAAAAGATAAAGATAAAGTGTTAACTAACTAATTAAGGACATGCGACATGTGTGATTTGAGAACTGTGTTAAATTATTAATTATTTATGTTATTTTATAGAATTTATTTTAATTTTAAAATACTTTTATATATTTATTTAATTATATCAAGTTCGACCAGTGACTCACTGATTGAAGCAGTGACTCACTGACCAGTGCCTTGACCGGGTTGCTTACTGAGCCAAGTTTTAAAAATGTGCGGCCACCATTTAAATAGTGCTCTTTCTCATTCTTCTTCTTCTTGTTATTGATTACTATGGTATTTATTCATTTACCATTTTCTATTATTAATATGCAATTTGTGACCCAAACGAACACCACATCATTATCATTGTAAATGTATGCCATATTAGAATATAACATCTTAATATATGAGAATTTATTACTTATATATAAAATTTTGATATTTTATTACAATTTAGAGTTTTTTTTTTTTTGAAGTTTGGGTTAAAATTTGAGGAAAAAAATATTAAACGGATAAACGCAATAAGCCAATCCAAAACAGCTCAAAGTTGATCGGATCAATTTTGTTTAGATTTTGCAAAAAAAAAAAAAAGAATTATAAATCCGAACAAACTCATTTACACCTCAATAATATTCCAACAAAGACACTATTGCTAATCAACTTTGCTAATCACACATTGCTAATCACAAAATAGCAGCATAGATCTCTAGGGAGTTATCAAACTATATTAATTCAACTTGTAAAATAAAATATCCGTCAATTAATAGAAGCACAAATTCATTAAATTCTAGCTAGCATTAAAATTCTTCATATGTAAACATCAATATGTACCATTAATTACATGCATTAATATTGTAATTTTTTTTTTAACATAATAGGAGTACATCAAATGGAACATCTTGAAAATAATAAGAAGACTCCTTAGACGTAAATTATTTTAATCAAGCCACATACATATTATTGAATCTTGCACCTGTGTTGACATACATATATAGTAGTAGGTGTCTATGGGTGTTTGTTTTAGATTGTTTTGATAGAAAAATTATTTTTAAAACTAAAAAAAAATATTTTTCATAGAAGCTCTATATTTATAATTACCTTCTACTAAAAAAATTTAAAAATAATTTTTTAAGCTTTTTTGTATAACTTCTGAGTAGAAGTTAGTATGAAAAGTTTCTATGAAAAAGTGATTTTCTTCTAGATAGAAAAAAAAAATCACATTTTATCAAAATGATCTAAAACAAACTCACCCATGTCTCAATAATAAGTTCTACAACACTGAGACTTGTTATTTGCTCGATGTGGAGCTAATAATAATATGAATCCATGGATTAATATAACCGAAAAACTAATTAAATGCACAGCTATACTTTTTTTTTTGTGTGTTTCCATGCATTACTATAGCTTATTGGTGGCAAACATTACTATAAGGTATCACGTACAAAAGTAAATCCACCTACATAATTATATGATTTGGATCTTCAAAATGGATGTGAATCAAAGCCCCATTCTCCTCCCAGCTTATCTTTCAGCTGATCAAGTTCTTTCTCAGGCAGAGAAACTGTTATCATTCTTCCAATACTACAATCTTCCTTAACTTGTGGTGCTGGGAGCACCAAAACAACCCCTTGATCACCCACCCCATGGAAGCCACAATTGGCAAGAATTGGTTTCTGTCCATTCAGCATGACCCCATAAAAATTACCTTCTTCCAAGTCCACAAATGTCAAGCTTGCCCCATAAACTATAAAATCCTCTTTCCCTTCACTCTCTTCCACCAACTTTTCCATCACATGGGTCTCAACCCTCATTTTCTCACCAATCAACCTAGCCAATTCTGACACATTAGATTTCCCAACTGAAATATCATTGGCTTCAACTATGCTTAAAACCAAGCCATTGGTGGGGAACTCATTTTCCCTATGGTCAGTGCCAGGTGTGCAAATTGTTACACCCTTTGGCTCAGAGTCTCCCCTGATTTGAGCTATATATTTCCATACCAATGCTGAAAGAATCTCAAAATAAGAGTCCTTTGTGGGTTGGTCTATAGCTTCAGTTGTTGTTTCTGTTACCAAATGGTCAAGTTGTTTGGAAGTGACATAGAAAGTGTGAGTAACCACTTTAGTGTCAGTAGTGGCAAGCCAGTGTTCCCCATTGATAGTGGCCCTTTTCATTATCGGAGTTGGATTCTTTGAATCAACCGAATCCTGAAGGGATTCGGCTTCTCCAGGATCTGGCATGTGAAGAGATTTTGGTGGCACGTGACCGGCAAGTGTCTGGCTCCACATGGTGATGAAATTGAAAGCTGAAAAAGCGTCTCCAAGGACGTGAGACCAGCTGAGTCCCACACACAGCCCTCCGCATTTGAACCAAGTGAACTGGATAAAAAACATAATCGCCGCAAATGAATTTTAAAATTTAATTGGTTGCATAAATTAAACCAAGAGCAGTAATAAACTAAAAGAATATATGTGATCTTTGGGTCTCAATTACCGGATTTAGTAACATTTATATGGCTACTTAATGCATGGGACACACACAATTGATATAAAACATGATGAGTTTGTTATGTATAATTTGAAGACTAAATAACCAAAATGGCCCATGAGAAATGTTTACGAAGGACAAATTAGTCATGAGAAATTTAAAAATCCAGTATTAGGTCATCATATTTTAGAAAATTGGATAGATTAGTCATTCCATATAGTTGTCTCTCTTTTTTAAAATGTGAGGAAATAATATAAAATTTTTAAATTTAGAGAAACTAATTTATCCCTCGATATATCATTGAGGGATTATTTTGGATATTTAGTCTAAATTAAAACGAAATGCAATTCACAAGGAAGCAACGAAGTGCATCATGCATGTCCCTTTTTGTTTATTAAAAAAATTATAGATATTACTCTCACAATTCTTGGGAATAGAGTCTTTATATCGCTCCCAACAAATATGCTGCTTATCGAGATTTAAATTTGTATCTTCGTTATACGGAAAAATAATTTATATATGGTGTTTGTATAGGTGATTTACACTAATATAATAAAATGGGTAAATTTACTTGTATATGGTGTTTTAGAATCCGTCATTGGTGGATTCAATAAAAAATTATTATTTTGATGGATTCTGAGTCTGACTTTGATGGTGTAATTTTATTTTAATATTATTTTATTGAACCATTGGCGGATTCAATAAAATAATATTTTTTACACTGAATTCAATGCGAATTCAGTACACAAATATTTTTTTATTGAACCCGCCTTTGGCGGATTCAGTGTTGAATCCGCCTATGGCGGATTCTATACTGAAAATACCATATTGTGGGAAATTTTTTCAAAATACCATATTGATGTAAATACACCATTCAAAAATCATATCTAAAAAAAAAGACCCTCATTATACCGTTAGGGGGACTAAATTGTTTACCACCCAACTTTTTAGTAAGCATCATGTCCTTCTCGTAATTATTTACCTAGCCACTCATTTCTTCGGGTGATTACACTTGTTTTTTTTATATGTTTATTTATTATATTTTGATATTAAACTCTACGGTAAAATGGCAATACATGCCGTGGGTTTAGAATATAATATACAAACCTGTTGTTATATTCTCTTCTTGTTTATGCAGAGCAGCAATAATAATTCAACAAAAGACTTATCATATAACAGCGTGTGTTATTCTTTAGATAAATTTAAAATTTACTAAATTGACACACTCAGCAAGCTTCTTCACCTAGAACAAACAAGAGATAATATTTTCATAAAATCATATCTTCCAAAACGAAAACTTAATATTAGGCAAAAGAAACATAAATAATTTTATATTTAATATATCTCATAATGTAAATTATTTTTTAGATTTGAAGTGCAAATAATATGAAAAAATGGGAATATTAAAAATTAAACCCCATACTATTTTATCATAGAAATTATAATACCATGTTATAAAATTATTTCAACTAAATTTAAGCTATTGGATAAGAATACGTGAACGATTTTATCTCTATAATAACTAGATTTACTAAGTTGTAATATATATTGTGCAGTTATTCATTAATATGTTCTCTGTATATATGACTATGCTCTAAATAAATAGTTGCCATCTTTGTAACGGCAAGACTTCATTATTTAGATACACGTACACAGTACTTAAGTAATGAATCTATTTTTAATTTATAGCTTGAATTCGGGGACGCGTTAACAAGGATACATATACATTGATAGAATAATACGAATGACTAGTTATCATAGTTTATTATTATTTTTTTAACAGAAAAAAAAAATTGGAGAATATTGTTAGTAGTTGGCGATTATTTTCATATTAGTGTGTATAAATAGGCCATCCTTTAATTTTTTATTTTTTTTGGAGATAAACAGAATTGGCTCATTTTAGAGCTTAGTCTCTTTGAAAGGAAAGAGATTTTAGGTTCAATCATACATTTAATAATATTTAATATTTAATTTTATTATTTTCAACTATATGCACACATTGAATGGGCATATCTCATGTGCCACAACTTGCACAAGATTATCTAAATAAAGGACACCTGATTGGATTTAACACTTTTCTCTAGTTCCTTGCCAACCACAAATTAAATACAAAAGCACGGATATTTGTGACATAGGACCCCAAAAGAGTTAACAATATTATTTCAACACTTAATTTTTTCAAACTCTTAAATACTCAACTCACAAAATATATAGGTCTTATCACTTTTTTTTTCTTTTAACTTATTCTCTCTTTATATCACTTCAGTTACATTATTATAGGTGTCTATAATGAATGTTTGAAATAACATTTTCCTCAAAAGAGTATACGATATGCGTATGTAGTACGTATCTACAAGCTTCAACACCAGGAATTGAAACAAGCTTCAGTCATTATCTGAGAAAATTAATGAATGTGCCTACAATGGTGAGACAATCACGGAAAATGGCGGATAAAACTTTAGGATATGAGCCAAAGCCGATGGGAATTGAAAGGGAAGCCGTTAGTGCATTTAAGTTCATAATTTTTCATTTGGTTCGGTTTGCAACTACTTCTAGCCAGACCAAATATTAAATAGAAAAAGATGCATAATGCCCATCCGCCAAATCCAGAGTCTAAAATGACATTTTTCTAATTTCTATTTGAATTTTTCAAATGGATGCCCGTTAAGAAATCAAAATGGGTAAATTATGTATGCAAGGTGAGTTTTATAAGTTTTCAATACAATGAGTGCATTAAAAATATTGAAAACATTTTAAACAGAAAACATTTAATTTTTGGCATTTTTTGTAAAATAACATTTATTTTCAATATAAGTTTAACTTTAGTATATACTTATATTGTGAAAAAAATTTATACCATTATCCAATTAAATCTTTATATCTGTATGAACTTTTAAATAATGAGTGTAAAATATATTTTGGACTTTTTAATTTTATATTTATCACACTTTTTTATTTATTTTATTCTAATACTTTGTTTATTTACCCCATTACTCTATTTATTTAATTATCATTTCATTATTTTCTTATTTTATTTCATTTTAATTGATAATTAAACTATTATATAAATAAAAAATGAATAAATTTCAAATAATTAGATAGTTTATATAAACTCTTTTCATATGGCAATGTATTTCGTCACCAAAATAAAATAAAATAGGATTACTGAAGGGTAAACTTGTCAAGAAAAATGCATTTAAAAAATTAATGTTTAGCACTCGTTGGTAAACTTGTCGGCAACAAATAAATAATTTTTTTCTTTCCAAATCCCCTCCCTAAAAATAAAATAACAATCCCTCAAAAATAAAAGTAAATGCAAAACCCATTGACACTATACTCAAACTTAGAATTTATCAAAAAGAAACAAATGACAACCAACTTAAAGAAAGTGTCGGTGATATTGTACTTGTTTGGTGAGGTTTTTATTTGATTTTAGTAATTTTCCCATCTAATTTTTTTTTTTTTTTGGTACACATCTAATTTAAAGTTGAGGTCATAGTTAAATAAAGTACTTTTCAAAATTATATATAATTCTATTATTTAAATTATGAAGTTTATTTCAAGTCATGCTTTTCTTTCACAAGATTGACAAACGATGATTATATGCTGTTAATTTACTCACATGCCCAAATTAACCAGTAAAACCGGCTCAATATCAAGATATCAGGAATCTTGTGTTCCTTTGTTTGATTTTTGGCCCTTTATTAATGACTACCATCCTAAAGCAAGAAAAAGTTGCCATGACTAACCGAACCACGAGACGATACACGACGGCCATATGTATTATGTGAAAGCTTTTCGGTGATAAATGGCATGTTTGTGGAAAACGAAGTTACGGTGTTATAAATCATAAAAATATGGGGTACCCTGAAAATTCGGGTATGAGTTTGGTTAGTGGTTACTTTTTAATTTATACGTAATTTGACGCACAGCTTGTGTATCGATACTTTCCGTGTCTTTTTTATTTTTCCTCTCAGTATATTTTTTTTATGGAATGTCCACTGATTTAAGTATAAAAATTAGGACAATTATTAACTGTTTATAAAGCAAGAAATAATTATTCTGGTTTAATATGCGACACCTCAATTATATTATTAAAATACTACTAAAATAAAAATAATATATCACGCTTTAAATAATTGAAATCAATTTTCTAAAAATCTTTATACTTTTTGGAGTTTAATTATATGAACTGAATCATCAAATCATATATTGTTACAATAATTAAAGCGGTTAAATATCATATATATTATTTAAAAAGTCATGCAAATTAAATGATTTAATTGATAATGTAAAATAATTTTACACTTTCAGTATATAAAAATCACATTTTTATTTTTCTCCAAAATTTATGGAATGCCTACATATTTATGATTAAATAATTTTTTTCGTTTAAAAAGTTAAGGTAGGGGTCCTCCGGGTATACTATCTGCAGAATAGGAAAGTAGTTGAGCCGTGAAACCAACAGCATGTGAACAAAAATGGGTTCCAGAGACTTTCACCACAGAGAATAACAAGACAAATTAAACCAACGACAGGAACACGTAGAAACTGTGTGTGTGTGTGTGTGTGTACGCATACCTTGACGAAAGCCAAAGGAGAAAACTCAAGGTCAGGGCCAAGCACGTGATCATGCACGAGCTCGTCAATGGAGCAACCCTTTTCGTTGAACCAATCCTCAAGGGTCCTGTGGCAGTGCGACTCCGCGATGCGCACGCCAGCGTCGTTGCACTTTATGAACGGTCGACCCGATTCGGATCTCCGGATCCGACCCGAGAGGTGCGAGTACGGGTCCAGGAGGGGGAACATGGGTCTCTTAACGTCAGAGATTGAGAGCCCTTGTGCTGCTTCCGGGCCAAAGAAACAAACCGCTCTAACGTAGTGAAGCTTCATGAGGAGGTCGAGGCAATTCAGGTGGTACGCACCGTTTTCCTCCCCGCGCGGTGTGGCGGGAACAACCGTTGAGATCCTAGAGCTCGGAGGTGGGTTTTCTTCCATGTTGGGTAATGAACCCATCACCAATAGGAAGATTGGAAGAAGGAGAAGAAGAAAAAAAAACTGTGGGCTTTGTATGTATGCAATATATGCGTGATGGTTCTTTATGAATGATGGTTGGGAATGGCAGTGTTTCCTTCTATTTAGAAAGGAGCATTATTGTGATGGAAAGAGAAAGATGTGAGAGATGTGTTGTGATGTTTGGAATGGAGACTTTAAAAATATGGAAAGTGTGAGACCTCTCTTTGTTTGGGAGGTTATATGTAAGAGAGGTGAGGAGAAAACTAAGTGAGACTTTTCTTTGCCGGTTCATTGAAATTTTTTGCATGCTTCTCTCAAAAACAAATTATATTTATCTTTGAGGACATTTTTAATATTTAAATATGAGAATAAGATAAAATAAATAAAAGCAGTAAGAATTAGGCATAATAATATGCAAACTACACTCTTAAAGGAAGTATTACAAGCCACTAGGATTGGTATGGTGTGAGGGGTTTGGATAGCATGTATGAAGTTCTATATATATTCAAACCTCATAATGATTAATGTAATTTTAAAAATAAAATAAAGGATTATGGTTCAAACTTTAAAGAAGGTAATTTTTAGAAAGTTCTTTAATCGTCAAGATGTCCAAGAGTAGAGATACCATAAATAATCATAAAAATACTAGCACGCACACGCGCACGCGCGCGCACACACACACATATATATATATTATTGTATAAATGTATATTATAATATTTTATTTTGATACCAGACACTTCAATACTCATTCACACACTCACATAAATATATATGTCTCATAATAATTAACTCTATATTTATGCTCAAATTTATTTCTCTATTTCCAAAATTCCTCAATAGTAAATAAGATTGAACATTAAAAGACAGGAAAATAACAAATCCTTAACTCCATACCTCAATTTCTTTCCTTTTCTTGATCTCTTGATTCCAATTTGTACTTTGTTTCTAAGTTTTTTCGATCCATTTTTCAAACACGTGAAACCAAACCTATATATGCTCTACACCCTTGGCCAATATTATAATGGTAGAGAAAAACTATAATAAAAAAAATTTGGAAAAGAAAGCTATATTGTGAAAGGACATTACCAAATTAAAGTGGGGTTGGTAAAGGTGATAGGTGCCTTGACTCCTTATCTAGACATTTTATTGGTTCGAGTTCTGTGAAAGAAAAAATCTTGACTAGAAGACCCCTTCCTTCTTCAAGGATCTCAGTTGGGTCGGATCGAATAGTCGATTTTCTGATAATGGGGTTCGAATACCGATAGTTGTATCGAGACAAAGAAAAAAAAGTGTTAAAGGTTGCCAATAACACAATTTATAAAATTGAAGCATTAAGGCTATATTTTGATATGTATCTAATAATGAGAAAGTGATATATGATTTTATTTTATTTTTTATAATTGAAAAGTACTTAACTCTTAAAGAAAGAAGTTGAAAAGAACACAAGTATTCAACAACACAATGGAAAAGATAAAAATAAAAATCGAGACTCTTCAAATTAGAGCCTAGCTAAAACTAACATCCAAACACAACAACAAGAGCTCCAACATTGTAGCTTTTACTTTACACGATCCGAGATGTGCCCTAGCTAATGCTAAAACAACGTCATGGAAGATATGCACTAACGGCAATGGAGACAAGAGGACAAATCAACAGATAAAAGCACCACTAAACAAGAGTAGCCCAAAACACAAATTAAAACTTAGCCAAAACTAATCGCCACATATATAAAATCTTATAACTGAAAGATGACAGAAAAACAAAATGGTCAATCCTTGTCGAAAGATGTACCAGATTTAATAGTGATAAACTCATATATAGACTCAAATATGACTAGAGAGGAAACCAAGGAACCCAAACTAGAGTGGAGCATGAGTCCATAGTTGCCGCACCATATATAGAACTAGATCCATCGGCGTTGCAACCACTCACCAAAGATTGTCGATCAAAGAATGTTGACCAAGTTCATTAGAAAACAAGCCAAACCGAGTCACCAAGGCTTAAAATAGCAAACCAAAAACAAAGAAAAAGGAAATAACCTTCTTCCAAAGCAAAATGTGACAACTAATAGAGTTCAAATGAGAACTTAAACATATGTTGGAACTACTAGGATGTTACCAACCACCCTTCTCCTTCCTCCTCCACTTCTTCTCTCTCTCCATTCCCCTCTTTCTCTCTTTGCACCTCCAGCCACCACCCATCGCCACCACCACTAACCAAACACCACCATCGACCAGTTGCCTGTCAATACTATGCCGACCAATTACTAGTAATCTCTAACATTAGCAGGTTCTTTAAGCATTTATCTCATTGATTCAAATTCTTCTACTAATTTTGCTGTGGTTTATGTACATAATAGTTATTGAGTATTTATTTATTGTAGATTAAAAGGAAGATTTGAAGATACACTAGAGGCAGTGAAAAACTCACTAAAGGAAGTTGAAAACTCAGCAAAATATGTTGAAGATTCAATAGAAAAGTTGTTGCATACTAATGGGGAGATTGAATCTGTGAATTTTTTTCCTCGAATCTGTCATTTGTGATGGCCATTTCTACTACTAATTAGAAGGGGAGAAGCCCATCACAAAATTGTGAGGGATGGCCACTACTATTGGTTAACAGCACGATAATCAGCAGTAACCTGATATCCACCGCAATTAAATCCTTTATTATTAGCAACATATTTGAGCACATTTGTGAGGGATTTCCACTGCAAATGGACAATTTTCTTGTAGTCACAAACTAGATCTCTAAGCTGGCATTGGAGACGAACCAGATTTGTTGATGACAAGCAGGATCTAAGTAAAGAAGCAAAGGAAGTAGCGGCAAACCTATAAAATGGCCTCCACCAAGCATCTTGAGCCATACTCCTTCCAAATTCGTTCCACCACGACGAGGCCTTCTTCTCCTTCTGCACCAATGCCATATTATGCTCACAAACCATCACCAATAGTGATGTTGGGATCCTTACTCTCGGAGGAGAGTGAGATTAAAATGGAGTTGAGGGAAAAGAGGAAGAGGAAAATGAAGGAAAAAGGGGTTGTGATGTCTCAGTCCATGTGTCCCTAAATAAGCCTTGTGGCCTTAGGGTTTTGCTAAGACCCACCCATATTACTAGGAAGGCCCCAAAAGCATGAAATACCCCAAAAATATAGAAACAACACTTCTAAGACCGTTATAGCAGTCATCTGTGAGTGATTATGGTGCTTCGCCCCTTGTTGACTGTTATAGCGATCATAGCCCATACTAGCAGTGCCCCCAATACTAGAACACGTCAAAACGATGCAGTTTCATTAAAACACCCCTAAAACTATATAAACCCATCCCTAGACTTGGGAAACACCCTAGCGACTACCCAACACCCTTTGCACCTCCTTTTCACGTTTCTCTTCCGTTCGTCCTCATTCCTAAGCTTCCATCAAGTGTTTTCCATATATTTTGCTAGTTTCCTTACCTTTCCTATTAAGTTTAAGGGTTAGGATGCAATCAGGCTTGATTTTCTCACAACATTATTCTCCCTCTCTATCTTTCCCAATTCAATTCTTAGTAAATTTATCAGTAATTTATGGTTTCTATCTTCTCTTTGGTAGTTACCAATGCCATTCATGAATTATGCCAACTTCATAAAATTGTTGTCTTTACAAATATCATGAAAATATTATGTTGAAAGCTCATGGGACTATACTGATTGCCTGTATTCAATAGAATTATTTTTTCTCAGTTTACAAAATACATGAAACCTCAGTTTAGCATGAACAATAAAAATATTTGGTTATTTGTATATTAGTTTTTAGCCAGTAATTAGTAAGAAATAGAATAATGAGTTAATAGCTGGGGGATCATTAATCTTGGTATCAAGTGGTCTGCCAAAGAACTAGCTTATCCCAAGTCACGGTAAGGAACCAGTGTGGTATTTGTATTATGGAACCTAGTTTGGTGCCCTTTAATTTCAATTATCCACTCAGTATGGTAAATTTATTCAGTTCAACTCCTGATTCTCTATTAGTTACTATTTTTTAATTGAGTTAAAATAATGTTTTCAATACAACTATATATTTAAATATTTTATACCAGTTGCGTGTATACTTATTCACTATTTTGTTGTCCCACGTGTGGGTTATGAGTATACACCTATGCATTGAGTTTTAATTAACTCACACTTCTTTTTCCTCCCCTGCAGATATAGTTACAGGTTCAAGTGCATCACAAGATCCAACTTAGTAGTGCTACAACTTTTTTTGGCGAGCTACGCTTTGGAGTGAAACTTGTTATAGATTCCTGTTACATTTAGTACTCTAGTAATTATGTAGGCAGGATCCCGAATATGCATATATATTACCCATATTTATGTTCGGTCAAGATTTATATTTTGGAAATATTTCAGGATTATAGTTTTTGTTGGAATTGGATTATTTAGAACTGCTTCATAATAATTATTTCATGTTTAAACTAGATTTTGGAACATGAATACATTATTTTATGAATGTTAGCCAGTTACATTACCAAAGGATTTTGTTAGGACCCAATCCTTCTCTGGTCAATCATGCTTCCAAGTTAGGTTGTGACAAAGTGGTATCGGAGCAATAGGTTTTCCTGCATATTACTAGAGCAAGTGTCCACAAATAACATTAAATATATATAAGTGGAAGTGGGCCCATTTGTGTCAACGTAGTGTTATTTGAGACCTTTGGAAAACATTATGTCATGTGTAGGTTTAGTAGGAGTCCATCTCTCCTTCTTTTCCTACCTTTTTTGGCTTTGTAACAAAAAAAAAAAAAGTATAAATGAGTGGTGCAGCGAAACTTAAAATCAAAATAACACGTAACATAGAACATAAATTTAAGAGTTGAATTTTTATCCATAAACATAACATATAACTTTTTTTTATATTATTAACAAATTGAAACTTAAAAAAAAGTGTTAAATCATTATCTGTGGTTATCATATAGTAGATATTTACCTAATATGATTTGACACTTTTTGAAATTCTATTAATGAATAGTATACAATAATTTATATTGTAAATATATAAAAATTAAACTTTAAAGAGAGAAACGGGTACAAATGCGAAGAGGAAAGTGGCGGCGTTAGCCCCTTCCCTAATTATTATTATTATTATTATTATATATATATATAATATAATATAACCAAAATTGTAAAATAAACTAAGTAATTTATTATTTTTAAAAAATTTCATTATTTTAAAATTTAAAATATAATAAATTTTGAGTTTAAAGGATAAAATCATGTCCTTAACTTTTTTCTTTTCAAGTTGAATAAACAAATTAAACTACCTCCATGTTTAAAATATACAAGATTAATTTGATAATATTGTGCACGATTTACAATCAAATGAATAATTTTTCATATAGAATTTATTAATATTTTAAAATCCAAAGTTCAACCTAAATCTATTTGATGATAATGGACATCAAATTTTTTAAACTATGTTACAAAATATGCTAATGAATTAGCTATTTACTGAAAAATATATATACTAATAATCTTACATGCAGTCAATTGTTAATAAATTATATATTTATTTGAGAGACATATAATTAAAAGTAGATAAAAATAGAAAATTTTTTAAAGAAAATTAAACTAACCTCCTTTGAGGTTTGTGTAATTACATTCGACACCTTTTTATTTTATAAAACCACCACTGACTTTCTATGAGATTTACTAAAATTACACTGACCTCTCTAATAGGTACTGATTTGTTAATTTAAGTGATTAAAAAATAGCATTGGCATATATATAATCATTAATGGTGAAATTATAATATTTTGACAATATTTAACACACCAATTGATTAAAATACTTTTTTATTATATGAAAATGAAACTTATAATATAATTTGTAATAAAAAAGTATTTTAGTTTATATATGTAAGATATTATCGAAATATGATAATTTTATCATTAATAATCATATAAATGTCACATGTTATCTTTATTTAAATTAATAGATTATATTTATAGGAGAGATCAGTATAATTTTACGAAATAAAATAGTGCCGATGGTACTTACACTAAACCTTATGGGGAGTGGGCGTAAATTATTCAAAATTTTATTGCATTATTTTTTGGCTCCCAACGCGTGTTTTCTGGGTCCTTGGAGAGAAGTATGAGTACTTTTTGAAAAATTGTCATCAAATACAAATATATATTGTTTTCTGTTTAATGATTTAATTTACAATTTGAATATTCCTACTTCAACTAGATCGGACATTAATTATTCACTTGTATAACACCTAAAAAACACTATAGTTATTCAATTTGAATACTCCCTCACTCCTTATTAATGGTCATATTGGAAAATTGATATAATTTCATACATTAAAAAGTTAATATATTTAGCTATAATTATGACCAGGTACATTAATGTTTTAATATACCAAATTGCTTTGATTTCCCAATATAAGTATTATGGAGTAAGTATTGTATACATCTACCACGCATGCATTAATTAAGTTGGATGAATGTCAATGTTATAAAATGGAAAATAGTGGCCGGAATAATTAATGATGAGTTTTTTGGATTGAACACAAATGAAAAGCAATATGGAGAAAGCAATCTTTTATATAAGTTCGTAAAATACACGAAATGGGATCGTATACAAGAAATATAAATTCTTTAATTTTTCATATTTTATTGTGGTTGTGTCTATAGGCTACACTGCACCAATGTTCAATAAATAACTTCCCACGCATCTAGAGTTGTCCCCGTCGGAGATCATTATTGAAAGATTTGAGTAACTACTACTAATTCTACGAAAATGTAACCCCCTTGAAGCACCATAAGCCACATATTGAATCACTTTCCTCCCCTCCTCCACCTACCCAAATAAGAGAATTAAGTTGGTATTTTTTTCAAGAGAATAATCGATATTTATGAAAACTACTAAACGCCATAAAAGACAAATAAATTGTATGATAAAATTTATTATGTTAAATAGATTATGATAAAAGGTTAAAAAGTCATGATGAAAAATTGCCAAATAATTTGTGCTTTGCTTTTAATATATACATTTCTATCAAATATTTGTTATAAAATGAATACTTCATGAATATATATCAACCAATCTTTTATATATATCTGTGTGTGTGTACGTATGGATATACATCATAGCACAGAACAAGAAGAAAATGTAAGACTCATAATCATGAAAACGGACGTTGATCCAGACCAAAAAAAAGGCCTTTGATGCGAAACTTAATTAAGGAGCTTCCAGCCGAGCAATGTGACCTTCCCGTGAACCTTTCAAGAGTAGTATAACTTTTTCTTAATGAATTTATTTATGGTAGTTCGGAGTTAATGCCAATTGATTGACATGCCACAAAAGTTGATTATTTGTGGGTCACGGGAGGAGACATTATTGCTTGTGGAATATAAGATATACTGTGTTCTATTTAATAGTATTAAAATTTTATTTTAATAAGTGTTTTAACGATAGTGATTAAGTATACTTAAAATGGTAAATTTTTAAATTTTATGGTAGGTCCTATGTGTTAAAAAATGAAAACACATCTTCTCTCAATATATATATATATATATATATATATATATATATATATATCTATGTTATCTTAATTATTATCCTTAAGATACTTATTATTAGATAAATCCTGATAAAAAAAATTCATATAGCATAGTCCGATAATTTAACTGAAGCTGAGTAGTCAATCGATTATTCAGTAGAGCACGATCACCCTCCATACAATAATTTCTTCGACAACAAAAGTAAATGAAATTTCTAGTCATTATAACCTAGTACTTCGATTCCCTTGATTTCCCATTAAATAATGCGAATTCACGACCACTAACAAATGTGTTTCCTAGTTTCGATTGGTATATTCATCGAGTATGCTCAAATAATACAACTTATATAAATTTAAGTTGGGATGTTAGGTTAATATCAATTAATACAAAATATATCAAGCAGCGATTCAAGTTGAAAGAGTCAGCATTCTTTTTCCCTTTTTTTTTTTTAATTTCTTTTGCTAGATTTAGGACAATGATTTGTCATTAATATGGACAAAATGCAACCAAGACTAACCACTAGCCCTTTAAATCTCGTGGCCTGGTTTTATATTCTACTGTAGGCTGTAGTACAGCTTTTATACAGCTCCCTCAATTATAATACTCTTATACGTGTAATTTCAGAGATCGTACGAACCACCTCACCTGCCCTGTGACCACTAAGTATATTTAAGAATGAAAACGAGACTTACCAGATTAAGTGAGCAGCCACTAGGGCCCTTTCATCTAGAGCCGCATAGGAGTCACGGTAACCCATGGGACCTGTGGCCTCTCCACTTGCCATTTTTGTCTTCAATAATGTTTTCTGCACAACCAAGTTAGAATAATATTATTTTATCATATTGATATATTTTCGTTTACTATTAGATAAGATGTAGAACTCAAATTAAATGAAGTTCATAACACATCTAAGGGTAAATGTGAGTATATCGATATAGTGTATTATATTTTATGAGTATAAATAATATTTCTCATAAAAGTATCCAACAATCTTACGATAGCACTCATAATATTTTTTAAATCTTTTTAAACGTCAATACCGGCTCTTATAAAATAAATTTTATTATTCAGCTAACATTAACCATTAATCGTTTGTTTTTCTTCAAATGGGGATGTTCTGTTACTATTTCTATCATTTTTTTTTTCCCAGCTTGCTGAACCCTTTGAATAGTTCTATAACCTTTGCTTATCTTGAGCGACAAAAATGATGATATTTTAGTCGATCCCCCCACCCCAAGCAGATAAAAGATTAAATTATTAATTTTGTTTCTCAAATATATGTATGACATTATTTTAATTTCTAAAATATTTTTTTTAATCAATTTAGTCTTTAAAAAATATACGTACTGTATATATCAATTTAGACCCTAAAATATCTTTTAGGTCCAGCGGCAAAACTACGTTGGGGCTAGAGGGGGCAGCTGCCTCCACTGTTTTTCTAAAGGGATGTTCTTATGCAAAATCTAAACTATATATATATATATATATATATATATATTTTTGGCTCTTGGTTTTTGAAAACCAGGATTGCTTCTAAAAAGATTCATGGGCTATTTTCAAGAGTTGATTTTTACTCTCCAAAATTTAAAAGTCTAGTATAACCTTAGTGTAGTTTATAACAATGAAAGTAGAAATTAGTCATTTTCATATTTGTATCAATTATAATTATTTTGGATTCTTAGGATAACTTTGTAATAGATTTACCAAACACTATTAGGGTAGTTTCTCCTTATTGACATTAACTTTTATATTATTCTACCAAACAATACTATTATAACTTTTAAAAATCTTATTTTGGAGAGTCCAAAAAGCTCATCAGCTTTTAGAAAGCTACATAAATACCAAACCAAATCAAGCCTAGGTTTAGGATTTTTTTTTCCCTAATTTATGAGAGAAAAAATGACTATTAAATCTTTTTCTTTGTTTTATTATATTATCATCAAAACATTTCATTTGCATATTAGTATTTTAAAATTTATTTGGTTAATGTGTTTGCTGAAAAAAGATAAATCTTCCTATTTGATGTGGATAAACATCCTCCTAGTTCAATATCTCCTTTGCATGAATCAAATTTTCATTGAATATTGTGCAAAATTACAACTCATGTCATTATAAATGTAATTTCAAATTAGGAAGATTGTTAGGTTAATGATTAAAAGATACATTATTACCCCATGTTAGGTTGTTGTCCTCTCTAATTTTTTGGTCATCTTCTGCCATTGTTTGAATCAATTTTGTCCCTAAGAGATACATCTAACACCTATTTGGTTCTCCTTTATAAAAAATTTGTAAACTTATTTGATACCATGCATTTTTCATATATCAATATCTTTCAAGTGATAAACTAATGTTAACAATCTTTTAGGGACTAAACTAATATGATGTGTATCTTTGAACGACTAAATTAGCTGTTTAATCTAGATGGAAGTATACTATAACATATAATACGTAGGCCCAAACATCATAGTAAATATGAAGCTCAAGTACTAAATTTCGATTAAAAAAAAAGTATTAACTCAAAACCTTTAATTTGAGATACGCTCGGACCACAACTAATCTCTACCTAATCTATATATAACCCAATATTTGGATAACAAGAAAATCAGATGAAGATGCCAAAAAAACATATAGATGCCTTATTGATTACAATTACATAATTTGAGACTAAATTTAATCATTCCAGCAAAAAAGCGAGCTTTGTAAACTATCACAATCAATGAAAATTGATTCCAACTCGGATAATAAAGTATTCCTTCCTTTCATTTATAATTGTCATGTTAGGAAAAAAAATTGTTCCATTATAAATAAAAAAAATTTATGGATGTCCATTACTATTTTTAATGATTGATTAGAATCTTATTTATTGTCCATTAATATAATGTTGTAAATCATTCTATTTCAATTACATACAAGAGTCTATAAATAGAGACCTAAAGTGATACTACAATACATAGTAAAAAGAGAAAAGTCTCTCTCATTTTTTGATCACTCCTCCTTTCCTTTACCTATCATTTTATAACACGTATCATCACAAGTTTTCTCATCATTCTTATCCCACACTAAGGTACGTAGTTCTTCATTTTTTTTATGCGATTTTACTCTCCATATCACTACCTTTTGGTGGAGGGTGCAATGCCCGATGATAATTGGATCTTATAATTTCTATAGCACCTAAGACTAATATGATCCTGGTTTGTGAAGTGTATACTATTTCTTTTTTTCCTCTTCTTTTAACTACGTCGATCTCTTCCTCAATATAATATTCTATACTCAATTTCAAGATCAATTTTATTCAAGTATTGTATTTCACTATCATCAAGATTTTGATCTCATTATAACTTTTTTTTATCACGCTAAATACATTAGGCTATATAATTACATATAATAGCTTTGGTATTATGCTTTGTCTTGGTATCAGATTATAATTACACTATATATACATATTAAAATTGCTTTGGTATATCGTTATAATTTATTAGTACCGTAGTATATTTTTTCATTTATTACATATAATAATCTCTTATTTCCATATTAATCACATATTATGTTATCTACATGTTATTTTTTTGAGTGCATAATATTTTCATATTAATTTAATGCTCACTGTCAATATTGAATGTGTTATAATTTTGTGTCATATATAATTCATTATCCTTTTATTATTCTTTCATTTTTTTTCTCTTTCTCTTTGATAACATTTCCTGAAGTGAATGGAATTTATTATTGGAAATGAATGGTACATATACCCAAAATAAATTAAGAAAAAAAGGATGACCATTCCATGAAGTGAATGTGTAACACCCCGATTTTTCTGCTAGAGTGAAAATGACCAAAATGCCCCTGAGGTCATTTTCAGCCCGGAATTCGAGGAAAGCCGATCCGGCAGTACTCGAAGGGCAAACTCAATGTTGGAAGGGGATTAGATGGCTTGTATACCTTCCCGGGATCGAAAATCTCGTTTTTCGAGTTTTCGGGTCAAAATGACCAAAACGCCCCTGCGGTGTTTTACTTGTTTGCAAGTGCCGGATGAACCCGAAACTTCTCCAGATGATTTTAAAAGGTGTTTTTATGTAGACTGTGACTTTAGTTTTGATCCCGGAGGTCCCGGGCGAAATTAGTGCAAAATTACGGTTTTGCCCCTAGTTTCGTGTTTTTACGCTTAATCGCGTGATTAAGCAAACCTAAGCAATATTAGGCTCTAATCGAAGGTTAATTAATTTCCATAATTAATCTTGAGTCAAAATAATTTATTAAAGTTGATTAGAACCTAAAAGTGCTTAATTACAACTTAAAATCATATTTTAATTTCAAGACTTCTAGTCATGGAATCTTGAATAGTGTTTTCTCTTTCCAATTCCTTAAATCATGGAATTGTGTTACACATTGTTTATTCATAAATGAGTTTAAAATTCTTTAATGATGTATGAGTACTCCTTAATCATGTCATAAAGGTCCCTAATCACATTCTTAGTCACCTAAACTTATGCTTAATGACTCCTAACCTTGCACCTAAGCTAATACACCCCTAAACACATCACTAACACACAATTACATGACCAAAACTCCCTCCTCCCTTGCTGCATCAGACCTGGCCGAAATTCACACTTCATTTTATCACAATTTAATTTTATTCCACACTCCAAAGACCATGCTTGAAGCCATACTCACCACCATACTTCACCATGTCATCAAAATGCAATTCTCTCACCTCATGTTCTATGAGGATTCATTCTCCTCCACACATGCATTACCTCATGTTCCATGAGGATTCATTCTCCTCCACACACTCACCCTTAATTTTCTCTATAAATACCATGTCTAGATGAACTTTGCTACACTTTTATTCATTTGCTAAGTTTAGTTTTCTAGCCTTTCTCTAAGTTCTTCCTTTTTCTCTCAAGCATTCCAAGAGCTCTTCCTCTTCATCTTCATCTTCTTCATTCTTCCCTCACATAATCACCTCATAATCTCACTCCACCACCTCATAACCTTAGATCATCCTCTAAGCTCTCAAACATCACACCTCAAACACAACCTCACTTGAAACACAACTCCAACCTTCTTGCTTCCTCTTGGCCGAAACCATCAAGCATCAAGGAGGAGCTCATCATCTTATTTTTCTTTTCAAAAGTTCAAGCTTTGTGTCTTCACTATAGGTAGGAGTGTTTTTCTAAACTTTGTTTCTTGAAAAATGAGTTTCTCTAGCTTTCTCTTGGATTTCTTTTGAAACTTTTCCTTGGTTCTTTGTTTTCCTTTCATTTCGGCCATGAGGCCTTGATTATGAGCATGATAGCTTGATGATGAGAGTTTCTAGATGATGACCTTGTGTTCATCTCAAAGAAACCTCTAAAGCTTGAGTTTTCCTTTTCTTATAACTTTATCTATATGATATCTAGCTCACATGGTTTTTCAACTTAAGAAAATTAATCTAAGAATTTCTAAAAGCCCAAGCCTACCCTTGTCAACCTTAAAGTTGGCCGGCACGTTCTAGAGATTTTTCTCTAGATAGGGGTTTTGGGTATTTAATAAAGAACTTGACTTAGTTTCACTTTCTTTTTCTTTTGTAAGACTTTCGGTTTTGGTATTTTGATCTTTGAGATATTGTATTGGATTGTTATCTTGTTAAAGTCTTGAATGAGCTCTAGTCAACCATAAAATGAACCTTGCATCATGTTTACTTTATGCTTTGCATATCATGTTTACTTCCTTGCTATCACTAAATATCAAGATAATAAGTGAATCTTGCATTATCATGTTTATATTTCAAGTTATGCATTATCATGTTTATATTTTAAGTTCTCACTTAATACCAAGATAATAATGAGTTGCATTCATATTTACTTTGTGCTATCACTTTACTTTCTAATGGAACCTAAAATAAGTGCATGAGCATGTTTATTTTTATGTCATCACCTAAATGAACCTAGAGCTCAAAGACTTGCCCATTGTTGTCTCAAACAAAGGTCTAAAAATATTTATTTCCTTTGGTTCATATTTCGGCCCTAAGGGGTCTTGGTGTTTCTAAGTATTGAAAACTATGTTTTATAATTTTTCCAAGCTTTTATGAGTTTAAGGAATGCATAGAACTAAGTTTTATGAATTTAGGACCTCTTGAGACAAGTTTGATCTAGCTACTGCCCTCATAAATATTTTGATGATTTTAGATGTTAAAAATATTTATAAATGAGTTTTGAAAGTTTTAAAAAGGTTCCAAGAGAAACTAGTATTTTATGTGCTTTAGAAAATGTGTTTGATGCCTTTAAATGGAGATGTTTGTTTCGGTTCTGCCTTGTCATGTTTAGCCACTGTATGAGCTGTGTTAATGATGATAATATGCTTATGTTTAAGTATAATTAATGTTAAGACTCATATGTGAAAGATAAGAGAAGTTAGAAACT
Organism: Dalbergia cultrata; assembly: GCA_031216105.1. NCBI lineage: Eukaryota > Viridiplantae > Streptophyta > Magnoliopsida > Fabales > Fabaceae > Dalbergia > Dalbergia cultrata. The sequence goes on from CM062352.1 coordinate 40,278,676, forward strand.
AGAAAAGAATTAATTTGAGAGTTCTAGATCCTTTAATATTTGAATTTTCTGGATTCTGTCCAGCAAAGTTTAGTAATGCTAATCATGGATTTAAATTATTTTAAATGTATAGGAATGACTCATAAATGGTTTAGGACTTGATATTGATGCCTTAGGAGCAAACCGGACTTAGAAAGGGTCATTGTTGTGACTCCTATGTACCCGTAAAGATAGGAATATAAATTCTGCACTCTTGAGGTTTAGAGATGTTTATGATCATAGTGTGAGGTGAGAAATACTTAGTTAAGACCTTATAAGTTCCCGAGAGATTAGGCTTGATGATTTATAACTTATAATGTGAGTTAGGGACCTTAAGGGTCAATGCATAAGACACTAAAAAGTTGTTAATGCTATGATGTGTTGTTTGATGCAATGATATGATGAGATGTGCTTGATGCATGAGAAAATGATTGATGAAATGTTAAAGTTTATCATAGCATGAGATTTCATGAGAACATGATGTGTGGATTAGCTTGTGGCAGTTTGAAGGAAATTCGGTTTAACAGTTATTGCCGAATTTCCGTCAAACCTTAAAGGGTTGAAAGAAATGATTTATGAGTACCATATGAGTTGAAAACCCTGGGTGACACCGGTTCGGCCGAGCACCCCCAAGAGATTTTTATGTGACAAAGCACTGAGACGCGCTTCCCCCGAGGAGATGCCGGTTCGTAGTACCCGGGAGGAGACAAATCCGTGAGGGTATGAGTAGATGCAGCCTACCAAAGCGGACAAATTGCGAGGCCATGCGTGGCTAGCAAAGCATTTCAAAGAGGGTATATCCTAATGAGAGGTGATCCCTGCCCCCTACCCGCATTTCATAGTCGGGATTATTATTTATGTTTTGCTTATTCAAGATAATAAGCAAGAGCTAGTGACGACTAGCTGAGGTATGAGCTCATAACCTAGTTATTATTTTTAGGGTGGCCTGTATGCTAAAGTACCATGATTGATGTCATGAAGTTGAGGAATGATTCACTTCAAAGTTATATGCCCTCATGCCACATGATTTATGTTTATGTGCTTTGATGTTGTCTTATATGCTCAAGTATTGCCATGCATCCATGATATAACATGTTGCATTCATAACATCAAGATGCATGCTAAAAGGAATGGACCTTGGATAATTAGTTTTGGAAAACCTTAATTAAACCTTATATGCATGATCATTATTTTATAAATAAGCCCAAGGTTCCTGAGGATGTGTACGATGTAACCCTAGGATAGGAGACTCCTACTAAGATTTCTTTAGCAAGATTTCTCACTCCTCTCTCTTCTTTCTTCTGTCACATCTTCAGAGAGCGATGGCGACATTCGTGGTCTTCGTTGATACGCTAGTATGGGAGATACACTTCGACCCGGACCACCGTTCATATCACTTTGCGGGTCGATGTGCCGTTCGTGTCTTTGTGTACATGGGACGACCTTTCACTTATCCAGTTTCGAGCTACCAGTTCACTCCTACTGCACCTTTTGGTAGTGACGACATGATCTTCGAATGCACCCGCCCGCGTGAGGAGCAGTTGCGACGTGCCCGTACCTCTGCCACCGCCGTCCGAGATTTCCTAATCGCACTGCTCGAGGAGATCCGAGACTGACCCATCCGAGGATTGGCCGACGCATGTTCCTTCGGAGGGTTTAGCCCATTTTCCTCGATCCCGACGTATGGGGAGTGAGGAGACTGTGGTGTAGCCACGCCTGGCAAGGAGAGCCGAGATGCATCCGCAGCAAGGAGCCCACGTTCAGCTACCTCGTGTGCCTTTCACGTTGCATTGGGCCACTCAGGAGGAGTTAGAGCGTTTCCCCGGCTACCTGCTTCCATCACTCGTGGATTCCCGTCGCCACTAGACTCCATTGGAGAGCTTTTGAGTACCCGAGCTTCGCAGGGATCTTTCCTTCAGCCGTACCTTTTGGGAGGGGATGTAGTTCAGTGCTCGTAGCATAGTAGGAGGATAGTATTTTGGGTTTTTATCCTTACGTTGTACCATGTACTTTGCTATCTGTTGTATTTCCTTTTTCCGTTGTATTCCAAGCTCTGCCCGTTTCTATAAGGGTATGAATAGTTATGTACTTTAGCTACTTTATTATTAATGAAATGTTTTTGTCATCTTCATGATCTATGTTCTTCTGATGTATGATTTATTTTGCAAGGTTGTTTATGATCATTACGCGTGCTTTACGTTTCTGTCATTCGATTAGTTAAGCTCGCGGCTCTTACTTTATTTTATGTTTTCAAAAAGAAAAATTTTCCTGTAATTTCTGCTAAGTATTTTAATGAAAGAATGTGACTATGAAGTAATAGCCTAATGTTTAATCTAATGTGTTCTAGAAAGTTGGGTTAAAAATTAGGGTGTTACAGAATGGATTATTTCTTCACTTATAAAGATATTTATATATTTCTAGAAGTTAACATACATACACACACACACACACACAGGTATATATATATATATTCCCTGAAGCGAATATATCGAAAATCATTCACTAAAGAGAATGAATTTTATCAAACACATTACCCAAAGTGTGTGTTATATATAGTGTAATTCTACAATCTAAAGTAAATTATTACATTCACCGAAGCAAATGTAAGGATAAATTTTCAATATTGATAATAGATGAATTTTATAACTTTGGGAAGTTATAATTTAGTGTTTATAGTATTCGAAACCAAATATATTATAATATATTAAATCATTTACCAATTTCTTGAAGCAAATTGGTCTATACTAATTCTTTAAATTGATAATCACCCTTACATAAGTTCATGTTTATTTTATTTTTTCCATCTATTGAATTCACTCTTAATATTCATTATCATTTTGTGTACTAGATCACACTATGTCAAATTTCATAAACTTAAGTTTGTTGCACTTGACATAACTAGAAAGAGCTATTTATTATATTTGCTTGATGCTGCAATACATTTGGAAGCTAAAGGCCTAAAAGATACTATTAAAAAAAAAACAAGAATCAAGCCAAGCCAAGGCCAAAGCTATGATCTTTTTGTGCCATCACCTTCATGAAGGGTTAAAGGCAAAATATTTAATTGTGAAAGATGCATTGAAATTAGGGGTCAATTTAAAGGAAAGATATGATCATCAAAAGATGGTGATTTTGCCTATAGCTTGTTTTGAATGGATGCACTTGAGATTGCAGGATTCTAAAATGTGAATAAGTACAACTCAACAGTCTTTAAGATAAGTTCTCAATTACAGTTATGAGGTGAAAAGATCATCGATTAGGACTTGTGCGAAAAAACATTTTCCACTTTTCATGACTCAAATGTGCTCCTGCAACAGCAATATCGTGAAAAAGGGTTTAAAAAACTTCTGAATTGATATCATTTCTCTTAATAGCTTAACAAAACAAATGAGCTACTTATGAAAAACCATGAAGCTCATCGGACTGGCTTTCCTAAATACCCATAAGTGAATGGAGCAACTCATAAATTTGAAAGAGGACAAAACCATGGTCGCGATCATGGTCGTGACTATGGACGTGACAACTGGCATAATAATCAGAGTAACCACAATGGTCATTTTCTCCATCATCACCAAAAGTGGAATAATAATTACAAGAAAAAGAAAAATAAAGGTACTTTTGGTTATCCTTCAAAAGGCATACAGAACTTTTGCTATAGATGCAGAATGAAAGATCATTGGTCACGTATTTGTCATACACCTGAATATTTTGTTAAGCTATATCAAGCTTCAACCAAAGGGAAGAATAAAAATATTGAGACCAATCTAACTCTTCATAATAATGAAGCTGAGGCAAATGATGTTTAGGCAAATCTGAAACCTATCAATGATGTTTTTGCATAACTCAATGAAGTATAATGGATGTTTTTGCATAACTCAATGAAGTATAATGGATGTTTTTGCGTAACTCAATGGTATATCGTTATTACACTATGTATACTCTTATGCTTTCATTTTTTTTTCATTTTTGTATCCTATCCTTCTCCTTATAAGACTCTTATTATTGTATTTTTTTTTTTTATAATTTCTCATTGATGTTCCTATTTTTTTCAATGAAGTATAATGGATGTTTCCAATTCATTATCAATATCTAATGCCGATGACAAAGATGTATGTCCAATTGATAGTGCGACAACACATACAATACTTAAAAATAAAATATATTTTACTTCCCTTATTATGAAAGAAACAAATGTTAGTATAGTTTCTAGTACTACAAAATTGATTGAAGGCTTTGGAAGAGCCAATATAATGCTACCTGGAAGAACAAAATTTGCTATTAATAATGCTTTATTATCTAGTAAGCCTTAACAAAACTTACGAAGTTTTATAGATATTCGTCAAAATGGATATCATATTGAAACTATAAATGAAAAGAACATTGAGTATCTCCACATCAACATCATTATTGAGGGTAAGAAATATGCATTAGAAAAATTACCTGCTTTGTCCTCTGGTTTGTACTATACAAATATTAGCACAATTGAAACTTATGTTATAGTAAACCAGAAGTTTACTAACCAACGTACTTTTACCCTTTGATATGATTGATTAGGTCATCCTAGTTCAATTATGATGTGAAGAGTTATTGAGAATTCACTTAGACATCCTCTAACGAACCAAAAGATTCTTCAATTCAAAGAATTCTCATGTGCTACTTGTTCTCAAGGAAAATTAATTTTGATACCATCACTGGTTAAAATTGGGATTGAATCACTTATGTTTTTTGAACATATTCAGGGTGATATATGTGGGCCCATTCACCCGCCATGTGGACCATTTAAATATTATATGGTTTTAATACACGCATTATCAAGATAGTTACATGTATGTTTATTGTCAACTCGTAACTTGGTATTTTCGAGATGACTTGCTCAAATAATAAAATTAAGAGCAAAATTTCTAGATTATACTATCAAAGCAATCCATTTTAATAATGCTGCTAAGTTTAAATCTCAAGCTTTTAACAATTATTGTATATCAACTGGAATAACAATTGAAGAGCTTTTTGCTTATGTTCATACACAAAATGGTCTAGCAGAATCCTTTGTTAAACGCCTCCAATTAATAGCTAGACCAATACTTACTAGAACGAAACTCCTTGTCTCTGCATGGGGACATGCTATCTCATATGCAGCAGCACTTGTATGAATAAGACCAACAATTATCATAAATTCTCCCCATTTTAGTTGGCCTGTAGTCAGGAGCTAAATACATTCCATCTTAGAATTTTTGCATGTGCAGTTTATGTTCCAATTGCTCCATCACAATGTACAAAGATGGAATTACAAAGAAAATTGAGAATATATGTAGGATATGAATCCCTTTCTATCATAAAATATCACAAACCAATGACTAGGGATTTATTCACAGTAACATTTTTCGATTGCCATTTTGATGAAACAAATTTCCCAACATTAGCGGCAGAAAATAAGCAGTCCAAAAATAAAATTACATGGAAATCGTATCTAGACCTTCACACAGGACAATGCGAATTAGAAGTACAAAAGATAATTCATTTGTAAAATGTTGCAAATCAACTGCCAGATGCATCTACTAACCTAAAGAGAATTACAAAATCTCATATGCCAATTGCAGCAAATGCTCTAATTAGAATTACCATCCTAGAAGGACAACCTATTATTGTAAATGTAAGTAAGCCACATTTGAAACGTGGTAGACTAGTCGGTTTCAAAGATAAAAATGCTTGAAAAAGAAAAGTGATAATTGATGAAGATGCTCATTATATGGAGGTAACTAAAAAAGTCCCAAGACAAAACTATTGATGAAACCCTACAAAAGGTTTAGGTACCTAAAGATGATAGAAATGAAGAGATCTCAATAAGTTATGTCACTATAAGAAAAATATGGAACCGAAAACATATTTTTGCCTACAACATTTTTGCATATAATGTTGCAATTGAAATAATAAAGCAAGATAAAGATCATGAACAAAAATCTATCACAGAATATAGATAGAGAAATGATTGGTTAAAATGGAAAGACACAATTCAAGCTAAATTAACCTCGCTGGGATAACATGAAGTTTTTGGACCTATAGTCAAGACATCTGAAGGTGTAAAGCCAGTGGGATATAAGTGGGTTTTCGTGAGAAAACAAAATAAGAAAAATGAAATTGAAATATATAAAGCATAACTTGTAGCACAAAGATTCTCAAAAGAACTTAGCATTGACTATATGGAGACATATTCCCCCATGGTGGATTCAATTACACTTAGATATCTAATTAGTCTGCCAGTAAATAAAAAACTAGATATGCATCTAATGGATGTAGTTATAGCCTACTTATATGGCTCACTGGATAACGAAATTTATATGAAAATCCCTGAGGATTTAAAATTCTTGAAGCATATAAAAATTCTCAAGAAATTTGTTTAATAAGACTTCAAAAATCCATATACTAATTAAAACAATCAGGCCATATGTGGTACAATCACCTTGGTCAATATTTGTTGAAAGATGGGTATAAAAATGATCCAATTTGCCCATGTGTTTTTATAAAAAGATTTGAATTAAAATTTGTCATAATTGTAGCATATGTTGATGATTTAAATATCATTGAATCTATTGAAAAGATTATAAAAACTATGGACTACTTAAAAAGAGACTTTGAAATGAAAGATCTTTGTAAGACAAAATTTTGTCTGGTCTTACAAATTGAGCACTTGACAAATGAATTATTTGTCCACCAATCAAATTATCCCAAGAAAATCCTAAAATGATTTTGCATGGACAAGGCACGTCCATTGAGTACCCTAATGGTTGTAAGATCACTTGATGTAAATAAAGATTCATTTCAACCTCATGAAAATGATGAAGACCTTATTAGTCATGAAGTACCGTATCTTAGTGTTGTGAGACACTAATGTATCTTGCTAACAATACATGACTAGATATTGTTTTTTCCATAGATTTGTTAGCAAGGTTTAGCTCTTGTTGAACTAGAAGGCACAAGAATGGTGTTAAGTATGTATTGCAATATCTTTAAGGATTGATTGACAGGGGTTTATTTTATTCAAATGAATCAAGACAACAACTAATTGGATATGTTGATCCACATAAAGGCAGATCCCAAACAAGCTATTTATTTACTTGTGGTGGTATAACTATATCATGGCCCTCAACAAAACAAACCATAGCCATTACTTCATCAAATCATGCAGAGATATTAGCAATTCATGAAGCAAGTTGAGAAAGTATTTGGCTTAGATCAATTGCACAACACATCAAGGAAAGGTGTGGCTTGCCTACAAAAAAGGAAATACCAATAATCATGTATGAAGAAAACTCTGTTTGCATAAATCAATTGAAGGAAGTATACATTAAAGGAGATAGGACAAAATATATTTCGCTAAAATTTTTTTACACACATGACCTTCAGCAGAACGGGGATATCGATATTCAACAAATTCATTTAAGTGATAATTTGGCAGATTTGTTTACTAAAGCATTACCTACATCAACATTTGAGAAGTTGGTATCAAGATTGGAATGCGCTGACTTCGAGATATTTAATAATGTTGCTATTATAGGGAGTAATATGTGCTTTACTCTTTTCCTTAACCAAGGTTTAATCCCTAAATAGGTTTTGCTGGTAAGGTTTTTAATGAGGTAGCTTAGTATACATATTATAAAGATATATGTACTCTTTTTCACTTCATTAAGATTTTTTTCCACAAGGGTTTTTTTTTTAGTAAGTTTTTTTTAACAAGGCATATAGATTTTTATCCAAGGGGGAGTGCGATAAATCAAAGACTTTTATAGATATCCATTACCATTTTTAATGATTGATTAGAATCTCAATTATTGCCCATTAATATAATGTCGTAAATCATTTCATTTTAATTGTATTCAAGGATCTATAAATAGAGACCTCACGTGATATTGCAATACATAGTAAAGTGAAAAGTCTCTTTCATTTTCTGATCATTTCTCCATTCCTTTATCTATCATTTCATAACATGTTCAATAATATTTGTCATTTGACAATTTCAAAGTAGGATTTGTTAGACAAGTGGCCTCAATGAATTCAAAAGGGGTGAATTAAGTTCTAAATTTTCTGACACTAATTTTTTTTTCAAAAAACCTTGTTTGGAAAATTATGTTGACATTTACTAAAGTGAGTGCAAATCCTAGGATATAATGCAAACAATATGTGTTCTACCCAAAATAAATAAATAAGATAATAAGATGCATTTGCAAAAATATAAAGGAGTTAAGGGAAGAAGAAAGTAAACCCAGAATTTTATATTGGTTTGATTATAGCTTGTGGCCTACGTTCAATCACTAAGACAATGCTTGAGAGTTTCACTATCTCTTGAATACTTTATACAAGCCTTGAGCACTCACACACCTTTGGGATGCCTCACTCTTATGTTGAGTCTCATAAAACCCAAAATGATACCTTACACTTTGCTATAATAAAGGATGTCTCACCCTCTTACACTCTCAAATAATAGAAAAAGTAGAGTTATAGAACTCTTTTGAAGACTGGGTAATATAAGTTGAAGAACTAAAAAGGGCTTCAACAGGAACGAGCACTTATGGCCATAAGAACTTGACAAAAATTTTTGCTCACAAATGAATTATTGATAGAAATGGATTGGAAGGTTAAGTGTGTGAAAATTAGTCCAAAATCATATATTTTTATACTACGAAAACATGTATAACATTTGGTTTCAGTCCCAAAAGATATCACTCTTGGAAAAATGGTTGTTTTCCATATTTGACTAATGTTAATCGATTGATGTTCTTGATAACATTGTAAAATTTAAAATTTAGAACATTGAAGTCGTGTTAATCAATTAACTAAATGTGTTAACCGATTAATGTTGTATTAAATTCAAAATTGCATGTTCCAACTTGTGTTAATCAATTAAGGCTACACTTTAGTTGATTAAACTTGCCTAGAAAATGTAGTTTTAATTTGAAAACATGTTTAAATGATTGATCTTCCAAATTAACTCTTGTAACTAAATAAATTAACATATTTTAAGTAAAGTACGTTTAAAACATTTATGTGAACAAATTTAAAACTTCAATTGAGAATTTAAAAAATTTTGTGGCAAAAGAACTTACCCAATTAAAAACATTTTTACATCAATAATCTAACTCCTGATAAAACTCATTCCCTTACACTTTGAACTTGGTCTTTCCAACTTGAATTTAAGGAACTCATGTTTTGATTTGCAATTCAAGATAATCGTTTTGACATCATCAAAACACTTACAACTTGTACATTCACATTCTTCCCTTTTTGATGATGACAAACATATGAAGTAAGGAGTTAAGGTTGCAATGTATAATTAATCACAATTAAAGCATGCACTATTTGTAAACCATACATGGGTTCAAAATAATGTGCATGTTCCCCTAGGGCTTTTGGCCTTTTCTCTTCTCCTCACTAACTCTCCCTTTTCTAGCATTACCAAAAAAAGAAAAACAAACAAACAAACGTTCTAGACATATACATGATAATAAAAGGAAAAATCATGAAACATGACTTAGTACCATCCAAGAGATACTAGGAAGCATGTTAGACAAATAATAAGTAAAATAACTATGAGATAGAGAATACCAACCATAAAAGAATCGAACTATTAAATAATGGTTTCAAGGCAATCTTTATTGATATAGTTTGTGTATGTATATGCATAGTTATCTACAACTATGTTGCATGGGTTTCTCTTTAATTACAAGAGGTTCACAAAAATAAAAAACAAACAAAACTAAAAATAAATATAGTTACAAAATTAACTCTATTACGTATTGTCTTGAGTTAATCTAAATATAACACTAATATAAAAGTAGTAATTTCCATCACCCCCTCTCAAGTTGGTGCATGGATATTACAAATCCTCAACTTGTCAAGAGAATGATTAAGAGCAGAAGATGTTGCTACCTTGATAAGTATATCAGCAAGTTGTTGTTCTAATCTCACAAAAGTAAAAGCAGTAATACTAGCTTCAATATTTTCCTTGATGAAATGTCTATCAATTTCTATATGTTTTGTTCTATCATGTAGGACATGATTGTGTGCAATTTTTATAGTTGATGTATTATCATAATGGAGCTTCACAGTATCCTCTTATTCATATCCAAGATCCTTTAAGAGATTTTTAAGCCACAATAATGCACCTAGTCCAACTACCATATCTCTAAATTTTGCTTTTACACTTGACCTAGTCATTACTCACTGTGTTTTACTCCTCCAATTTACTAGGTTTCCTCCTACCAAAGTAAAACAGCCTATTGTGGATCATTTGTTATTTGCTGATCCAGCCTAGTTAGCATTAGTATAACCTTTAACGTTAAAATGACCATGATTTGAGAACAATAAACCTTTCCCTGGAGAAGATTTTAAGTACCTCAGTATGCATTCAACAATATCCATATGTGGTATTTTAGGATCATGCATAAATTGACTCAACTTCTATTGCATATGTAATGTCTGGCCTAGTATGAGATAAGTAAATCAACTTTCCAACAAGTCTCTAATATTTTCCTTTATCACTACTAGTTGCACCACCACAATGAAAGTTCTTATGATTTTACTCAATAGGAGTATCCCTTGGTTTACATCCAAGCATTCATCTCATAATTAATAGAGCTAAAATATATTTTATTTGGGAATGAAAGATGCCAAGTGTAGAGCTTGCAACTTTAATTACAAGAAAGTATTTAAGATCCCCAAGTTGCTTCATATCAAACTCAGAGGCTAAATATTCTTGTAGGCTTAAGATTTCTTCTAGATCATTTCTAGTTACAATCATATCATCAACATATATTATTAATATTGTAGCCTTACTTTGTTTATGCTTTAGAAACAAGGTGTGGTCTGAATTACTTTGCTTCTAGCCAAAGACTTCCATTAATTTTGTAAACCTTTTGAACCAAGCCATTGGTGAATGTTTTAATCCATACAGGGCCTTCTTAAGTTTGCATACCATGGGAATATTAGAGTATTTTGGTATGCCGGGATAAGATCCATATATACTTCTTTAGTTCAATCAAAAAGCACTTTTTTTACATCAAACTGAATCAGAGGCCAATCTTGATTTGTAATTAATGACAGTAATACCATCCTTGTATTTAATTTTGCAATTAGTGCAAAAGTTTCTTAATAATCTACTTCATAAGATTAAGTCTACCCTTTTTACAACTAGCCTCGCTTTATACCCCTTAACACTACCATTTGCTTTGTGTTTGACTATGAACATCCATCTACAACCTGTAGTACACTTCCTTGTTGGTAAAGGTACAAGTTTTCAAGTAGCATTCTTCTCCAATGTTGTCATTTCGTCTGCCATAGTTGGATTCACCTAGAATCTACTAGAGCTTCATGCATTACTAGGTGTAGAAACAATAGATAATCGAGATACATAAATAGCATATGGGTTGGAAAGCTTATGGGATGACACATAATTATTTATATGATATTTGACTTTATAATTAAGATCTGTCATATCTAAGGTTGTCCTTTGTTAGAGCAAGGTGAAAGGATGTAATGTCTCATCATTGGATTAGAAACGAAGAAATATTGATTTGTGTCTTGGTAGAAGGGTAGATAGAAGAAACATTAGAAAAGGAAGTAAAATCAGTAATTTCAAATAATACCTTTAGAAAATTTTCATTTTCCGTAGATTGGATCAACAATGGATTTGAAGTTGAAGAAGAACTTATATTACTTTTTCCATTATCCTGAATTTCTCCTTACATTATGAATTCCAGTAGTTATTTTTTCTAATGTCAAAATATCAAACAACTTAATATCTTCATTATGCACATCTTCATTATTCCCACTCTGAGGTAAGGAATTGATTAATTTTGTAAGATAAAACATTTTATGTTCATGAAAAGTAACATGCATAAAACAACATTTTGTACAGTGTGTCAAGAGCTTGAGAGGGAGCTTCAAAAAGCTCATGCTTCATGCGTATCATCATTTTTTTTCATTCTTTAGTTGAAATATTTTTTTATGTCTTTGAACAGCTATGATTATTATTCATATTTAATACTTATGTTCTGATACATTATGATTCTCCAAAAATTTATGTACTATGGTATTTATAACTCTCTTACCCTGTTTATGCTATGATATTTATATGGTTTAATCATGCTTTGACATATATGATCTGATACACATGATTCGGAAACTATGATATTATCCAATAATATTAATTTCATGTTCCTTTTAAACTGTTGCTTATATACATAAGAAACAGACATTGATTCCCTAAGAAAAATTATTAGTTCTAAAAACTTGGAGAAAATTGTGCTGAATCATGAGTTCTGATACAAGATCAATATCACAATATTTATCCTTTAGCTTTGATATCTTAATTGATTTAGTTCTGATAGTAATATTACCTTGATATAACTTAGATATTTATTCTCAAAATTAGCTCTAATACTTGATTTTAAGGTTGTTATGTATCTTAACAAAATCCTACATTTACAATGAAAAATCTAAAGTTAGCTACTCTCTAAAAAACTATATTTATGAAAGAATATTTAAGTTGTGGTACAAGTTTCTAACCTTGAAAATTTTTTCAAAGGATTGTCCAAAAGATTTTCTCAAAATTTGGTTTGTCATAATCAAAAGGGAGAGATTTCTAGCTCTATAACCCTTCAAAAAGCTCTATAGCTTGTGTTTGAAGTGACAACAAAGCAAGTGTTAAAATGTGTTATAGAAAGCACTAATGTTTCAATTGAGTTTTTGTAGCATTAAACAAGACTATTCTCGTTATATATAAATTCATTTGATGACATATTTTTCATAATATCATGTTTTAATATGATTGTCATCTCATTCAAAGAGATTTGAAGCTTAAATGATGTGAAAAATAGTTTTAAAAAATGAATTAATATATGTTACCGGCTCAAGAAAGCACTAGCAAGCATGAGAAACCAAGCGTACATCATCTGAAAGTAGCTCACACACTCAGAGACCTCAAAGAATAACAAAGATATGAATATATCATGATCAAGAGTTTCAATCAAGACAAGAATAAACTCTGAAGACATTCTAAATGATGAAAAGTTTCTTATTCAGAGTTAAGCAAAGAAGATTAACACGAAAATCAGAAGCTGTAAAGCTACTTCAAAAAGCATGCTCTATTGATAAATCATGCTAAGCTAAGAGAAACATAGGAAAATTTGAAATTTAAATAAAGTTAACTCTTAGAAAATATTGATAATGACACATTACTTTTGTACTTGGTCAATGTCCTCACCTTCAAGAAAAAAAAAGTTTAAAAACCATATTCGGAAAGTAAAAGTTGTTTTTGAAGTTCTATTCAGAAACCAAATTTGACAACGGTTCTGTATCTGCAAAAGACAGCCTTGACACAACTCAGCTACACTTCTAGAGGATAGTTTCTATGACACAAAAAGAATATGAACATGTGTAAAGATAAAGGAAAATCAAGAGGAAACATTTATATTTGAAATCTAATTATAAAAGGAAGATACCTTCAGACATGAAGAAGACTTTTTGCATATAAGAACATTGAGGCTTCTCAATACTCATTTATGAAAGTTCATTACTACTTGTAATTAATTATGTTCTAGAAACCTTTTTTTTCTAGTACTTATTAGATAACATTTTCTTGTATCCTGATCCAGTAATGATAAAAAAGAGGTTAACTTGAAGATGCTAGTGAAAAGACTACTTGATGTTAGAGTAAATTAAAACTACTACTCACTGGAAATAAGTTGAGAAGGCTATACAAAAACTATCTCACTTTCTCTAGATTGAGAAATGGATTTTAGTAGCACTCAATAAGTTGTTGAGAACTAGATGCATGTAGTGTCTAGCCGAACTAGTATAAAAATCTCTAAGTAATATATCTCCCTCTTAATCTCTTTAATATTTTAGCATTCATGTTAATTGACACTGTATTTCATCAAAAACATTTTCAAAACTATTTATGAAGCTTTAAAGTCTCTACTCAGTTCAGAAAGTCTCTTTCTGAAGTTCTCTAATGCTTTATTTATGCTACCTTCAACTTTCTAAAGTTCTCTAATGTTTTATTTCTACTGCCTTCAAGTGAAAAACTTGATAGATTTTGTTTAGTATTTCAAAAATTGTCACTACAAAAAATCTATGATTAGCGACTGATTTTTCAGTCACTAATTTCATGAAATCAGTTGCTAGACTTAGTAGTCACCAATTTAACGACCAAAATAGAAATAGCTAAAACCATGATTGCTAAAAAATTAGCAACAGAAAAAAATCAATCACTAAATCTTGTGACCGGTTTAGTGACCAATATTCACATCCAGACGACAAATTTTTGGTGGTGGTTTGGTGTGATATTAGCGATTGATAAATCGGTCACTAAATCTTGTGACCGATTTTCCTATCCAGACGACCAATTTTGGGTGGTGGCTTGGTGTGATATTAACAACTGATAAATTAGTCATTTACTTGGGACCAATTTTGTGGTCGCTAAGTGAAATTTTGTGACCGATAAATCAGTCACTAATGTGTAATCACAAAGAAAGAAGAAAAAATTTGAATATTTGAAATCTCGCTTTTAAAATTTAAATATATATCATCAGATAAGAAGTTATATATCTATACACAAACAAACAAACATAAAAATTGCCAATATACTTTAACAAGTAGTTCATGTAATACAACAAAGTAAGTTCAGTCCAAATATTCAATTGATAATCAAACTAACAAAATGAACATGAAGAAGGTATGCCAAAGGATATTGCAATATTTCCAATTATAGCTAAAAGTATTAGTTAATTTAAGCAATCATACAAACTCAACTTACAGTGAAAAGGAGAATATTTCTAACAAAGCATTCCGCTATTACAACATTCACTTGAAAGGAAAAGCATCTTTCTCCAAGAACCATCACATTTATGAAATGACCAGATTGTTGGTAGAAGAGTGCATGAGAAGGGGGTTGAATCATGCTTTCTGAAGCATTCTTCCTTATCTAAAACATTTAACGTAAAAGATACTATCAAGTATAAAGCTTGAAGTGCAGCGAAATAGTGGTTAGATGTTTCAGAAAGTAGATTTCTGGAGCTTAGTAATTATCATGCAACTTTAACATAGCTTAATCAATTATTTAACATAAAGTGCATAATATGAAATTAAGAGATCAGGGAAGAGAGAATGAACACAAATATTTTTATACTGGTTCGGCCAACCTGCCCACATTCAATACTCAACACATGTTGAGATTTCATTAACAACAACTTTCTCAACCTGAGAAAGTAAAATGGATAGTCCTTACATTAAATTTCCTAAGCTTTCATAGTGCACAGTGGACAACCCTAATTGTCACTAACCGAGTACTTCTAAACCAGTCTCTCCAAGGTGAATCGTGACCCACAGACAACTTCTATTGCCACGTTGTAAGTAGTCTTGAGCCAGCTTTTCCAAGCTGAACTATGATAAGCAGATACCTCTACTATCATGTTGCGAGTAGTTTTACCTTAGCCTCTCCAAGCTATATCACACTCTGATCACTAACGAATTAAGGTTACAAAGGTTATATGTTTGGCTTCCCACTCAAACTAACCTACACCCATGTTTCCTTAAGAACATTCGCGAATACAAACTTGGGAAACATGAGCGACTTTTTTCTCACATCTCTTCCTAAGAAGAGTATACAAATCATTACAGAACATGGAAACAAGATTTTTACACTTCAAGATGATTGATTACATATTATAATGAACAACACATGAAATGTGAAGAGATTTTTTCAAAGTTTCCACTCCTATATCTTTAACTCTTTTATCGCCATTCATGTATGACATCTCCATTTATATAGGTCATTCTTCATGACTATTGTCTTTGATCAGATCTCCAAGTGACACAAGTTGATCATCAATTGTGTCTTGGAACGTTAGACTAGAGAGGTAGGCTGACAGACTTGTCACATCGATTGCAGAAACTATTGTATTTTAGAGGTTTCTGATGTCCTCATTTTTCTTTTACTTTCTGATTATGGCTTATGAACTCTTCCTTCTAGAAACTAGAATCATGAATCAATTAGGCAGAAGAGATGATGTATCAGTTATAACACTGGGTCTTATTCAAGATTTGAATTTTGAAATTTGAATTTTCCCTCCATTTCCCTTAGCATTTTGTGCTCCACAATTAAGTAAGGTTTCTGACGACGTAATCAATTTCTTCGATATTTCTTTGATTTTCCAGTCTTCAATCTTAGCTATTTGATGATGATTTCTTTACAATTGTAGTGATTGATGTCTGAGTAACACATTGCTCTTGGACATAAGTTGATTTCTTCATCTTGAGTGTACTTTTTGATGTCTTGTGCTACTTTCTGAAGATCTTTTCCTTGGTTTCTTGATCTTTGACTTGATCTGCTTCATTCCTTAAGCATTTACACATTCTCTGCACGAGATAATATTCACCTTTTTAAGCTTAATCTCTTCCCTTGAGATAAAACATGATTTCTCATGTGTAGTGAAATTATTCTCGATTCAAGTATGCTTTTATGCTTTTGGTCCGTAAACATGAATACGCGCTTTGCCTGAAATAACATTCACTTTCTTTTTAGCTTAATCTCTTCCCATGAGATAACTCATGCTTGTGCATGCAAAATGAAATATTATTCTTGCTTTAACTCCATATTATGCTTTAATCTATATACACGTTCTTTGCTTGACATAATATTCATTTTCTATTTAGCTTAATCTCTTCCCATGAGATAAAATATGCTCACACATGCAAAGTGAAATATTAATCTTGCTTTAAATCCGTGTGATATAAACCAGATTAACCTGTTATGCATTGTCAAGAAACTCAAGGTAGCCATTAGTCATTTTTCAAAGTATTTTCTTTAAATTAGCTTTGTTGTCAATCAAAACATTAAAGCTCATACTTTCTGAAGGGTTCTGAAATTTGCACAGATCACACGAAAATTTTTCATTTGTCTCATGCCTGAAAAAATAATTAAAAAGAAAAAGGAATAGGGTAGTTAATCACCACTTTCATAAATAATAGGCACTATGTTTTGAGCTATTTACGAGAGTTGTTTTGCTAAAACAAAGACAAATTTGTAAATAATAATCCCTGTTACTTGCATTATATTACAATTTCCCTTTTAACCTTTACATCACTATTGCTAGGCACTTTACTCATGCACTTTTGGTTTACTCACTATTATCTCCATTAGCCTTTTCACTCAGCACAAAGTGCACTCACTGTGTTTTCTCAAATAATGGAAAGAATAAGAAAAGAATTACAATCATATGCAAGCTCAGATAAAATGGATAACATGCATAAAAGCTAAGAAAACCATATCCATTGAAAAACACATAACAACAATAACTTAGTCATTCACTCATCTTCATCATCTTACACATATTTTAGAAATCACACACAAACACAAACAAACCCAAGCTATTAAACAAAATCTCAACCAAATCCAACACATCATAAAAATAAATAAAAACCCAAATTAAAAATCACAGCAAAAACCACATCGTAATGAAAAAGAAAATGAAACCCCAAACAAAATTAAACCAAGTTTTTTTTACAACTACAACCACAATACTCTAACAACAAACCTAAACAAAAATGCTCAGCCAAAAATCAAAAGAAAAAAAGAAGGAAAGAAGAGAAAAGTGGAAGTCTCTCCAATTAATCATGTCTATGAGCTATGGTAGCCACTACTCAACAGAAAACAACTATGAGCAGTAATAGTTAATGACCATGTAAATTCAGAAAAAAAATAAAAGAAATAAAAAAAAGTCAGAAATAACTAAGTTCTCGGGGCTAAGATCAAGTTCATGTGTTACCTATGTCACTGATGCTAAAGAATCTTCCTTCTTTGATGTCATAGTTGCTCAACTCACTCCCAAGGTTAATTTCATTTCTTACTACTTACTATAAATACTATTTGATTCGATGAGATTTTCCTTCCTGCTATATATATATTGTTTACTTTATTTTGAAATCAATTAACTTAATATGTGTACACTTAATTATCATAGTGGTTAATTAGTGAGGCACCTTCTCCCAAGAAAATGTTAGATTCAAAACATATTTGCTATGAAACCATGGAAAATGCAGTGTCTTGATGAGCAATGAAGTGAATATCATATGATAGCAACTGAAGGGAATATCATATAATAGCAACTAAGTGAAATCTTTGATAATTGTAGCTAACTAACTTTACCTTTTAACTTGAGCATTTTTTTTTTGTTTGCTTTCCATTTGGTAAATTGAGATTAGACCACAGGATCAACTCTTGTGAGGGAGAAACAATGGCTAAGTTGAAGGTTGCAATCAATTATTTTAGCCGCATTGGTAGGAATCAACTCTTGTGAGGGTTGAAATAGTGACCAAAGTCATGCATGTGATTCAAATGATCTGCAACATATTCATGGCAATGAAGGAATAAAGAAAACAGAATGATGTTCTATATATTTCATAAAAGAAATATCATGGTAGAGAAGCATAGACATTCACATGACAAATTGTTTTCTCTGAACTAGGCAGGGTCTCAAATCCACAGCACAATCAAAGAGAAAATAAAAACAAAGTAAGCAAGAAAGAAATAAAAATACAAAATTTCAATCCTAATTACATAAATCCAATCCATATCATATAGATAAAGGAATTATGAAGCAAGGAGCATTCATTCGTTTCAACCAACAATACAATCCAATACAAATAATGGTTACATAAACGCACTTCCAAGCATAAGTTTGCAATGATATCAATAGGTAACCTTACCTTTTTTCTCTGATCAGGTAGCATCTTGGAAACTAAGCATAAAACCTCGTCAATGATTTAAGCCAAAAGATGCAATCCAACAAACCCATCAAAATTGAAACACAGATAACAAAACTCGAACAAATTAAGCTCAATAAGAAAATAGACCCAGCAAAGTTTGGTGGCCAAAAATACAATTGTGATTGAAACAAAGGAACATAAACAAGGACTTCACTATTCTGAAATCAATCGGGAAAGTTGGAAATGGAAACAAAGACAACATAAGCCCAGAAAAGGTCATTTAGCTCTAGCAAGGTTACCTTTTTTAATCAAAAGGCTTGACCAAAAAAAAAAGATTCAGAAAAAACAAAGAAAAAACAAAAAGAACATAACAAAAAAAGTGAAGAGAAGGTGAAACAGGAGTTGCTTCATGGTGGCTTTAGCCACGGAGAAAGTGCTGCGTTACGGTGGCTTCGTGGAGGAAAGATGTACACAGAGGAGGCTGAGTCGTGGTGGCTTCATGGGGGGAAAGATCACAACAAAGGGGGCTACATCGCGGCAAAGACTCATTGGAGAAAAAGGAGACGTGTGCGCCGCAACCAAGGATGGAAGGGTGGCGGCATTGTTGCTAGACCGAGAAGGAGGAGGCACATGCGCACAGGGCCAAGGATGGACCGATGGTGGTGTGGGGAAAAATAAGAATGGATGGCGGTGAAGAGGAGGCAGAGTGAATGGGAGATTTGGGGGAAAATGAGATGTTTAGGGCTTTTTTCCTCTTTATATGTTTCAGCTATCAGTGATCGAAATATCAATCATTGATTGAAACATTAGTGACCGATTTTTATGCAAGAGATGATATTTTAGTATAAATAAAATTCAGTCACTAATTGAAATATTAGTGACCGATTTTTATGTAAGAGATGATTTCTATTATGAATTAATATCGGTCTCTAAGTCGGTCACTAATTGATATATTAGTGATCAATTTAGCGACCGATTTTAATGCAAGAAATGATTTCTAGAATAAATAAAAATCGGTCACTAATATTTCAATTAGTGATTGACTTTTATACAATAAATGATTTCTAGTGTAAATTAATATCAGTCACTAAATCAATCACTAATTGAAATATTAGTGACCGATTTTAATGCAAGAGATGATTTCTATTATGAATTAATATCAGTCACTAATTGAAATATTAATGACTGATTTAGCGATCGATTTTAATGCAAGAAATGATTTCTAGCATGAATAAAAATCGATCACTAAATGGGTCACAAATCCATCATTTTAGTGACTAATTTATTTTGGTCACAAAATCAGTTATTATTTGACACATTTCTAGTAGTGTGTAAAAAGTTTGAAGCATGATTCAACCCCCTTCTTGTGCTACTTCCTCCTTCAGTTGTGTGTCATCTTCTTTCAGGATCTTTACCTCTGAACCGTTTGGATGCTCAACCCCATAGAGGATTGAGCTCTGATGCCAATTGTAAGTGAAATGTAACATGAAAAAAGGGTTGAATTGTGTTTCTAAATCTTTTTGGGTTTTGATAAACTTTTTCGTGCCCTTAAGATACTGAATCTCTTGGAATGAAATCTAAGTCATATTAGGACATGATATTATGAAAAAAAATGTCATGGTTTGAATTATATGCATGTAAGACTGATCATGTTAAATATTTTAGAAACTCAAACAAACCGTTAGTCTTTTCTTCAAAATATTTTAATAGAATTAGCTTTGTTGTCATTCAACACCCATGCTATAATATCTTTTTGAAGGGTTCTGAAGCTAACAATATGCTCAAACTAATTCCATCCTTTGGCTATAGGATTAAGTTATCATATCCCAAGAAATCTGATAACACTTGATAGTGTCATTTTTCCTAAACAATTCCAAAGTAACCATAGCTTATTATTCTATGTCAATGGCTGCAACTTGCCTTTGGTCGTTGCTTGCTACCACTCACCAGTCATCGTTGTAAGCTCCAAGACCCTTTCAAAAAGTATGAGTTTTATTGTTTTTAATGACAACAAAGCCAATTTAAAGAAAATATTTTGAACAACGACTAATGGCTGTCTTGAGTTTCTTGACTAAGCTTAACAGGTATTTCCGAAGTGCATTACACAAACTTGAGCGAGAATAATTATCATTTTGCATGTACAAACATATTTTATCTCGTGGAAAGAGAATGAGCTTAAACAAAGTGAATATTATATCATGTAAAGAATGCTTACATGCATCAAGGAATGAAGCTGATCAATACAAGAACAAAGAAACTAAGGAAAGGGTCTTCAAAAAGTAACACGGGATGTCAGAAAGTACACTGAAGAATGAGGCAATCACGCAAAATCTGAAAATAACGTGTTACTTAGTCGACAATCATCATAATCGTAGATCATTCATCAATTAAAAAGCCAAGATTGAAGATTGGAAGACCGAAGAATAATTAAGGAACTGATTACGCAGTCAGAAAACTCACTTAATTGTGGAGCACAGAATGCTACAAGAAATAGAGGAAAATTTGAAATTCAAATTTCAAATCTCGAATCAAACCCAATTTTATAACTGATATGTCATCTTTTCTACCTGATTGGTTAATTGTCCTAGCATCTAGAAGGAGGAGTTTAGAAATCACGATCAGAAAGTAAAAAGAAAGAGGGACATCAGAAACCTCTACAATACAACAGCTTCTACAATCGATGTGACAAGTCTGTTAGCCTACTTTTCTAAACTAACATTCCAAGACAGAGCAGATGGTCTACACGTGTCACTTGGAAATCTGATCAAAGGCAACGACCATAAAGAAGGACTATTATAAATGAAAATGCTATGCTTGAAAGCCTATGAAAGTTGAAGACATAAGAGTGGAAAATCTGGTAAAATCTCTCCGTACTTCTTGTGATGTTCATCATAAAATGTAATCAGTCTCCTTGAAATGTAAAATCTTTTTTCTATATTTTGTAATGATTTGTATGCTCTTCTTAGAAAGAGATGTTAGAAAAAAGTTGCTCTTGTTTCCTAGGTCTATTTTATTGAATATTTGTAAGGAAACTTAAGTGTATGTTAGTTTGAGTGGCAACCCAATCACATAACCTTTGTAACCTTGATCCAGTAGTGATTAGAGTGAGATATAGCTTGGAGATGCTAAGGTAAAACTACTTGCAACGCGATGGTAGAGGCGTTCTGCTCATCTCGGTCCAGCTAAAAGAGGCTATGTAAGAACTACTCGCAATTTGATGATGGAGATATTCCACTCATCATGGTTCAACTTAGAGATGCTGGGAAGAACTATTTGCAACGTGGCAGTAGAGGTTGTCTACTAGTCACGGTTAAGCTTAGAAAGGCCGGTTCAACATTACTCGGTTCAGTTTGGAAAGGCTGGTTCAAGGCTACTCAACTCAGTTCAAAAAGGCTGGTTCAAGACTACTCGGTTCAACTTGCTGAGGCTAGTACAGAACTACTCAGTTTGTGACAGTAGGGGTTGTCTACTGCTCATTGTGAGAGCTTGGGAAGGCTAATGTAAAGACTGTCCAGTTTACTTTCTCAGATTAAGAAAGTTGTTTAGTGGAATCTCAACATGTGTTGAGTACTGGATGTAGGCAAGTGTGACCGAACCAGTATAAAAATAATTGCGTCATTTCTCTCTTCCTTGATTTCTTATTTTTTTTGTCACACACTTTAATTTAATAACTGCGATAATACTGTTAAAGTTGCATTATTATTAAAATGCTTCATAGATCTACTTTTTGAAACAACTAACCATGATTCCGCTGTACTTCAAGCTTAAAGCTTGATAGTACTATTGTTAAATGTTTCAAATTCGAAGAAAGAAGCACGATTCAACCCCCTTTCTCATGGACTCTTTTACCTACACTTACCTGCCACCGCTGATCATTGCCCGCTTACTCGTAGGCCACTGTTCATATGATGCACCAAATAATGGATAAGATAAAAACTTATATAACATATATCTTATACTATACTATCAGATCTTATAGTATCACGTCTAATATTATCAGTCCTTATCTAATACGATGTAATAAATGGAACCTTGTAGTATTAGCTAATACAATCGGATCTTATCTATATATGAAATTTGGTGGGTTTTATGGTGGATTTCTTATATTTTGGCCCGTCATGAACCTCCTATTTATTAGTCGTTGGATTGAATTATCCAACAAAAATGATAATCATCTAACAATTAATAATAAGGGATCTATATTAGATCCAAACATAACAAGTCCACGTAAGGGGTATAAAAGCTAATAAAATGAAAATGGCAAAGAGGTCCACGGTGCTCTGGTGGGCCAAAGAAAAGGGGTCCACCTATAAGGCACCCTTACTAATGCATAAATTTTGCATTCCAGCCTTGAACACACACTCTCGGTCTCACTCTCACTCTCACTCACACACGCACTCTCTCTCTCTCTCTCTCTCTCTCCCCCAAGCAACGCAATAGGCAATGCTATGCTTAGGAGTCTGATATGAGAAAAGTTGTACATTGCGGTCTGTCGAGAACAATGAGCGAAGAAGACAAGGCTTCTGAATTTACGGGAGCCAATTCGGGCTACTCAGGTTCGTTAGTTTCTTTCTTTTTCCTGGGGTTTACGTGTTTTTTTTTTGCCTTTTCCCTTTTTTTAGCACTTAAAATAACACTGATGTTGATTGTATTTTGGCTTTGCGTGCTCTTGTATTCCCCTTTGTTTGGTCGAGGGTGTTGTGCTGTTCACAATGTACCTTATATAAATTTCTCTTCTTTTGTTTTTTGTTTTTTTCTCTCTTTTCTCTCTTTGTATTATCGGCTTTCTGGGTTATTGTTATTATTTTGGCACAGGTGAACTCTTTGTTTACCTCGGTGATTTTACTGACCTGTTCCCATCACACAAACATGAAACACCCACCAAAATAGAACTGAAAAAAAAAAAATCTCAATTAGAAATTTGTACTTTCCTTTTTGAGAAAAATAGAAAAATCTTTTTCCCTGGGTTGAGTGTGGCCTGGTTATCTACTAAACTGCGATATAGAATTCTTCATTATTGAAAAATGCCTGTGAACGGCTGGGTGGTGGTGCAAACATTATTGCGGGGCTCGCATTATCCACAATTACGGACATTACTTGGCATTTTTGGAACTTGTAATTTTAATTGTGAAATTGATAATGCGGCTGATATAGGGTTGTCCAGAAGAATGTCATTCTTTTTTTACTTCAATATTTTTTTATAAGATATGTTTTGTGCGGAGAAGAAGGTGAGCCTCGGCATAAAGGTTAGGTTGTTGCCTTGTGACTTGGAGGTTATGGGTTCATATTCTACAAATAGCCTATCCACTTGCGAGGTAAGGCTGTGGCGGGTAGTACCGATTTTGAAAAAGGCGATAGGATCTCGTTGCTGGTAGTTTGGTTTGGTAAGAAGAACACTTGTAGAAACCCAAATAAAATGAGTAGCCAAATAAAGGTAGGGGGAGACTAAGAGTATCTATAGCCAAAACCATTAAAGAAAAAGTCAATGACTTGTCTGTAGACATGGTTTGTGATAGGGCACAATAGTGTTGTTTGATCTATATAGTCAATCCCAAGTAGTGGAAAAACGATTGGTTCTTGTTGTTTTATGGGTATTGTG
Source organism: Dalbergia cultrata (assembly GCA_031216105.1). NCBI lineage: Eukaryota > Viridiplantae > Streptophyta > Magnoliopsida > Fabales > Fabaceae > Dalbergia > Dalbergia cultrata. Next base: position 40,303,052 of record CM062352.1, read on the forward strand.
CTGTGATTACTGCTATTTACTGTGCCTGTAATGAGAAATAATGCATTGTGCCTGCGGATTGAAGCGAATAAAATTGTCGTAGAGTTTAATGGAACATAGAATTTTGTGTTTCTTGATTGTCTGAGTGAAATTCAGTTAGGGGTTTAAATTTTCAAGAGTCAATTGTTTTCCCTAAGTTATTTATTATTGAATTATATGCTGTTTGACAGTTTATTTCTTTTCTGGCCTGCACCTGCTGCACATTCTCATAAACACTTGTGGATTTTGTTGTCAATTTTTCATTTTAAATAAAATTTATTCTAAATTAAGGCATTTTGTTCATAGATATTTTTGGTAGATGATAAATTCAGTGTTTAGTTTGCTGGAGGACAGCTATGGATTTCATAAATTTATATCAGATTTCAATTTAGTCCTATTGAACTTCCTTTATTTGCACTTGGGACATAATAAAACTGTCACCACCCAAGCCAGACCATGACCAGCTCATAGGGAGTTCCAATCCCTAGCAAGCCTACATGAAGATCAAGTAAGGAAACAGATAGAGTTTCCCTTAAAAACCGGACTTTTCCCACATTACAAATTCACCTGGGCATAACACATATCCACATAACCCAGAGTACAATCATGAAAATATTTCAAAATATGTGTACAGATCCAACAAGTCATAAGCAATCCATAAGGTTCGAATTATAAAACTTGCTAATGACCTGGACATAACACATATTCACATAACCCAGAGTACAATCACGAAAATATTTCAAAATATGTGTACGGATCCAACAAGTCATAAGCAATCCATAAGGTTCGAAATATAAAACTTGCTAGTATAGGTAATTAAGTTTTCATGAACTTCCAAATAACCAAAAACACATGCAAATGTAATTTTATGTCATATAAAACTCCCCGACCTTGCCTGTGATACATTGAAGTTACAATCCTAAACACATGAACCACAAGACTCACCACACAACAGACAGAGATTACTGAACTGGAGAATGCATAAAGTTAGGATCAACACCTGTATCTAAATAGGAGGGAAGATAACAGAGTGAGTTTGACAACTCGGTGAGTAGATAAAGCATCCATAGTCCATATTAGATAATAGCAAAACCAAATAAATAATAGTAGAAAGCTGTATAGACAAGAAGGGAAAAATATATTCATAATCAAAATAGATAAATAGGGGGAAGTGGTCTCGAATAGAAAATTCTATCAGGATCACACACTCGGGCAACCATTACCTTGTGTTATCTCGCCTTCCATTAGAAACCACAACACGTAGATCTACACTCATCTGTCATGTACCATTCTCATCTGGTCATGTAACATTCTCATCAATCAAGGTGCACCTTGGCTAATGTCACCTGCCATTAGCTGCAATTCCTATCTCAGGCATTCCCAAAACAATTTATAAAATAACCAATTATTTTCATAGTTTAGTAGCTTTTCTAAATATTTTCATATGAATACCAAACATAAGCATTGCCATAAGCATATTTCAATTCCAATCACTTTCTGATTCATCAATACAATCAGGACTCAATTCATAAATTAGCTTCCAAGTTCTAAAGTCCACCATACTTATATTCCAAATTAATCCTTTTAAAATATGGTATACAACCGTTTATTTGCCTCATACGGTAACTAAAACACATTTGCTTTTTGATCAACAACAACAAACAAATCCCTTAAATGCATAAATCATGCAAATTTTTAAACAGGGAACAATAAACATTTTATAATACTCATAAATAATTTATAATGGAGAAAAATAATTGCAAATACTAAATCTATTCACAACAATGGCTCACAAGGAACCGAAGCCTACTCCTCAAAGCCAACAAATTCTTCGATTGACGTCCATTTGATCTAAAACTCTAAGAACGGGCCAATAATAACGTGTATGAGCTAACAATGTTATCAATTAACATAAATTAGCACTAAATTTCAAAATCCCCAATTATTCTAAACCTATGGTCCTAAAAACCCCAAATACTCCATTAACAACTAATAGAAAGCTTAGTAGGAGCTATAGAGTAATTTTGGGACTTACCCATTGCTCCAAAAGGAGGAGGGAAAGAGGAGAAGAACACAACAAATGCACCATTGCAGTGGGTTCTCCACCTAGAGAAGAGGGAGAAAGAACTGCCAACCACAAAGAAGAGAGAAAACAAGAGCAGAGAGGGAATGAGGTGCGTCGCTGGTGGCATCCCTATGGTGGCTGTGATGGTGGTTGGCAGCAGCTGGACACGAACAGAGGGAGAGAGGTGAGAGAGAGAGCGCATAGGAGAAAGGAAAAAAGAATGGAAGAAGAAGAAGACATGGGGTGAGGGGAGAAAAGAAAAGAAAAAGAAAGAAAAGAGGAAAGAGTGGAAAAGAAAGAAAAAGTGGATTCCACCCACTAACATTGTAACATCTAATATGTATTTAACTTAGCATATGTCAAACACAAATCTCATTTAATTTATTTTATTTTCCATACTGTGACAAGGATAAATTATTGGGTTATCACAACAAGGTTTATGTTTATTTTTAGTTTATTGTACTCACCATTAACTGTTATAAATATTATCAACTTTTTTTTTTGATAAATTAAATTATCAGGTCATCACAAAAGCTCAGCCTAATAATGTGTTTCATAAAATGTGTTTCATATTTCAATACAGGTTTTCTTCTGGACCCTGAGAAATGTAGTTTGCTGAATTTGCAAGAGAAACAAAGACTGGTCCATGAGATTGCTCGACTGTCAAAAGATGCCCCGAATATGCTTCGTTCCTTTACACGCAAAGAACTTCTAGAAATAATCTGTGCTGAATTAGGCAAAGAGAGGAAGTACACAGGATATACTAAGAGTCAAATGATAGAACACCTTCTTAAGATCATTTCCAAGAAACCTAAGTCACATGTTGTCCAAAACACTCTTGCCCATTCTCCTGCCAAAAGTTGTATTGGATCCAAAAGGAAAAAAGGACCTTCCTCTCAAGATCTACATCATGTTCCTTTGGGGAACAGTAAGGAGGAAATGGTGAAAATCTTATTGTGTCAGAATGTTGCATGCAGAGCTACATTGAATCCAGAAGATTCTTTCTGCAAAAGATGCTCTTGTTGTATTTGTCATCATTATGATGATAACAAGGATCCTAGTTTGTGGTTGACTTGCAGTTCTGATCATCCCAATGAGGAGTCATGTGGAATGTCATGCCATTTGCAATGTGCTTTGAGTAATCAAATGTCTGGCATTTTGAAGAGCAGTTGTGGTGTAAAGTTAGATGGAAGCTTCTCTTGTATTTCTTGTGGAAAAATTAACGAGTTAATGAGGTAAGAAGGTCATATTCTTTCTTTTTTACATCTATACACAAGTAAAGTATACTTAATTACTTACACTTATACAGTCATATTTGTTTAAACACACAAATTCCATTAGTTACTTGTCATATGTTCATATGTTATTGGGAAAACTCATGCACAAAAGAAATGTTATCACGAGAGTTAGCATTGGTTGCTCTGTTCCAGCTTGTAACTCCTTGTATAAAATTCGCTTGGCAACAATCCCACATAAATAGGTCATAGCATTTTTTCACCTGTGTACATGTGTATGGACTGTGACCAAGCAGTGTAATCTGAAATACCAGTGTGAACACAAACAATCATTGGAATAATGGAATGTGGCATGTACTATTAGGGATTGACTATAAAATTAATTTGAATGGATTATTTTGATCAGTTAGATTAGAACTTAAGATTGCATGGATTATGTTGGTAGTTAGATTAGAACTTAAGATTGCATGGATTATTTTGATCATAAACCAAGTTGCTAACAAATATTAACTCATTTAACTAAAATTATAATATACCCATAAATGTGCTTCATTTGCCACTCCCTCTCCCTGCCTGACCCTGTAGAGAGAGAGAGAGATGATGTACTTTTGCAACTTTTCATTAGAAGTGGCATTTGACTATTTTGAATGAACATTTGCATTTTACAGGACATGGCGAAAACAATTGTTGGTTGCCAAAGAAGCAAGAAGAGTGGATATACTCTCTTTGCGGATAACCTTGGCTCACAGAATTCTTATTGGAACAGAAGTATTCAAGGAAGTACAGAAGATTGTAGAAACTGCTCTCAAGTTATTGGACAATGAAGTGGGACCTCTGGATCATGTATGTGCAAGCATGACACGGGGTATTGTGAGCAGGCTCTCATGTGGTGCTGAGATTCAGAAGTTGTGCTTGAATGCAATTGAATGTTTTGATTCAAAATTTTCTGACCTCCTCTACAATTGTGTCGAAAAGAGAGATGCACCAAGTAAGTGGTTTTTTTTTTTTTTCGTATTTTTTGAAGTTCAGTTGATAGAGCTTAAAATTGCACAAGGCATAACCTGAAGTTATCTGATTTTCATTTTTATTACATTTTAGAACAGTAGTGAAAAAAATGAAAACAACCTTGATAGCTGTAACACAATATTATAGCAAATAGATACTAGGTTAGTTCTTGAAATTTTGGATCCAGAATTGCATTTATAAGTATGTTATTTGAACTAGAGACTAGAGTACTTAACTCTAACCAGAGACTTCATAGCTTCTTCAAAAAATGAGAAACTAAACTTGGGGGATGTAGAGGGGAACCGCATAATTTTTCTTTACTTTAATTAATGCGTATCGCAGAGATGGAAATTTAAATGGATATACCTTCCAATTCCTGTGATAGCATAAATTTATTGAGAGGAATGAGATTGCATCCTTTCTGTAGTATATGTTTGTATATGACATAATGTGGGCAGACACAGAAGTAAATTAATCTAACCATGAAATTAAATGGTTTTGATTTGACTGACATGGATTTCCCTTACCTTATTTTCAGCAGAAAAAAAATCTGTTAAGTGCTATCCCAACAAGCTATTATGAATAGTATTAAGTCCTTATTTTCATTTGCCCTACAAACACTCCATAGTGAGAAAATATCATCGGCATAAACAAAGCTTATTTGATTATATTTTCCTTTAAAAGTTAATTTTGCTTTTCAACTAACCTATACACTAATATGGCTTCTTGCAATTTCTTTTGGCAGCGTGCTCTATACGTTTCGAAGAGTTCCTTCCTACCTCAGTGGTCATTGTGCTTGAATATGAAGATAAACTTCTAAAGAACTTTCTAGGTTGCAGGCTTTGGCACCGAATATCAACAATGGACTACCCCGAACAACCTACCTTCATTGTTTTGAGGCCTGAGAAGAGATTCAAGTTAGAAAACCTGCATCCTTCAACTGAGTACTTTTGCAAGGCTTCTCTATTCAGCAGCATGGGGATTTTGGGCGCCGCTGAAGCTAAATGGGTTACGCCTTGTGAGCCCGCAAATTCTCTTTCCAATGTCATTAGGCGTGGTGGTGATCATTCAACATGGTCACCTCAGATAACCCCCATTGCAGCTATGTGCAAATATGCACAGGACAAGATTAAGCCAACAGCCGAAAATCATCAGGTTGAATCTGCCAACTCTCACATAAAGTTATCCTCTGGAGACAGCATCAGGGGCAGCTTCGAAGAGTTCCTCGCCAGGCCTCCATCAATTGGACCATTTTCACATAAGAATTTTGTTGCAGTCTCACCCACCACACCTTCCAAATCCAGTGAAATGAGGCAACTTAGTGCTTTTACTTCCAGGAATCGCTTGAAGGAACTCGACTACGAGCATTCGGTGAGGGTCGTCAAATGGTTAGAGCATCGCAGACACATCGATGAAACCTTCCGAATAAGGTTTCTCACGTGGTTCAGCCTCAAGGCTACACAGCAAGAGAGAAGAGTGGTCAGCGCTTTTGTTGATGCTTTGATGGATGACCCTGCAAGCTTAGCTGACCAGCTTATACACACTTTCTCGGACGAGATATGCTCCGAGCAAAAACCTTAGTGGGATGGATGAGTTAAGCCCATATGGCACTAGATATCTCCAGTTATCTGTAATTTGTGGGAGTTGTAAAGGGCATTCTGATGGGTTGCATTAGTTCTTGGTCTTTACCAATTAATTTTCGGTTTTGGATTGATCCACGGACTTGTTTGATACATATTACATATCCCATTCCAAAAGTGATCAAGCTCAAGGTTTTGAAAACTGAATGAGTTATTGGACTGGATTGTTGAACACAATGATAAAGTGGATCCTTCTTCTCTCACGTGAAAATTTTACATGATTTTATGATGCATAAATTTTTACCATTACGTTTTTCTTAAGACCTAGATTAAGGTCTACTTTTTTCAATCAATGGTGTAAATTTATACATAATGAAGTTGCATGAAATTTTCAAATGAGAGAATCCATTTAATTGCACAGCCTAATTGGAGGCAAGGCTGGTGGCCTGGTACTATGCCACGTTGCTTTTATGCTCGTAGTCTGAGCCCTTTTTCATTAAACACAGAACATTTTGTAACCAAAATTAGGGTTCCTGGTTTGAGCTGATTGATTCTTGGCCAGTTTAATGGATCTAGGGGCGGTTTTCAAACTACCAGTTTAATTGCCTTGCCATTTACGACCAGTAGTCCCATTTTCTATTCAATCGGTTCAATCAACCAGCTGAGTCTTATTTTTCCAAGAGTTATCCAGCTTGAAGTTCTCCTCAATCTTCATAGATTCGCCAGTTTATTCCCATAATGCCTTAATTATACTTAATAGTGATAAACCAAACGAGGGAACAACAGGGCTGTCTAATGTCAAAGAAAGACGTGAACGCCATGTTGTAGTTGGAGTGTAACTTTTAAGAAAAAATTATGCCGGAGGTTTAAATTTATAAAACATTTTCTAGGCCTAATCAGAACCATGTCACCTAAAAAATGCTTACTTTGTGGGTGGGGGTCTCAACTGCAGCAAGTTGCCTGTGCCGAGGCATTTAGACGTGATTTCACCACATGCATTCGTCTTTTTTTTTTTTTGTTTAGAAAAGACAGTGATTCATTGATCAGCTATCAAAGACAAAGTTTGATTACAACAAAAAAAAGTTGTTGAGAGATCCTGATAAAACATAAATTATGCTTAAGACTATATAGCCAATGAAAACTATAGTGATAGAAAACATATCAAACATCACATTACCAGTGAGTGATAATTTGATCTCATATCTTTTAAACCTTCTAACGATCATTTTGTTTAAATCATCAGATTATATTTGAATGGTTAAAATTTAATATATTAATTACTAAATAAATTTTATTAAATAATTTAATAAAATAAAAATATTTAAAATTACTAAATTGTCCTAATTATCTTGTCTATTTCCTTTCTAGTATCCTTCCAAACCACCATCATAGAACCACTGCCTTTGCTGCTCCCCCAACCTGTTGCTTCTGTTTGTGTATTTCGAACAATAGCCCTATCCTCAACTCTAATAATGCCGAGCTTTGCAATGCCTTACACAACAAGGACGATGACTATTTCTGGATCCATTCAATATTAAATTTTATAACTAAAAATACAAAAGAACATGGTAATAAAATTTACCAATTTCATCTTGTCTTGTTTTTGCCATCATAGATGATAGTTATGGTTGACCTCCATATGCACCATCAAATCTCCAGTTTGTGATTTGATTAAACCAAAGCAAAAATGAATAAAAAAGAAAATTAAAACATTGATTCCCCCACCTGGATTGCAACACAACTAGGGGAATCTAGTGTATTCGACGGTTACGAGGAAAGAAGGATGGGAGTTGGTGGTGGTAGCAGCCCTGGGATCTCCCAGCAATAGGTGGCATGGTTAAAGAGGGTTTGATTATGTAAACATCAAGCAAGTTTATTCACGATGGAGTGGTTGCAAATCCATGAGATGAATGCGCAATGGAAGCACTTAGACAGTGTAAGATTTCAAGGAAATAAAATATTATTTGAGGGTAATTTTGTAATTGGAAGGAAGATCATTATAAGGTCCAATAGATACGCAGGACCAAATTATCATCCACCGTATAACATATTAAAACATATTGACAATATCACATTACCCCCACAAATATACATAATAGCAAAGATGAGGACGTGAAATCTTTTATTTAGGTCATAAACGGAAGACCACGCTTAGTCACGTTGCATAGGTAGATATAAAGGAAAGCAAAACATCGCATTTGAACAATTCAAAAAACTAAAGTGCTGAACATGACATCCTACTTAGTAAATACTAGTAACCAATTCTGTGACACACATCAGATCCTCAAAGCCTTAGAATACAATCGAATGGAGTAGAAGAAGGCGTTCTACCTAAAAAAAAAAAAAAAAAGAGAGATCCAACCATCTTCCACTAACAGAGGCCACCAATTTAGCATCAGACACAAGCCCAATCTTTCAATTCCAAATGTATATGCAATTGCATGCTTATGATCCAGACATTCTGCCATCAGAAAAATATGCTGAATGTGGTATTAAACATACTACTACTCAATGGAAAGGTGGGACAAAGGAGGAAGAGAAAGAACAACTATCTTAAAAAAAGGGATCACCGGAAAACTTGGATAGAGGAGATAATGCACCTCCAGAGAAAAAAGAAGACTAAACTTAATGGGAAAGGAAAGGTTTGTTAAAAATTATAGGAATGGGAGATCCGAGGAGGAATGGAAATCAACTCTCTCAAATTATGTCTGATTCCCTATCTCACTAATCACTCTTTGCTACGTGAAAGATCAGTATTTGATAACATATAGAACTTAAAACGGTTAACAAATACATATTATATCTACTCCACACCTCAATAAATGATTGGTATATGAAAAACGATAGGAGATTTCTATATGTAGGAGGGGGGAAGTACACAAACGAGAATCTTTTGTGCCGAAATAATGTCCCTTTCATGTCTCATCAATCACTTCTTGTCATGTGAAAAACCAATAATATATATTTAGTAACTATTTTTAAATTTTGTTATTAAATGCTCATATTTAATGTAGTAAGAAGTGGATCAAGAAAATCGGCATGATTTAGAGACATGATTTCCGTCTAGCGTAGTTTTCACATACCTTCGCTGAAAAGATGTGTTTTTCAGCTTCTACTTTCTGGCCAAAATATGCATGGACCTCAAATCGACACTAGTATATGGTAAACGGTGGTTTTTTTTTTTTGGTTTAATTAATCCATTAATCACTATAGTTTCATTGAATTTTCAATTGGGTCCCTAAATTTTAAAAGTTTCCAATTGGGTCCCTATAATATATTAGATTTTTCAATCAAATCCCTGCCGTTATATAAATACAAAATATTCCATTTCCATCTCACTGTTCACATATGGCTGGGACCTAATTGAAAATTTTTATACACTATAAGGACTTAATTAAAAATTAGAGACCTGAAAAATAATTAAACCTTTAAAATATGCATTTTACTTTCTTTTAATGCATTTGATTATAGTAAAAAAAAATATCTACACATTGAGTGCTCAAAATAAGCAAAAGAAAAATTATTTTATTTATTTTTTCAAAATAATAAGTTCAAAAAGTATTATTTCTCTCCTAATAATATGATCAAATAAGTAAAAATATTTTTAAGTACTTATTATCAAGATAAAGTTTGATTTAATTTCTATCCTAATAACTACATTCAAATAGGTGATCCTGTAGAATAATTAAAAAATAATAAATTCTCATTATATTCAAATTTTATTATTATTACAACTTCTTTTAAAAGTATTTTTATTGAAAATAATTATCACAAAATATTAATAAATTCATGCAATACATGCATATTATTTCTAGTATTTTTAGTACAAACTATATTAAGGTTTTCGCTATTTGGAAAGAATGCAAGGGCACTCTTTTTCATTGGTTGTATTCATATATCCTGTTATGTATCAAAATGAAAGGCATTTCTATACCCATCACCTTATAAGTGAAGTTGTGGATGTATATTCTTATGTAAAGTTCAGATGATGATTTTGAAATAGCAATACTTATTAATTATAAAACATCATATTGTACATAACATTAAAAACACTAAAAAATACAATTTGTACTAAAACAACTATAAATAATATGCATGTGCTGTATGAATTTATTAATATTTTGTGATAATTATTTTCAACAAAAATACTTTTAAAAGAAGTTGTGATAATAATAAAATTTGAATATAATTATTAAGAGAGAAATTAAATAATACTTTATTTTGATAATAAGTACTTATAAATACTTTTACTTATTTGATCATATCATTAGGAGAGAAATAATACTTTTTTTAGTTATTATTTTGAAAAAATCAAATAAAATAACTTTCTTTTGCTTATTTTGAGCACTCAATGTGTAGATATTTTTTTTCACTTTAACCAAATGCATTAAAAGAAAGTAAAATGCATATTTGGAAGGTTTAATTATTCTTCAGATATCTAATTTTTAATTAAGTCCCAATAGGGTATAAGAATTTTCAATTAAGTCCCTGTCGTATGTGAATAGTAAGATGAAAATGGGATATTCTATTTTTTTATAACGGCAGGGACCTGATTGAAAAATGTAATACATTATAAGGGTCCAATTGAAAACTTTTAAAATGCAGGAATTCAATTAAAAATTCAGTGAAACTATAGGTACTGGTGAATTAATTAAACCTTTTTTTTTAACCCTTACTAGTGTGCGTTTATTTTAGAAATTGTTTATTAAAATAATGTTACTTTAGAACATTTTTCTAGCTCGTGGTCCTTTTTATTGGAAGGGGCCTCCTCTCTCTCTTACTCTCTCTTTCTCCCCCATACACACTTAAGACAACTCCATATACCAAAATGAAAAGAAAAGGAAAAATTAAAAAAGCAAAGCTGTATTAGACTACGTGACAACTCTGGGTAGAAAGCACAATCCATAGGACGTACATGCATGTTCTATAATTGGTTAATTGGTATTCAATAATCATTTCCATGTTTGACAAATTAAGCGTTACATATGAGATCTAATATATTTTCAAGATCATTATTAGTTTAGAACCAATTAATGGTATAAACGGATCAAATTGATTCAGGTTTAGGTGAAAAAGAATTACAAATCAACCATTTTTTATTGGTTTGATTTACTTCGACTCTAAAAAAAATTGACTGAATTGGAACTAATCAAATTTGGATTAGTTCGATTTGAATTGTTGGATAACAATTTTTTTTTTTCAATTTTCTGCTAAAGAATACCATAAATTTTAATTTCATAACAATGAAATATATATACAAAAAATCTCCAAATGTGATTAACAAAAATAATAAAGCACATACATGGGAGAACCTAATATGTGTTTCTACTTATGAAAGTTATTAGTTATCTCGTCTCTTTCCAAATTACCAAAGTAGTGCCGATAGTAATTAAGTATACGCATGGGAGAATCCGACAAGACCTTATTATGTTTACGCCACTTATTTAAATGAAAAGCTCATGAGTAAATTATAAATTATATAACTAATTTGCAATTTGATAAAAATAAATGATAAATAACACTTACTGAAATCCCAGTGGATGTAAGTATGCATAGTCAACGTCATATCCATGTAGTATATCATTAGCATCATCTACCTGTGAAGGGCCACAAATTTATATCCAAATCTAGAGAAAAATGCAAGTGCCTCCAATCTCATGCACCACATAGCTTGGAGCTTTGAAAAGCTCCTTTCAAATAAGATAGGGCTCCTCCAATAAGGCTAGAAACATCACATTAACATATAAAGCTAGGAATAATAAGTCTAGCCAATTTCATTTAACGAAAAATGAAAGATTAAAAGTAAAATTGGTATTGGTTAGGCCACTTGTTGACTAGTTTAAATTGGTCATGACCTTTTTTTATTTCAACTTTTGTGTTGTAATCGGATCGACTTAGGAACCGGCTTCTAGTTCAATCCATCAAACTGATCGATCCGTTCCAATTTTCAAAGGCAAGGGTTTACAAATAGACTTCAAGTTATGCTAGACTTTGAAATAGACTAGGCTTAGACTTAAAAAATAATAGATCATAGACCATACTCAGGAGAGAGTAGTAACAAAGGCTTAGCTGATTGAGAATGATTAAGAATAAAGCCTGATCTAACCTAACCTGTTTCTATCCTTAATAACATATGCAACAATTGGACTAAAGCACATACAGTTGCACCTTGACTTTGGATCAATTCGGGTAGTGTTACGTTTCTAAAAGAACGTTATTTATACTTGGTTTTGGGAATATCACACCTTTCTCCCGCAATCATGCAATAATATATCTATCTTATCATGCATATTTCAATATCTGCCCATATATGTAGTTAGATTCATACCGCTGCGTGTGCGCACCTTTATGTCATTTTTCTTCCTACAAAGCACTACTCCTGGCGACATTTGACATACTAATCCGAAAAAATAAATCCTGATGTGAATAGTTCATATAACTTTATTTTCATCATTAATTATCCCTTTCATGTGCTCTTTGATTAGATCATCTTCCTGATCACCGTAAAAACTAACATATAATCACGTTATGTTAAAGTTCCAACTGAGAAGACCGATTTCACACAGCACAAAAGAAAAGGGAATCTCTTGCCAGTGTGATGAAACAGGCCTGTTTCAAAACCACCCTATTTTCGTAAATAATCTCAAAAGTAACCCCAAATTGGCCAAGAAGCCATGGTATACAATTGGGTATCAACTAGTGATTTAGCTAAAACTAAAAATTGGCGCTTGCCACTACCTTAGCACATTTCCTAAAAACCTCTCAAGATGTTTGGTATATAGAACATGCACTAACACAAACGGTGGAATACTTGGCCTTCATCCATGCGATGACTTCTTATTTAACCTTGCAGTTTTGCCACTGATTGGACATCCTTTCACTTGGTTACATCATGATGGACCCTTCATTAGAGTCCCAGAAGCCATCATACATCATTATTTCCCGTAGTAACATCACAACAAATTCATGGGCCCTTGATGAAACTCCCAACCACCATCATACATTTTCTGCATCATTGGCAGCTTCATTGAATGCAGCAGCCAAGTACTCTGCAAGGCTTGGTTCAGGACCGGGCTTGACAGAAGCAGCAGACAATCCTTCCCTTTTAGCACTAACTGACTTTGAAGTCCATGGTTTTGAACTCCCAGGCGTATATAAAGGAGCGTCTGTTGCTTTCCATATTACAGGTTTCAAATGCCTCCATGGATCTTCAACCATGGACATCTTGCAAAACCGATCCTGACCAGAAGCTCGGTCCTCGTTAGACTGATGACCATGAGACCTTGATCCACGTCCAGTGCCCCGTCCTGAAACAGGGCTTCTGGTGTTGTGCAAGAAACCCCTGCCTCTCCCTGGGCTAGGACTGGGAGTGTTCCTGTATGCTGGAGGATTTGGACTGTGGCTAGGCCGGTGAATTATGCCCTGTCCAGAGTTATATAATGGAGTACAAGATGGTTCAAATCTAGGACTTGGATAAGTGCCGCAACCAGAGTTATAAAATGGAGCACCAGATGGTTTAAATCTAGGACTTGGAAAAGTACCACCACCAGAGTTATATAATGGAGCACCAGATGGTTCAAATCTAGGAGCTGGATATGTACCACCACCTGCTGGACGGAATGGTGAGTTATAGGAAGCAGGGCCTCTAGGTCCATTCCAAACTGGGTTTCTGTAGGGTGCTGGTGATACTTGAGTGGGAGAGGGGGTTAAATGTGGATTTGTTGGCTCTGTAATTTCAATTGATGAGAATTGTCAGAAAGAAAAAGGTAAAGGTAAATCTAGATGGTGATCAGTATATGTGAGAGAAACTCTAGGTAGCTAATAGAAAGACCGTAACAACACAATATAATACAATCACTCATAAAAGCAATGCTGCACATCTCAATTCTACAATTTCATAATAAGACCAGATAAACTTCTCATACATTAAAGAGCCGACCAAAGTTTTGGTCCTTGAAATATTGGGATTACATCAACTGAATCCTACAAAGATTATTAAAACTTAATCAATCTCTGAATTTGATTCAACCAAGTCCTTCTTTAGGCTAAATTGATATGATTTAACATAATCTAGAGGCTTAAGCTTCCTTGATTGAGTCAAACTTTATTGGTGTAATGAGATTGAGCCAATTTTAAAAATGTAGATTGCAGTCAATTGTTGCAACTAACTTTCTGAGAAGGTGAGAACTAAATCAATGTGAGCACAATATTTGAATGGGTAGAAAATTCACTTAGGTATCTGAAAGGGAAAAATAGTGGGGCTTTAGGGTGAGTAAAGCCCATATTCCAAAATGCAAGCATGTAATATGTGTAACATCAGCATGAGATAGGTATAGTTTCTCAACATTGCAAGAATCAACAACAACTCAGCTGGCCCACGATGCTTGATTAGATACTTGAAACTACCTAAAATCAATGGATGTCAATTTTAAGTAAAAATTTACAGATAGACACAACAGTACCTGTATGTGGTGATGAAAATCGTGCCACAGGAGAACTGGCAAAATTTGGAGGAGGGAAATAATCTGGTGCAGATTGGATATGGGTGGTGTTCCTTTTGTTAGAAGAGAATGCATTCATTGGATCCGTATAAAAGTCAAATCTTGGTGCGGCATATGATTTATCCTGTGAAGGGGTAGTTGAAGAAGCTTCAATCAGGGGATTTGAGAGAAGACCCGGTATCCCAGAACTTTCGACACCACCAGAAACTTCAGCTAGATCTGCCTGCATGCGCATTTCTTTCAATCTTTTCTTTCTTTGCTCTGAATCCTCCATGTCACATAACCTAAGAATAAAAAGAAGCAATTAAAGCCACAAATCATGATATGGAATTATAGATAACAGCCATTACACATCTGTCACAAACAGCAACTGTAAACTGTGCTCCTAGACAGCATGATAGCAGCAAAAACAAAAGCAAACAACTTCCCATTGCTCATACTCTTTTCATTGTTCATTTATTTAACTTTACAAAGTAACTGATGACAAACTGTTAATTTTGAAGGTAAGTAGTAATCATTCTAGATATTGAATCAACAAACCCATTTCCTATTTCAGAAAATGCCGAAGACAACATACAGAAAATAAGAAATTGTTCATTCCCAAACACTGGAAATGAAACCACAAAAAGGTTCTAATTTTTTGTTCCAAAAAATACGAAACAACGCAAGCCAACATGTAAAAGCTAAATTTTTTTTTTTTCTGTATGGTTGAAATATATATATTGAAAATATGGAAGATAGCTAGTTTACAACAAAATTATGATACATTTGACTTGTGGTTGTCTCAGTAAAAATTAACAAAAACAGTCAAAAAAATTCATGAGTGGCATAGTGCAAGAAAGAACCAAATTATCATGACAAGAAACAAAAACAAAAATTAAAGATTACATTTCAGAGCCCTAAATATCAAATACAGAACCGTAAATAACTACAAGAAAACAAACAAGGTGGGTTTTATAAAACAACCAAAATCTGATGTATAATTAGAGAAAATTATGAACCCGACAACACGAAAGGTTAAGTGTTCGGAGTAAGAAGATGAGGTTAGTTAGCTGAAGATGAAGAAGAAAAACAATAATGAGAGGAATTTGAAGGAGGGAAAGAAACAAGTCAGGCGAAGAAGAAGAGAAAAAACCTAGTTATTGAAGAAATAAATCAAATGCAATTCGGAAGAAACAGCACAACATTCAAAGGAAAATTAGAGATACCCAACAATTAATTTGATTAAATGGGATATTTTTAAAAACAAAAAAATCAACCTTAGAGTTGTGGTGGTTGATTAGGGTAGGGGATCTGTGAGCAATAAGGTCAAGGTGAAGAACGCAGTCGCAGTCGCAGTCGCAGCCACAGCCTGTGGTTGTGAGACGGCGGTCGCGCGGAAGGGAAGGCGGTGGCAAGGAAGATGGCCAGGTGCTGATGAGGCTGAAAACGGCTTGTGCACGCTGGCTATGTACGCGGCTGTCGTGTTTTTGAGTGTGGCCGCGGAGGGAACCGATAAAAAGCCCTATTGACGCAGATTTATGAGAGCAATATTGTTATATGTAGTCTCATTTTATGGATCATTGTGGAAACATACTTTTATATATGAGTTGATGTTCATTTTAGTCCCTCACTTTTTATTATTGAGTCATTTTAGTCCCTAACTTTTAAAATGAGTCAAATTAGTCCCTAACATTACAAAATGTGAGTCATTTTTGTCCTTAACCCAATTGTAGTTAATTTCTATCAATTAAATGATGATTAATAACATTAAGTGATACCTTGACATACCATATGTCATCTAAAGTAGAATATATTTTAGAATGGCTTATTTTGATGTTTAAAATTATACAAAATAAGTCATTTAAATATTAATTATACATTTTAAATTGACTCATTTTGTATAATTTTAGATACCAAAATAAATTATTTTAAACTTTATTCTAGTTTAAATGACACATAGTATGATAATATATAACTTAATGTTACATATCATCATCTAATTGATAAAATATTAAATAAAAGTGGAATAAGGGACTAATTTGACTCATATTTTGTAATATTGGGGACTGATTTGACTCGTTTTAAAAGTCAGGGACTAAAATGACTCATGAGTGAAAAGTCAGGGACTAAAATGAGTATTAACTCTTTATATATTATTAGATAAAATATAGAACCTAAATTAAATGAGATTCACATTTCATTTTACAATAGAATGTGTTGGTACAATATCATATAAATGATGAGTACAACTAACATTTCTCTATCAAGAATGCTTTAGAAGGGTAGATTACTTTATGTTATGATTAGAAGAATGAAAATAAAGGAAGTGGTAACAAAAGAAAAGATTAATGTTAAGTGACTATTGTTTAGAAGTGATTTTAGAAAAAGGAGTGGCATGGCTAAAAAAGGATGATCTGGTCTTCTCTTGTCACTCAAAACCAAGCTTTTTTAACTCTCAAAGTTGGGGATTAATAAGGGAATGAAAGCAACTTCCAAACAAGTGAGTAACATAGTCTCTTCCACTCTGCTCATTACCTTTTTCTTCCATTCCATTATTGGTCATTCATTCCATCATCTATAAAACTTTCAATCATAGTCGCAAGTGTAAGGGGGTTTGGTTTAAGAAAATAATTTCCCTCCATTACAAAATATCTGTTAAATTTGGATAAACATGGATATTACGAAAGGTGATAAATAATATGGTAATAGAGTATTGCTATGCAAAATAATGATATATGGACTAATATATCCTAATGATCATTAATTGCATAGCACATCAAACAGTTGAAAATGAAATAGTATACTAATGATCATTACTTACTTAGAGATACTATTGAAACAAAAAAAAACTACCTTATTAAAATATAAAATTGACAAATATTTTGAAAGATAACTTTGCCTAAAAGTGGACAGATATTTTGAAAGGGATGAAGTGATTTTTAATTTTTATTTTATTTTATGTTTTTAATTTGTTTATTGTTTTCATAATTTTACGAAGGAAATATTAAAAGTCCATTTGGTGAGCATGAAATTGAATATTGAAATTGAAATTGGACACTCCAATTTCAGTTTTTATGTTTGAAATAATATATATAAGAATTTAATTTTGATGCACGAATAATGTAAAAATATTTTACACCGTTTTCCAATTAAAATATTGTGGATATAAAAGTCAACTATCATGCCTTATGTGGCAATGTATGATTAAATAATTATGTGAAAATATTTTACATTATCAGTGTATATCAATTAAATTCTCTATATAATTGAAACTATGGTTCTACAATCTAATTCCATGGAATTCAAAAACAACTAAAATGGATTATTCTTAATTCTTAACATATATAATATGAATTGGTAATTCTAAAAATTCTCAAATATATTACAATTCTTTATTAAAATCTATATAATAATTTTTTCTCATTTATTTTCTAACAAATATATTACAATTCTTTAACAAATATGATCATAAAATTAAGATTCTAAGTCAATTCTAATTCTAGAAGAATTGGAATTGAAAATGAAATTATATGTTACAATTACAATTCTAATGTCCAACAAACACCAAAAATTAAAAATTTGATTTTGTAGGTTTTACTATTTCCTTCAATAAATCTTGAAAAATAGGAAACTAACTAAAGACATGAAATGAAAAGTGGAAAATCTTTTCTAAAACCAACTGCATGCTTTTAGGTTTGGCAAATGACACTCAATCGACTAGTAGTTACTCGTTGCTCCTAATCCATTCAGTCAAGTTTTGAACCAATCCACCCACCCTACGATAAGATAGGTTAGGATAAATTTTTATTTGCACCCAAAGCATCACCGATATAGGCTTTATATCTAATCTATTTATACATAAAAGTTAGATAGTACTATGCTCAGAGTTGTCATTTGTCACTCAATGAGCAAAAATTTTCATGCCCAAAATTGCACCAACAAAACTATCAAATGTCGAAACCTTACAACAAAATCTAAAGCTTTTGTGTGGCTTGATAATTAGAGATGTCAAATGGGCCAGCCCACTCCTATTTGGCCCTAGCCCATGTGAGTCAAGGCCAAAAAGCCCACAAATACAAAAAGCTCATAGGGCCACAAGCCCATGTGGGCGTTGTGGACCAGGGCCAGCCCATGGGCTAGCCCACTTATAAAAATTTAAAAATTTATCAATGCTTTAAAATGAGTTGACCTATGGGTTAGCTCACCTATGGGCTAGCCTCAACCCACCTATAAGTTAACTTTAGCCTACATGGAATAACTCAAAAAAAAAATTTTGATTTTGATTTTTTTTTAAATGAATTAGAGAAGTTCTAGATTATGTGTATGGATCACAAGACTAATAGACTATGAATCTATGCCATTATATTTAGACAATTTTTTTTTCTATGCCAAACATTCTATAGGCTAAAACCATTATTCTTCTTCTTGTGGTGTGCAATAGCCCATGGTTGACAAATCCCATAGAAATTTGTACAATTATACAATTACACTGGTTTAATTGAAATCACATAGAATTGTTCAAATTCTTTTCTTGTTCAAGAAAAGAAATTATCTAAGTATAAAGTAGTTTATTATTGCAATTTACTCTTAACAAAATAAAATTGGATATTTAAAAATTAAAATAGAAAAATGTATTTGTTAGTGTGATTGGTTATTAGTTACCACTAATTAAAAGTATATCAAAATGCAAAATTTAAATACAAATAAAAAAACAAATTTTAATATTGTCAAATAATTTCTAATGTCTATTAAAAAAATCAAAAGAAACCATAAGTCCATATTTCAATAAACTCTTAGAGCCCAACAACTGAAAATCTCAAATATACTACGCGTCTAGTGATGTTTACTCTTTTGATATACAAATAATTAAAGTTACTCTTGGTGACGAATTTTGATATTCTTGTGAGGCAAATGCTAGTCGTTTCATGTAAGAAAAGAAAAGTATAGTATAAATAATTATTTTTTATTTTTTTTATTAATTTTTAATATTTTATTCTTAGGTGATTTATGTGGTATCCTTATGCACTTCAAGAATATCGGTATCTTATAATTATTTATGGCTAAGATTATGCCATATATTACATTAAACTAATTTATTAAAATATATAAAATCAAAGATTTAATCACAATCATCTAAATCAAATAGCATATCAGTATTGTTATTATAAAACTTTTTCAATCAAATATGTGAGAGTAAAACACCAACTAATCTTTGTCAACACCAAAGTCACCTTTTAGTTTCTCTTCTATCACCAAAATTAAAATGCTATCCTTCTGTACGTTCACCTTTCAAGGGGGTGGTTGTGGGAGAGGTTTTGGAATTCTTAGAAGATGCAGATGATGTTGGAAGAGAATAAAGAGGGCACGTCGAGTTTCTCGGGAGTTTACTTTGGAGTATGACGTAATAACGGGGGGAAGGAGCAGAGCAAAATGGCTGTTTGGGTGGCAGCAAAGGATACATGGTGTAGGCTGGCCCATGAATTGCCTGCTCCCAGCCCATGCATTTAGGTGGGTCATATAGGCTAGGGCCATGAGGGCCAACTAAAGATGTGGGATGTGGCTGGATAGGGGCCAAATGAAGGGGGTTGGGGGCTAGCCTTTAGGCTGTGGGTCATTTTGATAGTACTATTGATAATGAGATTCCTGCTTTTATATGGCTCAAGGTGTGTCCGCCACATGGTTTATGTTTGGTGTGTACGCAGGACTCAAGAAAAAGCCAGAGACAATGCACAATTGCGTATTAAAAATCCCTAATTACAAGTCAGAAAAAAAAAATTGGAACGCCAACAACAACCAATATAGATGATCATTCAATAAGGCAACAGAGGAATTGAAGCATGACACTGCAAATTTGGAGCATGCTGCTTGGGATAGCTTATGGCAAAAGGAACTGCTGGGTTGTTAACCGCAAAGACGCCCTTGGTGTCGTTAAGGAGGAGGTAATCTCCAACATAGTAATGGTGGGCACGACAGGAAATCTGTGGTATACCAATGGTGTTAAGGGTTTTCTGACGATTTCAAATTATGCCGATAGGTACGGGCCATCAGTTTTTTGGTCGTCGATAGAATTTTACCGACGAATAAGCGTACCAATCGGTAATTTTCTACGAGTTTACTGATGGGATAAACAATGAAGACCAGTTGATTTAACTGCATTAAAGGCATAACTGGGTTCGTTAGATAAATAATATTACCGACGGTATCTGTCAATTTTACCAAGGGTTTACCAACATGTTATTTTTTTAAAAAAGATACATAATTTGAAAAAGACAATTTATTTTGAACAAGTTAGCCTGTCAGTAAAGTTTTAATAAAAAAAATTTATAACTTATTGCATTATCGTGTGTAGCTCATCTATATAAACTATGGATTATTTGGTATTTTTTATTTTTTATTTAAATAAAAATTTAACTACATTTAAAGTGATATTAATTGAGAAAATAATAAAATAATAATAAATAAATAAACAAAGTATCATAATAAAATAAACATAAAGTGGGATAAATGTAAAAAAAATCCAAAATGAAATGAAAAAAGAGAAGAAGATAAAAACTAGCTAAACTCCTCGTTGTTGGTAGCATTGTCATTGCTAGACCCATCGAAGTCATCTGTGCCATCATACAGTGAGGAGCCTTAAAAAATGGAGGGCACTGACATCTGGGGGAGCTTCTTCTTATCAAAGCTAGAGGATCCTGAAGCCTGCATGTCCTTGAAGAAACCCATCACATTAGCAGTGATCTTATGCATCCTCTTGAATTTACTCTTTTTTTTCTTATCCTTCTCCTACTACTGCTGCTCCATGGACAACTTAAGTTGTTGGATCTGTAAGCTCTTGCTCCATTGCTGCTCACCCTACTACTTACTCCTAAAGCTGCTGAAGGAGTTATGCATGTTGTTCCAACTACTACTGGATAAGTACAGTCTGTTGTTGTAGCTCTTGGTTAAGGGCATGCACATGATCCCTTAGAGAATCATCCCCAGTAGCAGACCCAGTGGCAGAGACTGGGGATCTACTATTAGGGTAGTACCTCATCCTATATATGCAACCTCTGTGAGGGCCGCTAACCACTTGGGCCCAATCATCCTTCTCGTTTGGAGGAGGAAGGATATCAACATCGAGCCCAGCCTCAACCACCTAGGTCTGGTATTAGGTCTATGCCTGCTCCCATAAGTTTATAAACTCACGCTACAAAGAAAAAAAAAAGATAAAACATATTGTCAGTAATAATTATGAAATAAATGAAAAAAGTAATAAAAATTAAGTAGAAAAAGGTTCAAATTCAAACTTACATAAGTGGTTTCAGAGCCAGACCTCTCGAATTTCCCCTTGTTCACCCTTTGCGGTGTGGGCTCCCAAAACAGCCTTCCTTAGGTTAAAGGGCGGTTTAACTCCCTCGACTGCACAGATATGTACAATAAGCATATTATTTGCTACAATTCAAATATAGTAAATTAACATTTAATAATATTAAAAGCAGAAAGATTAAATATTTACCAGACGCTTATGGGTCCCCTCTTGTGTGCAACCCATAAGTATGTAGCGACCTTCCTTTCAGTGATACACGATTTGTCTTCCTCTTGTCGGACTTATCCTTCAGAGTTGGGTCTGAGGCCTAGTAGCATCATAGCTCACTGAGGGTGGCGTCATTCAGCCACGAGCTATTCATATGGCTTTTGCGGACATCATGGAACATGCCTCGCAATCGCTTGGAGGATCTAATCCTCAAAGCCTCCTTAATAGCAGCCTTGTGCTCAGGTAGAATGTAGAATGCCCTCTGCATACACAAAACTCATAATACATAAGTAATCATAAGCATATACATAATATAAACATATTTTAACAAAAGTGAATAAATCAAAGAATTACCTTCCACTCCTGCCACCACATCTCTTTGACATATCTTGAGATGTCAGTCCAAGTAGGCCATGAGTAGTTATACCTACTCTGTATAGCCTTTGTGATTCGATTGTGACCCTCAACAAAAGGATCAAAGATATTACATAGATGAACTAAATTAAAAACAATGAAAATATTTTAAATATCGTATGCAATAAAAAATTAAAATGTCATAGAAAACATGTTTAAACTTACTTGCCTTTAGCGTCTGGCCTAATTGGGGGAAGCAATCTACCATTAGGTCCAAGTGGCCTACTATTTAGGTAGTGGGGCCTCGTATTGAAGTTCTGTGTCTGTGACCCACCCTAGGAAGTAGGAGTTTGATGAGATATGGGGCTATGAGTAAGGGCAGTGGTAGGGCTAGGGGAGGGGTCATTGCTGCAGATAGGTTGTGAGTGGGAATAAGGCAGAAGTAGGGGGCTAGCATACCCAGGAATGGGTATCATCCAAAAAGGAGGGATGGAGATGGCAGGGACAGAGGTGGAGGTAGTGGAAGGGGAGGTGGTAGGAGGGGCAGTGATGGAGGCGGTAGTGGGTAAACCGACCTTTCGAGGTAATGTTCAACAATACTCCTAGATTGCAATGGTGATCTTTATTTCTTGAATGGAGCTCTAGCGACAGCGAACAGTGGCAATGAAGGGCGGCGATGGCGGTAGAGAGAAGAGAGAGAGAAAGAAAGAGAAGAGAGAAGAGAGAGAAACATGGAGGAGAAATGCAAAAGAAGAAGGTGTGGTTTTAAAATATCTGCAGGTTATGTGAAACGGTGTGTTTCACATCTCACTTATTATTGAAAGGCTTATCGACGATTATGTGAGAATTCCAAGAGTTGCGTGGCAACGTACTAAATTTTCGAAAACCCATCAGTAGGTTTAATACAAATTAAAAAAGATATTGAAAAGAAAAAAAAATATTTTTAATAAACAGTCGGTAAACTCTTTGGTAATTTAGGGAAAATAATTAAATAAAATAAATTATCAAACACTCGTCAGAAAGCACCGGCGCCATGTGGCCTGCATTCATGTACCAACGTGTTGCCGACCAGCAAAGAATTACTATTGAACCAATCGGTAAACCCGTCGACACACCTATCAAAAATTGCGCACATCATATGACCCACAATGGCGCCATTAGCTATCGATGAGTTTATCAATGGTTTGTTGTGTAAATTAATTATCACAAGTTAATAATTAAAAAAATGTAAAATTTGTTCAAAAACCTTATCTACGGGTTCATATCCGTTTGTAATTTCCATCGATTTCCCACGGATTTCTTGTAGTGGGAGAAAATGAGCATGGTGATGAGCCGGGCAAGATTTGACAACGATAAGCACACTAAGGCATCAATCAGTAATTGGGCTTGTGAAATGGTCAAGGTGTCGATTTGAAGGAAAGCAGTGGTTGCATGACCTGAAACACAAGCTTGCAACGATGAAGGTGGATGGTGGTCGAGGTTGAAGCGCCATAAGACATTCAGGCACTTGAAAGTGCTAAAGACATTGAAACTAATGAGATCTCAATAAACTATGTCTTTACAGGAAAAGATGGAACTAAAGAGAAATTATTGTCGACAATATATATGCATATAATGTAATGATAAATATTAGGCATGAAAACAAGGATTTTGAAACAAAAGTCATCAAAGAGATGATACATGGAAATGATTGGCCAAAATTGAAAGAACTCTTCTAGGTTGAACTTGACTCACTTGTAAAATGTGGAGTCTTTAAAGTTGTGGCCCGAATACCTAGATGGTGTAAAACATGCTAGACAAAAATGAGTATCTGAATGAGAAAAATGAAGTTATGAATTGATAATACATCCATGATATGCTCTAAATTTTTTATGTTCTTGAATATATATTATATATTTTTTGTTTTGATTTTATCATGTTATTAGGATCTATTAGGTAGCGAAAATGCAAGAAATAAAAAATTAAACCTTCTCTCACTAGAAGTAACAACACATTGACACAAGAAGAAAAATAACATAAATGAAACAACACACAAAATTTAATGCGACTTGGTCCATTTGACCTACATCATTGTCATTGATAGCTTCTAAAAACTACTCATATAATGCATCACTCCCACTATTAGAGGATGCAAAACAAAACAACCAAATGTCTTATTTATAAGCCAAACCTCTTATGAGGCTTTTGCTCTTTCTCTAAATGGGATTTTGGGTTAGATCCCAACAAATCCTCCCCTTAAGTCAAAGTCATGCTAAAAGTTGCCTTCAACAATTGTCTCCACAAACATTCTTCTTGCAAAATACTTATATTTTTTGCGTAATCAATGGTGCAAACAAAATTCATACCTACTCCATTCAATTGTATGACCATTGCTCATGATACAAGCCACTTGACTCCCATATTGCTAATAAGACTTTTGACACAAGCTCTTTTTACTTGTCTCGACACTGCTCACAAAACACACTGCCTGACCTCCACATTGCCATGAAGACTTTCTACACAAAGTACACCACAGATGAATCTTAAAACAAAGGGTCTATTTGGTTTGATGTTTCTAGTTTCCAGTTTTCAATTTTTTCAGTTTTTCCTTCACAAAAACTGAAAACTGAAAACTGGAAACAGCAAATCAAACAGGCCCTAACTATTCTCTCCTAATTTTTTTTACCAAAACCAACCAACACAAAACATTGACTCTGGTACCACTTGATGGGTAGTAAAAGTGTAAAAAATACAAGAACTCTTTCTTACTAGAGGCAACAATGCAAAAAGAAAAACTAACATAAAGGAGACGACACACAACATTTAACATGACTTGGTCCCTCCAATCTACATCCATAACCCCTATAAGGAGTACCAAAATATTTCATTGTTCATAATTTTTGCACCATTCATGTTACAAACTATCCTTGCAAAAGATTACACCTCATAGGCAACTCCTAAAAACCACCCATATAATGGACCACTAAGCGAAAAGCCTTCCCTAACTCTAATACCACTTGTTTGGTGGGTTTTATTTTGTATTTCTTTTGTTTACCCAATAAGTGGTATTAGAGTTAGGAAAAGGCTTCCATTGAGGGGTAGCGCATTGTGTTGGGCCTCACACCTAAGGGGTAAAATGTTGGAATTTCAAGTGTAAGAGATGAAGTCTTACATTAGTTGAGAATAGATTAAATGAAGAATATACAAAAAGAGAGGATCCTTAGACTAATTGCATTAAAGTTTTTGGTCAAGATGTGGTGTTCAACCTGCTTGTGTAATTTCCTCATTTATAAAGAAATTTATGATTGTGGTTATAATATGTAAGTTGTTTATTGAGACTCCTAAAGAAATTTTCATAGTCATATAAAATCTAAAGGAAAAGTTGAGATGAAATATTTGCCTTGGCCTGTTGATCAAGTATTTAACAAATGAATTTTTTTTTTGAGTCAAATAACTTACATAACAAAAACTCTTATAAGATTTTATATGGATAAATTACATATATTTTCTATTAGTAAATTTGTAAGAAGCATGATATTTATCAAGTCTACATAGAGATAGAAATCAAATAAGCTGTTTATTTTTATGGGGAGATGCAACCATATTATGGAAATGTATGAAACAAACTATAGCCACTATTGGTTCAAATCATGCATTGATATTGAAATATATATTGCAAGTGAATGTTCTAGCTAGGGACAATGGATCAATATATTCAAGTGTCATATGAATTATCTTATATGGAGAAACTCCAACTACTCCATATGTGGACAACGTGCCATGCATAACTTCGCTAATTGAAGAGAATATTCAAAGTAGATGAAAAAAAGTACACTTATATACCCAAAAAAAAAAAGGAATGCATTTCCTCAAATTCTTCTTCAAACATGATCGTCTAAACACAAGGAGCAATTAACTACCCACAAATTCATTCAAGTGATTATGTCAACTCCTTTAGAGAAACCGGTTTACAAAAATCAGAATAAACTAATTCTGGGATTTTAAATGATACTTTAAGAGAATAGATATATTGCTCTCCCCCCTCCCCCTCAATTAAGGTTTTTAGCTCGCTAGGTTTTTCTTTAATACATTTTTTAAAGAGTCAATTCCTCTTAAGCCTTATCAAAGAATTATATTTGTCCGTGACCCTCTAAAAACCCATTCCATTTGACAAAATCACCCAAATGCTTTTGTTTCTATTAACAAAAATAAATTTTTAGGGGCTTTTCTATTAAAAAAAATGATTTACTAGGGCTAAATGGTGGTTTTACAAATGCCAATCTAGCACAAAACACAACACGTAATCCTTTTCCCATAGTGTAGATGACATTTGAATGAAGTTATCAAATGAAATAGATTTTTGAATAGTTGCAAATATAATTTCTCTAAATAATAATTTTATTAGCAATCTTTTGGGACTAAAATTGTGAACGCCGGTGTATAATCAAAATTGAGAAGTGTAATGTAATGACTCGTATTTTAGTATTGTTGTGATAAAATAATTAAATGTGGAGAATCTATAGGGATTTTGAAAATTCCGATAAACACAGTTATGATCATAACAATATGAGGATTCTGTTAAAAAAAATAATAATTTAATATTATTAACAATTCAATATAATAATATTTAAATCAGGGATATAGAATGAAATACTATAATTGGTACAAAGGCATAGAAAAAATAAGGATAAGGTAAATAAATATTTTTAGCCCAATAAAATTATTTGGGTATCAATCGGGTACCAAAATGGTAATTACCGGTATACCGAAACATTGAAATTGATATAAATAATAAATAATATCATATCCTAGATAATTTTTATAACTAGACAATCTAATAAATATAGACGTTTCTAATACTGATACAAGGAAAATCGATTCAGAAATATTTACTTCCTTACTTTCTCTCCAAGTAAGGCTTTTCTATATAAATAAAAAATTGGAAAAGACACCATTTTCCCTTGGCTTTTTTCTGGACAGTAACCACGCTCCTTTCTTCTTCCTCCATCTTCTTCAAGTTTTTCTTCTTGAAACACCATGAAAGCTCCAAGCTCTTGAAGGATACACTTGGGTTAATCCTTAAACTAGTTCAAGAACGCTTCATCTACATCAAACTCAAGACAAAACTATGTTTTTCATCCTCAAATCTGTCCTAATAGCAGTATATATGGTGCCGAAAAATGGGTTTGAACTTTAAATTAGAGAAGGAAAAAAACTAGAGAATGATTTGACAAAAAGCTTAGAGAAAGGTAGGAAAAATTCTAGTCTATTGCTTTGTGATTGTTTGGCTAATTTGCTAATATAAACTCTTGAAATATGTATGAAATTATGTTGATGAAATCTGGAATTTATTTTCAAGATGCAAATATATGAGCTTCATAGATGTAAAAGATTCCATAGATGAATGTTTTGTGAATTTATTGAATTGATGTAACAGATTTACTAAGTAATCAAAGAGATTTTTAATTCTTTAAAAAGATTTAGATATCTGGAAATTTTTTGAGAATATTACTAGAAATATCTTTGAAAAATATGAAAGATTGGTATTTTGAAGTATAATGCTAAGGTTTCGTGAAAAGGATAAGATTTTGACCTATAGAAGAAAACCTCTAAAATCTAAGTAAGACACTTGGTTTAAATTTCTGAATGTTTTAAGAAGTACTAAGTAAGACATCCTATAAGTTTCTGCCATGATTAAATCTCATAAAATATTAATAGATTTTGCAGAAAAATCTCATAAAAAGCTTAGTTGTTTTCTTTTAGAAATTTTCATAAAAAGTTTAGCAGATTTTCTAATAAATTAAAGAGAATTTTTGTAGAGAAGTTTTATAAGAATTCAAGAGATTTTAAACAAAATGTTTCATAAGAAATTAAGAGATTTTAAACAGATTATCTCATAAGAAGTTAGGAGATTTTTAAAACAGAAAATCTCATAAGGATTAAGAAGATTCTGAAGAGAATATCTCATAAAAAATTCAAGAGATTTTAAAGAGAAGAGTCTCATAGAAATTCAGGAGACTTAACAAAAAAAATCTCAAAAGAGTTTAGGGGAATCTCAAGAGAAAAGTCTTACAATAATTCAGGAAACTTAACAGAGAAAATCTCATAAGAGTTAAAGAGATTTCAAGGAAATCTCAAGGCAAAAGTATGAGAAATATAACTATTAAGATGAAATTTTACTTAATAATTATAAGATTTTCTAAGCAAATATTAAAGATTCTTATGAGAAGAGAAAACTTAAGAAAACAAGCCTTATTTAATATCAATTGCTTGATTGTAAGCTCATGGATTCAAGTTGTGATCTATATTAAGTTATAGTATGAGGTACTACAACAAAGTGAACTATAGCAAGTTATAACATGAGGTGTTACAACATTATGAGGAAAGTAATGTATTGAGAATAGCATGTTATTGTGATCTATATCAGGATGTAGTACGAGATACTCATCAAGTGAATTACATCAAGATGTAACACTTCGTGTTACATCACAGGCAATACATCAGATGTGAAGTATACCATGAATCCTATGAGTTCTAGTGTCAAGCTTAAAGTTATTAATAAGCATATGATAAAGAAGAATTAAAACAAACAAACTAAATATTAGATAAACAATCAGAATGAGAGGGATTCTAAGACTGTATAAGTATGAGACTATACAGTTAAGGATGACTTCTACTCATAATATTATGTTAGATAAAATATTTAATGAATCCAATGCTTTTATTCTTCAGTACAAGTGTACTTATAATATTATGTTAAATAAGAAAAGGAATAAGTAAAGCTAATTATTTTAGAAGACATCAAAGACACTTTAATTATTTTAAATTCTATGTCATATGTCACTATGTAGTAGACTAGTGTTTTTCCTATTGGGAATATTTAATTCTCATTTTTGTTGTTATCATTTTTTTTATGGATTACGAGGGTGGTGATTATTTATGGAGATCCTTAACTTGTATTTGTATCACGGTCCAGACCTTTTGATGAACCAATGATAGGACATTTTAGTCAGTATTTTTATTTTCTTTTAGTGAATTTTGAGCAGTACCCTACTAGACTAGAGGGTTTCTACGTGACCTATGGTAAGAGTTTGACATAGTTATGGTTACTATTGACTCATCATTAGATGATAAAATTATGTATTATTGATATATTGTTTATGTTCAAAGTTAGCGACTTTTGGAAAAAGTGGTTTATGTTTTTCTCAACAGCTGGCTCATATTTAAATATTATATATACACATATAAGGTTAAGTAAAAATAACAAGCAACAACTACTTACTATAAGGTTATAGTTTGAGCATAACTTTATGGTAAGAAGGGTGTTACGTGTAAGCTTATTATTTTGGGTAAAATACACTTATTCTCTTAAGGTGTTAAGAAATGACACTCAACCCTATTCGTTTAAAAACCTACACTTCACCCCATTTTACTAAGGAAATATTTGGTATATTTTCTTTCATATTTTTTTTTTATAAATTATACTTAAATAATAAAAATAATTATAGAATAAGTAATAAATTTAATTTTTATGTATTGCTTTCATGTTGTTTTGTCTACAACATATTAAATAAACATATCTACCATAATCGCTTTTGTATATTAAAATGATAGATAATTTTGAAATTTAGAATTAATTACTTATTTTAATTAAAATTTAATACTAAATATTTTAAATAAATAATAAATTAAAATTAATTAAATATTGAAATTAATATTAAAATAAAAAATTTTATTCTTAGCTTTTAATATAATTTTTAATATTACTTATGAATTTAGTTTCTATGAACTGATAGTATAAAATAGTTTTAATAGTGAACTGATAAAAATTAAAAAAGTTGTCAAATTTAGTAAAAAATTATCTACCAATTTTTTTATTTTATGTCATCAGTGCATTGAAATTAAATTCATTATTTATTTTATAATTGTTTTTTATGATTTATTATATAATTTATAAAAAAATCCAATCATGCATAGAAGCTAAATAGGGTGGAATGTTGGTTTTTTTCAAATAAATAGGGTGAAATGTCATTTCTCGATACCTCAACGGGATAAGTGTATTTTATGCTATTATTTTTTATAAAGTTTTGCCAAGTAAGGTGTCAAAAATGGAGTAAAGGTTCACTTTGATGTCTGAAATTATAAGCGTGCTTCACTTTAATCTCTTTTAAAATTAACTCTTTAGTTCCAAAAATTTCATATTGTATGTCATGTTAATTCGTGGTCAAACAAATATTAGTCAACCATTACTTTTTTATGACGTATCATCCCACATGGCATGCCAACGTGACATAAAATCAAAATATGCTCAGATTAGTCCTTGAAATTTTCAAATCTGTCAAAATAGTCCCCTAAAATTTCATAAAATATGTCAAAAAAGTCTCAAATTCCAAATATCTCCTCTTTTGGTTCATAAAATTTAAATTACCAGTAATTCTTAAATCCACTTATTTCTCTCTTATATTCACACCTTATCTAAATAGTCCAAATTTTTAAATATCTTAAAGATAATTAAGAGCGTGATTAGTCTAAATTTGAGACATTCTATGTTTGGCTAATAGAATTAATTTATTAGCTATTATATTACACTTTTGGAATAAATTGAGTTTAAAAATGTGCAAATTTGGATGCTAAGCAAATATTATATTATTAAGTGTGGATGAAGTTCACTAAAGGGTTATTTGAAACATTTTAGTTGCAATTTGGGAAGAAATTTGGTATCAAAAGAATCTGATATGTAAAGAAAAAAAAACTCTACCCTATGTTAAATGTACTCGCAAACCATATCAGATATGAGGAGCTTTAATTGCGCTTAAGTAGAGGATCATGTCCCTCATTATTCAACTAGTAGTGGATCGTAAGGAACCATTGCCTCTTAGGGCGTACAAGTGAATAATGATGGTGCAACATTCATTGATCAAGATGCATATGGATTGAGCTATTATTCGCAATTGGCATGGTAGGTTTGTTGTAGTGAAGATGAGGAATCATTTTAGGGATGTTGATACAAATAGGGCAAATCCAATTATATTGATTTAGAATAGCACATTCATGCTTCCTTCCCCTCCCAACATGTCCTCGTCTTTACAGGGGATTAAATTGTTTGTCACTCATGCAACAATAGTAACTTGTTGGTGATACATTCTCGTCTTATCGTTATTCTATGTGAGAAAGATCTTTGTCCAAGTAGACTGTGGAGATAAGATAGAAATAAGTGAGTTTAACAAATATTGCTAATTTAGAATTTGTGAAACAAAATAAGAGAAATTTGGGGATTGAGGACTTTTTTGGTACATTTTAGAAAATTTCAAAAACTGTTTTGACACATTTAGAAATTTTAGGGGGCTATTTTGAATCTATTTTAATTTTATGCCAAGTTAGTATGCCTCCTGGTATATCAAATGAGATCAATATGACACGTCATCGATATGTGGTATACATAACATGCCACATTAGTAAAAGTAACAGCTGACTAATATTTATTTGATCAGAAATTAAAGTGACCTACTTACAAAATAAAATTTCAAGGATTAGAGATTCAATTATAAAATCTTAAAGATTAAATTGAAATATGCTTATAATTCATTCACAACGTATTTGATAAACCCTCAGAATTCAATTCTACAAGGAATTGAATTCAATTTCCTTTTTGGAAATAATTTAACCCAAAGAATTCAAATCATGTGAGAATTGAATTCCATAAAAAGCTCCCAAAGTAAATAAGACCCAAGTGGGTTTGATTTGTTGTTGGATTTGTGCTGGGTTTCGCGAGGGGTGATGGTGAGGCCCCGAAAGGCATGACGGAGCGATGGTTTTACGAAGGCACGAAGTCGTAGTGGTCAGAGTGGAGGCTGGCGGAACTCGCAGTTGTTGTGCACGATGAGCAGGGAAGAGCGGCACCACCGCGGCGATGGCTTTCGTGCAAAGGTGGCACAAGACGATGGGGATAGAGGAAGGGTGCACACATGGAGGTGACAGGGGAAGAAGGGGGTTTGTCGATCTGTGTTCCAAGCGGTGGTGATGATGGGTGGCGGGGAGTAGAAAGAGAGGAGACCATGACGGTAGGCAGCACAGGCAGCGGTCTCCTCCTCCTCTTTTTTACTTAAGTAACCCCAATTCTTTATAGGGAAACACTGTCAAAGAATTGATTGATGAAGGATAAAATGGTAAAAATAAACAAATCAATTTATTTTTAGATATATTCCAAATTAAAAAATTCAATTCAATTATTTTATTTATTAATTCATTTTAAACATAAAAATTGGATCCAATTCCCGATAAAACTCAATTCATGATAGAATTCAATTCAATTGAATCCTTAAAAACTTTCCAATCGCGCTCTCAGGGATCAAAGTGAATGAAGAATGGCAAGGAGATCTAGATTTCGGAAATCTACCTTGAAGGCTTGGCGGCTGACTCCATCACAACCTCAGCGGACTTCTCAATGCATCACAACTCAGATCAGATCAGCGAATAACAGCTGCGCTTACTAAATCATTGGCCATACAGTATACTTGTTTGAAAGAAAAAAAAAATGCACGGCCGTCCTCGCAAAGCATTGAAGGAAGAAGACGCGGCAGCTCTATCCGCCAAAGCCGAGAAGCTCCGTTTCCTTCAATCCCACTTCCTTGCCAATCACCAGAATCGCATGTTCGTCCCTCATTATTATTATTATTATTATTATTATTATTACTACTATTCAAAACCAATAACCTCGAATTCTGATGCTACATTCGCTCCCTTTTCTAGTTACTGTTTTTTTTTTTGGTTCCACTCAATTCGAATTGGATTAAAAGAATAATTTCAAACAGATACACGAAGGAGGCGCTAGAAGAAAACGCCAAGTTGCTGGAGAACAATCCAGAGTGGCACACTGCTTGGAATTACAGAAAGCTCGCCGTTGAACACTTGCTCTCTGGTTCACACTCTGATCCTGACTCAGTCAAATCTGTCCTCGATGAAGAGCTCAGGGTGGTGCGTTCTTTGTTTAGGTTTCAATTAAATAAATAAATGAAGTAAAGTACAATCAATTGGTTTCAGTTTAATATACTGAAGAGGAAGTTTTTTTTTTGGTTTTGTTATGTGATTTGGGTGCTGAGGTTTTAGGTGGAGAATGCGTTGAGGAAGAATTTCAAGTCGTACGGTGCGTGGCACCACCGGAAATGGGTACTGAGCAAGGGTCATTCGTCAATAGATAATGAGTTGCGCCTTCTGGATGCTTTCCAGAAGGCCGATCCTCGCAATTTCCATGCCTGGAACTACAGAAGGTTAAATTGCTGCTTCCATTTTGTGTCTTTGTTTTTGTTCCCTTTAGTTTAGGGCAAATGTTGAGAAATTAAACTAGAAATTATAAAATTGTAAGTACAAACATTTATTATTATGAGAGTGCTAAAGGCATTTAACACTTGATTATGTAAGTAATTATGCAATTTGCAAGATCTTTTTGGTAAGTTGGTGCCTCATTTTTTTGTTCTTTTTACTTGGGGTCTGTGGTGCTTCTTCCAGGTTTGTTGCTGCGCTGATGAAGAGATCTGATGTGGATGAGTTGAAGTACACAGAGGAAGTGATAGGGGCGAATTTTAGCAATTACTCTGCATGGCATAATCGTAGGTATGGATATTACTGATCATCTGAAAGTTTTTAATCGTTTGAATCAAGCCATGTATTTTAGCAAGCGCCCGTTAAATTTGTTAGTAGTATCTGTTTGGCTTGTCAGTTGCATAGAAGTTTTATCTTTCAGCACTTGTAAAATTTCCATGAAACTACTTTCCATGTGTGTGCCTGTGTGGGTGTGTGAAAAAGGATGAAATGAAACTGCAGCTTGCTAACATTTTGGGTTAAACAACTAACAAGATTGGTTCGATCACTCATTTGTTTTAAACATAACCCCCTCTAGTGCCACATAGAAGAGCCATCCTATCTGAACATAAACATGGCTATTTCCAAAAATCATTGAATGGTCATCATATGTGATCGTATGCTATGGAATCACATTTATCAATGAAATGTAAGTGGGACTGTGGGAGGTATTTCAACAGTGTAGAGAAGTCTCCGAGTGTGTGTTATCTTTCATTTGGCAATTTTTTGTTCAAGTTTTCATTTTCCCCCTCAAATCTGCAGTTACTTTTGTGATTGTGTTTCACTGGACAAAGTGTAATTCTTGATGAATTTATTTTATTAATACATTCACCATTGGGAATTTTTCAGTATCCTTTTGTCTAATTTGCTGAAGAGAAAGGCTGAAGGGTATTTCCCTAAAGAAAACATTTTGGAAGAGGAATATGAGCTTGTCCACAATGCTATTTTTACTGATCCAGATGATCAAAGTGGTTGGTTTTATCATCTTTGGCTTATTGATCAAACAGTGAAAGTTGATGCTCCTCTACTTGTTTCATCTTGGCCTTCCCATGGATCTAATATAACTCTACAGGGAAACAAATGCCTTCATGGTTCTGGTTCATCTTTGTTAAATTGTACACTACCAGACATTGGAGCACTTCCACTCATTCTTTACTTCAACCAACCTGTTGAAGGCATCAACTCTTCCACAGTAACTGTTAAATCTGAACTTTTGAATGGAGATTTTGTTTGGAAGCCACTTTCAACAAACAACTCAAATAAGGCTCAAGTTTGGGTTACATATCTGAACATTGGAAGTTTGGAGGTCCAACTTTCAAAAACATATGCAGTAGAGATCAGCCTTGGTCATTCTAAGGGTATTGTATCTTCAAGTGGATATCACTATGGTCATCCTTCCCAAATTGCCTTTAAACTGTGTATACAGACTGCCCATACAGAGCCTGTTGAACAAGAAGGTGGAAAAATGACTTCATGGAAGGATAATGATTTTAAAAAAATTGAGCGTTTTAAGGAATCCGAACCCATGGTTTCAGCCGATCAAGTAACTAGTGAGAATGACCCTATTCTAACAACTTCCAGTTGGGGTGCAGAGGCAATTGCTAATGAAATAACTAAATTTCAGGATTTATTGTCAGTGATAGACTGGTAAGACTGATTCATGAAATAGATGATTTTGTGGTTTGAAATGCCACCTTGTAAGTTCTTCTTTTTTACCTTTTTTTTTTTCCTGATTATTATGCCTTACTGCATTTTGTAGTAAAATTGGAAAGCTTACACTCGCTAGACTGTTGACTGCTCTTGATTCGATATCATCTCCACATGCTAAAAGTATGCTTCATGCTGAAGAAATTCTTCAACTTTATGATGCTCTGATGAGTTTGGATCCAACACATTATCTGTACTACAAGGATGAGCGTAGTCTGGTACTACTTTGTCAGGTAATTTACTTTTTTTTTTTCCTTTCTCTTTTTGGTATTAGATGTCCATGACAGCATGGTTCCCAACTGTTTCTGTTGTTATTAATAAGGATGTCATGTATGAATCTCAATCAATGTGTATTACCAGTCTGTGACAATAAGAATAAATATAGGAGCTTTCATTTCATATACACATTAGTACTCTTAATTTGTTTTTTGCAAATGGGCATGTTTACTTGGCTATTTTCTGTTTACATTATATTATCATTTAAAACAGAACATATGACCAAATGTGTTTGATTAGGTCTAACTTCCTGGAAATGGTAGAGATATTTAACAAAATTAGCTGAAATTAGGAAATGCCATAAAGATGTGTCCTCTCGAAATGTGTTGGCTCATATAATTATCTGATCTTTTTGTCTGCATCTCTCCTCTCCTTTTTGCATCAGCCTTCTGTTGCTTCTTTGTATTGATTCCACTTTTGCATTCTTGGTCACCTCAATGACGAAATTACAGTATAAGCTTTCTGAGAAACCCAATAGATGGTAACAATGTTGAAATTTTTCAGCCTTTTTTATTTTTCAAATGAAACACACCTATCTCTTTTTTGTGTACTCTGTCCCTTCTTCCTGTCCCTAGTGACCAAGCCTTCCGAAGTCTGTTTTCCATGTTGACCAAATAGGCTAATATCATACTTGGAAGTGATGTTATGCCTTCCCAAATCTGTGTTATCCAAGTGGCCTCAATGAACTCAAGAGGGGGGTGAATTAAGTTCACAAACTTTTTTTTTTGAAAACCACTCTAAAGCCTTTTTACAAAAAGTATGAGGAAATGAATGAAAACCTTGTTAAAAAGATGAGTATGCAAGCAAAGAGAACTAACAATAAGAAATAAACTTGCAATAATCTTAAAGAGATAAGGGAAGAGAGATTGCAAACTTGGTTTATACTGGTTCGGTCACCTTTGTGGCCTACATACAGTTCTCTCAAACAAACCGCTTGAGAGTTCCACTAACTTCAATTCCTTTACAATCAAAGAGCACTCCTAGACTCGGGATCCCTCATCCTTGTGTTTGAGTCTCTAAGAACCAAGAAATACCACACTCTTGTTCCTCCAAGGGATACCCCACCCTTGTTCACAAACTTGATTAAACGAAAAGAGTATAACAATTCACTCTCTGAATAGAGTAGATGTTACAAATTGAAGTCCTATAAGGTTTTTCAAGAATAAGACAATTTGACCAAGTATTGATCAAAAGATTGAGACGTGAGAATGATTGTTCAAATGATCTTTGAAGTATTTTTTTTTTTGTGTTATAAAATGTGTTAAACAATGGTATTTATAGAAAACAAATCGTGTGAGCCGTTGAGGATTAACCCCAAGAGATGTGTCTCTTCAAAACACACCTATTGGTGTATTTTGGGGTCTGGTAATCGATTACAATGACTGGTAATCGATTACATAGTTCAAATTTTGAAAAACTGGCAATGGTCACTTGCTGGTAATCGATTAAAATGGGTATGTAATCGATTACAAGTGTGAAAATTTGAATTCTAGGCATATTAGCAGCCTAGTAATCGATTACACTGAGTGGTAATCGATTACAATAGTTCCAGAACTTCAAATATTAAAGTTTTAACACACTTTTAAAACTCTTGTTCATTCTAAAACATTTTAAACATTTATTCAATTATTTCCTTTGAAACCATAATTATATTTTCATAAACCAAAACTAAGTTTTCCATTAAAAACAATTGAATTATTCTAAATTAAGTTTTTCTTAAAATCAAACTTATTTCTTAAATTAAAACTTGATTAACTTGAAAGATGGCCAATTAAACTTATCAAAAGAAACCTTTTAACAAAGTGATCTAAATCCTAATTCTAACCATTTAACCTTGATCACTTGCTTGTTCATCTTCAAGACTTTCCATGCTATTTGCCTCCATTCTTTTTGTCATTTGCTTGGCTCATTGACATCATCAAAACCATCATCAAGATCTACAAAATAGCATTCACAATCTGAAGCGCATGTTAGGCAATCCAAATGTTGGTCATCCACTATGCCATTTGGTGCCAACTGCCAAATTTGATACTAATTTCGATATATGTATATTGCATTGTGAATTTCAATTTGCAAGTTTACAGCTAGCTTTATGTTTTTGCAAATTGCCAGGCCAGTTGTCAACGAATTTTAAATATATTTTGACTCTGATTTGGTGATTCTTCAGATAACTTCAGCTCCGGAGTCTTTGCTACCATACTGCCACTGCAAAAAAGATGCAACAGAGATAGTTGGTTGTTATATCTGTCTCAGATTACAAAACCTTTCATTGTCGCGAGTGGGGTCTGTAGAGAATTTATTGTGGGTTCAAATGTTGGACCTTAGCCACAACGAACTTCGATCAATTGAAGGTATAACTTCCATGTATTTAATTTTTTCTCTTGAACTTCACAATAACTTGATTCTGTATTGCATATGAAAAGTGGTAATGGTAACAAACAAAATTGAAAACAAGAGTGCATGTAGGGATTTTCAAAGTTGAGCCCGGGAAGGTTGTTTCTAATCCGTAGCTTTGTCAAAAGTATTAGGCTTTTTCTTTATTGTTTCCTTTTTGATAGAAAAGTCAAACTATTGGGTTTTATCCTCGGCTATGCACTTCTGGGAGGTATAGCTTTTGATTATTTGACGTTGTACCTAAAGTGGAAAGAAAATATCTCATCCATACTGAATGTTTTGACAGGATTGGAGGCCATGCAACTTCTATCTTGTTTGAATTTGAGTCACAATAAATTGGGTAGTTTTACTGCTCTGGGGCCTCTCAGACTGCTTAAGTCACTTAAAGTGTTGAATATCTCCTACAATGAGATAGGCTCACACTCTATTGACACAAGAAGATACCTATGCTCCTCTCCTTTGTCTCATACTGAAGAATTTCCGTGGGACCGTTTTGAGATTTTTACAGACAGCATTAGTGCCACAAAATTTTGGGAGGCTTTCTTGATATTTCAGAGTTTGAACTTGACAGAGTTAGACATTAAAGGAAATGCAGTTGCTGATGAGAACTTCAGGTCTTTTCTTGTTAAGGTTTTGCCTGCGCTCAAGTGGCTTGATGGTGAGGACTTGTCTTGACCTATGAGGTCTTCATGGATGATTTTTTACTTTCTGCTACAATGTAACATTTTCTTCAAGATTATTCACGCATCGGGTGTACTTTATACCCTGATAAATTGCAGGTTCTTTTTTCTCGTCAGGTTCTAGTAGTTACAATTAAACAAAGTATAGATGTGACATTTTTTACTATATAATATACATCTTTAATGAGTGATATATAGCCCTTTATTCCTTTTTCACTTCCTTGGGGTGGTTTGTTCGAATCAAATGGGTGAACATAAGCTTTGACATTCTAATCCAAGGAAAGCCCTTCCTCGACAGGAGGGGTGAAGTGGGAAAGGCCTTGGGTGAGTTGGACACTTACCCCGACACGACATCTTTGAAAGGTCAGTTTGGTCATCTTAACAACAGAAGCAAAATATTCAAAAATAAATTCCACATGGAAAACTATGCACGGAATTATCATCCCAAGTATTAATATATGGTTAAGGGTACTAAAGCTGCTAAAATTAGTTTAAAATTTCATTGCAATCAATATAATTTTAATAGTACCAAAAAAATATGAAATGATTGAGGATATTAAAATAAGCAAGTTTGGAAACTTTTTGTAGGTCTAATGTCTTGAAAACACACTTATTTCCCAATATTAAAGTTTCTTTTTCTTTTTTCTCCTGATAAGAATAAAAGCTGAAACCAACCAAAAGATGGTGAGCAGCAGTACACAAGTTAAGAGTTCAGAGGGGAAATAAAAGCACTGCAAGAAAAACAAACAAACCCACAAAATCAAAGGCAATAGAAGATACCAAGATAAAAAGAAATTCAAAAGAGAGCTAGAACAGGTTCCATCCCTAATCCTTTTGGCATTGCCATTAAGATTAGGAATCGAAATTGCAGAATGTTAATCTACTCATAGACTGTGCATATTGGTTCTGCCATCGTGAGCACCAATTTGTCACAGAACACACCATCGGCCTGTGAGTGCTATCAAAATCCCCTGCAGTATAGGACGCATGCAAGTCTTTTTGTTCCCATATTAACGAGAACACCATGCTACCAAGTACCAACAAAGCATCTTCATCGCAAGAGTAGTAGCATAAGAACTATGTGGGAACACACAACTCCAAGCTTCCATATCATACATGTGACAAAGCAATACTTCAAGCTTGCCACAACCTCCTCACAAGATTTAAATCATGTGTAAGTTAACGAGGTTGAAAGGGGAAATACACACACAAAGCTTTTGTCCGATAGTCTAATCTTGATGTTTTGCGTTTCCATATCCCAGTTAGGCTTGAAACCTTAAAAAATCATCCTAAACCACCAAATAGACCAACACACCACACATGAGAGAGAACCATTTTTTCTTTATCAAAGCCTTTGAGAGGGCATGCAAAATAAAAAATCAAAATGACCCTGAAAGTCGAATGTTTATATATGGTGAGCGCATCCATCCATTGCTCCTGAGTCGTCTTTTCATAGCATTTTCTTCCCATATCGTAAATCTTTCTCCATTTATTTTCCATTGGCCAACAAAATGGAATGGACTCGAACGACTCGATCATCCACCCAATTGGTCTATGGAAATTTAAGTTTAGATAGAGCATGGTAACCTGCAAAGGGAAAGGAGATTCATTAAAGATCCACACCGTCAGGGGTTCTTTTCCTTTGCTTTCTCCCTCTGTTCCATGGATTACCCATGAGTCACGACTTGCATCGCAATCTGCTTATTTTTGTAGGGCTCCACATTTTTTCTGACCATCCCCTACGACACTTTTAGCATCTGGTTGTCTTCTTAGAATGTGTGGCAAACTTAAAAACTTTTAAAATAAATCGACACTTGTCCTTGAAAATTTTTTATTTTAATACTTTAGTTCTTAAAAGATTAAATATATATACACTTTAATCCTCAAAAAAATTTAATATTATAACTCATTAATACCTTAATAGAAAAACTTTATAAACAGTAGTTTTAAACGATTAAATACATAGACTTTAGTCCTCAAAAAATTATAGTATAACTCATTAATCCCTTAATTGAAAAACTACATAAAACTTAGTTTTTAAAAGATTATATGAATACACTTTAATTCTAAAACATTCCATGTTATAATATGCCAATCTCTTAAGTGTAACATCCCTCTTTTGAAAATAATAATAATAAAATAAAATAAAATAGTTTGTATGTAATAATTTTAAGTCATATATCATATTCAAATATTTTATTTGTCTTATTTAATAATTTTACATCTACATCCATTTTAATATTAGACTAAAATTTTAAAATATAGATATTAACTGTTTAAAGTAAGACTACAAATCAATAGCAATAAACTCAAACTACATTATATTAATTTGATAATAAAATGTATTAAGAATAATAAATAATAATATGTTAAGTGTTAATAATTAGATGTATAATTTTTACACAAAAAAAGGGCGGTAGCATATTGATGGAAGAGAGAGAACATGAGTGAAAGTCAAAGAGAGAAAAGACATAGAGAGAGTTAACATAAAGGAAAGAAAAAGAGTGAAAAAAAAAAGAAGCAGTGCAAACTTATTATGGGTGGATACATAGTTTTATTTTTGCGTCAATTTAAACGTAGGAAATGAATTATTTTATGTAAAAAAAAAAACTATAGCCACAGTTATTATTACTCACATTTATATTATTATTTTATATTATAAATGCTCATTATTATTTATTATTTTTCATATTTATTGATGATTATGGACTTGAAAATTGATTAAAATAATACTAAAATGATTCTCTTCTCTCCCCATCGGTCCAGTGCGGACTACTGCCTCTCCGGTTTCTCCTTAATTATAAAGATTCCCTTCTCTCTTTACCGATCCCGTCGGTTCACCGCGCTCTGATTTCTTTTTATCATTTAATTATAAATATTCTCTTCTACCAGTCCAGTGCGGATTACCGCCACTCTGGTTTCTTTCTTTATTTTAATGTTTCTTTACATTTATGTGATTTGTTATTTAATTCAAGTTAGTTAAATATTCCCTTTTATTTATGTTGTTATCTGTTATACATTAATTTATCATTCTTCTATTTTAGAATTTATCATACTATTTATATAATATTAATTTGAGTTGTCAATATTTATATTAATAATTAAATTGGCAACTCTATGGATTAATAAATTTTATTAAGACATAAATTTATTTGGTCCAATTTATTTATGCATGAATTCATAAATGTTATGCATTTGTGTTTCACTATTTAAATTCTTGATTAATTTATGAGCTCTTGTTATGGATTAACTGTATAAATTCTTTATCATGAAATTATGTACAATAACTATTAAATTAATTTTAAAAAAAGAATAAGATTGATTAAAGTTTGCCGCTAACTACTGATAAGGCAGAGGGATACATATAAGATCCTTTTATGTTACCCACCTCGGTTAGAATGACATAAAAGTCTTGCTTTATTGTCAGGATGTAAAGAATAAAGAATGTGAATTCCCAAAGATAAAGTATTCAACTATGTGTGAGATAAGTAAACAAACGAAAGAGAAATTAAAGTAAAGAAATCACAAATTTGATAAGATATATAGCATATTTTATGATAACCGATTATGTTCATATAATGTTATTGTAACCATGTGTATTTTCTGTACAGACATGGCTGAAACCAACTATAGTTCAATTATTTTAAAACCATTCACTTCCTATTGAGAATTTTCTTAAATTCTCATTTTTCTCTATTTTATTTCTGGTGGTTTCAGATTAGCCGAGTAGCGTTGAATGGAAGGCAGCTGCTAGAAATTTATTGACTTATGTTTAATTAATGTGTGATTTTATGTTGCAAATTTAAGAAAAATTCAGTTTATATCTACTGACATTAAATTGTTATGCTAGAATCTTATGCTTGTAATCTTTTCACTTAATGTTAACCATTCTGTAACACCCATTTATACATAAGCTAATAACTATTAACATTAAGTAAAAAGATTACAAGTATAAGGTTCTAGCATGATAACTTAATGTCATTAGATACAAACTGAATTTTTCTGAAATTTGCAACATAAAATCACACATTAATTAAATATAAGTCCATAAATTTCTAGCAGCTGCCTTCCATTTAGCGTTATTCGGCTAATTTGAAACCACTAGAAATAAAATAAATAAAAATGAAAATTTAAGAAAATTCTAAGTAGGAAATGAATACTTTTAAAATAGTTGAACTATGGTTGGTTTCAGCCGTGTCTGCACGGAAACTACACATGGTTACAATAACATTATATGAACATAATCGGTTATCATAAAATATGCTATGTAGAATATGTCATGAACATCTTATTAAATTTGTGATTTCTTTACTTTAATTTCTCTTTCATTTGTTTACTTGTCTCACGCATAGTTGAATACCTTATCTTTAGGAATTCTCATTCTTTATTCTTTACATCGTGACGACAAAGCAAGACTTTTATGTCATTCTAACCGAAGCAGGTAAGATAAAGGATCTTATGTGTATCTCTCTGCCTTATTAGTAGTTAACGGCAAATTTTAATCAATCTTATTCTTTTTTAAAATTAATTTAATAGTTATTGTGCATAATTTTATGATAAGGAATTTATACAATTAATCCATAATAAGAGCTCATAAATTAATCAACAATTTAAATAGTGAAACACAAATGCAAAACATTTATGAATTCATGCATAAATAAATTCGACCAAATAAATTTGCCTTAATCAAATTTATTAACCCATATAGAGTTGCCGCTTTAATTATTAATATAAATATTGACAACTCAAATTAATATTATATAAATAGCATGATAAATTCTAAAATAGAATAATGATAAATTAATGTATAACAGATAACAACATAAATAAAAAGGAATATTCAACTAACTTGAATTAAATAACAAATCGCATAAATGTAAAGAAACATTAAAATAAAGAAAGAAATCGGAGCGACAATAATCCACACTGGACCGGTGGGGAGAGAAGAGAATATTTATAATTAAGTGATAAAAAGAAACCGAAGCGCGGTGAACCGACGGGACCAGTAAAGAGAGAAGAGAATATTTATAATTAAGTAATAAAAAGAAATTGTAGCGCGATGAACCGATAAGACTGGTAAAGAGAAAAGGGAATCGTTATAATTAAGAAGAAACCAGAGCAGTGATAGTCTGCACTGGACTCGTGGGGAGAGAAGAGAATCATTTTAGTATTATTTCAATCAATTTTCAAGTTCATAATC
This sequence comes from Dalbergia cultrata, assembly GCA_031216105.1. Lineage (NCBI taxonomy): Eukaryota > Viridiplantae > Streptophyta > Magnoliopsida > Fabales > Fabaceae > Dalbergia > Dalbergia cultrata. The sequence continues at coordinate 40,346,899 of CM062352.1, forward strand.
ATCAATAAATATGGAATAATAATAATAATAATAATAAATAACAATGAGTATTTATAATATAAAATAACAGTATAAAAATAAATAATAATAATAATAACTATAGTCATAGTTTTATTTTGCATAAAATAATTCATTTTTTACCTTTAAATTGAAGCATATGAAACTATGTATTTACACAATAATTTGCACTGCTTCATTTTTTTTTTCTTTTTTTTTTTCCTTCTCTTTTTCTTTCCTTTACGTTATCTCTCTCTCTCTTTTTTTCTCTTCTCTCACTCTCTTTCACTTTCACTCACTTCCTCACGTTCTCTCTCCCAATGCACAGCCAACAGCAAATTCATTGCTGTGGGTAATTGCGGTGCTCAATGTGCCGCCTCCCTTTTTTTTTTTAATAAAAATTATACATTTAATTATTAACACTTAATATATTATTACTTATTATTCTTAATACATTTTATCCTTAACTTAGTACAATATATTTTAAGTTTATTACTATCAATTTATAGTCTTACTTTAAACAATTAATATCTGTATTTTAAAATTTTAGTCTAATATTAAAATGGATGTTGATGTAAAATTATTAAGTAAGATCAATAAAATATTTGAATTTGATGCATGACTTAAAATTACTATACACAAATTATTTTATTTTATTATTATTATTATTATTTTAAAAAGAGGGATGTTACATTAAGTACTAAAAGAAAAAGTATATAAATGTTCATAAAAAATTAATATATTATAAGCCGATTTTTTTTTTTTTGGATTGAAGATTAATATGTTTAAAGCTTAATCTTCCAAGGGCTAATAAGTTGAAAAATAATGTTTCAAGGATTAATATGCACGTGATCTTTACATTACAAGAATTAATGGCTATGAGATTTTTTAGTACTAAAATTTATAAATTTAATTTTTTAAGAACTAAGTGTTAGAACTTAGATTTACTTGAGCTTTTAATATTAAAAATAAACCGATACTACTGATGTGAGGGTTTAATTACAGCTACGTAAAGTTGAAAAGCAAACCAGCCTTGTTCACCGACTTAACATTAGTATAGACTGCACTGCAATATGATAAACAAAGACATTCTTTTTTAAAATTTAACCATGAATGGTATTACAACTTATAATAGAAGTGTTTCAAATATTATTACAACATCTGCTCGATTGGCGCCCCATACAATTGACCTTCACAACCAACAACTATGTGCATATATACATATATACCGTACGTAATAGGTATAGTCAGATAAGTGTCAATATGAGACAAGTTTCATGATATAAGATACAGTAATAATGGTAAAAATGCCAAGAACAAATGAATACAGTTAGGCTTTCTCAAGTCATATAAACTTCTACACAAGTACTCACTCTGTGCTTGAATAATTGTTCAGTTTTATATGTGTTCTGAAATTAAGAAAATGATTTGAAAATTTTTGAAGTTAGGCAAAATTAAAAGTGATTTATTGAAATGTTATCATTTCCTTTTAATAATTTAACTTTTCTTTTCTCATTCACTATATCTCTCTCTTCCTCTAATAACATTTAACAACAAGGGTATTATTGAAAAAAATAATTAACTACTTCAATTTTTGAAATGAAAAATTATTAAAGGATGGTGCAAGTAAAAATCTATTGTTCATTGATCAGGATTCAAGTCTAGTGAGAAAAGGGATTGTTGTTGTTGTTGAACAGAATTTTTGAGGCTGCAGAATTTAGGTGAACTCAAAAATACTATCATCTTAATGGATCCTGTAAATGGTACTGATCCCTAAACCATTACACTCTCCATAATGTTTCCATAGGAGACAGCAACCTCACTACACACACTCCCGAGTCGAATCATCGTTGGATCACCAATACATGATACTAAAACTGATCTAAATTTAAGCAAATTGTGGCCTTAATAAAAGTGCAATAATTAGCATAAACAATAAAGTTACTCGTTAAAATGTCGCAATCATATCAAGGTCTTCCCACTTTATCAAAGCAAGAAGTACATACTGATCTAACAATCTACCATTTCAGAGCTCATATCATTGTAAACAATTCTCACATCTCACATATCTAAACCCTGCCATTATTACACATCTCGTGCAAACTTGGAATTACAAATCTATCAACAAATTTAACATGTAGTAAAATTAACTTATTTTATATTCAAAATAGTTAACAATCAAAAGTTCACCGAAAGAACCAGATAAAAAAAAATATTCAGCTAAAGGAAAAAATAATCATTATTCCTTCACAAATAATCAGATCCAAGCATGCTTGCTTTTGATTCGATAAAATCCTCACTTTCGTCTTTAAAACATAAGTGTCAGTTAAATTAGTTATCAATTTAGAATATTCGCTAAGTCCATATTAAAGACTAATTTAACTAATAAAGATACAGTGTTACAGACTGATTTGACAAACAATATATATTAAGAACCAATTTTACTAGGAAATAAAATATAAAAAACTTACTTTAATGTCTGACTTAAATGAAAGTTGACAAAATTTCAACGGTTATGCTTATGCTGTGTAAAAGCCAAAATTGGAATTTATTTTTTTTTTTACGCATTGAAAACATAAAATTTTATTTTTTTCATGAAAAATCTTTCACTTAAACATGAGGGTATGTGCCATTGAAAAATGCCCATAGGTCACTCATGAGCAAAACTCAAATTTGAACATCAAACTTTTAATATTTGGGGAAAAAAAGTAGTTTTTTTTTTCCTTCTCAAAACCGCTTAGCAGACCCACAAACAAACTCCAATTATAACCTGTCTAGGATCGAAGATAGCCTGATTAGCTCAAACACACATTCAATAACCAATCAATTCACAGGTCTGAGAAAATTATATGAATCCAAATTTTTCAATACCTCACACACCCCTCAGCCGCTTCTACTACGTACCCAATCTCTGAACCCCTTCTTGTGCCGCACGCAACTGCGGCTCCAGCTTCAGAGCCTCCAGGTACGCTTTCCTACCCTCTTGTTTCATCCTCTTCCCCTCAAAGCACTCTCCCAACAAACAAAACGCCCTCGCGTTCTTCGGGCTCAGCCTCACCGACTCCTCAAGATCCGCAATCGCTGGGTCGACCCGCCCGCGCTGACCCGGGCCCGCCATCCTCAGCTCGGCCCGCTTCAGGAGCGCCTCGGCCCTCTCGCCGTCGCCGAGAGACCGGGCCGCCTCCGGCGATAGCGCGGCGTCGAGGGCCTCGAGCGCCGCGGCTCGGAGCCCGCGGAGGTCGAGCGCGAAGGCGTTGAGGAGGTGGGCGGCGGCGTCGGTCGGGTCGAGGGCGATGGCCCGGCGGGCCTCGTCCTGGGCCTGCTTGGCGAGGGAGGAGGCGGATGATCGGGAGGGTGAGGCCCGGGCCCGGGCGAGGAGCTGGGCTCCTCGGACGAAGTGGTGGTTGGCCTGGATGTCGGCCCGGTTGCGGAGGCGGAGCTTGGCGAAGAGCTTCTTGGGGATGTCGTGCATGAAGAGGAAGGAGAAGGCCATGACGACGACGAGAAGGATCTGCAAAACGACGTCGGTGAGGGTTGAGTCTTTGTCGGTTTTGTGGTCCATTGGGTTTGGTTTCTTTCTTTCTGGTTGTTGGGTTGAAATTGGAGTCGCTGTGTGTTTCTGGTTTTGGTGAGGGGTTTGGGAGATGGGTATGGAATGGGGGGGCGAAGTGGATTTTGGGGAATGGGGAAGATAGAATCGTCCAAGGATAGGGTCCTTTTGAGTTTTGACTTGAGAAGTGTTTGTTGCACTGTAGCTGCCATATTTGATTGGAATGGTTCGGGGCTTTTTTTTTTTTTTTTCTTTAAATGTATTTTTGTTCCTAAGAAACCAATGAATTTATATGTTTTTCCTCTTAAAAGTATTTTGTTTGCTTTAAATTCAAAGTCTAAACTTCAAATATTTATAAAACTATTTTATTTTAATTTTCATCATTAAATTATGTATATTAAATGCTAAAAATGAGTCATTCAATCATATATAATAACCAACAATCATACATAATATGACACCTTATGAAGCATTGTATGGGCAGAAATGTCAATCACTCCTATGTTGGTATGAACCAGGAGAGCAGAGTTTGTTGGGATCTAAGCTTGTCAAACAAACCTCCAAACAAGTAAAGCTGATATGGAAAAGCATTATCATTGCTTAGAATAGGCAAAAAAACTATGTCGATATAAGAAGAAAGCCATTAAAGTTCCAAGAAGAGAGCATGTATTTCTGAAAATCATAGCCACAACCGGAATAGGTAGAGCCATGAAAGTGAAAAAGTCAAGTCCTAGGTTTATAGGCCCTTTAAGATCAATAAACGCATAGGTCCAATTGTATATCAAATAGCCTTATCACCTAACCTGTCCAATCTACACTATGTCTTCCATGTGTTTCAGTTGAAACAATACCTTCTAAATCTAAGGCATCAGTTACAATATGAAAACTTACAATTAAAGATGACCTAACTTTCTCCTTACCTCCACTAAAGATTGTGGATCGAAGTATCAAACAACTAAGGAATAAGGGTGAGTTTCAGATTTTGTGTGTTTGGATGTTGTTTCATTAATGGGGAGGAATGGCCACCAATGGACGTGGAGGGACAAAGAAGCATAATTTTTGGGGGGTCAAGAAAGGCCAAGTCTGAAAATTTAGTCTCTCTCCTTATTATTTTACTCTTTTATCCTCAAAAATTTTAAAGCTCTAGATACATAAAAAATAAATAACAAAGTATAAGGGTAAATGTGGAAAATAAAAATTATACACATTTCCATTCCATTCCCTTACGTTATAACTCTCAAACAAGAATAGGACCTCTTTTCCCTTCCCTCATTAAACTTCCAAACAACATGATGGCTTACAACTAGCCATTCTATTCCATCTTTATCTACTACATTCTATTAATGATCACTCCCTTCCATCAACTATAAAACTATCAATCATAGCCTTAGGTAAAGGTAGCTTGGGATAAAGAAAACCTCAAGGTTCACACTTAGGAGCTGGAATCTGACATACAAGCCAAATACCTTAAACTCTTTAGGTAAGTTGAATTTTGGGGACAAAATTCATTGAAAAAAAAAAGAGGGGTAAAATGTAACATCCTAGTTTTTTTATGCTTTCAAAATGAATTTCAAAATTATATAGTTAGAATAAAGATCATCTAGCTATGTGATTTTTAAGCTTAAGGGCAGCCCCCTACATTTTAAGGGTATGTCCTACAACTTAAGAGAATGTCCTAAACTTTAGGATATAGCCTATGGATTAGGAAATAACCCTTGAAAAATAAGGAGAATGTTCCTCAGAGGGAAGCCCAAAACTATTAGGCCTTAGAACCCTAAAAGCCCAATTATAAGGTGTTCTTTTGGGCTTTGGCCCAAAAAACTTTTTAGACTGATGAGTTAAGCCCAATGTCATCTTAAAGGTGCCTAACTTATGAGATGAGAGCCTAATAATGTGTTTTGTCTTATTGGGTTATGTTGAGAACCAAAAATTAACAAAACTAATTTTTGTTCGAAAAATAGTAATAGACCCGTTTTTGTACTTCAAATCGAATATTTTTCTAAGATGAACCAAAATTGGCCCAAACCCATGACACATACTACACGAACCATATGATAATGTGCATGCATAATTTATTTAATTTTATGGATTGATTAAAAGCAATTGACAAATAAGAAAAACGTAGAAATAATGGAAAAATAGCACATGAGTTTATGTGTAATGATAGATCTTAAATCAGTCTAATTGCATGCAATCACAAGCTACAAAATGAGTAATTTTTCGCATGCATAAACCAAGTATTATAAATTGTAACTCCTACCTAAATACACATAAACACCAACTTAAGCATATTCCCTCCTTCTTTTTGACCTAGTATCGCTCTCAGCTGGCCTAGAAAAGTCTAAAGAAAACCAAAAGGAAAGCTAAGAGTTGTAACCAATGTAACCTATCATCGATCATTAGCTATCAATTGTCACATAATTGCCATCAATCCAAGCCTTGGCTACCACCCTTCCTAAGCCTATAAACACAAAGCTCATTCTCTTATTTTCCTTGCACCAACTCACTATAGTTCTCTTCTCTCAATCTCTAAGCCTTTGGCCGTGAAAAGCAAAGCTAGGCATTTTCAAAGTTTAAATTTTTGTTCTTCATTTGAAGTACAAATAGGATTAGGATTAGGAGTAAAAGTAGAGTAGAGTTATAAGTAGTTCTTCATTCCAATAGACAGGCATTTTGAGTCATGTGCTGTCAAGATGAACTTGGAAGGAAAAATGGAAGTTTGATCTTTAGTAATAATATGTTTATGTATTGTAGTTGTTTGTGTTATGAATTCTTGTTTTGATCCATGATGTTGTTATGATCATATGTTCTTAGTGTTGATAATTTTTATTGTTCTAAGAATTGTTTGATGTTCATATGATATCTATGAATGCTATTGAATCTCAATTAGTTTTGTGAAAGTTTAAGTTTTAATCCACTTTTATGTGCAATAAATGACTAAAACATGTTTTTGGGGCAAAATGTAATTATTGAATATATATATATAGGAATTTGAACATGACATTTCAAATACTTAAAATTGTAACTCTTATACTAAATCCATTATTGCTATTTTAATGTGAATAATTAAAAAAAAAGAAGCATTGCAAAATTATTATGTGTGTAAATACATAGTTTTATCTTTGCATCAATTTAAAGGTAGGAAATGAATTATTTTATGAAAAAAAATCATGGCTACAATTATTATTATTATTACTCACTTTTATACTGTTATTTTATATTATAAATGCTTATTGTTATTTATTATTTTTTTCATATTTATTGATGATTATGGACTTGAAAATTGATTGAAATAATACTAAAATGATTATCTTCTCTCCCCACCGATCCAGTGTGGACTACTGACACTCCTATTTCTTCTTAATTATAAATATTCCTTTATCTCTTTACTGGTCTTGTCAGTTCACTACGTTCCATTTTTTTTATCATTTAATTATAAATATTCTCTTTTATCGGTTCAGTGCGGATTACCGCCGCTTCGGTTTCTTTCTTTATTTTAATATTTCTTTACATTTGTGCTATTTGTTATTTAATTCAAGTTAGTTAAATATTCCTTTTTATTTATGTTGTTATCTGTTATACATTAATTTATCATTCTTCTATTTTTGAATTTATCATACTATTTATATAATATTAATTTGAGTTGACAATATTTATATTAATAATTAAATTGGCAGTTCTACGGGCTAATAAATTTTATTAAGGCATAAATTTATTTGGACAAATTTATTTATGCATGAATTCATAAATGTTATGCATTTGTGTTTCACTATTTAAATTGTTGATTAATTTATAAGCTTTTGTTATGGATTAACTGTATAAATTCCTTATCATGAAATTATGCACAATAACTATTAAATTAATTTTAAAAAAAAAATAAGATTGATTAAAGTTTGTCACTAACCACTAATAAGGCAGATGGATACATATAATATCCTTTTATATTACCCGCCTCAGTTAGAATGACATAAAAGTCTTACTTTGTTGTCACAATGTAAAGAATAAAGAATGTGAATTCCCAAAGATAAAGCATTCAATTATGTGTGAGACAAGCAAACAAATGAAAGAGAAATTAAAGTAAAGAAATCACAAATTTGATAAGATGTATAGCATATTTTATGATAACTGATTATGTTTATATAATGTTATTGTAACCATGTGCATTTTCCGTGCAGACACGGTTGAAACCAACTATAGTTCAACTATTTTAAAACCATTCATTTCTTACTGCGAATTTTCTTAAATTCTCATTTTTTCTTTATTTGATTTATGGTGGTTTCAGATTAGTCGAGTAGCGTTGAATGGAAGGCAGCTGCTAGAAATTTATGGACTTATGTTTAATTAATATGTGATTTTATATTGCAAATTTCAGAAAAATTCAGTTCATATCCAATGACATTAAGTTGTCATACTATAATCTTATGCTTGTAATCTTTTTACTTAATGTTAACTGTTGTACTTCTGTAACACCCATTTATACATAAGCTAATAATATGAATTTACACATGAAGTACAACAGTTAACATTAAGTAAAAAGATTACAAGCATAAGGTTCTACCATGATAACTTAATGTCATTAGATGCAAACTGAATTTTTTTTGAAATTTGCAACATAAAATCACACATTAATTAAACATAAGTCTATAAATTTCTTGCAGCTGCCTTCCATTCAACGCTACTCGGCTAATCTGAAACCACTAGAAGAATTTAAGAAAATTCTAAGTAGGAAATGAATGGTTTTAAAATAGTTGAATGATGGTTAATTTCAATTGTGTCTGCACGGAAAATACACATGGTTACAATAACATTACATGAACATAATCGGTTATCATAAAATATGCTATGTAGAATAAGTCATGCACATCTTATTAAATTTGTGATTTCTTTACTTTAATTTCTTTTTCATTTGTTTACTTGTCTCGCACATAGTTGAAGACCTTATCTTTGGAAATTCTCATTATTTGTTCTTTACATCGTGACGGCAAAGCAAGACTTTTAAGCCATTCTAATCGAGGCAGGTAACATAAAGGATCTTATGTGTATCCCTCTGTCTTATCAGTGGTTAGCAGTAAATTTTAATCAATCTTACTCTTTTTTTAAAATTAATTTAATAGTTAATACATAATTTTATGATAAGGAATTTATACAATTAATCCATAATAAGAGCTCATAAATTAATCAGCAATTTAAATAGTGAAACACAAATGCATAACATTTATGAATTCATACATAAATAAATTGGACCAAATGAATTTGCCTTAATAAAATTATTAACCCACAGAGTTGCCAATTTAATTATTAATGTAAATATTGATAACTCAAATTAATATTATATAAATAGTATGATAAATTCTAAAATAGAAGAATGATAAATTAATGTATAACAGATAACAACATAAATAAAAAGGAATATTTAACTAACTTGAATTAAATAACAAATCACATAAATATAAAGAAACATTAAAATAAAGAAAGAAACTGGAGTGACGGTAATCTGCACTGGACTAGTGGGGAGAGAAGAGAATATTTACAATTAAGTGATAAAAAGAAACCAAAGCGCGGTGAACCGACGAGACCAGTAAAGAGAGAAGAGAATATTTATAATTACGTGATTAAAAAGAAATCGGAACGCAATGAACCGACGAGACCGGTAAAGAGAGAAATGAATCTTTATAATTAAGAAGAAACTAGAGCGGCAGTAATCCGCACTGGACCGGTGGAGAGAGAAGAGAATCATTTTAGTATTATTTCAATCAATTTTCGAGTCCATAATCATCAATAAATATGGAAGAATAATAATAATAATAATAATAAATAATAATGAGCATTTATAATACAAAATAACAATATAAAAATGAGTAATAATAATAATAACTGTAGCCATGATTTTATTTTACATAAAATAATTCATTTTCTACCTTTAAATTGATGCAGAGATGAAACTATATATCTACACACAATAATTTTGCACTACTTCTTTTTCTTTTCTTTTTTCTCTTTTTCTTTCCTTTACGTTAACTCTCTCTCTATCTCTGTCTCTTTTCTCTTCTCTCACTCTCTTTCACTTTCACTCACTTCCTCATGTTCTCTCTCTCCCAATTTCCCCACTTCCTTTCCTTTTCACACCTACACACACAAGCACATATGCATATATATAGGAATGCACAGCCAACAACAAATTTATTGCTGTGGGTAATTGCTATGGGTAGTTGCGGTGCTCAATGTGCCGCCGCCTTTTTTTTATTTTATAAAATTATACATCTAATTATTAACATTTAATATATTATTATTTATTATTCTTAATACATTTTATCCTTAACTTAGTACAATGTATTCTGAGTTTATTACTATCAATTTATAGTCTTACTTTAACCAGTTAATATCTGTATTTTAAAATTTTAGTCTAATATTAAAATGGATATTGATGTAAAATTATTAAGTAAGACCAATAAAATATTTGAATTTGATATATGACTTAAAATTATTATACACAAACTGTTTTATTTTATTTTTATTATTATTATTATTTTAAAAAGAGGGACGTTACATTAAGTACTAAAAGAAAAAGTATATAAATGATCATACAAAATTAATATATTATAAGCCGATTTTATTTTTTTGGATTGAAGATTAATATGTTTAAAGCTTAATCTTCCAAGGTCTAATAATTTGAAAAATAATCTTTCAAGGATTAATATGCACGTGATCTTTACATTACAAGAATTAATGGCTATGAGATTTTTTAGTACTAAAATTTATAAATTTAATCTTTTAAGATCTAAGTGTTAGAATAAAAATCTTTCAAGGAAAAAATATAGATTTACTTGAGCTTTTAATATTTAAATTATCTATATTAAATGCTAAAAATGAGTCATTCAATCATATATGATAACCAATAATCATACATAACATGACACCTTATGAAGCATTGTATGGGTGGAAATGCCAATCACCCCTATGTTGGGATGAATCAGGAGAGCAGAGCTTGTTGGGACCTGAGCTTGTCAAACAAACCTCCAAACAAGTAAAGCTGATATGGAAAAGGATTATCATTGCTTAGAGTATGCAGAAAAGCTATGTCGATCTGAGAAGAAAGCCATTAGAGTCCAAGAAGAGAGCATGTATTTATGAAAATCATACCCACAACTAGAATAGGTAGAGCCATGAAAGTGAAAAAGTCAAGTCCTAGGTTTATAGGCCCTTTTAAGATCCTTAAACGCATAGGTCTAGTTGTCTATCAAATAGTCATGTCACCTAACTTGTCCAATCTACATGATGTCTTCCATGTGTTTAAGTTGAAACAATACCTTTCGAATCTAAGGCATCAGTTACAAGATGATAACTTACAATTAAAGATGACCTAACTTTCTCCTTATCTCCACTAAAGATTATGGATCGAAGTATCAAACAATTAAGAAATAAGGAAGTATCTTAGGCTATGATTGGAAGTGCAAAAATGAAGGGAGGGGTATGGAATGGAAGGGTGAGTTTCAAATTTTATGTGTTTGGATGTTGTTTCATTAATGGGGAAGAATGGCCACCAATAGACGTAGAGGGACAAAGAAGCATAATTTTAGTGACCCTCCCAAATTATGGGGTCAAGAAAGGCCAAGTCTGAAAATTTAATCTCTCTCTTTGTTATTTTACTCTTTTATCCTTAAATTTTTTAAAGCTCTAGATACATAAAAGGTAAACTAACAAAGTATAAGGGTAAATGTGGGAAATAAAAATTATATACCTTTCCATTCCATTCCCTTACATTATAACTCTCAAACAAGAATAGGATCTCCCTTCCCTTCCCTCATTAAACTTCCAAACAACATGATGGTTGCTTACAGTTAGCCATTCTATTCCATCTTTATCTACTCCATTCTATTAATGATCACTCCCTTCCATCAACTATAAAATTCTCAATCATAGCCTTAGGTAAAGGTAGCTTAGGATAAAGAAAACCTCAAGCTTCATGCTTGGGAGCTAGAATTTGACATGCAAGCCAGATATCTTAAACTCTTTAGGTAAGTTGAATTTTGGGGACAAAGTTCATTAAAAAAAGGAGGGGTAAAATGTAACATCCCAGTTTTTCTATGCTTTCAATATGAATTTCAAAATTATATAGTTAGAATAAAGATCATCTAGCTGTGTGATTTTTAAGTTTTAGGGCAATGCCCTACAATTTAAGGGTATGTCCTACAACTTAAGAGAATGTCCTAAACTTTAGGATATAGCTTATGGATTAGGAAATAACCCTTGAAAAATAAGGGGAATGTTCATCAGAAGGAAGCCCAAATCTATTGGGCCTTAGAACCCTAAAAGCCCAATTATAAGATGTTCTTTTGGGCTTTGGCCCAAAAAACTTTTTAGACTAATAAGTTAAGCCCAATGCCATCTTAAGGGTGCTTAGCTTATGAGATGAGGGCCCGATAATGTGTTTTTTCTTATTGGGTTATGTTGAGAACCAAAAATTTACAAAACTTATTTTTGTTGGAAAATAGTAAAAGACCCGTTTTTATACTTCAAGTCGAATATTTTTTCTAAGTTGAACCAAAATTGGCCCAATCCCATGACATGCTACACGAACCATATGATTTTGTGCATGCATAATTTATTTAATTTTATGGACAAATTAAAAGCAATTGATGAGTAAGAAAAACATAGAAATAATGGGAAAATAGCACATGAGTTTATGCGTAATGATAGGTCTTAAATTAGTCTAATTGCATGCAATCACAAGCTACACAATGAGTGACTATTCACATGCATAAGTCGAGTAGTGTATAGCATAAGATTCCAATTTGTTGAGTTTTTAGACGGGTCATAAAACTAGGTCATAATGCATGATTATAACTTGTAACTCCTACCTAAATACACATAAACACCAACTTAAACCTATTATTCCCTCCTTCTTTTTGACCTACAGTTGCTCTTAACTGGCCTAGAAAAGTCCAAAGAAAACCAAAAGGGAAGCTAAGAGTTGTAACCAATGTAACCTATCATTGATCATTAGCCATCAATCGTCACATAATTGCCATCAAATCCAAGCCTTGGCTAGCACCCCCCTAAGCCTATAAACACAAAGCTCATTCTCTTATTTTCCTTGCACCAACTCACTTCAATTCTCTCCTATCAATCTCTAAGCCTTTGGCCGCAAAAAGCAAAGCTAGGCATTTTCAAAGTTTAAATTTTTGTTCTTCATTTGAAGTACAAATAGGATTGGGATTAGGATTAGGAGTACAAGTAGAGTAGAGTTATAAGTAGTTCTTCATTCCAATAAATAGGCCTTTTGAGTCATGTGTTGTCAAGAAGGACTTGAAAGGAAAAATGAAAGTTTGATCTTTAGTAATGATATGTTTATGTATTGTAGTTGTTTGTGTCATGAATTCTTGTTTTGATCCATGATGTTGTTATGATCATATGTTCTTAGTGTTGATAGTTTTTATTGTTCTAAGAATTGTTTGAATGTTTATATGATATCTATGAATGCTATTGAATCTCAATTTGTTTTGTGAAAGTTTAAGATTTAATCCACTTTTATGTGCAATTAATGACTAAAACATCTTTTTGGGGAAAAATGTAATTATTGAATATATATATATATATATATATATAGGAATTCGAACATGACATTTCAAATACTCTAAAATTGTAACTCTTATACTAAATTCATTATTGCTATTTTAATGTGAAAATTATTCCTTTATAATTAAAAATGTTTGTAAAAAAGTGATGATAATTAAATGCTTCTATGAAAATATTTTTGGAGAACATTCTGGCTAAGGAAAGACAAGGTTTTTAAGTAGGTCCAAGTGATGTACCTCTTTTCCTGAAAACCTACTTAATGGATGAAAGTAATGGCACATATGACCTCATTATACAGTTACAGATAGAAAGATAATAAAGTACTATTTTTTTAAAAAAATAAACACCATGTTGTAAGCTTTAATTTATTCCTCATAATATACTTGTTATAATGTGTTAATGTGAATATAAAGTGAAAGGTAATTAATAATTAAAAAATACTATGGGGATGATCCTAAAGGAAAACATGGTGATTCACCTTATCTACCCCAGTTTGCAAGGATGATCCTGAGGCAATCATGGTGACCCTTTTCAGGTTCCAAACTGAGCTCATATCCTTTTTGTTTATGGTGATAATAGGTTATATGTCATAATGCATGTGGATGTATAAGCCCCTGGTTATGTATGATGTTGTAATGCATGTGAATGTATAAGCCCTTAGTTACATATGAAGTTTAAAGATAAAAGATAATGAGACTTAAGACATAAATGTTAAAGATGTTAAAGTTAAAGAAGGTACATACATGGTTGATTATGTTATGTAATGATGAGATATTATTTGCAATGTTCTTCTGTGTGTATGCTATCACAAATGTTATGTCTAAAAATGACCTACTTAGACTAAAGGATATTTTCAAACAAATTGAACAATATTTCATAAACATCTTCTATAATAAATTTGAAGTGGTGGAAACATTATCTATGACATGTTAGTTTCCTACTGAGAGAACTTGCTTTTTTAACTCTTGTTGTTTTGATAAATTTCTAGATAGAGATGACTTTGGTGATTGTGTTTGTGGACACAACTAGCTTTGATGTCCACTGCATTCCTAATACAATTGTATATTGGTTACTACAAAAGCTACTGTTATAGTTTATATATATATGAATATTGGTAGGCCTTTCAATAATTGACCCTTTCAATAATATTCTTTGGTCGCTAATTCACCAAGAGTCTGAAGAGAAAGAGGAACCCTCGAAAGTTAAGCCACTAATTGTGGTCTATCCCAATAAACATGGAGAAAAAGAAGAACCATTCGAGGACACTCCTATGGCCTAGTGGACGATTGGGAAGTGGCTTCAAACATGTTACACATTGCTATCTACTCCAATATTAGTAGCATATATGGGTTGTTAGGGTTGATTTTCCTATACTCGGTTTATTTTATGTTTAAATATTTGATGTATGAGCTACTGTTATCTTAATGAAAGTTATATCATTCAATTCTTTTGCTGTCTCTATTACTTATTGACTATGGCTTATCTTTTAAGTTTTGAAGGGAAAAAAATTATCACTATTTTCACTTTTGTTATTTTCTAAAGTAAGCAAAGCAAAATCATAATTAACATTGATAATGAAAATCGGATTATAGTTTAAAAATAATGTCATTATCATGAGGGTGTTACATTATGGTATTAGAGCATAATAGAACGACCTCATATTAACAAAATTATTCTTAAGCTATAATGCGATTATTATTACCATAGTTTTCAAACCTGGCTCAAATCGACCGGTCTGATGGGTAAATCGATGAATCGGTCACAAAGTCAGGTCAAGCTAATCATTCGATCAGACTTGCAATCGAACTGGAATGACGCAGTGTAACTCCACTGATTTAGCGCAAAATCGGTGACCCGAATGGTTCATAAAATTGAACCAAGTTAAACTATTCTTTTTAAATCATTTATTTTATTCTAGATTCAACAACAACATCAAGAAAGATAGAAGAACAGAGAAGAAGGAAGATTAGGATAGAAAGCAAGAATCATACAAGAAGGTTGCAGTAGAACAAGTCAATGTGGTGATGGATTGGTGGTGACTACAAAGCATGACAAAGGTGAGGGCTGGATTCAGTGGATGTGGTTGATAGAAGTTCAGCTAGTTTGATGCTGTGATGGTGTGAAAGAGAGGTGTGTGGGTGGCTGGGTGAGAAGCTATTAAGAGGGATATGTAGAAATCATCTGATACTGTATTAGTTACATACTTGTAGCACATATATATCAAGTTATATATATTATTTTATTTCTAATTTAGTATCTTAATTTTTTGGTTTATTTATTAATCAAGATTTAATTCTTTGATAAAGTTGTATGAAGCTATTTCCAATAATTAACTTAGACAATTAACAATAATATAATAAATTACCCTATAAAATTCTTTGTGAAAAAATTGGATATGGTATAATAGGGGTGTGTTTGATATGGTATATTAGGCATGATAGGATAAACCGATACTATATATTATGCTCTTATCTATTATTTGATGCATATAACATATTACATAAGTATATCCATCATAACTACCTTATGTGTCAAAATGCTATATAACTTAATACAATATAAGGATGAGAGATTATGCTTAATTAGCTTTTAATATATAATGTCACTTTTATTTTTTAATATTTTATTAAAACAAAATAATTCTTAAATAAATAATAATAAATAAAATAATATAAATAAAATAATTCTTAATTAAATTATTTCATAATAATGAAATATTTTTAAAAAACAATATGTGATATCAATTTAGTTATATATAACAAAATAAATATAATTGATAAATAATATAGAATAAAAATAATTAATATTTAATAACAAATAAATATTTTAAATAAATAATAAATAATGTGTAATATATAAAAGCAAGGATTAATTAAAAATATTTTGGTTTAGTATTTATTTTTAATATAAATAATTTGAATTAATATAAATAAAATTTGAATTAATGAATATTTACATAAATATAACATTTAAAATTTATATTTAAATAATTACCAAAAAATTAGTATAAATTAATTATTTTAATATTTACTTATAATATTAGAATTATTTATAAATAAATGATAATATTATTAATTGTAAAATATAACCTTATATAGTATAACACTAATCATTATATAGTATTACAAATTTATTGGCCTTTATACTATAAAGTCTCTTATACTGTCAGCCCATATTCTATCAGACATGTCAAATATGCCCTAAGTTGTATGAAATAATAAATGAGAGCATAATACATATCATAATTAGCTTATTTTATTATGTCTAACACAACATCCCAACTACACTTTTAATAAAATGAGGTGGAGCGTATATTTTAACAACTGATTGGGTAGAGTGTTATTTCCTGATATCTCTCGGGGGCCTAACTATATTGTACTGAACATTTGATTAAATATTTTAATTAAAATACAATTCTTTTAACAGTAAATAAATTTAAATGTATTAATATTTTTTTATTGAAAAATTAAATTTAACCATACTTAATTTATATCATCTGCGGAATAAAATAACTAGTTATTTGTTAACCTAGAATGATAATAAAGAATAGTCTTGAATAACCACCAACCTCCCTCCAAGAAACGCAAATCTGCGGCCAAAGCCTAAAAATCCTCCAAGCCACCAAAGAAGAGAAGTACCAAAGGCCCGGGGAAGATCCTCATTCAGCTCATCAAAGAAATACAAGCTTTCCTTGAAGCCTAGATGAGTAAGAGCAAGATAGATGAGGCGGTGGAGTCGTGGAGAAGCATGATCAGATCCTGAAAATATCAATGACATCTTCTCTCAGCTGTAAGTACACTAATCTCCTGGCTTCGACCCCGTGATTGAGTCTCTTGAAGAAAATTAAGTCCCTACCGCCACTTCCTGCCATGAACGTTTCAATCTTTTCTGTTTGGAAAAATTAATTTTTTTTTTAACTATATGTATCTTTCATCATCAGCTGATAGATTAATCTTTAGAATATTGTTTGTTGTCTCAGTAAGATTCCTCCCAACAGTGCTTTTCTATACAAATGAATTTTGAGATTGGACACATCCACATACTTAAAAGAACCCAAGTCCTTTCTCATTCGTATTCATATCAACACGTTGTTAGTTTCACTTTTGAGTTAATGATCACTTTAGTCCCTCACATTTCATGTGTGAGTCAATTTAGTCCCTGACTTTTAAAATAAGTCAATTTAGTCCCTCACATTTGCAATTGTGAGTCATTTTCATCCTTCTGTCAACATCTTTTAAAAGTGATCCCACATGACAAAGGGACTAAAGTGACTCACAATTGCAAATGTGAAGGACTAAATTGACTCATTTTAAAAGTCAGGGACTAAATTGACTCATGTGTGAAATGTGAGGGACTAAAGTGAGCATTAACTATTTCACTTTTAGTTGCTGGGTTGTAAGTTGGAACTAATACTCGCATCCGGCTTATTAGAATGCTCATGAGTATACTGATATAAACGCATAACTAATTATAATTCTGATATGCTCTATATTTCTAGGTTAGTTCCCTTTCCCCTTTGTGACAACTGAAGGCGAGAAAAAGGAATGTGAAGGTAGATGTTAAATTTGTGCTGAATTTTCATGAATATGTGCCGATTGAATTGCTATGATGAAATGTATGTGATTGCTTTTATAAAAAAATTACTTGTAAAAAAAAATATTTTAATTTTGATCCTTACTTAGATAGAATATTGTAGAATGTTACTGAAAATTTTGGTGAGCAAAAATAATTTCTACAACTAAATTGACAATTTTATTAACAATAATTTTATTCCGATACCTAGACACTTACTCTATCTCTATTAGATAGGATGAATAAGAAAGGATTATCATCTCGTACAATTGAGTAAATCTCCCAAACGAAACACCTACTTTTGGACATTGAAATAATATTATTGCTTTATTCACAACCTGTTTTTTTCCCCCTTTAGCCAAACACAAATACTAAAAGAAAGCGGACTAGAGCATTGTGAACGTGGACATCAGCAATATCTGGTACACGTTTTGTCAATATAATTGATGCATATTTAGTTATTTACAAGCATGGAAACAAACAACTATATAGCTTGGAAGCAGCAATGTCATAAAACACAAATACTGGAATAATTTATGGATCCCAAGCTACAAGATAAAAGAGCTCGACGTCACGAGCCCATTCATACTATTGATAATTTGAGCAGCCCATGATCAAGCAAAAATTCAGGCAGCACTCATTGATATTTTCAGCTCTTTCAGTTTACTAGACTAGATGGCTTTTATTGCCCTTCTGAAACGGGTTAGCAAAAAGCAGGACGCAACCGATACACAGTAGCGAACGACTAAAGAGTTTCATCAAATAAAAAGACCAGCAAAGGCCGGGTTAACTGAAAATCTCCACGGCAACTTAGCAACAAATAACGGCGACAAAATCAATCATGGGCAGCATACTCCTTATGTGCCACCCATTTTTACCGCATCCGCCGGCAACTTTAGCAGCTTCTTTAGCGACCCGACTATGCTAGGAAAAGATGGGCGTTCAGCAGGGTTACTGCATAAAATAATTAACCGAGCATTATAAACGAATTGATGCTACAAAAGGTCCGAGAATGATGCAGTTAACATGGCAAAACAAAACTATGAATTATAATCCCAAGATATTCTCCTTAAAAGCTCTCCAATGAATTCGGAGATGGCAAGACATCAACATGAAATGAGTCACAAAGAAGTATTACTAATCCAATATTCAAGGACTCCATTTTTGGTGTTCATTCAATCAACCAACTACATAGCAAACAATTTTGCTAATCACAAATTTTATGTATAACTATGATAGAATAAGGTCTTCATTTTTATTTCTTTTATTTATTTTTTCTTACCCATGATTTTAACCTTCTTTATGATCCCCATTGGACTACATAATTCACATGAATTTCATTACTCCTTACTAATAGCAGGAGGCACTCGCAAATACCACCTAAACAAGGCATACTTTGCTCAGGAATTCCTATCTACCAGGATGATTATTCTCAACTTGTAAACCGACCTATATATATATATATGCATGGGAAAGGGAGCGTTATTCTACGTACTAGACATGGGCTTTCCAAAATGTTAAATCCTTCAGCATGATGCCATCAAAAATAGGACTAAAGGATCAATTGCCTTGAAAACATATTGAGAATTACTAGAAAACATAAAATAATTAACACTTACTCAGCCCAACAAGATTCCATAAGAGAGGCCAATTCTGGGGAGATGTTCGGAGGGATAACAAGCCTTCTATCCTGGAAGGCGACAGCTCCAACCACCTGATCATACAGACGATTATTTTACAAAATTTCAGTTATAAGCTTCGTAGGTTTCACTTTGCCTAGCAGTTCTTAATATCCAAGTTCACATCCATACCTCTCCATTATATGTACTTCTAAATTAACAATTCCTAAAATATCATCCTAATTAACATACAATTGAACACATTTTGTAAAAATAATTCACTTCAAGCATGTGTAATTCTGACCATCATAAATACTGAACAAGTTTACCTGGGCAGGGCTAAGTCCACTCCAAGGTTGTTGCAGGGTCACAAGTTCCCATATGATGACTCCAAAACTGAAGACATCAGATTTCTCATTCGAAGGTTCTCCACGAAGAAATTCTGGAGCCATCCACTCAGGCTGAAAATAAAATTAAGAGAGTTACACACTTATGGAAGGTGAGGCAGCAGATCAACCTGCAAAATATTAATATACGACCACTTCAATATTAAAAGGAATTTTCCTCTATATCTACACAACATGCAGAACCTAGTACCAAGACAGATTATCTAAACAAATCCAACTTTATCTTTTAAAGTACACATGTAAACGACTGTACTTCCCCAACCAAGAGACTAAACTGACATCAAGTTACACATCCAATCTCACTGTTAGTCAATCATCTTTGTAAAACATGATTATAAATTGATCTTAACAACACCCTGTAAGGAAAAAGTATAGTAACAACACTGTTGTCTACATGTAAAACGGCGATTCATGTATTGAAGTACCACTGAAATGATTTTCCTTTCCCCAATATAAAGCGGACCACCCACCAATTAATTGGAAGAGAACCAGAACACAAAAAAGCTGATATCATGCTTATGTATGTACATTATCAGAGGTAAGAGACTCACTGTTCCAGCAACAGATTTTGACGATATGAAGGTGTTTGGCTTAAATCTGGATAATCCAAAATCACACACCTGAGCACGAAATGAAAAAGGAATCATGCGCTAGCTCAAAATTTAAACAAATTTCAAGGAGAAACTCAACTGTTCATTATACCTTCACGGTCCAATTTTTGTCCACCAACAGGTTTGGGGATTTGAGATCCCAGTGCACGATTGGAGGCTTCAGACAGTGGAGATAATTTATCCCTTTAGCCTGCAATCACACAAATCATATATCATCTACTAGTTAATCTATTAACATGACAGAATAATAATATCATATGTGATACAAACCACATCTAAAATCATCCGTAATCTCCTCCTTTGATCAAGAATTTCACCAGATGCTGGCCTATGTATTAGGCGGAATAAACTACCCCTGTCATACATGTACCAAGAAACAACTGTAAGACACTTGAAAAACTTTATGCAAGAAAGTTCAATAATACAGTTAACTATGGAAGAAGCTGGATCTCTTACCTAGGTAAATACTCTGTCACTATAGATAAATGGGGACGTTTTGTAACCGCACCCATGAAGAGCACCACATTTGGATGGCGAACACGTTTCATTATTGCAACCTGAAACAATGATAACAACATTAGGATTCGATGTGAACGCATTTTTTCATTAATAAATGTGAACTCAGCAATAAGAAGCTTTAACCACCTAAACGTGAGTAATCATATAACTTGTCTACAAAAAACATAAAATTTTAAAAATGATTTCCTCGTATCAAGATAAAAACAGAACAAAAAAAATAAGGGTGGAACTAGAGAAACCAGTAAAGGCAAGTTGAACAAACATTAGTAGGAGTGTAGGACATAGATGATAGATGTTGCTAGCAGAAGACGAAACAAGAAAATGCTAAAAATGAAAGAAATGGAAGCATTTTTTATTAGAGGAAAATTTCAGCATTAGAACATAACGAAGTACAACATGCTATATAGAAGGTACCAGTACCACATCCTCTTAATGAGAATAATTGATGATCATCTAATATGCATGCATTTGATGAGGTGCTGGGAAAACATCACTTAATCACAACAATTCAGATTATTGAAATTGCAGTAAGTAACACATTTTTTTTATCCAATTGAGGAAGACTAACCTCTCTCAGAAACTCTTTCAACTGATCATCATGGAAATCCTGCACTGTTAATATCTTGACAGCAACATCCTACGATTTAAAAACAACAGAAAAGTCACCAAAATGGGAAATACTAACATAGAAAATTATAGGCTGCATCAGAAATTTATATCCAGGCACCCAAGACAGTATGCTCCCATGGTTAAATATCCTCAAGTCCAAAGTCATCATGACTACTACATGTCATGTATGCACCCAGCTGTAAGTCAGATGTGCTTACGAAACTAGAGAGCGAGCATGGAAATATTACTGAGCAACATTGTTCAACTTAAATGTGCATAGAATACAGCAAAATGAACATAATGAAAAGAAGTGCTTCATAACATTTACCGATCCATGCCATTCAGCACGGTACACTGTCCCAAATGATCCTGTATATAGAGGGGGGAAAAGTAACATTTAGACTCAACATGCCACTTACTTGCCTTCATGAATTAGCAGCAAGGGAAATAGAACATTTACCAGCACCAATACGCTCTTTAATTCGTAAATCATCCCATGATATCTCAAGCCAGTCCATTGCAAGTGATGGTTCAAGATTCAAGTATCTTGGAATATTTCCAGCACCCTGGTTTTCATGTCTATTATGTACCTTTTCCAGTCCTGATTGGTTGGATAAGCTCTTTATAGATTGCTTAGAAGTGGGTTTTACCCCAGAACTTCTCTTTGCAATAATCTCATCATCGGAAATTTCATGTGCTGCAACCTTATCTTTAACAAGTCTGGGATATTCATGTAATGATGCTTCAGATGCTGGATGAAAAGCTTCAGAAACACCTTCATGGACAGAAGGGAAAATTAATAAAGCCCACAATTTCACATTCGGCGTCACTATCTTCTAATTTGGAGGTGAGTGTGCACCTGAAGCATAAATGGAGCCCTTTTTATTTTTCAGCAAAGCACGGTATTCTTCTTGTGGACTTTCCCGTACATGGCCTGTAAGATATCAAGTAACAACTAAGACCAACTTTAGACTACCAACTTAAAACAAAACTATGTGAAAATAAGATACTGGATCCCTGTCCTCTCAATGTTAAATTTCAGAACCAACCTTGCTCCACAAGCTCAGGAAGGAAATTGCCAAAAGGATTTTTAAATCCATATTGTATGAAAAGTTAGGATTTGGCCTAAATGGGAAGTATGTCTTTCAAATAGACTTTGAAATAGATGCATATACAGCGCTCCCGGGCGGCGGAAAAAAAAGGAGAGAGAAAAAAAGGGCGGGGGGCAGGCATGTGGCTAAAACATCATAAGTAGCTCAATTTATACAAGCACGCGTGATGGTCGTGTCAATCTGTATCACACGGATAATTAGTTGACAAGTTTTTGTGAAATATAATTCACACTAGAAAGTCCACCTGGTAAAATTATTTTGGCCCTATGTAAACAAGGTTTAAGTGATATGCACCGGAAACCAAGAATATAACATGCTTTAATTTCTGACTTGATTCTAAACAACTGGAAGACCATTCGGGGTTATATTAAGCACAACATACCTAAGTACCCGCGACTTTCAGGAATGATAGAGCTGAGATTGGAATTGAGAGATTGCGAACATGCTTCACCATCCACATATGGCGATTGGCATTCTTTTAAATGAGATATTTGAAATGGAGAAGGAATCGAAGACAAATACGCTCCATTAATTGAGGAATCTGGTCCGTGGACATTTCCTGGTTCCCCAACTAAGTCAACTACATATTCCCTGTTGAAAAATGAATGATATAAATCACAAAGACAACAACAATAAACTAGATGTTTGGATTGACATTACTATAAAAACTCAAATGGCAAAGCGTATAGGAGAGCTACAACTGCAAGGGGACAGTCATTTTACTAACCTTGAGAGCTGCCTGCTGTCGTCATTAATCTTAACCAGACAAGAGGATCTATGATCCGAAGCGCAGTACCTACAACCTCTAGCAATACGACATGGCAAACCTATGTAATCTGCCAATCTCTGCATGCGCAAAACAAAAAATAAGCAACACTACTCAATGATATTCTAAGATCAGGTGAATATATATATATATATATATAGAAACGAATTGTTCACCTTGAAGAGAATGGCGCGATGCCTACACAGTCCAGTGGACAAGCTTCCGATGGGAAGTACAACGC
Source organism: Dalbergia cultrata (assembly GCA_031216105.1). NCBI lineage: Eukaryota > Viridiplantae > Streptophyta > Magnoliopsida > Fabales > Fabaceae > Dalbergia > Dalbergia cultrata. Next base: position 40,370,478 of record CM062352.1, read on the forward strand.
ACTGATGAAAACTCCTCAACCTCTTACTAACCAACTTCCACCGCTTGTGCAGAACCCCTTGCTCCACCGGGAACGTACCCCTTTCACATAACACAAACACACATCTCAACACCAAACAACAAGACAAATAAAAACAAACAAACCACCAATATTCAACAGTAATATATATGTACGTTTAGTGTATCTCATTCTCTCTTATCTTTCTTAGTTCTTACCCCATGCATATGGCAACAAGCTTTCCAAGTTGTTCAACCAGCACCAACGTGTTCTCGGAAGCACTGTACAACTCCTGCGCTTTATCAAGAAGCTCCTTAAGCCGAGAGTCCTCGTGTCTATCAACGAGAACCACCTCTATCGATGTATCGCTGGGTTCAACAGCTCTCAGAGCCATCAGAGTCGGTAGCCGCTTACCTTCCTCCATCTCATTGCACATCACCCACAGGTACGGGTTCATCCCCAATATGTTGTAGAAACCGTCAGATATCTTGTCCGTGTACGACAAGCAACCACTCACCTGAAAATGCACAAAACGCATTCGGTAAAAAAGAAACAAAAAATACTTTTACTAGCTGAAGTGAAGTGTCGTTTACCCATAGACGATAAGAAACGGACTCGGCATCCCAGGTTTCGATTCCGGTGTTGAGAGCGGGATCAGCGGTGAGGCTTGCCAAGCAAGTGAGCCTCTTCGCTAACGTGACTTGCAAGTAGTAGCCTTCTTTGTACTTCCGAGCGTAACCGTCGTTGTTGTTGCTGCGATCTCCTTCTTGTTCTTGTTCTTGCTGTTGTTCTCCTTCGTGCCTTCTTGTCAATACGGCAGCGGTTGGGACACGAGACGACGACGTTTCGCCCTTGGTGTTAATGCCGCTTGAGAAAGTCGCGGTTCCATCTAACGTCGTCGTTCCGGAAAACAAGCTCCCGGCGTAGCTGCTCCCGCTGGACAACCGCGGCAGCGAAACCTGCCGGTCAAAGTTCCGGTCAAAGTGGCCGGCATCTTTGACCGTCTCCGGCGCCGGCGGTAGCAGTTCTTCTCTTTCCGCCGCCTCCCGGCGGCGGTCATCAGATCTGGTGCGGTCGCGCTTCTTGTCGGTCAACCAATCGCAGAACGCGGCGATTTGTTTGTTCTTGATCCGGAGCCTGTTGCCCCCGGCGATGAGGTCCGAGACCGCCGAATGTTTCCCCGAGGGGAAAACCACGTCGTCTTTGGCGTCAGGAGTAACACTTGCTGCCGCAGTTGCTGTTGTCGTTGACCCGAATGGCTTTTTCGGCACGTCGCTTTCAATGCCAAAAGTATTATGGTCAGATGATTTGATGGAATTGACGATTTTCTTCCTCTCGTGATCCAATTTCCGTTTCGCAGATTCATCGAATCCTCCCTCCGGAAATTGCCTGGGGAAAATGTATGTGGCTCTATGAGGCATAACTTTTTCTTCCTCTCTTTTCACTCAACAACCGTGATCTTCAACTCTTTTTTTCTTAACCACCCACCCACACGAACCTCACACACCTACAACCACAGCTGTTATTGCTGTTGATGATGACAGTGATGGTGATGCACGCACTTACGTGCAAACCACTATTCCCCGTAGTCGTCGCCGTCGTCGTCTTCTTCTTCCCTCAAACTAATTAAGCACAAATGCTCACTTGTGTTTGTTTATATACGTATGTTCAGTGATCTACAAAGTACAAACACAAACTGTGTCCAGCTTCAATACCCGTCATATATATAAAGACACAGCTATGAAATTGCACTCTGAGCTCACGCACCTGGAAACTGGTGGTCCAATGCTGGGTTCATGTGCGTAAAAAGTCGATGACGTGGTTTCTTAGAGGCGTTTGACCTCTCGTGGAACCAGAAGGGAAACGTAAAATTAAAGTAATGATATAAATGTATACCAAAGCCGAAGAGCTTGGGGGTTTTGGATTTTGAAGGCGGTGGCGAAGGGTGAGAGTTTAGAAGGGGAGAGAAAAATAGTAAAGGAAAAAAAGTGTCTTACACTGGGTTCTAAGCATTGGTTGGCTGGTTGTGACGAAAGGCTGTGTTTTATGCAGGAGTTTGCGACTTGGGAGAGCATGGAATATTGAAATGGGTGGGTAATCGGCAAAAAATATAAAGTCTGTAAGCTAACGTACGCCGAAGGTGTTAGTGTACACCCTTGCCTTTGGGCCGACACGTCATTCATGTAGCCAATGGACTCGAGACACGTGAACTTTGAGGAGTGATGTAGCGTAGGCTGGAGCCGCGGGTCTCTGTGTGTGGCTAGGTGACAAAAAAAATAACAAATTGGAACGTCGGGACTCGGGAGTCATGCAACACGTGATAAGAGATACACTGACTTGGGGAGGTGGAATGACGGGAATGCCCTTGTCATTGTTCAAGATGACGAGTTTGAACTTTTTTTCTTTCTTTCTTTTTTTTTTTTTTCTATAGATTTTTTCATATTTAGTAACCGCATGTGATGAGTTTGAGGACTTTTCTTTGCAGCTACGAGCCTAAACACGACTGTGATATTGATGGTTTCTATCCGTAGTGTGTGGATGTGCTGTAAAGGCGTTTTGGTTAGCATTTTTGGTTTTGAGGTTTTATTGACTTCTATTTTCTTTCATCTTCCTTTCTTTCTTTCTTTTTCTGGTTCTTTGATCACTTGGTCTGCGTGATCCTGTCTATTTCTTAGTATAATAAGCACTTTCGGCTTTCCTTCTTAATTTTGCGCCTAACAACCTTGCCCGTAAGTAGATGTTCTTTCCCGTTTCGCATAGTTTCATTACTGCTGTGCCTTTATGCTAAGTTTGACCGCTAAAATTAGAAAGACTAATCCAAACTTAAGTTTTGGGTTTTTTTAAACCTAAATAAAATAAAAAAGAGAGATGTTATGCTTTTTCCCGATTTTCCATTTGATTACCTACATGTCCTATTTTATTTTTTTATGGAAGTCGACTTAAATCAATTTTCCTTGGTGGCAAAATTTTCACATCAAAACAGCACTGAAGTCGGCTCAAATCGACTTCTGTGTTGAAAATTACCAAGTAAAGGTCAAATCATGTTGGATGAACAAAATGCACACCAAAGTTGATTTAACACATTTTTTGGCTGCTCCACCTTGACAAATAAGAGTTTGCAGCTCAATTTGCAAATCGAAGAAATTTGGTGAGTGAGTATACAGATTTTGGTGAAAATATGGCAAAAAGTTACTTTAATATTCTTATCCATTATGATGATGAAATTATAAACATAGTTGAGGATGATACATTCTGTAGTGATAATCAAACATGGTTGGTTGTCCGTCCACCTATTAGTTTGTTGGAGCTGCAAAGCAAAATATTAGAAGAGTATGAAGGCAACAACAAGCAAATAGGAAAAATATTTTATTGGATGCTGGTTGATATTGGGTCAAATGGGATTCGATATAGAAAGTTTCGAATTCAGAAAGATGAGTACATCAATCACATGTTTGCTTATTTTTACGCATTGCCAAAGTTTGTACAATAGATCTATTTGTCGAACTCCAAGATGGTTCTTTAAACTCTAGAGGTTCTGCTCAAGGTCCAGCATTTGTTGCCAAATCTAATGCATTTGCATCTATTGAAGTTCCACGTGATCATGTCCAAAGCTCATATGTAGCAAATGATGACATGGCTTCTCTAAGCTTTGCACAGCTTGCAAAGAGGTAGAAGAATCATTGCCGCTAAATCCATAACCAGTAGCAAAGGCCGGACCGCTTAGGGATTTTGATTTTATTGTAGAGCACCAGGATGCTGAAGATGATGAACAGGAGGAGCTTGGTCATGCAGCAGATGATGAAGAAGAAGAATAACAATTGTTTCAAATAGAAAACTTGGGTGAACAGTTCATGTCACAGTCTCAATCTCGACAGCATCCTAGTCACTATTCAGCAGTGGATTTAGATGCAATGCAGTTTGACGCAAGTGGGTTTGCTTCAGGTTCGGGCATGGCAAGGGGAAAAGAGTTGGCAGTTGGGCAAGTGTTTCAAAGTAAGGAGGAAGTTTTCTTTAAAATTAAATATTACAGCATTCGAACAGGTGTGCAGTATAAAGGTTACAAGTCTGACCACATATCATTTCATTGCAAATGTGTCAAGTTTGACGTTGGTTGTAATTGCAGTATACACGTCACGTTTTGCCGGAGACTGCAGATATAGGAAGTGCGGAAGGTAAATGGACCACGCACATGTGTCTTTCCTGAGTCAGTGGATCAACATGCCCAGATGGATTATCATATTATCTGTGCACACATATACCCCATGGTGCAAGCAGATCCAACGATAGCCATCAAATAGCTGCAAGCATCAATAGAGGCAGAGTTGAGGTTCAAGACAACATACAGGAAGGTATGGTTGGCCAAACAGAAAGCAATTGCTATGATTTATGGCGACCGGGAAGAATCATACAATGAGCTTCCTAGATGATTGGGTGGTCTGCAAGCTTATATGCCAAGTACTATTATCCAGTTACAAACTAGATCATACTATGTTGGCAATGTTGTAGATAATAGTTGTTTTATGTTTCACCAGCTTTTTTGGACATATCCGTCATGCATAGAGGCATTCAAATATTGCAAACACCTTATTTCAATTGATGGTACTCACTTGTATGGCAAGTATGCTGGAACATTACTGATGGCTATTGCCCAAGATGGCAACTCTAATATTTTGCCCATTACATTTGTCGTGGTGGAGAGATAGACAAAAGAGGCGTGGTCTTTTTTCTTGGGAAACCTTCGACAATATGTGACACTATGAGATGGCATTCTTGTAATATCTGATAGGCATCATGCTATCAAAGCGGCTTTGGAAGCAGAAGGGAGTGGCTGGCATCCTCCTTCGGCTTATCATGCATACTGTGCTCACCACATTGTGTCAAATTTCGCCATAAAGTTCAAGAACAAAGATGCTACGCGGTTGGTAATGAACGCTGCATATGCATAGACTGAGATAGGTGCATGGGCTAGCAACATATCACGTGAGAAGTGGGCTCACTATGCCAATGAGGGCCATTGATTTGAGCATATGACAACCAATTTGTTAGAATGTATGAATGTTGTCATGAAAGGAACTCGTAATCTTTCGATTATAGCCATAGTAAAGTCAAAATATTATCAGCTTATTGAGTTGTTCTCAGAAAGGGGACGGAGGTAAAGACCCAAGTGGGAAATTTTTAGAGACTCTGTTGAATGCAATTGAGGAGCACAGATGACACTTTGGTAGCATAAGTGCCACTCAAGCAACTTGAGAGACTTTGGAATACTTGGTGTTTGAGTGAGATGAAATTGGTAGTCGTGGTCATCGGGAATTTAGGGTAGATTTAACAGAGCGATAGTGTGATTGTGGTGAATTCCAAAAATTGCACTGTCCATGTCGTCATGCACTTACCGCCATATCTAATGCCCAACGAGCGTGGCCATCCTTTGTTCATAAAGTGGACACCATGGAGTCGGTGTTCAACTTGTACAAAATGGAGTTCTCTGCAGTCACTAATCAAGACATGTGGCCACCATATACTGGCAAACCTATATGGCCAAATTCTACGCTAAAGTGAACCACTGAGGGCTGTCCAGTTTTCACCAGGATTCACAATGAAATGGATGAGGTTGATCCAAGGCAGCAAAAGTGATGTGGATTGTGCAGTGGAGTAGGTCACACCAGACGATCATGCCCCCATGCTCTTTCCTCTAGCCAGCATCACCGATTCATTGTGTTCTTATTGCTCTATTAGTGTTATTGTTTTTTTTCATGCAGTCAGCTTATTATTGTTTCTCTTTACGTGTTCACTACTCAATGCTGTATTTTTATTTTAATTTAGTTGTGGTGTACTTGTTAATGTAACTCTGTTGTGGTCTCTTGGTTAATGTAAGTCTTCATGTAGTCTCTAGTTTCTTAATGTGAATCTATTATTTACTCTCTCTTAATTTACATGCAATATGTAAAATGATTAATAGAAACCAAAAAGTCCAGATTACAAAGAGTCCAAATTACATAAGCACTACAAAATATAAAAAATTGGAATTAGAAAGAGTCCAAATTACATAAACACTATATAATATAGCAATTCTGAATTACAAAGAGTCCAAATTATAAAAAGTCCAAATTTACATGCTATACATAATCATAAACTCCTAATCACTACCCACCCCGTCTAGTACGTCTAGGGCTGATGAAGTGACTCCCTGTGTAACAACGACGAGATATAATCCATCGTGCAGGCTTGGCCTATACCTGCTCCTCCTGGTCTTGATCCTCATCCTCGTCCTCGTCCTCATCCCCATCCTCCTGCTCCTTCTCTTCCTCCCTCTCTTCATGCTCCTCCCCATCCTCATCCTCTTCTCCCTCCTTTCCCTCCTTCTCCTCTTCTCCCTCATTTTGCTCCTGTTGTTGCTCAACATCATCGTTGTCCTCTCAAACATGCTCCTTCTCCTGAACTGGCTTTGGCTCCTGACGAGACTCCTGCTATAAGCGAGCTAGGATATGCTCAACTAACAATCGATAAGCATGTTCTGCTGGCTAGTGAACTAACTAAGATCAAGCCATGCCTGGTGGATCTATCCAAGCTAGCACCTGAGAAGCTGAGAAAAATGATGGGCTAAATGATATGTGTCGAGCTATGCTGCTATGGGCCAATCCCATCATGAATTGTTGAGCCGGACTGAGGTGAACGAATGGGTCTAAAATGAACTAGTGTGAAGGGCCAACCATGAATTACTGGCTTGGCGTCATGAACTACTGGCTAAAACCACTCATAAACTGCTGCTGAGTAGGGTCAGGCATGAACTGGTGTTGAGTGCGGTCAGGCATGAGCTGGTGCTAAGGGGGGCCACCCATGAACTGGTACTGAGAAGGGCCAAGCATGAATTGGTGCTGAGTGGGGTCAGGCATGAATTAGTGCAGAGAAAAGCCAGGTATAAACTAGTGGCTGGGGCCATCCATGAACCGTTGGCTAGGGTACACAGGTGTAGGGTGGTATACGCGGAAGGATTATTCTTGATACCTGGGCTCCGACTAAGGCTGTTGACTGGGCTCTGGCTGCACCTGATGTCTGCGCTCTGACTAAGGCTATCTACTAGCTAAAGTCTAAGCCTTTCTACTACATTGGGTCTGAGACTGTCTACTAGCTAACGTCTGAGCCTATCTACTGGGCTGGATCTGAGACTGTTTACTGGGCTCGGTCTGAGACTTTCTACTAGACTCAGGATGAGGCTGCACATAATCATCATGATGATAATCATAATCATCCAATTCACCTCCATCATCACTAGCTAGATCCTCCCTATATTGGCATTTGCTAGTACATGTCCCAGCATGCACACAATGCTTTAAAGATAGTCGATCTGGCATGTCAACAGCGTGTGAGATACTCAGTGTTGGTGGGGCCTGCATTGGTACACCATCTGGCAAATCCCTAAGCTCAGGATCCTTAGGGGCTCCATCTATCGATAAAACTCTATTTGCTTCTGACAAGTACCATTGGAAGTACTCCATAGATGGTTAGTTGTCATCAGATAGCGGATATTGGACCTGCCGCTCCCTACGTGCGTCTTATGCAGCATGCCATGGCACATGATAGGCAGGCCACCATATATTTAGATCCCCTCTACCATCCTTGCCTTGCAATCGATCAATATTTATCGGGACAGATGGTACATGTTGTCCTCTACCAAACTATCGAACAATACAATCAATGGATTGCCACTAAATCACAGCAAGTTGTATGAGTGTTGTCACCGATGCCCATGCTTCAGCCTCTTCACAAACAAATGGAGGTGTCACGTCCCTAACTTCACTACAAGTGTAGGGAGTCCACCTAAACTGCAATAGTGGACACAAAATATTAGACTCATAGCTAATAAAAACTCAATAGATGCATTAATAGCATAACCTATATATGCTACTTACCCCGGTAATGCCAATCCTATCAAGGCGATCCCCATAACACAATAATCGAATTAAGTCTGAGATTGTCGAGCACTTAAGTCGTCTCCATCTGGAAAAAGGTACATGTAATTAGTTTTCATGATCACAATTTACACCTACAATTAAATAAGAAAACAAAAATATTATCATCTATATGTACCTCAATGCAAGTGGAAATGTGAGTGCATGGTGCTGTCTTGGGCCTAATTGGGGCATCATGTACCATGTCCAAGATTGTAGAAGGGCTAAACAGCCTGCAATTTTAGTGACATTATGTTTCACTGCATGGCAATGCTCACGGTAAAGGGATCCTAGAACTACAGACCCCCAACTATATTCCGTCGTCTCATCAAAATCAATAAGAACAAGGGGCCACTTCATGTGAACCATAAACGTTGATTTATCCGGGAATCGAACCCCACCAAATAGAACCATAATGAAAGCTTTGGTATAACAAATACACACACACACACACACACACACACACACATATACATATATATTAATCGTCTATGAATCAGCATTTCGCGACAATGACCTAAATGTATCTATAAACCAACATAGATTGACCGAAAATACTTTTTTGTCCTTGTCATCTAGAACAGCACCAAGTAGATTTGCACACATTGACCATATATCTCAGTCATAAAATTTCTCCCATGTACTGATGCATCCACTAACAGGTAGTACATCCACACACAAACCCAGTTAGAACACCACATCCTCTAGACTGATAGCACCCTCTCCATATGGAAGATAAAAGGTATGACTCGGGCCTCCAACGCTTCACAAGTAAACTTATAAGTGACCTATCGTGATCAAATAATGGAACCATCTGTGCGACGTACCACAAACCTCTGGCCTGGTGGCACCATTAAATTATACCACATTGTTTTTAGAATCCGTGCATCCTGTATCACATATATACCATGACATGATTTTAAATTTAGCAAATTAAATGTACAAAATATCAAAACTACACCTAAACCACATTAATTGACATTATCTTTTTATATAAATTAGGCCTAAAATAAATAATTTACAACAAAAACTATAATTTAACATTATATTAAGGTACGAAATAGACCTAAATTAAATGACACAAAAAATAAAGTTTACAAAAACAACATTATATTTATTTAATTTTGTCAATTAATCTAAATGCTCACTTTATTATAATAAATAAAAAATTTTACACAAAAATTTAATGTTACCATTTAAAATTATAATTATGTTTTATGCCTAGTTAATAAAATTAACAAAAACTAAAATCAAATTATCTTATCAAAATTAGCCAATTAAAATTAAGCTAAATATCCACTAGTTTTCTAAAACTTCAATACTTTCCAATAATTCATTACAACAAATAAAATAACACATTAAAAGGAAAAAATTATACTAAACGTTACCATCTATCTAAATTAAATTCTAATAACATTTACTAATAAAATAAAATACAATTTTGACAAGTATTATAAAATATTATAGTGTTCTTTTAAATTTATTATACTTAAACAAATACAAGCAAATTAAACTATAACAAACTTAAATTATTATGTTTCACAAACAAATTAAACTGAAAAATGCTACCTAACTTCTATTTAAGTTAATCATGTTTTATGCCTAGTATATAAAATTAACAAAAACTAAAATCAAATTATCTTATCAAAATTAGCCAACTAAAATTAAGCTAAATGCCCACTAGTTTTCTAAAACTTGAATACTTTCCCATAATTCATTATAAAAAATAAAATAACACATTAAAAGAAAAAATTAAACTACATGTTACCATTCATTTAAATTAAATTATAATAACATTTAATAATAAATAAAATAAAATTTTTATTAGTATTAAATAATATTGTAATGTTCTTTAAAAATTATGCTTAAATAAATACAAGCAAATTAAACAACAACAAACTTAAAGTATTATATTTTACAAACAAATTAAACTAAAAAATTATACCTAACTTCTACTTAAGTTAACTATGTTTTTGGCCTCATGAATAAAATTAACATTATCTTATCACAATTAGCCAATTAAAATAAAATTAAATGACTAGTTTTCTAAAACTTGAATACTTTCCAATAATTCATTATAACAAATAAAATAACACATTAAAGGAAAAAAATTAAACTAAAAATTACCATTTATTTAAATTAAATCTCATATTCTACTCATAATACAAATTATAAAATGATATACAATACTTTTTTCTACTAAATTACACTAAAATATGCCAAAATTAGAAAATGCTGCCTAAGTCAAAAGTAAATTTTAACATACACATGTTTACCAAATCAATAAATAAAATTAACACCATACTTCTACAATCTATAATGCCAACAAAATCTCAAGTTTAACTAAAATAAATTAAAAAATGAAATAAAAATAAAATGTTAACAAATAACAAAATAAATTAAATTACTACACTTCTAGTCTGCCTACAATATGATCCACAACATTAAGACGATAAAGATCGTTCTCCATTGCCACTGGTGTAGCACTCTCTACTTCCTCTTTCCACCATTGCTTCCTCCCTTCTCGCCACTGCTTCCTCCTGTCTCATACTGCCACCAGCCTTCAGAGCCTTTAAAATTTTCTCAAAAAATCGAGATGAGTCGCACTACAAGAAAAACACGAGTTTCCGACAGATTTTACGGACGGATTTTTTTTATTGGAGTTTCCGACGGATTTACCGACGGAAAACAAGAAAAATGAGACAAAAAACAAACTTTTTTGTTTGACTGTTACCGAAGGAAAAATCTATTGATAATCCATCAAAAAAGCACGTGCCAAATGATGTCATAAGGTGCGCCAAAATTACCGACGGAATTTTCCGTCAATAATTTATTTTAAAATAAAATTTTAAAACAATTTTACTTGTGAAATTTTCGGCCGAAAAACAAAAAAATAATTTTATTACTTTTATCGACGGAAAAATCCGTCAGTAATTCAAATTTTTCCAACATTAAAGCTTAAAAAAAGAAACAAACCCCCTCATTATTCTCTCTCTCTCTCTCTCTCTCTCTCTCTCTCTTTGCGCGAGTTGGAGCACAGCTACCTTGCCATGAAGCGCCATCCGCTAGAGAAGATGCCGCGAACACACTCGGCCAACCATCGCACCAGATCCAGGCCCCCCTTGAACGCGCGCGTGACCTGTGCGGACCAAATCTCGGCCTTGCGAGCGTGGCAACAGTGGACCCCCTTGCGCGAACGGCGTCCTGCGTGTGCTCGGCCGGAGAAGACCATCACAACCAAACGACTAGATCTCGACTTGTGTGTGTTCAGACTCCCCGCCGCACCGGTGCTCCCTGCTCGGGCTCTAAATCCCTGCCGCACCGGAGCTCGCTGCGAGGGCTCGAACTCCTCTCCATGCCGGCACTTCTTGCACGGGCTCGAACTGCTCGCCCCACCGGCAATCCCTGCGTATGCTCAAACCCCTCATCACGCTGCTACCAGAACCTCACCGTGAGTAGAACTCTGTTTTTAGATCTTTTGTTTGTTTATTTAAAAGCTTTCATTTGTCTGGTTTTTTTTTGTTTCTGTGTACTTAAGCTTTTGTTTTTTTTAAAAAATAATTAGGGAGATGTAATGCTTGTTAGAAAACAAGATTTATGGTAGTTTAGGGTAGTTGACATTGTGTAAGGTATTGACTTTTCTGATGTTATTTTCATGTGGTAGATTTAGGACTTCGACAACCAAGGTTGGAAGGTGAAGAATATCTATCAGTTGTGGATGAATTCATGGAAGTTGTTAATGCTCGATGGCCTAAAGCTATTGTGCAGTTTTGTGTTTATTCTAGTTGGTAAAACTCTCACTGTTCACTTCAAATTTCATCAATTTTTCTCTGGCAGAAAGGTTTTGTTAATTTTGTTTTTGATGGTATATCATATATACTTGTTTAGGAGTCTTTGTACAGTGGTTATGAATTGTCCAAGCATATTTTACTTCTCTTTTTGATGGATTTTTCCATTTTTTATTTTTAGTTACTTATGCTATTGTTCCAAGAATGAATTTGGATGAACTCTTTGAGCAAAAGGGTGATGTTGCCAAAGCTGTACTGGAGGAACTTGAAAAGGTTAGCTTACTACTTTTATTAGATAACTCTGCCCATCTTCAATGAAATGCATATGACATCTGGTAAGAATCCAATTATTTTTGGTTACCTCATAAAACTTAAGCTTATTTATTGCATACATAACAGTTTATGATAAAGCTTCTGTTTTGGACTATGACCACACAGGACAGTCTCTTGAAAGTTGAAACAAAATATATACTATGTATTCTATCCAAAACTATGAATAATGAAAAGATTGAAAAATTTACGTATCGCTTAATGGGAGAATAGGGAAATAGCATAGAGCACTAAATTGGTAATCATTTTGTGCATAATTTCTCTCCTCTTAACTTTTATGCCAATGCAACAACCAATCTTTTGCTTTATTATTATTTTCCAGTAATATGGAATGAGAGAAAACATGTTTAGTAATTGTTTCAAGCCAAAGTATTTACATGATATAAACTATATCCGAAACTTAAATTACCAAAGTGATTAGTTGTAGAGAGCTAGATTGTTTAAGATTCTGCTTTACCTTGTTGCTTCAATTTAAATAGGTTGCTGCTGTCACTTAGGTGTCTAGCCCATATCCTTTTATTTGGATGCAATCTACACATTGAGGATTGATTTTACTTTGCAACTCAAAGGACGCAACTAGCTAGTGTATACAAGGGAGATATAGTGTTCTTGTCTTCTACCTCTATCATTAGGGCATCTACAAGCACTGGGGCCAGTGCCAAATATGATGGGGTCTGTGAGCAAGTTCATCTGCTCAATGCGGAACTTCATCGATGATAATGATGAGGGTGGTGGCGATGGTGATGCTGATGATGATGATGCCGCTGACTTCCACTGATTAGTTATTGTATTTTCTTTATTTGCTTTGTGTTGAACTTTTTATATTTGTGTTTGTACACTTTCTGATATTTTTATCTATTTTACATTTTGAACACAAATTCATTATTATTTATTAGCAATTTTTTAATTTTTCATTATATTTACATATATTTAAACTTAGCTTTAAATAGAAAATAAATTCTTAACTGATCAGGTAACACACAAATTACTGGATATATATATATATATGTAAATAAAAAATTAAATGATTATCGACGGGTTTTTCTGTTGGTAATAAAAATACCAAGAATAAATAAAATTTAAAATATAAAATTACCGACGGAAAAATCCGACGGTAAACAAAAATAAAAATTAATAATTTCTGATGGAATATTCCGTCGGTAAAATAATAAATAAAAAAATTGTAACATTCAATAATTACCGACGGAAAAATCCGTCGATAAAATGTAGAATTAAAAAAATAAAAATTAAATTAAATTATTATTGACGTATTTTTCCATCAGTAATTAAAAAATTCCGTTGGCAAATATTTATCCTGACTAATTTTGCTAAAGATTTTTTAGTTGCATTACCGATGGAATTTTATGTTCAAAATCTGTCGGTAATTCCGTCGGTAACAATTTTCGACGGATTTTTTCCGCCAGTGATACTTACCGACTACGTTATTACCGTTTGACAAACTCCGTTGATAATTTCGTCGGTAACTAAAATTTTTGTCGGTAAAACCTGAAAATCCGTCGGTAACAGTTAAATTTCTGGTAGTGGTCGTCCGCCTTTTATAGATGGAAGGGACATTGAAGTCGAGTCCAACCAGTTTGTCCAAGCTCTAACATGCACTGAGTAGTTGGTTGAAGCCGGCTTTTGTTTTGGCCTCAAGTCGATTCAAATTGACTCACTGCAAAAGGCTGACGTGCGCTGAATTTTGCAGGATCCATAGTGCATAGTCGATTAAAATCGACTTTGGTTCTGCGTTGCACCCCGTGACTTGACTGCTGTAGTGCCTTGCATGCCTGACGCTGCTATTGTGACGTGATGTGATCGCTATAGTGAAGGGTGCAGTTTCACGGATAAGTCGTGTTTAATTGACTTTAGACTGATTTTTTCCATATCTTGAAAACAAAGTGGAAGACGTCTTGAATCAACTTCTATTACATACAAAATAGGACACATCTATAACCGCATGAAAAATGAGGAAGTCTGTAATATTTATTTATTTTTATTTTATTCGCGTAAAAAATCCAATTTTATTACGGTGGCAACTATATTTTATGTATTGCACACCATATTAGTATATTATAAAGGTGATTGCTCGGATGCCTATTGCAATCAATGCATATGATGTCGTTGGCATTTAACCACGTTTTAAAAATGTGGCTAAACCAAAATATAACGTGACTATACCCATTCCCCAAAACACTCTCACCTACACACACAATACAATGCACAACACTCACCACTAATCTGTCCCATTGTCAACTCCTCCCCCATGATGCTACCCTACAACTCCCTTTAAGAAGCAGAGGCCAACCTTGGCCATAGCCTCACAGTGACAGAGACCCTCTAGTTCATCTACTTCGTTATAGAACCTGAGACCGAGCATCCGCATCACCGTAATGGTGCTAGCTGTCACCGTCATCGTGTCCCTCGCTTGCCTCTGCTTCCTCCTCAGCTATCTCAACTGTCGTTGCCTCCGCCGTCTTTCCCCTTCCTTTGCCGCCCCTTCCGTTGGAACAATGCCAATCTTCACCTCCAGCAGCCGCATCTCGCCGGAATTTCCTTAGAAAACTCTTCATCCTCTACTCTTATCATCGACTTCCTCCCGCTGGTCACCTCCTCCGTCACCCACGGCTCCGCCACTGCTGTTGCCGATTGCGTGGTTTGCCTCTCGAAGTTCCACCACAACGACCAGCTCTGCCTCCTTCATTAAAAAAAATCATTATAAAAGTCGGGTGTGGGTGCATAGACATATCAGGGCAGGATCTTCGCCCGACATACTAATATTATTATATGTGTATGGCTTATCTTCTTGATTCAATGTACTGCTAACTAAGTACCACCGTTCATTTTGGCATTAAACTATGAGGGAATGTGGTTGGTCTCCAATGAGAAACAAGCACCTGCAGCAATCAGCATAAGACTAACAATAATTAACAGCTAAGTAACTCAATCAATTACCATAAACACTGCGTTTGATTAGTTAACGAAGCATTTCTATATGGATTGACTTGATTGTCAGTGGGGTCTTCTTCACTTCTGTTATTCCAACCATAATGTGATTATACTGTACGCATATGTTTGGCTATTGTAAATTGGCCATTGTGGAAGTTCCCGAGTTTATATAAAAAAATCCACTATCACATGATGGGATTGTCTTTTAGAGACAGAAAGGAGCATGCCCAGATGATTTTCTATATAAGAAAGCTTTATATAGTAATATCTATATTATTTTAAAAAGGAGGGAATAAAATAGATCTTACAACACTCTCCCTTTCTTCTGCAAAAGCCAATGGCACGCATATATCTTTCTAAAACTGTTCTAACCGTATCCAATTTCTTGAAAATGTAAACCAATAATAATGCTTTCTTTTATGGGAATCAATTGCTTAGAAAAATGTATCACTTCGGCGAGAATTAGTAATAGCAGCATAATTCTATATATATAGAAAATCCAAAAGAAAAGAAAAAAGTAATAGCAGCGTAATCAATCTGACAATAATGTAAGAGATAAAGTGTCAAGGATTAAAGTGACACTAATACAAATATATATTGAATTTAATTTTGTTTAATTTAGTTTTGATGTATTTATAAATGAACTCTCACATTAATTATCTAAATAGGATACGATTTAATTAGATGATAATATAATTTTTTTTATATTTTTACTACATAAAACTAAACTCATATATGTTTGATAAATACATTTATGTCATTTCAAATATATTTAATATTATTTTGTTAAAATCACGTATATCCTCGTAAAACAATTTTGCCCAAATTGGATATCATTTCAAATATATTCAGTGTTTGATTATTGTTAGATGTCAACGTGTATAAATGTATTATTGAAAATGAAAAGGTGTTAAAAACAAAGAAGAAAATGAAAGATTACAGGAAGTGTGAAATTATGTGCAAATTAAGAAAAGAAAATATGACAAAGCTATGTACGTTGAATAAACAATATTTTCTTTTATATACATACATATGTATGTGTAGAGATTAGGATAAATTTATACTAGTATAATGTTAAGTAAAGTTACAATCTGAATAACTCTTTATAAAATAGTTCTTATATCAAATTTAAAAATAAGAACTTTGTGATTATATTTTTATTGATATTCAATTTTTTTAAAATTTTATATAAATGATCTTTGTGATAAATAAATATAACTTAATAGTTGGATCAGTAAAAGAACTATTTTATGAAGAGTTATTCAGATTGTAATTTTACTTGACAGTATAACTTTATCCTAACCTCTACACACACAGATATATATTTGCATAATTTTTTAAGAAACAAGATAAAATGAAATATGTATCATGTATGCAAACAAACTATTATTGGATAGGCATATATACTATGTTCACTCTCGTTGACTGTGTCGAGCCAAAGTTTTTGCTATTATGGAATGATTTCATTATCTCATCTATTAGCAAACCCTTTTCAAATCTCCAATAATTGGATGACGATAAAAACAGAATTTTTAATTTGTCAGCACAAGTGCTTTTCTAAGAGTTGCTTAAGAAAGTCTTTTTTATAGAGTGACTTTTATTTGGGTAAGTGGCGGTCCTAGAATTTAATCCTACAACATTGTTGATTAAATTTGTATTAGGTCATAGTCCACTTTTAATATAATCAACTAATTTTGGTACTCTTCACAAAAAAAAAGGAAAACTATTTTTATACCAACATATGTGTTTTAATTATTTATGACGAATTCCTATTAAATATCAATATTTCTTCATTTTTTTTTCATTAATGTGAATTTTTCTTTTTAGTTAATTCACATGTATTTTTCATTAGAGAGAATCCTATTTGAAATACAGTTAAACACTAAGGACATATTTGGTTTAGTATTTTATTAAAAGATACTTTTATCAAAGAAAATGAAATAAATGCACTCTAAAATATGAGGGTTTTCTACAGAAATAAATTAAAATATATATGTTATTACATGAATGCCTCGTTTTCAAGTTGTTTACATATATGTCCTAATTTGAGTTTAATAGAAGTCGATTTCAATCGATTTTCATTTAACTCGCACTACGATTGGAAAAATTGCATGCAACAGAAGTCGATTATAGTAGACTTCTGAAGTCTACTATAATAGATTTCTGTACAACACAGAAGTCAATTATAATAGACTTCTGAAGTCTGCTATAATCGACTTCTGTGTTGTACTGAAGTCGATTATAATAGACTTCTGTTGCATGCAATTTTTTCAAACGTAGTGCGAGTTAAACGAAAATCGATTGAAATCGACTTCTATTAAACTCAAATTAGGACATATATGTAAACAACTTGAAAACAAGACATTCATGTAATAACATATATATTTTAATTTATTTCTGTAAAAAACCCAAAATATGAATATCACTGTTATTTGAATCAGTTTGTTGCCTTATAAGAAATCAACCCGTTTCAACCTCGCACTAGGTCCAACTTCTATTGGTTAAGGTAACTTTTTTTTTTTTTTTTCTCTTTTACTAAATTGGGGAACCAAATTGAAGTTTTAGTATTTTATTTTACACGTAATTAGTAATTACGCTGCAATCAATTGCTTCAACCCGAGTGCACTTCCAAAAGGCAAGCTGCTCTTGCCATTTGTTCCACGCCTCAAGTGCGACTTTGTAACTTGTTAAGAAACCTAAAAGGCTCAACACATCGGGCCCGAGCTAGGTAAGCAGCATCTAGCACCAGCTAGGAGAAGACTGGCAAAAATATGCGAAGGCCAGGATAGGTATGTTTTTTTTAGTGGTATTAGTTGTACAATCAAATTATATAATAAATATATATCATACATCTTATTACTATTAAATTTAATAAATAAATAAAATGAGTAGGGATCATATATCATATCTAATAATAATAAAATATATGATATGTATTTATTATACAATTTGATTGTAAATTAAATATTATTCTTTTCCTTTTCCTATCTGTAGGCTTTCAAGTTGTGATCATAGCCACGAGATGGACCCATGTAGGTTAAAATCCCAAAAAAGTGCACGAGAAGGCCCAGATTATGGGGTTGAGTGTATATTGGCGTAATGTTCATGGCATTGGCTTGGGACGGTTTTACAAACCACAATTTGTTGACTCTAATGTCTTATCAAATCAAATAGATTTTCAACGGAGACTTAGTCCTCATTCACTAAACAAAGTGGGGTTGGAAATGAAAATCCCAATTCCCATTTCATGGACACTTGCTAGATCTCGTAAATATATGTTCCTTAAAAATTTATTTGACAAATTTGATAGATTGATAGATTATAACAATAGCAGTTTAAAACAAAATATGTAATTCGCAATAAAAAAAATATAACACTTAATAATGAGTTTGATTCGAAATTAAAAAATAATGATAAAATTTTTAAGAACAAACTTTGTATGTAAATTTATATAAAACTCATCCATAAAAATTTTAGTTTAATTTTTACCCTTCAATTAAATACATATTAAGATTTTTATTTATTTATTTTTATATATGCTGAACTTAACACTAATATATTTTATATAAGTTGATAAATTAACAATGATAGGAAACAAGAACATTTTTACCTTTGAATTTGCGCTAAAAAAACTTGGTCTTCGTCTTTGAGCCTGCAATTGAATAAAGAAATGTAGCGGAAAGATAACAAATTTTTTTTTGCAAATAATAAAATTGATATGATTTTAGTTCTACAAATTATAATATTAATGAAGTTAATATTTATTATATACAAATATGTGAATGTTTTATTATCATGGAAAAAATTAATGAGAAATAATGTGATGATTTATAGATAAAGAATAAGATTCAATGCAATATTATTACAAAATTATAGTAGTAATTATGTTAATCAACGAAGTTGATCAAGATATTTATTCCTAAATTTAGTTACATAGAATTTGTTTTACATTGATCTAGATTAAATGATAACAATAATAAAGTTACGTAAAAAAAATTGTATAGGATTCTGTGCATTGAATTATATAATGGTAATAACGTAGTTCATTCCGGAATTATTCACTTCATTAATAATATATGATTTAACTTGAGTAGAATTTAAAAATGATTGATTGCTCAAATTACAAATCGTAATTGTTCACATGATTGAAAAAAAAAAAAAATTGAATTAGTGAATCATAATAAAAAGATCATGGTAAGTTTGGGACACCCAAATGCAATCTCCTTCAATAAATTGAGTCATTCAATCCTAAAAAGACAATCAAAATCAAATTGTATGAATTGCGGGACAATTTATAATGAATTGAGGTGACTAGGGCAATGGGGCGGAGTTTTCCTCAATCTGACCCTATCTCGTAATAGATAACATGAGCCTCAACTCATCCAACCCCTATCTGTAGGTTTTACAAGTTTAAATTCACATCTGTCTTCGGGATACTTGTCCCACCTTATTTTTTTTAAAAAATCTATAAAATTATCTCAAAATCTAAATATATAAAACACAACTAATATTAATATTCAAATTCTAAAGTAACAATCATCAATACAAAATAAAAAACAACAGAATATCCTTAATAGAAAAAATAACTAAATTCCAAACAATTTTAATATAATTTGATACTCATTACTATATTGGAGTATTAGGATTACATAATTTTGTTTTAAATATATATAAGGTGCGGGGCGGATTCACCCTAAACCTGCACCAGCCTTGGCCCTAAGACAAAACCTACCCCACATCCACTAGCCTCAATGCGAGGCGGGTTTAAAACCCGCCTTGAGCGAAGCAGGTAAGGTGGGTGCCCCATGGGTAGAGTTGTAATTGCCATCCCAGAGGTGCCTTCTACCTTGGTTCATTAAAAGTTATAGAGCTTTTGATGCTCCCTTTTATAAATTATAAAGTGATCCTTAATCTTTTAATCCCAATAAAAATTATTGCTAATAGATAGTAATACCTACTGAGACCGACACATAATGAAAATTATTCATTCAAATGTAGTTTATCTTTCACTTTTGTACTTTATTAACTCCTCATCTTAAAGGAGTCAATTTTTTTTTTTTTTTGGGTTGGGATTAAGACTTAGGAGTAGGGAAAGTGAGTGTGTTCACCTGCTTGAAAGGAGCGAACTATGATTCATTGTAGCCAAAACCAAAATAAACAAAAAAGAAAATACAATGAATCTACATATTCAACATGTGCCACTAAGGCTAAGCATATATAATATGGATTTAATTTCTATGCACTGACAGTATAAAATTTTTTTATACAGTTGTAACGAGGGAGAGGGTGAGGGAGTTACCTTGTTAGGGAATCACTTCGGAAGCCTCTTGAACAGGTCTTTCCTGAGTGCCTCATACATACTTGGGGCAATGGTAAAGCATATCTACAAGGATTCCACCTAGAGAATGAGTGGGTATTCAAGTAGAGTGAGGATATGGTGCAAGGAATGTATCCATACTTAGAGGCCTCATAAGTATTTATAGGAGGGACTGTGGAATGGTTATCCATGAATGAGGTATCTTCATGTTGTCACTCCCACAATCATCGTGGTGGAGGAAGCGAGAAACTTAGTGGAGCACATCTGGTAATCATTTCCACATGTCTCTGAATCGCGTGTTTTGATCTGCAAGTGCTTTCATGCTCGGGCTTAGCCATTTGGGTCCTTTCGACATAGGCTTCGCGGAATGAGCCATATTGGGCTAGTCTCGTTCGTAACAACGGTCATCCAATTATGTGTTGTCATATTAGCTATGATAGTTGACTTCTACATGCAATATCTAGAAAGTCGTCAAAATAAAAAATTTTGATTGAATGACAGTATAAAATAATTTTACATTATCAATGCCTAGAAATTAAACTCATATAATAAAGAATTTGACTCCTATAAAATGAAGAGAACTGTAAAGTGATAATGTAAGGGATTAATTACTTTTAAACCAATAATTTTTATTGTGCATAGATTCCACCAAATGATAACAATTTTAAGGGTGATTAATCGCCCATTTTCTCACTTTATAAATTTCCTCATTTATAGGAGCAAAATCTTATAACATATAAAGAATATCACATCAAAGAAAATGAAAGTTAAAAGATTAAAACTACACTTTAGTCCTTGAAAGATTTTTATTTTAACATTTTAATTCTCAAAAGATCAATTGTATAAATTTGAATCCCCAAAGAATTCGGTATTATAATACTTTTCTCAAAAAGATTAATTGCATAAACTTAAATCATCTAAAGATTTGGTATTCAACACTTTAGTTTAAAGAAAGATGGTAACAATAAACTAAAGTGTTATAACATTAACCTTTGGGAGGTCAAGCATATACAATTCATCTTTTAAGGGCTAAAGTGTTAAAACACAAATCTTTAATGCCAAAATGTAGTTTTTTTTAGATGAATTTAGAGTATCTACCATAAAAAGCAATGACTATTTCGTCGAGGTGCAGAGCACATAGACGTGAGTTTTGTATCCGGTCATAAAATCTTCTTCATACATACGGTTAAAATATAATTTAACTCATATTAAAACATTAAATATTATTCATCTAAAGTGAAAAGATTAATAAAGTATAAAAGTGATAGGACAACTCTTTTTAAATAAATAACTTTTGTTGTGCGTAAATTTTACTAAATAATCTAAGGACAATTATTCCACTATAACTAGGCTGCTCACTTTAGACCCAGGCTGCTTACATTTAGAGGAGTCAAAAAACCCGAAAACGTTTCTCGCATTTTTCTCATGGATCATGTCCATTGGGCCTTGCTTTAATGGGCAAGCCCCGTAAGCATCAACACCATCAGGGTCACACTTTTTCACTTTCTCCTTTTGCCGAGGAACTGCTACAGTCTTTCTCCTGTTCACACCTCTCTCTCCTCTCTCTCTGCATCTCTCTAAACTCGCCCTCACACTCACACCCTCACAGACACACACAACCCAATTTCGTCCCTTCTCACGTTCCTTCGGAACTCTCACCCTTCGAAATTCGAATCCAAGATTTTCCAAACTCTCACACTAGGGTTAGGGCTCCCAAACCTCTCCGTTCGAATCCTCCCTGTAAATGCATAGGGAGCCCCGAACTGTTCTCCCATGGAACCAGCAATGTACGGACACGCCCAGCCTGTGAACATGACCGGCCAGATCGGCGCCGGGGAGAGCGACGATGGCTCCGGCGGGGGCGACATCGACGGCCACCACATTCAGTATGAAACTCACGCCCTTGACGACGGTAGCGGTGGCGGAGGAGGAGTCGTTAGTGGTGGCCACGATTTGTCTATTCAACGCTGCGACGATTCTAGCCAGCTTACGCTGTCGTTCCGTGGCCAAGTCTATGTTTTCGATTCTGTTACACCAGATAAGGTACGGTTTTTCCCTCAATCACACACCGAAAAGAAAAGGTACAATTTTCGATTTTTTTTTTCCTTTACAGGTTCTCTATTGTTAATTTCCCCCAATTTGTTATAAAAAAAAATTATTAGGGATTCTATTTTTTTTTTTTGTAATAATTTGTCGATCCGGGACTGTAAAATTTGGTATTTGCCTCCTCTGAATGGGGAGGTTGGTAAAGTGCAAAAGTCTTGTGTGCACCATGTGTGGATCCCACAAAATGATCCAAAGGTGGTTGGCCTTCACTTTTGCACTTTACAAACCTCCTCACTTTGGAGGAGCCAAATCCTAAAATTTGCATTTGTGTGTGCTTGAATTGGTCTTCGCAGTATGTAAAGGAAGAGATATTTGATTATTATATACTTTCCCTTATTTGTTTTTCTTTTTATTTTTATACTTGTTTTTTGATAAGAAGGAGCTTTTGATTCTTTAAGAATGAGGTTTTTTCTTTAATGGTTGTGATTGAATCTTTAAATTTCTAGATTTTAATAAATTGAGTTAGTGGGACACAACATATTCTTAGTCATGAATAACTAAAAGTTGCTCTGTCTCGTCCTTGAATTTATCAAGTGTACTGGAGAAACACCCTAAGAATAATTCTACAGGTTCAAGCTGTGTTGTTACTGTTGGGTGGATGCGAACTACCTTCAGCAGCTTCGCCATGTCTGGAGGCAATGCCTCAACAAAATCAGAGGGTATTATTTCTTTGTTTGATAGTGGAACTTTCACTGATGCTTTTGGGGCTCAGTACTGAGTGGCATTTTCTAATTGGTTGGTTGCTGCTGCCTGCTGCAGGGTTCAATGGAATTTCCTGCAAGGTGCAGTCAGCCACAGCGAGCGGCATCGTTAAATAGGTTCCGGCAGAAGAGGAAAGAGCGTTGCTTTGATAAGAAAGTTAGATATAGTGTACGTCAAGAAGTTGCGCTCAGGTCTGATTGTTATTGTACTGGCATTTGTAATAGGCACTTCTGAGTATTATATTGAATTCTTTGAACTTCACGCAAAGTTGTTTACAATCTGTGCTCAAAAGTTGATTCTGCATAAATGCCTGATCCAACGTATAAATAATGATTGAGAATGAGTTGTGTACTTTTCATCCATAAACCAATTTGTTGTAAGTAGTAGATATATTTATTGAGCATTGTGGTCGAGAAGAGGACTAATTGTCGAGTTGTGCGTTGGGCTTCATTTTACATCAAATACTGTTGGGTTGTGGATGTCATTTTACCTCAAATTGTGTTGTGAGTTGGGCTTGAGTATTGGCACTTTAAATATTGTTAGCACTATGGCCCAAGCCCAGCACTATGATTGGCTATATTTTAGAAATTTTTGCTTTAAACTGTTCTCTCATTTTGAAATGGAACAAAATGTAGACTTAATAGTGGGAGGGTGTGGTAGAGTTCAGTTTTGGTCCTATTATCAAGTTGACTCTAGGGCACATATTTTGAGGAGCAATTTGAACTTCATTGATGTGGATCAATCTCAATTCTCACATTCACTATAGAGAAGCCTGTCCATTTGAATTGTGGAAAGACTGGATTTGAACATTATGTCGAATTGTTATGTTACTTTGACATTAAGTGAAAGCTGATGTCTGATTGGCCTATGATTGTCAAAGAATATAGTTAAATTGTTATATTTAATGATAGAATCATTCTGTGCACTTTTCACTTCATGTCATTTGTTTTGGATGTTCATTTTATTATGTTTGAAATTCTTGCAATTCAATCCTTTTGGCAACATAGATTCTAGAATCAACTCCATCATACGTCTTTTAGATGAGAACATTTTCACTTTTATTTCCTTCAAATGATTTCATTTTAAGATTTTGAAGTTTTAGAAGACATATAGTTGATGAGTGATTTCTTTGGTACCCATGGTTTTTTCCTTTCAAGGGTAGAATACTTGAATACCCATGTTTTTTTTTTTCAAGGGTGCTGTTACGAAGAGTCAACTGCAAATTATGTATTACTTGCTGAATACATGTAGAAGTTTTCTCTAGTACCCTCAACCATTTTAAGGACATTAGTATCTTGTAAGAGTTAGTGGCTAATATTAATCCACAATCCACCTATGCTACTTTTTTTAAAATAAAATATTTTAAATTTTTTTTTTCTAAGTAGTGGGCTCATGGTTAAACAATAGCCACTCATTAGTGAAAGTTATTGATACTCCTAAAATTATCATGGGTACCATAAGGATCTCCTTTATACTTATTGATTTTGAAATGTATATGGTGAAACCAATAACCAACAAATGTTTGGCAGTTCACTTTGGGCAGAGTACACTTGTGCGTGTTTCTATTGTAATTACAATATTGTGACCGTGCCTTGACTTGAACTTCCTGTTTCTAAAAATGATGGAAATGACTGGCTGTTTTCTTATTTGGTCCCATTCTAAGAAATGTTTCCTGAGAATATTTTCATTAAAATCTGCAAAACTTGCTCTCAACCTGATTTTTGTTGTTGTTGAACATGAAAGTGGGACACATGCCGGTGAAACAAGCTTTAGATTGTATTTTGTTAGACAAATATTGATCCTTACAGTGGTGCTTTTATGTTCTCTGAGCAAAATTTAAATTTTCGAAGAATTTTATTGTAATGTATACTTGAAGTCTTGAATATCTTCCAACATCAGTAGGTTGAAATTGAATGGATGATACATCTGAAAATTTATAGCTGCTCGAGTAAAATCTTAATAATCAAGTGTTGTGATTTGCTAGAGTGAAATCTAAACAATAGTGCCTTGTGAAATCTGAATGCATGATACAAATAAACCTAGTTGAAGTTAGTCAAACATACATCAGCTGTCTTTCTCAGTGACATCTATTGCATTTTTTAATGTATGAAGAAATGGAAGCTTTCGTCATCTTATTTAATGGTTGCATGTTATCAATGTTTCATTTCTTTCTTGTTGCTCATTATCGTAGCTGTTAAAGTTTGTGTAACCATGCCTATTTTTTACTTATATGATGTTTATATATAGGATGCACCGTAACAAGGGTCAATTTACTTCATCTAAAAAACAAGATGGAGCTAATTGGGGTACAGACCAGGAGTCTGGACAGGATGATAATCAATCGGAAACCTCGTGAGTTGTGTTGTCTTTATAATGTAGCCAGAAGTTATTTTTTAATCCTGAGATTTTGTAACCAATTGTGCATTTCTGGTGGTGCCTTTTGAATTGCTATCTATTACTGCCTTTTTTTGTTAATAAAACTTTATATTTTACATTATGGGGTATTTTCTGCCAAGAAGTTCCTGCACATAATGAAGTTATTTTCCCCTTGACAGGGAGACCTGTAACTGGATGTTTTACCATCTCTTTTTATTACATTTGTACAGATGCGTGCACTGTGGCATAAGTTCAAAATCCACCCCAATGATGCGGCGAGGGCCATCTGGTCCAAGATCACTTTGCAATGCTTGTGGGCTTTTTTGGGCAAATAGGGTAGGTATTGGTTTGGGAAAAATGCCATTTTTTTAAAAAAATTTACAAATTCATGTAACTAGAGCAATTAGTAAAATAGAAGTGAATTTTACTCTGTCAAGACATTCTGCAGCTATATAATTTTCTAATATATATTTGCTAAGTTGTTTAGTCTTCCATCTAGCAGTTTAATTTTCAATATAACAGACAAGACAAAGATGCAGCTTTATCTTGCTGTTCTGTATGCTATTTTGCTGTGTGCACAGGGTATGTTAAGTTGTGCATTTTTCCCCAGCTTTTTCAGATTTTGGTTCTTATGCGTGCTCTGCCCTTTGCTTTTATTTATTAGAATTTAGAAATGCATACTGTTATATGAAGCCAGGAATTGGTTTGAGAAGATACCAAAAACCCTGTAGTGTCAGTCCTTTTTTTGTATAATCAATCAGCATAGTAAAAATTCAGATATCTTTTAATCTCTGATAGATTTGATTCCAGAATGTTGTGTTTGAATATTTAGTTTTCTCTAGTTTAAAATTATTTCCCAGCTATATGTGTTTGGCTATTATAGTTGTTATGATAAGCTGTGTGGCTACATGGATCATGATAAGAACTTTGGTGGAACCACACCTCAAAAGCTAGCCGTGGTGATGGGAGGTTCCATGAGAAAGCAAGATAATCAATCGGTATATTAATGTGTGGCCTTTTCTGTTGATATTGCATTTTAACTTGTTATTGTGAACTACCTTCTTCTAAAAGTCATCAGGGTGTAATTTAATTTTCTTTCTCCTTATCTTCAAGGTGTTTTATACTTGGCCTAGAGGGTTATGCAACTATATTCTTTGTGAGCATTGATTCAAATATGCTCGAGTGTGAATTTGCAAGTTTCTCTATGCTGACTGCTGAGTTAACAAAGGTATTCTGCAGGGCTTTTTGAGAGACCTTTCTAAAAGAAATCAGGAACACTCTCTTGCACCAGCTGAGCAGGTATGCTATTCATTCACTATGTGACCAAATTGTCTATTGATCAGGATAATATGTACATCTTTTTATCCTCTTTTTTTGCACCTGATGACCAGGTTGATGAAGGTAATGAGTCAGACTGTCGGACTGCCATCCCTGCACATAACAATATTGCTGCTTTCTCTGGTAATGATAACCAAGCTTTGGTAGCTGATCGTTGAGTTTTCCAGTCACAGATAATCCTGGAGTTGTTTGACTAAGGCACAAGTAATGTTATAGTAATTTCATTCAGTTTGACCAATAGAATGTACAGTTATAGCAATGCTCTCATCAATACAAGAGGTCTATTTCTATATGCGTGGACTGGTGGCATGAACTGTTGATCTCTGAATGCTGAACCCGGAATTTAAATGATAAGTTGGTGATCTCATACTGAAGTTTTAGTTTGACCTAATACCTTGAGTTTAAAATATAAATTTGACCTATAGATGGGTTTTTGGTACGAAGGGTTTTCTGTGGATTTGCCAACAGCCGCAGTTAGGGCATTTGGCAACACAAACAGATTGACCCTTGCAATATGTATATATACTGTAGGGTTTTCCGCTTTTCCTTAAACCTTAATCATACAGCCTGGATAATTCTAAAGGACACCAATGCCGTCTGAATCTTGTGCATAGGATATTGTTTTCGTGAGTGATACCGAAGAGGATGCTAATGCATGATGCCACGCATCCATACGATCATAATAATTAAAATGTTGGGGTTCGAACTTCCTGTTAAAGGCCTTGGGTTGGAATAGACTTTGATTCCAATCTTTTAATGTTAGAACTTGAATAATATTTCTGAATGAGAGATTTCTTGGGTTTTTGGATCAGGTATATGGGTTAATACTATTAGAAAAATATTAGTTATCGGTGGATTTTACCAGAGGATTTCTCGTGTTAATGGTGGAAAATTTCGTTATCGGGCAGATTTTAACGTGTGGTAATAATCTCGTCAGAAACTATTACTGCTGGGTTTCTTCGATCAGTTACTCTTTAAAAGGGAATTATCGGTCGATTTTACAAGGAAAAAAAAATCCACAAGAGACATGCTGAAAAGATTTGTTAAAATTTCCATGGCGGTAGATCATTACCGGTGGATTTTTTTGGGTGTTATTGGCAGATTTTTCCCTCAATAATCCGCGGTGATATGTTTTTAAAAAAAATAAAAGAGAGTTAAACTTATCGAAGGAAAAATCTATGGAAATGTTTTTTAGAAGAAATTGAATTTTCCTGTGCGATGACAATGGTGGCAATGGTAGGTGGTGGCAATAGAGTTGAGAAAAAAGAAATTATCACTTGAAAAGTAATGCACCAAATCAATAATTTCTAAAAATGAAAAACTAATTAGTACTGAAAAAAATACTCACCTCTAGTAGTGTCTTTGGCGGCGGCAATGGTGAGCAGTGGTAGCACCAAGCAAGGGCAGTGGTGGAGGTGGCACCATTACAAATGAACAAAAAAACAAAAAGAAAAGAGTAAGAAGAAAGGGGTAACAAAAATATAATCAAATCAAAAAACAAAACCAATTAAAATGTAGCGGATTTCAAGACAGAAAATGGTGATCTCCTTACCAAAAATGGTGGCAGGATGGCAGAGCAATGATTGGAAAAACAAGTAGAGATGGAGAGGAGAGAGAAACTGACAAGAGAAGAATATGGGAGAATGGTGGGTGATTGGATATTTAAAATATTTACCAGCGGATTTTTAATGATTATCGGTGGATTTTCTGTCAATTGCTTAAAACTGCGACGTTTCACTTAAACTATTATCGGTGGAAAAATTTGCCGATAATATTACAATTTCTTTAAAATAAATTTAATTCGATTACCGGCAGATTTTTCTGCCAGTAACATGAAAAAAATAAAATGGATTTTTTCCGCTGAAAAATCCACTAATCACATCAACAATCAGGCGAGATTATTGCCAATTTGAATGTTGACAGGAAAATCCATCTGTAATGGCAAAAAAATCCACTGAGCTTCAACAGTCAAGTGGGGGTTTTTTGAAAATTTAAATATGAGTGAAAAAAACTGGTGGTAATGTGCTAAAAAATCTACCAATAATATTACTATCAAAATCAGTAATGGGATTTTTTTTAAAAAAATTATTGATAAATTACTGGTGGAAAAATCTTCTGGTAATGAGCATTTTTTTAAAATTATTGATAAATTACTGGCGGATGGATTCGCTAAATTTGGCGATAGAAGGCGCAAATATTATTAATGGATTACTGACAGAAAAATCAGCTGGTAATGGTTTTTCAATATTTGTAGTTATTTCTTTATCTGTGGAAAAATTTCGCCGAAAACATGTGTTTTTTTGCTAGTGTAGCTTTATAGATTTAGCGTCTACTTAAACTCATAGAAAGTTGGGGTTTTTTTTTGTAAATGGACTGGTGGTACGTTGTGAAAAAGTTGTAGGGAAAATGTGCTTGTATAGAGTTTTTTTTAATAAAGTCTAGACCACTTTTTTTCTATACGAATTATGGGTAAGGAATGTGGTTTTTCAATGAGGGGACATTCTTCTTTTACAGTGGGTTTGGTTATGAATAAGTTTGATGGTCTTATTAGTGGAAGGGTTGTAAATCTATTTTGAGTTGGTCCTTTTGAGGGGCTTTTATTTACTGCTGGGTCGCTTTTAACTACCTATGACATAGAGGTTTTGATGATATAGAAGCTTTTACAAATTGCTTTTCTTGGTTTAATGGTAGACCATAACTCTCACTTGTAATAGGCTTTTTATTCATTTTGGACTAAGCCCTGCAAAAACTCTCTTGTAAGAAAGTTTGTAATGCATTTTTATCCCCTTTTATGTGTACAATTTCAAAATCAAAACAGGATAAAAGTGCTTGCCACCTTGCAAAAATATGTTTTGAAACAAGATTTTTTACATCATTTTGTAAGACATTAGGAGTTGCCTTACAGTCTGTTCTTACTTGGAACCTTTTATTGAATAAATCATCTTGAAATTTGTAATACATAATACCATAATGATATTTGACAACTTGTTCTTTTATTGAGTTTGGAAGAACTTGTTTGAGAACACCTCCATATCCAAGATTAGAGGCATCAATTTCTACTATTAAAGATGCAGAAGGATTTGGTATTCCTAAACACGGAAGGTTTTTGACTATACTCCTTACTTTTATAACTGTTTGACTCATTTCTTCATCCAATGCTAGAGGATTTTTCCTAAAACACTTATATAAAGGGGCACAAGTAGTTCTTATGTTGGGAATAAAGTCCACTACATAATTTAGACATCCCAAAAATCTTTGTAATTTTTTTTTTATCTTTTTTCACATTTGGAAATTTCTCTATAAACTCTAATGATCTTTTAATTAGGGTAATTGTCCCTTGATAAATTTCATATCCTAAAAATCTTACTTTATCTTGGAATATTTTCATTTGCTTGGCTGATACGACTAATCCATTTTCTTTTATAATGTTAGTGAATTTTCTAAATATTGAATGTGTTGATTGATTCCTTTTGAAAATATTAATAAATCACCTAAATAGACAATAAAAAATTCCATATAAGGATAGAAGATGTTGTTCATGATTTCTTGAAATTCACTTGGAGCGTTTTTAAGCCCTTGAGGCATTATGTTCCACTCGTAATGTCCAAACTACAAATAATCATAATGCTGGGTTTTTTACTTCCGAGATCATATTGTAGGAATACTTCATTTGGACTTCAAAATTTACTTGCATACAAACTCTAAATCACAAATTAAATTTTGTATATAGTACAACTTAATTTTTATTGAAATTACTAAGGCATTCAACTTTGGGAGTTATCCAATACTAATACTAATGGCAATTAAAATTGAGTTTTGAGTAGAACATTCACAGTTAAGTAATGAGTTATGCAAATATATACCCATGCAAGGCAGTACACGACTCTAGCATTCAATCAAATAACTTAGTTGACTTTTCATGAGATAGCCTATCATTAGGGAAGGCATGGACCTTCATCATCAAGTTTGCACATAGCAAAATACAATCTCCCTTGTATTCTTTAGGTTTAAGTACTCTTGAATTAACAAATAACTCATTAGTGTATACTAGAAGTTAGAGCCAAATGAGTATTCATGGAAGATCTAGCTAGTTGAAAAGTGAAATAACTAAACTTACAAAAGCACATTGCAAATACTTAAAGTCTTCAACCCAAAAGGCAAACAGAACATCCCCCAGAAATAATAATATTGAAAAAGAATAAATGTCAATGCCTAACACCCCTACTCATGAATAACTCCAACTATTCTCCTAATTTTATTTTTAACGAAAAGGCAAACAGAACATCACCTTAAAATAATAATACTGAAAAAGAATAAATGTCAAAATCTAACACCCTATGTATGATTAGTTCCAACTATTCTTTAGAATTAAAAGGCAAAAATGACATGTAGTATAAGATCAAACCAAGACTTGTGAACTAAAAAATAAAAAAAGGGAATCTTTTCAAAGAGCACTGGCAGCGGACATAGGGATACTTCTAAGGTGGAGATATTGGCAAACTCCATCCTCTCCATAGGCTTCTTATTGGCCTCCTAGTTGTCCAATTCATTACACCCAAGGATTTAGCAAGCTAGTAGCGCTAATTTAGCGACCTTTACTCCTTAAAAATACCAAAGACATGGGTTGTTGAATTTTGTGAAGTGGAAATTGAAAAATTGAGATATTGAAGGAATTTGAGAGATAATCCAACACAGATCTTCAAATAGAAACTGTCATGACATGAAAATTGAAGAATTGATAATCCAACACAGATCTCCAAAAAGTATTGAAGGGGCATACCAACTAAATGATGTGCAGATAGAAAACATGTGGATAATCAATAAAGCCAAAATAGCAGAAAATCAAAAAAATTGTGAAGGGTCATTTATAAAACTGCTTTAAATGTAATGGAGAGAAGGATTTTAGAAGGAAAAAAATGGATGGAAACCACAAGCTTGTTAGGAAAATGAGAAAACATGGAACAAAATCACTCTCAATTGTGAATAATAAAGCCACTTTTGTAAGGGCAGACATTAAGTGGCAACCACTAATAATGGAAGATGGAGTAAGATAAGATAAGCATCTTCCTTCATTCCTTTTACGGTGGACCAAATGTTGACATTGCATTATTCAAGAATATTGAATTATTTTCTTTAGATCAAATCCTCTATAAATAGAGGAATGCTCAAGGCTTTCAGTGTAGCAAATCAAGCAACAAAGAGCATCACTTCAGTAGAGAAAATATATAGAGAGAGATGTATTCTCCTAGTATAAGAGATGATGTTATTGTTTTCTCCTTATATTTAGAGAGAGGTGTAATTTTATCTTCCATATAGTGAAATCTTTCTCGGCCTTGCCCATAGTTTTTCCCTCATTATTACGGGGTTTTCCACGTAAATATTCTGTGTCTGTTCCAATTTTTTCTCAACTCTATTTTAGTTATGTTAGTCTGTTTCTATAACTCTGGTACCCAATAGTGGTATCAGAGCTTTGGTTTGGTGGGTTTTATTCTTAGTATGCTTTGTGGTTATAGCTTAGTCTGATCTTCCATATTAGAAAAGAATTTCTCCTTAGTATCTATCAGAATCACTGGTTATAGTTCACGCTGCGGATTATGATTTATGGTCACTATTCATATGTGTAGTTGTATATTTTTACAGTATTGTTAACGTATACTGGATTTGTTCCATATACAGTATGAATATACAATACTATTCACGTATACTATACTATTCATGATGAAAAAAAAGTGAGAACCGATCTAGTAAAGAAACAGATCCTGGTAAATACCATGGCAACAAAATTTGAGATTTAGAAGTTCAATGGGAATAATTTTTCCTTGTGAAAATTGAAAATGAAGGCAATCTTGAGGAAGGACAATTGTTTACCAGCAATTGAAGGCAGACTTGCCAAAATAGTTGATGACAAGTGGAAAGAGATGATTGATAATGCTGTTGCCAATCTGCATCTTGCAATGGCAGATTCAGTATTGTCAAGTATTGCAGAAAAGAAGACAGCAAAGGAGAAACTCTTATCAAACTGTATGAGGTCAAGTCACTTCATAATAGAATATTTCTAAAGAGGAGGCTGTATACTCTTCGGATGAGTGAATCCACATCGGTGACGAACTACACCAATAATATGAACACCTTATTCTCCCAGCTTACAGCATCAAATTATAAAATAGCAAAGAATGAACATGCAGAGCTTTTACTTCAAAGTCTACCTGACTCATATGATCAACTCATTATCAACATCACAAATAATAATATTACCAATTATATATCCTTTGATGATGTCGCCGGTGCTATTCTTGAAGAAGAGTCCAAGCGTAAGAGTAAGGAAGATAGATTGGAAAGCTCAAAGCAATCAGAAACATTGTTGGTGACAAGAGGAAGATCAATGGAGCGTGACTCCAGTGGGAGTCATGGTCGGAGTAGATCAAAGTCAAGAAGAAAAAAGAATTTCAAATGCAACCATTGTGGCATAAGAGGCCACTTGAAGAAAGATTGTTAGAGTAATAAGAAGAATGTAGATAAAGCTCCATAAACATCAACCTCTCAAGCATGTATTGCGGATACCTCTGAGGATGGTGAAATCCTATGCAGTGAGGTAGCAATTGGTTCTAAAGGTGTAAAACGGCTCGTTGATGTTTGGATAATGGATTTAGGAGCAACATGGCACATGATTCCACATCGTGACTAGTTTGACAATTACAAACTTGTCTTGGAAGAATCTATGCTCATGGGAGATGATCATGCCTTAGAAATTGCTGGTGTTGGTAGTATCAAAATAAAAATGTGTGATTGTGCCATTTGAACAATTCAAGGAGTGCGACACGTAAAAGGCTTGAAGAAGAATATATTGTTTATTGGGCAATTAGATGACCTCGGGTGCAAAACCTATACTGAAGGTGGAATCTTAAAAGTTGTGAAAGGTGCTCTTGTGGTAATGAAAGCAGAAAAGATCACGACAAATCTATACAGGCTTCAAGGAGATACGTTGCAGGAGGTAGATGCATCAGTTGCATCAGAAAGTCAAGAAGAAGCGATGGTGATGTGGTACCACAAATTGGGCCACGTGTCGGAACATGGTTTGAAGATTCTTACGGAACGTAATCTCTTTCCCAGGCTCAAATAAGTGAACTTACCATTTTGTGAGCACTGTGTTACAAGCAACATATATTGAAGTTTGGTAGATCAACTACTTGAAGTAAGCACATTTTAGACTTAATTTATTTCGATGTATTGGAGTCACCAAAAATGTCCCTAGGAAGAGCAAAATATTTTGTATCATTCATTGATGTACCCAATCAAGAAGAAGTTGGATGTGCTTCTAGTATTCAAAGACTTCAAAACAAGAGTAGAACTTGAATCCAGGAAAAGGATCAAGTGTTTGAGGACAGACAATGGAGGAGAATATACAGATGAGGACTTTCTAGTATTTTGCAAGTATGAGGGTATTCAAAGGCAATTCACAGTTGCACACACAACTTAGAAAAATGGTGTAGCAGAGCGGATGAACAGGACTCTCCTAGAAAAAACAAGAGCTATGTCGAGAACAGCAGGTTTAGCCAAGTATTTCTGGACAGAAGCAGTCAAAACTGCCTATTATGTGATTAATTGGTCACCATCAACCATGATTGGTTTAAAGTCACCAATGGAGATGTGGAATGGCAAGCTGACAAATTATTATTCTCTACATGTGTTTGGATGTCCCACATATGTAATGTACAATTCCCAAGAAAGAACAAAGTTGGACCCAAAGTCCAGAAAATGTATATTCTTGGGTTATGCTGATGGTCTAAAGGGGTATCGCTTGTGGGATCCTATTGCCCACAAAGTTATTGTCAGCAGGGATGTTATATTTGCAGAAAATAAACTGCAAAGCAAAGAAAGAAATAACAGCATTGTCAAGAAGACAACTATGATTCAAATAGATGAGAAATCTAGAGAAAAAGATTCTGAAGCTGAGCCAGAGCATAATGAACAAGTACCAGAAGTAGCCAATGACAGAGAAGTTAGGTGATCAATACGCCAGACATAGCCACCAGCATGACATTTAGACTATGTTATGGCCAGCCACGATGCATTCTATCTTCTAACAGAAGAAGGAAAGCCATCAACTTTCAAAGAGGCTCTGAGTAGTCTGGATGCTTCCCTATGGATGGCAACAATGCAGGAAGAAATTGAGGCCTTGCATAGGAACAAGACATGGGAACTTGTTGCACTTCCAAAAGGTCAGAAAACCATTGGAAACAAATGGGTCTATAAGATCAAACGAGATGACAATGATAAAGAGGAATGATATCATACAAGATTTGTGGTAAAAGGATTTGCTTAGAAAGAAGGTATCGATTTCAATGAAATATTTTCTCCAGTTATCAAACTTACCACTATCAGAGAGCTATGTGTGCTGCATTTGATTTACATCTTGAGCAGTTAGATGTGAAAACTGCTTTTCTTCATGGAGAACTTGAAGAGGAGATTTATATGTTCCAACCAGAAGGCTTTGAGGAGCAAGAAAAAGAAAACTTGGTTTTGTAGGTTGACCAAATCTTTGTACATTCTAAAACAGGTACCAAGGTATTGGTGCAAGAGATTTGATTCCTTCATAATTCGCCTTTGATACAACAGATTGGGTTTAGACCATTGTACATATTACAAGGGGTTTGATAACAATGTTTTCATCATTTGTTGTTGTACGAGGATGACATGTTGGTGGTAGGCCCCAACAAAGATCAAATCCAGGAATTGAAGGCACAATTGGCTATGGAATTTGATATGAAGCACTTGGGACTCGTAAACAAGATTTTAGGGATGCAAATTCACCGAGACAGAAAGGACAGGAAGATTTGGTTTTCACAGAAGAATTACTTGATGAAAATCTTGCGGCCCTTCAACATGCAATATGGTAAGCCAGTTGCAACCCCACTTCCTGTGAATTATAAATTATCCTTAGGTATATGTCCTAGTAGTGAAGCAGAGAGGATGAAAATGTCTCTTGCACCGTATGCATCAATGGTGGGAAGCCTTATGTATGCCATGATTTGTACGAGACTAGATATTGCTCAAGCAGTTGGAATGGTCAGTCGGTTTATGGCAAATCCAGGAAAAGAGCATTGGAATGCTGTGAAGAGGATCCTAAGATACATTAAAGGAATCTCAGGTGTTGCACTATATTTTGAAGGATCAGAGTTCATTGTCAGAGGACTTGTTGATTCAGGTTTTGCAGGTGATCTTGATAAAAGAAAATATACTACTGGCTATGTGCTCACACTTGCAGGTGGAGCTGGGAGTTGGTTATCGAAGTTACAAACTATTGTAGCCCTGCCTACTACAGAAGCTGAATATATGGTAGCTACACAAGCTTGCAAGGAAGCTATCTGGATTCAAAGGTTAATAGAAGAACTCGAGCACAACCAGTCAAAGATTACTGTGCATTGTGACAGTCAAAGTACCCTGCACATTGCAAGGAATCCAACCTTTCATTCTAGGACAAAGTACATAGGAGTCCAATATCATTTTGTTCGAGAAGTAGTAGAAGAAGGGAATGTGGATATGAAGAAGATTCACACTAAAGACAACCTAGCAGATGTCATGACGAAGCCAATTAACATTAACAAGTTTAAATGGTGTAGATCTTCCTTTGGCCTATTAGAAACGTAGGCAGCATAGAATTGACAAGATAAGAAAAGATTTTGAAAACTCACCAAAAGTGACTTTAAGTGGGAGATTGTGAATAATAAAGCCACTTTTGTAAGGGCAGACATTAAGTGGCAAACACTAATGATGGAAGATGGAGTAAGATAAGATATGTGGTGGAGTAAGATAAGATAAGCATCTTCCTTCATTCCTTTTATAGTGGAGCAAATGCTGGCATTGCTTTATTCAAGATTTTTTTATTATTTGCTTAAGACGAAATCCTCTATAAATAAAGGCATGCTTAAGGCTCTCAGTGCAACAAATCAAGCAACGAAGAGCATCACTTCAGTACAGAAAATATATAGAGAGAGGTGTATTCTCCTAGTATAAGAGATGGTATTTTTGTTCTTTCCTTATATTTATAGAGAGGTGTAATTTTATCTTCCATGTAGTGAAAATCTTTCTTGGTTTTACTTGTGGTTTTCCCCTCGTTTTAAGGGGGCTTTCCACGTAAATATTCTGTATCAGTTCCAATTTTTTCTCAACTCTATTTTTATTGCGTTAGTCTGTTTCTATAACTCTGGTACCCAACATCAATTGTGTTAAGCACAAGGAAAGATGTTAAACGACGATATTCTTTGTATTTACTATGAATGTACTAATTTATCCTAACAAATTGTTTTTAAAATTTCAAAATAAGATTATAAATAGGGATAATTTAGGAGAAAAAAAATTGTGACCACTGGTGAGCAGTTAAAGCGCCTCAGCAGAATATTCAATTTTTCTATATGGATTTTAGTATTATAGTAAGTAATATTTAAAAAACAAAAGTATTATAACAATTAATGACTATTCAATGTTTGCAGGTTTATGAAGGTCCAGTCCATGAGAGTGCTTTGTATGGTGAGGTGAATGATGGTTAACTGTGTGTGTAATAGTAGTTACATGCACAATTTTTATTCAATTTTTCCTTTTTACACATGAAATTATATTAATGGACTTGAAAACATAATTTAATCTAATTAGGAAATAACAAAAGTAGTTATCAAGGGAATCCCCTTTATATATAGTATAGATTACATTACATGATTTGGAATTCCCTTCTTAAACTGTTTTTGGCGTAAAAAATTTAGAATTCCTAAAATGTCATTGTATTCTAATTGTGTTTTGGTCTTTTATGCATTCTATTAATTTGTGCAACAAGAAAAAATTTGTATTTCTGTTTGATACAAAGGTTAGAGAATGGTAGTTAAAAAGAATGATGTGTAGTTTCTTTTTTCAATAAAAGAAATTATAGTAACGGTGGAAGATAGTATGAAAGGTTTCAATTTCCTCTCTCTCAAATGGTATTCCACTTCTTCACAATCAAACCTTCACCATAATTACATTCCCAAAGATTCTGATGAAACCTTTCGCTACTTATATGCATGGTGGTATCTATCTACCTTGCCCTTGCATGCCTTTCCAGCCTGTATGAGGGCCTTTTATGCTTTGCTACAGTGCTCCAAATTTGTTGGTACATGTCTCAACCTTGGAACCAATTAAAGTATCACACAGTCCCATTTTTTTTTCTGGGTTTCTCTTTTTATCTTTGCATTATTATTTCTTAATTTTCACTTTTTTCACCAACCACTTATAATTTTAAGATTACACTTACGCATTCTTCTACCTCTAAGGAATTGTAGTTTTTCAGCGAAGACATTACAAAGAACTTGGTACCTACTACATGCTTGTGTTTTGTGTATTTAAAGGTTGTCTTATATGTTTGTGACAATCTTTTGGGCAATTGATGAAATACACTTTTGAATGCTGAAATTGAAATTGTAATATCTATACAATACAAAAAAAGGAATTCTCCTTGAGGTAGTTATTTTGGTATCGAACATTTTTCCCCTTTTTACCCTCATAGTAACCATTCTGTTACTTCAATGTTTAGTTTTTTTTTTTGGCTTAAAACTTACTTGAGACTCCTCTCATATATTCCACATGCAAAGACAAATTCGTTTCCCAAATCTCTCTCTCTCTCTCTCTCTATATATATATATATATATTTATATTTATCACCACAGGCCATTTTCCTTGCCATCATCGTTGATTTATTTTTCTTTTTCCATGCATTTGGTTTTTTAATTTGCACTTAATTAAGTTCTCTGTTTTTAAATTTGTTTCATAATAGCACAACACAACACAAAACGTTTTAGTTTTATTCATTGATTATATTAATATGCACATTCATTTGCTTTTGTTCACTGTTTGGAATTTCATTGTGTATGTGCATACAATGCATGAATATAAGACAAGTGGAAGGGTGGTCTTTCCATTCCGTGAAATCCTTCCTACGCAATATGATGGTCATATTTGTCTATTTCTATGGTCTCTTTTCCAAAGAGGTAAGAGAGAGAAGAAATTAGAGTGGTACAATATTATGTGCAACGCAATTTTTGGTGGACTATTCCTGACTTCCCTTTCTTAATGTGTCAAATAATGTGAGACAAGTATGATATATCATTATTTTGTTAATTTATGGCAGTGCAGTCAACAAATATTAAGCATATTCTATTTTTCAATATTAGTTTTACATCAGTAAAGTCATGATTTATAATAAGTATATTTTTTAAAATCATACAATGTATTATTTGAAAACTTTATTAAACACTTTTGCACTAATGAACATGAATATATGGAATGTGACTTATATATATAATAGAAAGATAAAAAGACTATATGAAAAAAAAATGTGTATATATTGTTTATGAGTAAAATACAATCCCTTTCTTTAAGAGATGTTATTATAATACTATCTATTTCTAAAACATACATTGTTATCTCACATTTCAAAAAATAAAAAATGCGACTTGACGGGCACAACAATGTCTGACAAGTTACTAGTAAAATTATAATTGGAATTGCCTTAGAATTTTAAAATTTGTATTTGACTTTAGTATATAATTGTAACATGTTTATTGGGAAATAAATCAAAAATAAAAAATTAGATAGAATTTGATGAGAAGAGAAATTTTAGTGTACAGAGAAATATTAGGGTGACTATTTTTATTACTTTCATCTTATAATCCTAAGAAAATGAAAAAAACTATGCCCAAATAGTTAACATAATGGAGCTTCATAGAACACAATACATAAATTAATTTTGTACATAGTAGGTTAGTGTATACATCGTTTTATGTTGGATTAGTGGTCAAAATATATTAGATATGACTAGTAATGAAAAGTTTTAAGTGACTTAATTATGTGTGAAATTTTTTCCATTAATTAAGAAAGTAAGACTTAGACAAAACACCCTAAAAATTTATATATTCATAACATGTATCATTTGACATGTAATAACTTGAAAAAAAAAAGGGATAGACTACCATGGGCCTTAAGTGGTATAGACCACCTTAGGCCCTCCCTTTTCTTTCCTTCCCTCCTTCCTCTTCTTCTCCTATCGAAACATTCCCTTCTCTTCTTCTTGTTTTTCTTTTCTTCTCTTTTTCTTCTTCCTCTCATTCTCTTTATCATCTCCCTTCATCACATACCATCACCACCTCCACATTACCCAACTACCATCACTATCTCCTCTTCTTTATCATCATCCTCACCACCACCATTAAAAATCGTGCCTCCTTTTCTCTCTCTAAGTAGGGGAAATGAATAGAGCAGTGAATATTCGATCATTCTCCACCTCTAATCATTCTCCTAGAGTAGTGATGCGGAACTCCGTAAATATTAAGACCCAAAAACCCCAACACACAATTGATAAAGATGATAGGATTGAAAAACCAAATAAAATACTACAAGGGGATCACTCTACCTTGCAATCCTCTATTTAGCTTCCTGATGCAACAAGCCAAGGAAATCACTCTACCTCATTTGTATGCACAAAGTTTCTTAAAAGAAACCAAGAAATTTCATTCAAACTAAAAAAATTCAAAAAAAAGTGGCAACCAAGTTTGGAGGTATTTATACTTCTTATTTAGGTTAAACTTATTTCCTAACCTACCAGACTAGGCCCAAATTACTACACTACCAATTGTGCTTAACAATCATAAAAATAAAATAAGTCTTGAACTTTTTTTTAAAATAAAAACTAATAAACTAAATAAACAGACTTGGCCCAACATAACCAAAATATTTTATCAATGCCAATGCACTAATAATAATATTTTGGGCTGTCCATAATTGCCAATAGGAGTCTTGACTAATTCTTGATGCATCTCTTCAATAAATGATTTAGCCAAGTTTTCAAGATTGTTTTGAATCCTTTTAGCTGACGCCCTTGTGATAGGTCCCATGGGCATGCTACAATTCTCATCTGTTCTTCTAGTGCTAAAATATCCAATTTGCCCTTCTGAGCACGTATCATTCCCTCCATCCTCAAAAGGATTCGTTCTCGAATTTGCATCCATATGAAAAGGAGAAAGGTTAGAAACATTAAAAGTAGCAGACACATTATACTCACCAGGAAGGTCAATCTTATAAGCATTGTCATTTATGCTCTCAAGCACTTGAAAAAGACCATCTCCCCTTGGACCAAGTTTAGATTTCCTTTGACAAGGAAACCTCTCCTTCCTTAAATGAACCCAAACCTAATCACCAGGTTGAAAGACAACTTGTGTCCGTCCCTTGTTATCTCTTGTAGTTGTCACCTGGTTCTTTTTTTCAATCAATTCACGTGCTTTTAAGTGCATTGTTTTAACCTTCTCAGCCTTACTTTCAGCATCTAAGCTAACATGATCACTCAAGGGCAAAGACATTAAATCCAAAATAGTTAAAGGATTAAAACCATACACAAGCTCAAAAGGAGAATACCCTGTAGAAGAATGAATAGTCCTGTTATAAGCGAACTCAATAAAAGGCAAACAATCTTGCCAAGTTTTCAAATTCTTACCAACAACAGCACGCAATAAAGTCTCCAATGTTCTATTTACCACCTCAGTTTGACCATCAGTTTGTGGGTGACAAGTAGTAGAATATAACAGTTTAGTCCCCAACTTACCCCACAATACTTTCCAAAAATGACTTAAAAATTTCACATCACGGTTAGAAACAATGGTTCTAGGGACACCATGCAAACTCACAACTTCCCTAAAGAACAAATCAGCAATGCTAGTTGCATCATCAGTTTTATGGCATGTAATAAAGTGAGCCATCTTAGTAAATCTATCCACCACAACAAAAATGCTATCTTTACCTTTCCTAGTTCTAGGTAAACCAAGAACAAAATCCATAGATATGTCAACCCAAGGATGGGTAGGAACAGGCAATGGTGTGTACAACCCATGTGGCATAGACTTAGATTTATCCTGCTTACATGCAATACATTTAGCACAAATCTTTTCAACATCTCTACGCATGTGTGGCCAATAAAAATGCTCAGATAACACATTGAAAGTCTTATGCACACCAAAATGACCCATTAAACTACCACAGTGTGACTACCTAACAAGCAATTCCCTAACAGAACAAACAGGCACACAAATCCTATTGCCACGAAATAGAAAGCCTTCATGCCTATAGAATTTGTTAAATGCACCATGCTCACATGAGGCATAAATACTTGAAAAATCAGAATCAGTGGCATACAATTCTTTCAAATGCTCAAATCCTAATAGCTTAGTTGTAAGAGTAGTGATCAAAGCATACCTGCGAGACAAAGCATCAGCAACCACATTCTCTTTACCTTGCTTATAGGCAATCACATATGGAAAAGTCTCAATGAATTCCACCCATTTAGCATGTCTTTTATTCAACTTTCCTTGCCCCTTCAAGTGCTTCAAAGATTCATGATCCGTGTGAATTACAAACTCTTTAGGAAGCAAGTAATGTTGCCAGACCTCCAAAGCTCTAACCAAAGCATACAACTCTTTGTCATAGGTGGAATACTTGAGGCGAGCTCCAATTAACTTTTCACTGAAGAAAGCAATGGGTTGTTTTTCCTGCATTAAAACAGCACCTATACCAATCCCAAAGGCATCACATTCAATCTCAAAAGTCTTATCAAAACTAGGCAAAATAAGAATAGGAGTAGAGCATAAATAATCTTTTAAAGTATTAAATGCATGTTCTTGTTCCTTTTCCCATTTAAACCCAACATTCTTTTTAATGACTTCTATGAGAGAAGCAACAATGGTAGAAATTTTTTTCACAAATCTGCGATAAAACCCAGCTAAACCATGAAAACTCCTTACCTCATAAGCACTCTTAGGCATTGACCATTCTCGAATAGCCTTCACCTTATCATCATCAACCTCAATTCCACTTGCACTCACAACAAAACCAAGAAAGACAACTTTATCAATGCAAAATGTGCACTTTTTAAGGTTGGCAAACAACTTCTTTTTCCTTAACACCTCTAAGACAGCCTTAACATGCAAAATGTGATTATCTAGGTAAGTGCTATAAATGAGAATATCATCAATATAAACAACAACAAACTTGCCTACGAAATCTCTTAAAACATGTTTCATCAAACGCATGAAAGTACTAGGTGCATTTGTTAGCCGAAAAGGCATAACCAACCACTCATAAAGACCATGTTTTGTTTTAAAGGCAGTCTTCCATTCATCCCCTGGTTTCATTCGAATCTGAATGATATCCACTTTTTAAATCAACTTTAGTGAATATGCATGCACCATGAAGCTCATCAAGCATGTCATCTAACC
This sequence comes from Dalbergia cultrata, assembly GCA_031216105.1. Lineage (NCBI taxonomy): Eukaryota > Viridiplantae > Streptophyta > Magnoliopsida > Fabales > Fabaceae > Dalbergia > Dalbergia cultrata. The sequence goes on from CM062352.1 coordinate 40,413,613, forward strand.
TAGGGATAGGATGGCGATACTTTATCATGATTTTATTGACTGCATGACAGTCAACACACTTCGGCCAAGTGCCATCTTTCTTTGGAACCAATAGCACTGGCACTGCACAGGGACTCATGCTCTCTCTCACATGCCCTTTGGCTAGTAGCTCATCCACTTGCCTTTGAAGTTCCTTCGTCTCCTCAGGATTACTTTTATAGGTAGGTTGATTCGGAATGCTAGCACCAGGTACAAAATCAATTTGGTGCTCAATTCCACGCAATGGTGGCAAACCACTTGCTACCTTAGTAGGAAACACATCTGCAAACTCCTGTAACAAAGAAACAAAACAACTAGGCAAATTTGGGTTAAGTTCAGTGTTAGATAGTAAAACTTCCCTAAACCGAATCATAATCAAAGCTCTCTTGCCTAACTAAGCACTCTTTAAATTTCTCTCTCTTGCATAGAAACATGAGTTGCTCTCAACTTTTTCACTCTTTTCTTTTCGCTCACCTTTTTTTTGTTTTTCACTCACCAGTGGGCCTTTGTCTTACTTTTGTCACTCATGGCCTCTTTTCTCTCTACTTTTTCAGTGACCTCACTACCCATATTTCCCAAAGTAGTTTGATGAAACTTCACTTGATCAAGATAGACCTCTTTTGGTGATAACGGTGCAAGAGTGATTTTGTAACTATTATGCTCAAATGAGTCTCGATTCGAGAAGCCATCATATAGCACCAGCCGATCATATTGCCAAGGTCTCCCCAACAACATATGACTAGCATGCATAGATACTACATCACACAACACCTCATCAACATACTTCCCAATAGAGAAAGTAACCCTCACTTGTTTATTGACCTTCAACTCACCACTATCATTCAACCACTGCAACCTATAGGGATTAGGATGCTTAATACATTTCAGCCCCAATTTCTCCACCATAACAGTACTAGCAACATTAGTACAACTCCTTCCATCAATAATCAAACTGCACACCTTGCCACCAACTAGACATCTAGTATGGAAGATGTTTTCTCTCTGCTCTAAGCTATCCTCCTTTACCTGCAAATTTAAAGCACGCCTAGCAACAAGAGATTCACCTTGCACAGCATACTCCACATCACCATCAAAACAATCCTCCAAAGGCAACATACTATCATCATCAGAATTTTCACCATGATAAGATTCAGACACAATATCACCTTCCCTAATCTTGCTCTATTTATTTTATTTAGCTTCTTATGTAGTTGTTCATTGTCGATTGGGGTTTAGGAGACCCTAAGTATAGAGATTTGGGGCTTTCTAGTATATGAGGTTAATTAGTGTAAATTAATGGTATTGTTAGCTCACAAATATTATATTTATCTTGTTCCTAGAATTATAGAGCATTTGAGCGGCGACTGTCAGATTGGTGGCACTTAGGAGTCGGTCTTCGGTTCTTTGGAACTAATTTGTGAGTATATAGTGTATCTGAAATTTACTTTTTGCATAGTAAATTTTAATTATGAACATGTTATTAAAGTGTTTTATATATTTTCTTAGTGAATTTTTATTTATAAATAGTCATAGAGTTAGTTGAGAATCTATAAATTGGTATTGAAATTTTTTTTTTTTTTCAAATGAAGTGTGAAGATTTAGAAGCTTTTGTGTTTGGTTAGTTCAATTTGCTAATTTTCTCAAATATGGTGGTTATTAATATGACTGGATGATTTGATTGAAAGTGCCGGTAGCTCTCTTTGTTGATTTTATAATATCATGATTTTGCTATATGTTATTTCAATGTGCATTGGAAAAAATTATGATATTTGATACTTGCAAGGTTAGATTAATATGAAGATTAAATTTTAGATTTCTGAATTATGTTTGATAAAATTTTATTTAAGAAAAACTATGATCGGTTATAAAATGAAATTACCACTTGCCATAGTGAAGAGAAGTAATGACAATACCGCTTATTATAGCAAAGAGATATAATGACATTACCGTTCACTATAGCGAAGAGAAGTAATGGCAATACTGCTCGCCATAACGAAGAGATATAATGGTATTACCGCTCGCTATAGCGAATAGAAGTAATTGCAATACCGCTCGCCATAGCGAAGAGATATAATGGCTTTACTGCTTGCCGTAGCGAAAAGATGTAACAACCTATGTGCACATAGTTTCTCTTAGTGAGATAAAGTCTGAAAGAACCTTATTTGAGAAATAACAAATCTTGTGATGGATGAGTTGAGATCACTCCCCAAATAAAAATTTATGCTTCTTATGTAACCTGCATGAGTAATTGAGTATTTGATGCTGAAGTTGATTTTCTGTAAGAACAAAGAACTGGTGAAAATATTGAGAAAATGTATTTAGTAACTATTATTTACTTATTATTATTATTTTTGGAAATTGTTAAGTCTATATTTATGATATTGAAATGGGAATTATAAAACTATAAGATTGAAATTAGATCTTGTGATTGTGTGAAGATATGTTTTCAAGAAATCTCATGTTATGACTAGAACTATATTCTTATGAGTAAGTATATGTTATTATATTTATCTTTTTTGTGATTGCATTCAGTAAATTATGAATATTCTATCTCTCACTGAGTTGCAAAACTCACCCCGTTGTCTTTCCACCTTTTTCAAATACAGGCGCCGGTGCTGGTTCTGGTATTCATTCGGCACAATCTTAGAATATTATAAGTTGGTGAGCCTTTGTATAAAGGTCCTTTTTGTTAGAACCCTCATTTTGTTTTAGCCTGTTAGTTGTCAGTTGCTCCATATGTCACAGGCAGGGTCCTTGAATATATTTTACGCTTATGTTTGATCAATTATGACTTAGATATTTGAATTATATTATAAAAAGGATTTGTAAACTTAATTTGGTTTTATGTTTGATCTATATTATGTATTATATTTAATAGAGTTTGAAAACTAATTTGGTATTATGATTGGACTATATTGAGATATTGTTATATGCTGGAAGGGCACATTCTGAGAATACTTTATGCTCATTTACTGTGAATTTAAATTGGAAATATTACAGGTTGCATTTTTTTTATTTGGGAAATGTCCGAAAAAATAGAGGAAACTCTGTCCGTTTTCCTAGAAAATTTTGGGTATTAAGGCTTGCTGGGGAAGGTGCTCCCAATGTGCTGGTAATGACCTAATTAGTTGGGTTGTGACGTGACATAAGGGGATTTATTCCTAATTAAAATAACGATGATATAGAAAATACAGCTTCACAAAATAACAAAATCTTACTTTAGCTAATAGATCATATTAAAAAAAAAAAAAGAGCAAAAGTTATATCTAATTCGTGGATTTGTACCAAAAAATTTAAAAATGTGATTTGACGGGTACCAAGTGCCCAACAAGATGCTAGTAGATAATAAAAAATGCATACAAGGTGAATTAAATATTTAATGTAAACATTCTTTAAATATGAAATTGTTTATTTTTATATTGATATATTATTAATAAGTATACGGAAATTAATTACCACAAAATTTTACTAATATTTAATTAATTTTTAATAATCCTAACACTTTGCACTTGTTTTATCATTTTTAAAGGATTCTTTAAAATTTGAAATTTTGTTAATTTGATATATACTTAATGTTTTCATTTATATTAAACAACTAAATTCATAAAATACTTGTCAAAAAAATAAAAATTATGAACAATAATAAAAAATTTGAAATACTTTTAAGAATTCAAATAACATTAATTGTTTTAATAAAAAAATTTAAACAATTATTTTTATTAAAAAATTAATATTTAATAAAATTAATTTTTTATTTAAAATATAAATGTGATGTATTAGTAAAAAAAATTGTGAAGTTGAACATTTTGTCTATCTAAGAATGAAAAATAAAGGAACATGTAACAACTATAAAAAAAAAAGGAAGGGTATTTTAGTGACATTAGTAGATAAATTTAGTAAATGGGAATGACAATATATAAAATGGAGTCGCGATAGCCACTCCTTACATATTATGCTTAGATATTATGTGTACTTTAGATTTACTTTTTGTGAAAAAGAAAACAAAAATGGAGGAAACCCTGTAAAATGCTTCCATATAAATTCTTCTATTTCAGAGCTTCTTTCACAGAGCAGTTTATTTCTGAACTTTTGTGTGACTACTAACAGATATTTGTGTGCGGTTTTTCGGTTTTAGAAGTGATTTTAATTTTGGATACCTCTTATAATTGTTGATTCCGCTATTTTATTTCCCAATCCAAACAAAATATTGGACGTATTTGCACTTATTCCAATTGTCAAAATATAATCTATACATAATCATGTCAACCCTTAAGCTCCTATTTTTCTGAAAATTAAGGAGCCAAGAATTACACATTTACCAGAAGCTACAGGAATATGCAACCAAACATGTGTTGAGAGAAGAGATGATCTCAGGGCTTTTGATCGCCAATGAGTGAGGTTGATAGGATACAGAATATGTTAGGAGGCTATGAAGTACAAATTCAAGCTGTCTTTCTCTAAGTGTTCATCTGAGTTATCTACTGATTGAGGATGATCAGTTACCAACATCTTGCATCCTTAATAATTCTTGGTTTTCTTGAATATTCTTTCATTGGAGTCAATTCTATTAGAGTCCCATGGGATACTTAGGTCCCATTTGGATAAACAACTTATTTAAGCACTCACACAAAAGTAATTTATAAATTAATTATTTACATTCAAATACATGAGAAAGAAGTGTTTGTTTTGAATGTTTTAGAAATTGCTTCTTACGAAATTTGATATTTTAATTTCTTAAATTAAGAATAACTTTTAGAGAAGTGATAACATATTTAGTCAAACAGAATTAACAATAAAATTAAGACCTTTGACTTTCAAAAAGTTAAAAAAAAATAAAAATCATAAGTTATACTATCTAAGCAATCCCTTAAAAGAGGACAATTCATCTAGTTGAGATTCAAGCCGCGGTTCACCATGCTGTGATGGACTAGCCGCCCCTTTACCTGCTGGTTCGACGTGCTTCATGCTCAACTGAAAAGAAAGAATTCTTGTAGATAATTAAAACTTCCCTATTCCTTCAAATCCTTATAGGGTGGGGATCCACCTGAAGAATCACTATCAGATGGAGCAATAATTCTTGGAGATGGTGGTAGTGGTTCTTTTTGCTGTGAGGATGAACCTGCTGTTAAAGATTGACAATTCAGTCCTTAAGTCATCAAGAAAAAAGGATTTGGCTAGCAGAAATACATCAGCGAGGTTAGAAATTAAAATATCATAACATGTTTGTTTGCCTTCGGATTTATTATCAAGGCAAGGACTAATTTAACCATAATCAGCAGAGCTTTCAACATTTAATTTTCAAGTCTAAGCTGCATGCAACCACGATGGGAAAGACCAATGTGTGTTTTTTAGTGTACAGTCTAATTCGTAGTCCTATAGTCTTTATGCAACACTATAGATAAGAAACCGTAAACTATAATCTTTATGCAACCTATTGAAAAATTGCCCACGAATCATAATGAGCTTGAGGGCATATTTGGTTTCAATTTTTATTTTTATTTTTTTTAAAATTTTATGAAGGAAATACTGAAAATTGAAAATAAAAATTAAAAATTAAAATTTATAGTTTTTAGAATTTTTAATATTCCTTTCACAAAGTTTAAAAAACTAAAAGCTAAAAACTGAAAATTTAAATCAATCAGGTGATTTAGTATTCAAAAAGCAATAACATGGAAGTGACACTAGAACAAACCTTCTTGTCCTTTAGAGTGGAGTTTTTTAGTGTGCCGCCTAATAAGCTTGTTTTTAGCTTTTACAATTGTCAGCTGCCGAGCAAAGGGTGATATCTGTGCATCATTCTCAGTCCAATATCCGTTCACATCATTTTCCGCTTCACCTTTCATTGTCTTACGCACAAATGCCTTTGCCTTTTGGCGTTGAGTGTTAAATAGTCCTCTAATGGATGTCACAAATCCATCACCTGCTCCATCACTTGGACGCGGCCAAGATGGTGGATACTGATCAGATTTTCCGGCCAGGCCTTCTTTGTCACTAATGTTAAGGTCAATTTCCGGAACACCAACTCCAGCGAGCTGAATTTGACCTTTGTCTTTAAATTTCTTACCCTACATGATCCATTACAAAAAGACATAAATGAATTCAGTAGAAATCAAGATAACTGTTAAAGATCGTCACCGCATAAATCAATGCAAATAACATACGATGCTTTTCTTTTGGCAGGGCCATCTTCAAGGGGAACACAAAAAAACAAAAGAAGAGTTTCACTGAGTTTTGTTTTAGAATAGTCTTCATACATTTTAATTGTTGGTGTGAATGGCATATTGTTAGAAATAAGCACATCTTAATTATGTGCCTTCTCATATTACTAGTAACTCCCTGTTTGTAGTGCCTATTAATGTAATACTTACTCTGTATACAGTATATATTCAATACCTGAAGGAAAATCCCTACCACACATTTGTCCATACACTTTTACATGGTATCTTAAGGTTAATTGATCCTCTCAATGTCCCTTCCCTATTCCAATGCTAAGTTTGAACAGAGTCATGGCTTCCACAATAGCATGTAAGGCAGCCATTTCATCCATCATAGCCGGTTGCCATCCAGGATCAAAAAGTGCTTCACCTGTTGGCTTGGGAATAGACACAACAGCCAAAGAGGATACGAAAAGCAAAATAGGAAGGAGAGAAACAATGATAAGCCACATGATAGGTCTAAAGAGGATTAAGGTTGTGAAAAGACCTGATATATTTGGATAACGCAATGGGAAGTTCCAATGTAGGGGGCTGAGCAAGATAGGCCAACAGTACAGGACATGAGTCTACAGGAGAGTCAAGAACTAAACTAGAAGAAAATCAGGTATGCTTGGCTGATCAGTAAGAGGTGGAAAGAACAGTTAGGGAGTACACTGGCAGGTTCAGCAAACATGTTAGATGTTGAAGAAAAGAAAGGACAAGTTTCAAAGAAGCCAACATCAGCAGAAACAACATAACATCGAAGGTTCAGAGTATCTTGAATAGACAAGGATTTGGCAACAGACTTATCTTTTCCTGGAGTAAGGTCATAGCCAAAACAATTGCAGCCAAAGACACAGAGTGGAAGAAAACAGAGATCTTATTTAGGGAACAATAATAAACGAGGCACCTGATTTTGGAGGACAGATGAGGCGTGCGATTCATGGGATAGCATGCAGTGAGAATGGCATCGCTCCAAAAACATAGTGGCACATTGGAGTGATGTGATAAGTTGTTTAGCAAAACAGGATAAAAAGTACAACTATGACTTTTAACTTCCAAAAAGTTAAAAAAAGTAATAAGTTGTGCTATTCAAACCGACCCTGAGTAATAGAGAGGACCAACAACTATTCATACACAATATCATAAGAGGGAGGAACAAATGGGCTTCAGAGAACTTGATTGTGAACGGAGTCCAAGTCGGGTGGAAGACCAGTGTGGGCAAGAACCATAAAGAACTTGCCAAGTTACTCAGCATGTTTGTCTTTGTCATCAGTAAATGGCATAAGTGCATCAAATTTAGCCATCTACGTGTTGAGTTTACTCAGATAACTTTGCAAGCCCATATCCTCCATCTTCACAGCCATGAGATTAGAGACAATATTGTATAAACAATTGACGTTGTTAGAGTACAACTTATTGGCCTTGGTCCAAATCTATTTAACATGTGCAAAGAGAGAGATATTTTGACTGAAGTTTGGCATCAATGGATAACCATAGAGCACTGCAAAGAAAGGCGTCCATTTGAGAGGGAGTGGGAGGAGGAGAATCAGTGGCTTTCTTGACCAAGTATCGTGATGACCTTGCCCTTCAAATTATAGTTCTACAACAGCCCAAGAGGAGTAATTGAAAGGACCCACCAGTTTGTCACAAGGAATCTATAGAACAATGGTAAAACTACCAGTAGAGGAGTTGTTTTTGGCTCTGCCTTTTTCTGCCATATTAATGTATCACTTACCTTCTACATAGTATATATTCAATACATGAAGGGAAATCCCTAACACATTTTTCCACACACTTTTAAACATATTTCAAAACAGGAAAATACCAAGATTATGTAGCTATTTACATTAACATGAAAGGAGAAAAAAATCACCTGCATTCCAGTCACAGACTTTAGGATTCCCCAGATGACATGCTTTTTAACACGTGAGAATAGCCTTTGCCATGTCCCAGTAAACTTGATGCGTTGAAATTCATCCATCAGTAATTTCTTATCATACACAGAAAATCTTGTTCCTTCATACGTAACCAATAACTCAACCTGAAAGAAAGAATGCATGATATTTACCTGAAATCTGAATTATTGCAACATAAAGTGATGAAAGATGACAAGTGACAATTTCTTCAAACAGTCCACAACCATTACCAACCTGGCTAATTTTGATGTTATGAAAATCTATCATCTTTCGTGGTCTTTTCTCTTCAAGTGGCTTAGTCACCTTTTTCTCTTCTTGTGATGACTGACCGGCTTTGACACCTTTGGAATCTTTTGATTTGTTCTTTGATGCCTCATCTTGTTGTTCAATAGATCCAAATGGGCCATTTTTAGAGGAAGAAAAGCTTTCCAAGACAAGTTCATCAGCTACAGATTCTGTCTCCTCCAATGTTCTATCAAAAGAAGATGTCCTCCTCAACTCCGGATTTGAACCAGTAGCAAGATTTTCTTTGATGTTTTGAGCTTTAGATGCCTGCAAACATGTTACCAAATTCATAATGACAAATCTGTTTACCATGTATTAACATTACAAATTAGGACAACAGGGGAAAAGAAGCTACAATCTTCCCTAGTTGTCCTAACAATGCAACTTGGATTAGCATTCCTGATTCTATTGATATGATTGTTGGAGATAACCATATATATATCAGACAATTTATTGACTACCGACCTGAGCTGAATCGACTTGGACAGAAGGCTGATTGGTTGAAGTAGAAGCTTCATTGACCAATGAAGCTTTCTTTGCACGCCTTGCACCAGCAGTGGTTGAAACCTTCCAAACCTCCTGCATAAATAATCACTATTAACTTATGACAAAATATCTAAATTTCAACCATAGATTTGTAATTAAGTTTGTCAAATTCTAGACGAACCTTTCGTCGTTCTGAATCCTGTTCTTCTTCTGGAAAGAAATACCCCCACATCATTCTGTACATTGTCTCTGTCAAATGGATCTTGAGGGGATAGATCTCTACCTGTAGTTTAACAATAGTTCACATCAGGAAACAACAAGCAGAAGTCTTGGAATTTCAGGAAACCATAACATAACTAATAAATATTTTATACTGAACTCCTTTTGTTTTTAATAGATTCCTAGTTCTTTATACAATGGATGACTGGAATATTGTATAGTTAATCATTTGTCCTTTCTTTGGAAGTAGTTATTAGTCCAAGTCACCTAGCATGATTTATGGTACCAGTTGAATGATTGTGCCGTCCCCCTCCGCTATTATCAAGGTAGATGAAAATAAAGGATTTTATTTTGGTCGAAGTCATTTCAACCGCATATTCATGACAAGATTATTCTATGAAAAAGTGATATACAGTGGAAAGTACCCAGGAAAAAAATCTCTCCATATCCCTAAAGAGAAACCCATTTGAAGACTCCATTGGAAAAGTGCCAAGAAAATCTCAAGACTTGAGACTATTCACAAGAAGAGCTTCTTAAAATAATTTTTGTTGTCCCCAAACCAAATAAACCATACAATTGCAAACTCACAAGATATGTCTTCTTTATTCCTTCTGAAACCCCAATAATAAGTGAGCAATATTCTCCATATTGCAGACATGCCTATATGATGCAGATTTAAGATCTTCTACTCCATAATTTTACCTTTATTCTTCCATTGTAGTTTTCTGTTTATAAGTTATGAGAGCTTGACACTGTGTTAGCTGAACATAATGTATACTTCAGCCATGTTTATGGTTGGCCATTTTTGGAAATGGCTAGCCAGACCAACTTGATTCCGACAGATATCAATCTCAACACTAGTGTCTTAAAGTTATCTATGTTTAGAAGACAAAGGGTAATGACATTTTAATGTTCAAGGCTCTAAGATGTTGGTGCCATTTACGCCGACACCAAAGCTGAAATGTCTACTTGAATTCAATACTCAGAATGTGAAAACTAATGTGCAAATGGTTTTTTGTATAAACTCGAAAAGATTATATTATCTATGAATGCTAAATTTTAAGCAACAACTCTAAATAGTAAGAAAAGAAAACCCAAATTAGACATAAGAGATGAATGCTATTGTTCATAATTGAGCTTTCCTGATGTTAAGGAACAAAAAACACCTAAAGGAAACACTTACTTGGAAAAGTTCAAAGGGAGATTTTCCATCCTTTGGTGCTCCCTGTTTTGCATCAACCCGAAGCATCACTTTCCTGAGGTCAGCGGCGGAAGCAAACAAGCAATAAGATGAGGAAAACATAAAAAGACACCAAGAATTGATTTATGGTCATTTATCCCTTAAGAGATGCTTTTACATGGAAGCTTCGACAATAATGGCCTTTACATATTCAATAATTTTTCCTTGAAGATCTCTTTTCTGTTTCCGTTTGGAGATACCATTAAATGTAGTCCATATTATGTTAATGTTTCTCATGATGATGTGTAGCTTTAACAACACGCAATGACTGGAATGAGTGTTATCCTACGTGATGCTTCAAAAGCATGCAATATTTTCTTGTTGCATAGCCGTAGGTAACATACATCTGAATCTGCATATACTTTGTGGCATAATTGTATTGTTGGAAATAGGAATAGAATTCAATAATAATGTATCTAAAGAATGGGTGTACATAGGAACTATATGCTCTTACGAAAGAAACATTCTCATTTATTGTAAATAATCATTGCATCCATTAGTTCTTTTATATATGATATATAATAGAGCTCTATGGCGTTGTTTGATCCTTGTAACTGACCCCACTTAGTGGGACAAGACTTAGTTGTTGTTGTTCTAATTGTTGTATTCATTAGTGCTTGTACATAAATAAGCCACTTCTGAAGTAATAGATCAAGTAAATTCATCAAACATTTAGTCTAATCATATTCTTTATCCTCATTCTCAATAAAAGTATTTTCTATAACAAAAAAGCAACTTATATTCAATAACTAACACAACGCATAGAGCAGAAAAAGCAATAAATATCAAGAAATCAACTTGCAAGCACCAGAAAGTTCAAGAAAAAGGCCATGAAAAAATTACATACTTTCCCCATTCAGGTGGGGGATTCCATGCTGACAAAAGCATATCAAACTTGGCATTAGGCAAGCAGTTTCTGAAAGCAAGGTATTTTGTTGTAAATTGAGAAACACCCACATCCTTGAAATCCCTGTCAAAGTCGTAAATCTGGGTGGTCGGCAAAAAGAAACAGAATTAGCATATTCTTGAAAACTCAGAACAAAATAAAAGAATTATGAAAGTTAGAATACAAAGGACTAGAAAGGACCCGCCATGTTGAGTACTGGAACAAGGAAAAGAAAGATAACCAAATTAGAAGAGCTTTGTAAATTTTTCTATGTCCCCATAACATTCGAGGTGTGTTTGGTTACGGAGTAAAAATAGGGATAAAAATTCCGTTGATGAGTTTCATGAGTAATTTCACACATGAAACTTATCAATGGAATTTTCATCTCCATTTTTATTTATCAGCCAAATATTAAAAAAAAAAAAATCTCCAATAGCTAGCTAAAGTAGAAGAACTATTAGATGTGTTGGAATGCCTTCTACAAACCGTCCATCGTGAAAATTTGAGTTAAGTATTTCAAACCCATCCGGTACATATGAAGCTAGACTTAGTACTATCAATTCCAGATATTAAGACGGTGTTTATACTTGGAGTATATCCGGTTAGAGGATAAAAATAGGATGTAAATATTTATTGATGGATTCTTTTGTAAAATTATATAATAAATTCATCCATAAAAATTTACACCCTATTTTTATCCAATAACAAAGCACAAATTTTTTGTGGATTCAATGATTTCAAGAATGAAATACATAGAGGGGAGATGGATTAAGATGTGCAAAAAATGCTTACCATGTCATTAATCTCAACTTCAGCAAAGGATTTACCATCAAGAAGCATGCTCCAAACAACTTTGTTAATTTGCAAAGATATGCGCATAGCATAGGAAGGACTCTTATTCTTCTCCTTCTCCATTAGCTGCAACTGTGCAGCTTTTTGCAAAGCCATTCTCAATGATACATATGCTTCCTTCCTAGATTTTTGTGCACTTACAAGTTCTTTCTTTAGTCCTTGGACCTATCAATGTAAGACTACTTTGATCACACATGGGAACTTGTTCTCTATAAAAATATGCATATAAATACATATCTATGGATCTCAAAGCAAGTTTGATCACAAATTCAGAGTGATAAAATACTTGAGATAGCTCTAGATCCCACAAACTCGAAAGAGAGTGGCTATACTTGATGCCGCTTACTGAACCAGAAAACCTATACTTAAGTGGGTAGACAACACTCCTCACTAAAGTGCTAATGCAGCAAAGTGAACACAGCACTAGACATAACAAGGGTCTGTACCATCAAAGCCAAAATTATCATTGTGTAAGATAAAGTTTTATCAATTGTAGACTTGATAGCTGAACAAGATACATTTTCTACATGAATCAACAAAACCAAGAAAGTTTTGTAAAACAAAACACTAACTAAAAGACATCACAATCAAAATTGTTGATATGCGTTAGTCTTGCAAGTAAAATATTTAATATACTACAAAAATTACTTTAGTTAGGTATTAGAAAAATACCTCATGATACCTGGATTGTCTTTGCAGATATTTGAGAGTATCTTAGGGTATATTGGTCAGTTTTAGGTTTTAGAGGAGAAGGAAGGAGAATGAAGGATTTGTAGAGCAAAACTTTAAAATTTAACTTTGCAAATCTTTTCTTTTTTTTATTCTTCTCCAAAATCCAACCTCCCAAACAATCCCCTAGATGATCTCTTAAAATTTATCTCCATGTTTCCTTTCATTTCATGATTTTTTTTCTTTATTTTATTAGGATTTGGAGTCTACTGTTATAAGAATGAGGGATTAGCCCTCCCCAAAAAAAAGAAAAAAGGATTAGCCTTTTTCTTTTATCATGATAGTGCATCACATTAAATCTACATAGGTTTCAATGTAATCAATCTCTATTCTTTCCTTTTATGCTATTAGGTGAATGCTCATGAATGTTTTAAACTATGGAAAACACAACTTTGGCTAGTTCATTCTAGAAAATTTTGTATGGATAGTTTCAATCGTACTTTAATGTTTACATTTCAAGAAGTCTAAGTTGACCTCTTTCTCATTAATTTTACTATTCACAAATAATAAGCTCATAGACTTTTGTCAAGAGATGCAAATATATTAACTACAATAATCATTAAAGAACCCCATGTAAAGTACTACCCTAATTTTTTTTTTGGTGATAGAAAAAACTCCAATTTAAAGAACAAACCATTTCAATTGGACTCAAGCCAACTAGTTACAACATTTAAAGGATTGTTAACAAGATTCATTTCTTACCAGCATGGCTCTTGCACCACCTATCATCCACAAGTCGCCTTCCTTTTCTTGGTGTTGGTCACCTATGGCATCACACCAAAGAGACAATTTTCTTATATCATGGAGAAGCAACTTTTGTTCCCTTTCTTTTATTTCAAGGTTTATTTTTGCAAGTTCCACCTCTTCAACACCATAAGGAACCACCTCATCTACTTCTTCTTCAACCATGTCATCATCTTCAACTGAAAGTGATAGGCTGCTTTTTCGAGACCTAGGTTGTGTACAATACATTCACATTATTTCCAGAATTCTTCATATAAACAAAACATCTTGGATTTTCTTGAAGGGAAAGATCAAACTCGATCAAGGTAATCATATAATTAAACTACCTAAATTATTTAAATTAAAACCAAACCGATGAATAGCAACTTATCTAAACAAAATAAATTTCAGAGTAAATGAGCAACAAATTGAAATTGAAAACTTTTGCAATGTCAATAAACATCAAACACCACATTGGGTAAGCATCCACAGTTAAAAAGTAACTTCGAAGTCGATAATACACTAAGATTAATGCTATATAACTTGACATAACCAGATGAACAAAAAACCATAACTTGACATAACCAGATGAACAAAAAACCATTATTGTTAGGATAGAGTAGTTGATGATTCTCATATATAAGAGCAAAAGTCACCAACTATTTTGTGCTAACAAGCAAACATTCATGGTGCTGCTAAGTTTGACAGAATGGTAAATAATGTAAACTACAATTGTTATACCTCTTGGCATATAATTGTTAAACTTTTATGAGTTTAGGATTATATCATACAAAAACATGTTCATTCACATACAAACTATCTTTTTGTTAAACTTATTTGATTTAAAATTAATCTCTAACATAATCAAGAAGTGTTCGATTACAAGTTTAAATTTACACTTAATTTTAATCAATTTGCAAATGAATTATTTAATAAAATTTGACAAAAATTCTCCGAACAACAATCATATAGAAAATATTGAAATATTATTTTCTCTAAATTTTTTGTGCAAAGTTTGTTTCACAATGACATGCAAAACTTAATCATAATTCATTTAACATAGTGATATCATAAGAGACTATTTAGAAATTACTACATTTAAAAACTCATGCAAAAATTATTTTCTGCTCACTTTATGATTAATAGTTCCAAATAAATTAATTTTTGCAACTCTCATGTAATAATTAGATTGTATAATTTATTACTAATATATATATTAGTATGTTTAATCTTTTCATTGATGTAATAGTTAAAACATATTAGGGGTATCAAAATGGGCTGGCCCGCCCCGCCAAAAGCCCGCCAGAAATGGGCGGGGCGAGCCAGCCTGCCAAAATAAAATGGGCTGAAACAGTCAACCTAGCCCATTTTAGGTTGGGTTGGTAAGTTGACGGGCCAGCTCGCCAAAAAATAAAAAAATTTCAAAAAAAATATTTTTTTATGTTTTCTTGAATTTTTAAAAAAAGCTTTTAAATAATATTTTTTTATTTATGTATACCCAATTTTTCAAGGTTCATAACAATTATACATAACTTTGATTAAAAATATTATTCTTATTAATAGTGTTGTTTGTGAGTTACGATACTAATTTATTTATAAGTTTTAACTTTGAGTGAATATTTTTATCTGTATAGTGTTATTATGTTGATGAGTGTATACATTTCTTACTTGGCAGGCTCAAAACTTCAACCCAGTCCGCTAAAATTGGGGGGTTTGGTGGACCAATCCAACGGACTCAGCCCATATTGACAACTCTAAAATATACTAATAAAACATATATATATATATATTGATCAACATTTTTCTTTTTTTTTCTTTTAAAAAGTTAAGATGAATATAAGTTTAAATAAAATTTAGAATAATAATAGAGTAGAATTTGGTTGAAAATAAAATAGTTATATCTTTAACCAGGTTCTTACCAAAATTGATTGTAGGTTCTATATGTATAGTTGAAGGAACTATGTGATATATTACGGAAAAACAAAATAGAACATATGAGAAAATGGTCAAATATTAGGATTAATGATAATAACCATTACACACTATTCCTTAACAAATTTCCTAATAAATAGTCTGAGATACCATATATTATTTTGTATATTTTGTACAAATATTTATCTATGACCATAGATATACATAGCTGATATCTGTCCCATAATTTATGATAGAAATAATTAGAAAATAATTAGTATTTATTGGTAATGATTGTCTAAGTTGATATATTGTAAACACTTTGTCCAACATCACAATTAGAAATATTCATTTTTTTTTCTCATATTACGTTTAAAATTGGTTTCGGAGCTCCCAACTTGGGAACCTGAGTACCTTCTGCTACCTTCTATCCTTTATTCCTAGACATTCACAACTTTAATTGCTATTGCAAAGATAATTTTTCACCTACTTCTTCATCTCTGAGCGTTTCCGTTGTTTCATATTTTTTTTTCCTTAATTTTCCTACACAATTTCATCATGTTCCACCATTGTTACAGCCACAGGGAAACACTTCAGCGACCTTTCCAACCAACCGATACCACCACTAGACTCACCACTGCAAAATCGACCTACCCACCAAGACTAGCCTGAATCATTGTTGAAAGTGCCCAGACCTGACGCTACCACCCTTGGCACGTAGCATCACACACTGACAAATTCATAACGTGTAAAGCACCTGATGATTTCTCTAGCCACCCTTTCACCTCAACTATTACAAACCAACATTGCATTCCCTTTGGCCGCATTTTCACCATAACCAACTATTACGAACCCTAGCCTCCCACTTTCTCGAGTCATGGCTTCCATAACAACAACAGGAGCTTCGGTAGTTGGGACTCTCAATTGCTCTATGAGTAAGTCTTCTGACTTTTTCTCTCTAGCTACATCTAGTAAGAATTTATTTTGTTATTCTTTGAATATCTTAAGTGTTGTTCATGAGGGTTTATAAATAATTGACTCTAGTGCATCAGATCATATGACCTTTGGCTTCTCACAATTTTTATCTTACCATCCCTCTTCAAATAAGCACCATATCACTATAGTTGATGGCACTCATACCTTAGCTATAAGTTTTGGTTCTATTGCTCATCATCCTTTCCTCGACTTAAACAATGTGCTTCATGTTCCCCAACTCTCCCATCACCTTGTTTTATTCTTGAACTTACCAAAGATGCAAATTTTTGCTACGAGATGTTTTCCAATTTCATTGTCTCATTTAGGACCTTAATTGCTATGAAAAAGATGATTAGAGTTGCTGAAGAAAATGGAGTGTTGTGCTATCTACTCAATGTGCAGGTTGTATGGGCTTCCGGTCAAAAGTTGCTTTCTTCATGTCACCAATCAAGCTTTAAGTCTTTTTCCTCCCAAATTGGGTTATACCGCAACTATCTTGGTCATCTTTCTTTCTCCTTACTCAGGTCTATGTTTCCACATTTATTTTAAATGATTTAGTGGATCTTTTTTCCATTTTGATGTCTTTCAATTTGCAAAATAATCGTGTCACATTTGTCTAAATCTAATAGAGCCATGAACCTTTTAAATTTATTCATTTAGATGTTTGGGACTTTATCATATGACTCACACAATTTTGAAAATCCACTAAGCATTTGTAATTAGATAATAGTAAGGAATATGTGAATTATGAATTTTTAAAATTTGTTAAAGAACATGGTATTGTTCATGAACTTACATGTGTTGATACTCCAAAACAAAATGATGTTATGGAAAAAGAAAAATCGGCATTTACTTGAAGTCATTACAGCTTTACTTTTCAAATGTTTGTCCTTAACTCATACTAGGGTGAAGTTGTTTTAACTACTGCCTTTTTAATTAATAGGACACCTTTAAGAATTCTATGTAATGTAAGTCCTATGAAACTTCTACTGTCTAACTTTACATTTGCATCTATCATGAAAAGTTTAGAGCCTTGACGCTTTGGTTTTGTGGTCTTTGTCCATGTGCATCATCATCATCATACCACATTTAATCCTTGAGTTGTAAATGTGAGGGCTTAGGCTATGTTTTCGACAAAAAAGGGTACAAATGTTCCCACTTATTTAGTCATTTTTCAATTGCCCTCAGCTTTTTTTTGTTTGGGGGGGGGGGGGAGTCTTCTGAAAGTTGAAACATTTATCTTGGGTCCCTTCCTTCCTTTTCTACGGCATAAGAATAGTGTTAGGATGCCATTAGTTAATAGTTAGTAAGAAAAATTAGTTAGTTAGGAGATTAATTGACTATATATAAAGGAAGTAGGGGTTCGTTTGTTGCCTTTGGTCATTTCTAATTGAGTCTTAGACTCTTGGCAGAGGATGAGGGCTTAAAATCCCTTCAAAATAGTGTAATTCTTCTATATTTAGAAGTAAAGATTATTTCTTTCTTCTATTTGATTATTAATGTCCAACATTGGTATTAGAGTTACACTATTTTGAGGGAATTCTAGAGCCCCCATTATCTCCCAAGAATCTAAGACTCAATTACAAATGACTAAAGACACCTAACTAATCTCACTCACGTTTTTATAGTTAACTAATCTCCTAACTAACTAACCCTGTAACTAATTACTAACTAATGGCATCCTAACACTACTCCCCCTCAAGAGGTCTCGCTAAAACTTACGTTAAAATTCCATCGAGGTCCCAATGCTTAAAAAATAAAAGATTGAAACTATCCTTTTCCTTGGGCCTAAAATAGTAAGATATGGTAAAGCATTTTCTTTAGCAAGAGTCCAAAATGAGGGTTCTTTTGTTACTAAGTAAAGGCCATTCTTCTAAACCCAACATGACTTGACCTTTTTTTTCTGCCCAATTGTTGAACTAATTTGGGTTTGGCACAAAATATACGAAAAAAATGCCATTCCGTGTCTGAAAACGATTGTTAAATTTAATTAGGCTTGGTCCATAAAATATGGAGAATCAACAGTGTAACTAGCCTCCAGCTTTTTCATTCTTTGGACATGGACCTAGCCAATTTTGTTAGAAACAGAGCTCCCATGGGTCACAGCCATCTTCATCCTAGTCGTCTGTACTTTGATCTTCATTCCTAAGCTTCTATGAAGAAAGATGTTGTGACCAAAGGAAACACCATGCCAGTTGGTACCCTTATTACCTCATAAATCGACAGCGTCGTTGTCACACAAACCCTACTTGTCACTACGTTTAGACCCATTGTGACACCCATTCGATCATACCGTGTACTTCTATCTTCTGCTTCTTGTTGCATGTGGTGGCACCGTCCTCCAACGACACCGTCTTCACTAACATGGATGTGAACTTCTCCATTGGTGTTCCCTTACTCCCTGCCACCTCAAAATGGTGACCCATCTATTCCACACTTCCTCTATCATGTGTGTCTCTACCTTTCTTTCCCTTATCATGATGTGATTTTTTCGCGACCTGTATTGCACTGTCATTGTGGCGGTCATTGTCGCCTTGGAAAACAAAGCGTTGATCATTATGCTTGAGCTGTCAATTGTTGTCATTCTTCACCTTCTGGCCTTCTTTTCTAGTAACTCAATGCCTTCTTCCTACCGTGATATGCCTTTTCTTTTCGCCCCTAACAAGACTTTGAATTGGTTTTGTACCATTTTAGGCTAGAACTGCTGCATCACAATGTTCTTGAATGAGGTCCAAGCCTGAACTAGCACAATAACATCCCACCATCTGAACTAGATAAGAGCATTTCCCTTTCTAGCTTTCCATGAACCTAGAAGTACCTCTCTATGAAATCTACCCACACATAAGATCCTTCACCATGAAACAATAGGATGTCCATCCTCCACCACTATTTCATGCTATGACCCTAATAATTTCTCACTAGAGAACCCTCACAGTCGTTGAAGTTGGCATACACCTCTTCCCTATGCTGCTCGTGCTAAGAATCACTATGTTAGGACTATTGCCGACTCTGCTCAAGACTTCCTAGTTCGTGATGGGAATCACCCTGAGAATCTTGGTGATTCTGCTCAAATCTATTTAAAGAATCTTCCATCCCTTGGAGTAACTCCATGATGGATGCGTAATGTTCACTGGTTGCTTGCAGTCCTATTCCAGCTACTTTTGGATCAAGTTTATTCTGGGGTCTAACTTCTCAATTCTTTTTTCCATCCTTGTTTGCAACATGAAAGCTCTTCCTTGGATCAAGAAAGAGCTCTAATACCAATGTTGGACACTGGTAATCATATAAAAGAAAGAAGTAATATTTATTGTTGAATATAGAAGAGTTACATTATTTTAAGGGAATTCTAGAGCCCCTAATCTCTCCCAAGAGTCTAAGATCAATTACAAATGACCAAAGACACTAATGAATCCCAATTTCCCTTAATTTATGAGCTATTACTGCCTTAACTAACAACTAATAGGATCTTAACAAATTGCCAACTCAAGAACTAATGTCTTTATAGTTCTCCATTTGATTCCACCCAAGAGTTAGCATCCTTTCTTACACCACCTAAACCAAAACCATTGATTCTAGAAAATCCCAAACTCAATACAAGTAGCATTAGAAGATGAGAATTTGGTTCAAGCCATGAATAAGGCATTTGGTGCATTAGAAAAGAATGAAACATAGGAGATTACTGAGAGTCTAGGAGGTAAGAAACCTATGGCATCCAAGTGGATATACACTCTGAAATTTTAGTTTAATGACATATTAGACTGGTATAAAGCAAGATTAATTGCAAAGGGGCATGTACAGAACTATGGAGTTGATTATAAGATATTTGCCTCAGTAGCAAAAATATGAATTTCACTTGATATCATTTAAGATGGGAGCTACATTAATTCAATGTCAAAATGCTTTCCTATATAGATTTAAAAAAAAAACCTTGTTAGGTTAAAGTAATTCTATTGTGTTTGGTTTTCAGAGATTCATGAAGACAACAATGTTTCTATGATTTCGGTAGAGCCAAGTGGTTCATACAAGCTTTTTTAAATACATAAGTGGAGGAAAGTATATTGTTCTACTTGTATATCTTAATGGCATTATGATATCATGATTCAATTGAAAACCAACTTTCAAAAGAAAGATTAGGAGCTGAATTTAAGATAAAGATCTCAGGAAACTAAAATACTTCCTTGGAAGTGTGGTTACCTACTCCAAACAAGGCATTTTCATTTCCCCAAAGGAAACAAATTATATATCATCTTAAGGAGATTAAAAAATTTGGCTGCAAGGTTGCAGGCTATCCCATTGAGCATAATCATCAAATAGAAGGTGAAGAAGAAAGCCTCATAATTAAAAAAGCATTTTTATCAACGGTTAGTGGAGCAGTTAATATATTTGATACATACTAGGCCAGCCTTGGTATATGTTGCTAATGTGTTTTGTGAATTCATTTTTACCATTATAATTTTAAGTAATGTGTAATCACATAATTAAAAATTGCAATTACTTTTACATAGGTGTTAAGATATTTTTTTAGTATTAATCATAAATACTCTATCTAAGAATGTTTAGTTACAAAGATATCATTTTCAAATGAAATTATTTCTCTAATATAAGTCCACAAATTGAGCTTACCATTTGAGTTTAATGAACTTCATGATAGCACGTAAACTCTCAAAGTATAAAACCATTCATATGTGTTTACTCAGATTTAATTTTCAGGAGAAATGTTTTTATGGTATGGTATTAGAGCTTTCATGGCCAAGCAGTTAGGGGCTTGATCCTTATTATACACTATTATGATAAATTATTCATACTTTAAACCCAAAATAAGTATTCGCATGAGGGGGTGTGTTAGAGTATAAAACTATTTAGGTGCCTTTATCCATAAACTTAAACTTTTGGGATAGATGGTTTTATGACACTCTCGAGTTTATCATCCATATTGGAAACATAAATGTATAATTGAATTAGTTAAACAAATAAAAAAGTAGATTCAAGCTAGTATAAAGCAAGAGGGAGTGTCCATACTTTGGAAGGCGTGCAAAGAGAAGGTTGCTTAATACATCTAGCATGACCTGAAACTGGCGCGATGTCATTGTTGCTGTTATATTGCGAGAATTGAATTTGAGCTCCTTCAAGGGCTTCACCTGCAATAGTAAAATATGATGTGAATTTGGAACAGAATATAGACCACCTAAAGTCATGACCAATGACACATACACAAAAAAGAAATACACTCTAGAATTATGTATTTTTGGGAATACATGCATCTAATTAAAAGAAAAAAACAAGACATGAAGAGTACAGAAATGGAGTAAAATTTGTGTGACAAAATCAATCTACATAAGCATATATTGATACTATTTTAACATTGAACATAAGAGAAATGAATTCCTAAAAATAACTAACTAACTAAGAATTGTTAGATTTACAAAACTTACATTCGCTTGATTTGAACACTTACTCTCAAGCTAGAGAATATATGCCATATGCATCAAACTTATTACAATAGATTCAACCCAAGGTCCTTTAAGGGAACTAGTATATATATCGAGCGAGCAGATTATTAGAATTGACAAAGGCAGTTGTGATATTGCCTATAAGAACCTATTTTCTAACAAAATGGCAAGTGATGATCTTCTAGCAAGGAACCACAAATGCAATGGTATGATGATGGATGTCACTTGAACAGGGAAGGGGAAACAAATATGACAACAATAATGATATGCTTTTAACAATAAGTGTTTTTGCCATATTGGAGATTATAGCGAGTGGATGTCTTCTGTTTTCATTTTTTGAACTCCCATAGTCACTTCATAATTATCTAGACTGAAATTTTTAGAAACTGAGTATCAAGAATATCTCCATTTAAAGGTTCCTTGACAATCTCAAGCCAATCCTACTGCTTGTATTATTAAATCTAGGTGTTGCATATCTAATTCTGGTAATAATCAAAATCTAAGGATTATTGACTCAAATGCCTTTGATCATATTGCTGGCAATAGTTCTTTATTCTCCTTAATATTCTCACTAAAACTTCTCCATTTCAGTACTCTATCTGATGTTTCTAAAGCTGCAGCCAAAGGAGTCAATTTTGCCTCATCCACTCCATTTATGTCATTGCAATCTATTTTATTTATAACTAGTTGTCCTTTTAATTTCCTTTGTCTTAGTCTACTTACCCATCTCTTAATTGTTTGTTATGCTTTAATGTTGATTCCTTTCTTATATAGGAACATGGAAGAGGTCAGATGATTGGCACAAGACATGAATCACAACCTTTACTACCTCAAATCATTTGAATTTGTGACTTGTTCTATAGCCGTATTCCAAATCTACTTCATAAATTTTTGGGTCTGCCATTTTTGTCCAAATTGTGAAAATAGTTCTAGATCTTGAGAACACAAAATCCTTGAATTGCAATATATTTCAACTAGTAAAAACATGATCATTCTTTTTTTTTTCCTAAGCTTTGATAATCAAATTGATTTTCCTTTCTTAGTTATTCATTTAGACTTCAGGGTTTGAGTCATGTGTGTATGTGTTTGGGTTTTACATAATTGTCACTTTGATCAATGAATTTTCTCAATGCACTTAGGTACATTTTATTAAAGAATGTTTTGAAATACTTACCATGGTCCTTTCCTTTTATAATGAAATTAAAATCCAACTTGGAAAGAAAATAAAATTTTTAAAGATGACAACATCAAAGAATATTTTTCTTTTCATCCTCTTTTTTGTCTCACTAGGTCTCTTGCATCAATCTACATGACCTAATGCACCTCAACATAATATAATAGAAGGAAAAAAAAGTATAGCTATGTTTGCTCGTACTTTGTTGCTTCATACAAATATTCCTATTTGTCCTTGAGGTAATGCAATTCTCACTGCTTGTTTTTTCAATAAATTGAATGTCATGCTTCTTTCTTGACAATAAGGTTTCTCATTTTGCTCTATTTACTATGAACCATTATTCACCATTGTTCTTTGTGTATTTTGATGTTTTGTTCACGATATCTTTCAATGTATAGATTAACTTTCTACTCGAGCTATCAAATATGTTTTTCTTGAGTATTCTATGTTACAAAAATGAAATTGTTGTTACTTCCCTGTCAATAATAATTACCACATGGTTATTGATATCTCATTCTTTGAAGGACTCCATATTACTCTTCATCCTTGAAAAAGTTTAACATTATTATTGATATTTGACCTATTCTATCCTTTGGTGAATCCTTTTATCCTTTGCAAGTTCCAACACCTCCAAATGAATATGATTCTAAATATCCTTCACCCGACCATCTTGACCACATTTCAGAAACACTATCCAAGGGTTCTTGATGTAGTAGAGGAGGCAACCACACATCCAAGTGAATCATGTCCTACTCTGTCAACCACCTCTACTACGAACCTCCATAATACCATGTGTGATTTGCCAATTGTTCTTAGGAAAAGCACCTGATCTACTAGGATTCCTTGTGCTATTAGAGAATTTTTCAATTATCATTGTTTATCCCCTTCCTATTATTCTTTTGTGTCTTTTTTTATCCTCTATTTCAATTCCTAAAAGTATTTGAGGCACTTGAAGTTCCAAGATGACAATGAGTCATGATTGATGAAATGCAAGCTGTGGAACATAATAATGGCATTTAGAAGCTATAGTTCTTCTTTGTTTAGGAAAATCAACTATTGGATATCAATGGGTATATGCTATTAAAGTTGGGTCTAATGGTAAAATTGACCATCTTAAAGCTGTCTAATTGCCAAAGAATATAGACAAAATTATCATCTTGACTATGGAGATATATTTTCACAAGTGAGAAAAATTACTTTAGTCTACATCTTCTTCGTTGTGGCTACCATCTGTGATTGGACACCATATCAATTAGACATAAAAAAATGTTTTCCTCCCTAGTGACTTAAACGAGGAACTTTACAAGGAACAACCTTGATGCTTTATTTCTCAGGGAGAGTCTAGTTTAGTTTGTATACTACACCATTCTCTTTATAGACCTAAACAAACCCCCAAGAGCTCGGTTTGGAAATATTTAGTCTTCTATTGTCATACTTCTCCTACTAAATATGATTACTTGGTGGTTTATATCAATAATATTTTCATCATAGGTAATGACAATGAGAATATTTCTTAACTAAATGATCATTTGTTTAGGAATTTTCAAAATATGGATTTAAGGAAATTTGAAGTTTCCCAATCAGGGAATAAAGTCATTATCTTACAGAGATAGTGTGCGTAAGACATATGGACAGAGATTAGGGTATTAGATTGCAGATGTGTAGATATTCCCCATGGATCCAAATACTAAATAATTACTAGAACAATGGGAGCTTTATTTTGATCCTAAGTGATAAAGAACACTAAGGAAAACCTTATTTATGTCACTATAATGAGACTAGATATTTCTTTTGTAGTTGAAATGATAAGCCATTTCATTCGGTCTCCTTACACAAATCATTGCGATGTTGTAATGAGAATTTTGAAATATATTTAAAGGGTGCTTGGTCAAGGATTACTCTATGATGATAAAGGAAACTCCTAAGTAATTGGTTATTGTGATGCCAATTAAGTTGGCTTTTCTACTAATAGTGTTCCACCACAAGGAATTGTGTTTTAGTTGATTGAAATATTGTCTCATATAAGAGTTAAAAACAAACTGTGGTTGCTTGATCTAGTGCAGAAGTTGAATATCAAGCAATGGCTATAACAAATTTTGAACTTATTTGGAAATAGGAGTAGATACTAATAAAGTTCATATATCTTTACGTTCATGTGCATAGGTAGTTGTAGTTAGTTTATTGTAGATAATTGCTGTAATTTTTTTAATATATATTTTTTATTATATAAGGCTTGTTGGTGCCAAATGAACTCATGCAATTTTCATCAAACAAGCTCAACTCTTTCTCATATTTTTCACCTTTATAGGAGTAAATGGGAGAAAAATATCAAGTTCAACTATCAAATTATCAAGCTTATTCAAATACCCTTGCATGTCTGGGTCTTGTTTCTTCATAGCCATGATGAGGCTAAAGACAAAGTTGTACATAGGGTTGATATTGTTGCATGGTTTCTTGGTATTAACCCAAACCCTACAATTAACATGATTTCAAGGAGTAGTATTGAGATTAAAACTTCTTATTGATTAGGAGCCACAAACACTATAAAGATAAGCTTTAATCTCAATACTGCTCCTTTAAAGAATAGTAAAGATCTTGGCTTATCTGACCAAGTGATCATGACAACCTAGCCTTTCAAACCACCATAAGTCCATGGAAACAACCAAAGAGGTATGATTGGTTGTACCTACCATCACATTGAATCAAGGGATTAGCGTTAATGTTAATGGTAAAGGAGGACTTCAAGGTTGCAATAGAGGTAGACAAGTAGACATGTGCATACCATTTTTACATTAGCTTAGATGAGTAGAGGACAAGTAAATGGACCTATGCAATTTCTTATCTCCTACCATTTTTCCAACACCCATACCATGATGAGAGGTTTATGACAAAGGATGAGTCATGGTATGGGTGCTCAAGAAATGGTAGGGGATAAGTCAATGAAGTTGAACAGAGAAAATAAGTAGTCAGAAATTACATGTCATGTGCTTAGAGGAGTAGGTGTGTACTAGAACACATAAGAAGGTTAGGACACATGTTGAAAGATGCGACAGTGAATGGTAGTTGGTCATCGATGGTTAGGCAATTAGTGGATTATTCTTAGGATCTAGCAGTCACTAGTGGTGGTTGGTAACAACAAAGAAGTTGGCATTGGTGTAATAGTTGGTTCATGACATTGTCAAAGTTGCTATAACCAAATGGTATAAAATTTGATCTTTGTTATCTCTATTACTTTAAATAAGTTGAATTTTAGCATAGGGTAGGATGGACTCATGCTTCATCTATGCTTCAAGCCTAGAAGGGATTTTTCATAGGGGAATCTAAAATATAAAATCCATTTTTGAGTCGTACTTAATAGCTAAATTTTATTGGAGAATGGTTCATAGTGTAAAAATTAGGTAAAATACATTCAACTAATTAGTTTGCATAGTATATTTATAATATGTACAACATTGAATACAAGAAGAATGAACTCCTAAACATAAGCACTAATTTGCAAAGAATTAGTTATGCAATTAGATCAGTAAAATGTGCTTGACTCTAACATATATATATTCACATGCTACAATATCACAATGGTAGGAAAACACACCTTCAATTCTGGAGTGCCCCCTTTGTGCCTTGTGTATTGAAAGTACATATCACAAGGCATAAAAACTTTCTTAAGAAGACCACCTGTTCGCATTACTTTTGGAGAGCCTCTGAGAATTTTTGGAAGCCACTGCACCCCAGCCCCTAAATCAACATCTGTTGGCGCAACATGGGCTTGCACATGCTCCAACATAACGGACATCTCCCATCTTTTCCATGTAATTTCAGGTTGGCCTTCACCAATATGTACATCTCTAGTTCCAAGTGGTTGCTCAATCATATCATAAACAACATGAAGGATTGAGTGAAATGATTGGGCTAAAACACGGCCACTTGCAGCAGCAAGCAAAAATCTACCCTACAAAAGCATGAGTAGATACATAATCTAAATGCCTTCATGTAAATTTCATACCTAATTAGATTGATCAATAGTAAGTAACAAAGGTGTAAAAATAACATACCATATCCATAATCTTGGTACAATCTTTAGCATTTTTTATATGAATCTCTTGCAAATTTAAGAACACATAAGAAATAATAGATGAAAGAATAAGGGAATGAAAATTTAGAAGATATTTAAAAGTCATATGACTTTATGCTCTAGTTTTGACTAATCATGTGCAATCCCAAGGATATAAATTTTTCCTTTCATTCTCAAAATACACAAATCCTCTCACTTTATACATCAAGTGAAAAGAGTTATTTATTATGAGAATGAGAAGTATAAGTTTAGGTTAAATAACTATACATGAATGGTCAAGATTACGAGTTAATCAATGGTCATATAATCATTTACAAAAGTCACATGACTAATGTTTTAATCTTTACTATTATGTAGCATCCAATGATCAAAATTTGCTTTTCTCACTCTAATAATTAATTACTCCACTCAGTTGTTCATCTTATTATATAACTATATATGTAATGTTAGAATAACAAGACAATATAGAAAGGAGAGAAAATAGATAGAGATGAAGAAAGGAAGATCCTAAGCATTATTTAGTGTAGGAGAGTAGTTAGTATCTTTAGATGTTCAAAATACTAAGGATAATAACTGAAAATAATGATGAAGAATCCTATAAGGGGAGTACTTAATAAAAATATCAAGTTGACTGTTTTTTTTTTTCTGGAAATAAGGTCTTTCAAAAAAGCTAAATAAGGAAATAAAAAGGGAAAAAGGAAAACGTTTTAATTTCAATTAAAGTTTCTACTTATAAGAATGGAAAATAATCAAAGGCACATGTTTCAACCATTAAGTTTAATCTAAAATGCACAATTATTTTGTAAACTTACCTTTGCATCTTGTGAGTGAAAATTAAACTGTGGCTCAATAACATTCACCATGAAGTGTCGAGTCCCCTCCTTGGAATCTTCTGTATTTTTATTTTTAGCTGGCAAAAGGCCAAATAGAGAAATAAAAGAAAGGGAACAAACTTCTCAATAAAATTACTCAAGAATAAATGTAATGAACAATATATGATAGAAGGCATATTTACTTATGTCTAGGAAGCATGGGAAGGAGTGTCTGCGTGTTCGACATAATGGGAGACAGACAATAGATGCACACTCGTATGACACATGTTTGACATGCATCTGTACATGTCCAATTCTTTTTTTCAATAGCTTAGACACATGGTGGGCATGGCTAGACATGGTTCAAATACTTTTTGATTCTCGGACACTACTCAAATATGTCGTGGACATGACCAAGTACATTTTTTATTTTTTCCTTTTTTGGGTTTTTTTTTCATTTTTTATGGACATACTTAAGAAACATCAATCCAATCAAACCCAAGTTTAGTTTGATTTAAAAAAAAACAAAAAGAAGAAGAGCAGTTCAGAAATATATTTAAAAAAAGTAAGAAAAGTAAGAATTCATATACATAGAAATAGGAAGTGCAAATGACATATACCAGGAATGCTCTGTTCTTTTTGGGAGGAGTTTAGAAAGTAGTGAAAATTGGTAGTTTGATATCTAATTTGAAACTACCGTAAATCTTTACTTCATATGTAAATATATATGATATTATAAATTGTTAGTTTTTTATCTTAAATTTTTAACTGCACACACACACACATGTATATATACTCCATGTTTGTGTTCTATATCTTTATGATTTTTTGTTGAAATTGAGGGTTTAGATATGGAAAGAAGAAAAGAGATAACATAGATGCTCAATAATATAAAAGTGTATTCGATATATGCTAATATATTGTGATACAATGAGGTAATCCTATTTATAAGTCAAAAATAGTATCTAAACATAATGATAAAATCAAGCTAATATCAACCTAAATCAATCGAAAATATAATAAGATATTATTTATTTTTAACAATGTGTCTCTGCATCTATTTCCATGCCGTGACCTTTGACTATATCAGTGTCTGTGCTTGATAGACTTAGATGTTTACTTACTTTGTATGTGTTATTAACCTCTCATCTAATTTGCATGCCAAAATATATAGAAATTGCCAACAATTTCTTGAACCATATGATACTTACCAGTTAACAAGTTATCCTCATTAGCCGAATGTGGTGGGGATGAAAATGATCCAGAAGAAGTCTCGAAAATTAGGGAAGGGGCAGATTCTGATACATTACCAGTGCGAAGGCACTTAGAAGCCTCATTTTGAAGGGTTTCAACTCCATCATCTCCATGGGTTTCACATCCAACATCTTTATGGGTTTCAACTCCAGCATCTTGATGGGTTTCGGCCCTATCACCTTGATGGTTTTCTACCCCATCATCTTGGGGGGTTTCAGCTCTATCTTGCCATTTTTTTTCATCAAGCAATTTTTTCTGTGCATACTGGCGAGAAGGAGAAGGCTTGGAAGGTTGAAAGGCTTTGGATAGACCACCAACCCAGGAACAAATAGCATCTCTATTTTCAATATTCCATAGAAGCTTGAGGCCATATACAAACACACGGCGACAATTGTCAGCTACTACCACATTGTACCCTTCATCGTCACTTGGGTCAGACCGAAGAGGCTCATCAGTTTCATTTTCAAATTGACCCTCTCCATTGGTCATCTTGACATTTCTTCTTCCTGCATCCTGCCATGATACTAAACTAGCAGGATCAGCCTTTGGGGACTGCCTCCTTATAGTGAAGTAATCACCGGATAACACAAATCCATCATCATGATATTTTTGTGTCATGCAACCTTTTTCAGATGGGATTTTGTCCTCAGAAGCAGATTGTGAGCTTTTTGTTGTCATGTTAATTAATTTAGCAATGCTACTGCAGTCTTCTTTATTTAGGAAAGTCTTGGGCTTATAAAAGTCAATACCTTCATATACAATCTCGAGAATGTCACGCTTGCTTTCAAAAGTGTACTTTTGCTTGCCCCTACTCAAACATAAGTCAAACTTAAGCTTATTCATTGTGAAGGTCAGTCCTTTAGCTGGATCATCATTATGTAATGGCATGTTCTTTATACAGGTTGGTGTGGAATCTATACGGATCATAAATTCAGTCATCACTTTATCCATTGAAAGATTGCCTGACCTAGCAACCCTTGGGATTCCAAAACGAGGCCAATGTGCGAAGCTGCGCAGTTTCTGTGGAGGAATGTAGTTCAAGTTCCAGAATCTTCTAATCCATTCTAGATCATGAGCACCAAGTTTCACCAATGTGGAAGCAGGTGAAACATTCTGAGGAATTTGAGGAAGGTGGTGTCCAGTTTTGTTTCCTGTAACGCTTTCTGTAACAATTGAGGATGGGGATTGTTTTTCTAATGAAGGAAGAAAGGGTCTAAATGATAGATTAAATCGAAGAGAGAGAGAAGTGGATCTGAATGGGTCAAATACTTTCTCACGAGGTTTCCCCTCAACTGGAAGTGCAAATAGAAAATGATTCATTGGATTGCCAGAGTCACAGCCCCAGTTCATTGTAACTTCGAGAGTAAATTCTGGGGCATCCAGAAATGCACCAGATACACCTGCTGGAATTTTCAAACCTTGTTTGTTTGCCAATCCCTCCAAGCTGCTCAATAAAATCTTGAAATCTTTGGCAGAAAAAAGAATGCGGCCATCTGACTGGTGAATTTCCATAGAACTGGTTACAATTTGAAGTTTATTAAGCATTTCATAAGGATCTGTGCTTGCCAAAATACTCCATCTTGTTTCAGAAAATAGAAATGAAATTCTTCCATGGATATAATTTCTCATGTCATCCCACCATGGCAAACTCTTCTCTTTCTTTGGTGGCAAAACAAGTGGTCCAGGCTTCCTAACACTTAGATTAGCCCTCCGTAGTGCCACAGTGAAAGCATAACTAACATCGGCAAAAACTGGTTCATAACCCACCCCAAAGGACACTTCACCTTTCTGAAAATGTATTGGCAAATCTGAGTATGTCTTCATCGGTGGAGTAGTACCACTAACTGATCGAAGCAGGCTCACCTTTCTCCATTTCCCAACATAGACATCGTGAAGTCTTTGAGGTTGAAAGCTTGTGGCCTAGTTAAAATGAATTTAAAAATTATAATAATAACAAAGAAATATGATCAAGCTTAATATCTTGTAGTTATTCTCCCGAATAGGGTAAGTAAACAAAAATCTAAAGTTTAGTTAAAGTAACAGGTAGCTTATTTCTCTTTTTATAGTAAGTAATAGGAAACGTACCAATACAATACTCGCACAACAATGTAATCAATTGTTAAAAGATTAATTCTATTTTAGTATTTATATGTCTTAATTTTTTATGAATTATTAATATGAACAAAATATGTAAAAATATAATAAAAATAAAAATTTGATAAACGATTTGTTATGATTTAAGATTAATTTTGTTTTACTAATAGTATTAAAGAGTTTTTGTTTTACAATTATTTAATATGCAATTTTTCCCGTATTGATAGTTATCACCGTATTGACAGTTATCAAAACTAAACCCTGTAACCTTTCTTTTTCCAATCATAATATGCTAAAGCATCTTATTATTGGGGAGTTTCAAATAAAATTAGAGTTGCTTTTAATAATAAGCATTTAGGAGTATTCACATTGCACAGTAACTTTATAATAATTATGCATATTGTGTTATTGTATTAATGTATAATTAACAAAATAATATTTTCCATATGACTTATGTTCAAATATAGGAAAAGTTTTACATTATGAAAATATCAATGATGTTAAACCAAACAACTAATAAATTACTAGTTAAATTTAACATAGGAAAGATTTTTAAACAAAAATAGGATTTTTTGTGACAGAGTGAAAAGTCTCCTATAAACTTATCCGATTTGTAAGTTTATCGACACACATTTGCACGTTTGTTTAACTTGACTATAAAAATGTTTCTTTTAGTTTTTTATTCGAACAAACTTATAAATACGTTTAATAATTAAAAACCTTTCTTAAATTGTCCATCCAAACAGAAATAGTTATTTTTTCTTTAGGAACAACTCTATTAAAGCAATAGACAAAATATTTTTTTAAAAGTAAATCCAAACACACTTGTGATCAGTTCTATTACCTTTTTATGATTGATATAAATTTACTTATTACTTGTTTTTCATTGTTTTGGGTGGGTTCCAAATAGTATTAGAAGCTTTTAATAAATTAAACATTCTTTTTTATAGGAAATTTTTTTTTTTACAATATTAGAAAATGTACAAAAAAGGGCACAACATCCTCAAATAGATACAATCAAATACAACTAGGACCTAATGGGATGAATATCCCTTTGAATATCAACTAGAGGCACAACATTAAACAAACCATGTATTGACCACCAAAGAGAAGTTAAAAAATGTGATCATATCCCAAATACAATCAATAATTGAAAAGGAATCATTAAAAATCTTAGAATTCCTTTCCAACCACATACACTACCATAGAATCTTTGCTTCTTTATACAGGCCAA
This sequence comes from Dalbergia cultrata, assembly GCA_031216105.1. Taxonomy (NCBI): domain Eukaryota; kingdom Viridiplantae; phylum Streptophyta; class Magnoliopsida; order Fabales; family Fabaceae; genus Dalbergia; species Dalbergia cultrata. Next base: position 40,446,140 of record CM062352.1, read on the forward strand.
AACCTTTGAACTTAGTTAGTAGAAACTAATGCAAATCCTTAGGACAAACCTAAAATTCTCCAAAGAGACCAAAAAGTTTGATCCAAAGAATCTCCTTATGGGCCAATGCAAAAAAAAGATGAAACCTTGATTCAAAATATGTTGCAACACATTATGCACATATTAAGAGATAAAGCAATGAAGGGCTTGTGCTTCTGGAGCATGTCAAGTGTTAATCTAATTAAGAACAATATTCCAAACAAAAGCTTTGACCTTAGAGGAAGATTTAGATTTTGAAATAAGTTTATCCAAGAGAAAAGATTTTATGTTAGGCATTTACATGAAGACATACTAGAAGAGTCAAGAGTCCACCATGTCCTATTGTTAAAGGCATGGCATGGGTGGATAGGATTAAGCAAGGGAAGCAGGAATTCTAAATTTGAAGAAATATCATCTTGAGAAAACAATTGACAAACTGGGGAATTACGTAGGCAGTATAGACAAAAAAGTTGAGGAAAAGTAATAGATAAATGTGTTCCCAAAATTTGATGGGGGAATCGTCACCAAACCCTTGAGAGATTAATTTCCAATGACAAGTATGAGATACTCAACCAGTAGATTTGGTGTCCCACTAGATGCAAGCCATACTTACTTCAAATCATTTAATGCCATAAAGAATCTAGATACAGAGGAAAACGCAGACCTCCCAACTAATTAGGTGATCTCTCTTGGAGTCCCTAACACTTGACCAAATGAATCACTTATTATTTTTTTCAATATTTTGAGCTATAGCCATAGGAATACAAAAAAAGGAGAGAAATCATATGGGAATACTAGATAAACATGACTAAACAATGGTGATTCTACCTCCCAAAGAGAAAAAAATGTCTTTCCAATAATCTAACCTCTTAGAAATTCTATGACCCACAACATCCCAAAAGTATAAATCACGAGGAATACTACCCAAAGGAATACCTAGATAAGTGAGAGGCCACTATAATGCCAAACAGCCTACCAAAGAAGCAAAAACATTTATAACTTGATTGTCAATATCGATGATCTTAAGACTTGAGAAAGCCTCAAAGAAACTTAGAATAAAGAGAGTGTTAACAAAGGATTCTCCTTCTGGCCCCAAAAAGAAATGTGTCATAAGCAAATTGAAGATGAGAGACTAACATCTAATCCCCACCAACTAATAGACCCCTAACTAACCCATTATTGACAGCTTTCGATACTAAACAACTAAGCATATCGACCACCAAAGAGAAAAGGAAAGGAGATAGAGGATCTCTTTGTGTCAAATCTCTTTGACCTTTGAACCATGATTTAGGTTTACTATTAATGGTAAAAGAAGTAGAGGACAGGCATTTATAGATCTAATTTCTCAATATGATCCTAAACCCTTTTCTATCCAAGACTTTGTCCAAGAAACCCTAACAAACTAGATCATAAACTTTCTCAAAGTCTAATTTAAACACAAGACCATGTTTACCTTGAGGTCTAACATTATTGACCATTTCATTAGCAATCAAGGATACTTCAAGAATTTGGCTACTAAGGATAAAATCACTTTGGCTTTCAGAAATAGTATCTGAAAGAATCTCAGTTGTCCTAGATGCAAGCATTTTGGTTATATGATTTTGTTAACATTGGTCACCAATCTTATGGAATAGAAATCCTTAACCACAGGGGAGATAAAGGTAGAGTTTATGCAAACTCCAATTTTACTCTTAAGGATGAACTCAACATGCATGTTAATAAGACCAGGTATAAGAATATCCTAACAATTCTGAAAGAAAGTGATAAACTTGGCTAGACTAGGTGCTTTTTCTTTTCCCAAAATAAAGACTGCCTTTATGGATCTCTTTATCTTTAAAGGCCTTTCTAGTCCAAATCCTTAATTAAAGGTCTACTAGGCAAAACTTCTTTAAACAACTTTGTACAAAAACTAAAGATCTCAGCATTAATCACATTAACATCTCTAGAAACTTGACCACCCCTAAGCTCTAACTCTTTAATAAAGTTTTTCCTATACCTACCTAAAAGGTACCTTATAAAATAACCTTGAATTGGCATCCTCATCCTTAACCCAATGAAATTGCTTTGAGAGTGATGGCTACAATAGTAGATTGGTTCCACTCTTTCAACTTGTCCTTGAGAGCCTTTAATTTCCTTATAAATTTAAAACCTTCCTAAACTTCAATAGAAGTAGAACTACAAACATCCTTAATGAAACAAGATGAAAGAATGATGGAAGCACCACATGTTTTCGAATATAAAAAAAGAAGGACCCTATATCGCCATGCTAGATTCCATCGCAATTGGGAAGTGATTTGACACATGACAAGGAAGACTTTCTTGGACAAGGTTAGGAAATAAATCTTTCGATACAAAGGCAAAGAGGAACCTATCCAAGCGAGAAGCAACATTATAATGTCTTCTAGTTGACCAAGTGAATCTAGCATTGGAAAGGGGTAGTGCTGTCAAAACCTTTCATAGAAGAGCTCATCTAAGTGCCATTCAATTTTTTGGTTAGAGACATTCAAACATTGAAATCTCCTCCCAAGCACCAATACAAACCACAAAATCCTAGCTCATCCCAGAAGAGATAACGATGTAACCCAGGGCTATTAGGATCAGATATAGAGTAAATCCACCATTGGCCTATCCTTTTATACCTAGAAAGACAGAAACTGGAAAGATTCCATGAATGGAATCAACCTTAGTAGTAAACCTAGTTATCCCAAATGACTGACAAACTTCCTAATGCCTCAAGTAGAAGGTAAACACTCCTAACCCTTAAATCTAGAGTCCTAAGGCCCCTAACAACCAAGTCATCCAAGACCTCCAACTTTGTTTCTTGAAGCAAAACTACATCAAAGGTAGCTTTAACAATAGTCTCCTTAACTTTCTTACGCTTCACCCTACTTCCCAACTCTCTAACATTCCAACTAAGAATATCCATTAAGAACTTTTTCCACCTACCTGCCAACCTTGCCATCACAATTAAAATTCGAGGCCAAACATTTCAGCTCTCTAATCAACATCTTTTTCTTCCTTGTATAAGTTATTGAGGTCAACTAAGGGGCTAGAGACACCTACAAGATTGACTATCTTAACCCCTAACTCTTAGATTAAAGGATGGGAACATAGCAATTAGCTTCAATGTTTTCCTCAACATTGTGCTCTATGGCTATATCTTCTAAAAATGTGGCCAATTTTGGCTCCTGAATGGGGAGAAGATTGTCTTCTTAAGATGAGCTTTCAACATCGCCACCACCCAAGATCAACAAGAAATAGGAGCTTCAAAAGAAGTCAACATAGTTCAAGAGAACCAGAAATAGAAAAGGGGATTCACCGGAAAATTGTCAGAGGAGATGGCGATGAAGAAAAAGGTAGGAGCAAGCATGAACCTCCACATGTAGCACAAGTGACAAAAGAGCTGAGATCTACTTATGAAGTCATGTTACAACTTCTCCAATGATGGTTCTCTAATGATCGGCTAGATAATTGTGGGTAGAGTCAACGATATGGATCAAGCCCGAGGGGCTAACTCGAAAACAAATATGGGTTGGGCTAAGAAGATAATACTAAAAAAATATATGGCTCGATCTAGCTCGACCTAATTTCGCCTAACCCAAATTGGGCTAGCCTGTTGCAATCTGGCTGGGCCTGATTACCCAAACATAATTTTATTCCATAACCAATTGTAATATAAATGTATAAAAAGAGCATTTCCATTTACCAGGAGACCTTTTTCTTATTTTTGCTTCATCTCTTGTAGACCCATAATTTTTTTTTCATGCATTAGGGTATCAAACTATAGGCATTTTCTTTTTGGTGATGGATAGTAAAAAGCAACCGAACAAAGGAACTATGGAAATAATTGTTTATGGAAATAATTGAAAATTTGTACAATTAAAACGTGCTTGAAAAAAATTAAAAAGAAGAATAAAGTATGAGTTTGATGGTGCTAATGTGTATTGCTTGTCGAAACATTTTTATATTTTATATTTTATATTATTTTTTTTTGGACTTGTGTTCAATTAGTGAGAAAGTGTAATTTTTGGAGGGAAATAATTTTTGAAGTGGTGTATGAATAGTATTATTACCAAAACATCAACAAAAGGAATTAATCAATATATCATATAGAATCAAACAAGTGTTGAAAAACATTTTAATAATATCAAGTAGGAAAATTTATTAAAAGATAACTGTAAAATTAATATTATTCAACAAAAAATATATTTTAAATATTACTGACGGAAACAAATAAAAATTAGTAAAAGATAAGTGTGTTTGGAAAAATAAAAGAAGATTAATAAAGTATTGATTTGTTTGATGTTGATGTATGTTGTTGGTCAAAACTTATTTTGAATATATTGTATTTTGACCCACTTGTGTATGAAACAAGAGAAAAAAAATTTATTAGGGAAATAAACTAAGGAAAAGTTGACATGTGTCGAGGAGGAACTTAGTTTTCTTATAGTAATATCGATATATTCATGATGATGTTTACTATACAATTAAGGTCCCTTTATCATCAACCATAATTTCCATAAGTTCATGTGTGAGAACATAAATGGTTTTTATATCTAAAACATCCCTATTAGGAATAGAATTGTTCATGCGCCTCAACCTAACAATTCAAGATTTTTGGATAAATGGTTTAATAACATGGTATTAAAGCCTTTATAATTAAAAGATCTAACGTTCAATCCTTATAGCCCCAATTATTCAAAATAAAATAATTAAATATCAGCGTAAGATAAAGTAGGTTTGTATATTATCTATGGTGCAATATATAATTATTCATGTGTCTAAACCTAACAATTTAAGCTTTTGGGAGATATAGTTTTCATGACAACCACTTTATCCAAATGCATATTGCCTTGAAGCAAAAATAATGCACAAGCCTAACTTATCTTTTGCTAACCTAAAATTCAACATTTTATTTAGAAAAATGTAAGCACAAAAGATTAAACTTTAGGTCGCTTAATCGTAGAAGTGTTATAATATACCATGGCATAAACCATCTATGCCAAAAGTTTAAGCTATTAGGTAAAGAAACATGAATAGATTTTATATCAAACATCCTTCAAGATCATGATTTTGTATATTAATAGGATTTTCTTAAACCTTAAATTGATGACCAGAGTATGAAATCAACATAAACAAAAAGGTATATATAGAAGGATAAAAGAAATTAGATTCGTTACTATTACCTGTTGAGCCAACACAAGACAACCTTCACATTTACCATAACTTCCAGAGAAAAGAGGATATGTGTAATTTCGAAGCTCGACCGCAAGAAAAGCCGTATTTAAGAAAATGTTTGCCCCATATAGTCGAGAAAATGGTATATCATGTTCAAGAATGACAGGATCAAGCTTCTTTAGAAACTCAATCATTCCTACATCTCCACCATCAATTTTTTTCAAGCTTACCTGTAAGTCTGATGCAGATATCGAAAAAAGAGAAGTTCTTGAAGCACTAGGTTTGAAACCTGCTTGAAAGCCTTCACTACATGCACCAGACCCTTCAGAATACACCAGGTTTTGGCATGCCTGATAATATTGTCGAAATGATTGCTTATAAATTTCTTCTTTCATGGATTCAATGGTTGAAACATTATTTGCATCAACCTCAATACCATTAAAATCAACCTTAGCATCATCAGTAGATTTTGGATCTTGACTACCCTTTGATATAAATTCATCTAGAAAGTTCAATCGGACAGCTAACTCATTAGCTTCTTTCTTTAACAACTGATAGTGTTCATCAAGCCATCCCTGAATAGGTTCTTCTTCAATATAAATAGTAAACTTTCGTATAAAGAACTTTATGCATCCAAATTTTACAGAACTAGGTTTTTTAACTTTAGAACTTTCCTTCTTCATAGGAAAAATCATACTAGTCTTAGCAGCAACAATGAGCTTCAAAGCTCGCAACATATCCTCAAGAGCATCATCAATAGCTCGCAATTGCAATCTATATGGCACACAAACATGGATATCAAGACCTTGAATTACCCAATCCCATGTTGTGGCAAGAGGTACTTTGGCATTAGACGAACTTACAGATTTACTTGGAATTTGTGAAATTTGAATCCGACTAGTCTTGAAGATTCTTGCCCCATTAAACTTAAGCATAATTCCTTCAAGGAGCACTCCTATACGAGCATTCTCAGAGAAAATTGACTGCACCTGAATCGAAGTTTCAACTCCATCTCCCAGCTCAGCAGATATATTTAGCATTTCAACATCAACAGCTAATGTAAATTCTTTCTTCTTTTTTTCAAGATGCTCAGATTCCACATTAGCATCTCTCACATAAGACAAATCTTCCTTATGTTCATTACCATGCTCATGCTCCTGAAGCTTGCTATTGTGTACCACTAATTTCATTTGGAGAACAAGTTCAGTTACTGATAAATGTACATCGGGCTCCCACCTCATAGTAATGTCAGTAGCACTGAAAAGTGAACGAGTAGCACTCTCTTTAAGTTTACCTGAACGTTGTACAAATTTAGCATTTTGCATATCAAATAAAGCCACCTTTGTTATTGGACTATTTTCTTCAATATATTCCTCATAGATGGATCGGGTCTTTTCAAGTTCCATCTGTATGAAGTGTTTTTCCTTGTCTTGACATAACTTAAGATGAAAAATTTCAAGAGTGATGGAGTACTTCAAATTTTGGTCTTCATTGGAAACAGTGGACATTATTTTTGCACTGCGTGGGGTACCATCTGTTGACATAGTTATTATAACTCTACCGCCTTGTGAACCATAATTAACTCGCTTGGGATCTGGAACAGTTGTACTTTCCAACCCAGTTTCACCAATTATATATACTGAACATTGTTCAAAATTGCATTTCAATATTTGAGTTCCCTTTCTTGAAGCTTTTGATGAATGCCTCCGACTCGGTGCTGATTTTTTCGTTGAAGCAGATAGGCTTTTCAATAAAGATTGAAAGGATATTGCTATAGATATCAATGGTTCTACACGTTTTAAAGTTAGATAAGCTTCAATGCTACTCACAGCAAGTGATAAACCCAGCATATACCTAGGGCCGTCTTCTTCAGAGGATTTCATATCCATTTTACCACAATACAAACTGACCTTTAAAATGTGCATAATGGATCCAGAATTTGGTTCATGATCTAAAAAGGTTTCTTTCAAGCATTTTTGAAATTCTTCAGCCAAGTGGAGGTTTAATTCACCAAGCTCAATTTGTATTGTAGTCCCCATATTTGAGATGTTGTTTGCAAACATGTGTGATGATTGTAAGCATCCCTAGATTTCAAAAACATTAGATGGATGCTTGGTAGTGAATGTATTTACTCAAAATAATCTAAACTAGCAGGAAGGGCGAAAATATATTAAGCATAACTTCATGCAAAACAATACAACTTAAGAAATAACATCATTGGAGATATAATGACTTTAAAGGAATAAATTTAAAAATTCGAACATAGGCTACCTATAGCTTTCCTATGATGGGAATCATCAATTAGGATCCTTTAATAGAAGACTCAAAGCCAGTAATTAAAAATGATCCTTTGAACCTTAAATCTTATATTGAAGTGGCTATCACAAATGACTCTATATAAAGTTTTTAATGGTTTTATGTACATCTTTAGCACTTTTGTATTGAACTCACAAATTTCAAGAGATTCAAAAATTATATAATTATGCATTAGTGTGCCCTTCTTAATATTAAGCCCATGGATAGTCATTATCCTCAACTTTTGCTAATCTAATAGATAATTTAATTTAATGAGTGAGCTATACAATAGAAACTAGGATAATGTTTCAACTTTCTATTACTTTAAAATCAATAAAATAGTGATATAAAGATTTGCTAGTACTCACATGGTATAATGGAGATCCAGCCATATCAAAAAGCATTATCGTCATCTTAGGAGCTAATAAGTTATATTTCCACATGATGAAGGTCTTGCTATCTATAGATTGTGGTTTTACTGCAGTAGAAGGTTCTTCTCGAAGAACCATTTTTTTCTTCTTCGAAAAATGGAGAAGCAACCAAGGCTTTAACCTACTCACTATGATGTTGCACCATAAACCTTCAAGATTGATCTCAATTTCAACTCTTATAGGTGAGAGTGCCTGAAAGAAAGGACCCAAAATAAAGAATGAATTATGGTCCATATCCATCCATATCCAAATTAACAACACCATATATATATATATATAACGGAGTTAGATTACCTTTACAATTGAAAGGAAATGTAAAAACTTAACATCATCCAGTGGTAAAACTGATCTAGTTTATTTTATATAGATATCCAGTACTTGTCACCTAAAATTATTTGGCTAAATTAGGGCAAAATTACATGTAGCAAATACATCCTAATAAATAGGTATAAGTAGAAAAATCTACACAAAATTAGATGCAATCTAGAATATCTCATGCAACATCCCAAAAAATTTGTCATGATCAAGTGTAATATATCATTTAATGCTTAACATTTTCTATGAAGCAAGTGAATAGGTATCCATTATTCCTAACTTTCTAGTAAGATACTACAACTACTCTATGGATAAGATGTTTACCCATGTATTTGTTCATGACATGTTGAATCCGATTATGTGTAATGCTAATAATTAATTAGTTCTCACAAAACATCTTCATGAGAGCTTCATATTTTATTCTCAAATTGTTTTATATGATTTTCGTACATAGTAATTCATAAACCCCTTGTTCCCAACACAAAAGTAGGTCTCTACACTTGATCAAGCAACCACATTTTATTTCTTACTCCTCTATGTTACTAGATTTCCTCCCAAAATCTTATGGGCTATTAATGTTTGATTGTTGACTCTTGTGCAAGTAATGCTTCTCATAATGTTCTTGAAGATTCATAAATTGTTGACTCTAATGAAACTAACCATAAGACCTTCCATTATCGACAATTTTTGTCTAACTAACCCTCTTTTGGTAACCATGACATCACTATAATAGATAGTACTCATACAGCAAGTATCGATTCAAGTGCTATTGCAGTCCATTCTCCCCCTCAATTAAAGAATGTGCTCCATGATCCCAAACTGTCCAATAATTTTATCTCTGTGTTAAGTTTATCCAAGAAAAAAATTGTGTCATAACTTTGGGGACTTTAAGAACTAAAATTTGGAGACTTTAAGGAAATGAAGCTATGTTGTGATAGTTAGACAACTCTTTATATCACTTCTAATCAATATTTCATGACCAAACATATTTAAATTTAGTATTATTTTATTCAAGAGAAAGACATTTCAAAGGAAGTAGTTATTGAAATTTGTTAGTTCTAATGAGTAGTTAACAAATATCTTTACAAAATATATCTTAATTGATCTCAATTCAACATATTTGCTACAAGCTTGGATCATTTGACTTATATGCTCCAACTTGAGGGGGTGTTATGTAGGGTTAAATGCATTTTACCCCCCCTGAATTTTAGGTCATGTGCAATTTAAACCGTAAATTTTCAAAACGTGCATTACGACACCCTGAACTTTTCAAATTGTGCAAAATACCCCCTATTTTTCAAACGGTGCATTACGACCCCCTGAACTTTTCAAACTGTGCAAAAAACCTCGTCAAAATTTAAGTCATAGCAAGGTGTCAGGTTGCACACAATAAAAAAGTCAGGGGGTTAATTGCACATATTATTCATGGACAAGGTGTCGGGTTGCATAAATTAAAAACTTCAGGGGGTTAAATGCACATAATCTTACCTTTATTAGTTAGCAAAATTATACTAAGAGGTGTTTTGCATAGTTTTGAAAGTTCAGGATGTCACGATGCACATTTTGAAAAGTCAGGGGGTAAATTGCACATGACCTAAAATTCAAGGGGGTAAAGTACATTTATCCCTATTATGTAAGTAATTAATAATTGTGACCATAGGTGATTGTAAAATTAGGCTCTTGCAATGTAATCCAACTAAACAATTTTTTAGCAAACATTCTCTAATCTTATCCCAAATATCTCATCTTATTTTTAAATATAAGAATGGGGATAACAAGGATGAAACTCTTGATTTCTCATCCAAGGAAGATCCAATACCATATTAAGGGCCAACTTTTTTAAAAGTTTATTAGGACAAGACACATAAATGGTTTTATATATAACATTCGCTTTGCATGATATTTTTACATATTAAACTATACAAGATGGACAACCCTAAAAATTAGCAGGTAGTTATAAAAGTGATACCTCTTTAATATCCAGTTTTCTTTCCAATAAATTTCTCTAAATAAAATGCAGTTTTAAAATTTATTTCTCTCAAGTAGATTTCAAATAACTTGCCTGTACTGGGACATACACAAAACAAGCTAGATCCACCTTTAATAACTCCAGGATTGAAGAACCAGATTCTCTAAGAAGCTATATGGAACAAAAGGAAACTTGTCAATAAGAAGCAAAGTGAGAAGATGAAATCATACCACAAGAGATTCAACAAAATCAATAAATGCTCCATACATGTATTTCACTAAACACCAATTGAAAATCAAGGTGTGTAATCTCCCCAGCATCCTCAGTGGATTGAAATTTGTTGATCTTCAATTGGATGCCCATGATATTATTTTCAACAAAAAGACCATATTCATGATGTGAAAAACTCACATCTAGCTTTGGCATATTGAAGCTGACCTATCAATAATAATTGTTACTTAGTAGTTGATACTAAAACTATTTGATAGCCTATTTAACTGTTTCATGACTAGTTAAATATAAACAATTATATTAAGAATTACAAAGTAGACAAATGCTTTGACTGTCATTAACACATGAGATTTCCAAGTTAAATCACCAAAAGAAACAAAAAGCCAAAAAACAAAAACATTATCATAAACTCTTCCAAAAGCCTAAGTTGTTAGGTCAAGGCCTATAACTGGCATTGTATCTAACACACCCTATGCAAGAACCCATTAGGCCTGAAGTGTGGATAATGAAAAATGCCCAATTTATCTTGTGCTAAAATTTAACTTTTATTTAGAAAATAAAGGGCTAATAAGGATCAAACTCTAAACCACTCAATTATAAAGACTTTGATACCATGTCATAAATTAACTCTTCTAAAACCCTAAGTTGTTAGGTGAAGACATTAAAATATCTCTATATCTTTTAAGCACATCCATGAAATTTAGAGAGACTTGTAGATAAAGGATCCATATTTTGTTGAAAACTTAATTAGAGTGTTCAAGAAGCCAAACTCACGTATTCTGAAAAAATGAAAGTGCCTTAAAAACTAGAACTATTTATAGCATAGCAACTAATTGCCAATGTATTTTCTACATTCATTTATAAGTGTCTACTAAGTTTTTTGTTCAAGGATTAAGCAATATCATAAAATATCCACATATATAGAAAAATATTCCCAATTAATTGCAATTATCAGATTTACTTGAAGTCAAAGGCCTAATCCTATCTCACAATATATATTTTTTGAAAAATCTATCATTAAAGATGTAAGAATTATGCTCCAACTAAATACACCATCAGTCCAACACTCACCAAATACATTGAATTGATCATTTTTTTTTTCTAAAAGAAGAAAAAGAATTAGAAAGAAAGAAAACATAAGTCAAATATTTCAGCAAAATATGTGAAGTGATGGCCGTGCATGGGGTGATAATATGTTATATAGCTATACTCTCGAGATATCTAGTCAAATTGCAAAAAAATAAAAAAAAATTAAACATGATTGATAATTGAAGAAATTGTTTAAGTTGGGTTCAATAAATGAACTGTTAAAGTAAAATAAACTTCAATTATTTTATTAATGCAACTCCTAGGCTTATAATGTGTTTTCTATTTCTAATGTTTGAAGAAGACATCTAATCCTCGGCAACTGTATTTTTATTCCTTTCTCTCTTTGCAAGGCACCTATGCAGTTGACATCATTGTGGGGTTTAAGGAAGGACAGATGTATGCATCCTATCCCAAAGAAGCTATGGAATTGTTTACATCACTAGAAAATATGACCACCAGTACACACAAGGCTCAAGAATTATACATGATGATATAAAAAAAAAGGACGTATGTATAAATTCCAAACCAAACCTTTTCCGGAAACATAGAACTGTAGCCTACAAGTGCTTGCTGCTTCTTGGATGGCTGTCTTGTGCTCATAGAATCAACACTTGATGCTATATTTCCATCAGAGTTAGATTGAGATCCCAATGAACTCTTTCCTTTCACAAGAAACCCCTTATTCAAATTCACTCTAACATGTCCAACAGAAATGTCTACATTCTTAATAATTATACCCACTTCCCTGTCTCCAAAAGTTAGAAGAAAAGGAATAATTATGAATGTATAAAAGGATAGAAAATGAATGATCAAGAAAAAGTGAAAGTATCCAAGTTTAAAGTAAGTTAACCCTACTGGAATTTTATAAAATATAAGAACAATTGAGTTTTTTTCTTTTCAACAAATAACAAGACGTTCATAAAAATTGCAATGGGGCAAATCAATATAAAAAGAAGAAGCCTCTTTCTAGGGCAAAAAACAAAAGATAAGAAACAAACACACACATTAAAAAGCAAGTTCCCTTTTAATCTTTCAAACACCAAATTGATGTTACAAGTCTTTGAAGAACTAAATCGACGTCCTGCAATTGTTTTGAGAACCAATTTGGGATCTTACTCAAAAACATTAACACAGGAAAAAAAAAAAAGCAAAGTTATGGCCAAATAGAAGTTTTGACTTATTATTTTTAAAAATAAAAGGGTACACAAGCTAGCTTGTTTACAAGTCATGCTAATATATTTACTCGCAAATATTATGTAGATAGAGCTATAAACATATTGATATGTTTAAAACGACCTATTTTGATATGTTTCAAATTACCTATTTTTAGCTCGACCCATTTAACTCGTGAGTTAAATAGGCTAGCCCAATACTGGCATATTTACCTATTTATTTTTAAAAATAAAAAATTGAAATGTTCTATTTGGTTGTAATTGGGTCCTTCTAAGTTAAATTTTATTTTAATTTTTTTAAAAAAATATAATATATATAACTTTCAAATTTTCATCTAGATGTAGTTCAAATTTAATGATATATTACATTGCTGGGGTTTGTTAGTAGAAAAGAAGATAAATGAACTAACCTAACGCATTTATAGGCTACCTCAAAATAAACTTGGCTGCTATACTACTTGCTTGTTTGACCAGCTATACAGTTTACCTAACCCATTTAACCTATAAGCCTAAATGAATAAAACCAACTAATTTAACACCCTTAAGAAATTAACTAGAAGGCAAAAAGATAGATGGGGTAGCTTAATAATTTAAAATTATTGATCTATTTTATACTCTCTCTTTTTTTTGTTAGAACACATGTATCCTCCTACTCAAGCTTGGTAGGAACACTAGGATAGTTAAATTCTTCTTCCTGAATTTTAACTTGGATACATACTTAGGACTCAAAGCCAAGACATGTAGATAAGCTATAATAGCCCTTCGCTAGCTAATCTATGCACTCGCCAATACTTGTTTTTATAGTTTTATATAATTATTTTATTTTTTAATATAAAATATTTTTCTAATTTTTTTTTGGAATTTGAACTAATTAAATAACATGTAAAAGTAAAAAGTAAATGGACTACGATGGTTTATAACATGGGATGGACCGCATTAATAACTTATCATGAACTATGGTTAGGTTTAGATATCTCCTAAAACTATCCCACCATCAAGCCTATGGAATGGGATATAGTATTAAGCAAAGATTGGTTTTTTAGTTATCATTATAACAAACCTTAAGGGTGATTTTTATATTTTACCCTTTTGATATATATATATAATATAAAGGAGAGAATAATACCTATCATCATGACCAAATTCACATGAGATGAAGAATTTTTCACAGATAGAAGGAGCAATAGACTTTTCCACAGTAGAAATAGATGCCTGGCAAGAAGCACCGCATCCTCCACCACTAGAATTAGATAATTGATCACTACTAACTTTTGGCTCAACAATATGAACAATAATGGGTAATATTTGTACCCTTACAAACAAATTTGATTCGGGTCCACTATCTTTAGATAAATCCACATTCAACTCCTTGATTTCAACAGTAGATTTAGGTGTCTGCGATATTTAAAAAGAGTCTCTCATTAATCCAAATACAATTTTATAATAACATCTCATTAGAAACAAAAAGAAAACAAAATACAAGCCAGTTTAAACTATAAGGTATTCTATATTGAAATATTTATTTATTAATCAAATTAATCATTACAATGATTATCTGACAATCATCTTTGATATTAGTACATGCTGATGCTATAAATACACAGAAAGACACTAGCACTGAAAATGCTACAGTCAACTATGTTTGGCCAAACAAGAAGAAAATTTCAAAGATATGGAGATACATACCTTTAGAATTAGATCTGTTACACGAAGTGACAAATATCTTGCAATATTGCTTATCATCATCCACTTTCCCTTGCCTAATTTATGGGCATGAGACTTCTGAGTTTTCTTCTTTACAGGGCTTTTAGTTGAAGGGCTTTTAGTTGAAGGCCTCATAACAACTTCCAAGTTGCATATTAAAACTTGCAACTTTGAATCCATAGAACTAAAACCCATGACAAGTTTGACTAAGGAATGACTTAAGCCAAGCTTAATTTCACCAATGGATATAGATTCAATAGCACCCTGTTCATTCCATAAATAAACTTAATAATGTGCCATGAGACCTTAAAGACACAAGTCTAGTTCTAGAAACAAGCATGACAATGCATTAGAGTGGGTTGTATAAAGTAAAAAGATCAGCTAAGCCAAGTTGCCCATCTATTTCAGAAGCTAAGGAGTTATTGGTAAAGTGTGAAACAATATTTAATAATCCATTTAGGACTAAATTAATTCAAAAGGGGTGATTAAAACCATCTTAATTTGAGTAGCATGTGACATAGGTAATTCAAGATTATATTTCCTAAGACATTACGCTCAATCTATGTCACACATAAGATATAGCAATTAAATGAGCTGTTTTGTATTAAATTAAAGCCATTAAGCCAGAACAGGTCACTTTTCTGTATTAAGAAATAACTGAAACTTGTCCAACACTATAGGGGCATGGTGTCAAGAAAGGTGAAGGGAAAGAAAAAAAAAATAACTTAATCAGCAACCTATGTAAAAATTTAAAGAATTCCATAGGCAAGTAATTTGTTACAAGATAATGTTTATAATTGACTAGGAAATGATAGCTAAATACTATTTTTCTGTACTTAATAAAACCAAACCAAGGTTTATAGCCAACTTTTATGGAATGAAAAATGGTGAATAGAAGGAAGAATCTTGACTAGATAGGGCATTGTAATCACCATAGCTTTTCAATTTAGGGTGTACGCCAACCATGGATTTGTTACAAGAACAACAAGTAAGTCTTGTTACACTTGTTACATTACACTAAGAAATTATATTTAAGATGAAAGTTGTAGAAATGTGGAGGAGAATATTATTTACTCATGCAATATGTGTCAATTACCACAATGGCCTTCAAAGTTCTTACTACAAATAAGGAAGTGAATTAAGGCTAAGAAAAACCTTTTTAAACTTCACCATCACATCTCTTAAAGTATTACATCCACCAACACGAAATCCAACAGATGCACCCATAATTCGGCTTAAAATCCAAGCCAACATCCCACAAGAAAATCTGTTATAAGATCCATAGTCAAAATTAAGTAACAGGATAGTTGTGACATTAGAAGCCTCCAAAGTACTAATTATATAAAAACAAAGTAATGACAATATAACACTTAAACCATGAAGCAATTTGACAAATAAAGAACATGAATTTTCATCAATTTTCAATTTTTTAGTAGAAACTTGACAGCCCAAAAGAGCAATACAAGTCATAAAGGATGGTACTGCTCCAATACTGTGTTGAAGTTGAGGGTTTTAGATAATGAAGGAATAAAAGAAAAATAATAAAGGTATTCAATAGTATGAAAATATATTGATATTATGTGCTATGTGTTTACAATGAAGTAATCATATTTATAAGTTAAAGATATGACATAAACATAATAATAAAATCAATCTATTTTTAGCACTGAAAAAAAGTTCCACAATCCCTCTATGAGCTGTTTGCTTTTTAACCATTGACTAATCATAATGGTTGTTGGATCTGCCCTACAAACCTTGAGCAATGTTTGAGTAATATTAAGCATTGAAATCTTATTGCATACATGCCAAAGAGACAACACCAAACCATTCGCAAAATCACACACTTAAGTTAATAAAATAGTTTCCATAAACTCAGGATGGAGATGCAAATTTATTGCTAAATATGCTAACATTACATTTTAACCAAATGTATCCTCAACTCTGCTAGCATAGTAGACTTCCACAAAGCCTTATTCTTATATTTATAACCAAAGAATGATCAGAAAGAAGCTAATCTAAGGAATTTAAGAAGATCAAATGCTCCTCAAAGAGAAGAAAGATTACTCCAAAGACCTCCATGTAACATTACAAATCACAATGTAAAATAGGATAGTTGTTACTCTCTAAGGCCTTGAAAGTCTTAAATCAAATTACACAAACCTCTATAGTTAGAGTCTTGGATAGTCTACCTAGAGCTGAATGTTCAAAAATGGCAGGCCTAAACGACACAAACAAGGTAGCGCAAAATAAATATACAAAAGTGTAATGCTAAATGACACCAGGAATTTACATGGTTCAACTTAAAGCCTACATCCACGGGCAAAGGTGACAACCAAATATTTCACTATAGAAATATGATGAAGATACAAAAGGTAGACTCACTTCACTCAATACCCAAATCCCAAATACTCCCAGAATACCTCACACTATTTGCCTCACCGGTGTATTCTCTCAACTCACAATACAGAGAGAAAACAAAGTAAACAAATGACTCTCTAAATGCTTAAAAAGAAGGAGGAGAGGAATGGATTCTTGTTGATGTCTAGAGCTTCAAGAACCAAGCTCTATTTATTGAGTTCTTGGTACCAAGATTGTCAATGAGTTTGGTACTTAATTTCTACCATTTAGGTGCACCATTTGAAGATTTGCAACCACCAATCTGTTGCTTTATATCATTATTTCAAACCAAATCTTAAATTGTTGAACAACTTTGAATCCTCCAACTTTTGTTGTTGAATGCTTGGACATTTTGTTCATCTTGCTTTCTTCATTCAAAGCCATCAAATTTGATTTCTTAATTTTGGCTTAAAATTCAAAGCCACCAAATCAGCACTGAAGAATCGCTTGCAATTTATATGGGATTTTTTATATAGAAATATAAATATTACACACGAGAAACTGTACATATAAAGAAGTCGACAAATATCGTTAGGCCAGAAAACACAATGCATAGCTTCAAAGAGCCCTTCAAAACCCTTCATTGATTAGGTATTTGAAAAACTATCGTAAAAACCAGAAAAAGCTAAATTTTGTGGATATATATCCCAACAAGTGTATTCAAACTAGATGCATCATAGTATGGAAAACATAGCACATTTCACAAAACCTTACTCCGTTTACAAATCCCAAAATCTATAAAGAAAAAATTATAAATAAGAATAGAAGACTACAAAGAAAATGTAGGACAAGTATCCTTATTTACAAAAACAAAAAAGAATTATTTTTCATAAACAAGATGATTTTCTTATGCCAAGCCACAAAACTAATGGTCGAAAGAACCTCTACATCAGCAAAGGCCAAAGACTCCTCCAAAATGTTAAATAATTTACTCCAAATTTGCCAAGTATCATGACATCTAAGAAAAAGATGAGTGCACTTTAATTTTCTGTGGAAAATAATATAGTCAAGAGCACCTATGAGTTGGAAACAAGTCATTTGTGTAATTCCTATAGAAAATCATTGTCCAAAGACCTTCCCAAAAACAGTATTATGTACAATATTTTTTTTACTAGTTAGATCTGAAGCAAATGTATGAAGTTGGATGTTCAGGAAAGGATCCACATTAATCGAAAGACTAAACTATCTCATCTTCAAGCGTAGAAAAATTGTGTAAATTAAACAATCATATAATCCCTTATCGCTGGCCATGAATCAGCTTCTATATGGTTTCTTTAATGAGAGCTAATGTTGTCCTTATATAACCAAATTCACTAATGGATGAATTTTCTATTACTTTCTAGTTTTTAGAAATAGAAAACAACTACTAGAACCTTTTTCTCCATTTGACCATATCCTTATTCGATTGAACCTACTAGAATGAATTCTCTCCAATACATAATTTAAACTAGAGCTATAAGTATAACAATTTTTCCTAATCAAACATGTTAGCCCAAGGCTCCTCACTTTATTAAGCTTTGTGCTGATAGTAAGCACATTTCAAATGACTTCGAAAATTATGCTAGATCTCTGCCAAGAGTTCATTTATGCAGATTTAACAACAAAGATTCAGGACAAAAAAAGGGGGAAATTGTCAAATCGGATGTGCTACATCAAGTCAAATAAAATTTCAAAGCTACAACAAGAATGGAAATCCTATACATTATAGCTACTAGTCTTACATGAAAATTTGAAAGTCCTATACAAGAAAACTACTTCATAACTTTTTAAGAATACAAGGACTCATCTAAGCCTACATGTTTTATTAAATGAGGTTGTGAAGCTCTTGGAAGAATCTTGGAGAAGGAACTTAAAACAAGAAAAAGGGAAGGCCTCAAGGAGAGCCAACTTGATGAGATAAAAAATAAAACAAGAAAGGTTGCCTGTTAACTAAGGATAGGTCTTCTTAACCTCTTTTTCATGTCTTCTTTCTCCAACAAAACAAGCCTTTCAATTCATTAGTAATCATTTTAGCTCTCAAAACAGAATACAAAAAGAAAAATTATTTTGCTACATGAAATCCTTATTACTTCATGGAGAGACCAAATACTAAGGAGATTTAAGGCTTAGAAGAGAACAACACTTCTGGCTCGACATCATATACTAATCCAAAACCTTATGGCATTAAATCTACATGTCTTTCTACTCCTATTATCTTTAATTAGTCCATTACTTGCCAATGCATGCTTCTTTACTCACTTGAATTCCCAACAATCTTCCCTTTTAAAGGCATTCTAAGCTTTGTGATTCATAACTCTTCATTCCAAATAAGAGAAAGCAAGTACCAAAATGCTAGGTAAATCTTTACTCAATAGGCATGGCAAGGAATCACATCAATAAGAGGCAGTAGTATAGGCAAGTATGTCTTTCCATTTATGGGATCTTTATTTTGTTTCATTCTTTTGTTATGTGGGTCCTCTTCACTTCCTAACTATTAACAACTCACTTTTACAGAAAATCTCATCCACAAAATTTCCCACTTCTTATATAGCTCTCCTACTTAGTCCATATCATATCAACACGGAACTCTCTTCACTTACACCCACTTGAATTCCCAACAACCCAAGCAAGCAGTTTATAATTCAAACATTTTCAAATTCATTCCAAAAAGAAACATTTATACACTATGCATCCTTAACACAAGTGCGTTAAAAACAACAATAACTAGAAACCATTGCCGAATGTGCTAGAATAAAGTATAAGAAAAGAAACATAATTTTCAAAGTATAAATAATTATGAAAATTAAAAATAAATAAATAATATATATAGGGACTTACACAAATGTGAGAGACGATGTAATACAAAATACGAAGAATGCATAGATGAAATTATCAAGAGTAACTTCCATTTTCTGTCTAAAGGGAAAAAAAAATAACTCGTCTCCAGAAACAAAACAATATTTGATGGAAAGAAGAGGAAAACATAAAAATAAAAGAAACTTAAAATTGAAGTGCCTATAATTTCTTTGAAAAAAAAAATGGCATGGCTATCTAAGCCAACAAGACTTGGTCTTTCAAAAGCGTTGAGATAGGAGAATGTTCAGTGTCATTGTGGTTAGACCCGTTCCGCAAGGTGCTCAATGATCAAATTCATAGGCATAAGGACATAGAGAGAGAGAGAGAGAGAGAGAAACATGCATGCCACTAGTGGCAATGTATAAGAAAAGGGAAAATTAATTAGGTGTGATGCGTGTACTTGACGGATTGTGTGGGTAACTAGTTAAAATTAATTTTTACTAAATAACCCTTTTTCTCCTCATATTTTTCAATTTGACATTAATCTAGGGGTGTTTGTTTGGAGTTTATTTTTCAATGAAAATAACTTTTTTTCACAAAAAATAATTAGAATATAAAAAACAATTTTATGCTTTTTGTAGATTATAAAAATACATATGAAGGAAAATAATTTTTGATGTTTTTAGTTATATATCTATCTATAATAATTATATTTCAAAGGTTGAAACAATGAGCATTTGACAAGTGTCAACCTCTAATTGATTTTAATTTTTCTAAATTTTTAAACTAATTAAAAATTGTAGAATTACAGTAAATTATTAAAGAATGAATTTTAAATTTTGCATCTAAAAGTTTGTTTTAAACATCTTTTTTAATGAATTCATTTTTTAATTTTATGTCCCTTATATCTAAGTGGATGCAAAAGTTATAAATTAAAACGTTATATACACTTCGGTCAGTTTTTTATTTATTATCTTCCACACATGTTTTTAATTTTCAACTTTTTGGTTTTTCAAAAGAATAAACCTTGTTAAAAAGAAAGAAAGAGAAATTCATGCTAGGGATCCACTTAAAAATGAAATCTCTTTTGAAAAAAAAAATTCAATGTACAGAAAGAAATCACATTCTAAAGGATCCAAGCTTGAACCTCTATCAGTACACACGATACACATACATTTCCTGGGTTCAAACCCTTTGGCAAAGATGGCAATCCATTTCTTTAAGCTGATTAAGGATCCTTCATAAGAAAAATAACTTGGTGAAAAAATTTCTTTTATGTCACGACCTAACTTGGATTGTGATCGGCATGTGAGGAATCTCATCCCTACATGAGCCTCATGATCACTACGCCATACTATATGCATATTTTATTTGTAAAAACAAATTCAAGTCATACATCAATTTCCATATTTAATTCATAATAAATTTGAATAACCCTTTTTCCATAAATAAAATTTGACACTATGAATATAATATAAATCAAACTTGAGTTGCTCATGTACAAAAGATTCATGAATAATATATCATTTTAAATACAACAGAAATCATGATACATCAAAATGCAAAATATGCAAATATGTGGTCTAGGACGCTGCCCGCAAGTATCACTAGAGCACTCTGTCAAAACAAATCTCTTCACGACATCGTGAAGCTCACCCAAAAATAAAAACTATTGTTGCTGAGGAGGAGGTGGTGGAGAATCCAAAGCTACTACTAGATTTGTGAGGAAAAAGGGGAAAAAGGGGTGAGTTTTATCATAAAACTTAGTGAGTGAATTCTCACCCATAACCTTTTTCATGGAACAACAACTGAGATGCAAAAAACATGATGATAATAATAATAATAATAAAACAAGCTCTAAAACAATTCCCTACATGTATACACAAATATTTTAAAACAATCCCCTAAACCTGTCTGAATCGTAAATAACAGTACTCTGAACATGATAAATATATATAAGAAGGATAATAGCTGTTTGTAAATATCTCTGTCTTCTATGGGCACCTCACTAGGTGTCGAACTCCTTTGGTCTCTGAAAAACCTGCCTCCATGGCTGCTTGAAATAATGCCTGCATGGCAGTCAGGTATGTCAAGGTTAAAGTCTTGAAAGATTACCCTCCGTGGCCGCTTAGTATATCGCCTCCTTGGCAATTAGATATATCAAGGTTAACATCTCATAAGACTGCCTCTATGGCCACTTGATACATCGCCTCGTTGGCAGTTAAATGTACCAAGGTTAATGATTTTTAAACATGAATCATAACTCTAGCTTAATCAACTTAATCGTACATAACTTAACTAAAAAGGAATAAAATCACAATACTAAATTTCCATACTTTCTAGTTTCATGAAAACTTTTTAAACTCTTGGTATTTTGAGAGCTCTAAATCCATGTAACTCTAACAATATTGCCTTAGGATAATGGTGGCTATGAAATCCTGCCAAGGGCTCGCTGCTTGCAGGCACTATGATTTCAAGAGCTCACCAAATATGTAGCCGCCAACTGTCATGAATCATATGAAGATTCACACTCTAAAACTTTTATGACGGAATTTCTAAATTATATCTCAAACTAACATATTTTTCTTTCATAATTAAATGACTCTGAAATCAAAATCTTTGCCGGCTTGCCTTGACTCTCCAAATAATATTCTTACATATTTTTATCTCTAACTTAATACTTAACCATCGTAGTACATAAAATATATTTATAATGATTGAAAACCGTTAACTCACTGTCTGTTTCTCTATAGCTACCGTCTAGTATCTAAATCATAAAATTCTTGCTCTTTTCTCTACAACTCTATTATGAGCTCTAATTTGAGAATAAAAGCTCTATCGTAGACATATACTACTATAGAAAGCAGTATGATAGTCATAAAATCTCAAAATATAATAATATTCATACTCCGGCTCTTCATAAAATTTATTTTAGCAACAATAGTCTCTTGAGTTTATAATAAAACATAAAGTTCATGCTCTTTTAAAAAGACCATATTTGTCATAGCATTTTCCAATTCCTTTATATATAAGTCTTTAACACATACCTAGAAAGCCATATGTTTATGCCATAAACTGGAAAATAACTCTAATGTCCAAAATAAAGATCACATGATTGAACTTACTCATCTAGAGGGGTGGAATGTGAAGCACCAACATCACAAAAACTCCAAAAAAGAGGGATAACACCAATATTTGTCATTACAACCATAAAACTCAAGATCAATCTATGGGTATCTCTATTCTACCCTAAACTTATTCTAACAACATTGGGGGAGTACCCTCATTTGACAACAATGAAGAATAACAAGATCCATAATCTGAGGGAGGAAGAAAATGGAGAAAACTAACATAAATAAACATTAAACACATATCTTGAATCTTGGGGGAAGCTAGATTGGAGTGGAATTGAGAGAAAATTAGGGGAATGGAGTTTGGGTGAAGGGTTTCGGTGAAATGGGTGTGTTTTCATGAGCTAGGCGGATTTTTATTGTGAAAGGAGGTCATTTAGTAAAACTCCATCACTTTGGTACTATGCTGTCATGTAAACTAATATAGTGGCTAGAGGCATATGTGATCACTATAACGGTGAGCAGAACCCCAAACGTGCCAAACCTCACCCCTAATCGTTATAGCTATGACAGTAACATCAATTTCTACATTTAAGAGTCTTTTGAGCATATGAGACCTTCTCAGCAACATGGGTGGGTCCCAGAAGACCCTAGGGTAATACCGAACTTGTCTATTGGCACATATACCTAGAGTATTACATTTTCTGACAAATATACTATTTGGTCATTTCTGTTTTTCTCATCTGTGTCATCAAGAGAAACAAGTTAGAATGATATTGTTTGAACTTTATTGTCTTCAGTATTATGGTAAACATCATTGCATGAGGACAACTTTAAAATGTGGACAAGTTGAATCTATAGCCAAAAGAGTTAAGCATGCCTTAAAAAGCCACAATAATACTAAACCAAGTAGCATACATTGGAGTACGATATAAAATCTATATAACTTTAGAAACATGTAATTCAAAACTAGTACTCCATATAAAAACTTGTATTACGTACTCCAATTAGAAACTTATTACAATGCATACTTCAATATCTATTCAATATATTAAAAGAAATCTACATAATATCTTGATTGTTAACATGATTTAATGATTATTGGTTCTGTAGTGTTTTAGGATTTGATATTGTATAGCTATTTTTTTTGTAACAAATTTATGTTTGTACTCTTTTTCGACTCTTGTTGTTACATGTATTTCATAATCTTTTCAAATCCTCCGTATGTATTTGGTACTCCAATTAAAAACTCATCAGAACTTATACTCTAATAACATGTGCAAACTACCCTAATCCTTCACCACCAACCTACTTATAATAGCTTTCATTCATGATCATTTAAATTGAATGATTTGATGTAAAATTTAGGGATGACCAAATAAACCGCTGAAACGGTTATTGTAAGGATTACCTATAATGGGGCCGAGGATAGGACAAGTTGAGTTCCTATGGGGATAAGGGTAGAGCCGCATATATTAAGCGGGAAAATAATGGGGAATGAGGTGCTGGCCCCCATGGAGATGAATCAATTACCCATCAATATTAATAATTGAACTATCTACTTATATATAAATACACACACATTTACATATATTAAGAAAACCTTAGCAGACATTTATTTTTAAATTATATTTATTAGATTTGTATTATGTATGTATTTTTATTTTAATTTGTATTATATAATTATATTAGCAATATAATATTTGTTATTATGAATATTTATGTTTCAAATTTCAAAGTATTTTTTAAATTTTTATTTTTTGTTGGAATCTTTTTAATAAGCCCATGGCAATTCAAATTCTCACTGGTAATGGGAAACTAGGAAATGTGACAAGGATATAGATGGATAAAAGGGGCAAAATTCTAAACCTAATAAAATTCTTTTATATATGTTATGCGATTAGTGTATCAAAATTAAACTTAATAAAAGAAATATCTTTTTTAAAGTTTGTGTTAATAAAAGTAAAAAAGAAGTTTGAGTATCTATAAGTATAAAAGTTAATCATGAATATACTAATATATAGTTGATTTTGACTTAATATACTAATATATAAGTGTAACTAATCGTTAATGTGTGCCTGATTGTTTCCTCCCTTTGGATTAATATGTAACTGATCAGTCATTTTGCCTTATCGTTATATATGCGATGCTGATTGTTTCCTCCCTTCTCACGGTGGTCCAGACACCATGTGTGGGTATCTGCGGGACTCTAATGCCCAAGTTAGCAAGGGTTGTCAAAAAGGGAAATAGATAGTGGCTGGAATGAATAGGTGATTTAGGGTTAAGTTGTAATTATAAATGGTACAAAATACTGTCCGAAAATCCTTCTAGAAGGTGCAATCTAATTCACACTCATCATGCAATGACTTCGTGCTCATCTCGAGCTTGGGCTTTCAGTAGCTCGTTCAGTGGATCCCGAAGTAATGCGGGGTGTTTACCTTCTGTGGTCATTATCCTTGGCAAGGTCGTAACTCAGAGCTTCACGCCGCTTGTCAACATGTGGTATTCATCCCGAGGTTCGACCTAGCTCACTGCGTGGACACCGCGTGGCCTATTGCTTGAGGGCTTGTTCTACTTACAGGTTCCAATATGCTGATGCTGGACAATAACAACAACAATTCAATTTCTATACATTAATAGTGTAAAAGATAATTTTACATTATCGTGTCAACCAGGATAATTTCACTAAAGTGAAAAATCATTGAAAATAAATATATATTATTACAACCACCTATCGTGATTTGTTATTTGAGTGTGACTCTATTGATTAACAAGAATAAATCCTTTCATGAAATTTTCACGTGATCTTGTCTATGTGTGATCTTTTATCATTAATTTAAAATGTGGGGCTCACACATGATATTTGACATGAGAATTCATGACGAATAAGTTATATGAATAATAAAATTGCACAACAAATATATATTACACAGCTTATTATCATTAGATGTGATGAGTGATCTCCACTCATCCGACTCACTCATCACATCCAATGATGATAAAGTGTGTGATATTCATTTATTAAATAATTTTATTATTCTCACAACATTACTCATTAATTATAAGAGATTACATATGACATGATCACGTGAAAATTTAACATGAGGGGATCTAAATCCTTGATTAACATTGTAAAATTATTAAATTTAATTTCTATGAAGTAATAGTCTAAAATTTAACATCCACTTATGTATTGACAAATTAGCAAAAACAATAGTCGAGTCTCCTACCATTAATTGCAAAATATTAAAATAAGAGGATTTGACATTAGAAATAAAATTCAAAATTAGTTCATATAGAATATTTTTGCACGTACTGTCGATGATTGTTTTGTTGATGTCTTTCGGTTTTTTCATGGGCTTACTTAGTTTTAGACACACACAGAGTATTTACATTGACTTTTGGTCTTCTTGCTCGCTCATACGATTGAGTAGTATTTTCCTTCTCATAAAGCTATCATGTATGTCCGGAACCGGGACGGAAAGCAAAGAAAATAAGAACTCAGGTTGAAGAGATGGTTTGGGAAACTCTCCTTACAATATTAACCAACTCACTCACCGTCCTTGCCTGGTACACACGATTCTTCTCTTCCCATCTTTTTCAATGTCAGTTCTTTGAAATCTAAGTATCTAACCACTAAAAAAGGAAAAAAAAAAATTATTGTCTACTCTTGCGTATTTCTATACGTTCAATGACACCTATATTTTGGGGTCTTGTTTACTAAATTAATGTCTTCAATTTTTATTTAATTTTATTTATTTTGACATGCAGGCCTCCATTTACTTTGCTTTGTCCACTGTAAGTACTGAATTCTTCATTTAATAAAATATATATACGAGATAATTGTGAACTGGGTCTCTAAGATTTTGGTGCTTCTCTCTAGGTATGCCTCTATTCGGGCAATGGAGAGTGATTCCCACTCCAGGAATCAGCGATGCCTTGCTTTCTGGGTTCTGTTTTCCTTGTCTATGATCATAGAGTGGGAACTAGCTGTGCTATTAAATTGGTAATCTGAGTTCATTTAAATTTTTATGCGAATTTTTTTATTATTTTAGTTTTGGTTTTACACCATCAAACTGCCATTCAATCAAATTCTCTTATGTTTGTGGCTTTTGAAGTAGTGGGATGAGAGTCAATTATGTTTTGCTAGTGTAGCAAAATGTGATTAGACGGGCATCAAAATGAAGCTCAAACTAATTATATATTGTTATTTGTATGACTTAGACAGTGAGAGGGTGAGCCTTGATGCAATAGTAAGGTTGCTGCCTTATGACTTAGAGGTCACAAGTTGAAATCGTGGAAACAACCCCACCCGGTGGGAGTCCCATGCACTGGCCGCCCGCCTTTTTGTATGACCTTAGCAATGATTGTGAGAATAAAAAACTTTTAATGATGTATATATGCATGTGTAGGCATGAACACATAATTTCTAGAAATGTTTAAGATTGAATTCCTTTGAGTTTGAGTAAACACCCATTTATCTTCCTAAACACAAGTGTTGTGTTAGCCTCCAACATTAAATATGTCAAAATAGTCCAATGTCAATTTTTGACATCAAATTGATTCTTGATTCTCATATTTTGACATAAAATTCATGATATCAGAAAATGACACTAGAGACCATTTTGATAATTTTATTAGTAGACAGCCAAGTTAATGACACTTGTATCTTTGAGAACGAAAAGAACTTTCTACTATTTCAGTTCCTGAAACAAATTTTGGGAAAGTTCATTCTCTTTTCTCTCCCCCCTTTGGATTAATGTGTGCCTGTCAAATGACTGGACTGGTTATCATTGCTTAACAATGCTGTGATCATTTAAAATATGAGTACTGGCATCTTTGGCCATCAAACTCAGTTACAGGTATAGGTAGCTTTCTCATAGTTTTGTGCTTGACTATTATCGGGGTCACTGAAATGATGCCATTTTGGTGTGGTACTATAGAAGTAATTCTTTTAACATCTCAATTTGCTTATCTTAGAGTGTGTTTGGTTAAGGGATAAAAATAAGGGTAAAATTACCATAGATAAACTCCATGTGTAAAATTATATATATGAGGCTCATTCATAGAAATTTTATCATTACTTTTACCCCTCAACCAAACACAATCTTAGTGGAGATGTTCTAGGTGGTCCAAATGCTTACCAACTGAGCTGGAACCTTGTCTCCATGATCTAGCTGCGAATCTTTAAAAAACATTCATCATATATGAATTTATTCTGAGATGGTGCTGATATAGCATGATTGAGCATCAAAAGCATGTTGGCTTACTTTGTTGTAGCTTTTGAATTTTGAGCATTTTGTGATCTATCTCTCTGGTGATCTTCTATTTTGAAATTCTTTCTGGGAATAAAGTTTGAGAGTCTGAAGAAGCATGTGTACTAGTAGAGAACAATGTTAAAATGGAAATCAAACAGCTTTTGGCTCGAAGACGGCAGGGTTTGGAAGAAAAATAAAAGCCAGCCTTCTAAACTTCAAAGTTCATATACTTCCTTCTTTCCAGCTATCATCATTATCTACTACTTGTGCCTATGTTTGAATATCCTGGTGTTTTAGTTTTGTACCACCATTTCTCCTGTTTTTTTTTTCTCCCTTTTTTTCTTTTCTGGGTATGTTCTCAGTTTTAACCTGGGTTGTTATTGCAGGTTCTCATGGTGGCCTCATGTAAAAGGCATGGCAACTATCTTTCTGTTGATGCCTTATTTTGGTGGTGCACCATACATCTATAAGTGCTTAATCAAGCTCTGCTGTAATTGGAAAGAATCTACAAGGACCTTGAGCATCTTCAATCCGGAGAGCCCACATTTTGCATTGGATGAGGACGATAAAGTTGGTGATGAATCTGACGAGACAATTATTACTAGTCAAATGCAAGATAACAAACTTGAAGTGTATCAGGTATTGGTTTTAATTTTTAACCCCCGTTTTTACATGCACTATTACATCGAAATACTGGCAAACCATTTGATTAAGCATTTGGAAGCTTGATAGAGAAGGTTTAAGGTTTTAGCTTATTTGTTTGCTGTTGTTGGTTTCTTAATTTGTCAGGTTACCCCAAATAAGCATTTTGCATGCTAAATGTTATGGACTCTGTGAGCTTTCACTTATATTTTATTGAAAATCTGTTTAGATGTAATATGGTAACTGCCGCCTACTAGGAGGCAGCTCCTTCCTAGTTGTCGGGATTACGGGTTTTAGATATGGAAGGAGAAAAGAGAGAATAAAGACTAAGAATAATCCTTTTTATAATAATATTAAACTTGTAATCCTTATTAAATAAGGAAATAAATCATGAAATAAAAGAAAATATAAAATCCAATCCAGGAGATGATATAACATACTCTGTGATACACTAAGATATGATTAGAATATTATGAGGTATTTTCTTTGTTTCTAACACTAGTCACTCCAAGTAGGATCTTCATTTACTGTCATTCTGTTGTATCATTGTCATGGATATCAATGCATTCTACTTAAAAATTATTTGCATCAGGTAAGACATGATTCTACTGATTGTGACTCAACTAAAAGCAATGATACAAGGCCAACTGGTGAGAAGCAAGTCCAGAAGGAATGGAGCTGTGCTTTATGTCAGATTAGTACATCCAGTGAAAGTTGCTTAGGGGCACATCTTCAAGGGAAGAAGCACAAGGCTATGGAAAATGAACTTAAAGTTGAGCTACATGTAACAAATAGGACATATCTTTTATCCTCTACTCAAAAAAGAATCAAAGGAATGGCTCTACTGCGGAATCTAAACCAAATTGCAAACATTCTGAATCCTGTTTCCAGGTCCATAAGGTGGTGTGAATGGACAAAGCCAGAGTCTGGATGGACGAAACTAAATACCGATGGTTCTATTCAAAGAGAAACTGCTAGTTTTGGTGGACTGCTTCGCGATTGCAGAGGTGAACCGATATGCGCTTTTGTCTCTAAAGCTCCTCAAGGTGATGTTTTCTTGGTTGAGCTATGGGCCATATGGAGAGGCCTCGTTCTCTCTTTGGGTCTTGGGATTAAAGCAATATGGGTGGAATCAGACTCCATGAGTGTTGTAAAGAAGATCAATAAAGAACAACCTTCTTGTCCGAAAGCCGATCATTGTTTGAAACAAATCTGGAAACTCTTACGTAAGTTCAAAAAGTATCACGTTTCGCACTCATGGCGTGAAACTAATAGAGCTGCAGATCATCTTGCAAAGATGGTTCTTTGTGGAAATGATGTGGTATTGTGGCCAGTTGATTTTCCAGATAGCCTCTGCAATATAATTAAAGATGACGCCAAAGGAAAGAAATATCTTAGACGTTGATGTCTGAGTCTTAAGGTTAGTTTTAGATTGCCATCTGAATAGGGTTATTGGGAGAGGTAAGAAAAAGAAAGGAAACAACCAGAAAATCCTATCCGGAAGCATTTGCTAGAAGTCAGTTGACAGGACTCCTAGGGTATGTTTGTGAGTTGAGATTTTGGAGGGGGAGGGAAATGAGGGGTTTGTAATGTAAAGTTATACTATAAATCCTTCTTCCCATCCCCTCTCTTTCAAAATTTCAACTCACAAACATACCCTTAAGCGGAGACACCGCACTGTCCAAGAGCTAAGAATTGACACTATTTACACGTCAAGGGTTGCTTCCTTTTGCATTTAACTAACAATTGACATTATTTATAACAAATGTACACTTTGA
This sequence comes from Dalbergia cultrata, assembly GCA_031216105.1. Taxonomy (NCBI): domain Eukaryota; kingdom Viridiplantae; phylum Streptophyta; class Magnoliopsida; order Fabales; family Fabaceae; genus Dalbergia; species Dalbergia cultrata. Next base: position 40,476,463 of record CM062352.1, read on the forward strand.
TTGCTTAATGGCATTTAGCTTGTAATTATAGTTGAAATTTGCCATATCTTTTCTTCTCAAGATTTTAGAATTTCAGTAGGCCTTCCCTTTCTCATCCTTTCTTCCCCAAAATTTTGTTCCCTTGACTGTGTGTGCTATTGACAGTCAGATATTCCTTTGGTCACTGGTGTAATTACCAGAAAATTTTGATTACTTTAATTTCTGTTTGCATAATATGTGACTGATCTTGTTAGCAGCAGTACTTCTTGCGGCGACTGATCTAGTTAGCAGCACATCTTAGCCGTGCATCTGAGCATGTTTGTTGTGGGAAAACAATACTTTCCCAAATTCAGTTGGCTGCATGTCTTGTTCTGATTCGTTGCTATGACAAATAAATATTTGCAGCATCACTTGCCAACTTCGCTTATGATGTGTGTCCTTATGGTAAGGCCTGTAAAAAGCAACTTCGTAAACTTTTTACTGGATGGACAATCGGCATAAGGAGCATCATCAAACAGGTTTGTCCCTCTTTAGACCCAAAAAAATAAAAAATAAAAAATAAAAAAACAGGTATATACCTCGTTGGATTAAACTTTTGTTAGTTACCAATTGCAGCTATTTTTGTTAGTTACTTTAGTTTAATTCTCTGAAGTCTGAACATCCTGCGTTGCATTGCAAGTCTTATATGCATTGATTGATCAACATTTGACGTATACAATTGCAACATCTTTTCACATATAGAAAGTTGTCTAAAAACCCACCAAAAGAAGTTGTCTAAAATTATGTATCAAAATTTATTTATATATCGACCATAAGATCTCCTCTTTTTTCTCCCAGGGAGAGGCTGTATCGAACCTTTTTTTTTTTTTTTTACTCCTATTATCAATGTTACTTTCATCAATATAATTTTGATGCATTAAGAATATAAATTTTTTTTATAATATCATATAATTATATGTTTTCATTTATATGATTTTCAAGATAGTGAATAGTTGAATTTAATTCTTTTTTTCTATTGATATGGTCATATGTGATTAGATGCATGCGTAAAATTTTTTACATTGACAATATATAAAAATTAAATCCATTTTTTTTAGTTTGATCAAAATATCTTTATTCTGTTTTAAGTATAAAAATGGCTGACATAAATGATTTATTATCAAAAGTTATTACTATTGATTTAATTAACAATTAATTTGACTTCTTAAAATTTCTAATATTTATCTTATTTTTAAGTTTCATATAGTTATTAGATATTACAAGTATTAATAATTCATTTATCTAATATAATTGTGTGAATTCAGATATTAAATTGTTTTAATTTTTCATACAAAAACTATCTAAATAATACAATGTTGATTTTTTTAAAAAATAAGAAATAAAATGAATAACAAGTACACAATTACGAACCTTATTTTGTAAATCTTGCCTTTACATAGTTAAATAAACTAGCGAATAAACAAAGTGTAATTTCTATATATAGAACAAATTATAAAATGTATTACTATGTGACCATTAATTTTTATTTTTTTTTACTTTATTCATGTTATTGAAAATTAAGGTAATTTGATACACTAAATTAACTAACTATCTGCATCCAAAATGTTTTAGGTTAATATATTTTTTTTAGCGAAACTCAAATAGTGTAAGGCTAAATTATTCAGTTTCTATTAAATAAATTATAACTTACATACTTCTAAAGAATTGAAAAAATAAAAAACAGGAGATAGACAAGTATATATGTGTTTTTGAATACACTATTAATAGTAATACATACCAATCAAGTATATAACTAATCTAATTATCTTAATTTTTTACAATAAAGGCATCGAAAAAATTATAGTAAAATGTAAGTGATAGTCAAAAGATGCTGATATCATATTTCTATTTAATACCTTTTAAAATTATATAAATATTGGATGATAAATACCTGTAAGTGCGTTGTATATTTTGGCGTAGTTATTTATCTTTATATTTTTATTGATTCTAACTTATTTTCATTTTTTTTACAATACTCATTGTTATATTATTTAGGTACCTATTGTCTTAAGAGAGTTTTTTTCCAAAAAAATTGATCAACTTGAATCACCAAAATGATTCATTTATCTTTTTTTTTTTTTTACAATTTTAGGGATTAAATTAACAGTTTCTTAATTTCAATAATTAAAGTAAAACACATACAATTTCAATAACCAAAATAAAATTTTTTTTTTATGTGCATCAGTAATATTTAGTGACTTTATAAGAATTAAAATGAGATCAATATTAAATAATTAAATTAACTTCTAACTAAATAAAAATAATTCATATCATTATGGTGACCAATAAATAATTAATGTTAACTGTATATTCTTTTGATTAGAAGAATGATATTTTGATAAAACTAAATAAAAATTAATGTAAGCGGAAGCATTAATAAATATAAAGGAGTCACAATAGCAAATCCCGTCTTCTAACTCTTAAAATCATCATGTAGTTACTCTCATGTAATGTCGTTAGTTTCATTGGCATAATAATCTTACATGGGGTCGTAGCAGCACTACAATGTTATCCAAATCTAAACGACACTGTAATATTCCACGTGAGATGCAACTTATCAGAAAAACTAAGAGCAGATTAATGAAGTGACCAAATGAAAAGATTAAAATAAAATTTATGACTAGACGGAACTATTTTATAAGAGAGACTAAAGAGACAATCTTGATATGATAAGGGACCAAAAATATGATTAAGCCTTTGTAGACATACCCACATCACACTATCTAAACACAACAAAAAGATACTCAATAGACATATTAAACAACCACAACCCATTAACATGGCACGGTCGTAACCTAAACAACACCATAATCTTTCGACCGGAAAAAAAAAAAAAACCCCACCGTGATCTCTAGCATTAATAACTGATAATATAAATATTTAAACATAGCGAAGTCACTGATAAAGTGATAATAAGCCAACAACAATCAACGAAAGAGGAGACTCCAACACTTCACGCGTCACAAAGCTCTTCAATGGGTGATCAACCAGTCACCATTCTCCTCCTAATCATCATCATCATCACTTGTTGAATAATCATTCAAAATAACGTTTCCATCTACAAATTAAACACAACAAATCAATTAATATCAATTATTATTATTGCAAACAATGAAAACCAAAATACAAATTAGATTAAGAAATAGAATACAATTTACCTTTCATTTCTGAAACACACATCCAATTTCTAGCACGCATTAAAATTTCTATCGAGTCGTCGCACATTTCACCACACTGAGGACTAATCATGCGATCACCTCCAGTATATTCAGATTTAAAAGGAACAGTTGCCATTGGGATAGCTAAGAAATCTCTAGCAATTTGTTGGAGAGTTGGATATTTGACCCCTTTTGTCTTCCACCAAACCAAAATATCAAAATCATGATATCTTGGTACAACATCTTCAGCCAAATAATAATCCAATTCAGTACTCAGAGGTGAGCCCTTTGCCTTCTTCTTCTCTCTCACATACAAATCAAAATCACTCAGATGATCTCCAGAATCAACTTCGTCTTCTTCCATAGAAAGCTCATCCACAATTGAGCTTGAAGAACTTTTCTTTTGCTGGTACTCATTGGTCAAGTCATAACATACTTGTTGAATCCTTTCAACTTGCTTTGAGCAGTCAAATGGATATAATTTGGAAAAGTAGTACTCAATCAAATACATCTTATACCTAGGGCCCAGGACAACAGCAACACTCATTATCTCAAGAACATCATCCCAATACTTTCCAAACTTTTTCATCATGTTACACGCCATTTGGCTAATCAGTGGATTAGGAGAAGTAATCCATTCATCCAATGCCAATTTCATTTTACAAATTTTTATAAAATACAAATCGGTAGTTGAATACTGTGTCCTAGAAAATAACCGAGTCGCATCATAAAACACTTGTAATCTGTCACAAATATCTTTAGCAAGTTCCCACTCCTCATCACTCAGCACACTTGTATATTCAGGTTCCTCTTGTCTTAAACCCGGGAAAACTTCTTTATACAAGCAAGCAGTTTCTAGCATCTTATAAGTTGATTTCCATTTATTTGGACAATCAGCAACTAAGTTTTTTGAGAATGGAACTCCAGATTTCCCACACCAAGTCACAAATGTTTGATGCCTTTTAGCTGTTGCACTCCAATACAATGCATTGTTGCGAATCTTATCAAGACTTTCCTTAATTATATCCAAGCCATCTTTCACAATCAAATTTAACATGTGAGCACAACAATGCATATGCAACAATTTACCCCTCAATAACAAATATCCACCATCCAAACGTCCCAACACCTCGTGCTTCATAGTATCATTAGTTAAAAAGTTGTCCCAAGTAATGGTTGATAATTTTCTATCTATGTTCCATTCCAACAAAACCTCCATTAATGGGTCAGTAAGCTCTTCACTTGTGAGAGGTGTGGGAACATAAGTACAGTTGAGAACATAAGTACAGCTGAGAAATCAAAAGAACACAAACCATGAAGTGATTAAAAATCAAAGTTAATTATAAGAAATCTGTGAAGTAAAAATATCTCAAAAGGTAACTTTGCAAATTCCATGATCTATCAATATAGCGTGCCATGACAACCATGTATCCTTTCCCTCCATCGGAAGTCCACATTTCAGCAGTAATTGCCACTCTACTTCTATTTTGATCCAAAGCCTTCATTAATTTGAGCCTTTCTTCCTCATACACCTGGAGGATGCCTTTTTTTATTTCTTTGAGACTTGGAAACCGGAACAATGGCTGTAAAAGCGAGGCGAACCTCCTCATTTCAGTATGATTCACTGTACTCAGTGGATATTCATGCATAAAAATTATCTTGACAAGCAAACTTCTTGAACATTCTTGATCAAAATAAAATGGAATTATTTCTCCACCTTCTCCTTGTTCCTCAAAGCACACTTCTTCATCTACCGGTAGAGCATTGAATGATAACTCTTGATTTTCTTGAGATGGATGAACATTTTCTCTTGAAGGAGTACAACTCAGATTAGGAGATGATATGTTGACATTATCCTCCATTAGAATAGAAAGTTATGGCACCTACACAAGTTAAATAGGAAAGAAAAAAAATAGGCTAGAAAAATTAAACCAGAGACAGAAATTAGGAATGAGGAACTAACGTGATATTCAACTAAAATTGTAACCATTTCAATTAAAACTCTAAAAGTTGAATATAATATCAACTGATGCAGTAACCATTCCACTAACTACACTAAAAAACAACATTGAGACCAAAACTGATATTTTTCAACTTTACAAATTCACTGATCTAAACACTTAATTGTGACACAATGGTAAAAAAGGCGGCCTAGTGCATGAGACTCCCACCTGATGGGGTTTGAGGAGAGTAGATGTACGCAGTCTTATCCCTGCTTTGCAAATAGACTGTTTCTAGGATTTCAACCCATGACCTTCAGGTCACAAGTTAGCAACTTTAACGTTGCGCCGAGAATCACTCTCTAACTTGAAGGGTAAGCAGGAAAATCTACACAATCTAACTTGAACCATGAATAAAGAATATAAGATTAAAAAAATACCATGAAATGCACAAATATAAAGACATCGACACTAGAGAGTTCCTTTATAATTTATCTAGGTCTCATCACCATTTGCAATCCTTAAATCTCAACAGACAAAAAGAATACAAGACATTGCAGAAAATGAATTAAGCCTCCAAATTTTATCTCAAAAGACTGAATGGCTTGCCTTTCAAACATGACCGAGATCCTTAAAAAATATTAGCTTCAGAACTAAACCAAACAGCAACGTGTCAGAGAATGATTCTTGCATTCAGTTTAAACTTTAAAATGTGACTATTATTTTATGACCCAGAGTTAAAAGCTGAATTTTTTTTTAGGATAAGGCATACATGTTAGTTTCATAGCATCATAACACATGCATAATTTGGAACCAGGGATTTAATCAGCAAATGCCACCAGATAAGAAAAACCTGCAGAAGAAGACCTAATTATGAATTTAAACTGGTTGAGCCGGAAGGAGCTTTGAATCGAAATTTTTACAAGCTGAAGGCTTCATATGTCAGCTGTCCAAGAAAACAAAGGGTGCTGATTTCACAATGACTAGCTCAAGTTATGGTCCAAGGAGTAAGAGCTGCCAGACCAGATCAGCACACGATAATGACAAAATACACAGCACAAATGATGCACCCAATTTCTCCTAACGTAAAACAACAACTGCACATGATTTCCATATCAAATACAGCCAATAGATTCAACCTACCATTCCACAAAAACATCAAATTAGTTCGTAGCCATTTTTTCTTTATACAAGACATAGCAAAGAATGCCAAGCTTTACCAAAATGAAGAACTGCCCCTAGGGGAAACCCGAATATGTCCCAGGGAAAGAGGAGTGTAAATTTAGGAAGTTGGAAATCATATCACCACTAACAACAAACCAAAGAGAAGTTTCTAATTGATGATTCATGGACGGCTTTTAACATTTCCTCCATGACATGGTCAAGTAGCATACAACTATACAAGGGAGGAGGTGATCATACATATTGACAAACAGACTTCGTGCAATCAAATGAAGGCGTTGGGACTTGACCACAGAAACAGAAGACGCCACGCCAAACCAGATACCAACAAATCACTCACACGAGTTGAAGGTAATGTTTGTGGGTTCAAGTTTTAGAAGAGAATGGAGGAGAAGAAAGAGCTTGAAGAGCAAAATTTAACAACAATTTACTCTACAAACCCTTCCTCCCCTCACTTCCCCTCAATAACCAAACTCACAAACTTCCCCAAAAAGAACAGCGATAAGGGTGACATAGAAGCATGCATGCAGGCCAACCTTGGCTTTGCCAAATGGTTCAAGCATTTCGCCGAACACGTTTCGTGCTGATGAAAAAAAATAAGGGCTCAATAACCCATAACCATCCCTCAAATCAAGCCAACAACAAAGACAATCGAAGCAACTCAGCAACTATGCACAAATAGCCAAGCAGGATGAAGATAAACAACGAGTTTTCGAAACAAGACATCCAGGAAAAGAAAAAAAAAAAATGGCTCCAATATTCCAAACACCAAAGTTCTTTATTTCTTGCAAGTGAAAAAGAAGAATATGGAGGATTCACCTTCAATGGAATCTTGGCAGTAGAGTTGGTGTGAGAGAGAAAGAGGAGCTTGAAGGTGGAGTCGTTGGAGGCCAGGACGGTTAACGAAGCGGGGAAAGAGTGAGTGAGGTTGAAGCGTGACGAGATGGAGACGGCGACGGTGAAGCAGCGTGGGATATGAGGTGAGATGGTGATTAAATATAGAGACACAGAAATAGGGTTTGGAGTTAGAAGAAGAAGCGGGGGCATAACTCACTCACTGTAGGTTGCAAACACTTCACAAGTTAAATGGAGTACAGGGCGGGGCGGGTTATCTTCTAAATCCCCTTCCCCGTCCCTGCCCCCGCCAGGCCCCGCCATAACAACATAACTCGACCCACAATATTTCTTGTGGTCGACAGTACTATGTATAGTTTCCCATGCTATTAGAGTTGAGTAAGAGTAAGGCTACTCGGCCACAAATCTGCTGCCCAAAATTTAGGTAATTCATAAAAAGAAAGAAAAATGTCATTGTCATTGTATAATCACAAAAATATCCTTGTCTTGAATAAAGAAATTACTATAAATGTCACTACTTTTCTAATTACAACAATGTCATTATACCAATCTCTAGGATTATCTTGAAATAAGAATGAATCTAAGTTATTGGATTAATGGTAAAAAGAGTCAAAAGATCAATTGACTAAAAGTTTCAAATCTATAGTATAAAATGATAATTCATAAGTATAAGTTTCTACAGATAATTGATTTAACAGTATGAATAAGATACTAACAAAATAAATTATCCAAATAATGTAATCATAGATTATGGAGTTAATAGATGAGTAGGCTAAAATAATTAACATAGGATTTCAATTATAAGAATAAAATATAATAGATTTGCCATGATTTGGTCAAACTAAAATATCTTATTATACCATTTATTGAATAAATTATGATAAGACAAAATACAACACACATACATATCATACCATGCATGACAAGTTTATTAAGCGCATGAAACAAGGCAAAACTCAATGAAACTTTATATTACAATTTATGCATAAAACAACTTAACACTTGGATCCCTTTATGTATATATGAGCCAAAATTAGAATCATCATGATAGGGGACAAAATTGACTTGATAAATAAACTTGTGTCATAAAAAGCTCTTGATATCACTAAAATAGGCCTACATTGGCCACTACTTCCAATATAAAGATTGTGCTTAGGACTTTAGCAATCTAACACAATTATATATTACTCCAACCACCTGAGCATCCAAGAATAACAAATTGAAACATAAAAATCCCTCCATTATAGCCCTTAAGTCATGGACTCAATGGCCTATGAAAGGAAGGAGTATGGGAGCTCATTTGCAATACATATACTCTTGCTAATCTTCAAGCCTTAAAAACTCCCTAAGATTTCTTTATCTCTTATTCTTTCTCTACCAATTCTTCTTATGTTCTTCTCTTCAAAGACTTCTCTTGACCCTCTAAATCTTATCCAAACACTTAAATCCTAATCTCAAACCTTCACTAGCCCTCACAAGAGTTACAATATTTAACTCTAGTAAGAAATATTTTCTTAAGCACTCAAATTCTAGAGTCAAAATTCAAAGAGTGTCATCCACTCCAAGGAATCTTGCTCAAGTTCAAAGAAGAAGAGAATGACTCTTTGTAGAACCTACATAAGAGGTAGGAGCTTCATCTTTAATAATTTTTCAAGCATCGTTGGCTTCTAACCTTGCCCATGGATAGAATGCCTCAAACTAGAGTTATTATCAAAAGTTTTGAATGATTTTTTGTAAAATATATTTTATACAAAGCACAACATGTTCTATTTTGTTTTGAGTACTTTTATCATGTTATAATACTCGAATATAACTTAAAAAGATGGTATGTGAAACTTGATTTAATAAACGTGATTTAAGACATGAAAACGGTAGGTGCTGGAATTTCTGGTTGTTTCTAACAGCAAGCACTTCGAAAATTATTTTTAGTAAAATATGAAGTATCTTGAAGTGAAAATATTTTTACCATAAATTAGACACATTACAGAACACTCTCCAAAAAGAATCACCCAAAACGGAGTTCTCTAGCTCAAGATATAAATTTTCAAAGTTAAACTAAAGACTAAAACTCTACATATGACCTTGCAGTAGTAAAATAGGTATAACTCATTCTATAAAAATGCAAATGGATTGATTTCAACTCTGTTGGAAAACTAACACATAGAGGAAGACACCCATATATGGTGTGCCATAAATCTTTTCACCATGAAGATACAGAATGAGAAATAAAGTTGTGGGATAGTGTGCTGAGAGAGTCAGGAAAGGGGTAAATTTGCAAATGTACTATGGCATAATCATAAAAGTTTTTTTTACTGAAATTATTTTTAATGGAAAGCTTTATGAGTTAGGAATTGAAACTACCTTTAAGAGGGGTAATTTACCCCTATTTTCTTATCATAGGGTGTTACATTTAATGATAACAAAAGAGGGGTATTTTTTTTTTTTATTCGAATCTATCCTTTTGAAGACTAAGCCTGTAACATAAGAGATATGTAAGTCATGGTTCTGGTATAATATAAATTCTACTATTGAAATTAATTGAGCAGTAATGACACTGCCGAAATTTAGCATGACATAATTATACATAGTTCTTAACATGAGTTTATATAGTAGCACCGACATGGGTGAGTACAGTACTAGCTTCTGATATGGCTATGCAAGTAGTACATAGAAAAAAGAAAAATCCAGGCTTGGCTAGTGGCATCACTATGTAGCTCATAGTCAGAGACTGTATCTCTACTAAGTCTTCTAGAATGTCCCCTACCTAAGGGAACTCCTCCTCATCCTCAATGAAATAATCAAAGCCAAAAGGCATGAACAACTTGGCATCATCATCCTCCATGGGCTCTATGTCCTCCTTGAGGTCCTCCTCAGGGTCCTCCTTAGAATCTTCTTCAGAGTCCTCCTCGTCTTTCACTGCATAACCATCCTCTACTTCCCATGAGACCACTATGTTTAATGGTTCTACATTAAGTGGCTCTACAATCTTTCCCTCCGAGACGAAGGATGGCTCGATAATAGGTACTTGTTCCTTAGGTGGTGGTCCCTCTAAATTAGTTGATATGTCGATGACTAGAGGTCGTTGTACTCCACTTGGTATTTCCCCCATGCTAGGACCATCAATGGTGGGTGTCCAGCTATGGGAGTGGTCCTTCTCCTTGGCTCCCCAAACTCTAGTTGCCCTAACTTAGGAAAGCGTGGCTCCCCTTCTCAGATATATGGGACCCATTAATACTTGGTGGTGACAATGGAAATATACGCAAGAGTAAGAAATGCTAGATTTCTCAATAGGAGTTTCAACTTGGTACAGATCTTGTCATCATTGTCACTCTAGCAACTATGGGTTTATTACAAAATAGTGGCCGAAGTGTAGATGCTTTTAAACTATTCTTAAACATTAGCAGAGGCATATATATCTACCGTAACTCATTAATTACAAGTTAACACATCACTTAATAATCTCTTGCATCCTTTTGTAATCACATAAGCATTTCCACTCATAATGTTCATTCATGATACTTTATTCTTTTTTATTGACATGTCTCTCAATTACTCATGGGATGAATACATCAATACTTTAGACCACCCTAAAAGGGTAATGTGCTCATACCATGGTCATTGCCACAATTTTTTGGTTTTCTTTCCGTTGCCGTGATCTCAACGGTTTAGGGGGCTAAGTCGTGAGCTTAGCTCAAATCTACTTTTTCAAACTATCATTACTACTTTTTTAGGCTTTACTTTTACTCTCACTAAGTGAAATCATCAATACCTTAATCCCCTTGGAGGATTAAGAAATGAGTTTGTCACTTATTATTTCACTATCATCATGTAATCGTAAATAAATCATGGCACAATCAATCATTCATCATCATCATTTCATAACTCATCAATATACATTCACATTACTATGGTAGCATAGACAACATCTCATATACAGCCTTATATTAATTAGTAGACGTTTCATACTAAGCCTCATGACAAAACAATAGTTCTATCAAGCGAAGCTCATAGTACTTAGCAGATAATCTTATGTAAGATCTCATATAGATTCTCATAGGCAAGTCTCATATTAAGCAACCCAAGTTATTAAGTCGAGTTTCTTGTATTCCTAAGGGGGTCATGAATCTTGGCCATTATATACACATTATGAATGTCTTTCTTTCCATTTTTACAAATTCTAACCAAATCCTTTTTTCTCTTAGTCTTCTTTGTATTCTTAGCATTTCACTAATACATTAATGCACTTTAAAATATTATTAGAAGTCCTTTACATATTTTAAAACTCCCTTGTGATATATATATATATATCCTCTTGAAGATTATTACTACTTAAATCCTTAAAATTCGCTCTTTACAAAACTTGAATCATTTATTTACAATTCTCACATCTTTTAGAAGAAAATTTGTAACTCTATGTATACTTGTTATCTCAGTCTCTTAAAGGTATTTTCATATTCCTAACTCATCAATCTTTCCATTAAATGTAATTTCATTAAAACACATTTATGGTTATGCCATAGTACCGTTACGAATTTACCCCTTTTCCAGACTCCCTCTACCCACTGCCCTACAACTTTATTTCTCATTCTTTATCTTTGTGGTGAAAAGATTTATGTACACCATACATGGATGTATTCCTTTGTGTGTTAGCTTTTCAACAAAGTTGAAATAAGTCCATTTGCATTTTTATAGAGTGATTTACACCTATTTTACTACTGCAAGGTCATATGTAGAGTTTCAGTCTTTGGCTTAATTTTGAAAATTTATATCTTAAGCTAGAGAACTCCGTTTTGAGTGATTTTTTTTGGAGAGTGTTCTATGATATGTCTAGTTTATGGTAAAAATAGTTTCATTTCAAGTTACTTCATATTTTATGAACACTAATTTTCAAAGTACCTGCTGTCGGAAATAACCAAAAATTTTAGCACCTACCATTTTCATGTCTTAAGTTGCGTTTGTTAAATCGAGTTTCACATACCATATTTTTAAGTTATATTTGAGTATGATAACATCATAAAAGTACTCAGAATATAATAGAACATGTTTTTCTCAAAAAATATATTTTACAAACAATCATTCAAAACTTTTGACAATAGCTTAAGGCATTCTATCCGTGGGCAAGGTTATAAGCCAACAATGCTTGAACAATTAAAGATAAAGCTCCTACCTCTTATGTAGGGTCTAAAAAGAGTCATTCTCTTCTTCTTTGAACTTGAGCAAGAGTCCTTGGAGTGGATGGCCCTCCTTGAATCTTGGCTCTAGAACTTGAGTGCTTAAGAAAATATTTCTTACTAGAGTTACAGATTGTAGCTTTTGTGAGGGCTAGTGAAGATTTAGGATTAGGATTTAAGTGTTTGAATGAGGTTTAAAAGGTCAAGAGAAGTCTTTGAAGAGAAGAACATAAGAAGAATTGGTAGAGAAAGAATATGCGAGAAAGAACACTTAGGGAGTTTTTAAGACTTGAAGATCAGTAAGAGTGTATATATTGCAAATGAGCTCCCACACTCCCTCCTTTTATAAGCCATTGAGGCCATGACGTAAGGGCTATAATGGAGGGGATTTTATGCTTCAATTTGTTTTTCTTAGATGCTCAAGTAGTTGGAGTAATAATTGTGTTAGATTGCTAAAGTCCTAAGCATAACCTTTATGTTGGAAATAATGGCTAGTGTAGGCCTATTTTGGTGATATCAAGGGCTTTGTATGACACAAGTTTATTTGTCAAATCAATTTTGTCCACTATCATGATGATTCTAATTTTGGCTTATATATACATGAAGGGATCCAAGTGTTAAGTTCTTTCATGCATACATTGTAATATGGAGTTTCATTGAGTCTTGCCTTGGTTCATGCGCTTAATAAACTTGTCAAGCATGGTATGATATGTATGTATGTTGTATTTTGTCTTATCATAAGATATTTTAATTTGACCAAATCATGGAAAATATATTATATTTTATTCTTATAACTGAAATCCTATGTTAATTATTTTAACCTACTTATCCATTAGCATTATAATCTATGATTATATTATTTGGATCATTTACTTTGTCAGTGTCTTATTCATACTATTAAATCAATTATCTGTAGAAACTTATATTGATAAATTGTCATTTTATACTAGAGATTTGCAACTTTTAGTTAATTGACCATTTGATTCTTTCTAGCATTAATCTAATGGCTTAAATTCATTCTTATTTCAAGACAAGCTTAGAGATTGGTATAATGGCATTGTTGTAATTAGCAAAGTAGTGGCATTTGTAGTAATTTCTTTATTCGACAAGGGTATTTTTGTAATTAGACAATGATAATGGCATTTTTGTAATTTCATTTATAAAATAAGGGTATTTTCATAATTTTCACTCAATGATAGCATTTTTGTAATTCTTTGCATCTTTCTCTAGACAGAGTTGACTATTTTAATAATATTTGTTATGTTTCATGACATTTATCCAATTTCTTTTGCTCTGTTTCATCTAAATCACTAATTAAGATTAATCGATATATTTCCTAGTTATGAATTTAGGAATGTTATATTTCTCCCATTCTTATTAAAAAAATTGTCCTCAAAATTCGATACCTGTGAATAGGCTCATAAATTTTTTCTGCATGTCTTCCACAAGTTCCCACGTGTGCTCTTGCATTCCATCTTGTCCCCAGGCCACTCAGACCAAAGATATAGATCTGTTTCTCAACTGCTTGGTGCCATGATCCACGATCCTCATTAGTGGTAATTCAAAAGTTAGGTCATCTCTTAATTGTATAGCTTCTAGCTCAAACATATGACTAGAGTCTGACTGATACTTTCTCAATTAGGACACATGAAAAATATTATGTATGTTAGACAAATTCAGAGGTAATGCAACTTAGTAGGCAGAGGGACCTATCTTTTTTAGGAGTTGAAAGGGTCCTAAGAATCTAGGACTTAACTTTTTCTACTTTCATTGCATGGCCTATACTTGTCGTAGGAGTAATTCACAAGAATATGTGTTCTCTTTCTTGAAATTCAAGAGGCTTCATTCTTCTGTCAGCATAACTCTTCTGCCTGCTTTGAGCAGTGAGGATTCTTTCCCTAATTCTCTTTATCTGTTTGGTTGTCTCTTCTACCAAATCAGGGCCCAAAATACTTTGGTCACTCGGGTCACACCAACAAAGTGGTGATTGACATTTTCTGCCACACAAAGCCTCATAAGGTGTCATCTGATCCCAATGCTAGTGTGATAACTGTTATTATATGCAAACTCAATCAATGGGACTTATTTGTCCCAACTTTTCGGCTGGTCTAAGACACACGCTCTTAGCATATCCTCAAGGATTTGAATTGTTCTTTCTGATTGTCCATTAGTTTGAGGGTGATAGGAAGTGCTCAGACATAATCTTGAACCAAACTCCTTTTGCAAGGCTCCCTAGAATCTTGAGGTGAACCTTGGATACTTATTTGAGACAATGGTTTTGGGTACTCCATGGAGCCTTACTATCTCTTGGATGTATAGCTGAGCTAACTTTCTCAAAAGGTAATTTGCTTAAATAGGTAAAAAGTAAGCAAATTTTGTCAATCTATCCATAATTACCCACATGGAGTCATATCTAGTAGGCATTCTTGGCAATCTCGTCACAAAATCCATGGATATTCCTTCCTACTTCCATTCGGGAATTTAGAGAGGTTGCAGCACTTCAGAGGGTTTTTTATTGTTCTATCTTCACTTTCTGGCATACCAAACATTTTCCCACTATATTTGCCATATCTGCTTTCATTTTTTGCCACCAGAACATCCTTTTTAGGTCATGGTACATCTTGGTCACACTGGAGTGTATACTAAATTGACTCTTGTGGGATTCTTCTAAAATGCTAGCTCTTAATCCTTTATTTGCATGTACACAAACTCTCCCTTGGTGCCTCCACACTCCTTCCTTATCATAAACAAACTCTTTCACTTTTCCTGCTTCTACGAGGGTTAAGGTTCTAAGGAAATCCTCATCCTCCCTTTGGGCTTGAATTATTTTATCCTTAAAGCTACTGGTTATACTTAGTTGGCTTAACCAAATTTGTTCAGAAGTCCTTCTATATCCTAAGTTGAGGTTCCTAAAATCTTCTATTAGCTCATTTTCTTTCACCATGAGTCAAGCGACATTCAAGGACTTACGACTCAAAGCGTCTGCTACCACATTTGTCTTTCCCGGGCAATAGTTTGATCAAAAGTCATAATCTTTTAGAAACTCCATCCAATGCCTTTGTCTCATATTGAGTTCCTTTTGGTTGAAAAGGCATCTCAGACTTTTGTAGTCAGAAAACACTTCAAACCTTACACCATAAAGATGATGTCTCCAGATTTTTAAGCAAAAACGATGGTTGCTAGCTCTAAGTCATGGGTTGGGTAGTTAACTAAATGTGGTTTGAGTTGTCTAAAGGCATAGGCTACTACATTCCTATTTTGCATTAAAACATATCCTAGTCCTCTTCCCGAGGCATCACAATAAACCTCAAATTTTTCCTTTGGGTCAGGTACAATTAGGACAGAGGTAGTAATCAGCTTCTTCTTAATTTCTTGGAACATTTCGACCTCCATATAAAAGCCAAATTCTTCCTTGTTAACTTAGTGAGGGGTAAGGCGATTTGGAAAAAGCCTATAATGAACCTTCAGTAGTAATCGACCAGCCCTAGAAAACTCCTAATCTCTGTCATAATGGTCGGGTTTCCCATTGTTGCATCGCTTCTATCTTGCTTGGGTCTACAATTATCCCTCCATGTAACTCCATATGACCTAAGAACTTAACTTCCTTCATCCAAAATTCACACTTGGATAATTTCGCATAAAGTTTCTTGTTTCTCAACACCTCCAACACCACTCGTAAGTGTTCTTCATGCTCCTTTTTAGTTCTAGAGTAGACTAGAATGTTGTTGATGAACACTATCACAAACTTGTCTAAGTATGGTCTAAATAGCCTATTCATGTAGTCCATAAACATTACCGGTGCATTGGTTAACCCAAATGACATCACATTGAACTCATAATGTCCATATCTAATCCTAAAGGCGATCTTTGGCATATCCTCCTCCTTCACGTGAATCTGGTGGTATCCCGATCGTAGGTCTATTTTGGAAAACATCTGGGCTCCTCTTAATTGATCCATGAGGTCATCTACTCTAGGCAAAGGGTATCTATTCTTATTGGTTACTTTGTTGAGTTTCCTGTAATCCACACATAACCGCATGCTCTCATCATTCTTTTTCATGAATAGCACCGAGGCTCCCCATAGCGAAGCACCAGGCCTAATGAATTTCCTCTTTAGTAATTCCTCTAATTGCTTTTTTAATTATGTCAACTCAGCAAGCGACATCCTATAAGAAGCTATAGATATAGGTCTCGTTCCCAATACCAAATCTATAGAAAACTTAATCTCCCTTTGTGGGGAAAATTCCAGTATGTCATCATGGAATACATCTGTGAATTCCTTTACCATGGAAATCTCATTTAGGGCTTGCTTCGTTTCTTCCTCACTTGTCATCAGGAAAACATATCCTCGCTTTTCATTCCTACTATCCCATATGATTATGGCTTTTAGGTATAGCCGTACTTTTCTATTGGGTGCAGAAGGGTTAGGTTTAGGAAGAAACACTATTGTCTTATTTGGACAATTCAATAGCACATGGTTAGCAAAAAGCTAGCCAATCCATGCCCAAAATTACATCAAAGTCCAATAGGGGCAGACATATTAAATCATGATGAAAAGTCCTATCAGTTACTTCAATTCATAGTTTAGACATGCTTTATCAGTCCTAATAGCATCTATAGCGAGTACAGAAACAACTAAAACAATGTTCAAGTCAAATATATGCAGTCTCAGCTTATTTGCATAGTCATATGAAATGAATGAATATGTTTCACCAGAGTTAAACAATACAATTAAAGGTTTTCTATTAATTATACACTTATCTTGAATTAGATCGTTGGATTTTGAGGTCATCTCAACAGTGATAGTAAACACGAGTCCCTGTGCCCTGGCTTGGGTGTAGAGGACTGGTTGATCTTTAGGCACTCCCTAGAATAATGCCCCGAGTGTCCACACCGATAGTAGACATTCCTCTCAAATATGTACTCCCCTCTATGCTGCTTTCCACAAGTGGCACAAGGTGGTCTAATTGTAGGTTTGGGGATAGCAGTCGTCTTAGTCTGATTGACTACTTGCATCTTAGGTTGATTAATCATAGGGTGTTGGAGTCGTTTCCTCTTAAAGCCACCTCCCTGGTAGGGTTTCTTATGAGGGGGGAAATGCTTGGTAGCCTTGTGGGGCAGACCTTTTCTTATTATCTTCAACCCGGTAGGCGACCAGCCAATGATTTTTCGACCACTTGGCTTTTGCCGACTAAGGACGCATAGCCAGTAATTTCTAGCGGGGCCATGGACGTCAGAATGTCTATCCTTAAACCACTCTCATACTTCACACACTTCCAAAACTCATTGGGATCCCTTTGGTAGCTAGCTGAATGTTTTATTAGTTCTTCGAACTTGGCCGTGTACTCAGCCACAATTTGGTTTCCCTATGTTAGTAGCAGAAATTCTACTTCTTTCACATTCTTTACCGAGTCTGGAAAATACTTCTTATAGAACGTAGTACAGAAAACCTCCCATGTAATCTGCGCTTTGACACCTTTCCACCAAGCACCAGCCTCTCCTTTCAGCATGTAAGTGGAGAATGCCACCTTTTGTTCATCGGAGCATTCCACCACCAAGAAAATCTTCTCCATTTCTTGAATCCACCCATAAGCTATTTCAGGGTTAGTTGTCCCTTTAAATTTTAGGGGTCCAACCCTCTTAAATTTTGAGAATTTTCCCTGTTCTTGGTTCCCAACTGACTCCTCTGACCTCCTATTCATCTGTTCCATCATCGCTGTTTCTTGCACTTGCATAGCCCTAGCCATCTCCTAGAGTGCATTTGCTAGTTCATCGTGGTTTCCCCTACCACGTGTCCCATGTGTACATCTAATTTTTTGCTATTAGTTCCTAGACACACCAAACAACAGTCATCGAGTTGATCAGGCTCAATACTACAGCTAAACATGGTAGCAACTATGGCAGTATCACAAGATGATCATGCATTTCTAAATCCTACATCCCATCATACAGATAAGGTTAATAGCATGATATCATAGGTAGAAACATAGTTAGTCCATTGCCAAGGCTTAAACAGGATGAAATGCTCTGATACTATAATGTAACACTCTAATAGAACCACTCTATTATTTTGTTACAATGTGGACCATACTTAAATAGGATTTATACCCCATCCAATATTAGATGAGATGTGAGTCGACACGGTTTTCCCATACATAAAGAGTACAAATAATACTTTAAAAAGAAATATCATTTATGCAGCTCAAAATAATAATAATAAATAATAGAATTTTTTGTGGTTCTTTAAGATTAAAATAGAACAAGTTGTAGTTAATGTGTTTGCAATTCAAATTTGTTTAGTTTTGAGGTAAACACCCAACCGATTTAAATATTAATTTTATTTCAGTTCGATTCAATTCAGTTTAATTATATTCAAAGAATCGATTAGTCTTATATTCAATTTTTACTAAAAGTATTATAAAATATTTCAAGAATAACTTTTAAAACTATTAAATTAGACTAATCATTATTCAAAAAATTATAATTATAAAATCTATATTAATTTTTAAAAGTTATGATAATGTGTATTACTACTAATTAATAAGTTAAACAAATAACAAAAAAAAAATCCAAACTACAGCATGCTTATTTATTGTTTGATGTAATCATGTAAAAGAATTATTAGATAACTCAAAATCCAAAATATATATTTAGTCAAAACATGATACAAATATATACAAATTTAGTATTACGTGGATGTTGATTTTGATCTCTGGAATTTTTGGTCCAAATATTTTTTAAAATTGTTTAATTTTAGTCCCTATGGCTAGTTTGTTTATGATAAATATTGAGCTAGTGCACAAAATACCACGTCAATTATTCTACATGGAAACTAAGAGTGGAAGTAGGTCAGGCCACTCATTAGGGGCCTTTGATCTAGCCGACATTTGGCTTAGCTTGGCCTAGCCTATGTAATAAACAATTGAAGCTTAGGCTTTTCAAAAAAAGTCTTTTTAGCTAAACATGTGAAGCCTATTAGACCTAATAGGCTGGTCTACTTATATTATTATTATTATTATTATTATTATATAAAAATATAATGATAACAGAAATATTTTAATCTATTTAAAATTTTTTTTTGATATATTTAGAACTCTTACTACTTATTTAGGAGTTAAATATTTTGTAATACCTCAAGTATAAAAGTCCCAAAAGGACCTTGAGTGACCTTCAACGTTGTTCTTAGAACCATATTCTAGTTCCCATATATGCTAGATGAAAAATCGAGACATACATTTTAAGACATAGTTTTGTTTTCATGCTGTCAAGTATGACCCCTATTTAGTATTTTGCAAACATCTCAAGCTATATTTATGCAATTGATATGATTTTTGCACTGTTGGAAAGCTAATTCAATTCTCTACAAGTGCTATTTTTAGTCCCAAGTCCAAATTCCAATTGCATTGAGAGTTGTGGATGAATTGAATTGCAACATGTGTGCTATTACATGTACACTCGCTGCAGTGAGTCAATCTTAGCACAGAGACCCATCTTTTAGTGCATGCTTGCTTCAACGACCCTTTAGCAAGGCCATGACGTCAAAAAGTCTTAGAAACACGTTTGTATGCATGTTAACCTTCCTCCACTATAAATAGACATGTTATAACACCTCCAAGCACTTTTGGATAAACCTTGGCTGCCCCCAGGAGTTCTCCTAGCTCTGTGCATGAATTTCTAAGTATTCTCAAGCATTTTTAATTGATCCCAATTCATTTTCCACCAATTAAATCCTTTCAATAAGTGTGTTCTTCATTTCCTTAAGCCCGTTCTTCACATGACATGTTATGTTACTTTAATTTTTAAGAATAAAAAGAATAAAAATTAAAAAAATAAAAACTATGATAAAATTTGAGAGATTGATACTAAAAATGTTGGTATGATATGTTTATTTAATGATAAATTAAATTACACAAATCTTGAGTGTGTATTTTGTATTGCAATTTTTTAATTGTTATTTGTTTAATATACTTACTATTATGGTATGTGGATAATTGTTACATGATAACAAAAATTTATAAATATCAATGAGGTATTGATTTGATTGGAAGGGATTCCGGCCCCCTAAACATTGAGCCCTAGGTTCAATCTCAAGATTTGTGTGTTCAATTTCAAGAGATTAGTCTCTCACCTATCGAGTGAAGGAATACTTAGTAAAATAAAAAAAATTAATATTTATATCCAATAAATTAATAAAAATATTTATAAAAAATATAATTGATATTAAATATTATTGATATTGAATATTTTGAAATTAAATAAATAACCATATGATAAAAGACCATATAAAACTATTTTGAATATTTTCACAACATAAAAAGTACAGAAAAAATATTAAAATAATATTTATTTAGAAACATGAATAACAATGAGTTTTAATAATATTAAAGTAATAATTTGTTATTATTAGTTTAAATCTTTTATAAGGAATATTTTTTAACAATTAATCAAAAGTTCATTAAATATAGTGTGACAATAGATAATAAGGATGACAATTGTCACTCCATACTATAGAACGTACAATGTGATATCTTATACAATATTACAACAAACACTGTATAGTATTTAAAGCTTATCATGCTTTATACCATCAGGTCTCATACCATTGACTCTTATCATATATAGCGTGCCAAATGGGCCTTTAATGTCAAATTCTACCATTCCAAATTATTATTATTATTATTTATTACTACATGATTTTTCTGCATTATTCTATCAATATTAGCCATTTTAGTAGCTATCATTATTCATTAGTCAGTACATGAACTAGCAGAAAATAAGGATGTTTACTTGCGCTTTTTCACATGAAAACTAACGATAGATATTTTTGAAATTTGTATGATGTTTGAATAACTCTTGGAAATAGCATGATAACAAAAATAATTAACATTTATTTTTTAAAAAGTAGATTCAGAGTTGCGCGTGTTTCTCTTTTATTTTCACCTTTTATCTTACAAACATGTTTTTTAATAAACCTTTCCATACATAGTCTCCCTTTCCACATAAACGAGCTGGGCTAAGCAAGGGTTCTACAGCCAAAGATGGAATTATGCCGGCAGATGAATACGTTAAAAAGTCAGATTTTTTCATTAATCGTTACTGTATTTTCATAACTTCTAGGACCTTCTACATCTTTGTTGGGCAGTATCGATTTCGTCGTAACTTAATATTCTATCCCATGATGTTAAAGTAAAAAAAGCATATCACATAATCCATAGTTATACCACCTTTTTTTTTCCCATTAGGTCAACATAGTTTTACGTTGATTGAACTAAAATTATACAATGGTATGTAACTGACTTAAAAAGTGCAAAAACTTGCGAAATGGTCAAAATAATCTTTGCAAATGAAGTTGCTAGCTCATTTCGCAACATCACGCTAATCGGGGGGAAAAACGCGGAGATTTAAGAACTGCCAAAGGGCATTTCCCATGACAAATATACTACTGTACAAAATATTAACATGTTATGAAATTAAAAACTTTGTCAGCCCCGTGTCAATTCTAATTAAAATAGCTCCTAACCTAAAATGCGATACACAGTATTTTCTCCCCATTCCCCCTTCTGAAACCGTATCAGCCAAATCCAAATCCTTCATTTGCTTCATGGATCGCAAGCAGTAACCTTTCTTCCAAGTGTTCTTTAGAAGGATACTCCGGCAGATCTAATTGGTTGAAACTGCATGAAAAAGCATACGAGTTACTTAAAATCACATGATAATATCAAGTGATAAAATATAACGTTTAACTTGAAAGATGGCCAATACACAGAGCAAATAGTGAATTGAAATGGGGAAAAAACAAAGATGTACCAAGTGTGAGCAGAGGGCAAATGATCTGGACTTCCATATGCTTTGTGTATCTGAAACTTCTGGGAACCTGATATTCCTTGAAGAGCGCTAAAACCTTCCAAAGGTACCTGAAACATAGGTAGCTAAAATCAGCACCCCAAATTATTATCGTATAAATGTCTTGACAGCGTCAAGTCTAATGTTAACATAATTTACTTATAATTAGGACACGTAATATTTCTTGTATTTCTTACAAACGTAACCAGCAAAGCTTAAAGCAATGAATATTTCAGAAACAAAACTTAGTGAGTCATACCTCCATCATCGGCCTATTCAATAAAACACACACAAGATCACTCACTCTGCGAGACTTACTCTTGACTAAAATGAATTGGAAGTAAATTCAACTCAGGAACTGGGCATAATTACAGAATCCATCTTACGTGTTCAGACAACTAAAATTTGAGCAGTTAATAAACGATATAGGTTTTCAGAGCTCTGATAGCAAAATACCTTGGATGTTCCTGTCACAAACTGCAATAGCCGAGCCTTATCTTCTTTGCTGAAACCTTGAACAACCTCCCAAAACCATTGGATAACTGGCGATGCAGCACTATAGCCTGAATAGTCTGTGTTGGCTCTCAAGTCATCCACTGAAATAAAAGACAGATCTGTTAGTTAAATTTGCCCTTCCATGCAGTTCAAAGACTTGTAAAGATTGCAGGAAGGAGAGCAAACAAATCACATCAATGACAGTACTGTAATACAATGAAAGACTCACAATCAATATCAGGAAGTCCACTGATTAATAATTCCAGCTCTTTGTCATTGAATATAGATATCAACTCCCTAGGAATTAATTCATTGAACCCTTCCAAGAAAGCATTTATTTGAGGTCGAATAGCAGTTGTCAACCGATGCTCAACAACCAAATCAACATATTGATGCTTGTTCTCCTCAGTGACTTTGATATTCCGTCCACCAGGAATCAACTCGTAATCAGTCACCTAGACATGTTCAAGATTAGAATATAACTCCATGAACCAATATACCATTTCAAAAAACTTAAGAGCACAGTTCATACTTGAGTTCGTTCATATAAGATCAGTTGTTCCTCATCAGCATCAATGCTAAAAGTAAGGCCCGGAACTTCACTGATATCATTCTGCAATGATTCGAGAAACACGAGACATTTGTCACAAATTCACAACGAACACAAAGTGGTGAGAATACTGAGAGGATGAGGTGGCACTGCCAAAACAAACTTACCTCTAGCATCCACTTCAAATTTTTGAAATAGTCAGGATCAATGGCTTCAATATCATGATATGTAACTTTGACCCCAAGTATGTGCTTGTAGAATGACCGAGTAAAATGCACATCCAAGAGCTGACCATCAAATAATGCTTTACCAACCTGGATAAGGTAGAAAGGGGTAAGAAAGAATTGCACATCTTACAACAGAGATTAAGAGCCGTTGTAAAGATACTAACCACTCTACCAACAAATTTGAAATAAGATAAATGTTCTGTTTGGTAAACAGAATTAGGGTTTGGCTGAAATGTTGATTCATTGCCCACGGTGGTAAAAAGCAATGCTCCTCTGTCAAAAATAACCCTGGACAACAACTGATACCATTCCCTTGTAAGCCCACCAGCATCAATGCCTTCCTCTCCTTGGAAGTGAACAGTCAACCTACCCTTCAAATCGTGAGTCGATCTCATGCGAAGCTGGTTATAAGAATCCTCTAGAACATATGCCCTTCTTACGGATATTCTTAGAGGGCTGTGGTGATGGTCATGCTGATGCTTAATTTTTGATCGGAAGTGGGCACGCTTGTTGTCAAAATCAATAAATCTTGGAACCTTCAGCATGAGCGAGAAAGATTTTTCAAGCAAACCAGGATTTTGTCTTATAAACGCATTTAGTAGTTTCCTATGCTTCTCTGAAAACCTGACAAAAGTCGCATGTTTCTCATCTACTTTCACAGCAGGCCCAGACGCTTTCTGCTGAGTTGGAGACGTGCTGACATATTCAACATCAGATATAACAGGAATGGTTGAGTCATGAATAGTACCAGGCTGTGCAGGATGCAACTTTTCACAAACCACAAAGAAAGATTCTATGTATGGCAAGATATTTTGAGAGCCTGCTGGGAGCGGAGGCATGACACCAGACGGTATGGCCACAGACGTTCTAGATGGGGTAAAATGCTCGGATGCAGGCTCTGAGTAGGACTCTATCTTGCTTATGCTGGAGCTAAGCTCATGCCATAAGGGCTCTAATGCTGAATTGATCTCCCAAACCTCAGAAAGAGCAGCAGGCGAAACTTTATCAATCTCTTTCTCAGCCAGTGAAGTTACAAGGGAACTCAAGGCTTGTAAAACCCTCAAAATAGCAGCTCCATCAGAAGATGAAGTACTAAGAAGAGCTTTCCTTGCGTCACTGAAGACACGTAACTCATCCATTGCAGATGAAGTCAAGTTTTGAACTGCTTCTGCCAGCTGAGTGACAAAAGGCTGACAATGAGTTGGTGCAATCGCCACCAATTTCTTCATTACCTCCGCAACAAGAGCATATGCATTATCCGACAAACTGGGAGAAATACATGAATCATCAAGTAAAGTCCATCATCACTAAAACATACAACAAATGTTTATACAATAATAATGAGATCATTCTGGTCTGATGATGGTTGATATCAACTGTGCCATTACAAAAAATATGCACATACAAAGCAAGAGCTATGAAACTGAGTTAATTAAATATTTGGTGACCTCCTAAGTCAGGATTTTATCCCCTACCCATTGCCCAAGGTCAAGAGCTCCTAGTGATGGTAACTATATATACAAAAATTAGGCAGACTCACAAGACCCATACAGCAGAAATACTACGAATCAAGAAACATAGGCTCATAAACATAGTAACATACCCTTCATGCGCAAGCAACGAGCACAGTAGCCGGAGTTCTGCTTGTGGCAGATTACTCAATATTCTTT
This sequence comes from Dalbergia cultrata, assembly GCA_031216105.1. NCBI lineage: Eukaryota > Viridiplantae > Streptophyta > Magnoliopsida > Fabales > Fabaceae > Dalbergia > Dalbergia cultrata. The sequence continues at coordinate 40,501,572 of CM062352.1, forward strand.
GTGACTCGCATTCCACACCATTACCAGAAGAGGTGGGTTTGAAGGAATCATCAACTTTATTAGATGCATCAACCCCAGAGGGCATAACACCAGAATCTGTACTCATATCTGTCTCCACCGCAGAAATTTGTGGACCTGCTGGTGGCTTAGAAGTAGATGAACTAGACTTGCTTCCAGCACTATCGATGATAACATCCAATAAATTTAGCAGCTGACAACACAATCACACGTAAATCATGTCAGCACTTCTGCAGGAACACGAAATTAAATGTCAGAGATACCAATACCAAACCATTACCTGCTCAAGATGGGCTATGCTCCTCAAATAAAGGGGTTGGTTCAAGAGACTCAAAAGCATCGCAATAGATATGTAGCCTTCATTACTTTCACCTACATCATCTTCAACAACCATCACAGCTTTCCCACGTGCATCATTAGCATTATCTAGTTCTCTTTTCGGAGGATGAGGCAACCTAAACTGAAGTAAAATTTTTGCCACATATGGATGATTACGAGCAAGATATGTGAGAGTTTCAAGTATTCGCCGAGACAGCAATGGGGGAACTCCTATGTAATCAAACAACATTAAAGACATTAACAAGCACACTCACCATTGAAAATGGAAACAGAAGTCTTCCAAACAATTTAAATGACTCCTCTAATGAAAACAAGTTCAGAGAATAAGAAAATAAAAATTCTTTCAAGTTATACCTACGACTCAAAACTATGAGCACCAACAAGAAAAGAAACCATGTTATAGAATCAAAACCAGGGTGACTTTTCATAAGGAACAATTACAAATAACATTAATCAAGCATTCTTACCATCAAAAGATGGAGGGCGTGAGTACATTACATTGCTCTGACAACCATATAATCTGTATGGTGGCTCAACTGCACTAACATAACTGGCAGGCCTTCTTACATCAAGCATTAGTAGGTCCAAAAGAATTTTCACCAAAGAGGTTCTTGTTTCACTGTGGGCACAAAGATTTAAAAGAAGCCTCTGCAATTGGGCTTTATAGGGCGGCTGCAAAAACATGTGAGACATTATATTTAGACAATTAAGAAGGAACAGTTCTGAAGGGTATCTATCTTCCTATCAAACATGAATACCTGTACTACGCGAAACAACCGAATCATGGCATGCAAAGCTTCCGTGTCGACTAGGGGCACTCCATCTGCTTCAACCACCTTAGCTCCACCGGACCGGCGTGAAGAAATGCTTCCCCCAGCTCCATCCAGACCAGAACCAATAGCTTCACCACGTCTAGAAGTCTCACCTCTGCGACTTCTTGGATACATACCAAAAAGGGTACGACTGTATCGGTGTGCGTACCTCTCCCGCAACATATTAGCCTCAGCAACGAGAGCAGGTGTAAGATTGGCAAGGATAGTATCAGGTGAAGTTAACAGAACCTGGAGAAAACAAAGAAGAAAACTTCAGAGACAATCTCATATATAACTAGGGTCAATTGATGAACTTGCCTCTTCACGCAAATCTGAAGGGAATGTTGCAATTATTGAGACTGTATCCATTTCTACAGGTTGGCCTTCCAACTCCTGAGATTGATGGATCCTCTGTGCTTGCTGTTGAGCAAGAACTTCTGCTCGAATATCTGCAGGAAGAGCTGCAAGAAACTCCGGATCAATATCACCAGTGTTTTGAGACTCGGAATTCGATGTTTGAGCCACTTGACCCTGCTGAGCTGAGAGGACTTCAGCACGCAGCTCCTCAGGAAGAGCATCCAGGAAGGCAGGATCAATTGCTCCTGACCCAGCATCACTGTTCACCTGCTGCTCTGCTGCAGGACTTTCTTGGTCTGCATCATGACTTGAATTTTCAGAGACTTCAGTAACACTATGGAGGGACGCATCTCTACCACCTACAGAAGAATGACTGAAAGGCATATTTGCTCTTCTTGTGCGTGCAGCCTGTGAATCACCTGCTATCCTATCTGCAGAAACCTGCCTTTCTCCACCATCATCATGGCCATCAGCACTTCCAATCTCAACATCTAGGCTACGAAGGCTTTCACCAAAGGTTGCTCCACTACCACTACTCTCTTGGCTCACAGCTTCAACATCCCTTACAGGTCCATCATTATGCTCAAACTGCATGTCAGCTGCCTGTGATTGAGTGCCAGATGCATCTGTTTGCATTGATCCAGTTCCTGCTGGTCTTGTATCAGCATTGTTGCTGTCATTAATTATTGAAGGAGCCAATGCACCAACTTCCTGTATTGCATTATTTTCAACAGGGACTTCTGCCCCTGCACCTCCTGAATCTTGTGTCTGGCTAACTTCAACATTGCTAGGAAGACCTCCTTCTGCAGTGTTCTGATTGGATAATTTTTCTGGGGTTGGACGCCCTAATTGAGAGATTAGCAACTCCTCAAGACCTTGTGGTACAACACCAGTATTTGAGCTACCACTCTGTTGGTTATTATCAGTCCACAAATTCAATCGGTGTCCATGGCGTCCACCCCTCAGAGATCGGAATATATTATCCAACCCCGTTGAGTTGCTCTCCATAAGATTATCTGGAATTGTTTTAATAAAATACCACATGAAAAAAGGAATCATTAATAAATATCAAGACTTTCTCAACAAACTATAGTCGTCAACAGATTATGAACAAAAATAACCACCGGAATAAATTATCAATAGATGTGAGGGATAAATTCATGACAAACTAAACCTGCTTGCGCTGTTGATGGGTGGAATGAGGACGGAGGTTCAACTAAGAGTGGGTGGCAAGAAGGAGTAGCAGTATCACCAGTTCTGCCCAAAAGACTGTAAATAGATGTTGTCCGCCCTTGACGTCTAGATCCAAAAACTTCAACTGGCATCACATGAAAAGCTTCATTTGGAAAACTATTATCTCTGCCAAAAACCTCAATATGGTCAAAAACATTAATTCCATTAATGCCCTCATCAAGTCGCAGTATAACACCATCTTCATCTTCCTCGTCATCCTCATCCTCTTCCTCCATCACTTCATCATCAAACTCATCATCATCAATCTCATGATCATCTTGATCAGTGTCAGGATGTGGCATGTGATGAACTTCATCTTCCAAATCATTATGTTCCTCCTCATCCTCCTCATCTTCATCTACATCTTCACCATCATCTCCAGACATATCATCCTCATCATCATCTTCATCAATATTTTCCTGATCACGAGGCTGAATGTCAAATTGTAGTGCTGCATTTTCCATTCCACTCTCAAGACCTCTTGCATCTTCAGAATTGTCATGCATGTAATCATCCTCATTAGTAGGAGCAAAGCTCCCATCAAGATCTTGATCATGTTCCATATCATCAGTGACAGCTTCAGACCCACCATAGGACTGAATTGCATTGTAAGACCCAACATGATCACCTTGAATGGAATCATTATTGGCTTGAGATGTCGTTTCCATGGAATGAGACATCTCACCGATATTATCTTCTCTTCCAGGTTGACTAAGATCAGAAGGTTTTGAAGCACCATCGCCCTTCCCTGCATTAGAATCAACTGAATGGACATGCTCCTTGCTGACCAATTCAAGAGCTTTAACAATGCCAGTAGCAACTTTTGATGAATCAGCATGGTCTAGGTCCAAAACTTGGAGAGTACGAGTCAACGACTTAACCAGACCAGTATCGACAAAAGTGGCAGAGGCCTCTGCTGAGATGCATGAACCAGCAGGTGTACGAGCAGCCAAAACATCGTTAAGTAGATCAACAAAAACCTGAATTTCATTGCCTGGTGGCTTAACACCATGACATGAATCAACAAATTCATTGATGATAAAGCTAGTCTCACTAAAAACCCTCTTCCTTGCCTCTGCAGAACGAACACAGGCAGCCACCAAAAACTGGTTAGCCCTGGTTGCAAGTTTCTGCCTCCAATCACCATCAACTTTCTTGTCCTTTTTGGAATTTCGAGAATGGGGAAGAAAATTATGAAGAATATGGTGGAATATTCCACTCATGCTTAAACACACAGGACTCTTTTGATATGTACCCTTAATGTTGCTTATTTCAGCATCTCGTCGCAGTAGAACATGAACCGATGACGAATACATCAATAATATCTCTGTTAGAAGCTTCAAAATGAAGACAGTTTTCGCAAGTGATCCAGAAGCTTCCTGATTACTTGCTTCATTCCCCTCGGACACGATGGCAACAGCTTTTCCTTTTCCCTTAACCGTAGAAACATCAATGTCCATGTCACTTGATGTTGAAGAGCCAACATGTACATTTGGGGCAATGTCATCCTTCAAGGGTGGAACAAAAGTGCATATAGATTCGAGAAGAAGTTCCATCACATTAATGAAACTTTGAGTAGGTTTTCTATGAGTTTTGGCAGCCTTTGTATTTGAATCATGAATTTTGCCATGGATGTTGCCTGAAGCTGCTGGGTTTGAATTTCCCAAACCAACTTTCCCATCACTAATCTGTGCCTTGTCTTTCTCCAATGATTTATCCTTATCCTTTTCTTTCTCCTTAGTTTTGTCTTTATCCCGATCCTTCAGTAAGACAATATAAGGCCTTTCACCAACCATTTCAACTTGGCACACAGATTGAGCAGCTTGCATAAAAATTGCAGGGTCTCGCGAAATTACAGAAGCTAAATTTAAAAGGAAATTGCGAGGATTGACCCTTCCACTTGGATGCCGGTTAGATGCAATTACAAGACTATGTTTTATCTCTGACTCCATTGCTTGCTGAAGTGTTTGTGGATCCTCAAGAACATGACGGACAATACTAGCAGCAACATTGTCAAACCCAGGGAAGAGGCTACTGGTTGGCAGAGAGAGAAGTAGACTTAAACCACCAGCATCCAAAAAGGTAAGAGCAACAGAATGATTCCTTGTAAGATTGGAACATAGCAGCAGAACAGCATGCATGGTGTCTGAAGGAAGTTGGTTCTTCATACAACTACAAGCAACCTCAACAAGTCTCTTCTGCTCATGTATATCTGCATACTTTGTAGAGAGTCCCAATGCAGACTGCAACTTGTTTTGCCTATCCTCATCAATGGTAATTGATGTCTGCTGGCTAATTGCACCTTCCTTCTTCAACTGCTCTGTAATTTCAGAATTCAATTTTTGATCCACTTGCAATAACCTGTCTAATGCAAGAAAAGCAGCTGTAACCCATTTTGGCACATGCTGTTTCTCCCTGTTCTCAAGACTAGAATCCCAATGGTAGAGTAGATCCGAGGCAATTTTGACCAAACCACTCTTTGATGCATCTTCCCGTGCGACAGTTTCCTCATTAAGAATTAAAGCAAGCACATGGAAAAGAGCAGCTAGCATGTTGTTATTTCCAGTGCTAAAAACCAAACCACATTCTTTGATCCTGTCAACAATAAAACTGACGACATTAGATCTATATCTACCATCATCCTGAGAGCATATCATCACAAGCAAGTCACGGACAGGAAAAGCAAGAGGTTCCTTTAACAGCAGTTTTGCGGAAGTAGACAACAACTCATCAACGGGAGGAAGCTGGACAATCTGTTCCTCAAGCTGCTCAGCATTGTCATTAGCAACAGCAGCCTTTGCGTCTGATTCAGAGTTCCCAAGGGACATGGCAAGTGCACGGGCAAGCTCATCATCTTCTTGTCTCTCCTCTGGATGGGAGAACAACCACTCCATTGCCAACTGCACGCTATTTGACCCAACTTGCCTCAAAGCTTCCTCTGCTCTAGACCTGGAAAAACCCATCTCCACAATGGTCGAAATACTTGCTTCATTAGGAGGCGGCCCAGTAATACGAGCACCACCACTGCCATTTACATTTTTCACTTCAACCCCTGAATATACATGCCTAATGATAGAGATAATGGTGGAAATAAATCCATGACTACAATCAACAAACTGGGGATGAGTCCAAACAGGAAGGACAGTCTTCAACACTTTAGATTGGAGGACCTTCACAAAAGTCTCGGCATCCCGAGGGAAAGGTGTATCACCATTTGTAAGAGGCTGTGCAAGCAAGTGCTTTGTGAAAGATGATAATATAAAAGAGGAGGTCACTAGATGGTCCATCAATTTACCATAACCAGCTAAAGAGCCATAAATCCATGAATTATCTGCATCTTCCTTGTCATCTTGCTTCACATTCGCAACATCAGTATCCATAGGAGAGGCAGGGGCCCTATTAACTGCAAAGAGCAGCTGACTGGTAGCTTCAAAGGTTGTCAAGACAGATTGAATAACTCCACGTCCATACAAGCAATTCAGAAGAACAGGATTGCATGAATCAGGCCTCTCCATCAGAATACTGTCCAAAAAATCAATCACTTTTCCAAGATAACGACACTTGATTGATATGCATGCTTCTGTTCCCAAAAGTTTTACATGGCCTCCAGAATTCATGTGATCTAGAGCAATGGATGCAAAAGTAGAAGACACGGATTTTGAAGCAGGACTTACACTTGCAATATCATCTCGTCGACGGGATGGTAGCAGCATCACTTTTCCTAACTCCTGGAACAAATGGGTAATGTGAAATGAAAGTGATCTGACCATGTCACAACAGGTGGTATAATATGACCTCTGCTTGTCAGATTCCTTCTTATTAGTCCCAGAATTATTATCTGACCCAGAATGATGCAACTGATTACTGGAACCTGACTGCATGCTTGAAGGCCCAACAGAAACTGATCTGTGTTGAGAACCAGCAGAACGGCCCAAATCTCGGTACAGGTTTATAAGGTCAAAAAATTGAGATTCAATACTCCATCCTGATGCTCTCCTTCTAAGTAATGGATCAAGAAACTGTCTGAAAGAATTGAACCTTTGCTCTTCGGTTTCACTTGGATCTCCCTCTGCCTGTTGTGAACCAGAAGAACAAGTACCATCATCGTCAATCTCAGCCTTTATATTTTCTAGATGAGCAATTTGCCATAAAACTTCACGGTGGACATGTCCAATGTCCTCAAGAACGTCCTTGCTGCCATTTCCAAATTCTGCAAGCAATGCAGTCATCCAACGGTTGTCTTTTGATGCAGCAAGAAAGAGAAGGAACTCAACAAGGAAAAGTGATGAAAAGATGCCACTATCAGTTGTCATACTTGGATCCAGCAACAGAGGTTCAGAAGCTGCACTAAACCCAGCTAATGCTTTCTTCAAATGCTCTCTAAGAGAGGAACAGAAGGCACGTGCCATAGGAGAAGAATGATGTTGAGCAAACCCCTTAAATACCATGGTGCTATGTAGAGCAATAGACATGCCATCAGAGGATTGTGCAATGGTAGGTCGCAATAACAACTTCAACAAAGCATCAATTCCTGATTTTTCTACAAACAGCCGGCATGTTTCAGAATTTTCCATAGTCCGGTGAACCAATACCATCAAATGAAAGACACTTAACTGAATAAACTGCTCATCACTTGACCCTTCAGCAGCTGAATTTGCTGTGCCTACAAGGCAACGATGGCCTTCATTTTCTTTGTCTTCTGAATCTGTTTCCATTGCAGCACCATCACTAGCTTTTCCTGAAGATCCTTCACCATTTCCATCCTCAAAGGATGAAATCTTCTGGATGATTTCAATGATAATATCAACACCTGTGCTTCTCAATGACGAAACATGACGTAGAAGCTCCTCCACAGAATTTGCCAAAGGAACAATAGCCTCATTCATTGCTAAGACATACTTTTTACTAGTGAAAATGTCAACAAGGAATCGCAATGATGAAGTTTCTCTAACAGCCTCTAACCCTTTGGCATTAAGACAAATGGCCCCAAGACCATTTGGAATGCATGTCAAAGCCTTTGATGAAGGATGTATTCCAGATGCAACTGAAGATAAAAATGCATCAGGAAGACCCATTTCATGAAGAGCAGGAAAACATGTAGGATCTTTGTGGATTATTTCACTCATAACAGTGACAGCTGAATAATAAATGTCACCCCCAAACTTATCTACATTGCCAAATATCAACACCAGAGTTGCGGGTAATGAACTGTCATGAGAATGTTGAGATCTGGTTGAGTTTGCAGGTGCATATGTTGCAGAACCAAGTGCCTTGAGGGAGACCTTTATGAGCCTCTTTTGGGAGTACAACTGATCAGCACTATTTCTGGAGCTTTCACCAGTGAGCATCATGTCATCATTTTCACCAACCAAACCAATGACCCTGTGTACCTCTTTCTGCAATCTCTGCGCCAAAAGCTCAATGCCCCCTAACTCTTTAAACAAAGATACAGCTGAGCTACTATAATCCATAAGCTTCTGAAGGGTTTTCACAGCAAAACAGACTAGATGAATATGTGCAGGATCAGAATCTTCAAGCAATGGCAAGAATGTAGGAACCATGCCAGAACCTCTAATACTGCTGCCAGAAGTTGAGGTTGAAACAACATGAAGCAGATAGAACTGAAGAAGTGCCTCAACAAAGGCAAGAGACGATGGATCATTAGAACTCTTCAGTGACAAAATAGCCCTCTGAAGCACATTCAGGAGTATCATCCTGTTCCCACCAGTAAAACTTGTACTAGATTCACTGAGTATCTGTGCTCGATCATGTGATGATGTATATGCTGCTAACTGAGCTCCTAGCGCAAGCATTGCAAGTGTTCTAATAGATCCTGATATAGTTTCTTCAGATCGTACAATTCTTATCAATTCATTTGTATACTCTGGTTCATTAGCAACAAAGGACACAAGTTCATCATGAGCATCCCCAGACTGGACCAGCACAATGAAAGAAAGGAGGCAAATCCTGCTGTAAAGCCTGCATATTCTAGGAGACCGAAAAGCACGAGCATATCTAATTCTAGTGAGCAATGAAAATCTATGCGCTGGAGGAATGTTATATTGTTCAACGCACTGCTTCAACAATGACAAATCATCTTCTTTGTGCAGATGCAAATCTGGCATATGTATAAATCTTGAGGTAGGGGGAGCTGGATCTACAGAGTGTTCCCTGCCTTGGGCACCTGGTCCATGCAATTCAAAATAAAGGGTAGAACCTATGCGGTAATTGGCTTGGTCACCACCATTCTCTACATCAGAAGGAAACAAACACAGTGCTTCATCTTGAGCTTTCTCATTTGCCATAACACAAGAGTACAAGCCCAGGCCCTCTTCCTTGCTTCCCCATCCTTGTGCTAGGGACAAGAGATAACTGTTCACCGTACCACAGCCAACCATCTTTGCACTTCCATGAAGCTTAGAGGGATTTATTTTTACTAGCGCAGAAAGAGTTTCAAGTGTAGCAGTAAGAATCTCAGGATCTGTTGATGCTAGTAAAAGCTTGAAATGCTGAAAAGGAAGGGAGAGAATATTAGAAAGAAGTTTACAATAATAAAATAATGGACCGCTTAACTATAATATATAGGGGTAGAAATTAACAAAAATGTAATAGATTAAGACCAGACTTGGGGCATAATTTTTGTCCAACTAACCTCCAAGCCATCAAATGAACTCTTGTTTGGACAGTTCTCTAAAATTATTTGCATCACGCGCAATATTTGCAGAATTGCATGTTTTGGTAATGGGCTGTCATCTTCCAGATTATCTGACAATGTTAGATCATTTCTACATGACAAATATGTCTTGAAGTATGTGTCAAAGTGAAGTAACAATGGTCTCCAGTGATGAAAATTCCCCTGAAGTGAAAACATTGTATAAGACATCAAGAAATGAAAAGAATAACATAGTTAATACAACACGACCAGCAGGATATCACAATATTACCTTATTGTACTCCCACCGAAAGCCAGAGAGTGGTATAGCTATATCTTGTAATGGACACTGGATGACCTTCTCAATGAATACTTTGATCTTAGGAGGCTGAAAGCATTGAATCATCAACTTTAGATGATGTTACATATGGAAGGAGAGACAAAACGAATGACAATGTGTGTGTGACAATATGCAAGTATACACCATTGTACATGTAACCACAAACATGAATATCAACACAAATCATTCTAAATGCAAAATTGTGCAACGCAATTGAAGCAAATTTCAAAGCACACTTATTTAAATGTGTAAACTGTCCATGATAATCAAGTTTGACAGTGGAATAACAGTATTATCTAACTTTCAGAAAATAAAAAGCATCACTACCTACCAATGATTTTACCAGAGAGGAGAGTATGCACATGGAGCACCAAAAATTCAAATTAACAGCCTAAGGACACTGCCACTAAAACCAGTGCACACGGAAAGGAAGTAAGTATCAGAACCTAACACTGCATAAAGTTAAGATACTGCTATACTTTCTAGTTCTTAGTAAAAGGTATCTTTGTATCTCTGTACATCTGAAATCACACTAATGTATGACCAAACCAAAATCTAAGATCCTGGGTACATAACATTAAAGGTTCTATCAAGAGACATTACAGGTTCAACTTAAATGCACATAAACTAGGCTACAAACACAGTATGACGAGGAAGTGATATGACAATGACATACTACTTCCAATTTATAAATATTTCTTGCCTCACGTCCAATGCAAAAATGCAAAGACTATTTGGGACACAGCTAAAGCCTTTCAACAGATTCTCATGAACATGAGGAGCACAACTAAATACTAATACTATTTAACCATTCCATGCTATACAATTTGGGACACAATAATAACACCATTGTAGTCAAAACAGGATTGCAGCGCGTAGAGCCCAAGCCCAAAATACTATAGCGAGATCATAGCGGGATGGCCGCTATTTTTAAAAATTACAGATAAAAAAGTGTAGGGTTTAGCATCCTTTGTGGGGATGTAGAGCCATAAAAAGGGTGCCAAACAAAACAGCCATGGTGAAGAGAGAATCCAGAGATATTTTCTTTGCGATACGTGCTATGGGTTCGCACATTGGGTATGATATTTAGCTCTAACAGTGTCGGGAGGTTGAAGACAATGGGTTGAAGAGTTGAAATGAGGTTAAAATAGATATTTCCCCAGAATAAGTCAGGTTAAAATGGAGATTTTGTCAGTCTATGTGAGGGTAAAATGCAAAGTTCGCTTGTTTTCATAAGGGCATAACAGAAGCTTAAAAATTTTAAGTGAGGGGAAAAACGAAATTTCCAATGTTTGAGGGCAAACCAGAAAAATTCCCGGAAAAGAAGGGTAAAAAATAGGGTTTCTGACTTTCTGCCTCAGGAAAGCAGAGCGCAGCACAACGCTGTGATTCTAACCTGATCTTGCTGCAATCGCCGTGACAGGAAAGCGTGACGCGAACTGAGTCCTGGAGTGGGCAACCTCTGCAACGCGACGCTCCGCCGCTATTCAAGTAGTCATATCACTATAGCGGTAATAATAATACCTCTTAGGTCTACTTGAATAACGCATCCAAGAGACCTAAGAGATTATTATTTAATATAAATTTAAGCATATCACTACCTTTTTATGAGAGGCACATGTTCACATGCTGATTAAACCATCACTAGCAAATGGCCAGCGAAATTAGCAGCTAGTATATGCTAGAAAGACAGTGTATCCTAATCTAATTTTTAAGGTACCTTACCAGTAAAAAAGACCATCAAACTTTATTACATTTTCCCAGTACAGCAATTAACAGTGAAACAGCTTTTCTCACAGTGTAAGAAACAGAAGTATGCATCAGTTGTGCATTTTGCAGAATACCTGCTTCATACGTGTACTATATAGCAGAAAGCAAAATCAATTCAAAAATTTAAAATTTTCAATACAGATCCTGAAATAATAAGTTTAGAACCGGAAGTGGGTAGCATATTCTGTTCAATCTTTCTCCATAACTCTTCTAGTTAATAGTGTGACAATTTGGTGTATCTCCATATCCATGTCTATGTCCACGTCAATGTCTACGCTTTATAGGTGGTGAATAACTTTTGGGCAACCCCTATTCACTCAATCTAAGACCAAACTCAAGCAGCTCATTTTGCTATTCAAACTCACCAACAAACTAAACATACAGCACAACAACAGCAGTGCAACAATCAATAAACTTCCAGAGATTATTGATTTGATCTCTCAAGAGAATTTTCCCTGGCTATGCAGCCGATCTCAAGCAACACTAGTTAATTCATATTGCCATTTAAATAAAGAGAAAAACTATTTTAGTACAAAAAATTATAAGACGAAATGCTATGAAACATGTCAAACTGACTGCATTTCAATCCCACAATTTTACATTAAAAAATTCAAAGAAAATGCTAAAACACTCAATGGAAACCAACAAAACACGCTCGCACTATTCAACGAAAACAGTTTCGTACTAAATATCATTTCTCTTACATAAAACATTTACAGTTATAAATATGGGTCTTCATCACAATGTAGTAGCACTTTTGGGGTAAGCAACAAACTTTTCCTTCCCAACAAAGCAAAGAACGAGTCAAAATTTATTCCTAAACAAGCTGAAAAGCTTAAACTTATCCAAGAAAAGACTTCCTATTTCAAAATGAACATACGTTATGTGCTTTTCAGCAAACAAAGATCGTCCAAATGATCCGTTATGTCAATTACTAAATGCACATAATATTCCAAATTAGTAACAATGCAGTTTATTCCTTTCACTTCCCATCACAAACAAAGCAATCGCGATCATTCATTAAAAATATGCTAAGCACAACAAACGAAAAATCATACAAAAAGAAATGGATTTATGGGCAGCAAGTGCCATTGTCAAATGTTAATAGCAAAAGAACGCATATGGTAACATACTAAAACAGTTTAACAGATACAACTCACTAAGGGTTAAACCAAAAACATAAAAGCAAAGGAATTGATTTTGAATCAATGACAGTATAAAAATATTTTACACAATCATCCAATCATGTATACATCACATCAGCAAATATGGTTAACTCCCACTCCCCAACAAAAAAAAAAAGTTCATACAAATAGAATTTAACATTTATCAAAATTAAACTCAAGAATACAACCTTTCAAAGATCATTTTATAATATAATAGGAAATGGGCACAGACACATGTATAACTGGGGTTTACCAACCGCCCAACAGTTAAAAATTTGATCCTGTTAAACCCTAATCTCGAACATAACAAAGAGAGAGAGAGAGAGAGAAACTCACGGGCTCAGAGTCCAACTTGATGGAGGGGCCAATGGCACCCTCGCTGGACAGAAGTTGGCGCAGCCTAGACGGCCAACTCGATCTTAGGGTTGTCATCTCACCTCAACTCCTCTACTCTGAACCACACTTCCTGAAAACAAAATAAATAACGTAACAAAATAATTACGATAAAAATAAGTAACCAGATTATCATCCAGTTTACCAACAGGATTATCAATTGAAAACCAAATCTTTAGGGAAAAAAATATTAGACGGATGAATAATACGTGTTTAAGATAAACCGATTAAGAAAATTACACGAATTTAGGAAATATGATAGGACCCTAATCAATAAGTTGTGTCTATAAAAAACTGCAAAAGATAAAAAGAAGCAGATCGAATTTGTGATATAGAATAAAATAAATATATAAACAAACCTATTGGAGATTAGACTAGTGTATGATTATTAGAAGAAAAAAAAAGGAAGAAAAAGAAAAAGATACCTGAGAGAGATGAGAGAAAAAGAGGATGTGTGCATACACATCCGAAGTGCGAAGAGAAGGGAATAATAGAAGACGCGAGCGAAAGAGCGAAGCGAAACCCCAAAGTGAGGAAGAGAACGATGAGTGGGGCTAAGAATCGCCGTGTGGCGTTGGGTCTGAGAAATTTTATTTACTTGCTTTCTACACGGGTTTGTGTTGTGCTGTGTTGTGTGTGGTGTGTTGTGCCCTCTGAAGGGAGAGGAGTATTTATAGTCAGTGAGAGCTGAGGCGGCGAGTCATTTCCACTGCGGGGTCTTTTTGAGAGGAAGTTTTTTTACCTTTGCTGCCCCTAGGCTTGTGTAGAATTCCAATTAATGGGGAAGTGTAGGGTGACACCGGCTTCAACAAAATCCAATTCTAACTCGATAATTACTCGGTTAATGATCTGATTATAAATAATTTATAAAGATTTTCATATAATATACTTTTTGGTAACATATTTTATAAAGGATGAAACAAAATTTAAGATATATTTTGTAAATATATATTTCAAAACAAATCAGATAACTATAAACATAATATCAAGTTATCTAAATTATTATATTAATTGAAATATAAAATCTTATAATTTATCACTAATTATTATAAAAAAGCATAACTCTAAAAGAATTATTTAACTTCGGTCCAAATTGGGTGAACTCAAAACATTACCCGAACCTTGACCTGAAAAATACACCAAGTCAAATTTGAAAACCCAAACCCAACCCAATAGACTTCTAGCATGGTCATAAACACTGCAACTTGTGTTATCTTGTTTTTCTTGATAAAATTAAGAGTTATATTTTGATGCACTAATAATATATTTATACAATTATTAAAGAGCCTAATTTTGATGCACTAATAATGTAAAAAAATTTCACATTATCATCCAATAAAATCTCTTCATTTGAATTACTTTTCATGTAGACTATGTCATTACATGTGTCACGACCCGATTTAGGCACGTGACTGGCACGTGAGAGATCTCATCCCCACGTAAGCCTCATGACCTGGATTTCTCTACATGCACAATTAATTGCAAAACTAATCACAACACATTTTCATTTTCTACATACAAATCATCTGTTTACCAATTCATTCTAGTCTAGACTGAAATTCCATAGTTCAAACTTTATAGTCTGTGAACCATAATACAAAACGCATATGTATATACTACTCTAATTTGAAATATTCACAAGTGCTAAACTTTTTGATACAAACCAAAATAGTATAATAATATGCAAAAACATAAACATGCTCTATCGTTGGGGTCCTAGCTACCATGTACTGGAGCACTCTAGACAAAACTATAAACACTTCACCCCAGTGAAGCTCACCACTGGGACTCTAGTGCTGCTGAGATGGAGGTGGCTGGAAAAAACCCACAGCCGCTTCTGTATCTGTAAATAGAGGAAGAAAGAGGCGTGAGTTTTTGTGGAAAAACTCAGTGAGTGAGCTCTCACCTGAAACCCCCTTTTATGGGACACTAAGGAAACAATGCAGGAAATCATAATAACAATAATAATATTCAAATATTTACATAATCAAATACACATATGCAATTATATAATACTAATCATCATTTTTATAAAATTATAAAGAACACATAAACTTATAGTTCCTTAACTGCTAGAAGAACTGTAATGTTTAACAATCATAGTATAATTGGGTCTCTGCTCTGATCTGTGGCTATGTATGTTAGCCATGATAAAATAGTATCTCTGCTCTGATCTGTGCTGCTCCACCAGTGCCAGACATGGGCCTTACTGAGGAACTCAAGGTGTTGTTCAGTGAGTACAGGACACACCTGCCCTATCACACTGAATAAGCATATCTCTTATTTGTAATATCATAACAATAAGTTTCTCTTTTAAATTCTCTGTGAGCTTTGAATCTATCTTATTCTAACAATCTGACCTTAACATACCAGTGGCTATGGAATCATACCCAAACAATCACTCCTTGTGGACATTTTGATTCTAAGCCTCCACAAGGTATGTAGCCGCCAGCTGTCCTAAATATCATAAAGACTCACGCTCTAAAATCCTTTTAACTGGTTATCAAAACACCATTCAGCGATCAAAGTTTAAAATCACAATTCCATTATCTTTTCTAAATAACATTTTCAAGTGTCTAACTATGTCATATATATAAATCATATACAGAATTCGATTTAACATTCATAAGAGCTTTTCATGATCAAAATTATCATCAAATACACTTAAAATCAATTCAACAAGCATGGTCCCATGAGTTTTCTTAAAACAAGTTTCATGCTCTAAAATCAAAGTTTCTAAAACATATAAACCATCCGTGACATCAAACACTTATACCCTAATCTCAAAAATCAACCAGTAAATCATAGTTTTATGAAAAAACGCTAATGCAGAATATAAAGATCACAGAGGAAAACCCACTCATCTGGAGGGGTGAACAATGAAGGAATGACACCAACCAAAACTCTAGGGAGCATGAATGACACTGATATCTGCTATAATAATCATAATATGCTGGATTAATCTCTAAATCCTCTAACTAACTAAATTTTAACTCTGGCCATGGTAGAAAAGCACCATGGCATGAAAACCATGAGAACATAGGACCAAGACTCTAAGAACATGAGAGAGTGAAGGAATAAAGGAAACAAAACTACTAGAATGACATACCTTTAAGCTTAGGAGATGGAAAATCCAAGTTAAGCTTGATAGTATTGGAAGAGAATGGAATTTTTGGAGTGAAACAGGGTTGGGAGGCGGTTTTTGGTGCTTGAAAGGGAAGGGGAAGAAGTGTTTTATGTGAATGAAGGTTCTGGATCCCGAACAGGGGTTTTTATAATCACTGTCGACTGCTGTAGCGCTCACCAAAGAGTATCTCCCGCACCGACTTACTTTTTTGTTGACCACTACAGCGCTCACCAGAGAGCATAAAATTCACTTCTTGTACCGACTTACTATTCTGCTGACCACTGCAGCACTCACCAGAATGGTTTTTTATTTTGCAGGATGGTCTCTCACTTTCTAGAATGGTCTCTTACTCCACAGAACTCACTTATTTACATTTCTTAATTAAAGTTAATTTCCTATTAACTTTTAAACATAAATGTAAATAAGAGAATGCCCCCCATTTGGATTCAAATAAAATATTAGAAAAATTAAAATCCCAACAATTTAAAGTCTAGATTTTGGGTTTTAGTTTAAGTTCAGGAATTCTTACGATTCCGTAAACTTGTGATTTAAAAATGACCTGTTTAAAGACTTCATAAAATCTGTTAAAAATCTCTCTTTAACTCATTTTCTTCAAAGGAACAATTACCGGGATTTTTGGTCTCAAGAATATGACTCTATCATATGGCCTTCCAAGGGTATATAGGGTCCAGACTTCGAAAAATTCAGGACCTGAAATGACAAATAAGGTAACTGACACTCTTTTAGCTTGAAAAAAATTTTCTAACTCTTTTATTTAAAATTGGGAGTATTACAACATGATTGAAAAAATGTATAAAACTTTTTTATACTGTATGTGTACCAAAATAAAATCCATTATATAGAATAATGATTGGTGTACAACAAAATTACACACTACACACCTTATCATCATTGGATGTGATGTGTGATCTCAACTCATCCTACTCACTCATCACATCCAATGATGATAAAGTGTGTGGTACCTTATCACCATTGGATGTAATGTGTGGTGTGTATTTGTTATTCAATTTTGTTGTACACCAAATATTAATCTAAAATATATTATCACATTAGTAAAATAAGTTTGATTCTCACATTACTATTTTTAAAGTCATGCACATGGAAAATTTTACTGAAGTGATAGCGCATTTAAATTAAATCCTAAACTTAGTCTTACAACTTTTGTTTGCTTTGCATAGATAATATTGTATTCCCTTGATTTATGGTTCTAGTTCACACTATCATTTTTTGAAATTTTTTGTTGATATTTTCTTAGAGTGTTAAATGATGTTTTGGAAACTTCAAAAATTAAATTTGATTTCAAATTTTTTTTTATTTTTATTGTTATATTAATTATTCAAAAATACTAGATTGTTTTCATTATCTTTCTCTCCTCGAGATTTTTAAAAGAAAATCGTAAAAAGGAAAAGCAAAAAGACTTGATAGTGTTAAAAAACCAAATATAAAAATACAATGTTGTCAAATTTTAAATAAATATTTAGTAATTAAGGTTGTTAAATGGGTCAATTCGATCTATTTAAGCACAGCCTATTTAGATACGTAAATTAAACAAATTTAAATCGGTCAAACTTAAATGGGTTAGGTATTATTAATCAGTAGTTTAATCATGTACGATTGTCACATAGGTTTAAAGGGGTTGGCAAGTTTAAGTTTTTGATAATAAAAAAAATTACAACAAGAAAGGTAGAAATAAATGGAAAAGTTTGAATATTGAGCTTAAATATTATAATTTATAAAGTAGCAATGTTCTTTCTTTGATTATGTAAAGGTGCATTACTTACAATGAATTCACCTAATTTTACTCAATAAATAGGTAAATAGGTCAAGATTTTTTACGATGAATTCACTTAATTTTACTTAATAAATGGATTGGCCCGATGAATTTGCCTTGGTTGTGACCACCCTATTAGGTCACAGCTTCCCATAAGTGAAGGAATCAGCAAAAATCCTCAATGTGATTAATATTGGCCACAATTCTTTAAAACTATTTTCATTAAATACACTCACATTAACAACTAAAATGGAAAAAGAATCACCTTTTATGTTCTAAAATTGCTCTTTATACACCACGCAAGCTTCCAAGTTTGAACTTTTAACCTTTAACTCTTTTTCCAAATTCATCCATATTAACAAAACATCACCTCCATAGCCATAACTATCATGGGTGGAAGTCAAAATATAAACATATTCTTTTGTGTAGTTGCTACAACCACATGAAACCAAGAGTAAGAAAGATTTGTTCACCCATTCAATCAACAAGGATGTGTGGTGGTGGCATAGGCGGCATTGCTAAAGGAGGGGTGGTGATTGACAAGTAGCGTAGATGACAAAGTTTAGGGAAATAGAAGAGTTTAGAGGCAAGGGAGAAAGGAATGTTAGAAGAAAAACAAAGTAGGGTATAAAATAGAATGGAAAATATTATTCCTTTTGATATTTTACCAAAATTATCTATACTCGACACATGTGGAAAATATATGTGACTTGATAATTAATGCATCATTCTTCTTTCTCTTATATTATATTACTAATATTATTTTTCTTTCGATGCTCTTTCTCATCCTTACATCCAAAATGAAAATTTCCTTTCTTCCTCATCCTATTACCATTGAGTTATGATGTTCATCCCCAACCAAAATTATTTCAAACTCATTTGCTTGTCCGTACTTCTTTTGTTGCAACATTGCTCCTTATTATGTTGATGCTTATTGTAGGGTTAAGATGCTCTTATTCTGTTAGTGCCAAACTTAGGATCAAATATTTCTTTGCCAAACGACATTATAGTCACTCAATTTGTAGATGATGGCGAGATCATGAAAATAATGTTGTGACTTTAAATACTGTATATTTGGTTTAACCCTAATTTTTTTCCTTTTGTGAAAAAATATTGATTAATTTGATGATGTGGTCTTGCTTGATTTATTAGATTGCCATATCATGTACGATATAATTTTGGAATCTTGAATTCAGGAAAACTTTCTATCACAATAACACTCAAATAGAATTTCGTTAATTTAGATTTAACTTTTGTTACTTAGATTAATAAGGCCATTAACTTGAAACAAATTGTAGCACTTTAGCATAACTTGAAACTTTCTATCACATTTCAATTCTAATAGTTGCTACTTTTGTCTTTCATTGTTTTTCTACTGAACGTAGCTTTAGAAAATAGTGGGTAAATTTTTCTTTTTTAGAAAAAGTATGTTTGAAGTGGTTAAGCCTGCGATGAGAATTTGATATATGTCATACTAGTCGTAGTTCATTTTTCAAATATACCATGCACAAAAATCAATTACCAGAGTGAGTAATGATAATTAAACTTGCATTACATAATATCATAGTTAATATATTACATCACAATTTGTCCAAATAAAATAAAGGTATAATACATATGTCTCAACTTAATACATCACATCAAGTATTCTAGAATTTAAACATAACATAATATTGAAATATAATAACAGTAATAGAAGTAGGCACGATCTCCATGACAACATCAGATGTTGTGATGGTAGAAAATGGCCTACGAACAAATCAATAGCAATCTCGGGTGCGACTCCCAACCATTTCAAGTTTTAATTTAGTAAAAGTGATCATGACAACAATTTAAATTTTAATTTTGCAAAACATCATTAATTGCAGTGGCTTATTTTTGTATCATATAGTTTAATCTCAGGACAAGTGCAGTTAATAAATTATAAATTCATGTGTCAAATAAAGTATACATGCATAGCTAATTTTTCTTTCTTTTTCTTGGTCTTTAAGGCTTGCAGATGTTAAAGTGTATGCAAAGAATGAAATAAAGACATCATTCCCCTCTTATAGGCCTTTTGGCCGTGCATCAAAAGGAGAGGAGGAGAAAGATTCTTCTTTCATTTGCTCTTCCTAGTTGATCCACTTGGTTGAGGTAACTAGTATTTGGAAGCTAGTTACATTGTTAGTCAACTTTTATGCGTTAAGAATTATTACTTTAGTAATAAGAAATTTCCATTTTTAGTTGAACGTGACAAATTGTCATTTGTGATTAAATCAAGGTGTCTTTATAGTGTTAAATCAAGTTTTTCCCTTGATGATGGTGATGCTTAATTTTGATTTTGACATGCATGGATGAAGCAAGAGTGTTGAATCCCTTGCATAATTGTATCATAATATTTTAATAAGAATTGTCTCTTCAATAAAAATTTTGATGCATGATTATTGCATGTACATGTTTGGGTAGAATTTTAGCATGGATATTGGAATGGATGTGTTTGTTTGTCTTGGTTCCCAAGAAGTAATTTTATAATTAATTTTGTCACTTTTTAGTCATATTTAGTAAAAACTACTTGTATAAAACTATGTCATTAGTAGTAAATCCTCAATTTATTATATTTTATTGTTAATTTGGTATCCAATGCTAATCCAAGTTCAGAATATTTAAATCATTTATATTTGTTTGTTACTTTTAATAATTTGAGCTTAGGTTTTAACCTTTTAGTTGACTTTTCCTATTCTTTGCTTTTAGAGTTGACTCCTTAACTTTAATTGTTGATTAGTTGACTTTGATTTCCATGCTGATTTTTGGTCAACAGTTGACTTTTCTTTTTGTAAGAATAAATTTAACTGCCCTATCCATATTTATGATTACTCAGGTTATCGAGTTTAGGGTATGGTTTGTAGATGCTCTTAAATCAATCTTTGCAGCTAGGATATGAGTTCCCTAAGAGTTGTCATCAACCTTTCTAGAAGCATAGTTGACATTGGGTAGTGGAATGAAATCTTTCAATAAAAAATACCAGATTAAAAATGATGAGATAATATTTAAAAATATTTAATTTTGTAGAATTTCTTTTAAGAATGGGTTTTGGATACTCAAACTTTGTTGAGATTGTATGGTTTAAATTGAAAATATTAACATTTGTTTACAATTATATAACCCATTTGATTAGGTTCAAATTCATGTATATCGAAAATTGTGTAAATATTCATTTATTATTAAAGGAATACTATACAAGGTGTTGTGTACATTGATGCATAAGATTTTTACAAATTTATGTATTTATGTTTATGAACTGGAAAATATTTGAAAAACTTATTAATAGTGAGTTAAAGAATCGCTAGAAATAACTATTATGGAAAAAAAGGGGGCTTAGTTGATTTCATTCAATTTGAAGTACAATCTAAATTATGAGGTTTTCATTTTTCCATTTTCGAAAAACTTTTTCTCAATGCAGGCAAATTAAAAATTAATTGAGATTGAATAAAATGTTTCATAAGACTTAAAGCAATTAAAATAAGTTAAGAAAATGAAGTTTGATATTGTACAAAGAAATAGAACCATCGTTTCCCTTAATCTTTGGTTAAGATGATGCTTCTCTTCGACAGTTACTATGGTGCACCGCACATCATGTTATTTAATGGTCAAGATGTGAGTGCTTATCCATTCATCTATGGTGCACTATAAAAATTTTCATTCTTCCTCTTTTCCCTCCTTAATAGTAACCACTTTTACCACCGAAGAAGCATCACCATGTTAGTCATCATCAAACCACCATCATGGCAATATTGTGACCACACCTTACCTAATCATCGTGCATTGGTCTGACTGGCTCTTTCCACTATCAGACATAGGCTCCATTGCTCCATGGTATCAATGGTCACAATCTTCACCACCTCTACCACATTGTCACTATAATGACATCAATCATGTCACTTGTTTCACCAACCTATGAACTCTCCTTCTGTTAAGAGTATCTACAAACCAATAGAACTCGAGTTAGGTTATTGTATAAGGATAGGGAGGAGGAAGAGCATTGTTGTTGTTGTTGGTAGTGGTGATTTTGGGAAGAGAGAAACAGATGAGTCTACAACATGCAAGTCTAGGTGAGATGTGCCACATTGATTGTACTCGACCATCATATGGTTAAGGTTTTTGCCACTGGTGACATAGATGAAGGCATCCAGATGATCAATAGGGAGCTAGTACTTGACGCAGATGCCAAAGTCCGTGATATGGGAGAGCTTGGCAATAGGATTAGCAAACTTGATATGGCAATCAATGATGTAGATCTTAGTGTCGTTGTCAACATAAGTCATGTGATTGTGAGGATTGGGAAAGAGAAAGCGAGCCTTCTTATAGCTCATTTGCAATGCATTGGTTATAGATTAAACCCTCAAATATTGATCATTAGATAACATGACATGTGGTGCACCATACGTTAAGAGATAAACCACACTATAAACACCTAATTTTGTTCAGTCCATAAAACAAAAACAAAAAACCAAAAATTGACATATTTTCAAAGTTTAGAAAGAGTGCCCATTGTTTCTTTTAGTCCATGATTTTTAAATCTCTTTTTTTTTTTTTAAAAAAAAAGAATTGACTTTTCAGTTTTGAGAAAAAATAAAATTAAAAATTAAAAAAATACTAGTCTCTTTTTATTTTAAACCATAGCCCATTCTTGACTCTTTTTATGTGTGTCCCCTAAATTTCTTTCAGACCATGAGTGTCAGGTTCATTTTAGTTTTGTTTCCATTGTGCAAGAAGGTCTGGTCCATTTCAGCTCATCTCCTTATTTAAAAAAAAAATTAGAAGAAAAAGGGAGTGGCTGGAGTGGTGGACACCGTGATATGTTCTTCTACCCTTTCCCTGCAATAAATAAGGGATGAGCTTCCTTTTTGGCTAGAGATATGGGATGAGTTAGGATCCTGCTAGCTAAGCTGTAAAAATGGGATGATCAATAATTTTGATGGCCTACACAAGGGAATGACTATATATATACCCATCAGCAGCAACAAAAAGGAGGGCAAGATCAATCACCATCATCAGTACTTCACTCCTTATTACTATCTTCATCTTCTTCCTAAGCTAAAAAATTTCCATCACCATCTTTCACCCGAAAACATCTTTGCAATAAACACAGAGAAAAGAAAAATTACGAAGAGAGATAGACACGGGTAAACTATTTGTAAATTGTTGATTCTTTTTTTTTTTTTTCAAGTGTCTTATTTCCCATTTTCAAGACAAGCCACTTTCCCTGTACCCATACCTCTGCAAGTAGGCAAACAAACCAACCACATTTCTTCACCCGAGCAAGCACAAAATCCACAAAACCATAAACAAACACAGACCAAACATAAACCCATCATCAACAGCCTATCTCAACTTGTACAAATCTTAACCCCAAAACCAGAATCAAACTCAAATCTAAACCTTCAAACCCAAAAAAAAAAAAGAAGAAGCAGAAATAGAAAAGAAAATAGGCGAAGACTTCACTGCCACCATCGTTGTCGTCTACCACTCTCTCCTCCCAATAGGTCGTCGAAACCCTACCCGTAGCTGCCTATGCTTTGGGGCCGTCAGCCACCACATCGCCGCATCCTTCATGCTCCCTTTCTCTCTCAGTCGTCATGTCTCCCAGCAAGCAGAGCCTCTGTCGTGCATTGGTCGCACCGGATTACGCTACATGAGGGCCTGCCTCGTTTTCCCTTCACAGCCACTGTGAGCTCCACATTGCGGTACTTCTACTTTTCACCTCTCTCTCTCTCTCCCCCTTTGCCCAACCGCGCTGCCGCGTGCATCACCCACCATCGCCGTATTTCCTTACTCTGCCTTCCCCTTCTATCCAACTCCACCCTCGCATGAAACTGCCGCGATCTCTTCCTTCCATTGTTATTGCTTTAGATCGCCTTTCCTAACTACCGCATTGTCGCTAATGGTAGCTTCGCCAGTAACCTCTGCATTCCACCTTTCTTAATCATCTTTCCGCAATCATGCTCTAACTCGGCACCCAACACTCTTGTTCCTCTTCTCTAACTTAGGGATTTAGGTGTTCTTTCCTTTTATTTAGTTATCTTTTCTTAGGTTTGATAGTGTCAAAGCCATTTCTTGTAACAAAAAAAGAGAAAAACTGGTTGGGTTGTTCTGTTGTTTTCTTTAAAAGTCATATTCTAAAAAAATTGAAAACCTTTTTCCTTCCATTTTTCTTTCAGAAACTTGTTTTGGGCTTATGTTTTGGTTTTTTCTTCAAAATTATTTTTTCCTTTTTTAAAAAAAAAAGGGTTTGTGACATGTTCTTATAATATGTTTTTAAATCATTTGAGTGGAATTAGATAAATAAGTTTAGGGAGGGAGTGAGTTAGCTGATTATTTGATTTTGGTAGAATTTTGTGCTAAAAGGTTTTTTCCTTTATTAAATAAACAATAAAAAAATAATGATACGTGATTTTATCCTTTTGGTCTAGTTGTTCAAGTTTGAGCTTAGTTGTTGATCCTTTTGTTTTGTGGCATTTATTTGACAGTTTATTTGTTTCATCTTGTATTATTTTGCAAAATGCCAAAGAAAAAAGAAAAGTAAAGGAGAAAAAAAAATCAATTAATTGATAGTTTCAACTAAGCCGCGATAGCTCGTTGATTCTATATTTAAGGATATATGAGTTGTGACAGCTTGAAATTCTAAAATTCCTTTTCAAAAATAAAATTAAAAACCCACAGTTACTTTCTATAGAACTACATGACTTTGAGTTCTCTATTGCACCAGGGAATACGTATGAGCAGGCATCCCTGTCAAGCCAAAATAAGTTTTCATAATTTTTTTTAACTGTAAATACTTATCATTTATCAGAGAGATTTTTATTTAATTTGAGCTAGCCCTCAGATTGTTGAATATTTTATTCCAAATTAAGATGTTAACTTAGCCGCGATGGCTTATTAACTTAATATTTTGGATATCTGAGTTATGACAGTTTGATGTTCCAAAAATTTCTTTAAAGAAAGATGTTTGTTTTCTTTTTCTGTAAGTTTTTTTGTGAATAAAAAATGATAAAATAAATATTTCAAAAGGTTATTAATAATTAGCACAATCAATTAAGGTAACCGTAGCAATACTGATGTATCAAGGGTGCAGCAAAAATAAACTTTTGACCTTTCTTATGCATAATCGACTCCCAAACTCGAATCTGATGCCGTTAACCATTTCTTTGTAAAAATAATGGGTATTCCATGTTTTTCCTTATTTAAATTAAACTTGACAGCGACTCCATTTTTAATCACTTTTTATCACCGTCCCCTGGCTATCCTGGTTGCAACACACACCAATCACCATGCTATCTCTGTAAACCATTTATCCCCTTCATTTGCATATTCAGTACTAATAAGGAAATGCAAAATCACTAAAACATTTTTCAAGGCAAAGAAGACTTTAAAGTTTGATTTGTACAAGGAAGAAAAAGTATAAATAAGCCTTAAAGTTATTCTATCATTTGTAATACACTCAACTAAAACTAAATAAATAAACAACATAAAAAATAATATATATAAAATTATTACTCATAATATATCACTCATTTTTGTTCATTAAATTTGTTTATCATCATTTTCATAGCCTTGAATGGGTCTTTGATTTTATGAAAGAAATTATTAACCTTCTTAGTTGCGTCAACCCTCTCATTTTGATGGTGAAAAATAGTGTAAATGTGTAAGATTAATATGCCCATCAATGAATGTTAAGTAAAAATGTCAATTTTTTCATCTTTGAATATGTTAAAATATCTAAGATAATGTACCCTACGTAATTACATAGCCACAACACATATGAATATATAAGGAATATTTTCAATAATAGTAGTAATTTAGTATCGAGAAGACATGCATGAGGGGTGGGGAGTGCTTCCCAACCCCCAATCCTACTATCCCATATCCTACCTGCCTTCGTCCCCACTCCCACTTATAGGTATTTTTTTTCATCCTATTTCCTACCTTTCTACAAGTCCCTACAGGTATCCTTAAGTTTTTGTATGAAATTGAGAAAAATAAAACATAAGAAATAGAAAAGAAGGAAACAAGCACAAATAACAAATAGCGACCATCAGTTCATTAGCATCTTGCTTGTAATGATTATAAAAAGATAATAACATCAATTTGGAAATAAAAAATGATAACAATAACAATCAAACAAAGTTTTCTTAAAAAATAAACCACAATAAGAAGCCATTAGGGACCTTTTCTGAGAAAGGTGCACATATTTGGTTAGCTACAGATGATACTAAAAAAAAAATGATGATCTCTTAAAAAAAAAGTAGCAATTCTAGCATGCATACCCACAACAAAAAAAAAAAATCATCCAATATACATTTTCCTGTTCCTCTATAATCTTTTCCTCCATTCATATGCATCAAGTGATATGGACATAGGTGGCATTTCATTTCATAACAACAACAAAAAAAAAAGCACATTTTTTATCTTTAAACATTGCTCATCCAAGTAAAATTTTTCTTCATCCAAGTGTTTGTGTTTGAGAGTCATTAGCAAACAAAAAAAAAAAGGAAAAAAAAGGAGAAAATAAAAGCAAAAGAAAGAGAAGGAGCGAAAGAAAAAGAGCTAGAAAGGAGGGAGGTGACCCAAAAGAATATAGAAAATAACCACATCCTATAAATTTGGATGTCATTTTTTGCCTTGATACTCAACCTTGAAGAATTCAACAATGCAAAGATGAATTTCAGGCAAAGAACTAGCAAAGTTAGTGAATTCAAGTGTGTCCAAAAAGGGCTTTGAACCAAAAACAAAAAGCAAAGTAAAAAGAAAAAGCCTGATGGATTGGTAATCTAGAAAAATATCTAGGAAAAAGTTAAAGCATAAGAAAAAGAAAACAAAAAAGAATTTGCTATATTGAAATCCCAAAAGGGCAATCTAGGTAAAAGTTAGAAGAAAAAAAAAATCTATCAAATTGAAAATCTAAAATGGCAACCAGTAAAAATGCATCAACACGGAAGTTAGGCAAAAAGTCTTACAAACAAAGACTTTTAAAGAATGCCCAAACTGAGCAATTTAATTTGGTGAGAAATGATCAATGAAGAAACACTTAGTAGAAGATGAAAAGTTAATTTTCAAAGATAGACTTGGTTGTCACATAGCAAAGGATTTTGGTCTTGGTCATGACTTTAAGCCCAATGAAACTAAATAATCAATTAAATGAATTAGTTCGATTAATTTTGCATTCTTTCCAATCCTTCACATCTCATCCTTACCTCCCTCGTCCCTTCAATTCCATATTGTACACCTGCTTCTTTCACGCATTCTTTAGTCATCAAAGGCTGTGTTTTGTGTTTTCCATTTTCTTCACAACTAAAATTTTTTATTTTGAGACAAAAAAACTCATCATTAAATTGTTAAAGTTTTTTTGGTAAACAAGTTAGAAATGGATTTTGAGATCAAAAGGCTTTCGTTGCTAAAAATGAGGTTATTAATTTTTTTAGCGATATTTTTTTTATCCATCTCTAATTATCCATTCTAAAAAAGAATATATCCATCTCTAACTCATCATGAAACACATCTATCTCTAAAGTACCCAAAAGAATATTATCATTTAGCAATGGAACATTTTCATCTCTAATTTCTAAATTTCTTTTATTTTCTTATTTTGTATTTTATAAATGATCTTGTGTTGATTTGAACATGTAAAAAATCATGCAATTTCAAAAAAATAATTTCATAACGCTAATATAAATTTAGTATCAAAGAACATATTTCATTAATAAAAAATACTAATAAATGTCAAATGAAAAAGTATTTTAAGCCTCCTTGCTTTGTCAAAATAAGAAAAAGTAGCCTAGTAATAAATATCACAAGAACAACTCCTTTCTTTGATGAATTAGATTAATTAGTATCAAATTTTTGTTTGAATCTTGTTAAAGAGGAAGAGGAGGAGATGGATTTGTAAACGTGGAGGTGATTGAAGGTGTTAGGGGAGTGGTATTGGAATCGCAATAGAGGAAATTAATGAGGGAATAAAACTCATTTTATATATTTTTCTAATTTTAAAATGAAAAATTAAGTCTATTAATTAGAAAGGGAAGTAAGTGTAATGTCATTCAAAAAATTAAGAGAGATACGTGTAATTTTAAAAACAAGAAAGGGGTAGGTGTAATATTAACTGATTTCCAAAAAAGTTCTCGTAACTTATCCTTTCTTTATTAAGTTTGCTTTTCTCTTTTTTGGTGGAATCGTTTTTTGCCTTCATTATTATTATTATTATAATCATTAACACAAACACACGTAAGGATCAAATTACATTAGTGTAACCTTTAGCAAATATTACGCCGTTGAATAACTTTTTTATTGGTGTAATTTTTTGCAAACCTATCATTAGATTAGAAGCTCATATTGTACAAATCATGTTTATAAAATTTCAAATTAATTTAAACTCGTTTAGAATAGTTTTTATATACGTCAAAATCAACATAGCGTAATATATATGCTTAAAATGAATAAAAATAAGAGCTATATGATTGTATTGTTATTGATGTTCAATTTTTGTGAAATTTAGCACAAATGATCTTTATGGTAAATAATTATAATTCAATAGTTAGATTGATAAAAAAAATTATTTCATAGAAGTTATAAGTGACATATATATACATATATAGTTCGGCTAGGATCAAGTTACACCCGTGTAATTTTAAGCAACTGTTACACTATTAAATAACTTTTTATTGGATTAATTTTTAACAAAACTCATCATTGGATTAGAAGATCTCATCACATAGATCATGTGTATAAAATTTTAATTTAATATAAAATCGTTCGGCATAATTTTTATGTATATCAAATTAAAATCAATGTAATATATATGTTTAAAATAAATAAGAATAAGAGTTTCATGATTACATTTTTATTGATGTTCAAATTTTAAGAAATTTGGCACAAATGAACTTTATAACAGGTAATTGTAATTGAACGGTTGGATCGATAAAAAATTATTTTATAAAAAGTTATTAATGGTGTAATTTTACTAAGAGTTACACTAGTGAAAGTTTGGATGCTTTATTGCAACAGTGAAATGAACTAATTTAGGTCGTATAACCATATATTTTGTCAAGATTAAAAGTAATTAATACTTATATGGTTATTTGAAAAAGTTAAATGATCTTATGTTTAGTCTTAACTATTAATGTCAATATTTACTTCTCATATCCTTACCATTAATCACTCCTTTTACTTGATCATCTCTTATTATAATAACTAGTTGTTTGACCCGTGCGATGCACTGGGAGATAATAAAAAATAGCTTGTTGATTATCATCGAAAATAAATAATAATTTATTTAAATATATTTTATAGAAAATTAAGTATATAAATTTATATTAAAAGTAGGTTAATAGTTAAATAATTAAATAAGAGGATAAAATATAAATATGATATTCTATTTTATATCTTATTTTGAATATCATGTTTATAAGGTTGAAAAAATCTCGATAAATGACCTATAACTAACAATAAAGAGTCTATGTTATGAAAATTTTGTAGATTTTGAAAGATGAAATTGTTGAATAAAGAAAGAGAATAAATGGATATTAATAAATCATGAGTCATTTATAGAGATGACAAAGAGTATCCATAAGAAATGGGACATGTCTCACGCCTCTCGTCTCCGTTTAGAATTTTCCCTTTCATCCATATCCCCATCCTTTTATGGGTCCTCATTTCCCATCTCCTGTGGAGATTTTGAATTCCTATCATATTCAATGGTTTATTAATAAATTTCAAAAAGAAAAAACTTTAAAAATATTTTACAATTTAAAACATAAAGATCTATAATAACAAATACTATTAATACAATATAATCCAAATTAAAATTAAAAATGCATACTTAATGCAAATACTTAATTTATATGATTTCAGTTACACATGCTTTTCTTGTACATTCTTTTAATAAATTAAAATATCAATTTTAAAATATATGTTATAATTAATGTGTAATGATTAGTGAAAAATCATATATAATTCTAATTTATATAATCTAAATTATTAAAGTAGTATATCAATTATAATATTATTTTTAATAAAAAAGGTAATATAATTATTTAAGTTTTTAAAAATTAATAAATATTTATTATCATTATCAAAGAAGTGTAAATTGTGGAATTAATTTTTTTAAAAATATTTTAGTGTTGAAAAATTGAAGGTGTTTTTTCAAAAAAATTAGTATGAAAAAATTATGGAATTGATAGATTAGATTGTTCAAGTTGTAAAAAATTAAATAGGATATAATGATATAGCAAGGTAGATAGATAATTTTTTTATTATGATTTTAAAAAATTCTAACTTTGAAATTAGAAAATTTTCCCCTAATCCCGTCCTTATTTAGAATTTTGCCTTCATTCTTATCCCCATCCCTGTCACGAGTCTCATTCCTTATTCCACATGGGAGATTTGAATCCCTATCAACATTTATGGGTTTATTAAAAATAAACTAAAAAGGAAAATTTTTAAAAATACATAATTATCAAATGAGTGTAAATTGTGGAATTAATTTTTTTAAATATTTTAATGCTGAAAAATTGAAGGTATTGATTTTTTTAAATATTTTAGTGTTGAAAAATTGAAGGTATTTGTTTTAAAAAAAAATCAGTATGAAAAAAGGATGGAATTGATATATTAGAATGTTCAAGTTGAAAAAACTTAAGCAAGATATAGTGATATAGATAAATAGATACTTTTTTTATTATGATTTTCAAAAGTTCTAGATTTGAAGTTAGGAATTTTATCCTAATCCCATTCTCATTTAGAATTTTGCCTCCATTTTTATCCATATCCCCATCACAAGTCCCCATTCCTCATTCCACGTGGAAGACTTTTTATGTAATGAGTATTAAATATTAGTATTATATCAATTATTATCATATTTAATTAAGAATAAATTAATATATTAGTATTATAATGAGTCCTAAATATTTGATTAAGAATAAATTTGGTAGAAATTGAATTTTGACTTATTATCATATCAAAATTAATCAATTAGCAATTCGTTAATAATCAGACCCGCCCTTTTTTTAATTAGAAAAAATATATGCTGATTTTAAAGCTTATTTATTTTGGAAATACTTCTTTTATAATTTTTTATATCACCCTCATAATGTGAGGCTATTAATAATTCTTAATTTAATTGAATAATTGTATATCATAATTATATTTACACGGGTTCTTTCTTAATGTAAATTAAGCTTGAAAAAAATCTTTAGACATAAAAGTTAAGAAAAGTGTGGCCTAAATTACTGTATGAATGACACGTGAAGTCTAAATCACTATATGAATGACACGTGTAATAATTTTCATGAAATAACTCGATCTGAAATATTAATATAGTAGATAATGTGAGGCTATTAATGGTTCTTAATTTAATTATAGATCATAATTATATTTACATGAGTTCTCTCTTAGTGTAAATTATAATCTTTCATAATTGTAATATTTGATTATTTAATAACTGTAATATTTTATTTTATTTCATATAAAAATAATTAATAAGTAGATTATAAATTAAGCTTAAAAAAATCTTTAGACATAAAGATTAAGAAATGTGGGGTCTAAATCACTATATAAAAACATGTGAAGCCTAAATTACTATATGAATGACACGTGTAATAGTTTTCATAAAATGACTCTGAAATATTAATATAGTAGATAAGAAAAACAATAATATAGAAATGAAACAATGATTATTATATATAAAAAAGAATGAAACAATGATAATAATCTTCTTAGAAATAAGAGAAATAATTCATTTTGTTAATTCTTTGCAAATTTTGATCGGTAACGTCACTTTTATTAAACGATGATTCAATCATTTAAGATAGAAATTGAAATATGATGATGTTAATTGGAATTTGTTCGATTTGAAAGAATTACTTATCGGGAGTTCTATATATGAATATTTTTTATTTTTTGCTATATATAATATTTTGAATGAACGGATATTCATCATGAAGTGCAGCGTACGTGTAGGCAAGGTTTTAAGATGAATGAATAAAATGATATCATAAAAAAATGAAATTGGAATTTGCTAATAAGGTTGCCTTTCGGCGAAATTTGAAAAGCCAACATTTAGAACTTGAGATAAGCATTAAGCAAGCCTTGCAAGTATAAATGCTAGAATATTCCTTGTTGCACAAATAAAAACGAATATTCCTTAGATGCGTTGATGCTGCAATTATATAAGCAGTTCTGAATTATACATATATTTATATCACTACATCAAGCGAAAAATATAAATTTACTATTAATTTGACAGAACGAAAACCTCACTAGTGTAAGGAACTTAGATGATTATTGTAGAGGAAGTGCAGAATCTCTGTCGATTACTTGATTTGAAAGTGGATGAAGAGATAGGTAAGTCTTCCAAACTCAATGACGAGTGATTAGCCACAGCCCACAAGAGATAACCAAATATAAATTACACACAATATGCATCAATAGGCATTTAATATCATATATCGTATCCTATAATTATATAATTAGGAATTTATTCTCAGAAAAGTTTTTCATATGGTGAATTCTCCTTCAATAAAAATTTCGTACATAGTTATTTGACTTTAGTTCTTCAGATTTGTATTGGGGGAACAAGTTAGTTCCTTAGATTTTGAAAATCTTAAATTGGTCCATTACATTTAAAAAAGGGGACAAATTGATTCTCCATACAATTTCGTACAGTATACGGAGATACCAATTTGTTCCCTTTTTAATTATACAGAACTGTATGGAGGGACCAATTTGTCCACTTAAGGGACCAATTTGAAATTTTCAAAATCTGAAGGACCAATTTGGGGTTTTAGTCTAGTTATTTTTTTAAATTCTAAATATCAAATCAATTTATTATATATTGTGTGAAATCCTTTAGTATGGCATCAAAATTAATAAATCAAATCAAACCATAGGAGGACAATCCTTAGGGACTATGCGGACTCCTACGTTGTTTGGTTGTGTAGTGCCTTAGATATGCATTGGAGCTTTTCACATTGGACTTGCATGCATGGCTGTGTTGTTTTGCTGGGGAGGTGATGAGAGCTTCCTTGTAGCCTTTTGGTGGTTTTGGTGTTAGAGAAATAATAAATTACTTGATTCAGAACATTGAAGTACTCAAACTGTGATGGGGTTTATTTATCAAACTATGCGAGATTTCCAACTCTCTTGCAACCAGAATTGACATAGAATGTAGATTGTTTTAGCTTGGACATGACGTAGTATTGGTCGAGTGAAGGTGAATGAATATGGATGGGAGTGTTGTAATATCCTTATTTCCGTTTTATCTTGTTTGTGTGCTAATTGTCGCTAATTATAGTGAATTGAGCCTTTCATTAATTAATTAAATAATCATTAATTACTCATAATTTTAGCCCTTCCTTCCCATACTTCAAGATTGGTAGGGGTTGTTTTATAAAAATATCTCATTTTATATGTTGTTGAACCTAGCTTTTTGTTTGAAATATTTGGTGCACATGCTTGTTTTAAACCTGAAAATGACATCTTAATGGAGGGCCTTTCATGTTCTCTAATATGGGTTGTGATATGAAGGTCTAAAGCTCACTTTTTTTTTTGGATTTATGGTGTTAATGGGTGTTTAGGAGTTATTTTGCTTGTTAATGTAGATGATAATGTTCAAATGAGGTTTAAGATTCATGAACACAAGTTATGGGTTGCTGAAAAATTTTATCTTGAGCCTCATTCCCATGTTTTTGGTTTGGCCAGAAAGGGAAGGTGTTTGTGTTGTTGTTTAGTTGATTTTGTAAGTAAAAAGGTTATGAAAATGATGAGATTTTAAGGTTTGATTCATGTTCCTTTAGTTTGTTAGTAAAAAACTTTGTAAACCATGTACTTTTATGTCAAAGGGTGGCATTTTGACTCCAAATTAGGAAAATGTTGAGTTGTGATGTGTTCTAATGTTGTGGGTGTTTTGAAAGTATGTAAATGTTGGGTTTAATGCATGAAAAGTTATTTAGGGGTGTTTGAAAGAAAAAAAATCTGGTTTGGTATTTTAAAAGGGAGAAAAGTGTAAGGATGATTTGAGTTTAATATTTTTAGAGTGAGCATTGTAATGTTGAGTTGTTGAAATTGTTTTGTTTGTGTCTAAGATTTATGGTTCAATAATGGAATGAGGGGGTTTTGGGTTGAATGAGTTTATGTTGTGTGATGTAAATGCATAATGCTTCCTTGGGAATCAAAGGAATGAGATTTTAGAACCAAATCTCTTCAATAAATAGTGTTGGAAATTTACAGTACATGTGTTTGAGATTTAAAATGAGGGTTTGACTTTAAAACTAGAGTTTTGGGGTTCTTAAATAGTACTTTAATTTGCCTTTAATGAGTACAAAAAGGGACCTTATGATCCAAGAGATACATGATTTTAGAGACTAAAAAGTTTTACATCATTTGTTGGAATTTAATAGCTATGTACAGGAAATTTTATAAACATGTATTCTTTTATTTTAAAATTGATGGTTTAGGCTTGGAATGTTGGAAAATGGGATGGTATATGTGCCTTAATTTTTAAATGTGCAAAAATGATATTTTAGAACTAAGAAAAATGCTCGAATGAACCATTTATGCTTTTGATAAAAAGAATTATGATTTATGCTTCTTTTACTGAGCTTGCGATTTTGCTCCAATGGGGTTTGGAGTGTTTTGTATTCTTGATGGAAAAATATTCAAGGCTTGGGTATATGTGGGGTTGTAGAAGTCTTTGTGAAACAAAAATGATTTTTGTTGCCTATTGGTCTTTATTGAGGATTTTTGGCTTTATGTATAGTGTATGAGTGTGGGTTCATTTTGAGTATTTTAGATATTGAGTGTTTAAATGGGTTCTAATGAACTAGTAAATGGTGTTTGAAGCTTTTCCAATAGTTGAGAAATTTCACAGCTTTTGTTCCCTTTCATTTAAGTGGCAGTTTCAACTAATTTTAGGGGTATTTGAGTTGTGTTTTGTGCTCTATTCGTGAAAAGTGCTAGGAATAAAACTTATGAATGCTATTTTTGTGCATGTGATAGTGCTCAAAAGAAATTTCTAGTCATGTTTTTATGAAACGAGTTGTGGTTTTAATAGTTTGGGGGTTGTGAGTTAGGTTGTTGAACAATTTGTTTTGCACCTAATTACTAGTATGTGAAAGTATAAGTTTGCAGTGGCAAATGGAGTTTTCGAGTGGGTTCTAAGTGATAATGGAGGATTGATTAGTTCTTGAAATTAATGTGAGGGCTAAACTCAATGTTAGCTTGATATTGTAAACTTGAGATGTTCAATTGATGGTAATGTTGGAGTTGTTGTTGACCATATGACCAGATAATTGTGGCTATGAAATACGCTAGTTGGGTCCGGCCCTTTTCTCCGACAATTGGTTTAGGCACCATTTATATTATGCATTGATTTACATTAAAATTTAAATATCATATTGTCAGGAGTACTTTGGATGTTAGGTGCATGGGGAGTGTCCCACGGACTACATGACATGCCTAACTCATTCTAATGTGAAGTGAGGATCAAAACGTTAGCATGAGTTATGATTTGGAATACAAACTAAAGTATGTTAGATGGACATTCTAAGTTCTATCATTGAAATGCATGAAAGTTGTGTTTATGTCATCTAATAGTTTATGAGATATTCTTTTATGATTCACGCTGGTAATATGAGAAAGTTAAGTTAAAAAGTTTAAGTGAAGCTTTCCCCCTCTATCCTCATTTAAATCTAGGACGGCTAGTTAGGTTGAGTTCATCCTAGGCGATAAGTGAAGCGGAGTATAGGTGACAGTTAAATCGCACGGGCAGTGATCCGGTTGATTGAGGTGACATGAGAGAGGGTGGCATGTTAAAGAACTAAAGTTTAAGTAAATAAAAGAGCTAAAGAATGTGTCATGTCTTATTTCCCCTCACTTCATGCATGTCTTATGTTGTATGCTTTAACATGATAATAATGTTATGCTTTCCAGTTCATTATTTGTTAATCAAGAGATATTCACAAACTTAAAATAAATATCACTTTGGAATTCTACTTTGTGAACAGATTAAATAAATTAAAACATGCTCACTTAAAATATGCTCACCTACTGAGTTTTCTTTTGGATTCTCACCCTTTTTTATTTTTGTGTTGACTACAAACGAGTCAGTGGGCTAGGATGTTGAAGCCCTATGACGTCCTTTAAGCTTTAAGTTAGCATATGTCTGATGATTTCCTCATTGCCTCATTGTTTATATTTTAATATTTTATTTGATTATTCTTTGGCATGTAGACTAATACTTATTTGAGTTATGCCACTGATGTTTTGATTATTTTTTTTATCTTGAAATATTGTATTTGAGACCAAGCCTTAACACTGGCTCTTATTTAAGATTTGATTATGTTACTCAATAGGATCTGTTCATGTTATGACTGCTGTTGTTTGTACAAGGTGTGGTCATTCTCCATGGACCCATTCTCTTTATGGTATTCTAGTATTTAATATATTGTATTTTGATGACTTGTGAGATAATTGATTGTCATGTATAGGGATTGTTATTATATGCGCGTGCTGTTGAATAAGGATTTATTTTCACTGGTTGTGCTATGTTCCATGTAATTGGGTTAGCACACGAGGCTTTTGATGTTCTACATTTTCAAAAAAAAATAATTGATGCTATTTTCCTCTACAAGTATTTTAAAAGAAAACCTAATAAGAGATCAAAACTTAATTACTTAGTAATTGGCTTATTATATCTTAAGGATAAGAACCTGATTGTTAGGGTATTACAAGTGTGATGCACACTTTGTAGAAGTTTGGTGTTGGTGGTATTCTCAGGGACCATGAAGGTGGTTGGCTTGGGGCTTTTTAGGGTTGGTGGCCAAGCATGACATCACTATGATTAAGTTGCTTGCTATCCATGACAGTTTGTGCTTGGCATCGATGAAAGGGTATCGCAAGGTATTTTGTGAATGTGACAATATGGAGGCTGTGCACTTGGTGAATTCTACTATTACTCCTCGAGCTCACGGTTTGTGTGCTTTCCTGGTGGAGATTCGTGGTTTATTGGAGCAACAATAGGAGGTGTGTCTGAGCTAGGTACCATGAACAACCAATTTGTGTGCTGACTTCTTTGCTAAAGTAAAGGTATCAAGATAAGGGGTTCAAAGTGTAGGAGATTCCTCTCTTAGATATGCAACATATGATGCGTAGAGATCTTGTGTAATTGTTATTTGTATTTTATTCTTTGTCTAGCTACCATAAAAAAAACTCAAAATAACAAATAATTATAATTATAAAAATCATCAAACGATACATCATTATTTTTCTGTGATTGATTGGACATGTATTATTTTCGTTTGTATATATTTGTTTGTACAATGCATTCAATTAGTATCCATATTTTCTTTCAATTTATTGTTGCAATTATGAGTTTCAAATTCATTATGGTACGATGATTTTTTTTTTGTCTTGTTTTTCCTATTAGTTGTGTTCATGCATTCTATAACAAAGTTTTGATTTTGTAATTTTGTATGACATTTTCATCTAAATCATCTATTGGATTTTAAAGCACTATTAGTTGTTCCATCTGTTGCTAAACTCAAATCTAGGTGAGAATGATTCATCCCTTCCATATTTTAAATTATTTTATTTTATTATATTATCTCATTTTATTCTTATTTGGTGATAAGATTATCACCAATATCCGATTAATATGAGTTTCTCATTTATGGATTTATTTTGTTCTAATATATATTACCTTTTTTTTTATCTTATTCACTTTAATCTTTCTTACTTGCAGGTGAATGCTACCTTACATTGTCTCATTAGTGCTGATAACGTGTAATTCAAAATTAGATGAGTGAAGAATTGAACTTTTGTTTGGGATTCTTATGTCGGTGGTTGCAATAAATAATATATGTTGTTTTATTGTAAATAGTTTTCCTCATTAGGAAATTCTCTTTGAACAATGTATGTATACCCTTTTAGGCTTAGGTGTTTGTCTTGTTTCTAACATAAATAATTCATATTGCACATTGTAATGGTATTTCTATATGATAAATCCGATGAAAGACTTGTAATTATTTTTTCAATAATGTTATGAATTTCATTTATATTATCTTGAAATTTATCAATTGCTCATTCATCATCCTTTCAAAGAAGGATGATTACTAAAATTCATTCAAAATCAAAATGATTCCCAGTAATCATTTAAACAAAATTTGAAGAAAAATACAAAGGATAAATCTCCTCCTCCTTTGAGTAACTTCAAGCAAATCATATGATAGAAATTAATATAATTTAGAATATATGATTTTTTAGAATATATATAGATATTAATAAAATTAATATATGATTATCTTTTACTTTAATTCATAAATATTTCTCTCTCTGAATAATTACTATACAAACCATTAGATGCTATTTTAAATGTTTTCTCTATAAAATTTCTATACTATCATCTAAATTTTATTCAAGTCAACAATACATGTGTATTCATATTATAATTATATATATATAAATTTATTGACTTTTTTTTTGGTAGAATAATTTCTACATATATGCTCAGTTATATCCTATTTTGTTTCTTTTAGAAGAATATTAGAAATATAAATTTTGATTTTAATATATATGTATATATATAATTTTATTTGAAAAATAATATCTTATTAAAAATTAATATATAATTCAGTAGTTATTTAGAATATATAAATATAAATTAAATTCGAAATATATGATTTGAAAAACAACTATATGATTTTTTTTATTTTAATTATTAAATGCTTATCTCAATTGATTTCCAATAATGATTATCATATTAACTATAAAATAACGTTTTAAATGTTTATTTTATAATTTCTATGCCATCATCAAAAGTTCTTTTTGTCGAGGATAATCCAAATTTTACTCAATAATTAGAAACTTTTTCCAAAAAAAGTTTAAGAACATAACGAATGATTCTTCAATCCATGCATTACATCCGTGCATTATAACATTTTATCAAATCATTTTGGTCATATTATATAGTTTTTCAAAATATGTCATTACACTAATTTACTGCAAATATGATTGTCTAATTTTAACGTCAAATCAAATATAATTTATTCATTATTTTATTCTATCATATTGTAAATACATATTATCAATTAGACTTAAATTTGACATAATTTTGTCAGTCATTGCAATTATTATTATATTTAATTTGTATATATCATTAACTTTAAATTAAATCATCATTGAAGATTTATCTCTTTATAAAATTATGATTTGAATTTTGCACTACTAACTATTAGTCACTATTTTGTTCATCTCATATTTACTTAATAATATAGATAATCGTTATATAAAATCAATCATATTTAATTTAACAAAATAATTAAATAAATTATTTAAATTAATTTAAAATCATATTTTTATATTCTAATTGTGTAAATTTTATTTAATTTGATGCACTTAACTTTAGTAAGAACACTTTCTTATTGATTTTAATATGACATTAATTCAAAATTCTAATTTATTCTAGATCAAGTATTTTTTCTTATAAATTCTAATATGACAATAATTTTGAATTCTAATTGTTTCTACTTACAATTAATAATTTATTGGTTACGTTACCTCAAATATCAAATTTTAATCTTTAAATTTAATGTTGGTGTTTTGAACTCTTTTACGAAATCCTTATCATCTTCCTAAAATAAAATTAATATCTTATTTAATATAAAAAAATAATTAAATACGCATGTTCAATTTAATTTGATATCTTACTTCTAAATTCTAAGTGGGTTATTTATGCTTGATTAATGCATTTAATTTTAGCAACTATTCTTTCTTATTTATTGAAATATGACAATTAATCAAAATTTTAATTAATTCTGTATCAAATATTAATCTTTAAAAAAATTTTATAGTTTAAAATAAATTTTAATATTTAAGTTAAATATTAATATTTTGAATCTATTTACATAATTAATGTATTTTTCCTAGAATCGTGGTGCATTTGTTTCTGCCTTTAAAAGGCTGATTTTCAAATTTGAATTTTATATATGATTAAAAAAATTGAAAAACATATTTTTTCAGAAACTGCTTTTTTAAGGTTCTAAAAAAAATGAAAAAAGTTTTTTTTAGATTCTAATTATTTTTAATAGTTATTCAAATAATTAAAAAGTTATTTTTTTAGGTGGAAAAAGTTATTTTGTCCCAAAAATTCATTCAAACTCACTCTTAATATCATTAAATTAAATTAATGTTCTATTTAAATTGTGAAAATGATAAAATAGATATGTTTGGTTAGATTTAACTTCATATTTTTGAATTCTAAATGTGATATTTATGTTAGATTTGATGTTCTCAAATTCAATTTAGCAAATATTTTTTCAAGTCGATTCTGACATGACAATATTAATTTAAAATTCTAATTGATTTTACTTCAAATATTTTTATTTCAAAAAAATATTTGATTTCCAAAAATCAAAACAAATCTTCAATCGATTTTTATCTCATTTTAAAAATTATATTCTTTAAATTAAAAATATATTTCTATAATTGAAAAATCTACCTGTAAGCACAGGTTCCATACTAATATATGTATGTATGTGTGTGTATATATAGAAGGGATATATTTACTCTAAAAGTAAATATCTTACACTTACTCTATTGTCTATCTCCTTATTAATAACCTATTTCATCAATCAAACCGTTGAATTATGTGATATTATTTTGATAATCAAGCATACTAGATTTTAGAAAAGTTTTAGGAATAAATCTTGATATATTTACTTTGTTGAATAACTTTTACAGACATCGAATTTCATCAATCCAATTATTAAATTCATCGGCAGAGCTTCGTTTTTTTCAACAAAATATATATGTATATATTTTAAATTTATATACATTTGAAACAAAATTCTATCTATAAAATTAAATTTATTTATATAAGTTTATTTATGGTTTAATTATACTGCAGACCCCTATAATTTCACTCGATTTTCAATTTGGTCTTTATAATTTAAAAGTTTGTAATTAGATCCCTATTTTTTAAAAAAAATTAATTGAATTCTTGCCGTTAACCACCGTTACAAAAATATTTCCAGCAATGCTATTATACATCTAATAAAGTCAGGTGTACTATAAAACTCATTGATATAAATCATTCAGTGTATGTAGAATAGAAATCTATGAATAAAAATAATATATCTATCATACCCTCTTTTAATGTAGTCTATACAAAATAAGTAGGATGAAACAAAAGCCAAGCACCTAAACCCAAAAAATAGGGTGGTGGTGGATGTGTGATTGTTGGGTGCGCTTGTTGAACCTCTTGTGGCACAATTCATCAAATAATCTAATGCAAAATGCAAAAGGCACAAATAGAATCTCCCTTGTTCAATTTTACTCCTCTGAGTTTGAAGAAGCAAAACCCAAATCTCAGTTGGAATGGGGTTGCCGAATCCTCCAATTTTCTCATGTCCAAGTGAAGGAGCAAATCAGCTGATCTGAAAACTGATTCTGCAATGGCTTGTGCCAACCTTGTTTTACCAACAGAGCAATTTCCCTGCAAAAAAAACCAAGTAGAACATAGCTTTGCTGGTTTGGAATCAACCAAGGCCTCTGCTATTGAAGGAAGTATTTCAGATTCCCATGGCACATTCTCCTGCAATAGTTTACCAACATGAGCTCTTCGCAGTAATGTTGTATTAGTTATATTTTCCATTGTTTTTCCTTAATCACCGAATGCTGAATTTCCAAGAGCAAGAGCAATCTATACTTCTTTGCCTTCCATGCCCTTTACAGAATCCAAGGTGGTGGTGGTGGTGGTTGTTGTAGCATCTGTTGGTTGCTTTTTCTGAGTCAACTCGCTGAAATTGAACTCAATGGTGCATGATTGTTGGCGCCTGAATCGGGGCACAAGGTTGGAGCTATGAGCAGGCTCAACAGCAAAATCGGCAAAAGATATGGAACTTGAATCTGGGAAGACATTGCTTTGGTTTGGCTACCAGGGGTATAAAGAATTATAAAGGTAGATCTTTGCATTTGATTATGTTCTTGGTTTAGGGGTGCTTGCTTTGGGTTTGATTATGAATGTTAGGATGATTTCTAATTGATTCTGCATAATGGGTATCGTTATTTTGTTGTGTGCTTTTTAATTGTTTGATGGTTTGGATAGATTGTCTATGGTGGTTTAGTTGGTGAGTGGTGGATGGTGAGGAGGGAAGATGGATGAGATAGAAGGAGATGGAATAAATAAAAATAAAATATGTTAGGAATATTATATTTTTTTTGTAACTATTGTTATTCCTAGATATTTGATTGAAAAATTTTATATAATATAGGAACCTAATAATAAACTTTTAAATTATAGAAATCTAATTAAAAATTAAGTGAAATTATATGAACCTGCAATATAATTAAACCTTTATTTAATAAGTAGATTAGGTTTAAATGTGTTAGTTTATGCAAATAATATTATTCTATTGATAAGTGAATTTTTTTCAACTTAATAGCCTATTAACTTAATTTTTTAATTAATGAAATAACAAAAAAAAAATATTATATCGCAATTGAGCATAACTTTATAGCATAAATTCTTTGTTACACTAAATAAGAAATTGTAAGAGTCGAAAGATATTCTAAGTTCTGCTTTGATTTCTCAGGGTGCTTCCAATTTTTTTTTTATCTAAATATTCATGGATTTATTTTTTTACAATAATTTGAACTTGATTCATTTGGATAGGTCTTGTTTTTGTTGGAATATCTTTTTCATTAGAACCTTCTTTATATGGTAACAAAACTATGTGCTTCTAACTATCCCAAAAGGCATTAGGAAGTTCTGCACATATATTTCTTTCTTTCGACCCTTTTGGTGGAGTTCTTTTATTTTATTTTGAATTTTTTCATTATGTATACTAGTGAATTGATAGGCACTTGTGTGCCTCTCAATCCATATTTTTTTTATTTTTGTAGTTACTTTCAATTTTTTTTAATTTTTTTTATTTGTTTTTGTAACTTTCTTTAACTCCCTATGCATCAAGGGTATTTTAGGAAATAGGAATTTTGGACACCAAATGGACTATTCCCTTTATATAAAGTATAAATGTTCTTCAATTATTTTATATTTTACCTCTTTGTTTAATATACTAATTTGCTTCTACTTTCTTTTTATTGAATTTATTGAATAAGTTAATTTTTCTTGTATTATGTTAAGGGTTTTTCTTTTTGGTGGCTCAAGAAATTCAAACCTTACTTCCCTGCCACGGGCTTTTGGAATTAGTCCATTTTGTGTGACTAACAAAGGGTATAGTAAGAGTATAAGTGGACTTTTATTTTTAATTAGTATAAAAGAAGTTGTATAGCATACTTTATGTTTACAAATTTTTGCTTTTGACAATTTACATTTTATATTTAATCTATTGTTATCTACTCTGGTCATTGGTTAGTATCAAACCTTTTTGGATGTTTAGGGTTTAGGGTTTCATATTCTTGAATCTATCAAAGCTATTATTTCATATTCTTGATCTTGAATTATTAAATTTACTCTACAGTGCCACTTATGAATCAACTTTCTTGTTATCATATTGATATAA
This sequence comes from Dalbergia cultrata, assembly GCA_031216105.1. NCBI lineage: Eukaryota > Viridiplantae > Streptophyta > Magnoliopsida > Fabales > Fabaceae > Dalbergia > Dalbergia cultrata. The sequence goes on from CM062352.1 coordinate 40,545,115, forward strand.
CTTTCTAAAGGTTCTTCTATGTGCTCTATTAGATCTATGTTTCCAGAATAAGAAGGCATCCCTTCTGAAATCTTATTTTGAGAATTTGATATTAGTTCTCCTTTATTTTTAATTCTAAATATTTTAGTTCTAAATCAAATTATTTTTGTTTTAACTGATTTCTTTCTTGCTTTAGTACCTTAATTTCATTTTGTAAATCTTTATTAGTTATTTGGTCGGAAAGAGTTTTGAATTGCTCTATTATTTCTTTTAATCCTATTATTGGAACATTTTCTTACTCTTTTCTTCTTCGTCCAATAAGGCTTTTAATTGTTGAAGAAATTCTGTTTCTAATTTTTCCATTTTGTCGATAATGTTTACTCAAGTGTTTATGTTTGGTGTCTTGTTAATACATTTATTGATTTCGCACACTTTGAGCAAGTAGAGAATTCTGGTCCTAGACAAACATCAGGTTTTGATTCTTGAACTGATTCATTTTTTGAAGAACAATTCTCAAATATTTCTGAACTAACTTCATATTCTTCTTCTAACGATTCATATTGATCATTTGTTATTATATTAATGAGACCGTCTTTTAATTCATCTGGGATGTTTGGATTATTGACTTTTTCTTTGACTTCAAAATTTTTTGCGTAATGACCAATTGTTCCACATTTGTATCATTTTCCTTGAAATCTTTTCTTAGTTTGTTTACTTTTTTTCTTCACAGATTCTAACGAAGTATTTGGTTCAATTTTGGTTTATTTTGATATTTTTCTAAATTTTTATCAATACTTTTATTTTTATTTCTTATACGCTTACTAGGAGCTTTTACTCCGTCGATCCCAAATTGATCTCTAAATGATCCTAGTTGTTTTCTGCTTATTTGTGCTTCATGTCTTAACTTGTTTTGTAGTTTAAAATCGATACAGACTTGTATTCTTATTTCTATAATATTGCTTTGTGTTTGTGAAAAGTTAGAAAGGCACAGGGTATTTCTCCGTTATGTTGTTGAACTATATTTTGATTCACTTTTTCCCCTAGTAATTTCGAAAGTCCTGCAATAAATATTTCTTTCCCAAAGGTCATAGCACTATCGGGCCTTAAACATAGTTTTGATAGACATGTATCTTTATATCATCTATAATTAGACATGGTTGGACAATGTAGATTAACTAATTGATCAGCTACTTTTGGTATAATTTTATTGGATCCTCTAAAAAATGTTTTATCATTGTATATGTTAAAGTTGTTTTTGTATCTTCCTTTTGCTGTCCTATACTGGATTTAGTTTCAATAGAATTAAGAATTTGAAAATTTTCTTCATCTGTTAAAATACTGTCCCACCACCCTCTTAGTGGGCAGTGGCCGGTGAAACTAGTTGCTAACATGGTTGCTAATTATTATTTTTAATCAATATTTCCTTTTATCGCGAAAGTGGCAACAACCATAGTAATTTGTTGCATGGTATTTAGGATAAGTTGTTCACTTAATCCATCAATATTCAGTCCAACAATTGATTCTCATGAAAAGGAGCTACTGGCTAACTATTGTCTTTCTTCATATTGAACATGTGCCTCGGAGGGTCTAGAATAATAGGTTCTTGTTTTGCATATTTTGTTTTGTTAATTTCTATTTCTTGATTATTTTGTTCTAAAACATTTATAGACATAGGAGCTTTATTTTTTGTGGTTAATCTTTCTAGCTTTGGTTTAAGATCTTCTATAGCTAATTTTATTGAAGAACTTAGCTTTGCAGTTTTTAATTCTTGCTCCGGAACATTTAGCAATTTGTATAATAGTCTTTGAGGGTCTAGGGAATGTCTTTATGAGATGTTATTCGGATTTCGATAGGACTTCTTTTGTTTCAATTCTATACAACTGTTGAGCTACAATATATAAAGTTTGATCAATGTAGTTGAGTCGTTCATGAACTTTTTGAAAATCTTTATTTTCCTGGTTTACTTTGAAAGGAGTGGCATCTACTTCTTTTTTTTTGATAATTTACGAGTCTATAAGCCCAGAAGAAAAAGGAAAATTACAAACCCACAATACGGAGCCAAACAATGCAACTCAGATCAGCAAAAAATTAAGTCAAAGCAAAACTAGGAATGTGCGTAAAGATGACTTCCCTATCCAGGTTATGCCCATGGTTGGGGAGAACATCTACACAGGAATTAACTTCACGATAAACATGAACAATTTTCATTGAAGTAAATCTTTGCCAAACTTTTCTGACAACTTCAACAATAGGAGCGCAGGTGTGTTTAAGTCTGACTCCATCCACAAGCATTTGTATAGCCACCTTGGAATCCATTTCGAGAATAACATGGGAATAGTCTCTCTCAAAAGCCAAATTAAGGCCCAGAAAGGCACCCCAAATTTCAGCAAACATGATAGAACAAATACCCAAATTAGCATTATATGCCTAGATAAAATGACCATGGCAGTCACGGATAATTCCACCACAAGAGGCTGATCCAGAAGGATGAATAACAGAACCATCAGAATTGATCTTAAACCATCCAATAGGAGAAGGAACCCAATTAACATGGATAAGTCTATACTCTCTTAACCTGGAATGCTTATCTTCATAACAGGAAAGGGCAAGATCATAGTCCTTAGCCAAAAAAGTATCTTTCCCAACAGGTCTTAACCGCTTAGGGTAGTACCATAAAAAATAAGGGCATTTCAATTAAGCCAAAGAAAGTTGCAAGCAATTGCAAACAGGAGGGACCAAGCAATCCCTTTAAAAGTACGAGCTCGCGTTTCAAAGTTATCTGAAACCCAATCCAATAGATTTCTAGAGAAAAAGGAAAGATACTCCAAGCTATGCACAATGCTCTTCCAAAGTTCCTGAGCAACAAAACAGTCACGCAAAACATGGAGCACTGTTTCCTCAGTTCCCACACATTTGGGGCAATTTGCGAACGGGGTCAAGTTTCGTTTCTAGCGAGCCCGATTTTTAAGGAGAGCTTTATGAATAACTAACCACATAAAAGCCTTTATACGGTGAGGAGCATTTAAACTCCAAATATCCTACCAGATTTTTTTAGCTTGAGAATCAAAACCCCTATGAATAATCTCATATGCTGATTTAATTGTAAATTCACCTAAAACAGAAGGATGCCAAGCAACCATGTCCCCTCCTAAGTCGCCCCTTGGACCACGAATTGGGGTCAGCAGGTTCAGAAAATCAGTAGGCAAATAATTTTGAAGAAGGGTCCAATTTCAATCTCCATTCCCAGCAGCAAAATAACTAATAGGAGTATCATTTTCCACATCAGATAGATCCACTAGCGAGAAATCTCTAAGGTTATGGATCCCGGGAATCTAGTGATCATTCCAAAAATTCACATCATTACCATTCCCAATTCTTTTGTTACTTACTTTTTGCCAAACTTGAGAAATACCTCTCCATAAATTTGAACCTGAGACAAACTTGTTCACCACAAGAATAACAGCTCTAGTACATTTATACTTGGATTGAATTACCTCAACCCACATACTATCTCTTCTTTCCACCAGCCCCCAAGCAATCTTCATTAGGAAAGCTTCATTCATATCTCTAGCTTTTCTAAACCCCAATCCCCCAGAGGATTTGGGAGAGCAAATACAATCCCAACTAATTAGATGTATCTTCCTTCTCTCACTAGAGCCACCCCAAATAAAGTTCCGACAAATAGCATCAATTTGGTACAAACAGCAATAGGAATTTTCACAATTTGCATGATATAAGTCGGAACAGTAGCAAGGGCTGATTGAGCCAAAGTAACTCTACCAGCCAAAGAAAGAGATCTAGACTTCCAGTCATTCAACGTATTATTCATACGGTCAATAATGTAAGGAAAATCCTCCTTGCGAACACAATCATGCATCAAGGGAACACCCAAATATTTACCCAAATTACTAGTTAGCTGAAAACCCAAATCCAAGCTCAAAGATCTTTTTCGGGTATGGTTCACATTGTTAGAAAAATAAACAAAGGATTTACTATTATTGATTTTCTGTCCAGAACTTATGCAAAATTTATTCAAAATATCCTTGATTACCTCAACTTGATTTGTAGTCGCCTTAGCAAACAAAAGGAGGTCATCTACAAAGCAAAGATGAGATATCTTCGGACCCTCTCTAGACAAACAAATAGGTTTCCAGGTGTTATTTTCCACAGCTTGGAAAATAAGATGGGATAGGCGTTCAATGCATAAAACAAAAATACAAGGTGAAATCGGATCACCTTGGCGAATTCCTCTGGATGGCAAAAAAGAATCAATGACTGAATTATTCCAAGAAATCCTCATGGATGTAGAGGAGATACAAACCCATATCACATTAATAAGCTTATTGGGAATACCTACCTCAACAAGAGTATCATGAATGAAATCCCATTTCAACCTATCATAAGCTTTCTCCAAATCAACCTTCACAGCCATAAGCCCTTTACCCCCTTTCTTGCTTCACATGGAGTGAATAATCTCCTAAGCTACAATAATGTTATTAGCACTAAGTCTTCCTGGCATAAAACTGCACTGAGTTATCCCAATTACCTTCTTCATGATACTTCTTAATCTAAGGGCCACCACCTTGGTAATAAGCTTATAGCTGACATTACAAAGGCTAATGGGAAGAAAATGAGCAAAAGAGGTAGGATTATCAATATTTGGTGTAAGAGAAATCAAGGTACTATTTACCTCTTTAATGCGCTGAGGATTATTAAAAGCCTCCACTGCCCACTCAACAAGAGAGGTCCCAACTATATCCCAATTGTTATGATAAAACAGGGCAGGAAGGCCATCTGGGCCAGGAGCCTTCCATCCTCCCACAGAAAATAGGGCCCATAGTTTTAAAACTCGGACCGGTGATCGACTCGGTTGAGGTACTGGATCATTGGGTTATTGGTTCAACCGGTGGGTCACTGATCGAACCGGTTGAACCGGATTTATATAAAAAAAATAAAACTATATGAAAATTTAAATAAAATATAATAAAATAACAACCAATTAACAATTTGATATTTTTTAAGGGCTCCAAATATAAAAACATAATTAAATAACATAAATTCCTAAATATTGTTTTCATTTCACAATTACAAATCACAATTAACAAGTTCAAAATATAATTCCACAGGTAAACTCACAAAGTTTTACATCACAAACTCACAAATCATGACAATATAAACAAATTTATTGCATTGTTTTAAAAGTCAAATTAGAATATTATTTTTTAAGGTTTAGAAAAAAAATATCATTTAGCCCAAAAAAGAAAAAAATAGCAAAAAAGCAAAAAAAAAAAAGACCAAGTCAACCCGGTCTGGTTCAACCGGCCGAGTCACCGGTTTTGATCCAAAACCGACCAAGTCAAACCGGGTCACACTGGTTTTGATGCAAGACCGATTCAAACAGTGGCTCAGACCGGTTTCATAACCGGTTTATCGGTTTTGAAGTTGAACCGGCCGGTTCGAGCCGGGTTTTAAAACTATGATAAGGTCAATCTAATTTCCTCAGGAGAAATTGGTTTGCTAAGGATATCCTTATCATTTCTATCAAGAGGAGGGAATCACCCTGGAATTGACAATTGGACAAAATTGGAATCTTCTTCAAAAATATTTTTTAAAGAAAGCCACATCCATTGCTTGAAGAGTTACTGGATCATCTATCCACTCATCATGAATGTCTTTCAGAGCTAGAATCAGTTTTCTGCGTTTCCGCCCATTCGCAACCCCATGGAAATAAGCCGTGTTTCTATCTCCGTGTTTCAACCATTTACACCTTGATATTTGGTGCTAATAAGCTTATTCTTGAATGATTAAGCTATCATATTCCTTCCAAAGCTGCTTATACAATTCGTCTAAAAGAGGGTTAATTTCAAAAGATTAATTTCCTTGAAATTCCCTCCATTCGCAGCATTAAACTATTCTTTCTGTGCTTCATGTGACCAAAGACCTCCTTATTCCAGACTTTCACCTTTGCTTTGAAGTTATTAATATTACATGGCAAACTGTTCTCCCTGTTCCAATTATCTCTCAAAAAAGGCTTGAATTCCTCATGCAAAAGCCAAGGAGCTAAAAAATGAAAAATGCCATCGAACATACTGTTAATTGTAGTATCCAACACCAAACAAATTGGAACATGGTCGGATTTAAGTTTGGGAAGGTGTTTCACCATTCCATTCACAAAACGGGCACCCCATTGAAAATTAGCCAAAAATCTATCCAATCTTTAATGAAGTCTCTTTTTCTGCCAAGTAAAAGGTTGTCCTGAGAAACCCAGATCTTGCATACCAATATTGAGCATACAATCTACAAATCTATTTGAATCACAATATATTACAGATGTACCTCTAGTATCATTAATAGACATAACAGAATTAAAGTCACCTCCAATGCACCAAGGTCCTTCGTACTCATCCCCAGTATTTTCCAGACATTGCCATAGCTCTCTTCGATTGCTAGAATGGGGACTGCCATACACGGCTGTCAACAACCAAGGCTCTTCAGTACCATATCCTACTCGCATGTGAATTAGTTGCCTGTTTGATGCCAATATTTCAACCCTCCATGATTGATTTCTCCAAAGAGTCCAAATGCCCCCAAAAAACCAAACCCCATCTTGAACAAAGTAACCATCAAAGCCTAGCTTAGAAATAATCTTTTGAGCTTTTACACCAGACACATGGGTTTCCATTAAAATAAAAAAGTGAGAGCAATACCTCAAAGAAAGATCCAGCAACAGGTGGTTGAAACCCTTACTTGAAACACCTCTGCAATTCCAAAAAAAAAAAAACATTCATGGGGAAATATAAATCAAGTAGATTTGGGGGGATTATCATCCCCCACCACCTCCTCCATCCCATCTTTTTACTCCGATCCAGAGCTATTAGTAATCGGGTTACCCCCTTGCCCAGGAGCAGCACAACTCATCTCATAATCCCCTTCTCCTGGATCATGAGGATTAGTTGATCCATCCGAAACTCGACCTTTGCCCTTCATATTTTTGATGAAATCAAGCTTGTCCATGGATGGTTGAAAACCAAAGTACAAGTCTTATCAAGAGTACCCCTAGCCAGAGAGTCAGCTCCCTTATCATATTGATTCATCTGTCTGAACCATCTCCAATACTCATGGTGTCGCTCATCTGCCAAGGCAGATTGGCTTGGGCTAGCCTTTAAAGCATTTTCAGTTGACATCTTGGTCTGTGGCTTGGCTGGATTAGAACTGGGCTTGCTAGAATTCAGTTTGGGCCCTTCATTGTTGGTCTTCTTCAATGGCTTGGGCAAGGAGTGATTTCTTATCTGTTTATCAATATTTTTTCTTTTCTCGTAATGGGTTAGCCCATTTTGCTTTTGGGTCTGCTGCTTCAAATTAGGTCCATATTTGACATTATCCCTAGCCATCCCTTTCACGTGATCTGTATGCATGGTATTCAGCTCTTCACTAATGGATGACAAGACATCAAATCTTGAAAATCTCTTATCTTGCTCAGTACTCTCCCTAGTACTTCTCTGTCCATCAAATCTTCTTCGCTATGGCTTTTTAACCAGCATCCAAGTCCCAAAGATATGCGTATCAGTATTAGGAGAGAATTCTGGGGTGCAGTTTGTTGGGGAGTGATGGAGGGTATCTTGGATATCCAGGATCAAGATTTGTTCCGAATTCTTCTCCCAATTTCAGGATTTATGGGATTTGACCTATCTCCACCATTATGATCATTCCCGGTGTCCATCTCCATAGCTCCGACCACCACCGATGGTATTTCTTACTCTGGACAAATCCTCTCTATGCAGTGTTCCACTCTATGGCTGTAGCGCCCACATCCAAAACAAACTAAATAAAGTCCTTCATACTCCACTTTGAGGTCTAAACCCAACATAGAGAGACTGGGAATAAGTTGTCTTCTTATATCAATTTCTACACATATGTGAGCGAATTCACCTCTTGATTGAATAGATGTAAGAGTATCAATTTTTAACGTTGTACCCAATTGAGCTCCTGCCGTCCACAAGAAACGGGGGTTACATAACTCATAGGGTAGATTTGGAATTCTAATCCACATTGCCATTTTCTGAATCACCTTCCACTCAGGGAGAAATAATGGTCGCCATCGTTGAACCACTAGATAGTGAACAGCCAGTAGCTAGGGCCCTTCAAATAAGGCGTACTTATAGTCATCTTCATTCGTGAATGTAACCACAAAGAAATCTTCTTCTAAATCTAGCACTTTGATAGTCCCCTCTCTTGCCCAAGTTTTTTGGATCCATCTCTCCATAACTCTGAGGCTATGTCTCTTCCTTAGCAACTTAACAATCAAAGAAAGCTTCCATGGTTTACACCATTCATTAAATTCTTCCATTGAAACAAGGACAGATGGTTTCAAGTTGAACGGTCTATTATCTGGCCTTAGGTCCGAGCCATTTTCCTCAGTAATATATTCATCCACAACAACCTATGCTATCTCAGCAGGGCTCAGTTCATCAGAAGCCGGGTCTCCAACCACCATATCTCTATACGACATTTGGGGGTCAGTTCAATTTTAGTACCTTTTGAAAGGGTAACGTCTTCCACTTCCATCTCCTGGTCGCTGTTAGGAGGAACTGTCGTCTTCAGCTTTTTAACGCTCCAGGCCATTTGGTCCTCCTCCTTCGTTGAACGCTCCTTCGTTTCACCTTCGCCTCCCTCACTGGATGTATATGGAGGATGTACAAAAGATGTACTATTTTCATCTATAGTTTTCCATTCTTTTGTTATTGTAGTGTTTGTATTTTGTTTTTTTATAAAGGGATTTTGTATACCCTTTTCTTCATAAAATCATTCTTCAAACCATAAAAGAAAATGGGAGGTTTATTTTATTCTTTTCTAGAAAGGAATAGAACTCTCGCAAATATTCTAGGATTTGTTGTTTATTTAACATTTTGAAATATGAATGCTTTTTTCTTTATTGTTTTCTGCTTTGAAATCTTTTCTAATCCAAGGAGTATTGATTTCAAAAGGTTTTTGTACTTTTGATACTGCATTGATAACTTGTGATCTAGTAGGTGAGTATCTAGGAGAGTCAGATTTTTGAGATTCTTGATATATTGGTTGTGGAATATTTGGGGAGAAATTTACCCCTTTAAGATCTAGATTTATTATTGATCAGCTATCTACAAAATTTATTGTATGAACACTTGAGGTTTTAGATATTGAATTAGATCTTTTCATTCTAATTTTTATATTTCCATCATTGTCTTGAATTATAGTTTCTATTTTTGTACTTTCTATCTTTTTGTGAGGCATCATTGACTAAAAGTTCAAGTCAGTAGGCATATTTACTGTTACCTCAGCATGTTTTAATTTTTTTAGAGTATAAGATGTAGATTTTGATAAATTTGTTTATAAAATTAAAGTTTCATTCTTTGGAGAAGATTTTACATCTTTGAAGTCATAGTTTACTTTTGAAACTTTATAATAGATTCTATATATTATATCTAAATGAGTTATATATAAATGCATATTATCAGGATCGGCTATGTTACCTGGAGTTTTGATATTTAATTCTAAAGCAGTTTTTGTTGCATTATTCCATAAATCCATGGAATAATTTGGGTAACAATTGAAAAAATTTGGACCATAATGAACATTTGATTCTAGAACAAGTAAAATTTGATCTTTAAATTGTTGAAGACTTATATCTCTTAGCAGTAAGATTACTAGGGTGCTAATCCCTAATATTATAAGAGGTTTTGTTGCAACTTGTATTAATCCTGGATGAATATAATGATATCCATCATGTATGTGTCTATTGATCAGGTTTTCATATAAAAGTTTTGTTATTGTATGTGTCTCTTCTATTGATTGAGTTTTTTCTATGCAAAAAATATCTTGTCTTGACTTGAAGTTCACTATGCTAGACTTTTAAATCGCTTTATTGTTTTGACTTGAAGTTTACTATGCTAGATTTTTAAATCGCTCTATGTCGGATTGTAGGTATTGACCAATTTCGAAGTTTATTTTCTATATCAGCTATTACTTGTTTGTTGCTTTGATATTCGTCTTGATCTATTACTAGGGTAGAGGTAGAGGTGTAGGGTTGATAATTTGGTATTACTATAGTTTTTCCTTTATCTAAATCACGTATTGTTCTTAGTAAACTAGCCATTAAATTATTTTTGGTAAAATATTTTCAAATAATTTTATGGAAATCCCTTCCTACAATTTCTTCTAATTCTATGGGAACATCTGCTGAGAACACCACTCTCGGGCTTACCAACGGACTACTAAAGGCTTATCAACACAGAATAAGACTCATGTTTTTCTAACAAATTATTTTGAAAGACTTCCACTCAAAATAATTAATGATTTGCTTCTAAAAATAATATAGTACTAGGCGTTACTTCTACACCTTTGGCTAAACCAGTTCTAAATCCAGCCTCTGATACCAAAATCGGATTAGAGGAAACAAAACAATGACAATAACATGAGTGAAAGCATTTTAAAATAGTAATGACAATATACTGAAACATATGAGTTTTATTAACTGGAAGTAATGCTTACCGATATTGAAAAAAGGTGCTTCCATAAATATTATAGCAAAATATTGAAAATTACAAATGTTATCAGAGTGTTTAAAAATACAGAGATTTCTAGCACTTGAACTTCTGACGAACTCTAAGTGCCCGCTGCTCTAGCTTGGCATTCTATTTATAGAGAAAGTCTTGAACTAGCTAGTATTATTGAGGTACTGAGCTATTTTGAATTATTAATCTACTTTAATTACAGTGTTGGCAATAATTTTTAGTAGGTATAAAATTTCATCAATCCAACTTTTGAATTCAAAATTCTTACCAAGTACATCAAATATATCAAATTTCATATAGTTTAAAAATATTTTGATATTTCATCATGCTACTTTATTTTGACGAATAATATGCTTTTAAAAATATAAGTAAATATCAATCATCAAAATATATGTTTATTGTTGTCTGATTTTTCTAAAATTTGACATACTTGATCGTCAATCTAATATCATATAATTCAATAGTCGGATCAATTAAATTCAATTTCTATGAAGAGTTATTGAATGATGTAAGTGTACAAGATTTACATCTAGTGTAAACGGATCCCCATCATTTAGGGGATTACTAACCTCCATACCTTTATATGGATATTAGCAAGATACACATTTTACTTTGGACTAAAAAATCCCTCCTTTTCTTCATGAAGCAACCTATAAGTCTGGTTATTTTGGTAATTTCATTATATTCACATTAATTGTTGTTTTTACTTTTTCTCTCCCCTTAATAATATTCTCTCTCTCTTCTTCACTATTTCTTTCTCTTCCACCGGGATAGCCATCTGCGCCTCCTTTATGCCACCCATTTATCCTCTAGCACCAAAAACCACCCATGACCTTTGACCCCTCAAGAACATATATTTAAAACTCAGACCGGTGATCGACTCGGTTGAGGTACTGGATCATTGGGTCATTGGTTCAACCGGTGGGTCACTGGTCGAACCGGTTAAATCGGATTTATATAAAAAAAAACTATATAAAAATTTAAATAAAATATAATAAAATAACAACTAATTAACAATTTGATATTTTTTAAGGGCTCCAAATATAAAAACATAATTAAATAACATAAATTCCTAAATATTGTTTTCATTTCACAATTACAAATCACAATTAACAAGTTCAAAATATAATTACAAAAGTAAACTCACAAAGTTTTACATCACAAACTCACAAATCATGACAATATAAACAAATTTATTGCATTTTTCTAAAAGTCAAATTAGAATATTATTTTTTAAGGTTTAGAAAAAAATATCATTTAGCCCAAAAAAGAAAAAAAAGCAAAAAAAAAAAAAAGACCGAGTCGACCGGTTTTGATCCAAAACTAACCGAGTCAAACCGGGTCACACCGGTTTTGATACAAGACCGATCCAAACAGTGGCTCGGACCGGTTTCATGACGGGTTTACCGGTTTTCCGGTCAAATCGGCCGGTTTGAGCCGGTTTTTAAAACTATGCTCAAGAACCACCTACATTTCTATGGCTTCCTTCCCCCTCGTTGCCATGACATTGTGCAATATGTAATCCCCTATATGCTAAAATGTTTGTAGTGCATGAGATAAAATTAAAAAAATGTTTCCCTTCCTAGTAAAAGGTTTGGGACATTGAGTTCAAGTTTGGGGCTTTTAACACATGTAGCTTCCATTGTCTCCCATCAAGTTGTCACATTTTGTCTAGGACAATATAGCCAAAGAAATATGGGATGTGTACTTATTGGTTTCTATCTTAAAGAATCCATTTTTCAAAAAGGAAAAAAACAATGTGGAACAACATTTTTTTTAGGGGTTGTGACTATAAAGGTATATGGTACTATTTAATTTGATCTTATGCGCTACAAACATTTTTATCATATAGGGGATTACATATTGCGCAAGGTCATGGCAACGAGGGGGAAGGAGGCCATAGAAATGTAGGTGGTTCTTGAAGTGTCAAAGGTCATGGGTGGTTTTTGGTGTCAGAGGATAAATGGGTGGCATAAAGGAGGTGCATGACTATCCTGGTGGAAGAGATAGAAATAGTGAAGAAGAGAGAGAGAATATTATTGAGGGGAGAGAAAAAGTAAAAACAACAATTAATGTTAATATAATGAAATTACTAAAATAACCAGACTTATAGGTTGCTTCATAAAGAAAAGGAGGGATTTTTTCATTCAAAGTAAAGTGTGTATATTGCTAATTTCCATATGAAGGTGTGGAGGTGGGGATTGCTAACCTCCACATTATCATGTGCAGGTTAGCAAGGTACACATTTCATTTTAAACATAAAACCCCTTTTAAGTTGATTTAAGAGAGAGAATAGGGGATTTTATATCTAAAATAAAATATATACCCTGCTAACTTACAAATAAAGATACGTAGGTTAACAATTCCTATATATATGTATATGCCCTTATTAGTCTGATTGCTTAACTATTTCGAATTTTCATAAACAAGTAAAATTATTGTGAAGTAAAATAAGTCAGTTTTCCTAATAAATAGAAATTCATTTAAAATCAATATGCTTTTATAATGAGTTTTAAATTTTGGATTTATTTTGTGAATATTAAAATGAAATTGATTGTGATTTTATATTGACCTATACGTACCAGAGAATGGCCATTTTGAGAGAAGAATTCTTCAATTTTATTTAATAGTAAAAATTACTCCTATTACATAAACTATTGTATGTTGACCTCTCAGGAAAGAGTGATAACTATACATGTTAAAGGCCACCCGGTGATTGGGGCTACTCTTACAAGGGTAATGGTACTCACTAATCACTGATGATAATATGTGTGATGTGTATTTAATGTGTAATTTTATTATTTCGATACTACTACTCCTCATATAAATATTAAACAGTGATGTAATATAACATTCACATCTACCAAGTTCAGTATCCGATCAGAAAAAAAGTATACCTTTCAGGAGGGTCCATTTGTCTGGCATACATAGAGAGCCAAGTGTTTTTTTACTTTGTTCCTGGCAAGTTAATTTCTCCAATGGAGTTTCATAGCACTACCAAGTTTCACACACCCCCTGTGTCATTTCTTGTGCTTGTATCTATTGTTGTTTCGTTACTGAGCCCTGTATTCGCCACAAGAGACTGCCATTTCCCTGCCATCTTTAACTTTGGTGCCTCAAATTCGGATACTGGTGGCTTGGCTGCCTCCGGCCTTTTCGTACCAAGGTCACCATATGGAGAAACCTTTTTTCACAGACCGACTGGAAGGTTCTCTGATGGCCGTATCATCCTTGATTTCATAGGTAATATTGTTTTCCAGTTTCAATTCTAGTTTACACGTCTAATTAAGGTCCAAGATGGGGCTGCATTTTTCCTTTTTAATGACTAAAACTGCTCAACCCCATAATCAAAGAGCATAGGACAAGATGGGGCTACATTTATTTATTTATTTATTGCTTTGGTTGATCTAGCAATGGTATATAATGCATTTAATTTATTTTTTTTTGTTTTTTGGGTGCAATAATTTACTTAATGTTACTCTCACATAACTTAAAAGAAAATTCATCCCTTTCATTCATTTTTCTCGTCTCTCTTCCGTTTTTCATCATTAATGGCCCACTTTGATTTTGAGAGTTATGAGCAACTACCTTCTTTGAAACAATCTTTCGGGTCAATGCTCGCGTTGTAGTTGCACCTAGTAATTAATTAATTCGATCAAGCATATTCATCCATGTTTACTGAAAGGATTTGACGAAAGGGATCACCAGATAAAGTTTTTTCCTTTATGGAGGTACCAACTTAAGAAGTCTGAATCACTGTCTACATGAGGCACCAAAACGAAGGATTTTATTCCAATTTTGACTCGTAATTTCAATTTCAGCACAAAGTTTTGGGCTCCCCTATCTCAGTGCATATCTTGATTCACTGGGGACCAATTTCACACAAGGTGCAAATTTCGCCACAGCAGCATCGACCATCAGACTCCCACCAAATGTTTTTCCTCAAGGTAGATTCAGTCCTTTCTACCTTGCAGTTCAGTACGCGCAATTCCTAGAATTGAAATCCAAGGCAAAATTAATTAGAGATCACGGTAAGTGAGGAAGTGATTGACATCTTTTGTTTATTCCGAGTTATCTAATTAATTAACGAAACGGTTTTGCTTGATTTTGTTCTGATTTTTCTCCATAGGAGGCCTATTTGCAACATTGATGCCCCAAAAGAAGTATTTCTCGGAAGCTTTATACACATTTGATATTGGCCAAAATGATCTTACTGCTGGCTTTTTTAGTAACATGACTTTACGGCAAGTTAATGCTTCTGTACCGGATATAGTAAACACTTTCTCAGCAAATGTCAAGGTAGCTTAGTTCAATACCTTTTTCAGATAATTTTCTGTTATGCTGATTTAATTTCTCAATAAATTTCCTGCTCTTAACTGATGAAATTTTGTAATCAAGAACCTATACAATCTGGGGGCTAGATCATTTTGGATACACAGCACAGGACCACTTGGATGCCTCCCTATGATTTTGACCAGTTTTCCATCTGCTGAAAGGGACAAATATGGTTGTGCAAAACCATATAATGAAGTAGCTCAGTATTTCAACGAGAAGTTGAGGGAATCCTTAGCTCAACTTCGCAAGGACCTTCCGGTGGCTGCAATCACATACGTGGATATTTACTCTCCCAAGTATTCTCTTTTCAGCAACCCAAAGAAATACGGTGAGCCAAATTTAAAATAATAAAACAAAGACCCCGTTATAATATTAACAATAATACTATTTCAATACCAATTTTTTGATGTCCCATCCACACACTCATATCATCACCGTCGATGAGATAGATGACGATGAGATAGATGACTATGAGATAGATGACTGGGAATGAATGTACATCATAATTTTATACAATAATAATAAAATAGATGTGATGGGATACATAAAAAACAGTATTGAAATAGGATTATCGTAACATCAATCCTGTTCTCAGCGTGTGCCACTAGTTGAGAGCTTTATTATTGTGCAGGATTTAAGCTTCCGCTTGTTACTTGCTGTGGCTATGGAGGCAGGTACAACTACAGCGATATGATTGGTTGTGGAGGAACCGTTGACGTCAATGGCACTAAAATATTTGTAGGTTCATGTGAGAAACCATCAATTAGAGTGATCTGGGATGGGACCCACTTCACTGAAGCTGCTAACAAGGTCGTATTCGATCAAATCTCTACTGGAGCGTACACAGATCCACCTATTCCCTTAAATATGGCATGTCGCAGAAAAACTACTTAGTACTGTTATACTGGTGAGCTTTAATTGCCTGTCGCTCAGCCATTTGTATTGTTATAAATAAAAAATCGACTAGTACGTCAGCAAAATTTAACTTTTGAGAGTTTATTTTTTCCATTTTCTTTTTTTTTTTCTTCTTGTGATGTTGTCTTATGCAAGGGTAAGGGTCTTGATTCTTCTTTGATAAACGTTTTATCACTTTCTTCTCTTCGTTGCTTAATATTTTCTTTATTTAATAAGCAATGAATTAGTTTAAGCACAATCTTTAGATTTGTAATTTCTCGATCGTAAATTCTACGTCTTTTTTGAGTGTTTTCATTTTGATAATCTAATATATCATGGAGGTAGTCAGATGTATTTTCAAAAGAGGTATAATATATTATTCAAGAATCAAAATTTTATCATTTTCTAAAATGAAGCATAGCCACAAATTATTGATCAGTTTCGGAGTATAACATATATGTCATCTTTAACATATTATTAACGAGTATTCTAACGAAGTTTAGTTAAGTAATCAGTATAAGAAAGTTTTGATTGGCAAAAAAAGGAGAGTGGTTATTGCCACACTCTACTAAATGAAATTATATTTAATTGTCTTGAAATTCCCTTTTTCAGAAGAGTTAAATTAATAATTTATTCTTATTTAAATATTATTCAAATATATATATATATATATGGTGATTTGTATTCTTTATTTTTATTTTGTGAAAAAAATTCATAATAATTTTATGTAATTTTTATTGAACGATAATTGATTGAATTTCAAAACGTTTAATATTGATTTTATTTTGTTTTATATGACCACCATATACTCTAACTATTCTTAATTAATTTATATAATATAACAGTATAGACATAAATATTAAATTAATTTTTAAATTTTTTATTGCGTAACAATTATCTTCAAAGCATAATAGTAATTATGTTAATGAAAAAATAATTAAACAGTGAACAAACAAATTGTAATATGCAACATGCACACTCAAGAATTTTTCTTATGCTTATATGATTTATAGCATTAAAAACATATTACAATATATAATGGAAAATAATACTATTAATATTTTTGTTAAATTTTTTATTTATGCAATATTTTATTTTATGAAAATCTATTAGTTTTTTAGTAATTTTTCTCATGAAATATACTAAATTTATATTTTCAAGTAAAGATAAAATAATGTAACGAATTGATTTTTTGATATTAAATAATGTTCAAATTGGATTAAGCTTTCTACTTCAAATAATTTTCTTTAAGTATAACAGTAGTTTAGTAATTTTATTTTATTAGTTTATCAACATGATATGAAATAAAATATCACTATCGATTTAGCAATAAAAATTTTGAATTGCAATAGTAATAAAATTTGAATCAATATTAAACATTTTGAAATTGAATTATATCATTTAATAAAAATTACATAAAATTATTATAAAATACAAAAACACATATCATCATATATCACAAAAAGATCTGATTAACAATATTAATGACAATGTGTTTGGATAATATTTAAATGAGAACAAATTATTGGTTTAACTCGTTTAAGAAGGATATTTTAGGTAATTAAACAAAATTAATCTAACAGGATGTGATAACAGATAATAGAATATGACAATAGCCACTTCTTTACTTTTGATTCCGTAACAAATTAAATGCAACACTTGTTAGTAAATCCTATTTTTATTATAAAGTCTTACCTATATTTTTCGATTTACAAGTGTCACATTTTTATGACTGAATATGTTTCTAGTAAAATAATAATAATAAAAAGGCTATTCTTCCATGTAAATCTTAAATTCTATAAATTTCGTCAGTTATTGATTAAATGCTAATTGCTTACCTCATGATACCAAAAAACTGGTTTCAAGCTAATGTTTGCCACACTATTAACGTAAACGACTTAAAATGGGTAGGGTACAAGTATCAGCTTTAAACTTCCAATAGCCTTGATATGAGCAATATCATTTGAACATTTAAAAGTAGATTTTCAAATAAGACATTCCCTTTTTTATTATTAAATGTGATGAAAAAGTGAAATGAGTGAGAATCACCACCACTATCCAAAGGGGTTAAAGTGGCTAGATGTTCCAATTGGATATCCATTTTAAGATGTTCAAATGACATTTCCCGTCTTTATGCTATGCAATTTTAAAATATAGGTGGTGGGTGTTGAATTTGTCTTAATGTATTCATGCCCCTCATATGCGTGTTGCCAAGCTGGTTAGGTGCGGATATGAAATGCGATTGTGTATCGGTGGATGATATTTTAGCAGATCTGGAGTAGTTAGGATGCATGGCTGCTAATCTTGTTGCTGTCCTCGTGTTGCTGGTTCATATACTATTGCTTCCCTCTTGTTGGGGTTAGATTTGTTTATTCAACTATCAAAAAATATTTTGATATACCATGTGCACCATTCTCGCTTCCCCGCAGGATAGTTTGAGCCTTTTATAAGGTCACTTTTATTTCTTAAATAATTAATAATAACAAAAAATATTTTAAAAAAATTATTTTATGATAAGTAAATAATGTTCAAAAATAATATATGATATAAATTTATTTATATGTAATAAAAATGAAAAAAATTATAATTTATAAATAATGAATAAAGTAAAATAATAAATATTTAATAGTAAATAAATATTTTAAATAAATAATATATAATATATAACATAAAACTTAAAAATTATTAACTAGTAAAATATATAAAGAAATAATAAATAACATGTAATATAAAAAACTAAGAATAAAAAATAAAATATTTTGGTTTGATATTTATTTTTAAATTAAAATTTAAATAATTATGATGAAAACTATAAAATATTAAAATAAATAACAAATTTTAATATAAGTTAAATTTTAATTAATAAATATTTATGTAAATACAATATTTGAAAATTATATTTAAGTAATAAAAATCTTTGTTTTATTGTTATTTCATTTTATTTGATATTTACTTATAGGGGATTGCTAACCTTTACATATTCACATGGAGGTTAACAAACTCTATATTTTGTGTTGAACATAAAATCCACTCTTTCCTATTGTGAATGACTTTAAAATTTTGGATATTATTGTAATTTTAGACTACTCACATTTAATAATACTTCTTTAACTTTTCTCTCTCTTAATTAACTTCTACTCACTATTATTTATCTCTAGATGAAAACTATTATTTTTTTAAACATGAATATAATATAACCGATGAAAATTTTATATAACATTATTATATGCTAAATAAGCATATTTAATATTATTTTAATAACTTTTATAAAGTTCACATGCGTAATTAACATTGTAAATTTGAATAAAAATTTATCATTTAAAATTTTAAAACAGTAGTATGTCGGACTCCAATCATAAATGTTTCAATAATTCAAATAGTATATTATACATGACAATGTAAATAATCGAATATTGGTTCATAATCAACAATATCCTTACCATCCAGAGTAAAAATAAGTCGAAGAACACCATGCATTGATTGGTGGTGAAGGCAAATATTGACTATCTTGAGGTTTTTTTTTTTTTTTGGTAGTTGAGACATTTGTAGGTATTTTCTCAATTTACTCATTCTGTGAGTTATGCAAAACAAAAGAAAATGAATTCATCAAAATTCAAGACCTAATAAATGGAATCTTCTTCAAATTACTAATTTGCGACTCGTGAGTGGTTTATGACATATCAAAACCACTATGATCAAGTGGTTAGGGGGTTTGATTCTTGTTTTTCCACATTCGATAGATTATTCACACTTCAATTACAGAAAAAGACATGCATGTGGGAGTACGTTAGATATAAAATCATCAATGTGCTTTTACTCATTAGCTTAAATTACTGGAAAAAATTATTCATGACATCTCTCTCTAAAGATTGGTGCTTTGCGATGCTACTGTCAAATATGCTAGTGATACACGTTCCAGCTTAGGTCTGTTGGAATCTAAAAGTGATTTTTGATTCCGTATAATCTGACTCCTTATTTTGAAAAAAAAAACGGCGGTTTCATTGGCATTTGTCATGGCGATTGACATTCCTTTATTTCCAATCAACTTCTATTAATACGATTGTGGTGTGAAATGGGGATGGCGGACGGTGATTGAGATTCATAGTTTTACTGTTGTGTAGTAAGGGCAGTAGGGATGGTGTTAAATGTGGTTTCTTGAACCTTTTACTTTGTAGTATCATATCTAGAACTCAAAAAGTCAAGGCTGGAATTTGAATTCAATGTTTTTGCTCTAAAATGTCTGTTTTTGGCACCTTAGGAATCAATGTTCCACATGGCATTATTTGAATTTAAGTCTACGCTAGGAATTGGGCTCAGGCACTTGGTGTCAGAGGACTTGATGTAGCATTGTAAGATGAGAAAGTAATTGGGAAATTTCTCTTTAGCATTGAGGAGTTGCTAGTAACAATCGCAAATTTCATGAACCTGAAGTTTGAAATTGTGTTAGCTAGATTTCTTTAGTAGTTTTATATAGCATCAAGTCTAGTGTATTTCTTTCATAGCCTTAGAATTAACTTTGGTCTCTGTAAAAATAAACAGGCGTTCCCCAAACTACTAAATGGTCTCCCTTCATAGTCATACTAAACTGTTAGTATTTTCTTTCTTTCTCATTTATTATTGATAGCAGTCAAATACTTACTCGAACTGACAAGTATAAATTTCCATTTGAGATTGTACATAGATGGATGATCAAGGAGAAAAAAGAAACTTTGCATTGTTAAGATGGAGAGAGGGACATCCAATGGCTGTTGTTCAAGTCGTATGCCTTGTAGTTTATTACTACATAATTAGAAAACGTTCGCGAAGTAACATGATTGAACAAACTTCAACCTTACAAAAGGAGAAGGTACTACCAAACGACATCAGAAGAAAAAGGTCATTTACTGAGGAATCAAGATCTATTGAAACTTATGAAGTCAATTTGGGCAACATTCAAGGCACTTCGAAGGTTGGTAATGACAGTGACATCTCCAGAAGTACAAGTATCTTCTAGTCAAGAGTCCAAAGTTAAAAGGCCTAAAAATTTAAAGGATGATAGTGAAGTTGAAGGGACTGCAAAGGCACTTCAAGAAAGGGTTTTTAAAGAGCATTGCTACATATGAGAGAGTTCAACAAAGACTTCCAATTTCTGAAGCTGAAATTTGGAAGATTTTGGAAGATTTGGAGATTGAGAGACACTTGTTCAACCGTGCATACTTGTATCTTTGCGATCATCCTGTGGTAGGTGGAGCACTGATTGATCGTGTCCCATGCACAAACGCAAGGAGTTGCTACTTGAGATGGTATTTGGCCCACTGTCCCTCAAGGTAACTCTTGTAATTTTGCCTTAATGCATTATTCTGATATAACAAGAATAATTTGTTGAATTATGTTTTTTTTTCCCTGCAGATTCAAATTCTTGTGAGTCAGAAGCTTATTGTGGAGTTTTGCTTCTTCACCTTGAAGATTTGGTTCTCTTCCTCAGCTTTTTTTTTTTAAAAAAAAAATTCATGTTATCACTTTAATTTTATAATGCCTAGACTTTGTGTTGTTATTGCTTCTTATTAGGGTGTACCATAGGAGTGTATAAGGGATGACTTGGACCGGATTATAAATAACCCGAACCTGACTAGAATTTTAAATCAGGTCAATTTTTAAAACTCGAATCCAACCTAATAATGACCAGGTTATGTACCTGATCTTATGAGATCAATCCGATATTTCAACAATATATGAGAATTTGAATATTATACAAAGTAAAATTATACAATTTTACAATTAAGAAATAAAATTTAAGAGATATTTTACGATACAAGTTTCAAAATATCAATATAAAAATAACATCAAGTTATATAAAATATATTAAGTAAACTTTAATATTTTATAATTTTTCACAAATTATTATATATATATTTTAAAATATTATTTGATTTTAGACTTAGTCATACCAACCTGACACATGACCTGAATCCAATTCAAAAAGTGTACCGAAATAAATTAACACCAGGACCTGTCCTAATGACCCTGGTCTACTAATCAAGGAGAGATGGACATAAGCGGTTTTGAGAAATGATGGGTGTACATCCCGTGTGTCGCGACACACAACTCAAAATCCATTAGATTACATGAAAGAAATATTTTTAGAAAAATAAATAACTTTGAACGGTGGATTGCACAATATGTCGAGCTAGTGCGTCAAAGTCATGCGTCCTTAGACATGATGAATTATGTTGATTCCTTTCCTAAATGGTGCTTACTCTATTGCCTATAGCAGTCAATGCTATGGCGCCTATGGCACCGCCGGCAGGTCGCCGGCCCACCATTGACCGCCATCGACCAACGTTGACCGATTGTGGGCTAGTCACCAAACTGCCTTGCACCCCACTATTTTTTTAGAATATATTAAAAAATAAAAAATATATATAGGAATAATGTTGAGAAAATAATATTAAATTTTAATCTTTGTATTCTATTTTTATCTTTTGGAAGTATAAAATTTTTGAATTTTCATATCTTGGAGATAGAAAAATTTTTTATCCCCTAATCCTATCCCCACCATCAAATAAATTTATATTTTTAGTATCTTTATATTTCTATCCCATGTCACTAACCAATTTTACAATTCTATAGTCACCAAAGGCCTTTGCCGCCTCACCAATGGCCTTCCTAGATAGTGTCCGAAAGTCCAAACATTTTACCATTTTTGGCTGATGAAATTGATGACAAGAGTTGAGGAGGAGGATTTATCAGGTTTTATATCGTGTATGAATGATTAACAGAACCCCCTCTAGAGTTTACGTTATAAGCGACCGGATGCGCCCTCACGCGCCGGAGCGGTGAGGTAACTTGCAGCAATGAGTGGATGCTCCGGTGAAGGTGCGCATCGGGTTCGAACCGATCTAGAGGTGGAGAGTTAGATTCCGGGTAGCTGTCATGCAAGACGAGCATTGGAATGATGCCGGAAAGTGCGACAATCGCCGGAAAAAAAAAAAAAGAATTGACAGGAAAGTTGCTGGAAAATAATGGAGAGCTGCCAGTAGGACGCACGACGGAGATGGAATAGCGGGAAAGGTGCATGGCTGAGAAATTTTCTCACTGGGATGTAGGCATAGTGACAAGGTGAAACAGAGCCTAGTCGAAGCGAAGCCCCCTCTGATACCAACTTGATCAAGTGCCGGCTATTGGCACGGTTAAGTCACACTGGCATCGTTAAACCATTGGGATGGAGAGATCATTTTTGGTGAAAATGCAGTGTGGGTGCATTCTTGTAAATCTCATGGGGGTTTCTACTAATTACGCTTTTCTTTTTCTTATCTATTTTATACTCTTAAACGAGATAACATAAATCATGTCAATCCAATCCTTTTGCTATCCTTATGATATCTTCCTTTTCCTTCATAACTTGCAAACACACGCTGAGACTTTAAATTTAATAATTTGGAGCTAGAAAATGCGTAATTATTCTGCCAAGCCTATTTGCTTGATGGCCTCCTTGTCGAGTTGTCGGCTCCAATTGGAGCAGCACATATCAACCGTCTGCAATTCTCCATCGTTACCGTTTGGGAAGCTCCGATTGAAGCTAAATTCAAAACTTGAGGCTAATGAATATTAACCATCAGCTTTTTAAAACCTTCTATTTGTTTTCTTTCTTTTTTATGTTACTTTAATCCAAACTGATAATTTTCATCTCCACATTTCCATCTATTTTCAATATCACAAGAATTGAAGTGAGCACTTAGCCCCGTTATCTGGAGAGTCCAAAGAGAAAGAGAATCAATTTATAACTTGCTCAGTAGATAAATTGTCCATTGTTGACACTTTTTTTAGACTGATCATGTCTTCTTTTTGCTTTGCTGTACTTTCTATTATATCAAGCTCTCCAAGAGCCTTTTTGTCTTCTCACTGCCACTATTTATTTCAGTTAGCAAGTTTTCCAATAGGTTTTCCAATTGACAACTATGGTATCAAGCGCACCTCCATGTCTGCATCCGACCACATAAGCCACTTCTCTTGAAGGAGAAATTCTTGTATACTTCTGGAACACATGCAATGTGTGTTCCAAGAATAACCACAATTATTTATTTTAATTTATAATATTTTTAAGTTATATGAAAAATTAAGAATACATGCAATTTGTGCTCCAATTGACAACCATGGTATCAAGGGCGCCTCCATGTCTGCATCCAACCACACAAGCCACCTCCCTAGAAGGAGAAATTCTTGTATACTTCTAGAACACAGGCAATGTGTACTCCAAGAATAACCATAATTATTTATTTTAATTTATAATATTTCTAAGTTAGATGAAAAATAAAGAATACATGCAATGTGCGCTCCAATTGACAACCATGGTATCAAGGGCGCCTCCATGGTTGCATCCTATCACATAACCCACTCCCTAAAAGGAAAAATTCTTGTATACTTCTGGAACACATAAAATGTGTGCTCCAAAAATAAACACAATTATATATCTTAGTTTATAATATTTCCAAGTTTTATGAAAAACCAAGAATAAGTAGTTGTGCATATTCATGTAGCATGCATTAAATATGATTGAGTCACCTTCCCAAGTTGGTCATGTGCTCACACAATTCACAAATGACTCTGTTTAAGAGTTTCATAGATAATGAAAGAAAATTACTAATAATAGAAGAAAAAACGTGAAAAATAGAATGAAAGAGAAAAGAAAAGGAAAATTGCAACTATTATTTTCTTGACCCCAGTCTGAGGATGAAAAAAAGAGAATATTAAGTGATAAAATGATAATTAAAAGAAAAAAACATAGGGACATATTGTCCATTGATAGTTATTGCACCTCTTCCACTAAAATAACTATCGAATATGATTTACTTATTCTTTAGTCATTCCACTCGTATCACTCGCTCCTTTGTCACCCTTTCAAACACACCCTTATGAGGTCTTGTCATGTACCTCCCTATTGCAACACGAGACAGCACTCCTATTGGCTGCGACCTCGACTGCTACCATAACCAGAGTACCTCTAGCCTGCTCCTGGCCATCCCGTGCCCCTTCGCTCGCCGTCTGCACCTTCGTTTTTGTTCGCTACCAAAGCCATGCTTTACCACTGTTGATATTTTTCACTTTGCTTCTCTAAAAATGATTGAGAATAAACTATGTTGCGTAGCTACCGGAATGGTACCTATACTGGGCATAGATATCAATACGAGATACAAAATTTTTCTAAAAATTAAGATATAAGTACAAAAGGATATATAAAAATATAATTAATAAAATAATTATATCACAAAATAATTTTTTATGATGTTCAAACAAAAATATTAAAGGAGCACAAGATCTAAAAGGATAAAATAATAATTCCATTCATTTAATTGTAAAATTTTATCTTTTATAAAGACAAATTTGTATTTAATAACATTTACTTACTATAATAGTTAATTAACAAGTATTCAGAATACCCAATACCCAATACGAGTACAATGTCCATTTTTAAAACTATTTCCATGGGTAAAAGGTGCGGGAACATGAAAATTTCGAGGGGAACGAGCTCATCTTTGCACACAAACAATGAAAGCATTTGGCAGGTAATAGGATTGCATAGCTCTGCTGGTATATCATGCATCAACAATCTCACTAGAACTTTAAGGTATATTTATGAATTTAGATTTTAAAGAAAACTAAAGAGAAAGGAAAGACTTGTAATATAAAATATTAAAATCTTACACTATAAATTCTTCTTTCTTTTTTCTTTTCTTTCAAAATCTAAACTCACAAACACACCTCTAAAAAAATATGCTTATTTCCATATGCCATATTCCTCAGATTTTCCATTTCTATCTTTTCCTTTGATGATGAAAGGTTCAAAATATTTGGAAAGAAAGTGTCGAAGACTGCGCTCCAGAATTCATGACCTAGTCAACGAATTCGGTATATGAGGGTAACAAGTCTCTCAACAAAAGTCGTCCTCTGGATAAAAGTAAATTCATTTACTGGCGCTCAAGGAAGAATAGAACGAAGTACAGCAAAAAGAGAGTAGATTCATCTAACTTCCAGGAGGTATTCTCAATGTAACATTAATTACCAAATGACATGAAGATCGATGGCTTTTAAATCTACAACGTTCTACAGTCTCAGGGTTCCCGCAAGAAGATGGGTCACTATGGTATTTCCACCATTCCCATAATTCCAGCAGATGACAACAAAGAGGACACTAGGCATACTATTGCGTGAGCAACTTCGAGTCACATGCCACTATCTTAACTCGTCCAACATGCTCTTGGGCATCTTCATTCTTTAAACTGACATCTTGTAAGATGAAGGTCCAAACATTGTCACAGAATCTGTATGTGTGGAGATGTCCCTGTCATTGAAAAGCGAAACTAGAAGATATCAGCACCGGGGAAGCAAGGGAGAATAACCAAGTTCATTACTTAGAAGACTGGTAGCTTCATCATAATTCATGAATTGCAAAGTCTAATTAGAATATGCAGTGTAACACAATGAGCAAAAATGCAGAAATAAAAAAGGTGTTGGGTGATACAGTACCCACAAGTTGGACAACAGCTGCTGAATACACCGCAAACATCAAATAGTATAGCACAGTCAAAGTAACACTAAATTTCCATGAAATATTAAACATTGCCATTCCAACATGGATTCAAAAGCTTCTGAGCTGTATAGTGAGAGACAATGATGCCAACTCAGATATCTTCTACTCTCACATTTAACTATGTTGGAGCAATGAGTAAGACAAAGCAACATGAGAGATGTTGAATGATCAAGATAGTATTGAATGACAAATTTATGTGGTTTCAATAATTTTCAGTAAGAATTCAAGCAGCCAGTCAAACCCAAAAAGAATAAGAATAAAGCTTTGGTGTTAGTACTATGATGTTGATATCGTGCGCTCAGGATCAATATAAGAAACTAATGTCTTAGGAAATGCATAGATTGGCTTAAGAAGTAAAGCCTTATGAGATGACCATTCTCCTTTGCTAAGTGAACAGGGAAAGCAGAATAGTATCACTTTATAAAGACAAACTATTTTGAAGTTGACTGGTTGGAGAGCTCCTGTTGGACAATGTTCTCTTTCTTAGATTTGTTTCAAGTTTCTAAACATTGGAGGAGGATAATCGCGTTGTTTTATTTTTCCTTTTCAATTTTCAATTATTCACCTATACATGACAATGATAATATAAACTGAAAACGATATCTGTCAATCTGTACCTGTGCCTGTGTGGGGTGAAATTTATTATATGATATTAATTTATGAAATAACCACTTAGATAACTGTAGCAGATCTCACACTGAAGATTGGGCACTTTATTCCCCCATATAATTGGAAAAATAATATCTGGACTCGTGTTAGTTTATGTTAGGTTCAACAAGGTACAACAAGTCAATAAAAGTGAGTGATACTAAATCACTATGAGATGAAAAACAAAAATAATAAAATCAGGATTTTTTTTTTTTTTTCAATTTTGGTTTCCTTTTCCTTTTGGTGACTTTTAGACTTCACTTTGAAATACTGCTTAAAATGAATAAATTCCATGTGAATATTTATGTTTAAGCAAAAAGCTGTCCTCTTTCCGTCCCTATACAGCTTTCCCAAGAGAACCTAAACAAAACTCTTCTAACGGGGCATCCAGCCATCCATCCAGAAAATTCTTCAGTAGCAACTACTCCTTGAGACATGTTGTAACCTATCTCACATAACAAGCAACGTCAAGTAAGTGGTAACATCTAGTTTTCGCTCCCTCTCATAAACAAAAGAACCAAAAAATAAAGATAGATTAAAGAAGAAAAGGATATATAAGCAATCCATTGTCGTCGTCATCAAATAATAAAATGCCAATGGTAGTCCTAATGACAAAAAATGGAAAATCACAATAAAACAAAAGGACATACACTAAACATTATTTCTGGAGATCAGCCACCCACAGATCATACAAAAGTATTAGACTAAATACCTGAAAAATGAAACTCAAATGTTGGAAGCCATACAATTAAGTAAGGGGGTAATACACGGATGGATAGTCAGGCCAACTCTCTCTGTTTGAATCTCATGTGAGATTGATAGTTTTGCAGAAAGGAAGAATGACCAATGACTTATTATTGAATTCAAGGACAAACGATAGGATGCATAATTCAGTAAAAATTAGATTAACATACTTTTCCACTCAAAAACCAATATACAAGAACTAAAATAACCCAAAAAATGAACATAGAGAACATAAAAGGACAAAAAAGGGCCTGTATGTCAACATGTTCACTCATGATCATGGCCATTCCTTATCCTTATCATGAGTACCTAACTTGTGAAAATGAAGAAAATGACATTTTTAAGCCAATAAAATCTATCAATTGGCATTACCAAACAATTAGATTAATTATACATTTTGGCTAATTAAAGGAAGATAAAAAAGTAAGCAGTATGATCAGCTTAAAGGGCGGCACACTACGCGAGACTCCCATCTAGCAGAATCTAGGCAAGGTAAGATGTACACAACCTTATCCTCCCTAAGTGGCGAGGCTGTTTCAAGTATGATTGGCTTATCCAAAAATAATAATAATAATAAGCCTGCATTATCTCTACATATTTGCCTTGTAGTACACCTGCATTTCCTTTTTATCCATCATTTAAGATAGTTATACAAGAATACCAAAGTCATTAAATTACAAATAAAAATAATTACATTTAACTAAATTAACCTCTATTAAAATAGTGAATATATTTTATACATAAAATATTATTATAACCCTACTAATCTTCTCTGTCACTTATTAATGCCAACGACAAAGCTTAAAAAAAATAATTAATACAATATTGAATTTCACAAACAAAAGATAAACAGATGAAAAATGAAAAATCACATTTTCCTTTCAGGCTTTCATTGCCCCACCTATCATGCTTTGCCACATATACACATGATTAAAAACCGCCTAAAACTTCTTGAAATTTAATTAAGTGCCTACTGTCTGCTTGGTAATGCATGATTAGTGTGACAAACAAGGAACGGAACAGGACTTGGTGAAAGGTTATTTCCATCCAGATAAACTGAAGCAACAGAAATACAGACAAGAGAGCAACGGAGTTAAGTAGCTTATAAGCCTATAAAAGCAACAAACAAGTTCACAACAACTCACACATCAAATTGCATCATCCTACAACAAACATCCGAGTCACATGCCACTACAGTACTCCCTCCATTTCAAAATATAAGTCTTTTATTGCTTTTAGCTGTTTCAAAGGTTTTTTTTTTTTTTTTGCATTTCAATAAATATTAAATACTAAATATTTTACGTCCAGTTCACCCCTACGAGAGAAGGAGAATGCAGTAATAGAAAAGTATTTTAGCCATTTACTTTCATTTTTTAAAAAGATCAATGAGCTAGAATCATTACCTTAACCCATAAATCCACCATATTACACTTAAATAAAAGAGAAGAGGTAAAACCAGCGCCGTTACCTTAATGGAGACCTTGTTCTTAACTTGCGTTTCGAGAGCATCAGTCATAGACTATACGAATGAAAACCACGAAATTAAAAAATGATTAAAAAGGAAAAACACGTTAAAAGTTAAAACAGATCCACAAAATCACAAAACCGAACCCTCCACATGTTCCGAAAAAAGTACCTTATCGAACTGTACCAGAACCTGAATCGCAAGCTCGGGGCTGAGGGTGCCGTTCTGGACCATCTCGTCGAGAGTCTCGGTGAGGCACATTCCGATCGTCGACCTACGGTAGAGCTCAAACGTCGCCATTGCTGCCTTCGAAACGCGCTCTGCGTCAAGGTTTACAGCGTGATGATGTGTGACTCAGATTACAAACAGAACCAAGAATCCGAAGAAAATTGTGAGAATTTCAAAATAACAATAACAACAATAAATGGAAATGAAAATTGTGGTGAAGTTAGAGAAGAGAAGCGAAAGAGGGTGAAAACGGAGATCTAGGGTTCGAAATCTGTATTACGGACCAGGTGGCGACGGTGGAGGGTTGGAGAGCGGAGAGTAGTAGTGCCCTTTTTTCGCTTTGTGCTTGTTGCTGGTGGTGCTCCTTGGGTGAAAGATGTTTATGGGTCAACAGCGTTTTGGGAGCGAAGAAATTTGGGGCATTTTATACCCTAGAATTTGGAGCTGAAGGTATATATATGGGAAGGCTGGATAACGATGTGCAATGACAATTGTGCCCTCGTGCACGTTTTCGTCATATGATAGGCTACAATGGCAACTAAAAAACAGAAAGCATCTCTCATTTTCCTACGTTTGTGCATAAAACTGTCTTTTTCTTTTCCCCCCTCCATGGATTGAGTTTTATACTATATTGCACGATTATGGTATGAATAAATGGTAGCATGTGGTACGATATCGAGATATATTATAAATTAAATTAAAAATTTATAAAATATAAATAAAAATATCTAAAGGTATTGTATCGATATTCAACATGATATGTATCTAATATAAGTATGTTGATTATTTTAAATATTCGTGTACTATAGATTTTATATTTAGGGTCTGATTAGGTAACTAATAAAAAGAATTTTGATTAGATAAATAGTTTATTTAAATCTTTATATAAAAGTTATATTGTGTATAAATCTTCATCGTATATATCTCTATTAGACACCTTATAAAAATAATTCCCTTATATTATAAGATTTTATTTATATTTACTATTATTGTTAGAAAAATACATAAAGATTTAATCATATATTTCATATTAGTAAAAGATTTAGATTCAATCACTGGCTACCTTAAAAATCTTACAAATAAAAATATATAAATAAAAAATTTTACATTGTCAGTAAATCAAATTAAACTCTAAATTATGGGGCCCTATGGTTTACAAAATAATTTGTCATTCTTGAGAATACCAAGTGGTTTTCCTGGGAATTCGATATAGAGAAGTTTGGTATGCAAACTAAATACCAAGTGGTATAACCAAGAGTACGTTGTATTTTTCCAAAAATACTTATGACAAAAGGGATGTTAACCGATGGTGATTCAACCTTGATTGTAGGTCATTCGGTGTCATCTAGAGGTGGTCTGGTGGTGGTTCATCCTCAATCGATGGTCGCCTGGGGCTGACTGGCGGTGGTTTGCCCTCAATTGGCAGTGTTTCGGCCTCCATCAATGATGGTTCAACCTCGACTGATGATGATCACATGTCATTGGGTGGTGATCCGACATCAATCGGTGGTGACTCAACCTCAGTTAGTAATTGTCATGTGCTGGTCAGTAATGGTCCATCCTCAATTGGTGACAGTCCATAGTCTATTGGTGGTGGTCTAACATCTATTGGTGGCCAACCGGCATCTACTGGTAGTTCAGCCTTAATTAGCATTGGCTTGACATTGGGCAACGGTGGTTCGACATCAAACAATGGTGTGACAGCTGTGATAGTTGCTTTAAGCATAAGGTCAAAGGGTAATTTAATCATTTTATTTTCATAAACATTTTCTTTCCATGGGAATCCAATACTCACTTGGTAGAGGATGCGAATAAAAATGGGCTCATTTTTATTCTCAAGAATACAACTTTTTGGGTAATATTTTTTTATCCACAAATCAAATATGAGAATCTTCCATTCTCATCCTTAGATTCCCAAAAATATTAAAACATTCCGCAAACCGCACATTTTATTAATATATAATTTTTTAAACAGCAAATGTAGTATCTCTTACATAAATACTAGTATATGCAATATTTTTATTTTAATACTCGTATACTTTAATGCTTTAATAAACACATAAGTTATGAATTGTCAGTAAATAACATATTTAAATGGTATTTCTATAATATTTAGTTAATCGATTTCCAAAATAACTTATACTATGTAGTTTGTTTCATACATAAAATTTGCATTACTGAATAGTGTCTTTGTTTTCAAAAAATTTCACTTCATTAATAATCAAGGAGACATCAATACAATTAGACATAAGTAGAAGATAGGATTAAAAGGGAAAGATGGTAGCTTCAAACTAAAGACCAATGCACAATTTTAAGGAAACTCTACACCTAGGATGGAAAAAGATTAAACAACTTGCCAAGAGCCTGGCTTGCTTTGATTATTACTTAGCCTGGCCTAGTATTTTTAGCAAATTAGCTGGATTTAGCTTTTAAAAGAAAAATGTTATTTATATTTACTGTTTGTGGAAATCATGCCAATATGCTTGTTTTTATCATTGGTTGAAGTATGGGCTCCACTTAGTTTATGACCCACATCTCATCTAATAGTCGATGATAAAGTGTTGATATAGTGTCTTACAAAGTGTAAGTACAAATAACACTATTCTTTTTAAAATGATGTTTACTTAAACTTGTCCAAGTTGTGCTCTTTACATTGTCTATTAAACTTGTTCGGAATATTAAACCCACATATAATTATAGTTTAAAAGTTTAGTTTTCTTCACCTGACATTTGAACCTGGGTAATGCACTGTTGATCTTCCTCCTCTTCTTCCAAGCTCCATGACCTATCGAGAGTGGGGTACCTACAAGGACTCTGATGCTCAAGTCAAATAATGCTTAAGAGGTGTAAGGTAAAGCAAGATAATGTGCTATAATACCTCAGTTACATGTGTTCATAGACAAATTTTGTATGACCTCAGGTCCCTAGCACCCACCTGTGTTGCCGGGAAGGCCCCAAAAGCATGAAAGACCAAGTTTCGCAGAACTAGGAGTTGCTCTCACCGCTATAGCAGTCTAGGATCGCTATAGCAGTTAGAGGGTGGGATTGGCAGAGTTTGGCACTCTGCCAACCACTATAATGGTTCCATGTTGATATGCAAATGAGGCCTTAGACGCCTTGACTGCTAAAGACCGCTATAGCGATGCCCCTGATGTTAGAATAATATTGAAACAACATAATTTTGTTAAATGAGCCTCCACCCTTTTAAAAAGCCTACCCCTTTGACTCCCCCATCCAAAAACCAAGTCCTCACCCCCCAAGCTTCATTTTCTCTTTTTCTCTCTAAACCCCCTTCCATTTACTCTCTCCAAGCTTCAAGGTGAGTAAATTTTGTTGGTTTGTCATATTCTTCTTCTCCATTTCATGTTCTAGGGTATGGGCATTGTTGTTTCTTGGTTGTTGTCAAGTAGGGGTGCTCCCCCAATGTTGTTAGGGTTTGTTAGAGTGATCTAGAGATCCCCATAGCTTAATTTGGAGTTTGATGATTATTATTACAGACGTTGATGTCATCTCTGTTCCACGGAGCATAGTTGGTGTAAACATCATTCCTCCATCCTCACTAAGTAAGTGGATTCAAACTCATGACCTTATCTTTAGTCGTTATTAGTATATTTATGCATTGTGATTATTAATAATGAAATTAGAGATGAAAATATGTATAGAATATGATTTTACAATCTATGTCAAGCTAGAAAAACTATGATTATGTTTATAGCATGAAAAATGTGTTTCAATAAAACCATAGGACCATTATTGGATTGTTGCATACCGTGAAAATATGTTTTATATGTTTTCTAAAAAGACTCATTGGAATGTATTTGATTTAGCCAGTTCACTATAGTTGTTAAACATGTGTTAATAGATTTATGATATCATTATGTTTTCAAGATTTTGGATTTCAGACTATGTTTCTAGAATATCAAGTTGAGATATTAAAAAATGTTGAACAGAGCATGACTTAGTTTTATGAATAGAAATGTTATTATGATTTCAGAGTTTTCAAGCTTATGAAAGCATGTTGTTGAGAGATGATTTAGAAACTCAGTCATAAAAAAAATTTAGAGTTACGAATCTCATATGATTCATGGTAATTGGCGGCTACATGCTCTATGGATTGTTGATATCACAATGTCTACAAATAGGTCATCACTTGGATATGATTTTATAGACACAATTATGCTAAAGTCGGATTGTTAGAGTTACATGGATTCAGAGTTCTTAGAGAATTAAAAGATTTTAAGAGTTTTCAAATTTAAATGATTTTATTCAAACTAGTTTAGATGGTGGAGATGAAGAAACAAACTGTGAGTTAACAGTAATTATTTTATTAACTTTGGTATACCAAGTTGCCCGCCAGGGGCTAGAGAAATTAGAGACTAAACCTAGTGAGGTGCCCCGGAGATCAGAGAATTGTTATGCCATATATTTTGTGCATAAATAGAGAAATCAAGAGACTATTATTATTATTATTATTATTACCATGTTCAACTTATTATTTCTTGAGGCTCTATCGCACCACTAGCCAAAATGATTTCTTGCTAAATTATGAAATTAGAAATGATTTTCATGAATCTATGATTTCAGAGATGTTTTTCTATATATCTATGTATATGAATATCAAGTGGTTTATGATTTCTGCATGTATATTACATTATGTATATTCCTTAGTTGTCCTATATGGGTGATAAATGGGAATTCACTCATTGAATTTGTTAACTCACCCCTTTCCCTTCCTCCTCACAGTTGCAGATACAGACATAGTTTAGACACCGTTCTAGTAGACCCAACTGTGCCCAGTGGTGAGCCTTGCTTTGAAGTAAAGCTTAGTTAGATCTATGTTAGTATTAGAGTGCCCCCAATACATGTGCAAGTAGAATCCGAGCTATGCATTTATTTTCAGATTATGTATTTAAGTTCATAGTAAGAAATATTTATTTATATGTTTACCGATTTCAAGTATGGATTTCAAATTATAGATAGTGACTATAAGTTCCGTAACAAGCTAGAGATGAATTTTTTATTGGGATTCTAGGTGTTAAATTGATTTTTAGAGTTTTCTATATTAAATAATTCAGTTTTATGAATTAAAAAATTTTGCTTAAATTAGAGAAAACGATAAAGATTTGGAAGAAAATCGTATTTTAATTATGAAATTATGTTATTTTATGCATCTAGAGAGACACGTTACTTGGAAGGCTTACGTGGGGATGAGATTTCCTCATGTGTTGGTCCCATTCACAAATCGGGTCGTGACAAAGTGGTAGCATAACCATAGGTTTCCTTGCATGGTACTGAAGCAAGTGTCCACAAATGGCATGAGGTTTATGTGAATGGAACCATGGCCATTTGCACTAACGTGATGTCATTTGGGATCTTGAAGAAAAGTCAGTCATGTCTAGATTCAGTAAAAGTCTTTGTCATTCTTTGGAACTCTTGATCCGATCTTATGTCTTGCTCTCCTCTCAAATGAGTTGTACCATCCATTAATCGTTACCGTTATCGCTGCTATAGCAACACTACATCAATCAACGCCAGTTGCTAATAACGCCTCAAGCAGGCTATTTTGAACTTGTCAGAGATAGTTAGTGACCACAATCGAGCTAGAGTGCATCAATAGAGAGCACAATTAGGAATAGCTAGCTTAGATAGAGGTCAACCATGGGTGCCATTAGCTAGGGCCACCCTTCTCAATGCCCTCCTCGACATGTCCCATTATCGCCTAGCCAAGAGGTCAAGGCAGCAGCTAGCCAAAATGGTAGAGTTTAGTGCAAATCTATTGGTCACACCCAGTCTGGCAGACGTGTGGAAAACCCCATGGAGGTTGGGCACACTAACATGCTACGAATACAATTAGAAGGGGCGTAAGAAGAATAATTATCCACTATCTCAAAGAATTACAAGTCAGAGAGTAGAGAAAATTAATACCCTAAAGCAAGAGAATTCGAATGAGTGTGACCTAGAGTTAGTAGGTACAATCCCAATGAGAGAATGAATCACTTATATAGGCATACTGTCGGATTGATGCTTTGTTTCTAATGTATTAAATATATTAAAGCAATCTTTGACTCCACGAGAATCGTGCATGTCATGTTTCTAAAATTGTACTGTTGCATAATTTATGTTGGAACTTGTGCCTTTGCATGACATGAGTTTAGTATGCATGTCCAGCATGTTAACAACATAATATGAATTGAGAGGCTAGTTTAGGACATAATATGAATTGAGAGGCTAGTTTAGGAACATTGTGCATAATAGTTGCATATGATCTCTTTGACTGCTACTTGTTGTTTTTCTTCTAATCATATGCATGTGGTGAAGCATCACAAGTTATGAATGTTTCCTTACTCATCATTATAATTCACATAAATATGTTATTCAAAGCATAGTTTTAAAAATGGGCTCGGACCGGCCAGTTCAATTGGAAAACCGGTGAATCGGTCATGAAACCGGTTCGAACCACTGTTTAGATCGGTCTTGCATCAAAATTGTTGTGACCCGATTTGACTTGGCTGATTTTGCATCAAAACCATTTTTTTTTATTTTTTATTTTTTTTTCTTTTTTAGGCTAAATGATGTATTTTTCTAAATCTTAAAAATAATATTCTAATTTGACTTTTAGAAAAATGCAATAAATTTGTTTATATTGTCATGACTTGCGAGTTTGTGATGTAAAACTTTGTGAGTTTAATTGTGCAATTATATTTTGAATTTGTTAATTGTGATTTGTGATTGTGAAGTGAAAACAATATTTAGGAATTTATGTTATTTAATTATGCTTTTATATTTGGAGCCCTTAAAGAGTGTCAAATTGTTAATTAGTTGTTATTTTATTATATTATATTATATATATATATTTTATATAAATCCAGTTCAACCGATTCAACCAGTGGGTCACTGGTTGAACCAATTACTCAGTGACCCGATATCTCGACCGAGTCGATCACCGGTTCGAGTTTTAAAACTATGATTAGAAGTTTTTATCAATGCCCGAATGATTGATTTGTCATGATGACTTTGGACTGGAAAAGAAAGAGTGATAGGGCCACATCACTGCATGTACTCGTACAAGTAGGTTAAGGGAACATGATGTTTAAGAACTGTTTTGATCGCAAGGTGACAAATTCTTGTGTTCAGTGTGTGCTATAATAATTGCCATTGATTTGAAGCAAGCATGCAAATGGTTAGTGTTGGATTTCATGAATTAAGAATTGAACCGAATGATAGACATGTACTAAATGATAACTAAAGCTTTAGTAATTGGATTCCTTAGGATCTTTTAGAGGCTATTGTATTTCTATTAGCTTGAACAAATGAACATACATGAATGATGTGTCATTGTTTGTTAAGCATATTGCTTCATACATGTGTGTGATTTTCTGATAAGCCTTACGAGTATAATAAATTTTCTTTGATACATGCATGATTCCCCATTTCGAAGTTTTCAAAATGCTATTACTAGGTGTAGGCATGGGATATGATTTAGTGGCCACGACTAATTTACTCTTTTGTGAAAGTTTACAAATGTATGAGAATTTGAATGAAAGTTTCCATAATTTTGATAAGAGTTCTGTTAAAGATTCCTTATTTGTGCTCATGACTACATACGTGTGATAAGTTTGGTGACACAACATGGGAAAAGGGAATTTGAAACACATTTTACTTGTGTAGATTTAAGATGTGTAGATACAAGTGTCTTAAATAGTTTTGTTTTATGCTCATAGTGAATAGCTTGTTTTAAGATGAAATGTTTACGTAAGTTGTGCCTGGGTCAGGAATGTTTTCTCCTCGGTTAGTGTGTAAAGTGTTGTTTAAAGCTATGTAACATGAATTAGAGTACTATACGCTTATGCGACGATTTTACCTGAATTTGGCATTTCACAAACATGCTTGGAGTAACTTAAAAAGGATAGTCTTTAATCTTAAATTTTGATTTCTTACATGAGGAGCTGAGAGACTCATTCACAAATTTTCTTTTCGAAGTATTATTAATTATTTTCTTTATCTCTCTTTTTTTCCTTATTCTACTTCTTTTTCTTCTTTATTTTACTTTCTTAATTGTTACTTTATTTCTCTTCTCTTTATTATTTTGTACTTTATTGTCTACTAGCATAAGCAAAATGCTAGTTCATATTGACAAAATACATAAAAACTGTAAAAGTTATTCTTTTTTTTTTTACAAAATGCTGAAATTTGAGAGTTCACGAGTCACTTCCACTCCTTGAATTGAGATTTGTGAAGCAAACTGAGAATTGTTGATTATTTGGCGTTGACAATAAGAGTTGAAATCCCTATTAAATAGAAGTAAAAAACTCTCACAAAAATATTTTGTAACAATAATTTTGCTATTACACTTGGTAAAAATTCAGTTTTTCATAGGACATTCAAACATATAATGATTTGATTTCACAAGATTCAGGAATCTATGATTGAGAAATAATTGTTAATTGATTATTGTCCCTGTGAAGAACAAATTATTAAGGGAAGCAGTGTCCAATATTAAACCAATCATGCATCTATAGCTCATACATGAATTGTTTAGATTGTGGCTGCCACCCTACAATATCCATATTGCTGACTACATTTAGCTATGCCATTTGTGGAGTTTGAAACTCTTCACATCATGTTTGCCATGCTTGGTTGGCCATTAAAATTAGGAGGGAAGATTATAAATGGGTAAAAAATTAGAATGATGTATAAAAATATTTTTTATATTTTAACAAAGAGAAGATTCAAAGGAGGAAGATAGTTTTCATGAAAAGTAATGTCAAATTACGAGAGAAATAATCAGCCAAAATAAAATTATAATTTATTGATAAAAAGATATTTTTAATAATTTAATAGGGATAATATCATAAATTAAATTATAATCCTATTAAAATCACTAATTTGAAGAACTATAGCATAAAAGTTCTGAATTCATAAAAAAATGAAAAATAAAAAGAGAGAGAATTTTATAGGGTTTCTAGGGCTTAATAAAATTTTTCAAATGTTTTAATTTTCTCTCCTAAAAATAAAAGATCACGATAAGATGGAGGCTTGACAGTGGTTTGCGATGGCCTAACTATGAGCAATTTAAGGGTTGTTTGGAAGTGTTTTTATTCTTAAATTTTTTAAAATTGTTTTACAAAACAAGTTTAAGTTCAATTTTTAAAAACAAAAAAATAGAAAAACGTGTTTGGCAATTTAATTTCAAAAATGGTTTTATAATGGTAAACATGAAAAACTTGTTAGAATAATTTTTTAAAAAAATTAATAAAATAAAAAATTGTTTGAAAAATTACATCAAAACCAAGACCACAACCACAACTTCACAGCAAATATCTTCATCAACCACAACATTCATCATCATCAATAACTCATTTCAATTCCAAAATATTCAAACCACAATCCAATATCAGAAACACAAGCCCAACCCCAAACCCTTCATCATCAATAACCCATTCCAAAAGAATAAAAAAAGATGAGAAGAACCACCGCGAACAACCTCGGAGCACAGTGGATCGCGACGCTAGGTCGTGGGGTCTTGGTCATAAGGCTTGGGTCGGCGGGGCTTGGTCGCGAAGAAGCTTGGTCGAGGGGTTGGGTCACGAGTATAGCTAGGTATATGGACTGCAATCCACGGACCAATCCATTTAACTAGCAACCTGCACAAAAATGGACTAGAAAAATTTTAGCCC
Source organism: Dalbergia cultrata (assembly GCA_031216105.1). Taxonomy (NCBI): domain Eukaryota; kingdom Viridiplantae; phylum Streptophyta; class Magnoliopsida; order Fabales; family Fabaceae; genus Dalbergia; species Dalbergia cultrata. The sequence goes on from CM062352.1 coordinate 40,584,202, forward strand.
ACCAACCCATGGACTTTTTTTATCCGCACCGCTTAACCCGCGGGCTAAATGGACCTAGCCCGCAGGGTTTGCAGATCAACCCGCTAGCCCATATAAGAAAGTCGATTTATTCTACTTTTTTTTTTATATTTGTACTTGGTATTTGATTTGCTTATGTTTGGTGTTTGATAGTTAATAGTTATTAATTTATATTTTTTAGTAGTTTTGCTATTTTTTATGATTGAAAGAGTTATGCATATTTGATTGGTTTGTAACTTTGTGTGTTATTATTTTTAAAAAATTAACATTTTAGATTTTTGAGATTGAATGTTTAAGTTTAATATTTGCAGTATTTAGTAATTAATACTGTTCTTTGTTTAAAATTTAACTTGAAAATTGGATACTGTAAAGAAAAATGTATGTATATATATATATTACCAAGTAAAATATACTGTGTAAATATAAATATATAATATAAGGTATAAAAAAATTAAAAAAATATGAAAGAAAAAAAAAGAGGGTTATGTGGGTTGGTCCGCGCCTAGTCTGCTTGGTTCGCACCTGATCCACGTTTAGTCCGCGGGCTTATGCAAAGGTAAAAATGTGATATCCCAAATAAAGAAATAATAATAATAATAATAATAATAATTATTATTATAGTTAATAGTAAACTATGAGCATACATATGCATTATAGTTAGTATATTCATCTTAGTTAGTTGTGTTGCATGCATTATAATTTAAATATGCATTATAGTTAGTAGTGTTAATGCATTATAGTTAGAATATGAATTAAAATTACTAAGTGAAGTTAGCATTAATATTAATTATTATTATTAAGTCTAGATATATGACACTAATATTAATTATAATTATTATTACTAAGTGTAGCTACCATTAGTATTATTATTATTAAGTGAATCTAACATAAATATTATTTAATATTATAATTACTAAGTGTAGTTAGCATTAATATTAATTATTATTATTATTAAGTCTAGATATATGCCACTAATATTAATTATAATTAATATTACTAAGTGTATCTAGCATTAGCATTATTATTATTAAGTGTACCTAGCATTTATATTAATTATAATTAATATTGCTAAGTGTAGCTAGCATTAACATTATTATTATTTAGTGCACCTAACATTAATATTATTTAACATTATAATTATTAAGTGTAGCTAGCATTAATATTAGTTATTATTATTATTAAATCTAGATATATGGCACTAACATTAATTATAATTAATATTACTAATGTAGCTAGCATTAGTATTATTATTATTAAAGTGTAAATAGCACAAATATTATTTAACATTATAATTACTAAGTGTAGTAGGCATTAATATTATTTATTATTATTAGTAAGTATAGACATATAGCACTAATATTATTTATGATTATTATATTTGTGTATAAATATATGTGTGTAGGAGTGTGTGTGTGTGTAAGAAATGTTTAGTTTCATTTTGCTAAGTTTTGCTTCCACCTCCTCTAAACCAAAATTTCTCTAAACCAAATCTCCTCTAAGCCAAAACTTCTCTAAGCCAAACCTCCTCTAAGCTAAATCTCCTCTAAGCCAAACCCCTTTTTGGCCGAATTCATCTCTTGTCAAGCTCATAATCCTCGTAATGAACTTCATGGACCTAACTAATCATCTCTAAGACGCTGTGACGCTCCCTCCCTTTAATCGACGAGTTTGGTTACTTGTACCATTCCAATTTTCCAAAATCAAGTTGTTAGTAGAAGCATACTCCCGACTATCAAAGGTGAGTGGGTTTAAGCTCATGACTATACTTTTGGTCATTATTAATATATTTTCAAATTATATGAATTATTTATGAAATTTTAAAATAATTTATGTCAAGAGAACATGTTGTTATGAATTATGTCAATTTTAGAAATATTATCATGAGAACTAATTATTTTGGAAACTCCATGGGACCATGCTTGTTGTCAAGGAATTATTTAGATTTATTTATTAGTTAGAAAATATTTTAAATCTCAGTTTTGTATGAAATTATTACTATTATTTTTTTAGCCAATAAATAGTGAGAAACATATCAACAGTTAACTACAAGTAGGATTGATCGTTAACCTTGGTACCAAGTGGTCCACTAGAGGACTAGCTCACCCACAATAAGGAACCTAGTGAGGTGTCCATTTATGGGACCTAGTTAGGTGCCCATCGACAGCCATTGGCTCAGATTTAAGCTATTCAATTTATAATTATGCATGCACAACCTATGTTTCTCTACTAATTGTTGCTATAGATTCAGCTTAATTTATATGTAATTATATATGTAATATATTTCACATCAATTGCATGTATATGTTATGTATTTTGTTATTGTCCCATGTGGGTTGTGAGTGGAGGCTCGCCACCGTAGTTTTGATGAACTCACCCCTCTCTTTCCTTTCCCCTATGACATGCTGAAAGTTCGGCTGTACCTACGTAATCCTCTCAGCAGAGTGCTAGCTTCCTTGGTGAGCTTCGCTTTGAAGTGGAGCTTATTGTCAATTATGTCAGCCTAGTAGTGCTCCAATAAATTGTGTAGGCAGGATCCCCGGATATGCATGATATTATTTTCAGAATTTATGTTAATTGTTTTATTATGTCTAGCTTTGGCCTAGAATATGGATTTTATGCAGATTTATGTTCAGAATTTATGTTTTAGAAATAATTCCATATTATCAAGTTTTAGTTGAACTTGACATATTTTAAATAAATTTGGGTTATTTATGCATATTAGTCACTAATACGTTACCGAGGCTTCATGGGACCCAAATCCTCACGTGCCGGTCACGTTCTCTAGGTGGGTCGTGACAAAAAATGTAAACAGAAAAAAAAAGGTTATACGGACTGATCCGCGAGCTTATACGGGACAGACACGGACCACCCTAAAACTTAGTCCATTTATGAAACAAACCAGTCCAGTCTTGCCAGTTTAATTGTGGTCTGTCGCAAACCAGGCTAAACGGATCGAACCAATACACATACTGATAAGGAGTATTTATGCCAATTATCTTGCTGCCAAACCTTAGCTTTTTGCATGAAGTTTGTTGTGTTATTGATGCAATTAATAAGGATTTTGATTTACTCCTCATTCTGTGATTTTAATAGAATTATTGGCTTTTGCATTGATTTTGGAATAATTTGTAATTAAATCCTATTAGATTTTATTGTCTCTGAGTATGGGTTTATGCATAGAAACTTTGATCAAGTGCAAAATCTAAAGAACACGGTTGGAAATTATTGGGAAGAATTTGAGAGCAAAATAGAAGAGTTGTTGAGCTTATTTGAGTACATTTGAAGAAAACATTGTAATGAAAAATTCATATCTCCCTCTACAGAGATCGGATTGAGATAAATAAAAATGTTTTGGAAATATCAAGAAGTCCTCCAAAACTTTCATGTGCAGCTCAAAACCCAGTTCTAAGAGGATCTTGATAAGAATCGAGTTGCAAGATTAAAGGTTGCTGAAGTTCTGATTCTGTCTAACTTGACCTTTGGTTAGTATTTTCGTAATATTTGGAGCTACAAATGTCCGATTGAAGTGATTTTGGTGGCGTTGGAAAGATTATTCAAAGGGCTACAAGTGCTATTTCTAGTACTAAGAACAGATTCGATTTTGTTTAGCGCTGCAGCGCTCAATAGCAACTGAAAAAATGATTTTTATCAGTACAGCTCATTATTGAGCGTTGCATCGCTTAATGAGCGCTGCAACGCTCATACGATGACACAGAATAGCTCATTTAATCTATTTTTGGGCCTACTTTGGCCCATTTTTAGAGAACAAAATACATAGGAATATTACAGACTTTTACCCTAGCTTTTAACTCACTTTTAGGTTACTACTTTTAGTTGCTATTGTTATCTCTCTCCATCTTCTTCTTTATTCTTTTCTCTCTAAGGATTCCATTGTTAAAGGTGTTTTATCTTGGAGATTGTGGAAAGGATTATTGTTATTATTTTCAGGTTATCTTATCTTCATTGTTGTAATCCTCCAGAGATGGCGGAGTAGATTTCTTTATTAGTGTAAGGGTTTCCGGATGGACTGGAATGATGTTTGATACCTCTTTTGATATTAAATGCATTGGTTTTCTTAATGTTCTGTAGTTTTTATTCCTATAATTATTGTGGTGATTGCTATAATCTTTATTGGGATAACTAAATTGGCAATTGTCATTTGGGGAAATCCTTTGGGTATAAATTAACAGATCTATTAGTTTATATTTGAGGGAGAACATTAGAATTAACTTTCCGATTGGCGGTTAGGCTATAGCAATTAGTTAATTAAATTAATGTGATTTCTAATTAAATTAAAATCTCGTTTATTAGTTATTTGCATTGATCAAATTCTATAGGTCGATCGATCACTAATAGAATTACCAGTAATTTATTACTAATAGCTACCAATGAGTTTAATATTTGGTCAATGATAATTAATTTCCAATCCTAGGAATACCTTGTACTGATGCTTTCTCCATTGTTGTTGTTATCTCGTTGTTATTATCTTTTAATTTTAATTATTTTAAATTTCATTCTTCAAAACCCCCAATTTTCATAACTAAGTGTTGAAGTCTCCTTGAGAGACGACTTAGTTTGTGTCATTTACTACATTTTTTGTGCAACTTAGCATTAAAATAAATTTCTACTTTGAGGAGCCAGGCGACAGCCTTCGTTCACATACCCACCTCTAGCAGCGAAGGCTTGGCCACCAAGGGTCGCAAGGTCTTGGCCGCAGGGCCTGGGTCGCTGGCGCTTGGTCACAGAGGAGTTTCGCAGGGCCTGGGTCGCTAGCGCTTCTCGCGGATGAGCTTGGTTGAGGGGCTGGGTCAAGGAGTTTGGTCATGGTGGCTGCCTTGCCGGGGTTTAGTCACTGTGGTGGCTGATGGAGGATTTTGGTTTGCTGGGGATGGGGGGCGGCAAAGGTAAGAAGGTAGAAGGTGAGAAGAGGTCCAAGAAAATAAAATGAGAAAAACCTGAGGCAAGATTTGAAAAAGTGGCAAGAATAGAAACCCAACAATTTTACAAGTTTACTATCGCGTTTTTACTTGTTTTTAAAAATGAAGGTGCTTAAAACAAGTCTTAACTGTTTTCTGCTTTTTATTTTTTAAAATCCTACTTCTGATTTTCAGTTTTTAAAATCTATGTTGAGAAATTATTACACTAAACAAGTTTTTTCATTTTTTTATTTTTAAAAATCAAAAACAAGTTTTAAAAACATGTGCCAAACAGGCTTTTTAATTTTCTAAAACATTTTCTTCTTATGAGAATTCAAAATTCTCACGGTCTAAGGTGTGAATGAAGATAGGATAGTTACATTTGCGACAATAAAACTTTCTTGGAAATATATTTTGTGTGCGAATCAAATATGGGAGCCTTGCATCGGATTCCGGAGAATGTAGAAATACTCCTCAAACCAAACACCCAATTATTCAATTGGCTTTTTAAGTTATGCCTAAAACGGAGAGATTGGGAAGTAATCTAGAACTAAAAGTCACGAGAGCTCAAATAATTTATATGAGAAATCGATCAGAGGTGGGCAAGAAAGCAAAATGACGCGGACAGGCACAAAGCTGCCACGTAAACGAAGAAGAAGCCAGATTCTGGAAACGTGTTAGGCCCAACTTTCCCCTTTAAGGAAATTGGTTCTGTTTATACGCTACTGTTGTCTTTTTACATAGAGAGCTGAACAGAGGAAAAGAAAATTTTCACTCTGGCAATAATGGAAGAGATAGGTTCCTCAAATCAAGGGAAGACCTCGTTGGCGTCTCGCTTGAAGAGGACCTGCTTATCCTTCGCAGCTTCTGTACAGCAAGGCTTTAGGTACGTGAAAGCCTTTTTCGTTGGCCAGGTAAATTCTAAATCCGAAGGTCTTCTTAACTTGTAGTGTAGCAGTCGTACTCATTTTTTTCAACATTATTTGAAGGACTTGGTGTGATACTTACTGTTTTGTGTGTGTGGATAAGCAGGCAAAGACTCTTACTGCAAGAAATGAGACGGAAGCAAGTGCAGCTCAACTTGAGGCTACCAAGATGCAGGTTGAGGCTGCTGATGCCGCTGAAGACATCAAGAACAAACTCAATAAATCCGCGTAATTTTTTGTTTTTCCATACACACCACTAGTGTGTGTGTGTGTGTGTATACAAGTGTGAATGAATCTGTATTAATTAGTTAATTTTATTCCAGTTTTCTTTTTCTTGATTTTTTTGGCAGACAGATGTAGTCTTGTTAGCAAGATGACAAACGAAAAGAAAGCGAGTGTTATTTATATTTGTGAGCATGGCAAAATGAAACACCGTATTAGTGTCTGCAATATGAAATATTTTACTTCGGTCCAATATGGGAGTTCGGACAATTTACGATAGAATTTAATCTTAATACACTGTATTTGTAAAAAAGTTTTATATTATCAACTAACTTGTATTTGTATCAATTAACTTGTATTTGTAAGACTTTAGAAATATGTTAATTGTAATTAAATTAATGAGTGAGTCGAGCACTTTGGGTGATGCGACAATACAATATTATATGTATGTGTGAAACTAGTTTACTATGACAGAGCATTTAAATTAAACTCTTTTTTTTTTTATAGAATTCAAATTAAACTCTTTACAATATGAAAGAAGACAGGCGAACAGTATTGTAATTGTATTAAAGTATGGTGTGGTAGGATCTGGTTTATATTTGAATAATCTTTTCTTTTTTTTTTTTTTTTAATAGAAGAGAACGGCTGGGGCTTTCCAAACGAATATAGTCATACATTACCCCTTTGAAGAGGGCCAAGGGGTCTGAAGCTATAGCCTGTGTTAGATATATAGTATTATCGCCTTCTTTTAGCAGAAGACCTCGCACATCGATGCTGAATAGCCAGTAGAGTCCATGAATTCCATGTCTAGCTATTGCATTGTCGTTCCCAATTACCCCCGTAGTAAATAGTGGAGGATCTTGTTTTACATCATTCACCCTAACCTTTAAATGCCAAACCAAAAACGTCATGGTATAAGACAGAATGGAAAGTGAGAGCATTTAACAAAATTCATGTTAGCCTAGGAGGAAAAAAGTTTTATTTTTTGGAGATTCCAAACCTGTAATTCAGAGACATTTGCACTTGCAAGAGCAATTCTCAACTTATAGATTCCACTTGCCTCCACATAATCAAGATTGAACTTAATTTGCCATGTAGTTCCTTGGTAAGTGCTATCTTCTTTCTTCCTGTATTTCATGCGTTAATTTCATCTTTCATGAATAATATGGGTGATTAGAAGTTAAAACAAAGCAACTCAGCATTAACAGTGTACCTGGTGACCTGTGCGAAGAACCAATCTTTTGTGTAGTCACTGACACCAACTGTATAAATCAAATCTTCATTTGGGTATAAATCGGCATATCTTTCCCACAGGCCATATTGCCTAAACCTGTTAGCGGTGAACAAAACTTTGAAACAGATGGTGGTTTGGTGGGGAGCACAAAGTTCAATAATGTTGAACCTTTTAAGGTTTGATTTATGTGAAGAGAGGAACTGACTTGTCTGGATGTTCGACATAAAGCTTGTTTATGTACTTTGGATTAGGATCAGGAACATAGAACTCAGCAGCAGAGCGATCGGGAATTCCTATTTCCCATAATGTTGGACCATCTCTTGGGGGCTCAAAAATAATGTCACCAAAGTTTATTTCACAACCTGCATGTTGCATTGTGCTTATATTCAACAAAAATGGAATGAACATACAAGCTAGCGATGTAATACTTTAAATTGGAGCTCACATCTAAAGTTGCATTCTTTGTTGACCCTAAAAAAAAAAAGGAAAATGAAAAAAATCGCATTCTCCCTTCCGGATGAAATTTAGAATTTTTTTATAAACCAATAGTACAAAAGTTTTTTTTTATAAAATCATGGTTAAATTATTCCGTAGATCCTTGAACTTTTAAAAAAATTTAAATAAATTTCTATACTTTTAAAATTTATAATTGAGTCCCTAAACTTTTAAAATATTTGTAATTAATTCCTTAATCATCAACTTCCATTAAATAAAGGACTGTTAAATAAAACGAAACATTCTAAGATGCCATCTATGTGTGATTTGAGTTGGAATGCAATCTCATCATATTAATCCTAGTCATCTTTTGCACCATTTTTGTCTTATTTTACTGCCAATCTTTTTAATTTCTCGTAACTATACCTAAGGAATTCAATAGTTTACAGTAAAGCAGTGCCACTGAATTAGTTCTTTCCCTGGTTTGAGATTCCTCGAAATGGCATCATCATTAGTGTTAGACATGACATATAAATCTTTGATTCATTTCTCTCTAAAAGAAAAAAAAATAATAGAAAAATGGTGTAATTGGGTATTCGAAAATCTTTCGTTACATGTCTTCAATATATTAGCAAAACGTATAAACTTAAAATCACAATATTCTGCTGCTATCACTTTTATCATGCCTCCGAGATAAGCAACAATAATGTTTGCAGAGTACTGGCTCGGGAATTGAAAGGATAAATGCGTGGGATAGTGAAATGGAGAGAAAAGTGATACGTAAAATAATTAGGTTAATATGATGAAATCACATTCCAACTCAAATGACAAATAGATGACGTCTTTTGAATATGTATATATATATATATATTAATACTCCTTTAGGAAGTTTGTGGCCAGGGAATTAATCACAAATGTTTTGAAAGTTTAGAGGCTCAATTATAAATTTTAAAAGTACAGAGACCTATTTAAATTTTTTCAAGAAATTTAGAGATTTATGGAATAATTTAACCAACACCATTGAATCATATATTTTTAATCATCATAGTTAATTTTTCTATCCACTATTTGAAAGGTTATGCAAATAAAAATATTTTATAAGTATTTCACTGTTTAACTAACATTTTGAGAGTTTGATTTCTATAATAAAGTGATGACGCATGTTGAGTCATATTACTCAATTAGATCTTGAATACCAGTGATCTAGAAAAAAAAAATTATACGTATAGATATTGATGAAGAACCTGGGGTCATGGTGAGGACAGCTTTGTTCCAATACTCTCCAATGAAACCTGGAACCCATGCATAGAAATTGTAATCCCCACTACGTATATTGTCAACTAAGAAGTAGCCTTCCTATTCTGCTCTAGTCCAGAATTGGTATCCCTAACCAGAGAGGTCACGTTAAAAAAAATTGGCACCCAATTAGTACTAGTCTCTGGAAATCTGAATTGACCCGATAATTTGACCAAGAAACATTGAAAAATAGAGCTCAAAAGTTTGGGTTGTTTAGCAAACGCTATTTGCTTTCTTAAATAATAGTATGTTTTAAATTTACTTTCCCACAAACAATTGTCTATTTGAAAAATTTAGACTAGTTTTTCTTTTTTTGGTTTAATTTATATCCTTATGAACAATTACGAGACCACAAAATTTTAACAATGGGGCAAGACGGCAAGAGCAATGCATTGACATAGGAACAAGTGGCTTGCGTTGTTTTTTGTTATTTTGACTAGTTCAGAGTTAATATAGGGTGAAACTCAATAAAATAGTTTGACAAAAATATAAAAATCTATATGATTAAAACAAAAATCAAAATTGATATGGGGCATATGCCCCCACCCTACTATCCAATCCCTGCTTATGAAATAAATGTAAGAGAAACAGTAGAACGGAGTAAAAAGAGTAATAGAGGAGAGAAAGTAAGTAAAGATGATTAAATAATAAGAATAATTTTGTAAAATGTATATAAATTTCTCTAATATTGATGCTTTATAAATTATTTTCTTGATTCATGTAAGCAAAATTAGACTAGTTTAAACCTTGCATTCTCTTTGCCAGGATCCAGCGTCTCCAGGTGGAGCTAGTCCTACATATGCACCACTTGCTCCTATGTAATCATCACTTTGGCACCTGAAAATTTACTTTTTGGGAGCCTCAAAAGCTGCAGTTTCATTATGGCAATTGATATATTGGTAGTTTCGTGTAATCGTGTTACCTGTCTCTAACTAGTAACTTGCCACGAACACTCCCCCGTTGGCTAGTCTTCTGAAAATCATAGGCCCAATTTTGAACTTCCTCGGTCATCTAGCGGCCATTTTTTATGGTCTCAATTAGTACCATTGGGCTTTTCTTTTTATGTTGCTTTCTTCGATTAAACTTAAATTTTCCATAAGGTTGATATGATGAGAAATTATTCATATACTCTTTCTTAACTAAGAAAAAAGTCTCTATGCCATTCATAATTTTGCATTAAAATTATACTTAAGGCAGGAGAATGATGAAATTGGTATGTTGAGCTATGAATTGTACATAGCAACACTTCTTCATAAAGCACATAAGAATTTGATATATTAAGAGACCTGGTCTTTGGCATCTTCCCAGAGCTCCAGTGGGTCGGCACTATCCAACAAAGTGTTGAGATAGATAAAAGTTGGCCCGAAAACTTTCTTCCACGGCTCATTTGGCTGAAGTTTCAGAACGATATCCTCTCCTGCGTAATGAGCACTAAGAAACATCTGATGCATACAACAAATTGCAAGCTTTTTGTTTTTAGCTGATCAACATGAAATAACTGCAACGGTTTTGCATCATTAAAATTTAGCATTCATCGACATTCAACAAGATATTTAATGGGTATGATCAAGGTGGGTACACGTCTTATAACTGCTCTCCGTCCCTAAATAATTGTTTATTTGGACGTCAAGGTATCTCGAATGTACACGACTACCAATTTGTCCAAATAAACAATTAATTAGGGACATAGGGAGTAAGAAGTAACAACACTTACTGCAAGGCTGATGGGGCCGACATGAGAGGTAAGGTTTTGTTTAACGAGGCCACCCGATCGGAATTCATTGCTAGGTAAGATCACCCAGAACCCAATGGGCGGTTCAGTTTTGGATTCAGAGCTTATCCACCCGTGGACCTTAAGATCTTTGTTGTCACATGAGTATTGATACTTGTCATCCACCTAAATAACAACAGATTTTATCAATAAGTCTATTCATTGATTGGGAGTGATTTTGGTCCCTCAAAGTTTAAAATCTAATCAAGTAGTCCCTCAACTTATAATCATGAATCATGTTAATCTCTGCTTTCTCTGGTAGCAAATCCTAATAAATTACAAATTTTAGCAGGGACTAATTTGAGTCAATCATTTTTTCATGTGATAATTTAATTTAATGATATAGTTTGTAGTGGTGATAACATTTATGCTTTTAAGGAATAATGTTTTTATTTTTCGATAATTATACCCAAAAGAGGCAGAGCAAAAGAGAGTCAAGGTACAGCCAAAATACCCCGGTTGTATAAAAAATACTCCGTATTACATCCTGCAATATTTTAATACGTATTTTTGTTATTTCACATTGTAACTTTTAACGAAGTAACACGGTGTAACCTTCAAAAAAATATGCTGTACCGAAGTTGATCCCGTGAATAGAATAGAATGAATAACTTAATGGACACCATTATTAAATTAGACCTAGCTGCTTCATCTTTGCCGATACGGACAGTTCAGCAATCATGTTACTGTAAATAATTCAATATGCATATGTAACATCTAGACATGTTCATTGTGCGATCTTATTAAAAAAGAACACCAAATTCACGTGCAACAACTTTGCAAGTTGTTCCATTAACTTATTCTCAAGAGTTATAATCTAGTGTCTTTATTTTTTGAGTACCTCTCCCTTGAACTCTGGCTCCACGGGATTGACCAACAGAACTGCTTCTGGGGGAAGGAGTTCTTGTCCTCTCCCAGGTAATCGGTCGTCTGGGAGAGGCATGAATCTTTGTCTATTATCAGCCACGGCCATATAATGAAACCTACATACATATAGCCTCCGAAAATTAGCTTGCATTGATTTGATTTACCTATTCATGCCGAATATTGCTATATTAAGCCTTTGAGGCTATGAAGAGCTGCGAACAAGATCCTACCATAGATTATTGAACTAGAAGCATTAAAATTAAGGGTGTTATATATCATAAAGTTGTAAGAAAATGTCCATACTTGTCTTTCCGAAGCTTGAAAACGATCCTAATTTGAGGTATGTTGAAAGCAGGCCACTCCTTTATGTGTTCAAAGATGGCATAACTATAGAAGCCTGAGGAATTTCGCAGCATCACATACCTGCAGAAAAATTATCGAAAATTAATAAACTACCATCATCTTTGTTTTCCAAAGTGATTACTTAATGACTTTGTGCTGATGTCAATCTTACTAAGCTAAAAATGTAATGAGACCTTATGTCAATATTCAGAGGCGAAAGCTTTCCCTCCATCGATGGATCCCACATTTTTGTATACGAGACTTCAACCTGTTCTTCATTTTCCACTATAACATTAAATCTTGTTCCTAAAGTCCTGCGTGTGTAGCCGTAAATAGAACATTATTTGACTCCCCAACTCACATGTTGTGGTTTATAATGAAGAATCTCCTGTTAACAATCAATGGAAAAAATAAAGTTAATTCATGAGAGGCAATTAAATTATCACATACCGCTCTTGTATGCCAGTTGTTCCTGTACTTCCTGCTTTACTCCAAACAAGGTCCCAATACCTTCAAGTTGATTATTTAAAAGCAACCGTAATTTAGAGTCTCTGAATAGTGAGGTAAAAATAATAACAACACCAGATCTAAAGCTTGGTGTGCACCAACCCTCTGTTACCACTTTCGTTTTGAGCTTCAAGGAGATTATCAATGCCATTATATTGTATGCTGCTGACAACTCCACCGGGATTGGACAAATACACTTGAAGTATGCCGTTGTCCATGACCACCTGCAATTCGATGATAAAACGGCTCAAGCAAATCACTTTGACATAAAACCAGAATTATGGAATATTATCCGAAACTCTAAATAAAATGAAGAAAACAATTTCTTACATGACTGTCTTCGACACGCAACTGCACTGCTTGTGATGACATTTTGAATGATCTTTAGTTGCTATATTCAGTCTTACAATATGATTTTGCTGCAATTTCTTTTCTTCGTTTTGTCATAAAAGTTCTTGAGATTAACAAGACTGTTTAGTCTTGTTTTCTTCAACTAAAGGCCAACGCCTTTATATTTTTTATTTATTTCTTGGGTTGTGGTGGTGAATTCTTTACTCCGTCGCCACTGTTGCCGTGTACGTTTAGGATTGTGGGGGACAAAACTGAAGCTGAAGCATAAGAATAAGAATATATAACAACCACGGGTTTGTGACTTGGCTCATAGCTATGTCGTGTCATTTCACATATGTGATGCCCTTAACAAACATCACCAAAGACATGTTTTATGTCAGACATTTCTACGATGAAAAGGAAGTGGCATCATCGGAAAATAAATAAAATTCGATCACATTTTGGAGAAAGATTTCCTTGAATCTTGATTATAGTTTGTAAGGGGATTCGGAGTTCTGTTTTTCTTTCTTACAAAGTATGTTTTTGTTCTTAATTTTAACTTGCAACAAAAAGTGAGTGAAGATGTTGCCAAGAAAATAAAAATATGAAGTCAGTGGAGATACGTGTAGGTGAAGTGGGATAAGCTTGGTAGTTAGAACTGTTAGAAGTAGTTACAAGTTTGTTATTCGTAGCTGTCATCAAAGAATAGCATATAAATACAAGTGTAATAGCTCTCATCTTCAACAATTCAATACAACATAATCTCATGTCAGTGGCGTGATTAAAGCCATTTTGCAATTCAATACAACATAATCTCATGTCAGTGGCGTGATTAAAGCCATTTTGACAAAATTTTCAAACATCCTGTGCAGAGAGGCGAAATTTTCATGTGTACAGTAAATTTTACTGTACACACATTCTATGCCATGATTGCATAGATCGTGTTCATATTGATTATAGCTTCTATAAATAGAAGCGCAGTTCTCATTTGCAAAACATAACAGAAACAGGTAGCAATCAAGAGACAAAAATATACATAGTATATTGTTAGAGTTTCTCCTATTTTTATAGAGAAGTGTATTCTTCTAGTATAAAAGAGGGTGCTATTGTTCTCTCCTTATATTTAGAGAAAGGTGTAATTTTATCTTTCACACAATGAAAATCTTTCTCGGTCTTGTCCGTGGTTTTTCTTTCATCATTAGGGGGTTTTCCACGTAAATACTTTATATTAGTTCCAATTCTCTTAACTCTATTTTAGTTGCATTGATCTGTTTCCATAACTCTGGTACCCAACAGTGGTATCAGAGCCACTGGTTATAGTCCACGTTGCGAGTTACTATTTATGGTCACTATTCATACGTGTAGTTCTATACTTTTGCAGTATTGTTAATGTACCTTGGATTTGTTCCATATAAGATATAAATATACAGTACTATTCACGTATACAATACTATTCATGATAATAAAGTGAGAATCGATTTAGTAGAAAAATTTGTATATATGTACTGAATTTGTTCCATATACAATATATGGTACTATTTACGTATACGGTACTATTCACGGAAAAAAAATTGAGATTTGGTCTAGCAGAACAATATATCCCGATAAACACCATGGTAGCGAAATTTGAGTTTGAGCAGTTCAATGGGAATAACTTTTCCCTATAGAAACTAAAGATAAAGACAATTTTGAGAAAGGACAATTGCTTAATAGCAATTAAAGGCAGACTAGTCTAAAAAGTGGAAGGAGATGGATGATAATGTTGTTGCCAATCTATATCTTGCAATGGCAGATTCAATATTGTCCAGTGTTGCTGAAAAGAAGATAGCAAAGGAGATCTGGGATGCTCTTGTCAAATTGTACTAGATCAATTCACTTCACAATAGAATATTTCTAAAGAGGAGGCTATATACTCTTCAAATGAGTGCATCCACATTGGTGACGAATCGCATCAACAATCTGAACACCTTATTCTCCCAGCTTACAGCATCAGATTATTAAATAAAGGAGAATGAACGTGTAGAGCTTCTACTTCAAAGTCTACCTGACTCATATGATTAATTCATCATCAACATTACAAATAATAATATTGCCGACTATCTATCCTATGATGATGTTGTCGGTGCTATTCTTGAAAAAGAGTCCAAGCACAAGATAAGGAAAATAGATTGGAGAGCTCAAAGCAAGCAGAAGAGTTGTTGGGGATGAGAGGTAGATCAATGGAGCGTGACTCCAGTGGGAGGCATCGTCAGAGTATATCAAAGTCAAGAAGAATGAAGAACTTCAAATGCTACCATTGTCGCATGAGAAGGCACTTGAAGAAAGATTGTTGAAATAATAAGAAGAATGCAGATAAAGCTCCAAAAGCATCAACCTCTCAAGGATGTGTTGCAAGAAACTCTGAGGATGGAGAAATCCTATGCAGTGTGGCAACAATTGGTTCTAGAGGTGGTAAACGGCTCATTGGTATTTGGACAATGGATTCAAGAGCACCATGGCACATAACTCCCCACCATGACTGGTTTTACAGTTACAAACCTATCTCAAAAGGATCTGTGTTCATGAGAGATAATCATGCTTTAGAAATTGCTGTTATTGGTACTGTCAAAATAAAAATGTCTGATGGTGTCATTCAAACAATTCAAGGAGTGTGAGACATAAAGGGCTTGAAGAAGAATATGTTGTCTATTAGGCAACTGCATGACCTCGGATGCAAGACCTATACTGAAAGTAGGATTTTAAAAGTTGTTAAAGGTACTCTTGTGGTGATGAAAGCAAAAAAGACCACAACAAATCTATACAGACTTCAAGGATATACGTTACAGGAGGCAGATGCATTAGTTGCATCAGCCAGTTAAGAAATGACAATGATGTAGCACCGCAAACTAGGTCATATGTCGAAACGTGGTTTAAAGGTTCTTGCGGAACGTAATCTCATTCCCGGGCTCAAATCGATGAATTTATCATTTTGTGAGCACTGTATCATAAGCAAATAGCATAGATTGAAGTTTGGTAGATCAACTGCTCAGAGTAAGCACATTCTAAACTTGATTCATTTTGATGTGTGGGAGTCACAAGAAATGTCCCTATGAGGAGCAAAATATTTTGTATCATTCATTGATTATTACTGCAGGAGATTATGGGTGTACTCAATCAAGAAGAAGTCAAATGTGTTTCCAATATTCAAGGACTTCAAAGCAAAAGTAAAACTTGAATTTAGAAAGAGGATCAAGTGTTTGAGGATAGACAATGGAGGAGAATATATAGATGGGGATTTTCTAGCATTTTGCAAGCATTAGGTTATTCAAAGGCAATTCACAGTTGCACATACACCGTAACAAAATGGTGTAGCAGAATAGATGGATAGGACTCTCCTAGAAAGAACAAGAGCAATGCTGAGAACAGCAGGTTTAGCCAAGTCTTTTTGGGCAAAAGTACTCAGAACTTCCTATTATGTGATTAATCGATCGCCATCAACCGCAACTGGTTTAAAGACACCAATGGAGATGTGCAATGGCAAGCCGGCAGATTATTCTTCTCTATAAGTGCTCGGATGTCTGGTATATGTGATGTACAACTCCCAAGAAAGAATAAAGTTAGACCTGAAGTCCAGGAAACGTATATTCTTGGGCTATGCTGACAACGTAAAAGGGTGTCACTTGTGGGATCCCACTACTCACAAGGTTACTGTCAGTAGCGATGTTATATTTGCAGAAAATGAACTGCAAAGTGAAGAAAGAAATGACAGCACTATTAAGGAGATAATTACGATATAGATAAATAAGAAATCTAGAGAAAAAGGTTCTGAAGTAGAAACAGAGCATGATGAACAAGTACCGGTTGAGGCCAATGATACAAAAGTTAGGCGATCAACACGCTAGACAAAGCCACCATCATGGCATTCGGACTACTTTTATGGCAAGTCACGATGCATGGTCTTCTAACAGAAGAAGGAAAGCCATCAACCTTTCAAGAGGCTTTGAGTAGTTCATATGCTTCTCTGTGGATGGTAGCAATGCAGGAAGAAATGGAGGCCTTACATAGGAACAAGACATGGGAACTTGTTGTACTTTCAAAGAGGTCGAAAAGCCATTGGCAACAAATGGGTTTATAAGATCAAACGAGATGGCAATGATCGAGTGGAACAATATCGTGTAAGATTAGTGGTAAAATAACTTGCTTAGAAGGAAGATATCAATTTCAACGAGATATTTTCTCCAGTTGTCAGACTTACTAATATCAAAGTCATGTTGGCTATGTATGCTGCATTTGATTTACATCTTGAGTAGTTAGATGTGAAAGTTGTTTTTCTTAACAGAGAACTTGAAGAAGAGATATATATGCTCCAACTAGAGGGGTTTGAGGAAAACTGAAAAGAAAACTTGGTTTGTATGTTGGCCAAATCTCTGTACAGTTTAAAGCATGCGGCAAGATGTTGGGACAGAAGATTTGATTCTTTCATAATTCACCTCAAATACAATAGATTGAGTTCAAATCATTGTACATACTATAAGAAGTTTAGTAACAATATTTTCATCATTCTGTTGTTGTATGTGGATGACATGTTGGTGATAGGCCCCAACAAAGATCAAATCCAAGAATTGAAGTACAGTTAGCTAAGGAATTGGATATGAAGGACTTGGGATTCTCAAATAAGATTTTAGGGATGCAAATTCACCGAGACAGAAATGACAGAAAAATCTGGCTTTCACAGAAGAATTATTTGATGAAAATGTTGCGGTGCTTCAACATGTAAAATTGTAAGCCAGTCTCAACCCCATTTCCTGTGAATTACAAATTGTCCTCAGGTATGTGTCCTGTAGTGAAGTGGAGAGGATGGAAATATCTCGAGCATCGTATGCATTAGTGATGGGAAGCCTTATGTACGCCGTGATTTGTACCAGGGCAGATATTGCTCATGTAGCTGGATTGGTTAGTTGGTTTGTGGTATATCCAGGAAAAGAGTATTGGAATGCTGTGAAGAGGATCCTGAGATATATTAGAGGAACCTCAGGTTTTGCACTATATTTTGGAGGATCAAAGTTGTTGTTCGAGGATATGTTGATTCAAATTTTGCAGGTGATCTTGATAAAAGGAAATCTACTACAGGCTATATGTTCACACTTGCAGGTAGAGCTGTGAGCTGGTTATCCAAGTTACAAACTATTGTAGCATCTGTCTACTACAGAAGTTGAATATATGGCAGCTACATAAGCTTACAAGGAAGATATTTGGATTCAAAGATTAATGGAGGAACTTGGGCACAAACAGTCAAATATTGTTGTGTGTCGTGATAGTTAGAGTGCCTTGCACATTGCAAGAAATCCAGCCTTTCATTCTAGGACGAAGCACATTGGTGTTCAATATCACTTTATTCAAGAAGTAGTAGAAGAAGAGAATGTGGATATGGAGAAGATTCACACGAAAGACAACCTAGCAGATGTCATGACAAAGTTGATCAATACTGACAAGTTTAAATGGTGTAGATCTTCCTATGACCTATTAGAAACGTAGGTAGCATGGAACTGGCAAGATGAGAAAAGGTTTTAAAAGCTCACTAAAAGTGACTTTAAGTAGGAGATTGTCAGTGGGGTGGCTTTTTGGCAAAATTTTCAAACATGCACAGTAGAATTTCTACTATGGCACATGAAGAAAGGCAAAATTTTCATACGTGCACAATAAATTTTACCATGCATGCATTATGTGTCGTGATTGCATAGATCATGTTCATATTGATTACAGCTTCTATAAATAGCAGCGCATTTCTCATTTGCAAAACATAATAGAAACGGAGAGCAATCTAGAGAGAAAAATATGCATAGTGTCTTCTGAGAGTTTATCCTATTTTTATAGAGAGGTGTATTCTCCTACTATAAAAGAGGGTGTTATTGTTCTCTCCTTATATTTAGAGAGAGGTGTAATTTTATCTTCCACATAGTGAAAATCTTTCTCGATCTTGTTCGTGGTTTTCCTCTTATCATTAGGGGTTTTCCACGTAAATACTTTGTGTCAATTCCAATTCTCTCAACTCTATCTTAGTTGTGTCGATCTGTTTCTATAACTCTGGTACCCAACATTTCATTCACTGACAACTCTCTCACTCTTTCTCTCTGATCTCAGTTTCTTCTTCAACTTGTATCTTTGATACCTACAATACAAAACAAATTCAAATGCAAAAGGAAAGCCACACAATAGTCCATGTTCATACTAATTGCTGAATAGAATGCACAAGAGATGATGTGGTAGGTAGAGATTACCTAAGAATTTGTGTAGCCAACAAGCTAAATTTTGAGAGGTTAATTGATTTACAAGTAATGCTGATTCATCTTGATTAGGTTCATATAACTTCATAAGAAAAAGTAAAGTCTCAAACAAATTCAAATAAATTTGGTATGTTTTGATGAAGTGCAAGGGGTTTGAAACGTTAGCTATTGCTTGAAGGTAATGTTGATTGTTGTACTTGGAACAGAAATACAAAAACACAGGAGATACAAACCTATTTGATGGTGGATATAGGAGCACAGGATGAAAAAATTTTCTGTTTTGGGGACAAAAAATATAGAAAATTTATGTATCTCCAAAAAGTAGAGACAGAATACCAAGATAGAAATTTAATATTTTTATTCTTTCAATAATATCCCTATACATCTTCAATATTTTCATATATGTCCTCACAACCATAGCTGGTGCTAATATTTTTTATTATGTATTTGTTGTTTTGTACCTATATTTTCGAACAAGATATGGAAACAGTTATCATGTCTTGCACTCCACAATCAAACACGATATAAAGACAGTGTTTTTTATATTCTCATCTCCAATGTCTCTATCGTCTTTGTCTCTACTATTTTGGGACAAATACCTAGCACTACCTAAGAAAATTTTAAAATATGAGAGGGAATAAGAACACCCATGTGATATAAAAAATGTTGTTATAAATATATGAAGGGCAATGTTATTTGAACATCATAATAGAATACTAAATATAACATCACTCTAACTTAAATACACAATATAATTATCCCATCTCAAAATGTGTATTTTAATACCTGCACTCTCTTACATTAATATTTGGTGGGTGTGTTTTATAGGTTTAGAAATGTTTTCCATGTATGGGCACACTTTTTTTCTATTTGGTGTTTAACGCTTTGTTTCATTTTGTTTGGTCAATACCACTTTGTTTCATTGTTTGGGGGTTAGGGAAAAAAAAAGGAAGAGCAAGACATTAGGGTGTGTTCGATTAGGGGATAAAAAATAAGAAATTTTTTTTTATAAATATGTTATAGGTATAATTTTACATATGAAACTTATCTATAAAAAAATTTCTCCTAATTTCACCTCTCAACCAAACTCACTCTAATAGAAAATTTTTGAAGGGTTTGCCTTTACTTGAAAATTCAACAAAACCTCCCAAAATGGAAAAACTGAAATATGAGAGTTATAGAGGACTTTGAGAGGATCATAATGATCCTCATATATCTTTCTTAACTTAAATTAGAACTCTGAAACATGTTTAAACCTCCCAATGTCTTCAATTTCTTTCCCTTCTCCTTCTAAATTCTAACTCCTAAGAGAGTCTAAGTTCTTGGCTTCCTATGGAGGCTGTTTGCTCCCATGCATTTGGGCTTTACCAAATAACGTTTGAGATCTTTCACTTCATTTCAAATAATCACCTATGAGCCCTAACTTTGTTGTTATTTGTTGAAATCTCCGTTCAAAGAAAAAGAAAAGCAAAATTAAGATGCTATTGAAAAGAATATTTTGTGTTTGTCAACAGAAACAAATTAAGATGCTATGAAACTATGAAACAAATAGTTTCATAGTTTTGTTTTCCTTGAAATCCAATCTTCAGCTCATTAATTATATTTCTATTGATTTTATTTGAATAAAATACAATGTTTTCCCGCTAATATTCTTTCAGAGAATAGTTAGTTATGATCATGACAATGTAAATAAAAGGTGATCCTTAAACAAATATAATCATCCAAAATCTCTTGTAAAGGGTTGTGCTTCTTCCTTGCATTAGAGCGATAGCATTGCTAATAAGCGAGGTGTATCTCAAGTTAGAGCTGTATTACAAGTGGCATTTCTCTTGATCCATGTGACAAGACAATTGTTGGTCTTGTATTAGGGATTCAATTTCTATTTGCCATCACCATATTTTTTTCATATATATAAGAAATTTAGGATGAAGATGGTATCCTAATCCAAAATAGAGAAAAAATTTGGGCTCATAAAACACTTACAAGAGAACATGCCTTTACCTCTCTCCCAATAAAATAAGTGGGGGCTCAAATTTGCAACCTCTCTTATTGTGTTCAACTCAACCAACCTCTTAGGATTTTTTTCACCGTCTTTATTTCACCAGCTTCTCCACTAAGAGCTCCCTGGAAAAAAGAAAAGAAAAGAAAACCTCCACCAACTATTGAATTAGGAAAACAAATGATCTGGCTTTATTGAATGTTACTGAGGGGCTTTTATACAAGTTACAATAGTCCTAACTAAACATAATGGACTCATAACTATATGTAATCAATTTCATAACTAACTACGTATTACAATTGGATAACTAACTCTAATACTCCCTCTCAAGATGGCATGAAGATGTATTGTGTGTGGACATGAACCAACCTTATAGTACCATCTTGTACCCTCTTACGCACAAAGTGGTAATGCACTTCAATGTGCTTTATCCGTTCATGAAAAGTTTGAGGTAGTGTCAATAGCTGCTTGGTTGTCCCAATAAAATGTTGTGGATTTGATCAGAAGATGAAAATCTCATAGCAAGGATTGCATCCATGTTAGTTCAGTATTGGCTACAATAGCAAGCGATCTACATTCTGATTGAGCAGAGGATCAAGATACCATAGCCTGTTTCTTTGGTTTCCAGGAGACAAGTGAGTCCCCAATGAAGACACAATACCCAGAAACTGATTTGCAAGTATTTGGGCAAGATGCCCAATTTGCTTTCACATAGGCTCGGAGGTGAAGTGATGAGGAAGCACTGAAGAATAAGCCTTGACTCGAAGATTGTTTGAGATATATCTCAATAAATGGTGAATGGCTCGTAAGTGTAAAGTTGTTGGTTTGGATGAAAACTAACTTATTTGATTGACCATATAAGCAATATATTATTGTCTTGAAATAGTTAAGTATAACAATCTTCCAATTAGTCTTTTGTACTGGCTAACATCAAGAAATGGCTCTCCGTCATCATTGCTTAGCTTCAAGTTTGGATCCATGGGGAGCTTAGCTGGTTTGGAACCTAGGAAACTCGTGTCTTCTAACAATGATAATGTATGCTTTCTTTGGGAAAGTATAATTTCTTCTTTGGACCTTGCAATCTCCAAACAGAGCTCAAGAGAACCCAAATCCTTTAATTTGAACTTCTGCTGAATGAATTATTTTACCTGCTATAGTAAGCTATGATCAGGTCTAGCTAAGATAATATCATCTACATAAACTAAGAGAACAACAAAAGTAGAATCAACTCCCTTAGTGAAGAGGGAATAATCATTTGTTGACTAAGAGAAACCAGCTTCAAACAATGCATCAACAAAGGTTGTAAACCATTGTCTTGTAGCTTGTCATAATCCATAGATTGATCTATTTAATTTGCATACCAAATTCTTCCCCTTATTGTGATATCCTAAAGGTAAATCCATGTAGATTTCTTGAAATAAATCACCATTTAGACAGTTGTTGTTTATGTCTAGTTGCATAAGACTCCAATTGTTGACAGTTGCTAAAGAGAAAAGGACCTAAACTATGGAGAGCTCGGCAACAGGTGAATATGTTTCAATAAAATCTAAACCTGCTTGTTGAGTATAGCCTTTGGCCACTAGTTGTGCTTTATACTTGTGTATGCTACCATCTAGCAAGTGTTTAACCTTATAAACCCATTTGCAACCGATAGTGTGTTTGCCTTCAGGTAATGGAACCAAAGTCCAAGTGTTACTTGATTCCATTACTGTCAATTCAACTTTCATTGCTTTCTGCCACTCAGGAATCTTGGCTGCTTGGTGGTAAAATTGAGGTTCAAAGATAGAGAACACTTGCATGACAAAGTTGTTATGTGTAAGGCTAAGATTCTTGTAAGAAAGAAAACAGGTACTTGTGTTGACTTGGTTGTAGTGGTAGTGTTTGAGATAGGAAGGAGGATTATGAACTCAAGTGGACTTCCTTATGGTAGTGCAGTTATCTTGAATTAGTTCTATGGGAGACTGAGTTATATTATGATAAATGTTGAGGTTATCAGTAGAATTATCAATAGGACTAGTGTCATGAACAATTTCTAGTTCTGACAAAGTCTCAAGCCATGACAAAGGAACAACAGAATCTAATGTAGGAGTTTGAATAGGCTGTGGGTGGTGTGTATTTATGGTATGATATGATGGATTTTAGGAATATGAAAATGATTTAGGCAAAACTAGATTAGGAAAATGATCAACTATGGCTTGGGATGGTTGCATTAAAAGAAAAGGGAAGATATCTTCATGGAATATAACATCCCTAGAAATGAATATGGATTTCTGCCGAAGATCATATATCTTGTAACCTTTGTAGCCACTTGGATACCCTGGAAACACACTAGCAACTGCCCTGGGATTGAATTTTTGCTTGGTAGATACCAAAGTATAGGCATAGCAAAGGCACCCAAGAGTTCTCATGGCTTGACAATCAAGGTCTTTAGAATAAAGCCTTTCATAAGGTGTCTGATTTTGAAGAACCTACGAAGGACGTCTATTAACAATATATGTAGCAGTTGAAACACAATCTCCCAAAAATTATAAGGGAAGTTTGGACCAAAGGAACAAAGCCATAGCAACATTAAGGAGGTGTCTATGCTTTCTCTCAACAACTAAATTCTGTTGAGGAGTTGCAACACATGAAAATTGATGTAATGTTCCTTTTTCAAGTAAGAAATCAGTGAGAGAAAGCTCTTTAGCATTGTCAGTCCTTAAGCATTTTATGGAGGACTGAAATTGAGTCTCTACCATATTAAAGAAATGCTTTAATTTGAGAGTGCCTTCAGTTTGTTTTTTAAGTAAACATATCCAAGTATACCCAATATGATCATAAAAAATAGTCAAGAAAAATCTGTGGTCTGCATGAGTCTTATGATGAAAGCGACCCTACACATTACAATGTATAAGCTCAGAAGGTTTTTGAGAAATAGTATTGCTAGAAGTAAAGCTCAATCTAGATTGTTAAGCCAAAGGACAAATAGAACAACAACCAACATCTGAACATTTAGGAACATCAACAGACTAACTAGTTACTAGACATTGCAACTTTATTCTATAATAACCAAGAAAGAGGTTTGTGAGACATGTGTCCTAGTCTAGAGTGCCAAACATAAGTTGTGACATTACTAGCAACGGCAGAATCACAAAAAAAATCCAAAATCTAAAATCGAATTACACAGGCTTGGTTGAGAGCGATGATAGACATAAAGTCCTCCATGATTGACTTCACCCTTGCCAATCATCTTCAAAGATTGCTTGTCCTCAGGCGCAAAAAAATTATCAGCAAAGGTAAGAAATATAGGATTGCTCATGGCTAAGGACCTTGCTGATATCAGATTAAAAGCAAAAGATGGAACATATAGAACTTTGTCTAAAATAATGTATGAATTAAGGGAAAATGACTCAGAAACAAGAGAGAAAACTCTCACAAACTCAAATTCTCAATTTATGCTTAAACTCAAGGATGATATTACATAAGGTATTTGGCCCTATTTATAGTGATTTTAGGAGCCAAGGATGATAAGGAAACAGGTAAGGATGCAATGAATCAACAACAAACATCTTGAAATAAAATTCAAACAACTTGCAAAATAGTCAAAAAAATGGGCTCTTCACATGGTTCACATGGATGGTGGTTGGTGGTGATGCATGCATGGTCTTAAGTGGGTTGGTGGTGGTGCATTTAAGTTCCTTTGTCATACTCCTCGGGTTGGAGAAAACTCGCCCTTGAGTTTAGCTCTATCTCATCATCCAAATATGGCGAAAGATCAGCGACATTAAAAGTTGCAGAGACACCATATGTTCCTAGTAGTTCGACTTTGTAAGCATTGTCGTTGATTTTCTGCACGACTTTGAATGGTCCATCACCTAGGGACAACTTAGCATTTGGTTGATTTGGAAAGCGTTCTTTTCGTAGATGGATCCATACCAAATCTCCAACTTTAAAAATTTGTCACTTTCGATGTTTATAACGCTGAGCTTTATACTTTGAATTTTGTTTGTTGATCCGCTCTCGAACCTGCTCATGTAACTTTTTTATTTCTTTTGCTCGGCTATCTGCATCTGAACTATATTGTTGCTTGTCAGATGAAGGGATCAAATCCAGTGGACTATGTGGACGAGTGCCATAGACTACTTCAATTGGACATTTTCCAGTGGCTTGTTTAGTTGAATAGTTGTGTTTAATTCAACTTGGGCCAAAATGATATCCCACTGTTTTAATTTTTGTCTAACAAAACTTCGAAGTAGATTTCCCAAAAGTCGGTTGACTGCTTTTGTTTGTCCATCTGTTTGTGGATGATTGGCACTACTGAACTGAAGCTTGGTACCCATCTTCTTCCATAATGTTCTCCAAAAGTGGCTTAAGAATTTCACATCTCGATCGGAAGTAATGGTTTTAGGAATTCCATGAAGACGCACAATTTCTTTGAAATACAAGTCAGCAACTTGAACAACATCATTGGTCTTCTGACATGGAATAAAGTGGGCCATCTTTGAAAATCTGTCCACAACTACCATTATGGAATCCTTTTGTCGCTGAGTTCGAGGTAGTCCAAGGACAAAGTCCATGCTAACATCTTCCCAAGGTGCTTCTGGAATGGGTAGTGGGATATAAAACCTCGTGTCTTGGCTTTTGGTCTTTGCCAAGTGGCAGATTCTACATCATTGAATATGTCTGTTAACATCTCTTTCAAGCCTCGGCCAGTAGAAACTTTCTTTTACTAAAGCCACAGTTTTATCTCTTCCAAAATGTCCTGCTAATCCTCCATCGTGGGCTTCCCAGATAATGGATTCTCGTAGTGAACACTGAGGAATGCACAAGACCTTCCTTTTGAACAAAAATCCGTCATGCCTGTAGTAGTCTTGGAAGGATTGTGATTCTGTTAGGTTCCAAAACTTTTGGAAATCAGGATCATCCTGGTATAGCTCCTTGATAGTCTCAAAGCCAACTACCATCCTTCTTGGGTACTAAAATTGCAGGAACAGCACAAGGGCTAACGCTTTCTCTTATCAACCCTTTCTTCAGAAGTTCTTCGACTTGACGTTGGATTTCAGCATGCTCCTGAGGACTCATTCTGTAAGCTGGTCTTGATTCCTTCTTGCTTTCATTAACTTCACTTGGTGGTAGAGGAGTTAACTTGACTTTGACTCCATCCTTGATGAAGGAGTAAGTGTTGGTATAACCGTCATACAAGGCACGACGATCATATTGCCAAGGTCTTCCAAGGAGAAGGTGACATGCATCCATAGGAATAACATCACACCATGCTTGATCTTGATACTTTTGACCGATGGAAAAGGTCACAAGGCAGCGTTGAGAAACCCTCACTTCACTACCTTTGTTGAGCCACTGTAAATTGTATGGATGTGGATGGTTTTGTGTTGGCATCTTCAATTTCTCCACCATGTAGTTGGACACTACATTTTCACAACTTCCACTATCAATGATAACATCACAGACCTTTCCTTGTGAAGTGCAACGAGTATGGAAGATATTATGCCTTAGCCATGGTTCTTCTTTGTCGACATTGTGTGTAAGCTTCGTCGAATCACCAAGGATTCTCCATGATCAGCAGCAGTGAGCTCTTCATCATACACAGGCTCTAACTCCTCTTCTCCTTCAGGTTCTTCTGGATCTTCTTCTTGTTCAGTTCCTTCATAAGCTTCTTCTTTGATGATGGTAATGGTTCTCCGGTTGGACAATTGAGGTTATATGACCAAAACCTTGGCATTTGGAAGCATTTGACGGCCTTGGTTTTGTTTTCAATGGTGATAGGTTTGGATGGAGGTTTGCTTTGAAATCGGTTGATCTGCTGGTGTTTTTATGTATAGGAAGATTTTCAATGGAGGAAAAAATTTTGTAAGAAGATCTTTGGGTATTTGTTTCTCCACTTTATGGCTAGACTAATAACATCGTCTTCAAGGACTAATATTGTTGGAGCTGAACCGATAGGCAATGTAGTCCTCCCTGCATAATCTGAGCTATTGTTTGCTCCTCCCTTTCTTGGATGTCACACTTCATCATCAACTTCTCAAATTCTCTAGTGTATTCTTCTACTGCATGTTCTTTTCCGTCAAGATTCTCAGTAGTGAATGAAATTATCTTGATAGTAATGAGAAGGCAAGAACTTTCGAGTTAGTTCTCACGCAATTTCTTCCATGTCTTGATCTTGCTTTTTCCTTCTCGCTCACGCTTCTTTTAAGATTCTCCCACCAAATGGAAGCTGCTTTAACTTCTACAAAGAATGATCTTCACTTTCTTCTTCCTGGTATCTCCTTGTATTCAAATACTCAGCTCAGCCAATAGCCAATCAACAAAATCGGGTTGAAGTTTCCTTCAACTGGAATCTCTACTTTGATGTCATCATGTTCTAAAAGGTTGTCTTATGACGACGATGGCTTCTAAATGATGATGCATCACTACTAGATTCATCATTATCCGATTGCATGTGATGTGCTTCTAACGAGCTTCTTTGTCATGTATCTTTGTTTCCGCTGGATTTGTCTCCTCATTTCTTCCATTTGAATTTCTCGAAGAGTTGCTTCATTTTGTCTTCTTGAAGACATTTTGTGTGTAGGAAAACTTGTGAAATACCGTCTATCGGATCGAGATTATAGTTTTGTAATTAGAACACCAGGGAAGTTCCCAGGAAAGAGAGGTGGCGCTAAGCGTCCTTAAAAACCAAGTCTTTCCTTAGCCAGATCTTTCCTGAAATGTGCCTTTTACAATCCCATAATTTCTTTTCCAATAACAAATTCTTTTTCTGAACAAGATCGATAAACTGCAACCACTTGGAATTTTATAGGAATTTGGTATTTTACAAATAGGTATGGAGCCAAAATTACAATTTATGAACTTTGGAGGGCAAAAATGTAATTTTGGAAGGCTAGGTAAAATTCTAGAAGTTAGGGGTAAAATGGTAATTTTATGAGAATTAAGGGTAAAAAGATAATTTTGAAAAGTTGAGGGACTAAATTGCAATTATCAGAAGTTAAGGGTCTAAATTGCAATTTTCTGAACCTTTTGGTGACTGGGCTGCTGACGTGGCGATTGGTGACACGTGGCAGAATTTGAGTGGCTGATGTGTCGCTGACTGGACATAACAGGTTGACGTGGCAGATGACGTGGTCGTCTTCTACCTTGATTTTCCCAGACACCACATGGCGTTGCGGCTCTAACTTCGCCATGACTTTTCCCGCTGAAGACCAGGCTGGATGGCGTGAGGTCTGCTGGCCTTGAAACTTGCTACCCAAAGGTTTTTCGACCTTCCTGACGCAAATGGCTGCGTTAGCTTTGCGAAAAATGGCCGTAAAGTGGAGTTTTGGAGGGGGCAACCTTGGTGCACTTAAAACACCACCCAAAAACTCAAGCTTTCCGTTGATTTCTTCACTCAAAACTCAACTCCGGGATAGAAACCTTGCTCTCTGATACCAAAATGGCTCAGAAACAAGAGAGAAAACTCTCACAAACTCAAATTCTCAATTTATGCTTAAACTCAAGGATGATATTACATAAGGTATTTGGCCCTATTTATAGTGATTTTAGGAACCAAGGATGATAAGGAAACAGGTAAGGATGCAATGAATCAACAACAAACATCTTGAAATAAAATTCAAACAACTTGCAAAATAGTCAAAAAAATGGGCTCTTCACATGGTTCACATGGATGGTGGTTGGTGGTGATGCATGCATGGTCTTAAGTGGGTTGGTGGTGGTGCATTTAAGTTCCTTTGTCAGAAATGGAACCTATTCCAAGAATTGGAACTTTAAGTTAGTTTGGAAAAATAACATGAGTTATTAACAGGTTCCAAAGTATTAAAGATGGATTTTGAAAAACTGATATGATTAGTTGCTCCTGAATTCAAAACCCAACAATCATGATCTAAATTATAGATTGAAACAGCACTGAGAATGATACTTGCAGGCAAGGAAATCGATGCATCTTGCTGCTCACCTAAATGCTTTGGAACAAACATGTGAGAAGTAATCATATTCAATAAGTGCTGATATTGGGACGGGGTAACTGGGGCCAAAGAATCACTTCAAGTAGAAGGAGCTTTAGTCACCATGTTCACGAATGGTTTGACAGTATAACTCTTGTTCTTGGGTTTGTAACCAACCATGAATACAAAAGCATTTATTAATTATGTGGCCTAAGTAACCACAGTGTGAGCATTTTGGCCGATCTTTCTTGGACTAAGTAGCAGCCTTTGGATAAGTTTTTATAGCAAAAGCAAGGTGTGAATCAATCTTGGAAGAAACCAACTCCTATTGTCTTTCTTCTTGATGTACCAGAGATAGATGTACCAGAGATAGAACCTTGTTTATGCAGGGAAGAGGCTCCAATAACAACAGTTGGCCATGGACAAAGGAATACCTATCATTCAAGCCCATGAGGAATGACATTACATACTCACCTTGATGATACTCAATTAAGGGACAAAGACCACCACATGTGCATTGAGCAAGAGGACGATTGGTCGATAACTCATCCCAGATCGCCTTCAACTTTGTGAAATATACACTGATTGGATCAGAACCTTGAGAGAGATTCATAAGATGACAGCGAAGTTGAAACGCTCTGGAACCATTCTTCTGCTGATATCTTTCACGAAGTTCTTTCCAAATATCTATTGCAATTTTGGAGAGCATGATGCCTCTAACAATGTCTTTCCAAACAGAATTGAAGATCCAGGAAATCACGATGTTGTTGCTTCGCATCCATAGCGCCAGCAATTGAGGATCATCTACATTGGGTCGAGGCAAGGAGCCATCGATAAAGCCAACTTTATTCTTCATCTCACTTCATCGAACAACTCCATGAGCCATAGTTATCTCTTGTGAGCGGCTGAGAAACTAAAACAAGACCTGGATTGTCAGATTGATGGAGGAAGTAGGGATTTCTGAGCTTATCCATGGCAGAAAAGAGAGGAATCACAAAGAAAATGAAGTAACAAGATACCAAGAAAACAGAACGTTCTTAGGAAAAAGAGAAAGTTGTAGGAAAAAAAAAAACGAAAAACAAGAATCGTATTGAGGAAGAAGAAGATTTCAGAGAATACTCCTGATACCATATTGAATTAGGAAAACAAATGATCTAGCTTCATTGAATGTTACTGAGGGGTTTTTATACAAGTTACAGGAGTCCTAACTAAACATAACGGACTTATAACCGTATGTAATTAATTTCATAACTAACCACATTTTACAATTGGATAACTAACTCTAATAATAAAAGCTCCCCAGAAAATAAAAAGATGGCATTGGTCCCCAGATCCTACACAACAAGAGTGCTGCACATGACTTCCATATCCATGTCTACCCTAAACCCTAAGGTATTGCCCTTCCCCATTACTCCAGTTGAAATTTGAAAATAAAGGCGTTTACTTGATATCAGATGAGAAAGGCAGGTGAAAAAAACCTTGGCAAGTTAAATACTTGATATCAACTTTCTTTGTTCTGTGTCCTTGGAGAGCCTGCGTGTGTGAATTGACATCCCGCTAGACATGCTGCACAGCAACTAGAGAGGTGACGTGACTTGTTAAACATGTTTTGAAAATCATGATACGAAAATAGTGTTCATTTTTAACGGAGCTCTTATTAGCATAGCGTTCAATTTCTAGAGATTTACCTTATCAAAATAAATAAAAAGAAACACAAACTTTCCAACAAAAATAGAGTCCAAGGAAAAATTAAACAAAGTCTAGATTATATTTTGCTGATGAGAAATGATTTATCCTCCTAACAAATCCTACTAAACTTCCTCCTACTAAGTGAAAGAAAAATTGAATATATTTTAAGACATTAATTGTATCTATTTTTTTTACCTCATTTAGTACTTAGGAAGATGTTTAGGAACACTTTTAGGATGCTTTAGAATTAATTCAGACTATATGATATGATCTCGTTAGCAGAAAAAGAAGACCGTGTGATCGTTTGCATTTCTGCGGATATTGGCGACTGCTAGATATTGAATTAATGTGAAAGGAAAGAACTGAATTGCAAGATCAACGACGAATTGCAAACCTATCAAAACAAGCTCAAACATATCTCTTGGGACTCGAAAGTTCTCTCCATCAAATGCACAACTATAATCATTTTGAATAAAGCACATAACTCCTCAATGTATATTTTTGTGTATAATGATAGTACTGATGTGTTTTAATACACTAGAAAAAGTACACCACATAGGCCTTCTGTTGCAGGCAAACGGATTATACATATAAAACAGATTTACACGATCAAAACATGTTTTCCTCTCGGCTGCTAATGCACATCACTAGGCTCTACCTTCCTCTGTAGAAACATAGATCCCAGTATAATAGCAATACCAGTAATTGCTATTGTGATAAGAAGACGTTTGGTTGAAAAGCCATTCTGCTGCCTCCTTCGAGCACGTGCCCCTCTCTCAGCTTCTCTCACATTCCTGTCAGACAAAATAAAGGTAAATAGATCAATTACAAGAAAAGAAAAAATAATTACATTGGCGATATACTAAGAGGTAGAAGTATCATAATTACAATGTAAGAAATTCAATTACATGACAAGTTTTTTTTTTTTTTTTAACCCGATTGCTTATATAAGTAAATCAACTTCAAAATGTTGGTTAGATGGCCCGTCACATTGTAAAATTATGTCAAACACAAATATTGCACGGATGATGGCAAGCAAGTCTATCTTAAAGACAAAAATGATGGCATTTCGTACCTTGAAGAACCCCCCACAGTAACATCTTGGATGCCATTGCACCGAGCTTCATGGCTGCATCTTTCACGAAGTCTGACATATCTATTACAAAGGTGACAGAGTTCTGTTCGATTCCCACACACTTCCTGAAAGTTTTAAAGGTCAAACCGAAATCAGTGCATTAGTGCATATATTAATTCAACCTTCCTAATTCATGAGTTATTTATACGAAAAATAAATGTACCAAAAACAAAATTTAATCAGTATACACTACCTGATGCTCGGCCAGATCAATTGCTGGCAACGGGAACTCACAGAACTCACAAGTGACGATCCTTTGAGGGCAATTTTCACCTTTATGGATATCAAAAATATCACGCTCCATCGTCTGACTGCACAATGAACAGGAAACCTGCAAACCAACACCCATTTGAAAGTCTAACATGGTAATGGATTTCAAGTCTTAGACTGTTACAGTGTGCTGGGTAGGCTGGGTGGCAAAGGGATTGAGGTGCTGGAAATATGGCCAGCCTCCCCAACTCTTTCATCATCAATCAAGGGTGGGCGTAGCCTTAACATATCTAGTGAGCTAACAGTCCAAGATCTTTCTTTCTTCCCTTTTCACCCTTTTATGATATGATAAGTTCCTTTGGTACAATCTCCATGGAAACTTATATCAAATCAACTTTACAGGAATATATTCTGAAGCATTCACTGGTCATACATCATACAATATCCATGAACAACTTTTGCATATGTTACAGCAAATCTTCCATCAAACTCCCATTCTACTTGACTAAGTTCTGAAAATTACTGTCTCATAATCTACAAAAGAAGCCATATTTGCTTAATAAGGGAAAATAGGAAGCCATAATAAAGCTGCTAAGAAAAGTCATCTTTATATTTGCATTTTTTACCAAACCTTCAATCTACCAACTACATACAGCAGAAACCCATCATCTATCCAGCACAACTATAAGTAAATCCAAATCAATCCATCTAGTTATGGATTGACTTTTATAGGGATTGAATTATTAAGTCCAGTTTATTTATAGGTTGGTTAATGGATTATCCAAAATATTCATTAGATACCCTGCTTACCTGAATGCTTCAATGCCATACCTCTATTAATTTCAAGTTTTGCAACCATTAAAGTCCAAACATGGCCTGTTGTGTAGCCCTTGCTCTCACCACCCTCACACCTCACCATCTTATAATCACCAGATCATTCTGTTCACTTTGATCCCAAAAATTAACCATTCAAATCAAGCAGAGTTCATCAGAATTCTGAAGGTTTCTACATCAATGGAAAGGATGGTTTACAAATATTACAAGGTTCCCTGCACTTTTTACCAGAACTCACCATCACTCTCGCAATTGTAACTCATTGCCAGTCTTCATCCTTACCTTGAGTTGAAATTGATCATAAGGCCCATCCATTGTAGCTACCTCCCTCACTTATTAGCAGTGATTGGGGTTTCTATTTATTTGATCTTGATATTCTGGCAGAGTATTTTTAGATGTTCTCTTGAGCCATGGTTTCTAAGTAAAGAAAAGATTGCAGTTTAGGCCCTTCACCCTTGTATGTTCTCAGTATGCTAGTTTTTTTGAGCTTGAAAGACTCTAGTTAAGCCATAATTATGTCTAGTGTAGGGGAGGATCAAAGCACCTACAGTTCTGACTTTTCACAAACAATTACATTCATATGTCTAGTGTAGGGGAGGATCAAAGCACCTACAGTTCTGACTTTTCACAAACAATTATATTCAAATTTTTAAATTACACTCACCTATAATTAGATTGTGGGACTGCATTGCCAAAACTGACCTTTGCATTTTCTGGGGAGTAATAGTATTTATGATTTTCCACTCATGCTAATATTTAAAAATTACAACCCTGATATAAAGGTCACCAACTTAAATTCTGTCTTTATATATGCAGTATGCTTTGGCTTGGGCTAATCAATACTAGGCAGTCAACAATCTTTTGGGTATCTATATGAGAATCATTTTTCCACTTACATAAAAAGATTGCATAAACCATCTTTGCAACCTATAGGAACTATTGATCATTTGTCAAGTCCAAAATCACAAGCATGATATCAACCCTTTGTTTTGCATCCTTCTCAATGTGGAATGTGCAATACTATGAACAGCTATTCATACTTCATCATCGGCGTATGACACACAAGCACATGTGCACACACACACACACACACACACACCCAGTCATACGCACTTGAATACATACAGGCTCAAACATATACACTCAACCTCTTCTCAGTGGAGCTCTGTTATTACTTTTTCTGTTTTTTCTTTATCTGCAAGCAACAGGATCTCTATAGGTTTGTCACTAGTTTCTCTAAAACGGAGTCCCCTAAACTGAAACCAAAAAAAGATCAAAAAAATTTCACGTACCGGTGCATGGGTGCTTAAATAGTGATCCTCAGCATGTTTTTTGGGAACCATGTCTCCACAAACTTTGCACTTTTCAAGATTCCGGGAGCAATGAGCATAATGCAAGTCAATATTTGCAGCAGGGATAGCCCGATCACTGAAACCAATAAAGTACACCAACCACCATCAACTTTCCCTTATGATAAAACAAATTATTAGATGCAACCAACCACTTCAATATGAACACAATATCACCAAAAATAAAATAAATCACGTACAGAATTGTCTTCAATTTTTGACATAACCCCCCCAAATCCGTCCCTCTTAAATTTTCCATTGGATAAATTGATCCCTCTAGAAATTTTAAAAAAAAAAAAAGGAAGTCCCTGCAAATTTAAAACGTCTGACGAAATGATCCGCTAGGGGGAAAAAGTAGTCGGACACCTAGTACCTCGAGAATCATGAAAATGTCAGATTAGTCCCTGTGTGGAGGAACTAATTAGTCTGATATTTAATTGCAAGAGGGACCAATTTGGGGATGTTTGTCTTAATTTTTCCAAAGGAAAAACAATGAAATTCACATCTGCGTAGTCTTTATTATCCTGAACTGTCTTACCAGTCAAACGCGAATGCAACAACAATCTTGCGTTAAACCACTCCAGAATTCAGAAACAACAAAATAGACAAAAAAAAAAAAAAGAAAAGAAAGCACGTAGATGTGAATAAATAATTCCGATTGTCCTTATTTTAATACTGTTTCTCCAGCTTAGACCCCAAAGGGAAATAAATCACGCACATAACAACTTGACCGAGTTTACGTATTTCGAGAAACACAAATAATCCAAAACCATTATTCTTAGAGAAATTCAAGGTGTTTTACCAGTGAGTGCATACACTAGTGCCTCGATCCGACAAAGCTTCCATTGCGAAAGATAAAACAATCGAAGGACAAACGTCGTCAAAGAGATAGAGAGAGAGAGATAGGGGAGGGAGAGAGGAGAGAGGAGAGAGAGAGAGAGAGAGGAATTGGGATTTCGATTACTAAAAAAAACGGGACTCAATAATTCGAAGGAAAAATAGAGAGCTTTTTAATGAAAAGTTAGATTCAGATTACGCAAAGAAATTTAGACAACTGGGCATCTGGAAGATTTAGAGAAACTATGAAAGCAAGGTTCGGTGGATCTGTGATTGGACTTCGTTGTTGAATTGGTTGGGAAGAATATTTGGGACCCTTTTTATTTTTCTGGCTGGTGAATGGAGGTAGATGGCTGTTTGCCGTACGCGCCATTAAGGTAAGCGACAGTGACCCACCACTGTTTGTGATGTTGGGCCCAAAAAGTTTTGGTTTGGGTCATTGATCTTGGGAGCATGGGCGGAATGGTGGTTGAAAATAGGTTGGAAGTACTCGTACAACTTGGGCCTTCTGTGGAAAGTGCGTCAATGTTTCGTAGCTTGCCTTCATGTCCGGTGTACCAATTTGCCAACAATATTTGCTAACGGGGCCGACTAAAACCAAAACGAGATTTTGCAACAGGGTTTTAATAAGGAAAAGGGAAGGAAACTTTTGACCGGAAAAAAAAAAAAGGAAACAAAGAAGGAAGGAAGGAAACTTATACATTATATCGTGGCAGAGCACTATTGAATAATACTCTCTCCCTCAAAAGCACTTTATTTAATAGAGACACATCAATTCATTTACTATATTTTACTTTATTTTTAATATATTTTTAATACTTGTACTTATCTAAAATTAACAGATATTTTAAAAGAGAAGAAGTAATACAAGAAGTTTTGGTACTCCATGACAAAAAGTGTTTAAAATTATCTTCTTGTGAATTTGGATAGAGTAATTATATAGGGAATGTAATTTTTGAAAAGATTTAAAATTTATTATAATAAAATATCCTATTTCAATATCCACTTAGAAGAAATTATAGAGTTCAAAGGATTTTAATGAGAGATTTTATCTACTTAAAATAGAAAATTTTAATTTCCATCTATATAAAGAAATTTTTGAAAATTTTTACACATACAAGTACACACTTTTCTCATTTTGATAACTCTCACTTTTATAATATATCATTACAATTTCTTTGTATTTATGAGATTTTTGTTTAATGTTATTTGATTTATTTTGTTGCATTTTAAATTTTTTAATATTCAGTTTATATTACATGATGTTATATTTATGTATCATTCCATTTTATTTATATAAAAAATTAAATTTTATAATTCAAATTTAAAATATTTTATGAATGAAATTTAAGATAATTTATGAAATATGAAATCATTACAATTAATTTTAGATAGGTTAAATTTTTATTATTAATGAAAAAAATTATTTTTAAGTTCAGGTAATGTAATTACGTCACCTTAAATAAAGTATTTTACAAATTAAGGAAATATAATTCTCTATCTAAATAAAAAATTTAAAAATTGAAGGGAATTAAATTGAAGCATTTTAATTTCCTAACATTTTAAACTCTCTTATATTTTAAAAATGCTCCATCCAAACACACACTTATTTCTTATTCTTTGGGATTGAAAAATCTTCCTTTTTTTTGTTCTATTTGTAGTTAGTGAACTTATTTGTCCTTACTTCTTAGTGTGATGACATGTGCAAAGAGAAGGAGCAGGCCACCGCCATCATGAAGGCATGCAACTCTGAACCAAATGAAAGAGAAGACACCGTGTTGGAACAGAAGATTGTGGAGGAGAGGTGCTGGAGTGGCTGTGTGGTGCAGATGAAAAAATATGACGGCAGAGTAAAGAGATACACGAAATAAATTATATAGGACAGACGAGTAATTTTACTATATCTAAAGTATTAATTAAATATTATTCATCATTTACAACACTTGTTTGTGCTTAGCCCATTGTGTAAATGTGACAAGGTGCTTGTTTTACGGTGGACCAAAACATACGTGTCCATGCTAAAACTCGTCTAAAAGTTGATCAAGGTACCAGTCAGCTCCGGTCGGCATACCTGGCACTCACCGACTTCTTTACTGCATCTTATCTTATTATTCTCTAAACTGATCAATTGTGTCATTCGGCTGATGATTGACACTTGTCCATATCTTTAACTTTTGCAACTTCGAAGATACGGTAGCAGTGGCTCTCAGGAAATCAAGTTGTTATGATATATCAAATAGTAAATGTATTAAATTATAGTTAAATATATTAATTTTTTAATGTATTAAAATAACTTGAGTTTTAATAAGGAATAAATTGAGTAATACACCACTAAATTTCTTCGCGTGGTTCCATGCCCTTGATTTTTGCCTGTTTAATCTCCGAGGATACCAATGAGTTTCTTTCGTACAGATGAATCACATTGACCATTGGCTCACCCCCTGAATCTTTCACATGGGTTCAGCCAAGAGAAAGGATCTTCAATTTTTCAACATTCAATTCTACTATGATAAGTCAATATATATGGCCAGCAGGCATGAGATTGTACGTAGAACTGGAGACAAACAGTTTCGAACAATCCCAGCTCGCAATTTGGACCAAACTGGAGTCAACAATGAGAAATATATGCTTAGTTAATGAGATCAAATGGGTTCAATTCACCACCACAAGAGTCATAAAAAAGGAAAAATACTCAATCACCAAATAGGTCTGAATTAATAATTTGAAAGATAAATTAATTCCTCAAAATTTAAAAATTTCTCTGTAATTTTTTATGTTTTCACAAATAGAGATATGTTAGTCCCTCTATTAAGTAATCATTCCAATATTTAATGAAAAAGCTAGCATAATTCATAAAATTGTTAATTTAACTCTCCATTATAGTTCAAAATGACGTATTATTAATCTCTTTTATCAAAATATCTACGTATTGATTTTGTTTTTACTAAGTATATTTCTGCATTCTTAAACCCTAACTTCACTTAATTTTTAATTGTTTCTTCATTTTCACACATTTCAATCTTACCAAGATCTTTTAGTGCTATCAAATAATCATATAATAATGTACTTGATACCACTTATATAATGAGTTTAAATAGGATAAAAGTTGTGTCAAAACATGAAAAGCTTAAGAGAAAGTAAATAGAAGGTTTTTTTTCCCCTCTTTACGTGCTAGGTAAACAAAAACTAAACGAAAGTGGAGTAGCAATAGAAATTTAGAGTAATAATGAATGTTTTGTTTAGTATAACAATTGTATTAAAAAAAAGTGTAATTTTAGCAAATAATAATTTGTTTGGATTTTTGGGTTTTATGTTAGCAGGTTATTGATAAATACCTCTACGAACATGTGATCAATTTAAAGATATATCTTTCATGACCGAAAAATAAAGAAGAATATATTGCTTAACATGTAATAGGGTAGGCTTGCCTTTCCTTTAATTTAAATTTTTAATAATAATAATAATAACAATAATAATCTATACTATATATAAAGAAAATTGCATTCTTTTTTTTTTATTTTGATAAACAGGGAATTAGCTCCTTTAATTACCTTTTGATCTCCAAATTTGCTATTGCCTAAATTATCCACATTGTAAAGGAAGTTATAAGATTAAAAAAAAAAGTTAAAAAACTTCTAACATAAAAGAATAAATTTAAAATAAATACTAAAAATGAAAAAAAAATTATTGATAAGCATGCAAGTACCCATCAATTCACTAATAATAATAATAATAATAATAATAATAATAAGGGAATTTCTCTGTTGTCCTATGAAATTCATAGATACTGATACCTTCTAGATAACTTGTAATTAAAAATTTATCATATGTCTCATTAACTAAATTTATTTAAATTTAAATATTCATAATTAAATCACATCTTTTGGATTCAAAATGATATCGGTATCCATGGGTATCATAATAAAACCCTAATAATAATAATCATAATAATAATAATAATAGTAATAAGGTAAATATATCCATTCATGCGGCTTCAGATTTTGGAAAAATAAATAAATAAATTGCAATAATAAAATTCACACATTTGCTTAGCAAACTGCAAAGTGCTAACGCATGCTTCGTCCCTTCTAATTACGGAAGGTTTTCACTCCACAGCCCGAATGTGACCTTGTGTCACTGTCTCAAAAGCTGTTTGGCATTGGAATCGATATCAATTCACACCTCGTCACAGTTTACAAGTGAGGATAAGCATCTGATGATGCATGTCTCGATTGGCTAATGTTCACGTGGGTTTCACGTGGTACAAGTTCATCAAGATTTGACAAGTGCCATCGCTACCCAAGCTTTTGGAGACAGACCAGCAAAAGTGACGTGAAAGTTTTTCGACAATGTTAACCTATAAATATGATTTTTAATTATTTATTTGGATATTCTCTAAAAGTGAGAGATATTGTATTTTGAAATCAAAAGATTATTAATTATATTTTAATTAATTATTTAAATTAATACTAGAATTTTTTAGAAACATGCTCCAAATAGAAAATGATGTCAAAATCACAAATAGCTTTACTTCACGAGTCAAAGAATATTTTAAATATGTTGATGTATTAGTTTTAATAGCAATTGATTTCTTAGTTAATTCCTTTAATTCAGATCACACAATCAATGGTTGTTTTCATTTAATCATTTTCTAAATCAGATCTTCTTAAATGCTATTGATATTGTTTTAGTATTTTGCTCCTTGATTTGCTAGAGTAATACAATCTGCTTTATGAATTAACACGACAAAATCATAAAACATATTAACTTTACGGTTAGTGACATTATAGTATATAATTGTGAGCCTATGATATTGTGGTCATCTTCATTTTAAACATAGCTCACATAAATATTTGTTTACACGACAGACAAAGTGTAAGACTTGAGTTCCTTACTACACCATTACTCTTTGATTGAGTTATACAACAGAATATATCTTCATTGTAGTTCTTGAATTTCTGGTAAAGGATAATCTAGTCCACGAATCTTATGGACCTTGTGATGGTCCTCCGTCTAATTACAAAACTACCCTTATATAACATTTAATTCTTTCAATCTTTGCACCACCACACCTATCTACAACACCCTTGAGTTAGCGTTGTGACTGTCACCGGTCACCACCAAGCCCCCCATCTAGACAGATCCAACTCTGACACACTACCACCACCAAGTTATCCCACTTTCCTCATCATCGTTGAATGCATCAACCTACTGCTCAGCCAAACCTGCTTGCCTTAGCAGGCTTGCAAGGGGGGGAACAAAGTTTTAATTTTTTCTTACTCATTTTTGCTTTGTCTCAATAAAAAAAAAAAAATTGTTGATTTGTTAATGTAAATGGAGCCCAACCACCCTGTACTCGGACAAATTCAAGACTAGATGGGATTTTTGTTTTTTATACTTTGTTCCTTTGTGTTTATTAAAGACTCAAAATGCCAAAACCCACAGACATGACAATTAACAGTATCACTTCAAAAAGAAAAAAATAACAATGTTTTTTTTTTACTTCTTGCTCATTTGGAGACAGCTAGACATAAGAGGAACGCAGACTGTTTAACTTTGGATTCATGAGGTTGAATGGCTTTACTACTCTATTCGCTAATCTGGTTTCAAAGGCACAATAGAGCTGGATTGCTAGGTGATGGGCGGTAGCAGAGAGATTTCATCAATAGTAGCAATATTTCACTAGTGATAGTGAGATTGTTGTGAGGGGGCAATGAGTCATGTGTAGTGTGAGTTCCAGATGAGGGTCCGAGCTTGACTTCACAGTGAATGTTGGTAGAGAAGATGATAGGGCAGCATTGGTATAGGCGATAGACAATGTGTGAAAGGTGTAGGGGAGGAAAGGCGATGGTTGCTATTGGGCTGGCGATAGAGGATGGAAAAGAAAGGGACATGGGTAGTTTAGTAAGTTTAAAAGAATTTATGTTATTAAAATTATTTAATAAATTTTATTTTATAATCTCTCCACAAAATTTTGACCGTTGAAATAAGATCTAACGATTTAAATAGAAGGATCATTATAGAGTCTAAAAGATTTGCGGGATCAAATTATCCTTCACCTGAGTTTCTAATTAATACCAAAAGAGTATGTTGTATTATGGGAAATTTCTGCAGTGTGACAAAATCTCAAGCCTAATAAAGGTCTTTTTCTATTTTTTTTATTTTACAGAGATCAAATTTTCTTACAGGAGTGATCCATTGTATGAATAGTTTTTAGGAGTTGTTTATATAATAAAATATTTGTAACAATGACTTACAATTTTGGTCATTCAAAAGTTACAAATAGTGAAAGATTTTGGATTGATTTATAAAATCAATGACGCACGCAATGAAAATCAAATCATATTATATATTGTGAGTTTATATTTTATATGCTATCCAACATGTTTTTAGATCTACATCAGCCTAGCAACTGGTTGTGTTATGTATTATTATATGTATCAATTAGTTGATTGTGATGGGTATCAAGAAAATTAATATAAATTTTATTTTTAATTTAGGCCGATTAGTACTAAACCAGTTGACATTTTCATGCAGACTGGCCCCCGAACACACCCTGGTCTAGTCCAACGGGTGCTGACCCAACACCTAAGGGCGAGAAACGTGATCATAATTTCTCCCAATAATACCTCACGACCCTCTCCTCTCTTTAATGCCCGGCTGATATATATTATACCCCCTCTTACAGAGGTAGAAGGCACTTGATTCTCTATTTAATCACTGGCTTACTCTTTATCCAGAGTTGACAGCAATATTTTGGTGCCATCTATGGGGAAAGGTAAAACTTTTCCCGTTACACATGTGAAAAAACCTGAAAGCCCTGCACCCAATCACCATCTTCATGGTTGAGATGCGCAGGACATGCAGTATAACACCAAAATATACAAGAAGCTTTAAGGCATTTCCACGGTTTTAACAAGCCACATCAAGGAAAAATTAGGCTTCCGCATAAAGGGTGTGAAAAGAGATTGGAAGGCAGGAAACATTTGATATTAAGGGAAAATGTGATTTGGTGGATAATTATGTTAAGCAAAAGAAAAATGATTTATGGCTCAAAGTACTTTTTTTTAAACGTGTGGATTTAAAACTCATGATTACTTGACTTGTGTTTTTAGTTATGTCTTCAAGCACGTGAACAACGCATGCTTGTTGCGTTCCACTAATAAATCACTCGCACATTTTAACGAAAATCTTTTCGTGCCATTGAGCATCGTTGTAAGCAAAAAGGTACGAGCTCTCACATATATCTTATACTCAATTTATATGGATTCTGAAGATTGGAGTATTTCACAAGAGTGATTTAAAGAAATTTTCGATTTTTCATTTGAAACTTGATTGCATAAAGAAAAGGACTTGGTTTCCTATCTACAAGTCCATATTGTTTATCAACTTACCGCTAACTTGCCCAACTTCAATGGAATTTAATGATGGTGTTTGTATCATGTATCTACTATATCTTGTACCAAAGGCATATTTTAGTGATTATTGTTTCGTGGCATATATTTCGGAGGTCTCTACAACAGCCAGGGGAATATTGAATTCTTTAGTAATAATTTGTAGAAGATCGTATGCAAATAAATAGATTTGCAGATTCAAATTCATTATAATCAATTATAATTTATTTGAACCAACGAACACAGTTGGTAGAAGGCTGGTCGCTAAGCGTGTGTCAGGGGTTATTTCTGCATATGTGTATAGAAAGGGGCTTTGTTTGATAATGGTTTGATTTGTTATTTCCTATTTCCTATTACTATGTCAGAATTGCTTTTGTTCGCTGAAATAGCACAATGGACGTCTTTAACTTCTGTCCGTTTAGTTTAGTTTAAAAGCTCATTACGCGTTCAGTTTCCTATAATTAAGATAATTTATTATCTAATCAATTTCAAACTATTTTTCCATCATGAACGCCTTTTAATTTGTTTTTCAATTTTTGAACTCATTTTGCTGTTACAATATCACAAGATATACATATACATGCATACATCTCAAATGGTCTATATTATATACATTAATTTGTCATCCACATGGTTGCTCATTAACTAAATTTGTATTTGACAAAGAAAATTACGGGCCTATCATGAAAATCAATCACGTGAAATAGTCAAATTCTTTACTCAAATCGATTTGTTCTAGATAACGAAAAATTAGTATCATTTATTGCAAATTTTATTCTATTCATCACATCTATACAACTTTTAACCTTAATTATCATTGGTTATAATGCATGATTATTTGATTGTGATTGGCCATACTATCGTGAATTATTCTCAAAAATAATTCTTCATGGTTTAAATGTTTTTCTTATAGACAAGCAAATGTATATTAACCTTGAATTCGAATAAAAAATTCAAAAATTATATTTGATTTTATTAGACTTTTGGGGATCTCATTATTGCTGATTTAAGGAAGTACTATAATTGGAATTTTAAATTAAATTTAAGGCCTCTTATAATTTTAAAACTACAATTATACGATTTATTTAATAATAATTACAATAATAATAATAACATCATCAAACTAAGTTAGATAAGTTTACCAAAAAACGAAGTTAGGGAAGTTATATCTAGAGCTAGACAAGGATATATGTCTTGGTTTGTTGTATGATATAATGTGATTGAAGATGTTTACCAATCCCAATTGTTGTCGTTGATCATTCGAAATCATAGGTTATATAATTGTTGTTTGTAATAAATGGCGTCATATCGATCAAATAAACATATGATTTAATAACATATTTCCCAATTTTAGTTTTTATGACATTTCAAATTGTTATTGGTGCCATTTAATAACCCCGACATATAAGTACCATGACAAGGGAAGAAGAAAATTTTACCTTACTGTTTGGTTTCATATGCCAACTTTGGAAATTTTCAGTGTGATTGTGTTATTTTAAGATGACAAAAACAGGGAGAAGTCTTTTGCTTGAGGACGGTCTTATGCAGGATCACTAGCACTAACTAAATAAAATTAGCAGCCTTGTTAAGTCCGGTTAACTCGACAGGGGTAAGCCCAACCAACTCGGCATCCTTACAAAGTCATATAAGTTCGGCTAACCTGGCACTAAGACTGGTATTCATCGGCATCCAAGACCCATATTCACAGTACCCAAGACCAATATTCACCAGCACCCAAAACTCATTCACAGGCATCTAATTAAGACTCTATTCACGAGAGCCCAAGATCAATATTCACCGACATCCAACACTTATAATCACGAGCACCGAATATCGGTATCCATCGGTACCCAAGACCCGTATTCACGAGCACCAAAGACTGGTATTCATCGGCACCCAAGACTCATATTCACAGTCACCGAAGACTAATATTCACTATCACCCAAGACCGATATTCACTGGCACCCATGACTAGTATTCACAAGTACCCAAGACCCGTACTCACCAAGACCCAAGGCCTTCATGAAGGCTGAAGTCGGG
The DNA here is from genome assembly GCA_031216105.1 of Dalbergia cultrata. Taxonomy (NCBI): domain Eukaryota; kingdom Viridiplantae; phylum Streptophyta; class Magnoliopsida; order Fabales; family Fabaceae; genus Dalbergia; species Dalbergia cultrata. Next base: position 40,628,747 of record CM062352.1, read on the forward strand.
ATCCTACCGACATAAATCCTCATTCTCATAAGCAACGAAGACTATTCTCGACCTCTTAGCCTCTTTACTTGCACTTGAGCTCAAGGCTAGAGGGCTTATGTGTATTCGCCATGAAGACCAACCTCACCTTTTCGACCTCTCAGCATCTTCACCCCGCACATGAGCTCGAGAAGAGTGTGCTTTCCTTGAGCCCCCATAAACGATACTAGTGAATTCCGTTGAGCTAGGGTGTTGGTCACTCAGAAGAAATAGAAGAACAATCGGGGAGTGGCCATGGTGTTAGAGCTTAAAAGTTAACACAACAGATAAAACCCCAAAGGAAAGCCCAAGAATTAGGGTGCAGCTGGATAAGGGTCATTTGGAGAACAACCAATACCTCAGTATACAAGCGCATGAAGGGGTGCTCAAACTTGACCTGGGTGAAAACCATTTCATACATACACCCATCGCCAGGATTACCAATAACCTTATCATTCGACCCACATTCTAAGAGCTTAAACTCTTCGGCAGAGTCAAGAAATCCTAAGGAAGGCCAAATCCCCTCCAGATCATCTGCCGACGTGAACATAGACACGACATCACCCAACAACTCAGAAACATCATTGGGCTCAGGGGCCACCCCTTCTAATGGCTGCTCAGACATGATCTTCAATGCGATATGACCTACAAGCTAGCCATTAGAGACACTAAATCAAGGACCCCTATAACATAAAATAGAAAAATAGCAAACATCCACCAAAGGGAGAAAAACCAATAGAAAGGAGAAAATGATAGAACCCAGCACACAAGTAAACATCTAAACAAACCAACCTTGCCCATGTTTCATGCTTCTAGCAAAAACACAAATCCAAGTAAAAACAAATGAACGAAGCAAACAATACCATAGAAGGCAAGACAACTGCAAAATTAAAACAGACAACTTGCACAAGAAGATATGATGCACCCCTCATGCTTGAGTCTCTTCAATCTTCTAGGCTTCAAGACAAGGGGACTTATGGACCAGTCGGCACTAACCTAACCCACACCCTCATATCACTGGTCTTCGTGCTTGAGTCTCTTCAACCCTTTGAGTCTCAAGACTAAGGAGCTTGTGGACCGGTTAGTACTAGATCATGCTTCATACTAGATCATGGAGCTTGTGGCCCCAGATACACCCTAGCCTAGCCTAATGGGTGTCGACCCAACACCTGAGGGTGAGTTAGAAACACAATCATAATCTCTCCTATTAATGTCTCGCGCCCCCCCTAATTAATGCTTAGTCGGTACATACACCCCTTCTTGCAAAGGGAGAAGACACCTTATTCTCTAGCTAAATACTAGCTTACTCTCTATCTTGAGCCAAATAGCAATAATTTTTTTAAAATTAATTTTGGGATGTTTTGTAGAAAACCATGCTAGATACATATGGAGAGAGGAAGGACAAGTGGCAATACATGAACTGTACATCTACATAGTGCTCTGATGAGTTTCCTTAGCTTTATATATAAAAATAATAACTCATTATCAATCAGAAAAAAAACAAAAAAAAACCTTATAACTCATCATTGGTGAGAGCATGCGGATACCATAAATGGTGAATATGTGAAATATAAACCAAAAGCTTAAAATATGTTTCAGTTTTAGGAAAATAAATGAATTTTGATTTTAGTTTGAGGGAAAATATTTGTTGATCTTTGTCTAATTATTTTTAGAAGTATGTAGTTTTAGTTCTTGCTGTAAGTGTGTCTCTATTAAATATTGAACTGGTTGATGGAAAGTTGTGACATTTAATTCGCTATGGACTGGGATGGATCCATGGGGGAATCAACAAGAGTTGTGGTCCTCAAGTTTTCTAAAATTATATATATATATATATATATATATATATATATATATATATATATATATATATATATATATATATATATATATCAGAGTAATTGTTTTAATGTTTTAAATTATTCTTTTTCAAGCAAGTTGGCAAAAATGCAATATTATAATCCAAGAGAAATTATGATAGATCAAAATTAAAGAGCATATTACAAATTGAGAAATTAGATGTGAATTATTATAAAGTGATTGTAATTTTTTTTTCCTAAAAGAGCTATGATTCTCCCAAGCCAAGTCGCAATTTTAGACCTAAGACAAATAAAAATGTCTCATTTAGCTATTGAAGTTTCCTGAAATTCAAGTGGTAATATATAAAAACTCCCTAAATGCGGTAACAACAAAAACTAATTATATAATTCGGGTTTTCTAAGTTTTATAGTTTTGGCTCTCTTATTGATTGATTCCTGGAAGTATCCTATATATTTGCTACTAATTATATTATTTCGTGGATCGGATCAATTTCTTTATCAAAAGTGTTTGACTTGCTATATATTTGCACGAAAGGGGTGACAATGATCTTTTGCTTAAGCATGAGAGCTGAATAATTTTACTTGTCGGGACGAGATTCGTGTTTCCCGTGCCTACAATGCGAGTGTGAACTAGTGTCGGATTGACGGACAAAGAACATCAAAACATCACATACGTTCTATATGTATGTAGTTTTTTGTTTTTTTAAAAGGTTCTGCTGGTTATATTGATTAAGAAATAAAAAATGAAAAATTTTAACACATTTAATATATTAAAAATTTATAAACTTTATATGTTAAATGCATTTTTTTAATTCCTCAATCAATATTTTCGAAGCACTTGTTAGATAAGCTTCTTAAAAAGAAAATACGAATAATTCTTCCAGAGAGGGATCGGAGGGGGCTTTGCCCTTTGGCAACCCCAAAGTGTGATAAGGCTGGGACGCTGGGTGACAGGGTCAATCATTCACCATTATAATTCCTTATTTGGAAACCTTAAAAAAATAGAAAAAGATAGGACCCCCAACCTTTAAACTTTCCTTACCCTATTCCATTCTCCACATTAAACAGCGACACGTGCCCGATCTCCTTCATCGTACATGGGGTGATGAGCACTCGACGACTTTTTGCACATTGTTTGACGAGGTAGCCCTTCCCAGATGGGAACGGTACCAGATGTACCATCAGCTCTGTCAATAGTTGTGGAATGCTGAGAATAAAATTAAATATTATCCCACTAAACCAACTATCCAATTATGGCTCTTCATGCAGTATAATTAAATACCAAAAGTGCACTTTTTTCACGTGATTTGCCCTGAATTATGGAGTTGGAGCCAGTTGCAATTTGTAGCCAAATCAAGCAAAATTATCACCAAAATGAGTTGAGATTCGTTAAAATTATACTAATTTTTTACTATGAATATTAAATTGTTATTTTAAATAAAAAAATAAAATATGATATATGTATATATGATTATTGATGATATAATGATAATATTTTAATAATATTCAATATATATGTTAACTAAAATATCCTCTTTTATCATAAGTTATAATTATAAGTTTAATCTTTATATGATTAAAAAAAATTATATTGTATTCAATCAATATATTAAATATTATCAATATATTATAATTTTATCATTAATAATTATGTATATATCTTTAAATAATGATATTTGCAATGGAATTTGAATTTTTTCTAGGATTCCTGAAAATAAGTCGATGAGCGAAAAAAGCACAATAATGAGAAAAAAAAAAGGTGGCTTACAATTTCAACAACAAAGATAATGGGTTAAAATAGTAATTTAAAATTGAATTACACTAAAATCCCCTTAAAAGGAGAACTAAAAAAGGGAAATTATACAGAGGGCTTTGGGAGGGTTTTTAGCAACCCTAAAACACAATTTTCTATTTAAATTAAACTGTCAAACATGCATGTTAAAACCTCTTAACAGTTCATCCATCCTTCGCTTATTCTAAAATAAATAAACTCTCCAAAAAGTCATTGATCTAAACATTTCATCCCATTTCAAAACAAATTTTATTGAAAACTAGCGGCTCGTGTCCATCAAGCTGCATTTTTATTTGATTTTTTTAGTTCATGTCTTTTTTTCAGAAGGATAATTCCTTTGTTTTTTTTGTCTGAATTGGGTACTGTAGGTTATATTTAGATAATTGAAATGAAAGTTGTTTTATTTTTCAAGAGATGGCGGGTGTGGTTGAGAGTGAAAGGGTGATAGAAAGAGAGAAGTAGAAGGATAAAATTGGATGAAAAAATTGGGCACCAACAAAATAGTTATTGTTCCCCGTCCCTTTTATTACAGTAAACAACCATTTTAATCATAATATTTTTATTTAACATCAATTTAGTCCTATATAAAAAATTTTACATTAATTTGATTCTAACAAACTTTTTTATATCAATTTAGTCCCAACACTTTTAATTTCGATATTATTTTAATTTTAATATTTTTTATGTTAATATGAATTCAGTGATTTCATCCAATTGAAAATCCCATGAAATAAATAAATTGATATCAAAATTAAAAATACTATAACTAAATTGATATAAATTTTTTTATCTATACACATATATAAAGGAAATATTTAAAGATAATTATTTTTTTGGTGTTTAAATTTTTATTCTAATTATATCCTTCCAATTAAATTTTTATAACCATCCCATCCTAATTTGTCTTGCCCGTCAAGTTACTAGTTATAATAAAATTGATGTCAAATTAAAAACATTAATACTAAAATAATTATTTACTCCTGATATTATTGTGTATATATATATATTAACTACGAACACTGGCGGGTTTTCCACTCACCTGTTCGGCAGAAGACAAAAATGTTGTTGACCGGCAGTTGTACTCGTACCAAAAACAGCTTAACGATTGGACCGCGTCCAGGGGCATACCAGACAATCTACAAAGAACGAGGGCAAATTTTCGCCGTGCAGTAACCCTCCACTATTTGAAAGAAGCGCCATTTCGGCATTTCCGAAAGAAAAAACTACGGTGCCAGCTACGGCATACGTATCCGTAGTTCCACGCGTCAGCGTAGCACACGGTAGGCGGCACGTCTTCCCATAGACGAATAAAATAATCCGAATCGCTCTATGGACTCGAACTTGATTGGGACACGTGGCAGGCCCAAAAATACCGCCAAATGGTTTTGTGCACCACGCATTAGCGGTTTTGCTCCCACCTACCAAAAGCGGCTTCATCACTTTCCTTATATAGCTAAGTTCACGCTGAATTCAGTCGCTTTGTCTGTTATAAACCAAAACAAACACCTTGCTAGTAAGAACACTCTTCTTTCTCTCTCTCTTTTATTTTTTCCCCTTTCGTACTTCTTCTTTTTTCTTTTTTTTTTTTTGACTCTTTCTCTGTCGTTTCATTTTTGTTTCTCCTCTCTCTCTCTAGATTTTCTCTGTCTTTCTCGGAAAATCAATCCGATTTCCCTTCCTCAGAATTTGTTCTTTACTTTTGCATCCAACTGCAGTACACATATAATCGCGCAACGAATCGATGCTTTTTCAGCTTTCCCTCTCTCTCTTTTTGCTCTTACCTGAGCAGTTTTGTTTTGTTTTTATTCTTTTCATTCCGATTTCTGCTTTTTTCTTCTTCGTGAAATTGAAGTTTCCGGTGTGGTTGAAGTTTCCGGTGTGGATCTGTTTGCAGGAACAGTGATTTTTATCGAGCTAGGGTTTGACGATCGGAAGCGCTATGGGGAGAGGAAAGATCGTGATAAGGAGGATCGACAATTCGACGAGCAGGCAAGTGACGTTCTCGAAGCGAAGGAATGGTTTGCTGAAGAAGGCGAAGGAGCTTGCGATCCTGTGCGATGCTGAGGTTGGAGTCATGATCTTCTCCAGCACCGGCAAACTCTACGATTTCTCCAGTTCCAGGTACTCGCGCTGAGCTCTTAGATCTCCTTTTTCTGTTGATCTAGCTATTCCCTCCCCTCAGTCATCGATCTCTCTCTCTCTTTCTCTCTACAAATTTTGTGCATCGTACGTGTTGAGTGCTATGATATGTTTGTGTTTCTTACATAATGGCACAGTAGTTAATTCATCGCTGAAGATGAGAGTGGTGATTTTTTTCCCTTCCTAATTAGTTGTTCTTTCAATTTATTAGCTGTGTTCTTTGTTTTTGCAAATGTGTGTTGAATCTGAAGAATGTTTATTAAATGGAAGGAATGTTTATATCACATGACTAACATACTTTTAACTAAAATTTAACTAACATTAACTGAGGCAACCAACTCTAACAGATAGACATATAGATCATTACATATTGCATCTTAACAATGTGGCAATTTATTAGGATAATTAATTTTGAGGAATAACGATAGGAAACTTTGATAAAGCGCTCTTGAGCTTGAGAATTTTTCATCCTGCACTTAGTCGTCACGTTAGCGTGATGCTGGCTTTATGAGGATGACGAAGGTTTAGAACAATTGCGTCAATTAGTTGATAAGTTAAAATAATCAGGTTTGTATAGTTTTGCTTTGCTTAGTCGCGCATCGAAGAGAGGGATAGTGGAGTTTCGGGGAATCGCGCTTGGCTGAGTGGAAAAATTTTACTTGGAGATATTTCGTGGTATAGCGGTGCCAGCTTCAGGAGGCAATGTGCGTTGTTTATGCATACTTGAGTGCTCCAAAGACCACCCAGTAATGGCACCCGTGTTATGTATGCTCTTGAACATGTTCGTAAGATATTTGCCAATTTGCGCCGCGGCAGTCAAGATATGGAACCCAATTTGCAGATCATAGATAGTGTTGGAGGGTTGAGTTCGATCCCCAGGCATTCTCCTTTCTTGTTTATATCGACATGCCTTGGGTATTAATCAAGCCATGCTGGTGTGATTAGGCTTGTACATGTCATTTATTTCAAGGTATATTTAATTATTTCTGAGAATAGGTAGTTAGAAATTATGTGTTCCTATATTTGTTAAAAGTTTTACAAAATTTTTCTCGGGTATTAATTATTCTATAAAAAAAGATTTTCCCGTAATTTACTAAAATTTCATTTCTAAGATGAAGAATGGGTAACAAAAATTTTCATGACATTAGGAATCACAATTATTAAGCACAATTACTAAATAATCTCTCAATTATTTGACTTTTTCTCTCTTTATGATTGTGTTAAGGGTATTTTGAAAATTATGACATATATGTTTAAGAATATAAATTATAAAACAGATAAGTTTTAAATCTATTCTCGAAAATCTTAACAAATAATCCCCAGAATGTTTAATACTAAACAAATAATTTTTTAAAGATACACGAGAATAATATTCTCAGAAATATCGTTCCTAGAAATCACATTCATGGGAACCTAATTTCAAACCTTGAAACAAACGATCGCTTAGTTTGTTTTTGGTCTGCCAATGTAATAATGAAAACTATATCCATGGTTAAGAAAATCAGACCGGACCGGCAAGTTGGATCGGTTGAACCGGAAACTGGCCTGCTGTCCAGTCTGGGTTGGCCCTTAAAACCGGCTGACAAAGAACCGGTGTCGAATCGCTACGAATCGGCCAGGAACCGGGAAAATCGAGCAAACCGACCCGGCCAGTCAAATCGATTTTTTTTTTTTACAAAAAAGATGCAAAATGACATTATTTTGAGTTTTTTTTAAAAAAAAGTCTAAAATCTCATTTTTCCTAATTATTTTCCTTTTTCTGGTATGAGAATTAGTAACTTGAGAGATTTGATCCATATAAATAATGTTTATTTTGATTAAGAGATAAATTATGTTATGTTCTATGGGTTTTGTTGATGTCTAATTTAATTTTTAGTTATTTTTACATATATTTTATTTTATATTTTTATATATTTATATAAATACAGGTTTTATTATATACCGGTTATATTCCGGTTGGACCCCCGATTGAACCTCTGAACCTTTGAACCCTTGTCCTGACCAGTTTGATGTCCGATCCGATTTTCAGAACCTCGACTATATCAATAATGCTTCTTTTGAATAAGAGGTATGCATGCATTTTCTTAGTTATGTATATTTAAACCTTAAGATAGGACATGATAAAGGGAAACTTAATAAAAGGACAAGAAAAAGAAAAAACTTAGGTCCTCCATTGATATAACATATCCGGATTAGGATCTCACTTTAGAGAGTAAAGTGAGGAATTTTATTATTGGATCAATTGAGTGAAATAGGATTTCACTTCTAAATTTATTGATTCAAAGTTAAAATTCCCTTACTTTATTATCTAAAGTGAGATTTTGACTTTAGAGGATTATTATATACCAATAATATCCTACCACTAGTTATGTTTATAATTTAGGATATTTGTAAAATGGTATCCAAAAATGACGTACAGATAAGGTTGATGCAAAAGTGAAATATTTTTTATACACAGTATATTGACACTCTTTTATCAAAAGAAAAAAAAAAAAGGACACACAAATAGATACATGATAATCACAAGTACAAATAAATATGAATTGAAGTTTGTAGTATTAAACAATATGTTGATTCGACACTAATAAACTCTAAAATTTATATTTATTTAAACTACAATCACCATATACTGATTTGCGTATTTATATCTTTATAGGTTCAACTAGCAATTTATAGTTAATATTTTTATCACGTGTAACGCCCAATAAGAGAGGTTGGCTTATATATAAAAAAGATATTCATTGACATCAATGTAAGTTGGTATCCTTACACCTTTGAGAACTTTTTATAAAATATAACTTTTATCAATTTAATTGTTGAATTATAATGGACACATATCATGTCATTGTTTGTGCCAAATTTTCAAAAAATTGACAATCAATAAATATATGATCAAGTAGTCTTGTATACATTTAAAAAGTATTTATTAATTACATTAGCTTACATGCGTAGACAAAGTATACATACATACATATATATAAGATATGTATGACATATAAACTACCAATCCACCTGTGGTCATGTAAAATAATTTTTTTTCAGCAATAAATTATTCAATGATATATATAAGATATGTGTTTAACTTACTCCAGTGTTAATAAATCCCTGCTTTATATATTAGATTATTTAATTTTGAATTGTCTATATATTTTGTTTATACGATCATTCAACTACGTATTATCATATTTTTAAATGTTTATTTTTACCATAGTTTTCCCAAAAAGCCACATAAATGATATGTGGTTGTCTGACAATCTAAAAAAATTTACATTAATAATATATTAAAGTTAATCTTTATACCACAATTATTCTTACTTTAGTTTTATGTAAGTATACTTTTATCACGTCCATAAAGTTTTAACGTTAAAACCAAATTTCGGTTTTCTTCCATACAGTATTTTCTTTTGGTGTAAGTGATCCCCATTCATTTGAGATTTGATCCGAGATCAAAATCAAAATAAATTAAACTTTAAAGAATCATCCTTTTTGCAAGATAGTGACCAATCCTTTATAAACATAACAACTATAGGTATTAAAACCTGAGAGGGACAAAAATTATTACGACTAATAGATAATTTCAAGGACCAAAACCTCAATTTTTTTACGCTAAAAAGACTAAAACTTGAATAACATATTACAAGGGTAAACCCAAAATTAGTAAAAAGTTATAGACCCAAGTTTTAGTTATTAGTTTGACTCAGCTTTTTAATTATTTTACTTTATCTCGTTATTCTTGTTTGTCTCATTGGACAAGGTATAATGAGCAAAATCTTGTTAGCAAAAACTTGTATCAAAGAAACCTAGAAAACTTTTTTTTCTTAAAATTCCAAATTTCTTTATTTCTTACAGGAACCACTACTTTCCATGACTGTTTTCCAGTATATTATTGCTTTTTATTCTGGGTAACTTAAGTTATACCTCGTACTTTTATAGAATTGGCTATAATTTTAGACTCGACTCATTTTTCTGTTACATGAACTTCATTTCTTCTTCACCAAAATAAATCAACTTCATTTCTTAAGAAATGCATGGGTTGTGGGGTGAAATTCATTTGTAGAGGTCATTCAGATTTTAATTTTTAAAAAGGTAATGATACATCTTTCTGATCATTTCTAATAGTCTTCCTACGTTCTTCTTTTTACTAAAATGAACCTCTATTTATAAAATAAAAATATTAAATATTTTTAATATCATAAAAAATATTCAATATTTTTTAGTAATTAAAAGGATTAGTAGAGGATTTTTTAATAACACGAATCATCATTTCTGTTTTTAAAATAATTACTTAAGTGTGTTCGGGTATAAACTTAAAAAAGCAGAAGATATAGGAACAAATGATTCTAAGATTTCAATATAAATAGAAAGATAAGTAGTTTTTATTATTAATTACTTTTAGTATACACGTCTATTAAACATTGTATTTAAGTACAAGATAGCTTTCTTTTTTAAAATAATTACAAAATCATTCTTTGTCATAAATCTGTTTATTTGAATGCATAATTTGGATGAGGTAAAAAGATCTTTCTATATCTAAAAGACTAGTTTAATTTTAATGTAACAAACGTGTAAAACTTTTTTACACTATTATTCAATCACATATTGCCATATTAATAAAAGTAATTAAGTCTCACAGCCACAGCATCAAAATTCATACAAATGAAGCGATTTGATTAATGATAGTGTCAAAAAATTTTACATTATTAGTGTATACAAATTAAACTTTTAAATGATTAGACTTTGTTTGTTTTGCTAAGCTTTTAGGCAAAGTAAGAAAATTTTAACTTTCTACACAAGTATATTAAGAAGGTGAATTTCCCATTCTCATTCTACAAAAAATTGCTATCCAAGCAAGCACTTATTTTTTTAGAAGAAAGTTTTTTTTTCAAATATTTCAACGGCTTTTCCTTATTAAAAAAATTCCTTTTCAAAAGTAAAAAAATATATCTAAAATAATGCAAAATGCTCTTTTCTTTTGATCGTTTCCGAGTTTTTGTTTAAAGAATAACTATCCAAATATCATAATATATATTATATTGTATTGTATTAAAAAGAATTAAAGAAAAAAATCCAAACAAGCACTAAGTTCAGATAGGTGTCTGCGCCTTTTTGAGATTTAAACCTATGACCTTAGCTCTGATACCATTTGTTGGATTGAGTGCTTATCATTTGGCCAAAAAAATAGCTATTAGTTAGAAAGCAATTCTTTTTACTTTAATTCATTATCAAACGTCAAGGTTCGATTTTTTACTCCGACTGCACCTGGACCTTGCCAAAGGAGGATACTTATCCACAACAAACACAATATAGTGCATACTCCATTCTTATTAGTAAACTCCTTAGGAGAAAATCAAAATAAAATTAATTTTTTTCTTATAAGTACATACTTTCATCTTTGAACTTGGAGTGATGAACACACCTTTGGCTCATCAACCCTGAATTTTCTAGCTGCATGCATTTATTACATTTTGAAGTTTGGCCAAAAAATATTTTGGAAGCCAGTGCATTAGTTTAGTGTTACATACATAATAAAAGAGGATGGAAGCAAAATAGGAACTACTGCTAAATAAAAATAAACTGAATTCCGTGATAAAAATCTATCTGATCTAACTAATATATAATATGTAGATTTTTACATATCAATTTTAGAGTGTGGGTACATTCTTTAAAGAAAAATTATTTTTAATAGATTTGCATTATCAATTTTTTCATGATTGCTGATGCTCCTTCTGAACCTCGAGAAACTATCTTCACCAATAGTGAGAAGAGGGATGGACAAAAATTGAAGTCCTACATTAATACAAAAATAAATTACATTTGTCTTCTTTGAAGTTTAGTATCATGACTTTTTTGTTTTGTAAAATTGTTTCAGGATATCTTGGAAGTTTATTGAAATCGACACCAACCTCTCGTATTAATGATCAATTAACTTAAGTGATAGACAAGACATGTGACATACATATAATTATTAATGACAAAATTATGAACATTTGACATAAATGGCATATATCTAGTGGGAAAAATGTTTTATTGCGATAATTACATATGTAAATCTTAACTGTATATAAATGATCAAGATTAAAAATTATTTAAAAGTCAGATGATCACTCTAAAAAATCACATGACTTTAGCTCTTAATTTTGATCAATCATATAAGATTAATGGTCAAGAGTTACTGTTCTCATTGTTATAATTACTTACTCCTTTCACTTGATCCTCTCCTATGTGATATATAGATTGTAAATATCATTTTTATCATAGATATCTTTTTTTATCAGATTTTTATACGATAAAAATATATTTTTTAGTCCATCTATATATCAAGTATTACTAAAACATTACAATTTTACTGTTAATGATCATATGCTAACACCTATTGTCTCTTTTTCACTTGAGTTAATAGATCAATAATTGTATGGGAAAACAATATAGGTTTCAATGACCCTCAAAATCTCTTATGGCAATTTTGCAAATAAGAAAATATTGAGTATAATTACACTAAACCTTATAAAAGTTCAATGTAATTCACCTAGAATATAAAGCGGCGCTGTGCAATTAGCTCCATTTCTTGAGCTTGGCACTCAATGTAGATTGATCAAAAAGTTTCAAGAAACCACATGGCTGCTTTTTTTTGTGTAGTGTTAATAACATAAACATTTAAGGGAATTCACTGTGTACATGGTATCAATTTAGTTAAAACAATCTTTCTATGATTATGTCTAGGAATTTTCTTTTCTTTGAAATCTTAACAAAAAAATATTCTATGTTTATAATCTTTAAGAGTGGGCAGATATGCTCTCAAATTTATTTGTTTTTTATAAGAAAATCAAATAGAAAATTTTGCACAAATTGCAAGGTTATTTTTAGGAAAAGGTTGACCACTCAACTTCAATCTTAGTAAAGGATGTGTATTTTACATGACGAGGGAGGAGAAGGGATTGAAAGAAGACTCCAATGACCCAGTGGCGGCATCCAAATGACAAAAAAAAGTTAAAACATTTCAAAGAAGGATTGAGGAAGAATATGTTGACAAAGGGAAATGACAAGGAAATACGAATCAAATATGGGATAAGATGACAAGAGGGATCAGGAAGAAAGCAAAAGAAACAATTGGAGAATCTAAAGGTTTTGGTGTAAATGGTACAAAATTTTGGTGGTGGGGCAAAGATTTATAATAGAAGGTTAAAGATAAAAGCAAAAACTTTAAAACATGATCTTTGGATAAAAATGTTGAAAAACTAGAAAAATGTAAGGCAATTAGGAGAGAAATAAAGAAGGAGGTGAGATAGGTAAAAATTAAAGAGTTTAAGGGGCTATACCAATCTTTGGGCACTAAAGAAAGGGAAAAATGTATCTATAGATTAGCATAAGTGAGAGCAAGATGGACTAGAGATTAGACAAAGTGGATGCATAAAGGATGAAAAGAGTAATGTGCTCGTCATTGAACAAGATATTAAGGAGAGGTGAAATAGTTATTTTAACAAGTTATTTAATAAAGGATATGACAATCCTTTGTAAATCGATAAGTTATTAACAAAAAATTTATTTCTACTATAAAATGCAAGAGTTTGAAGTAAAAGGATGCTTTGAAGAGAATGGGAAATAAGAAACTAGTAGGTCCTGATAACATACCTATTGAGGTATGGAAGTGCCTAGGAGGGAGTGGCATAAGATGGCTCACAAAGCTATTTAATGAGATTCTAAAATCAAAAAGGATGTTTGATGAGTGGAGAATGAGCATCTTAATTCATATTTACTAAAACAAGAGGGATACACAAAACTATGCAATTATAGAGGGAAAAATCTTATAAGTCATACTATGAAGTTGTAATAGAGGATAATGTAGTTAAGACTCAGATGAAAGACTGATATCACGGAGAATTAGTTTGGTTTTATGCCTTGAAGGTTTACATAGAAGTGATTTACTTGTTGCGAAGATTGGTGAAAAGATATTGGAAAGATTAGAAGGAATTAAATATGGCCTTTATCGATTTGGAAAATGCATATGATAGGGTGCTAAGGAAAGTTCTATGGAAAAACTTAGAGAGAAAAGGAGTTCGGACAACCTATATGTATAATGAGGTCACAATTAGCATAAGAACTCAAGATGGAGTAACAAAGGACTTGCCTATACGTATCAGAGTACATCAAGGGTCAACCTTGAGTACATATCTTTTCACTGTGGTCTTGGATGTGCTTATGCAACATATTCAAGACCAATTCGTGCCTTAGTATCTGTTATTTGCAAATAATATAATCATGACAGCAAAATCGAAAGAAGAAATAAACAAAAAGTTAAAGTTGTGGAGGGAAACTCTAAAGGTATATGGATTTCATATAAGCAAAATTAAAGACGGAGTATATGAAATGCAAGTTTGCTAAGAGATATACACATTCTAACTTCAAAATAAAACTTACACATGATATCATGCCACAAGTCACAAAATTTAAACATTTGGGTTCTATTATTCAAAGTGATTAAGAGATAGGGGGAGATGTTATGTACAGAATCCAAGTGGCATGATCAAAAGTGTAAAGGTGCTTGGGATCTTATTTGTGATAAAAAGTACCAATAAAGCTTAAGGGTAAATTCTACCACACAATAATAACATAGACCTTGTTGTTTGGGAGTGAATATTGAGCAGTAAAATATCAACATGAAAATAAGCAACATGTGGCAGAGATGAAAGTATTACAATGGATGAGTGATCACACAAGATATGATAGAATAATGAATTATTAGAGAGAATTGGGGTGGCATCTATTATAGAGTAAATGGTGGAATCTCCCCTCAGGTTGTTCAGGCATGTTTAGAGGAGACTTGTAAGGACCCCTATAAGGAAAATGGATTAAATGGAGAATATTACCATAAAGAAGGTAAAAGAAGACCGAGAAAAACTATAAGGGAAATAATCAAAAGGGATTTAAGTGTCAATGAATATAATATACAATATAGCTTTATGCGTTGCTTGATTCATCTACTTAATCCCACTTAGTGGGGCATGGCTTAGTTATTATTGAATAATCTCTCACTTATCTCTCGAAAACTATCAATATTTTTCCCATTCCATATAGGAAAGATATTCTTATGAGTCATTTATAGGCTTTAAGCTTATGTGCGTGGTAGAAGAGCTAGAGGCTAAGAGTGCGAGGAGGTGAGATGGTTGCACCACAGTCTAATAAGCTACAAGGGTCAAAACTGGAAAAACTCATTATAATGTTTAAGATAGGGAAAAACCATTATCTAGCTTTTGGGGTTGATCCAAGACCACTAGGTCATAAATACTCTGATACCATCTTAAAATTGAGTAGGCCCAACCCTAAAGTGAGCTCTTAAGGGGAGGGTTGCCCAAGATCTTATAAAGGCTATCGTGGCTCTATCCTAAATTGATGTGGGACTCAACACACCCTACTCATGCCTAGAATTGGACATTTGGAGCATGATTGTAGAACTAAACATGTGCTAGTTACCAAACTTAAAGTCAATAGCTTTTACATCATTGAGATATATATAGAGAAAGAATTACAAATGGATAATATGAAAATATATAGATATGTAGTGTAGTTTGATATAAAATACAAATTAAAGAATCAATTTCTATTTATAATAATACTATAATCCTAATCTTAATTAAATAAGGAAACAAATCAACAAACAAAAGTACACATGAAAACTAATCATAAGAGTTAAGCTAAGATATGATTTTATAAGATATAATAGAAATATTACTAAATACTTCCTTATTTCTAATATTTGCCTTCAAGCTAAAGCTTAAGCTTTAAGCTTGTTACAATTAAATTCTTAACAATAAAAAGTAACAGGCTAGATAAGGACAACTGTGGAGGAAATAAGGCTAGGCTAGGCTGTTAGGAAAAGTTGTCTCACAAGGCTAGGATGCTAGAAAGTCATTTCATGGGGCCAAGTTGTTGGGACAAGCATCTTACTAGGATAAGCTATTCGAAAAAGGAGTCTTACTAGGCCAAACTGCTGTGAATAAAGATGGCAAAACGGGTCATCTCATCCCACTTAGGCTTGCTTTGCCAAAAATTGGGCGGGGCAGGCTGACTTGTCAAAGTAAAATGGGCTAAGACAGCAAGCTTAGCCCAACGCCACCCCACTCAAAACAATAAAAAAAATTAAAAAATTGAAAGAAAAACTTAGAACATATCTGTATGAAAATAACAACTTGGTAGAATAATAGCTCACTGTAGAATAAGATATAATACAACATAAAGAACCACTTCAATTTTCAAACATACAAGAGGCTTGTCGCCCACCAACACCACCATGGCGCAACATAGAGTAAAGCATCGGCGTACCACAATGTAATGGAGAAGAAGAATCAACCAACCACGGAGCAACGCCTATCGACTGGAGAAGAAAATGATTGTCAGCCGTCATGCAATCCACCCCTACTATCTGTAGCACCGTTAAAGAGTGGAGTCTGAGGTTTGAACAACGAGATTGAGATGATGAGCATTGAGCAGCAAGCCAGATCCAATGACAGAAAGATAAGATTATGACTTGTGTGGATGATTGATTGGGGAAGGATGAGGATCTAAGGAAGAGGGACTAAGAATTGAGTCCATTGCTGTGAACCCTAGGAAGAGAAGAAAGAAATCATGAATCAGATTGGATGTGATGATGGAAGAAACTAGAAACCTTACCCTAAGTCTTTTTTTGTGTTTTACTAATTACTTACTACTATTTGTGTTTTAGATTTGGGTCACGCACACTAAAAAATTGTTTTTAATTTTCTAATGTCCAAGAGTGTGAGTGAGTTGTGATTTTGTGTGTTTGTGTGTGTGTGTGTGTTTTTTTTTTCTAAAGAAAAGGTACTTTGCATGCATGTCAAGCCTGCCCTAACTTTGCAATTGTGTGTGTGTGTGTGTGTGTGTTTGTGTTTCTTCAAAGAACTTAGGATGCATGTTGGGCTTACCCCAATTCACCTCAACCTACTACTTAGGCAAGGCAGGTGAAGCAAGCTGAAATTCTTTTGCAAATTCAAAAGTTCATCCTAACACGCCAAAAAACATGGTTTTGGCAGATCAACCTAATTAGTTGAGCCAAATGTGCCATCTCTAGCTATGAGAATTCATTTCACTAGGGAAAGCTAGTAGGTAAAGCCATTTCATAGGGTTAAGCTGCTTGGAAAGCCACCTCATAAGGCCAAGTTGATGGGAAACGTTGAATCACAACAAGAAAAATAGTCACCTAAAAACTACTTTTGAATTATCTCCCGTTCAATGTTATGTTAGCATTGGACATCAACACAAATAACAACCGCAAGGAACTTAAATAATGGAAAAGGAACAAAAAACCATATAACAAGGTGACAAAATTGGAAATTTCAAAACACTAATGTCGACCCAATGCATTGATGGTGAAAGCAAGGGCAAATATGGAAAAAGGGAAGCAGTGTGAGGACGAAGATAGGTGTGGTGATCGAAGATGTCTTTGGGCGCGCCAACACCCATGGTAAAAGACGACGACCATTGATTTTGCAGCAAAGAGCGAAAGATGCATTTAAGATAGCATAAATAGCCAGATTGAGCGCCACAGGTAGGGACAAGTTGCGCAAAAAGAGGTGATCCCGTTGTGAGGTTGATAAGCGGGATCGACCTTAGGAAACAATGGCCAACAATGAATAGGGGTTGTCTACACTCATGATACAAGTTGTGCATGAGAGCGTGTAAGTCAATGAATGTGGTATTGTTTTGGAATTAGGACAAAACGATGAGTCAAGTCATATGGAAAGGTCACTGGTCGAAAATGTCATTAGTGCAATAGAAAATTGTGACCATGGAGGAGTACGATGATCAATGTAAGGTCTCCATGTTACCTCCCAAAAGCCTATTACTAAGTGATAACTATCATAGAAGGAGTTCGAATAACCAATGTAAGGCCTTATCAACACTTCAACCAATATAAGGAGCAGATTGAAAAT
Organism: Dalbergia cultrata; assembly: GCA_031216105.1. NCBI lineage: Eukaryota > Viridiplantae > Streptophyta > Magnoliopsida > Fabales > Fabaceae > Dalbergia > Dalbergia cultrata. The sequence goes on from CM062352.1 coordinate 40,646,461, forward strand.
TTCTTAAAAGATATGTTGGTTGCAAGCATTTGTTCAAGCTTAAGCCTATACTCCTAGCCCTTAATATCGGGGGTGGAGAAGGATGGGAATTGGTAGTTCTGTATGGATTACCAAGCACTTGATGGCAATATTGTTTCCTAATATTTTCTCTATACACCAACTGAGGTTGGCATAATTGGTTAGGACCACAGTCCAAGCTCATGATCACCCCATGTCACAGGTTCAAATCCCTCTGGCCACTAAAAGTTTTTAGTTGGCGGGCAAACTTCCATACGGAAACCCTTGGCAATGTCAATGGCCTCTAAGTGGCCTTCGGCTAGCCCACTTTGGGGTGGTGAGAATCATCTATGGGCAAAGTCTAATAATTGGCCCTCTTCTCTACTAACTAGATTCCCAAACCTGGGCACTGGCACCCTACTCCTTACCCTTGATTTGGGTGATGAAAAAAATATGGGAATTGGTAGTTTTATGTGGACTAACAAGCACTTAATGGCAATATCCGTCTGGCCACTAAAATCCTCAATTGCTGGTCAATCCACGAGATCTCCTACTACTCAGGGATAATGTCAATAAGCCCTCTAAGTGACCTTATGCTAGCCCAATTCAGAGTAGTGAGAATCGTCTATAGGTATAGTCCAATAAGTGGCCCTCATCTCTATTAGCTAGATCCCAAGACCTGGGCACTGGCGCCTGCTCACTAGTATTGGAGGTGCCTCCTTTTAATGGCATTTTCCACACACTAAAAATAAAATCTCCATTCTATGATTAAGGAGTTATTGGTAAAGTTAGGGACGGCTACCATGTGCTCTAAATTACACATTAACATGATGGAAGAGGACATTCACAAGATGACCTTTTAACCATATGAAGACCACTATGTATATCTTATGATGTTGTCTGAGCTTATAAATGCTCCCACTAACTTCCATGCCTTAAATGATTGAATGTTTTCCAATTATATCTTTATAAATTTATGCTAGTCTTTCATATTAATATATTATCCTATAGTTATGATTTAGACCTCCATTTAGTGTCATATAAAAGAGTCTTTCATGTGCTCATGGAAAACACTCTATTGGTAAATTACAAGAAATGTAGTTTTCTAGTTAATAGTTGGAATACTTGGCAACGTAAAGGACACTAAAGGCCTATTTAGTATTTAGTTTCAGCTTTCAGTTTTCATTCCTAATTTTTCATTTTCAGGATTTTGTAAAAGAAATATTGAAAACTGGATTTTATAGTTTTCACAATTTTTTATATTTCCTTAACAAAATATGAAAAATTGGAAAGTAAAAATGAAAACTGAAAATTGAAATCAAATAGACCCTAAAGTTATGAGGTAGCAACTAACACCAATGGACACTAAGAGTTAAAGGTGTTATTTGCGCCTAACCAGCACTTTCTGAAAAACTATATGGCCGTTAGCATAGCCTCTAACATAGATGTTATCGAAGAAAAATTGTGGGTGGTTAAAAGTAGGTAAGGCTTTTGAGGAGTTGAAATTGGCCATGGCCATTGTCTACATCGGCATGCCAAATTCCATCGTACCTTTTGAGAGAGACTACATTGGTTCACAAAATAATTTTTTATTTTAGAGATATTTTCGGGAAAGTTTTCCCCAAGTATGCAATATAGAAGTGTTTGGTTTGCAAATTGAATACCAAGTGACATTCCCTAGAATAAAGTTTGTTTTTTCCAAAAAGAGAAAGAAAAAAAAAACCAGGACAAAATGGTGTCATCCCCGACAGTGGTCTAGACTAGATCAATGGTGGTCTAGCCTCAATTGATGGTGGTCTAGTCTCGATCAGTGGTGGTCCGACGCCTATTGGCAATAGCCTAACCTTGATCGTTGATCGTTCAATGCTGGCTGGCATTGGTATGGTGGTGGTCCGTCGCTTGTGATAATTGGTTAGGGTTTTGGATTTGGGGCAATTTAGTGTTTTTCCTTTTTTGAAACACTCCTTTCCCATGGAAATCCAACACTCCCATGGAGAAAAGTGGAAATAAAAATGAGCTAATTTTTATTCCCGTGAATACAACTTTCCTAGAAATATTTTTTCTATCAATGAATCAAATATAAGAATCTTCCATTCCCATCATTAGATTCCTGGGAATGTTGAGACATTTTGCAAATCACACGTCCAGGTATGTTTGGATTTTGGACGAAAAAGGAGGAGGAGAGACTTGTAACATAAAATTTTAAAATATTACACTACAAACTCTCCCAGCCCCTCTCTTTTAAAATCCAAACTCACAAATATATTCTAAAACTTCTGGAGATGTGCTTATACAATAAGGGAGGCCAATTGGCAGTTATTAGTAAAGCCTTACTGCAAAAATCTAAAGCCAAGTCGCGTATGAGACTTGATGGAGTCGAATTTGCAGTGGAGAAATGCAGATAGTACTTACTGGGGAACAATTTTATTATCAGACAAGCCAAGACCAACATAGTTCGTTATTGCCAGTGCATAATCATGTGTGGGAAGATGTTATTATGAAGCATTTTACTAAAGTGCCACTAAACGAGATGAGCCGTATCGCCTTTCAAGTCTTGGCTGAAAGGGGACTAATTCTTTTGATAGCTCATTCTTCCGGTAGCCATAGTTAACCCCCTTTTATGCAGGCAAACTGGCAGAAGAAAACATGCATGACAATCGAAGCTAGTCAGCAGTCCAGCTAAATAACAAACCAATCCATTCCCGTGAACTTAGTCACTTCAGGGTTCCAAATCATTCAGTTTTACTTAGTCTAGACGTAAATGAGAAGTCCATTTCCAGAGAAAAAGAGAAGATTCGATTCTTAAGCTACTCACGTATAAAGATTGGATATAATCTTTACTCAATTACTGCATCTGTCCCAGAATCTAATTTAAGAGATGTATGCCAGCCTGTAGCTTGATTGAAAGTTTCAAATATTATTATAACACGAGCCTTTTAACATGCTACTTCTGCAATCTGCATAGTCTGACGTCTCTCTGATCCTAATTTCCTGCATAGAATACCTGGTGTCAACACAGCTTATATCTGATGCAATTTTGATTTTGAATGACTTTTTCCAGCGTGAAATCAGTTATCGATCGATATAACAAAGCAAAAGAAGAAAATAATCAACCTGAAAGTTCGGCATCCGAAGTAAAGGTAGTTATATCTAAACCCTGATATTCACAAGTTAATTAATGATAATTAATGTTTATATATTTATTTAAAAAAATCACGTGATTTATTCAGTGCTCACTCACATTAAACCACTCTTTTCATAAACCACCCCTTTAATGAGTCGCTCCCTAATGGATTTAATATAAGAATGAGAAGTAAATTTAAACTGTATAACCGTATATAAATTATCAAGATAAAATGATAATTAATGCTTATATACTCAACTTAAAAAAGCCACATAACTTTATGTTTTAATTTTGACTAATCATGTATGATCTAACCGTCTCACTTTCGCAACAAAGCACCCCCTCTCTGGGTAACTTGGGCGAAGCCGTAATCGGTATAAAGGAATTGCTGAAAAACATGATTTAGCACTAGCACCCTAATCAGACCAGGGGTCCGAGGTATAAAAAATAATACTCTTCTTATGTTTGCTACTTTCAACTAATTTTTTTGAATTCAAGATTCAGTAAACAAACTCTTAAGGATAGAATGCAACAGATTACTAGAATCTACGACCACCAATGTGAACACAAGAATCTTGCATCTAGAGAACTGATAAAAGCAGGAACTTGACAACCAGGAGCAAATTGCTTCCCGTTCGGTGGCAAAAGCAGTAGGACACTACACCACCAAACATCAATGTTCAGCCAAAACATAAAACAAAGTATCACTTAACCACCATTAGAGAAAATGGTATCTAACAAATGAGATTAAAAGAAAATTTATGCTTACAACTTCCACACTTCATCTAAAAGAATAAACTAAACAACAAAAGGCACAACACAGGAATTATCAAGGCTAGTATGGCTAATTTACATGAATGGCTCATGTTTGACTCTTGCCGCAAGCAAATCCCCTTTGGTGGGCTATACATAAGTAAATCTACAAGCCCCTCTAGGCTTGTGAAATGCCTACAATTAGAGTCAAGCTTCAACAAGAGTTGTCCGTCTGATGTTTAACACCGAGTAGCATGAAGGGTTTGCAAATGCTTTTCGCCAAGCCCCAAGTTACGAAAAAACATAAGCTAAGTTTTATGTTTGAAAAATAAAAAATTTAGAATGCCTTTACACCCGACTTTTAGAAGCCAAAGGTGCTTTTGAGAGCAAAAAGATCTCAACAACATTTTGAGAACCACAGCAATATCAAAACAAGCCTTAGTTTAATTATCTTCAGTAACATCATAACTGCAAAACCTTTTATTTGTATTTGCAGTAGATGGAAAACGCATGCATAGCCATAGTTGTAGATGGAAAACGCATGCATAGCCATAGTTGTCTGAAGTAAGGAAGCTAGGAATAGAAGACAGGCATCACAAGAATTCCTTTAAAAGGTAGTTCAATTTTTAATGGGTGGGTATCAGGTATATATTCAACCGATGAGTCGAGGAAGCATAATCTGGATGCATGAGTAACATCTCCAAGCTCCATCTCTGTAGGATAAGCATTAATGCCGATACTGGGGCAGTCCAACCCATGATATGGGAATAGGAAACATAGATCTACAGAGGATGTTAGGTGTACCTGTACCTAATGACAACCAAAGGGAAACCATCAAAGATGGAAACAGAAGAAACCATCACTTTAAAAATAGTTATCTGATCCCCTTTACTAAGTCTGCTTAAGGGCCTCTAGAAAAGAAATCATCTAAGCACAAAACCAAGAAAACAAACTTGGCAAGTGTGCTCAAAGGAAAAGATCTTCTATTCAAAGAGTGTGTGTGACTTTGACGTAGAATGTACAGAAGGGCAGCAAACAAAGCTATTGCATCATATTATGAACCATGTCTACAGAGTACTGCCATGGAATTTACTAACCTGACTTTGACGTAGAATGTACAGAAGGGCAGCAAACAAAGCTATTGCATCATATTATGAACCATGTCTACAGAGTACTGCCATGGAATTTACTAACCTAGCTCTACCAAATGCAGGACACTTGTGTTAGAGCTGTAGCAAATCATTCAAGGGTCTGAAACACCACTATAGTGTGATTTAGTGCAATAGAGGATAATCGAGTTTATCATCCAAACATAATGCTTGGTCCATATTTATCAAGGAGCAAGATTGAGCAATAAATCCATATCTAGGTCCTTGCTAACAAATCTTCCCAGATTAAAGGAGTTAATTAATTTTGGATTTAACAAAAAAAAATTCAACAGCATATGATACATCATATCTGAAAGCATAACTCATCAACAACAATAATTTGTGAAAGAAATACTGAAAATTGGAAATGAAAACTGAAATTTACAGGGCTTGTTGGGTTTTAGTTTTCAGTTTTTATTTTCAATTTTTCAGTTTTCTAGTGAAGGAAATACCATGGTTGTCAAGAGCGCGCGCCTACGACGGGCCACCGTGTCAGAGCGCCGTGCTAGAGCGTAAGAGCGGTGGGAACAGCCACTCCTTGCATTCCGCGCGCTCCTTCGAGGCCCGATCTGCTTCTCTCACGAAGTGCACACTCATGCGTCGCCATTGCTTTTTGATCACGCCGCTTATCATCATATCTTCCTCCACAGTCAGCAACCTCTGTCCGCCACATAGCAGCACCTCCACGCACCTCGACTTTGCCGTTTCTGCTTCTTCGGTCATCATAAAGGGGGTAGGTGGGGGTAGGTGATAGTGGGTTTCTTTAACTATAGTTGGCTTGGGTTTTTTTACTTTTTTTTTTTTGGGTCTGGGCTTTTCTGATTGCAAGGGTGATTGGGCTTTTACTTTTTCATGTGGCTGGTTGCTAAAACTCTAGGTTACTGTTTTATCAAAATGGATTGTGACTTATGTTTTTTAAATTGAAAAATATTACTATATTAATTGTGAATAATTTTGCTTATTTGTGTTGTTATATATATATATATATGAATGCCATCCTACATTCTGGTAGGACCTTACGCTCTGTGCTACGCTCCTACGCTTTACGCTCCTGTTTCCCCCTCCCGCTCCTATGTAGGAGCTCGCTCCTGACAACCTTGGGAAATACTGAAAATTTTTTCTTCCAATTTTCAGTTTTTCCTTAACAAATTCCTGAAAATTGAAAATGAAAACTGAAAATTGAAACCATACAAGCTCATAGTTTTCAGAATTTACAGTATTTCCTTCACAAAATTTAGAAAATTAGAAAACTGAAAATGAAAACTAGAAAATCACACCAAATAGGCCCCTAATTTTCAATAAATTCATTTGGAACAAGGTTGAAGGCTATTTTAATTGTTTTTCCGAAAGTTTTCCTCAGCATTTTTCTATCTCTTTCTAAAGTACAATAAATTTCTATCATATGATCCCCAATACTCTATTTTTTCTCTCATTCACCCCAATCTAGTTACATTGATTTTTTTTTTCCTTTTTTGCCCTTATTGGCTCTTCACTACTCAAAATTCATTACCATGATAGTCACCAGTCTTTTAACCTCACCGTTGAATTTCCCTTTCAATGCAATTGGCATTATGGGACCACAAAGTATGCCAACATTCATCTAACCTAGACGGAATCCTGTATCAAGAAGATTCAAAGATTTCAGGACCATGCAACTTGTGATATGATGAGAGTCCAAACTTTCATCTCCCATAAATAAAATTAGGGTTATAAGAGGTTTACATGTAATTAAATAAAAACATCATCAAACAAGTCTTGTTTCACTAATAAGGACCATGCAACTTGTGATATGATGAGAGTCCAAACTTTCATCTCCCATAAATGAAGTTATAAGAGGTTTACACGTAATTAAATAAAAAAAACATCATCAAACAAGTCTTGTTTCACTAATAGGGATACTTTAAATCTTATAAGTATCCATCGTCCACATAGCAAATTCTGATCCTAAGTTTCAATCAGTAATCCAGAAAGCAGAATTTTAAGACTGGACAAGGATAAAAACCTATGACAGATTCTCCAAAGGTAATGAAACAGATTAAACTTAATAGAATTTAACAACACAGCATGGTCATATGGATCAATAGTAACATATCCGCATCTCTCGAACTTTTGTGGACGTAACCAATGGGTGAAATAGGTTAGGTAAAACAAAGACACTTTCTCCACTCTCTTACTATATACCAGTTAATTTTTTATTCTCAACAAGGAATATGAATCATTAATGTTAGAGACTCAAGGTATGGGAGAGTCTATGAGAGGAGAGTTGGGCAAAATAACTAATAACTGTCAGGTTGTTACAGAATTGACAGCTGTATCAAGTAGTTTCGGCGGGAAAAACAACAAGGGAACATTAGGAGAATAAAAGAGGAAAGGATAGGTGAGGTGTGTAGATTCATTTTGTACTTGAGAGAGTGGAGGACTCTTAATTCCTCAGTTATCGACCCGATTTGAGCCTGAACCCCTACGAGGAGCTGCTGGAATTGAAGCAAGACAACGCAGTCGGCAACTATCAGGAAAGATTCGAACTAAATGCAAGCCCCCTAAAAATCACGGAGCATCGCTACTTACAAGGGTTGTTCCTCAACAGACTCCGCCAGGAGGTAAGGGCTGAACTCAAACTTCTCTGATATGATTCACTAGATGAATTGATGAACACGTCGGACCTAGTAGAAAGTAAGAATAAAATGCTCCAAAGAGAAGCAAGAAAACCTTTTCCGAGATTTCAGAATAACAACACCATGATGGGAAAAAGGAAAAGCAATTTCCGTCAGGGTACCGATATAAATGGAGGGCAAGGTAGTAGAGAAGACAAAAAAGGGAGCCAAGGGATGGGGTGAAGAGGATTCAGGTCTATTTCAAAGGAAGAAATAAGGGATAAACGCATGAAAGGTCTTTGCTTTACGTGTGATGAACATTACACAAAACCACATTTGTAAGAATAAAGGATTTCGCCTCATGATATTGGAAGAGGAGTAAGAAGGAGTGACTGAAATTGAGTGGCATGATGCAATGGAAGATCTCAGGGAAACTACCTCCCATATACACCTAACCTGCAAAAGCATGGCAAGGAGCACTTATTCGAGATCCATAAGAGCATGGGGAGAAGTAATAGGCCACAAAGTACATATCCTAATAAATCTAGGTGCTTCACATTACTTCATATGCCCTTCGTTGGCAAAAGAAGAGGGACAGGTCAGATGTAATAAGCTCACTGTTAAGTTCCCTAACCTGGAAATAGTTGAAGATTTCTATATTTTTCCACTGGACAATTCTGAATTGGTCCTAGGCTTGGCTTGGCTGGATAAGTTGGGAGACACCTTGACCAACTTCGGAAAGTCAAGATTAACAATTAAAACGAGACAAGTGGACAGTACTACATGGAGCACCTGAACTATGTTATGGGGCTGCCTTAAAAGACTTAGAACAAGAGAGTCAAGGGTTAATGGTACAGCTGTGGCCATTGGTTACTCAGCTAGCACACACTACAGTAATTCCCTCACTAATACAATAGGTTCTGGATGAAAACCCAAAGGTGTTTGAACCATTAACAAGGCTGCCACCACCACACAATCACATTAAAGGAGGGTGCTGCCATCCCCAATCTGAGGCCATATAGATACCCCATTATCAGAAAAGTGAGATAGAAAAGCTGGTCCAAGAAATGTTAGCAGCAGGGATAATTAGACCAAGTGTAAGTCCATTTGCTAGCCCTATTTTACCAGTGAAAAAGAAAGATAATAGCCGGCGATTTTGTGTTGATTATAGGGCACTTAATAGCATTTCCATTCTAGATAAATTTCCCATTCCTGTGATAGAGGAACTGTCGGATGAATTAACATGTGCCACCATATTCTCCAAGCTTGATCTAAAATCGAGGTATCACCAAATTAGGATGGTAGAAGGTGACATTGGGAAAACAGCATTTAGGACGCACGAAGGGCATTATGAATTCCTTGTAATGCCATTCGAGCTAACTAACGACATTCTAAGGCCATTCTTAAGGAAGTTTGTATCAAGGAAGCACCGATATGACACGTGATACGGATACGACACAACACAAACACAGGGATACGGTGATTTTACAAAATACAGGATACGACACGGTTAGGATATGTGGTATAATAAAACATAAAAATGACAGGTTATGATGAGAAAACTCAAATCTAAGCACTCTTATAGCTAAAACATACTCCATAACTAAGAATTGACAAAACAATTACAAGAATAAAAAAATCTACACAAGTTTTTATCCATAAAAATTAATGAACAAATGTTTGCATAATGAAAATGGAGTTTGTTGCTATGTTTGCTTGAGTCAAAACTGTGTCAGGGGATCTCAAGATCGAGAGATGAAATGGCACAGCAAGACACCCCTTAGACATGGATGTCCGAGTATCGCCGAAGTGTCGGTGTCGCAAAAGTGTCCAACACGGGTGCGGCAAGATTTCTGGAGTATCCGTGCTTCTTAGGTTTGTATTGGTCTTTTTTGACAATATATTGGTGTATAGTAGGGATGAAGAATCTCATGCAAACCACCTTAAGGCTGTCTTTGAGGTACTGCTACAGCAGAAGTTAATTCTGAATAAGTGTGATTTTGGAGTGCTAGAAGTGGAATACTTAAGCCATATTGTTTCTGCCAAGGGAGTAGCTACTGACCCTTGAAAAACAGAAGCAATGCGCCAATGGCCAGTGCCTAAAGACCTCAAAGCCCTCCATGGTTTCCTCGGATTAACCAGATACAACAGGAAATTTGTTAAAAATTATGGGGTACTTGCTAAACCGCTCACTGATTTGACCAAAAAAGAAGCCTTTCTATGGTCCCTCGCTGCCCAGCAAGTGTTTGATACTCTCAAACAAGCTATGGAAGAGTTATCTGTGCTAGCAGTCCCCAATTTTTCCCAGCCTTTTGTCCTGGAAACCGATGCATCTAGTCATGGTTTCAGAGCAGTGTTGTCCCAAGAAGGCAGATGTCCCAAGAAGGCAGACCAATAGCTTATCTCAGCAAAGCGTTATCAACTAGAGCCCAACAGAAATCTGCATATGAGAGAGAACTGATGGCCATTGTCTTTGCTATACAAAAATGGCAGGCCACCATTTTATCATCATAACGGATCATAGGAGCCTAAAATTTCTAACAAACCAGCATTTAATGGAGGAGGACCAACAGAAGTGAACTTCTAAGTTACTTGGGCTTGACTTTGAAATTCAATTTAGGCCAGGATTGGAAAACAAGGCAGCAGATGCCTTATCTCGCCAAATACTCTTTCTGGTTCAGGCAAGTATATGGGAGACCATAGTTGCCGAGGTAGCAGGAGACAGCCACCTACAGCACATAATTCGCAGCCTTACTCAAGGAACAGAGAAATGCCATGGGTATAGCTTGCAAAAAGGGCAATTATTTTACCAATGAAGGGTGTTAATTCCGCAAAATTCATCCCAAATACCAGTCCTTCCATGACTCACCATCTGGAGGCCATTTCGGGTTCTTTAGATCATATAAACGCCTGGCAGTAGTAGTATACTGGAGAGGCATGAGGCGGCAAGTAAGACATACGTAGTGGGGTGTCAAGTATGCCAAACCAATAAGTGTGAAGCATTTTCACCAGCAAGACTGCTACAAGTCTACAACCACTGACAATACCAAACCAGGTTTGGTCAGAAGTATCCATGGATTTTATTTCTGGTTTGCCAAGTTCAAAAGGAAAGGATTCAATCATGGTGGTAGTTGATCGTTTCACCAAATTTGCCCATTTCTTCCACTCTCACACCCCTATTCAGCTAAGGAGGTGGCCCAACTCTTTGTCAAAGAGATTGTTAGGTTGCATGGCTTTCCCTCCACAATTATTTCTGACAGAGAACCCATCTTTCTCAGTCGTTTCTGGTCAGAACTGTTTCAGGCACCAGGTACTAAGCTGAAATATAGCACATCCTACCACCCACAAATGGACGGTCAAACAGAGGTGATCAACCACTGTTTGGAAACGTACCGGCAGTGCTTCACTAGTGCTAAACCAAGACACTGGATTGATTGGTTATCATGGGAGGAATATTGGTTTAACAACACCTTTAATGCTTATACTAAAACCTCCCCATTTCAAGCTCTTTATGGGAGACCACCACCCATTCTATTTAGAGGAGAAACCTACCCTTCAAAAAATCCAAAGGTGCAATCCACGGTGCCATCAAGGGATGAGTTACTAGCTGACCTTAAATCTAATTTGGAAGTTGCCCAGCAGAGAATGAAACACTATGCAGATAAACATAGGAGGGAGTTAACTTTTGAAGTAGGTGAATGGGAATTTTTGAAGTTCCAGCCCTATCGAATGAAACACTTGGCCGAGAAGATCAATGAAAAACTCAGCCCACGATTTTATGGTCCATTCTAGGTGTTTGAAAAGTTTGGACCAGTGGCGTACAAACTCGATCAACCGGCTAATTGCAAACTCCACCCTGTTTTTCATGTCAGCCGCTTGAAGAAGGCGCTTCCTCCACAAGCGTAACCATCTGAACTTCCTAAAGGGCTATCTGAAGGAGTTTTGCACACCAGCCCGGGAGAGGTCCTGAGGCCCTGGAGAGCTGCCAGACTCCTGATGGTGGCACAGAAATTCTGATGACATGGAAGGACCTGCTAACTCATGGGAGTCCCTCAGCAAGCTACAGGAGCAGATTCCCGAAGCTTACCTTGAGGACAAGGTGAATTTGCCCCCTGTTGATTTTTTTTGTTTTGTTTTGTTGGGGGGGGGGGGGGGGGGGGATAGTGTTAGAGACTCAAGGTATGGGAGAGTCTATGAGAGGAGAGTTAGGCAGAATACTGTCAGGTTGTTACAGCATTGACAGTTGACAAAGTAGTTTAGGCGGGAAAAACAGTTGCAAGGGAATATTAGGAGAATAAAAGAGAGGAAAGGATAGGTGAGAAGGTGTGTAGATTCATTTTGTACTTGAGAGAGAGGAGGACTCTTAATTCCTCTATTTCAACTGTAACTATTTCTAGGGTTCTTGGGTTCTTGGTAATTACCAAGCTTCTCCAATTCAATAATACTCCCTGTGATTCATTCAGAGATCATAGTTCCATCAATTAACCTTAATCCTAATCTTACATGTCCACCAAGAAAATTGCAACAAAAAATATTCAATGTTCTTATAAGGTCTGGCAAATGCCAGTATTTAACTATGATGCACAGGAACAGCAAAATTGCTGCCGTTTCCGTTTCCCATGCGTCCCAAAACAGGAACACATGCAGGACGCTAACAAAATGTAGAGCTGTTATTCTTTTCCCCTCAAATAACACTAAACAATATATCCGAACTAAATCTGGAAGCAACATTAATATATCAAATATATCTCAATTACAAAAATAGATATGATTTTTAGTCGCAATAAATAATTAGAAATGATGAGATTGTTTCTATATGCAAATCACAAAGAGCTCTATAAAGAAACTAATTCAATCCTTCTCTCTTGTAATTATTACTTTTCTTTGAATTTAGTATTTGATGAGATTATTTCTTTTGTACATTGAAATATTTTACAAATATATTTTTCTATATGCAATTAAGATTTTGGAATATATAAAATGACATTTTTTATAAATTCTTACAACAATATTATATTTATTTTGCATTTTTAAATTTATATATATGTGTGTGTGTGTGTGTGCGCGTGCGCACCCACCATACCCATATTTTAATTTTTCAGAAAATGCCATATCCTGCACCGTACCGGATACTCATATCCGTACCAGTGCAACATAGGCATGTACTACTAAATAGAGAACTAAATACTAATAAAAAAGAACTGGCCCAACACACTGAGACTCTCACCTAGTGAGATATGGGGAGGATAGATGAGCCTTAACCTTAGCTTGCAGGCAAAATGCTGTTTTCCAAGGTTTGAATCCATGGTCTCCAAGTTACACAACAACAATCTTCCCATTATATCAAGACCCACCCTCAACTAAGAGAAAAATACATATCCTCCCCCGCCCCCCCAAAAAAAACAACTGTAAAAAAGAAACGATCACAATACTATAAGATAGGATGTACCAGGATTTGTCTGGAGATGGAATGAACCTATCTCACTCCAGCTTATTGTTTCCCTATCTTTGAGCATTATCTGGGGTAATCAAGAGAACTAAAATCAGCTTATTGTTTCCCTATCTTTGAGCATTATCTGGGGTAATCAAGAGAACTAAAATCAGAACAACCAGCCTTCCCTATCAACCACGAAGTAGAAAAGGATGAGAATCCCTACGGTTTTCAAGAGAACTAAAATCAGAACAACCAGCTTTCACTATCAACCACAAAGTAGGAACGGATCAGAATCCCTTCACAAGCAACAGGCCAATACCGTACCAATAAATCTGCAGTCTATCTACTATGCTTGAAACATAACAGTACAAATTGATAGAAACTGGTGACTGCAAGACTGAAACTAATCATGATTGCAAAGCAACATCCCCAACTTAAAGGGGAAGAAAAAATGTTCTTCAATTCTTCATGCATCAAATTGTGAATGCAGCATGCTCAAAACACTTTTTAAGGTGCCAATGATGGTAATTTAATTTGCTACATGATATTTATCAAAGTTGTCCTAAATTGTATCATTTCAAAAATTAAAAACCCCAGAAGATACCTTAAATGCTTATTATACAAAAAAAATTATATCTGGTGATTCCTTTTCCTGTAATATCTAACCACATTGTGTTCTGTCTCTGTCATTTTTAGTTTTGGCAAAGGGAGGTGACAATGTTACAGCAACAATTGGTAAATTTGCAAGAAAGCCATCGGTACGCTCTTTTCTATACAACACATGCTTATCCTACAAAAAAAGATACATGCATTAAAAAGAACTTACTAAGCTGGAACTCGATAAGCTCTATTTACAAATAAACACATTTAATTAAAGAAAACCCAACAAATAATGTGGGCTCCAAAGACCAGGCAACTCAGCAAAATGAAGCATGTCACTAGAGCAAGACACAAACCAAAAGCTGCAAGAAAGATAAACACAGCTAGAAGATGGATAGAATAATTCACAAGCATAAGAGTTAGCTCAAATGCTGCATGCCAGAGATACCATTGAAAAGATGCACAACAGAAATTTTCAGCAGCCATACATGGCACAGCCCGGACTGTTCAAAAATCAATACCAGTAACATCAAGACATTTGTCAAGGCACAATTAATAGCTTAAAGAGTTTAGAAAAAAAATTCCTAAGGAGTAAGTTCAAATTCAAAACTAAACTAACAAGGCTATAAAGGATAGGTCTATAGATGCTTATTAGTCACATATTATACCTCTCCAAGTATTGACCATTACAAAGAATCTAAAGATTAAAACAAAGTGTTTATTGAATTATTATTATTATTATTATAAAATACAATGAGCTGGAAGCATATCTTCAGATAATAAAAATACAAAAAGGAAGGTACATTCTGGATTTTGTGCCTATTGTCTCTAGCCTTGCTAATGAAAAATGATTATTTAAGGCTTTAATCCAAACATCAATTCTTGTATGATATAACAGGCAAATTATGGGGGAAGAACTGTCAGGTTTGACAGCCAAAGAATTAGAGAGTTTGGAGAGCCAACTGGAGATTAGCCTTCGCGGTGTCCGTGCACATAAGGTTTGAATTTCTGCCAAAAATGCACTGCTCTAGTTTGGAAAAAGAACACAATGTTTAACAAAAGATTGACTTATGCAGGACCAACTTTTAATGGATGAAATACAGGAACTAAATCGAAAGGTCAGTATTGAAAGAGAAAAACTAATGGCTTCACCATACATTTAATTAAAATATTTCTCATTTTTTCTGCAGCGGAACCTCATACACCAAGAAAATTTGGACCTGTATGAGAAGGTAAACCTAATTCGTCAAGAAAACATGGAATTAAAAACAAAGGTATTGGTTTGGATGCCAATTCAAAATAAAATAGTCTCCTACTACAACTAAATGAACCACTTTTAAATGAGGACAACACTGTAAGGTTTTTTATTCTAAACTTTAAAAGAGAATTTCAATCACCCAGGTATATGGAACAAACGATGAGAATGGAACAAACAGAAATTCTGTTCTTGCAAATGGTCTAGGCATACAAGAAGATTTGCAGGTGCCTGTGAGTCTCCAGCTAAGCCAGCCACAGCAGCAGCAGTATGAGGCATCACCAAGAGCAACAAAACTCGGGTATGATCTTTTATCATTTAGCTGGTAGACCAATAATCATGATACAAAAGCATTGACGCCAGATTTGTTTTGACTGCTGCAGCAGATTGCAAATTGATTGATGCATTTACACAAGATGACTGTTTCTTGATATCAAGAAAATTGGACTTGGATTTTAATTGTGATGCTTTGCTATAAACATTGTCGCAGATTGGCCAGAAGCCATTCAGCTCAAAGAATTTCAACAGAAGCAACTCTAGCATGTAAGTGATAAGCGATGAAGCATTATCTGTAAACTGAAGACTCAAGCAACTAAGAAATTCTCCAAATTCCAAGGATATATGTAATTCGTGTTAACCTGTTCTTGTTAAAAATAATATTAATGACTCTCTTGAAATGCCAGAACGGTCAAAGCACTACGATTTTAGTAATATATCAGATAAAATCCAATGCATAGTGCGTATGTGGATCCCAGCTGAAGGAAATACAATATTACTGCAAAATGAATTCAAAACCCAATGCTTGAAAAATAAAATAAAATAACGGTGATAACTAAAAAGAATTCAGGTCTAATCTCAACCTAAATTTCATATATGGTTAAGATTACCAACCATTTAGTATTTGTTGACTAAATATATTTTGCACTTAAAAAGGAAATAAAATACCATCGCATCGGCGCTGCATTCATGCATTAAAAATGTAGCTTACTAGCAGGTCATATCAACGAAGACAAATATTATTTGTCATACAGAAAGACAAATGGAGTATTTAAACAAGAAGAAAGCAATCATAGTTGTCTCATAATTTTACCGCCATAAAATCTTTTCAGAAGTACTTAGTCCAAAAAGAATAATAATTTTCTAAAACGAATTGGAAAAACTACTAAATGTGCCTGAGCTTTAAGATATGTTAGTAGTATTAACAAGAATCTAGCTTCATTCAAATACCAAAATCCAGCAAAATCCGAATCAGAACCAACATCTTCATTATCATCTAATCTACAATCAAATTAGGAAAAGGAAAAAACAAAAATCTAAACTACAATCAAATAAATGAGCAGTGACCTACAACTATAAGTAAACTGAACATTATGCTGAGTCCTTAGTTTAGAACAACTAAAACAGAGATTTAAAAGCAATATTTGTAAGCACACAATCAATTAATGAGCAAAGTTTTGTCGCTGCTGTGATAGAAAGTTAGAAACCAGACCTACCCAGCCACAACATGAAATTATTATCACAAGTTTATACTCTATTGAAAAAATTATTTTACATTACTGCCATAGCAATTGCACTTTATTACTAAGATGTCCAATTAACAAGAAACCAATCATAGCTATCTCGAACTTCCACTGCCATAAAGTCTTTTCAGTGGAAGTACTTTGGGCCAAATGAATAATAATGATCCAAAATGAATTAGCAAAGCAACGAAGTGTGCCTGAGTTTTAAGATATGTTATACTATTAAAAAGAATCTAGTTACATTAAGATACCAAAATTGAGCAAAATTGAACCCTTTATCTCAAAAGGATCACCTGGCATGAAGAGAAAACCAACAGAGTCAATAATTTTTTAGAATACCACAGGCCCAGCACAAGATTTAAGAACCAGACGTTGAACTCCATCTAAACAGCAATAAAGTGAAAGCAAGAGCTTTGCAGCTTCCCATAAAAATGGAAAGCCAGAAATCAAATAATGTAGTGACCTTGATACTAGGATCAGGAAGTGCAGTAGTTGTATACTAAAAACACATATCCATATCAGAGTACTATCCATATGACCATTAAAACAGCTTTCCATTGCAAATAATCAGTCCACCTCACCAGATTTCAACCAAGTCTAAAAGAATACATAAATGACACATATGCCAACTTTGAAGGTGAAAAAAATGTTGGTAACAAGCAAAATTCACTATTGAGGGGGCATGCAGGAGGCAGAGAAGTATAAAGACAAAGCAGGGAGTTCAAACATCAAATACCAATAGTCCAGTATTCACAGGAACACATGAAAAAAAATTTGACGGGAGCTTGGTCAGAAATAATAAATATCTACACAATCTCATCATGTAGAATCCAATACAAATTCCATCACAGCAGTCCCCTAATATTGTTTACAGCTTCGGTGTGATGTTCAACATATGGTAACTTTACAGGAGTCTTATTCAGAGGAATTGGATAGCGCTCCTATAATCATGTCTTTTTTTAATTTTGCTTGAGCCTCATATGGAAAGTATTTCTTTTACTGATAAAATTTTGAACATCAAAGAGAATGTATAAAAGGGCAAGATAAGAAGCGTCCATCGAAAAAGGAAAACTAGAATGAAAACAGGTGACTCAAGAAAGGGAGGAAGACAGTCTCAATCGAGGTAGGTTCTGTGAAAGAGAATTTCGACCTCAAAAAACAAACCATCATGTTGAAAGGTTTAGAAAGTGAAAACTCATTAAGGAATAGTAAATATACAACTGAATAAGAGGATTGTGAAGAACATTCGGTATAAGCAGGTAGCAAGGCCACAAAAAACTTCTCTTTCCTTTAAATTTTCCTTTACTAGTTCCTGTCTTTTGTTAGAAATAAATTGGTATTGATGTAATACATATGTAGTGTGAACTATGAACACCATTTACTTTGAGAATTTTCAAATACAATTTACGAAGACCAGCTTACTACCATTATGAACTATGAATTACTAAATGTAGCACAATAGAGCTGATTCCAGCTTAGCAATTTTAACTGTTTTCTCCAAACTTCAAAATCTAACAACAACTAAGTGAACTGATCAGCAAAACAGATTAATTCACTGGCAAGTTTCAACCTTATTTTATGATCAAAGAAAGAAATTGAAACTTTTATGGTATAGTCAAAGTAAATTGTCACAAAATATCAGGAAAAGTCATGAAACTTTTTATCACAGCCTAGCAGACCATCAACGTGATTTGATATACTAGAATAACACACGCACTTAATTAATTTAAACCATGTTATCTCTTATGTTGCCAACAGACTAGAATTTCATTTAAGCAGAAATTAATCAAAAGGATTATGAAGTTTGAGAGGGAGGCTGTGTAATCAAAACCTTGGAGGAACATCACAACTTGATGGGAAAGATTCAATTTCAATTACCCTACGAGGCCAAAGGCATTTTATTTGTCTCATAACATCAAAGAAAACTTTTGGGCACCGGAATAAGCATCCATGGCAGTTCATCAAGTGTCGAGACTACCCTTTTATTTTGTGATCTTCATTGAAACATAGGCAATATGAATGTTGGCTATTAATTATTATAGGTACTTGTTGAAATGGATCACGCATATCAATAATAGAATATTTAATATTGCTCTCTCTTATATTCTAACTTGGTTCTTCCTCACTTTCCAAATCTGAAAAATACACCATTTTTCCTTCACAAACAATTATGCTTGCCCATGTGAATAGTGATTATTATAGTTAGTTGTTGAAATAGATCACATGTTTCAATAATAGACTCCTTAATATTTCTCTCGTTTAAGTTTTAAATGACTACTTCAAGATTTTTCACATCCTATAGCACACCATTTTTCCTTCACAAACAAATGCATTTTCCCCAGGCATTGATGGTTCAATTGTCTCTAAAGCATCTCTTATAAAATATTGGCCTTTGCTTTCATCTAAAAATATCCACCAATATGCTTTCAAGATCAGCAATTACCTGCCTTCAAATCTTGAAGCATTTATAGAACTAGCAATTTGATCCCTCAAAGCTATACATAAAATCAGTTTAGCCCATCAAACAAACAAAAAAAAATCACATCAATTTAATCTTCAAAAAATACATGTGACATCAGTTTAGTCCTTGAAAGACATTTTACATCAATTTGGCCTCTAAAAGATACATATAACACCACTTTGGTCTCTAAAGACAAATGTGACATCTATTTGATCGCCCTTTCCATAAATTCATGAACTTATTTGATATCACATACATCTTTCAAAAACCAAAGTGATGTCACATATATCTTTTAGGGACCAAATTGATGTCATGTGTATCTTTTAGGGACTAAATTCATATAAAAAATCTTTCAGGAACTAAGATGATGTCAAGTATATTTTTAAAGGACCAAATTTCTAGTTTGGTCTTTATAGAAAGATTAACATACGTGCTCTAGTGTCCAGACCACTCTCCTACCATCTTGAATGGTAGAGCCTCTATTTGAAGCCCTATCCATATTATTCCAAATGCATAGGCCAAGGTAGCCTATGCAGTGTTTAAGCATAGGGATAAGCTTTGTAATTGTAGGTCAACTTACTCAAAACCGCATTCTAACTTTCTTTATCCATATCGAAATAAAGGAAAAAATAAGTCCAAATCCTATAAGATAAGGATAAATCAAACCAAATACAATGAAAATTCAATTTTAAAATGTAAAAAAGAGCAAAATCACTATAAAATTGAAACTGCAGATAAACGTAAAAACATGCACAATGGCACACTATGAACAATTGTCATACATCAAATACATCTACAAATGCCCCTAAGTAAAAGCACCTTGAATGTGGAGATAAAGAACCTCATGTACATTTGTAAACCCATTCTCCTATCTCCAAAAAGTTGCCAGAAATACTAATATATACCAAAATGAAGATAAAATGCATTGAAAGCTTGAAGTACTTCATTGCCTTTTCTTCACCTCCAAAGTAAAAGCACAACATTGTTTGCGTAAATAAGGCTAATTGCAAACAAATAATAAAACTATGTCCCTATTTAACTGAAAGAATGCCAGATAAAATCAGGTTTAAATGACCATCAAAGTCCACAGTGTTTGGTTCCATCAGCAAATGGCCACCCTAAGTCACTTGCCATCAACTTCTTAGCAAATTAGATAAGACATGAGGGGCTGAAAAAGATAGCTCATCTGGTGTGTTCTCCTCTTTTTTCCACGGTTAATGCCAGATACACAAAATACAAAACATCACATTCATTTCTATACCACTAGACATCAAATTTGTTTATACAACATTACCGTGTTTGGATTGATGAAACAAGGTGGAATGGAATGGAAGGGAAAGATATTTTAGTGAGCTCCACTGTTTGGATATAATAAAAATGGAGGAAGTGGAATGCAGAAGGATGGAGTCCAATCCATCCAATACCACCATTTCTTCTCATTTTTGTTCCCCTCCAAATTGGGGGCAATAGGATAGAGTAGAGTTGCTCTCTTATCACTATTTCACGAAGTTACTATTTTATCCTTTTAAGTTAAAAACAAATACTTATGATATATTTACTATAAGGGTATCATAGGAATAAAAGCTTATAATTATAACAATTTCGGTCTATTCCATTGACATATCTAAACAATGGGATGGAATATTTCTCCATTCCATCATGAAAATATCCAAACAATTGAATGGAATAATAATGTTACTGCACTCCTCTCCACTTCACTCCACTCGATTACTTACCACTAACCAAACATAGCCTTAGATTTAATCTAATGGCTTGTAGTTGTTCTTTTTTGTCTATCTAAAAACCATTCATACACTTAGCATTTTTACCTTCCCCCTTTTTTATTTCGAATATTAGACCAAAGAATAGTTCAAGAGGCATACGAACCAGAAACAAACCATATTAAGCACAAACCAGGGAACTATTGATTTTTACCCTAACTAAAAATCTAATTATACTACCTCGTGTGAGACACTGAGACAAAAAGAAGTGCCGACCGACACGATACACATCTCGCTAAGAAAAAAAAAGAACAAAAATAGCGAATAAGAGAGGTAGCAAAAGTAAGGTCATTCGAAAGGGTAAAGTTTACGTCTAATTGATATAACCAAAGTAACAACGAACCAACAAAGCACGCTGCAGAAGACTGTACGACAACTAGTAGAAAAGAAAATAGAAAGAAAAAGGCACGTTTAACTAAAATTAGCATGTACACTATCTTTTAGCTCTTCGTCACCTGAGATCCGAACGCACATCTCCATCAAAAATTGCTCACTGATTCCCAAAAAAGCATCTCAAAGTAACCTACATAATATGAAAATACACAGCTAAGTTTGTAAGACACGAAGATAGC
The DNA here is from genome assembly GCA_031216105.1 of Dalbergia cultrata. Taxonomy (NCBI): domain Eukaryota; kingdom Viridiplantae; phylum Streptophyta; class Magnoliopsida; order Fabales; family Fabaceae; genus Dalbergia; species Dalbergia cultrata. The sequence goes on from CM062352.1 coordinate 40,667,700, forward strand.
ACCACATTATACCACGATTATATGAATAAAACAAACAAACAAACAAAAAAGAATTCAACTACTTGCCGAAGATAGCATCTAAAAAACAAGAAATCTCACGTCAGTCAGGGTTCAGTGCAATAATATTACGGTTTTGTTACTGTTTTCTTTGTTTTTTTAATGGTTTTACCTTTATTTTCTCGCAGTTTCTCGGCAACTAAACGGATTCCCGTGAAGAAAACTCCACGCCATTAATCTGGAAGAAAAACAAAAAATACTACAGAAACTCGTTCAACTAAAGCGCGGATTCGACGATACACCGAAGCTGCGAGTAATGCAGCTCGGAAACGAGCTTCGCGGAGAGAATCGTTAACCGAGAATTGGAATCCATCGATGGATCGGAGGAAAAACAGAGAAAGAAGCGTAGAAGATTGAAAGAATGAGATCTGCTTCAGAAATTTTCTAAGAGAGACCATGTAACTGTTACGCGTACGGATGTGAGAGAGAGAGAGAGTGAAATATGTGAAGGAGGATTGAGGTGACGAAGAAAATATCAAGAGCAACTAATGATTTAAATAAAGGGATTATGGGGGCAAAAACAACATCGTCCACCCCAAATTTAATTATTGGAGGCTTAGATCAGAACGTTAAATAAATTATATAATATATATTTATTATATAATTTTATTATTTACCTAATATTACACTTGCTGTGTTGAACTTGGTGTGGGTTGGCCAGGGGCTTTTCTTTCTTTTTTTTTTTTGGGTTAATTATTTTATTTATTTAATCGATTTCTAGGGCTTCGGCTTATTTTCTGGTTAGCCTGCATTTTCTGCCATTGCACCCGTAGCAAAATTGCTGGTTCACCTTAGCAAGCATGCTGGAAGCAGGAATAATGGTTTAAGTCAATATACAGCAACAATGTGCAGATAGACATTTTAATTACTAGGGAAGTTTGTTTTAAAAAATATTTAATTATTTTCAAGAATAACTATTTAGGAATGATGTGTTCTCATATTTATTACATATTTTATAAAATTATTTTTGGATATCAATTATTTTCTAGAAAAATATTTTTCTATAATTTAGCAATATCTCATTCTCATGATAAAATGTGGGAATAAAAAATCCTTGTGATTTGGAAATGACGGTTATTAAACGTAAATATAAAAATATTTCTCAATTATTTAACTTTCTTTCCATAATTCTCATTTACCAGCACTCATGCATTTGATGTAGTTATTAGTTTTTAGCATTTTATTTAATTATTAGATTTGGAATAGATAAACAAATTTTAAAAAATTAATTGTTAATTTTATATTGATAGAGAAATATTTTTGAATTTATTTTTTTTAAATGTAATTTTCATTTTGGAATAATAATAATTGTGTTAGGAGTATTTTATAAATTATGACATGTATTCTCAAAAATATTTATCATGAAATAAATAAGTTTTAAATTTATTCCTAATAATCTCAATAAATAATTTAATGATAAACAAATAATTTATTTAAAATATTTGGGGAATAACATTCCCCAGAAAATTATTTTCAAGAATGTAATTCCTAGTAACATAATTTCAAACCTTGAAACAAATGCCTTATTAGGGTATGTTTGGTTAGAAAATTAAATCAGAGGTGAAATTTTTCATAGATAAGTTTTATGTGTAAAATTACACATAAAATTTATCCATGAAAATTTTAATTACATTTTTATCGTTTAACCGAACATACCCTTTAGGGTATGTCTTACTTGTTAGGGTGTGTCGGAATTACAGCTAAAAATGGGAGATAATTTTTTATGAATAATTTTTATGTGTAATTTTATACATAAAATTTATCAATGAAATTTTACACCACATTCTTACCTCCTAACCAAACATATCCTTAATGTAAGGTGCACTAAAATAGAAGAGGGAGGAATTTTAATTAGCTCCATTTTTTGGATTTGATAAGAATAATGTTACTTTAATATTTATAAATAAACATCTAATTGTGACAATCACTTCATCACCATTGGATGTGATGATGACACTATCTCCACTCGTCTATCATATCTCATTGGACACTTATTTTTTGAGTGTTGAAATAACACTATTCATTTGATAAATATGGATAGAGTGAAAAGAATATGCTAAATTTTATTTCATTTAATCCTTCTCTTTATACTTTTTCCCCCTCCAAATTGTGAAAATGGGATGGAATAGAAGTTGCTTTTTTATATTATTTCATGAAATTACTAATTTATCGTTCTATGTTATTCTAAGTTTGAAAAATACTTATAATATATTTACCATAAGGGTATGATAGAAATAAAATGGTATAATTAAAATATTTCAATCCCATTTCATTAACATATACAAACAATGAGTTAAAATATTTCTTCATTGCACCATTAAAATATTCAAACAATAAAGTAGAATAATCATGTCAATTCATTTTACTTTTTTCACTACACTTTAATCCATTTTACTAATTACCATCAATTCAAACATAATCTAAAGACTTATTATTATTATTATTTTGATAAATAAAGACTTAGGATTATATGACTTGGCTTGGTAGTCATATCCAAGGGATGCTCGTAAGTACTAATTATGAAAAGCATAAGTCAAGTTTTCTTGTTAGATAAATGGAAAAATTGAGATACTTTTATTCTTTTAAGAATCATAAGTGTTTTTATAAGCACCTCATTGAATACTTTTTAGAGCTGGATTATACTATCAAAATCTTCAAATGCTATCATAATCTTACTCTAACTAATTAAAATAAAAATAGAAAATATACTATTTAATATCTATATCGATTTTAATCATATCGGATATAAGAGTAAACTTATTATATATCCACCAACCACCACTATAGTCAGAGTTTTAAAACTCAGACCGGCCCGGCCGGTCCGACCAGTAACTCGGTGAACCGGGCAGGTGATCGGTCCGAATAGCACAGAAGATCGGACATGCAAAATAACCGGTAAAAATCGGTTGACCCGACGATTTTCTGGGAAAAATCGGCAACCGGCGAGCATTCACAGATCTGGAAAAAAAAAAACAGAAGAAGAAGAAAGAAAAAATGGTGCAATGCAGATCACACGCTGCATACCACAATCATGTATCATGATTGTGTGAAGCACACGCTGCCTATCATGACCGGATTTTAGGACCTTAATGATTTTAAAATTCCGATAAGCTAAACTTGCACGTTCATCGGCTTGCGGGTGCTTACATAGTTTTTGAAATCAAACAAAGAATACTCGAATTTAAACAATTCTTGGAAATTGAAAAATTCTAAATTTTAAAATATTGAATGGGTGAAGGTTTTTTATTAAGTAATTAATTTAAAAACCTACGGGCTCCAATTGTGGGTTTATTAGTGAAAAGGTTATGGCTGAAGCCCCATCGGATAAGGATAATCGGATTTCACTATATTAAACCTTAATATTTTCAAAATTTTAGTAAAGTTTTGTACGGCCCATCGTCGGCAACACTTAGATACTAAAGAGAATTTTGAAAGTAAATAATGGTTAAATACATTCAACTTTGGTAAAGTTGTTAACCCTCCCATCGAGGCTCTGGCAATGGAACTGAAGGCTCAAAACAACAATATTAGTTTTACAAGTATCTTGCCCATCGTAAGCCTTGTAAAGATAACTAATAGATTGTTAAACTATAAACGAGTAGTAGTTATCAGAATCTACTAGCGCAGTATCTGTTTATAGTTATTCTAGTTTGTAATTAGTGTGTTTTTTCCTTGTTTTCAGAAAAATGTCTTCATTCAATCCTTTAGCTACTATCTTGAGTCAAAAACCTATGGATGGTACAAACTACAAACAATGGAAAACTAATTTGGATATTGTTCTTCAATATGAAAAGCTCAACTTTGTTCTTACTACCCTATGCAGTATGACTTTCTTTGAAGATGCGCCTGAGGCAACAAAGACACGTCTTCAGTAGGAGAAGGAAAGATGGGAGAAGGCAAATGTTGCAGTTCGCTGCTATATTTTAGCCAGTCTCGCCAGTCACCTTCAGGAGCAAGTGAGCATGATTGAGAGTGGAGCAAAGATGCTCCAGACTCTTGATGGAATGTTTGCTACGTCTGGTAGCTCTGCTAGGCAGAATGCGCTGAATGCAGTCACCAAGACAGTGATGTCTGGAGGAATGTGCGTGATCATTGTCTGACAATGATAGCAAACTTCAAGAAGGCTGAAGACCATGGGGTCAGATTTGAACAAGAAGTAAACGTTGACCTTCTCTTGCAATCACTGCCTGAATACTTCAATCAGTTCAAGATGAGTTATAATATGAATAAGATGAATCTTGACCTTACTCAGCTGATGCACGAGCTTGAGAGTGCTGAACAGTCTCTAGTCAAGCAGGGCAGTGCATTTTTTGCTGGTGAGAGTTTTGTGAAACCTAAGGGGAAACCCAAGGGAAGGAACAAGAACAAGAAAAAGAAGAAATCAGGTGTTCCAGTTGCCAAACCAGTTGCAATGAAGCAGCCAAAAGGCAAGTGCTTCAAGTGCGGACAAAAGGGGCATTGGAAGAAAAATTGCCCACGTATGAATAAACCAGGTATGGGTAATTTACATGTGATTGAGGCTTGTTTAGTGGAGAATTACAATGATAAATGGATCATTGATTCAGGAGCCACTAACCATGTTTGTTACTCTTTGCAGTGGTTCAAACATAGCTTGCCTTTAAGTGAAGGACAAAGAGTTTTGAAGCTTGGAAATGGGGAGCTTGTGTTTGCACTAGCAGTGGGATAAGTTGTTTTATCTTTTGATAATTGCAGAACTTTGGTTTTAGAAGACTGTTTATTTATTCCAGATTTTAAGAGGAATTTAATTTCTGTTAGTTGTTTGGTTAAACATGGTTTGACAGTTCAGTTTAATTCCTCAGTTTCAATAAGAAGTTCATCTTCTTTTATTTGTTCCGGTGTAATGTTTAATGGTCTTTATTTCCTTAGTCCTGTGCCCAGTGAAGTTAATCATGTTGAATTAGGAGATGTTGAGCATGTTCATTCATCAAAGAAAAGAAAAGTTTCCAATGAAACTTATCTTTGGCATTTAAGATTGGGTCATATTAACTCTAACAGGATACAAGGTTTGGTCAATAGTGGGATTTTAAAATCCCTGAACTTTGAACCGATACCAGTTTGTGAATCTTGTTTAGAGGGTAAAATGACTAAGAGATCTTTCAAGGCTAAGGGAAATCGTGCCACACTTCAGCTGGAATTGGTACATACTGATGTATGTGGACCAATGAATGTCCAGGCCAGAGGCGGGTATGAGTATTTTATCACATTTACTGATGATTACTCTAGATTTGGATATGTGTACCTGATGCGTCACAAGTCTGAAGCTTTTGAAAAATTCCAAGAGTTCAAGGCTGAAGCAGAAAAGCATCTTGGTGTTCAAATTAAGACTCTTCGGTCTGACCGAGGAGGTGAATACCTATCTGGAGAGTTCAGGTCTTACCTGACCAAAGAGGGGATAGTTTCACAATTATCTTCTCCAGGGACACCTCAGCAGAATGGAGTTGCTGAAAAGAGAAATAGAACCCTTTTAGAAATGGCAAGATCTATGCTCAGTTATTCATCTCTTTCTGATTCATTCTAGGGATATGCCTTAGAAACTGCTATGTACCTATTGAACTTAGCTCCGTCCAAGACGGTTTCAAAGACACCAATAGAATTATGGAAAGGGTGTAAGCCCTCCTTGAATTATATTCGGATTTGGGGTGCTCCGACACATGTCTTACAACAGAAGCCAAATAAGATGGACTCGCGTACAGAAGTATGCATTTTTATAGGCTATCCTAAAGCAACCAGAGGTTGGTTGTTTTATAGTCCAAAAGAAAAGAAGGTCATAGTGAGCACACACGCGACTTTCTTAGAGGAGGACTATATGGCAAATTATAAGCCAAGGAGTAAGGTTATTCTTGATGAGCTAGTCTCAGATCAAGTTACACCTCAACCTCAGGCGATTCCAGCTTTTGTTCCTGTGGTTGTTCAAAGAGGGGAAAATATACCTGTTGTTGAACACACACAGAAACCAGAAATAGAACCAGAAGTTCAGCATGATGATCAACAAGTGGAACCTGTATAGATGCAGTTACCGCTTGTGGAAGAACAACAAAATCATGAATTGGTTAATCCACTTAATGAGGGTCCTCATCTAGAAATTGTTAACCCACCAAACTTGGATCCCCCTGTAGATGCACAACAACAAGTGCAGCAAAGTCGTAGTGGGAGATTGATTCGTAAACCCGCAAGATTTCTCTTATTGGGTGAATCGCCTTAGGATGTCATCATTGAAGAAGATGATGATCCCACAAGTTATGACGAGGCACTAGGAGATGTTGATGCTCAGGAATGGCTTGAGGCTATGAATCGTGAAATGGATTCTTTGTATTCCAACTCAGTTTGGTCTCTTGTAGATGCACCAAAAGGGGTAAGACCCATTGGGTGTAAATGGATCTACAAGAGAAAGAAAGGATCGGACGGAAGGTTGAAACCTTCAAAGCTAGATTAGTGGCGAAAGGGTACACCCAAATAGAAGGTGTGAATTATGAAGAAACCTTTTCGCCGGTTGCCATGCTCAAGTCCATCCGGATTCTCTTAGCTGTTGCAACAAATCTTGATTATGAGATTTGGCAAATGGATGTCAAAACTACTTTTCTAAATGGAAATTTGGAAGAGGATATCTATATGCAGCAACCAAAAGGGTTCATAGCCAAAGGGCAAGAAAACATGGTATGCAAGTTGCAAAGGTCCATTTATGGACTTAAGCAAGCGTCCAGATCATGGAACATCTGGTTTGATCAAGCCATTAAGTCTTATGGTTTTGAGAAAAGTCCTGATAAGCCGTGTGTGTGTAAAAGGATCCAAGGTAACGCAGTATCTTTTCTGGTAATTTATGTGGATGATATACTCCTTATCGGAAATGATACGGAGGTATTGTTAGGCATAAAGACTTGGCTAAGCAAGCATTTTGATATGAAGGACCTGGGGGAAGCCAATTATATTCTTGGTATTAAGCTCTTGCGAGACTGGAAGAATAAGGTATTGGCAATATCTCAGGCTAATTACATCGACAAAATACTTGCCAGGTTCAGCATGGAGAATTCCAAGAAAGGAATTTTACCTTTCAGGCATGGGATTCATCTCTCTAAGGAGCATTCTCCTAAAACTCCTGAGCAGAGAGAACGCATGAGTAGGATACCTTACGCTCAAAGAAGAGGTAGCCTTATGTATGCTATCTTTGTGCACCAGGACTTATATCTGCTATGCAGTGGGAGTAGTAAGTCGATACCAATCTAATCCTGGAGAGGAACACTGGATAGCAGTTAAACATATACTCAAGTACCTTAGGAGAACGAGAGATTATATATTGGTCTATTCTAGTGGGAGTCTTGAAACCATTGGTTACACAGACTCAGATTTCCAAGGAGACATTGACTCAAGAAAATCCACCTCTGGGTATGTGTTCACTCTTAATGGCGGGGCCATTTGTTGGAGGAGTGTCAAACAATCATGTGTGGCTGACTCTACCACGTAGGTCGAGTATGTAGTCGCTTCTGAGGCTGTAAAGGAAGCCGCATGGTTAAAGAAGTTCCTAACGGATCTTCAGGTGATACCAGGTGTTAGTCGTCCCATCACACTTTACTGTGACAACAGTGGGGTAGTAGCACAGTCCAAGAAACCAAGGTGTCACAAAAGACAAAAGCACATAGAGAGGAAGTACCACTTGATCCGAGAAATAATTGAAAGAGGAGATACAGTGGTAGTCAAGATAGTATCGGACGAGAACCTTGCTGACCCTTTTACTAAGAGTTTGCCTGAACGTGTGTTCGAGAGGCATATAACATCTATGGGTCTTAGGAGGATTCCAGATTTGCTATAGCTTTAGGAAGTTGTTATTTCACTTTGTTGTTTTGTGCTTTTTGAGCAAGACATTATGACATTGTAATTTTTTTTAATGTTATAAATGAGGTATTATTCATTTATTCCGCACACTATTTACAAACACTAAGGTCCGGATCAATTATGAAGTATATGATCATATGGATACGTTCATGGAGGACATGATCATAGGTTCTCATAATTGATGAACAGGTTCACAGCTGTTAAATAAAGTTGGGCACTTCATTTAGGCTGCAATATATTTTATGAAATGGTTTTGTCCGAATCATTGTAAAATATTAATGTGAATTAACATTCACATTGAAAGGATCAAGGAAAGATTTGATTAAGGGTGTTTTTTCTGTCATAAGGTATCAAATCTCCAGATAACTATAGTTATAAGATTGCTCTTAATTCTGAGTTTATTATAAATAGGCAATCAAATAGTTTTCATTCTTTGATTTACCAACGGGTGAGGTGCGATCTATTGACCGCCAATAACTCGGTATTTTGGGAGTGAGATTCTTCGATTATTGGTATTTATGAGATAAACAATATGAAATTTGTAGGAAATGTCCCCTTGATATGTTTCGGTACTTGGATATTGAAGACACTAGCCAGTGCATGTAATCCATTAGAGAAACTATCATAGTCAAGGGAATAAATAATTGATTGGGTAACAGAAAACTAGTCAATCAATTATAGACGTTCTACAAAGGGGTGATGCATATACATGTTATATATGTTATTAATCTTGGAGTTCAAGTTCGGGCTTTTAGTGGAGTAGCACCGAATTAGATAATCATCTGTTGATTATCATGAGCCTTGATTAATAACAGCTGGTAGATCCGCAGGCTAGCTCAAGATAAGGGATGGGGAAATTTCAGTTGATGATGACTAGTGAGTTACATGGTCTTGGGCTTTAAGCTCAAGTTTGTACTCAAGAGCAAGTGGGAGATTGTTGGGTTTTTGCTCTTTCACTAAAGCCCAATAGGGCCTAGTGTGTAAGAAGAGCCCAAGAAACCTAGAGCCCGTTACATCTAAGGGTTAGGTTTTCTAGGAACCCATATATATACCACACTTAACCCTCTCCATATGTAGAGAGTAGTCACAGAGGTAGAGGCAAGGTCATCTCCTGATAGAGAGAAAGTGCCCACACACTATCTCCTTCCCCTTGAGAGATAGTCTGGAAGGTCTGCCATCAACCGACTACAAGGAAATCAATCGTGCGGTAACACAAGGATTCTCAGGTGAGGGAGATCATCAAAGATCGACACTCCGAGAGGTAATATTCCTTGTGTGTTTATGAAACAATGATGATTCGATAAGCATACCGATGTACTAGGTCCTTAAATCGCTTCCGCATAAATCCAATAGTGCCTACACCCCTATGATTGGCACTTCCCTTCAGACAGACATTGGTCTCATATCTTTTTCAAGCACAACTGTCTACTCCCCCTTCTGCCATCAATCAAAAAGGGTAGAGCAGAAAGGGAGGACATCACTAACATTTCCTATAGAGCTATCTCAGAATACTCAACATTTGTACCACCAACTCCTCATGTCTTCTCACATGAGCTTCATGAGCAAGGTTGGAGGCTTCAACTTTGTCTATTCTCATAGAAAGGTTTCTTCGTTTTGCCAACAATATATTCATCTCAGCAGAAGTGGTTAAGTGCATTTATGTGGATGAAGAGGGCTGAGATCTAGATGGTTGAGTTGTAGGAGGATGCTCAGAAACTTGAGGTATAGTTGTGGTTGCAGGAGCTGATCGCATAGAGGATGGAGCAAAAAAGAAGCTACAACATTGGCACTCTGAATAAAGGCATGAGTGTTTTGGAAGTTCTAGAAGAATAGAGGATTGAGGCACTTCAGATTGAATATCATCGCTCAAGTTTAGGTGCTCCATGTTTTCTTGTTCCCCCATTGTTCTTTTGATTAATTAATGACTAAGTTCTTCATGAAACTCAACCATTTTGTTGGCTAGGTCCACTAGGGAATGTTGTTCTTCATATTCGTCCAGCCCAAGATCCTTTAATAAATGTATGTTGCATTAAGAGTCACAAAGTGTCACAACCGGGATCGCGACAGGACGGCGAAAAATAATAGTTTGAAAATTGGAGTCGCCACCAGATTTATTTAAATTGGAAAACCTTGGAAAAACCAATCTTATTTAAGAAAACAATCTTCGAAAACCAGATATGAGTTCGGGAGTCGGTTATGCAAAGGGAAGGATAGGAACTAAATCCTACAACACCCCTAGTACACCCGTATTTAAACGGTACCTTAATGAATTGTGCAAATTAAATAATAACCCTTTAAAAAATTTCAAATAAGGAAGATAAAAATTATAATTTAAACACATAAATTAAGGAAAATTAATTTAGCAAAATATTTACAACTTAAACACATTTATTAAGAAAAATTAATTTTGACAAATATATTCACAATTTTTAACACATAAATTTAAAAATGATTTACATAAAATATTTATAATTTAACAAATAAATTAAGAAAATTAATTTTGGCAAGTATATTTAAAATTTAAACAAATACATTAAGAAAATTTTGTTTTGGAAAATATATTTATAATCTTAACAACTAATAAATAATTTACACAAAATATTTACAATTTGACAAATAAATTAAGAAAAATTAATTTTGGCAAGTATATTTAAAATTTAAACAAATACATTAAGAAAATTTAGTTTTGGAAAATATATTTATAATCTTAACAACTAATAAATAATTTACACAAAATATTTACAATTTGACAAATAAATTAAGAAAAATTAATTTTGGCAAGTATATTTAAAATTTAAACAAATACATTAAGAAAATTTAGTTTTGGAAAATATATTTATAATCTTAACAACTAATAAATAATTTACACAAAATATTTACAATTTGACAAATAAATTAAGAAAAATTAATTTTGGCTTGACAGGAAATAATAACCTGCTCCTACGTATCCTCTGGTGCAATGAGGAACTCAAAGTCACGTAGTTCTATAGAAAATATTTGTGGATTGATTGATTTTATTTCTAGAAAAAAGGTTTTCAAATATCTAATTGTCTCAATTAAGATATTATCAGAATATGAAATTAATAAACCGTCACGGCTCAATTAACTCTATTTTTTTGAAAAAAAAAAGATTATTGATCAATTGTAATTTCTTTTTTTTTTTTATCAAAAGGGGTAAGAATAATTTTTTTAAAACATCTTTATTTTTTATTCTTTTGACAACAAGAACCAATAAAATAACAAAGTTAGTCCAACAAGTCTTTTATTTTTTAAATATGAAATCCATGATAGGTATCAACAGCACCTCAATCCCATCCTAAACATAGGTGTAACCGGAAACAATAGCTCAAATAATCTTGCATTTATTTTATTTTTTTTACTCAAACAACTCAAATATTCCATTATTTGGCTTTCTTTTTCGGACATGAAGTAATCCAAAAAAAGCCCAAATGCAACCCCACTAGTAAAATACAACAATAGTCAAAGTTAAATACCAATAGTGGCCCGTGGGGTATGATGACTTTTGCAAAGCAAAAATCAAGTGCTGGTTGTGTTTCTCGTGACTTCGTCACTATGGATTCACTTTCCCCTTTTTTATTGAAATAGCCTCAAAAGCTTATGGCCAACAATGCTCCACATCAACACAATAAAGTAAGTTTTTTTTAAGAAAAAAAAAACAAAATAAAGCTCCTAAATCTATCATTTTACGGACACACAAGAGGAAGTTGAAGCTTTATTTTTTATTTATGCTGGAACAGATAGTTTGAGTTAGAAATGCAAGCATAGAGATAGAGAGAGAGAACAACCACGTGAGAAAGAAGGAAGGCCAAGGGAGGAAGGCTGAATAACTTGATCTGGTTTGGTGGAGCTGCTGGTTTCATGGTTCTCGCAATCATGCTACGCTACTATGCACCTGGTGGAGGGTCGTCGTGGTGGCGGGCACCGCTTATGTGGAGGAGCTGCTGCTTTGGCTTGCTTGCGATTGGGTGGTGCGACGGGTGCTTGGAGGAAGGTGCTGTCTTCGCAGACAGCAAGTGCGTGGCTGGGCTTCCTTTTCTTTTTTTCTCTCTTTTTATATTTTTATTTTGAAAGTTTGGTTCTTGGCTATGATTTTGGTTGAGTGAAGGGCTATGGTTTCCTTTTCCTCTCAGGTAGTGGCTGTGATTTGGTTTCAATGGTGATAGTGGTGGGCTTATATTTTGAGATTGGTTTGTTACTATGGCAGAAAGTGGGGAATGAACCTATGGTGATGGTTTGTTGTGGTGTGGATGATGATTTTGCCACTATTGGGTTAAGATGATGATGATGGCTATGGTCTGTGATGGGAGGTTAAATGTAATACGTGGTTGGAGAATAATGGTAAAGGTGGTTATGAATGGGTGCCGCTTCCCTGTCAATCTCCCTGATTCTTGCTCTCAGAATTCCCTCTCTCTGTGTGCTTGCTCAAAATTTGCTCACTCTGTGTGTTCTCTCAAACAAAATCTTTAGAATATGAAGATTGTGATCTCCGAGTCCCCCTTTCCTTTCCTGTCAATTTTTTTGGAGAAGAAATTCAAATTGTAATATAATCGCTGCCACTTCTCTCAGAGTCCCTAAAATCAGATCACTCTTTTAGATGAGATAGCAACAGGCAGTGAGTATTGATTATGATAATTTTTGGTAAGGAAGTTGAAGCTTCTTTTTTTTTTTTTTTGATTTGGAAATGGATGCTTGGGAGTTGGTTTGTTCAGGGTGGGGAATGGTAGTTCAAGGCTCGGACGAAAACAAAAAAAATCGTAAAGAGAAGTGATGCCAATCTATGTTAGTCTCTGTGATTGCTGATTTCTCTTACTCAATCTATGTCTCCTCCCCTATCTCCTCTCTGATCTTGCTTATTTATCCCCATGAATTAAATGCCTCAGGCATTAAATGCACTGACCAGCGTAGATTCTTGATCGATTTTCTGAGATACATTTGTCAACTTGATCGTGATTGAAGCATTAAATGCACTGACAACAGCCATTGGAAAATTAAATGCCTTTGGTTCCTTCTTTATTAAAACGTTGAATTGCAGCTTTTGGATGTAATTGTCAAGTGAACGCGTGCACTCTTTTCTTTTTCATTTCATTTTTTTTTCAGCTCTTTTTTTTTTTGATTTGGAAAATCATGATATGGGCTGATAAATTTTTTTTAATTTACGATTCAAAATGAAATGGGCTTATTTTTCATAAAAAGTGGGCTTTAAATAAAAATATCATAAAGAAAAATAAGATCAAATATGTTGGAAATTTTTATTTTGGGCCGAACAAAATTGGGTGTTCACAGTTGCCCCTCTTTACTTATTTCTTGTAAGAGAATATGAAAAATCTGAATTCTTCATATTGTCATTATAAGGAATGAGTAAAGATATGAACATCAATTTTGTACGGCGACGCATGAAATTGAAAATATAAAGAAACTTGAAATTAGAAGTAAAAGAAACTAGATGCTCATGAGAGACATATGCTATGCAATTATGCGATTGAGAAATCAAGATGTATGAGTGACAAGAAGTGAAATTTATTTGTACAAGCAAAAAGCTGATGAGAATTAACAGGAATTCAAAAGCCAATTGGGACTGACAGATATTGTAGAAAGTTGACAGGGACTAACAGAAATTTAAAAGCCGACAGGGGCTAACGGAAATTTGAAATTTGATGGGGCTAACTGAAATCTAAAAATCGACGGGGGCTAACTAGGATTTAAAAGCCAACAGGGGCTGAATGGAAATGTAAAAGCCGACGGGGCTGGCAGAAAATTAAAAGCCGGCAGGGGCTGACAGAAATTTAAAAGCCGACAGGGGCTAGCAGAAATTTAAAAGCCGACAGGGGCTGACAGAAATTTAAAAGCCGACGGGGCTGACAGAAATTTAAAAGCCGACGGGGGCTAGCAGAAATTTAAAAGTCGACTGAGTCGACAGAATTTAAAATGACTGGCCTAGCAGTAAATTTAAAAGTCGACTGAGTCGACAGAATTTAAAAGCCGACAGGGCTAGCAGAAATTTAAAAAGCCGATGGGAGCTGACAGAAGTTTAAAAGTCGACTGGCTAGCAGAATTTGTGTCGACTGAGCTAACAGAATTTAAAAGTCGACTGAGGTCGACAGAATTTAGTGTCGACTGGGCTAGCAGAATTTAAAAGTCGACTGGAGTCGACAGAATTTAAAAAGTCGACTGGCCAGAATTTAAAAGTCGATGGAGTCGACAGAATTTAAAATGTCGACTGGCTAGCGTAAATTTAAAAGCCGACTGAGCTAACAGAATTTAAAGTCGACTGAGGTCGACAGAATTTAAAAGTCGACTGGCTAGCAGAATTTGTGTCGACACTGGTCGACAGAATTTAAAGTCGACTGGTCGACAGAATTTAAAAGTCAAGGGGCTCGCAGAATTTAAAAGTCGACACCGGCCGACAGAATTTAAAAGTCGACTGGGCCGATCGAAATTTAAAAGCCGACTGAGTCGACAGAATTTAAAAGTCGACTGGGCCGATCGAAATTTAAAAGTCGACTTGGTCGACAGAATTTAAAAGCCGACACTGGGCCGACAGAATTTAAAAGCCGACTGGCCGACCGAAATTTAAAAGTCGACGGAGTCGACAGAATTTAAAAGTCGACAGGTCGATAGAAATTTAAAACCGACAGGTCGATGAAACTAAAAAGCCGACAGGCATGTAAATTTAAAAGTCGACTGGCCGGAATTTAAGCCGATGTGGCTAGCAGTAAATTTAAAGCCAACTGGGCCTAGAAATTTAAAAGTCGACAGGGCTAATGAAATTTAAAAGCCGATGTGGGTGATAGAAATTTAAAAGCCGACTGGCTAGCCGAAAATGTAAATTGGCAATCTAAAACTGACAGAAAAGTAAAGTGGCGATCTGAGGCCAACTAGAACAATAAATTGGCACAGAAAACAATAATTTTCACATTTTTTTTTCTTATTTGCAAAAATCATGAATTCATCATGCATTTTCGCTTATTTCAAACACATTCTTGAAAACAAACCGTAACCAAATCAAGCAAGCCTCAAGGAAGACTTCAACCCAGGTCAAACTCATATTTCATGTGTTGAGCCTTCTAGCACATATGAGGTGTTTCTTTTCTCCTGTAGCTTCCTTTGCTTCATTTCTTGTCCATTCTTTTTCTCTCCCTTTTTACGGGATGATGATTACTTTTCCAATAAACTTTGCTGAAACTTCTGAATTCTCTTGTTGAGATGCTAGCTATTAATGTATTGCTGTAGCATTGTCCGGTTGTATAGCTTTAAACTTAAATTTGTGCTTACTCGAGACATCATAAATAAACATGCATTTGAAGAGAAAATGGAAGAATTAGCTGAATAAGAATATTTATTGCTTGGTGTTTTGGGTGACAGAATGTCTGAGAAAAGGCAAAACACAAAAGTGAAAGATAGAATTGTGAAAGACATGAAATCTTGCCCCAGTTTAGGTTCTTTGTGGCACGCTCAATCGACTTCTTGAAACAAGTTGAACACTATAACCATGATCTTTGATGATATGTCTTCAAACCCTTTCTTTCCAAAAGTTGCCCCAATTTCAGTCTTGGTTTGCTTGATCCGATGGACAAATTCAACACCCAAAAATTGCCCCAGTGTAGGTTACTTAAGATGATGCTTATCTTTTTGCTCTAACTTTTGCCTAGGTCGCTCTTTCGAGTTTTCAACCTAACAAGCTCTTTTTTTTTTTTTTTTTTTGATTTGACCCTAACTTTTGCTTAGGTCACTCTTTCGAGTTTTTGACCTAACGGGCCCCCCCTTTTTTTTCATCTTTTCAAGCATAAAACTTTTTGACTGCATCAGTATTGATTGGTTTGGGCAATTCTTGTCCGTCCATGTTCTCCAAAATCAACGCTCCACCCGAGAATGCTTGCTTGACAATGAAAGGACCTTCATAGCTTGGAGCCCATTTTCCCCGCGCATCCTCTTGATTAGGGAGAATTTTCTTCAAAACCAAATCCCCTGGATGAAAATCTCTAGGGCAGACTCTCTTATTAAAAGCCTTAGCCATTCTGCTTTGATACAACTGGCCATGACAAATAGCTGCCAATCTTTTTTCTTCTATCATGTTTAGCTGTTCATATCGAGCCTTTACCCATTCAGATTCTTCCAACTCAGCCTCCATTAAAACCCTTAATGATGGAATTTCCACTTCTATAGGAGATACAGCTTCCATTCCATATACCAACGAGAAGGGAGTTGTCCCTGTGCTTGACCGAATGTTGGTATGATATGCGTGTAAAGCATATGGTAGCATTTCATGCCAATCTTGATAATTCACCACCATTTTGGCGATGATTTTCTTGATGTTTTGATTTGCGACCATTTGCACCATTCATTTGAGGCCTATAAGGAGCTGAGTTGTGATGCTTGATTTTGAAAGTCTCCAAGAACTTCTGAACTTCTGCACCATTGAGGTTAGGAGCATTATCCGTGATAATTCTTTCTGGAATCCCATACCTACAGATAATGTCTCTTTTGATGAATCTGATGAACACCTTCTGTGTGATGCTGGCATATGAAACAGCTTCCACCCACTTTGTGAAATAGTCGATTGCAACCAAAATGAAACGATGACCATTTGATGCCTTGGGATTAATTGGGCCAATGACATCCATGCCCCACATTGAGAAAGGCCAAGGAGATACCATGTTGTGCAAATCTGAATCGGAGGAGTATTAACTCGGTCTGCATAAATTTGACATTTGTGACACTTTCGAACATAACTGATACAATCACTTTCCATGGTGGACCAATAATACCCACTCCTTAAAATTTTTCGTGCCATCATATGCCCATTAGCATGAGTTCCACAAATCCCCTCATGAATTTCTGTCATGATTTCACGGGCTTCATGAGCATCTACACATCTTAGGAGGGTACCATCATAATTCCTTTTGTAGAGGACTTCACCATTCAAGAAAAATGCCATAGCCAATGATTTAATTGTCTTTCTATTCACCTCATTTGCTCCATCTGGGTATTCTCCTTTTTGAATATACTGCTTAATATCATGATACCACGGTTGGCCATCTGGCTCAATCTCTACATTGTCACAGTATATCGGTTCACTTTGCACCTCTATATGGACAGGTTGAACGTTGGTGTGGAATTCCAACTTGGTCATTGCGGCCAAAGTTGCCAAGGCATCCGCAAATTGGTTATGATCTCGAGTTAAGTGGGAGAACGACACATCGTCAAATCGTTCAATTAGTCGAGACAAATACTTCTGATAAGGCACCAATTTTGGATCCTTGGTTCGCCATTGTCCATTAGCCTGATAAATGATGAGTGCAAAATCTCCAAAAACTTTCAATTCCTTGATTCCCAAGTTTATTGCAACTTGTAATCCATTTGCACATGCTTCATATTCTGCAATATTGTTGGTACATTCAAAGTCTAGTTTGATGGAAACTGATATCGCTTCCCGGTGGTGACACCACTACTCTATTCCACATCCATTCATATTGTGACCCCATCAAAGTACATTTTCCACACATTCTCCTCTCCTTCACCTTCTTTTTCTACTGACAACACCTCACTGTCAGGGAATTCAGACGTGGTGGGCTGTCTATCCTCAAGTGGATTCTCGGCTAGATGATCAGCAATTGCACTTCCCTTGATGGACTTTTGAGTTACATATTTGATATCAAATTCAGATAGCATCACTTGCCATTTTGACATTCTTAAAGACACATGAGGACTATCGAATATGTATTTCAATGGATCCATTCGAGATATTAACCAGGTGGTGTAGTATAACATATACTGCCTCAATCTCTTGGAAGTCCACACTAACGCACAACAAGTCTTTTCAATTGCCAGATAGCGGGATTCACAGTCATTAAACTTCTTGCTCAGATAATAAATTGCTTGTTCCTTCTTTCCAGACACATCATATTGTCCCAACATTGCCCCAAGTGAGGTGGGCAACACTGTGAGATACAATATTAAAGGATGACCTGGCACAGGTGGGGTCAGAATTGGAGGCTTCATTAAATAAGCTTTTATCTTGTCAAAGGCTTCTTGGCATTCTTCATTCCATTCTCCAGGTTGACGTTTTCGCAGTAACTTGAATATAGGCTCACAGGTACTAGTCAAATTGGCAATAAATCTAGCAATGTAGTTGAGCCTCCCAAGAAAACTTCTCACTTCCTTTTCAGTTCGAGGGGCTGGCATTTCTTGTATCGCCTTCACTTTGTCAGGATCCACCTTTATCCCTTCTCTGCTGACAATGAACCCAAGTAACTTCCCTGTAGAAGCTCCAAAATGCATTTATTCGGGTTCAATCGGAGTTTATATTTCCTGAGCCTTTCGAACAACTTAGTAGAAACTGACTACATGACTTTCCCCTTCCTTGGACTTGGCAACCATATCATCCACGTACACTTCAATCTCCTTATGCATCATGTCATGGAATAATGCAACCATAGCACGTTGGTAGGTAGCACCTGCATTCTTCAATCCGAACGGCATGACTGTATAGCAAAATGTTCCCCACGGGGTTATGAAAGTAGTTTTTCCTTTGTCATGAATATCCATGGGGATCTGATTATACCCAGAGTATCCATCCATAAAGGAAAATCGATGATTTCCGGCTGTATTATCAACAAGGACATCAATATGGGGTAAAGGAAAATCATCTTTCGGGCTAGCCTTATTTAAATCCCGATAGTCTACACACATTCTAACCTTCCCATCCTTTTTAGCCACAGGAACAATGTTAGCCACCCAATCAGTGTGTCTTGATACTTCCAAAACCCAAACTCCACCGCTTAGTCACTTCTTCTTTTATTTTTAATGACATATCTGGTAGCATTCTCCTCAATCTTTGCTTTTTCGGTTCAACTTCCGGATACAAAGGAATCTTGTGTGATGCAATCTCTGGGTCTAATCCTGGCATATCATGATAGGACCATGCAAACACATCAAGGAATTCTTTGAACAATGCAATCATTTCCGGGCGTTCAGGATTTTCCACTATTTTCAGCTCCTTCTTTTCTTCTTCAGTGCCTATGTTAACCACCTCAATCACCTCATTATCTAGGTCGAATCCTTTTTCTGAGTATTCCAGTAGGTTTGAAAACTGCTCAACATCTTCTTCATCATCTTCAGATTCATGGTTATCATAGTCAATTGCAGCAAGAGAATCGATTGATAAGTTCCCAAATTCCTTTTCATGTGGCAAAATTTCTATGACATTCAAATTCCTGGAAAGCAATTGTGGTGGGTTGGAATGCTTAAAACAAATGGTGGATCATAAAACATAAACGACATGGAACAAACACAAATTAACGAGCGAGAGTGGTAAAGGAAAGAAATAAAAGAAAGGAGAGATTAAAGAATGTAAAGTAAAGCAGGCAAAAGGAACATATAAAGAAAGATTATTGAAAAATCATGCAAGGTCATTTAGATGATGTCTCTGAGTAGCATAAACAAAAGGATAAGCAATTCTTGAATAGTACAACCCAAATAATTACTTTTCAGCAATAACATCAAGCATTGGTTCCGTTGTCCGATTCATCAAAGATCTCATCATTCTTTGGCGATAAGAAACTTATTGTCTTCTTGAATTGTTTCGACATCCAAGGTATTGATGGCGAGGCGGTAGCAAGGGAATTGAACTTCCTCGGTTATAATTACTTCAGCTGGACTAGGAAATGTCTCCTTCAGGTGAGGGATCTGTTTCATTCGTCCTTTTTGCTTTTTCTGCTCCAAACTCAAAGCACTCATCTTTTCGACCACTGGGATCTCGTACCCTAGACCAAATCGGTTGAACTTATCTGGGACCAATATAGGTGTTCGGGTGCCTTGCAACCATGGTCCCAATCCTTTACCTTCCAGATACCCACTCTTGGTCATGATATGAGCCACTACTTGATTTTGTCTTGGGGTCTTTTCCTGTTCCTGTCTCAACCCTACCACCTCCAGGTTGTGCCATAAACTGCTCTCCACTAGCTCTACATTTTCAACATATGGCAATGCCACTGGTTTGGATACTATGATTTCTTTCTCCCCATGGATTGTAACGACTGAACCATTTTCAATGTACTTAACCTTTTGATGCAAGGTTGAAGGGACAGCACCAACGCTGTTTATCCATGGCCTTCCAAGTAGCATATTGTAGTCGGACTCAATCTCCATTACCTGGAATAACACCTCAAATTTACTTAGGCCAATCTCTAGCAACAACACCATCTCCCCAAGGATGCTTTTCTTAGCTCCGTCGAAAGCTTTTACTACCATTATTTGTGGCAGTACATCATCCTTACTTATCGACAAATAGTTTAAGGTCGACACAGGTAAGACATTCAATCCCGACCCTCCATCAATGAGAACTCTGGGTACTATATAACCTTTACATTTGAGGGTTATATATAGTGCTCGTGGGTTGGATTGTGACACTATTTCTTCGTCTGAGAATGTGATCATGTTGACACGTTTCACTGGATCCACCATATTCACCATGTTCTGTAATGAAGTATCAGGTTTGACATAAGCCTCTTTCAAGACTTTTAGCACAGCTTTTTGATGAGGTTCAGATGATAAGATTAATGACAAAAGAGATATTCTAGCGGGAGTCTTCTTCAGTTGCTCTAAAATATCATACTCACTTTGCTTCATGATCTTTAGGAATTCCTCATCATCATCTTCTTCTTTTCTTCCTACATCTGAACCTTTTTCAACATTTCTATCATCAACAAATTTTCCTTTTGCCAGCTCTCCAGGCCCATAAATCCTTCCACTTCTTGTGATTCCCTTTATTTCCATGATACCAGCCTCTTCTTTACTTGATTGGGCCTTTGAGGTTTCTCCTATTTCCACCTCAGTCCCATAATTCCAAGGTATAGCATGTGTGTCCTCATAACTAAAAGGTGTTGGTTTCTTCACAGTAATTACCACTTTTTCTGGTTTCGGAGTTGGGTTAAGTGGAGGCACTCGGAGCACAAAGGGTTCGATTACATCCACCTCTTCAATGGAATTCTGCTTCTTTTTTGCTTGTATCACACCTAAAGTGAGTAGTTCTTGTACACGAACTTTGAAATCCCAACAATTCTCAATATCATGTCCAAGGCTTCCACAATGGTATGCACATCTTGATTCCATATCATATTTCTCCTCTTCTTTCATCATCGAAGCGGGTACTGTGATGTTATAGTTAGTCTCCTTCAAAGCATTAAACACTTTCTCCATCGGTGTACGGAGACTCAAAACCTTCTTGACTAGCGGTTCTTCTTCCTCTAAAGCATTAACCCGACTTCCTCCTTCATGATTTGGCATTGGGTTATGGACAATATCTGGTTTTGACTCTTCTTGAAGGTCCAATCGTCCACAAGCAATTAGTTTCTTTACCGCCTTGAAACTTTCGCAATCTTCAATTGAATGCCCTACTATATCCATGTGATATTTACAAGTTAAGTTTGGATTGTACCATGTTGGGAATGGTGGTTCTAATGGGCCTTACGGGACACGGTGAGATCAGGTGAGCCTCAAATAACTTTTGAAAAAGGTCAAGATTTGAAATGGATAACTTTGGGAATGGTGGAAGGTTTGGGAATCGATTGCGATTTTGGTTTTGGAAATTGGGTCGGGGTGTTGACGTGTTTTGGTAGTTCTGGTGATATGTGGTTGGATATGTAGGACGTGCTGGTTGGTATGGTCGTATGTGAATGTTATTAACCTGAGGCTGGGGATATGGGATGGCACTTGTGGTTTGTGAGGTTTGGTAAATTGGGTAGGCAGTGGCTGAGGTTTGGTATGGTGGTGTTTGGGGTCTTGGGTGCATTGGTGTGTATCTTGGGATAAAGGGTTGTTGACTCTGCACATAATTCACATCAGTCTCCTTCTTCCTAGGCGGAAAACCTTTTCTTGTGTCTTCACTAGTTACCGGAAGCTTGCCACTTTAGCAAGATTCTCAATCCTTTCTCCAAAGAATGATCAACTCAGAGAAATCTTTGTCTGTTTGCTCTGCCATAGCTCCAATATAAGGCGATCCTAAGGTTCCCAAAAAGTATGAGCACATTTATGGGATGAGAGGTGGTTGGACTTGAGCAGCTAATGTTCTCCCTCTTTGAGCATACTGTTTAAATGTTTCATCTTTCTTTTTCTGCATTGTGCTTAGTTGTTCTCTTGTCGGTGCCACTTCAAGGTTAAACTTGTATTGGCTCATGAACAAATCAACTAATTCTCTCCAGCTTGTGATCTTCGAATGATCCAGTTGAATGTACCATTCTAAAGCAGGTCCAGTCAAGCTTTCATGGAAAAAGCTAACAAGAAACCTTTCATCTTTGGACCATATTGCCATTTTGGTACAATAACTCTTCAAGTGGAACAAAGGGTTACCAGTCCCATCATATTTGGAGAAATCAGGAACTTTGAAGTCCTTGGGAACTATCAGGTCAACGGGAGGGTACAGTTGTTCAACCTCCACATAACCATAGGTAGTAGGTCCTTGTATGGCCTTAATTTGATCCTGAATCTTCTTCATCCATTCTTCTTTGAACTTATCCTTTTCCGTCTCCATGCGATTATTCCCTGAGGAAGATAATTGTCTTTGAACAAAGAACACGAGGTTGCTCCCAAGTGTGGGTAGCATGCCCGTGTCCTTCAGTATGGGTGTTTTCTATGGCATGATAACCTTCTCCAATGGGGAGGGTAATTGGCATTGTCGGTGGTGGTTGTTCATGAGGATTACCTAGTGCCCCTCCCATGTCATTCATCCATTGTGTAACATTTAGAGTTGCATCTGATACCACATGTATGGTTATCATTGCAAAGACCTTTGGGTTGCACACTTCATCGCGTACTCACTCTATCTCGATTTTGATTAGCTCCCAATAAGTCGAGTGATTCTTTCATGGTTTGCATCATTTCTTCCATCCTGGCTTGAGTATCCGTCATTGCATTCAACTGTCCCCTCATTTCATCAACTTCTATACTCGATTCCTCCTGGTTCGAGAATTAGCTACAGTGTGATGATTCTCCTGAATCACCATTACCTCCCGCCATCTTGGTTCGAGCTCGTGTTATGAACACGAGTTAGATCGGTATCCTCTTTCCTTGGGCCCAATGGTTACGAGTTACACGTGCACACTCACGCACACTCATCGTATAACAATAACCGTAAGGGTTAAAGATTTCCTATTTGTTTTTATGTAAAACAAAATCGAACAACAATCATCAAAAGTTCTTTTCAATAGTAAGGATACCCCACACCTATTCTTATGGGTATGTTACCCTATAAGTCAAGGTGTGGTTGATAACAAATCCACAGGGAGAATCCACTCCTCTGTAGGTGCTATCTGATGAACACTAGCAATGCAATTGTTTTCCTGATGACTAAGCTTCTCACATTTTTGCACGAGGATGAGTCATCTCAAGGTAAAAATGTGATTGATTACTTTCTAAGGGAACATTTATTCCTCTATAAAAAGTATCTAATGAGTTAGAGAAATTCAAAGTAGCACAAACATTGAGAATTTCATTAATTCCCAGGTGAAGTTCCGAGTACAAGCCTTTTCGAAATTGATAACATAGAAAATTAATACATCAGCAACCCTTTATTCAATACAAATTACTACATCAAAAACTTCATCTTTTTTCTTCTGAGGTCTTTAGTGATGCTTTCACATACATCCATAAACTCTGCCACTTCTCGAGGTAATCTGAATGGTGGCATCTTGCTAATTTGTTCATTGGCTTGCTCAAATCGGTATATGAAGTTGGGGACATAATGACTCAATTCACTATTGAGTTTTCCATACTTTTCTTCCCACTCCAAAGCCTTTTCTCTCCATGACTTTCCAAATTCCATCACACAACAAACAAATCGTGATAATGATTTGCTGATGCCCACCCTCGAGTGGCATTTTGTTCAGTTTGTGCCAAAACTGTTGACAGATATTCCACTTGTTCTTCCAACTTCTTTTGCACACCTTTCTCTTTATTGATCTCTATTTTTAAGTTGAAAACATTCTTATCCCTACTGTTGATTTCTTGTTCCATTCTTCCCACCAGGCAGCAGTTCTTATTAACCTCTTGCTCTAACTTGCTCCTTTCTTTCATGGACGTGTGGAGTTTTTCTTCAAGCTCTTTGATCTTGGCCAAATGAGTGGTTGAGATCTTCTCTTTGCCTTTTCTGGACTTTGCAATTTCTGCAGCTTCGGTACACTCATCTTTCAGGGTCTCAATCTCCTTAGTCATTTTCTCACATTGGTGTTGCAGAATGTTAGCTTTTAGGTCAGCTGCCTCCTTTTCTTCTTCCAAGCATCGCATCTGTGCCTTCATTGATTCTACTTGGGATGTCCATTGAGGTACTTTTAATGTTTGCATAGGAACGAAATTGCTTAGAATATCCTTTGAACAGTTATCTCTGCCGATTCTTGTTTTCCTCCATTCCCTGTATTCTTGAGAAGAGGTTAAACGTTGTTGGCCAAGTTCCCTTTTCCCTAGGATTTTGATATCATTCCACGCCATTTTGATCTTCTTTTCTTGTTCCATGGTGTTTTTATCTTCCTGATACAAGAAGCTGAACCCCTTTAGTTGTTCCTCTTCTGGCTTTGTTTGGGTCCAGTGAAGTTGTCTGAGCACCAATGCAGGTGTATAGGCAATGCACCCCCTCGGACCCATTAAAGGAACGTTGTGAAAATCG
Source organism: Dalbergia cultrata (assembly GCA_031216105.1). Taxonomy (NCBI): domain Eukaryota; kingdom Viridiplantae; phylum Streptophyta; class Magnoliopsida; order Fabales; family Fabaceae; genus Dalbergia; species Dalbergia cultrata. The sequence goes on from CM062352.1 coordinate 40,692,280, forward strand.
CTACAATTGTAGATAACACTTTCTCCATGATACCAAGGACAAACCCATTTGAAAGTACTAGATTGTATCTGTGAGAACTCCTTTTTCCATATTTTTGCCTCTTGATGATTTATCTATGCGATAGAAGTCTCCTAATGGATTAGGAAAGAGGCCCATGCGATTATCAGCATATGCATGAGTCATGAACCAGACATACAACATAGGCAAACAACAACGCAATCTTCCTCCATTTTTCTGAATGCAAACTCCCAAGGAAAGAAATGTATCTGCCAGATAGTCGGGATAGGATTCATGCCACACGTCTCGAATTTGAAAACACATCCATAGCAGCCTGGTCAACAACATCCGTGTGAATGGGAATAAGATCAATCCATAAATTGTCAGTGCTAGTGTACGATTGAAGAAATCCCAACTTCCTTGTTGAGCCAACATCTGCATATGGGTTTCTAAAAAACTCTTTCTGATTCCTTGAGTAGATCCCCTTACTTCCATTCTCATCTGGTTTGGATCAACTCCAATTATTCTGGCAATCTTTTCTTTTCTAACATAATGTCCTTGGTAGTGGTATATACCAGATTCTTCTCGAATTGGTAGCCTTAACATAACTATATACTCTTCTATAGTTGGTGTTGTATCAAGATCCGGCAATTCGAAACAACAAAGAGAAGGATTCCAAAATTGTGAGAGAGCACTCAATGCTGGAGCTTCCACAGGGATGAGCAACAAATCCAATATGCGCCCATACATATCCTTAAAAGAGGATAAGACTTCACGAGGCATCAACTGAATTAATTCTTTCACTTTCTCTAACTCATTTGCTTGTCACTGTAACTTTGATGTTTCTCTTCCAGTCATGTGCATTGCTAGTGTTCATCTGTGTTGTTTCCATTTGATCTGAACTAATGATGACTTTGTTTTATTATCAATTAAAAACCAATGTGAGCACAAATGAAATAATTGAGTAAAATGAAAAAAAAAAATGCATGCTCTTATTAAGAATATTCTTTTATGAAATGCACAATCCTACATGATCAAATAAACAAGAAAATACATGTGAATGCTAAGAGTATGTTGTGTTAAGAAAAACATGAGAAAATGAAATACATGCTGCAATGAACACAATGCTTGTCTATGTTATGAATGATGAGAATGTATAGCATGAGACAATAAGCTAGTTAACTTAAATGTGATAATGCAAAAACAACAAAAAGTAAAACATAAAGGAGTATAGTGTAAAGAGATGAAAGAAGCATGCTCCCTCTGTCCTAACAGGGTAAAGCTTAACGGGTGGGAAGTTCTAAGGCCAAAAACCCTATTTGGGAGGTTGCTATGTTCAACTATTTGTGCACACATTCATGGTGGGTCTAGACTTCTACTGACCATGGTCCCCAGATTGCCCCTGTCCACAGGACAAGAATCTGACTTTTGAACCAACCACAAGTAGGGATGAACCCTCTCAATATGATTGATCCATAAAGCAGTAACAATCCGAGTGGTGTCCCAACAACTACCAAGTGAGCATGAAGCCCCTCATGGCAATGTCAGGAAACCCCCTAATCCTTAGCTCGCACGGGCTCGGGTATAGAGTCCAAAAACACAGTGTGTGAAGTGATTGTGATGTGTGTGCAGGGAGCATACAAACCTTTCAATCCTAACACTATATACTCCTGCAAAACAAAATTCAGAGAATACATATATACAAAATAACAAAAGTCTTCTAACCTAAGGTTTTAGCAAATTAAGTAAACATTATATTTAAACAGAAGGAATATTTAAATTGTTCGAAAAAAGAAAAATAAAGAAACACTATACAAAACAATGAGAAAAATACAAACAGAATTCAAACAACAAATATATACAAAATACAATAATCATCTATCCTAAGGTTTTAGTAAATAAAGCAAATATATGAACACTAAATCTTGTAAAAGAAAAAATAAAAGAAATACTGTACAAAATAAAAAAGAAAACAAGAATCAACGGGGTTATATATAATTTGCACAACTAACTATATAGGCCTGACTCTCTTACTGATAGTCCCCAGTGGAGTCGCCATCTGTCACAACCGGGATCGCGACGGGACGGCGAAAAATAATAGTTTGAAAATTGGAGTCGCCACCAGATTTATTTAAATTGGAAAACCTTGGAAAAACCAATCTTATTTAAGAAAACAATCTTCGAAAACCAGATATGAGTTCGGGAGTCGGTTATGCAAAGGGAAGGATAGGAACTAAATCCTACAACACCCCTAGTACACCCGTATTTAAACGGTACCTTAATGAATTGTGCAAATTAAATAATAACCCTTTAAAAAATTTCAAATAAGGAAGATAAAAATTATAATTTAAACACATAAATTAAGGAAAATTAATTTAGCAAAATATTTACAACTTAAACACATTTATTAAGAAAAATTAATTTTGACAAATATATTCACAATTTTTAACACATAAATTTAAAAATGATTTACATAAAATATTTATAATTTAACAAATAAATTAAGAAAATTAATTTTGGCAAGTATATTTAAAATTTAAACAAATACATTAAGAAAATTTTGTTTTGGAAAATATATTTATAATCTTAACAACTAATAAATAATTTACACAAAATATTTACAATTTGACAAATAAATTAAGAAAAATTAATTTTGGCAAGTATATTTAAAATTTAAACAAATACATTAAGAAAATTTAGTTTTGGAAAATATATTTATAATCTTAACAACTAATAAATAATTTACACAAAATATTTACAATTTGACAAATAAATTAAGAAAAATTAATTTTGGCAAGTATATTTAAAATTTAAACAAATACATTAAGAAAATTTAGTTTTGGAAAATATATTTATAATCTTAACAACTAATAAATAATTTACACAAAATATTTACAATTTGACAAATAAATTAAGAAAAATTAATTTTGGCTTGACAGGAAATAATAACTTTGCTCCTACGTATCCTCTGGTGTAATGAGGAACTCAAAGTCACGTAGTTCTGTAGAAAATATTTGTGGATTGATTGATTTTATTTCTAGAAAAAAAGGTTTTCAAATATCTAATTGTCTCAATTAAGATATTATCAGAATATGAAATTAATAAACCGTCACGGCTCAATTAACTCTATTTTTTTTGAAAAAAAAAAAGATTATTGATCAATTGTAATTTTTTTTTTATCAAAAGGGGTAAGAATAATTTTTTAAAACATCTTTATTTTTTATTCTTTTGACAACAAGAACCAATAAAATAACAAAGTTAGTCCAACAAGTCTTTTATTTTTTAAATATGAAATCCATGATAGGTATCAACAGCACCTCAATCCCATCCTAAACATAGGTGTAACCGGAAACAATAGCTCAAATAATCTTGCATTTATTTTATTTTTTTTACTCAAACAACTCAAATATTCCATTATTTGGCTTTCTTTTTCGGACATGAAGTAATCCAAAAAAAGCCCAAATGCAACCCCACTAGTAAAATACAACAATAGTCAAAGTTAAATACCAATAGTGGCCCGTGGGGTATGATGACTTTTGCAAAGCAAAAATCAAGTGCTGGTTGTGTTTCTCGTGACTTCGTCACTATGGATTCACTTTCCCCTTTTTTTTATTGAAATAGCCTCAAAAGCTTATGGCCAACAATGCTCCACATCAACACAATAAAGTAAGTTTTTTTTAAGAAAAAAAAACAAAATAAAGCTCCTAAATCTATCATTTTACGGACACACAAGAGGAAGTTGAAGCTTTATTTTTTATTTATGCTGGAACAGATAATTTGAGTTAGAAATGCAAGCATAGAGATAGAGAGAGAGAACAACCACGTGAGAAAGAAGGAAGGCCAAGGGAGGAAGGCTGAATAACTTGATCTGGTTTGGTGGAGCCGGTTTCATGGGTTCTGCAACTGTTGCTACGCTACTATGCACGGTGGAGGGCTGTTCGTGGCTGGCGGGCACTGCTTGCGGTGGAGGAGCTGCTGCTTTGGCTTGTTTGCGATTGAGTGGCGCGACGGGTGCTTGGAGGAAGGTGCTGTCTTCGCAGATAGCAAGTGCGTGGTTGGGCTTCCTTTTCTTTTTTTTCTCTCTTTTTATATTTTTATTTTGAAAGTTTGGTTCTTGGCTATGATTTTGGTTGAGTGAAGGGCTATGGTTTCCTTTTCCTCTCAGGTAGTGGCTGTGATTTGGTTTCAATGGTGATAGTGGTGGGCTTATATTTTGAGATTGGTTTGTTACTATGGCAGAAAGTGGGGAATGAACCTATGGTGATGGTTTGTTGTGGTGTGGATGATGATTTTGCCACTATTGGGTTAAGATGATGATGATGGCTATGGTCTGTGATGGGAGGTTCCGTGTCTGTGGTTGGAGAATAATGGTAAAGGTGGTTATGAATGGGTGCCGCTGCCCTATCAATCTCCCTGATTCTTGCTCTCAGAATTCCCTCTCTCTGTGTGCTTGCTCAAAATTTGCTCACTCTGTGTGTTCTCTCAAACAAAATCTTTAGAATATGAAGATTGTGATCTCCGAGTCCCCCTTTCCTTTCCTGTCAATTTTTTTAGAGAAGAAATTCAAATTGTAATATAATCGCTGCCACTTCTCTCAGAGTCCCTAAAATCAGATCACTCTTTTAGATGAGATAGCAACAGGCAGTGAGTATTGATTATGATAATTTTTGGTAAGGAAGTTGAAGCTTCTTTTTTTTTTTTTATTGATTTGGAAATGGATGCTTGGGAGTTGGTTTGTTCAGGGTGGGGAATGGTAGTTCAAGGCTCGGACGAAAACAAAAAAAATCGTAAAGAGAAGTGATGCCAATCTATGTTAGTCTCTGTGATTGCTGATTTCTCTTACTCAATCTATGTCTCCTCCCCTATCTCCTCTCTGATCTTGCTTATTTATCCCCATGAATTAAATGCCTCAGGCATTAAATGCACTGACCAGCGTAGATTCTTGATCGATTTTCTGAGATACATTTGTCAACTTGATCGTGATTGAAGCATTAAATGCACTGACAACAGCCATTGGAAAATTAAATGCACCGTTTGGTTCTATTCTTGTTAAAACGTTGAATTGCAGCTTTTGGATGTAATTGTCAAGTGAACGCGTGCACTCTTTTCTTTTTCATTTCTTTTTTTTTTCAGCTCTTTTTTTTTTTGATTTGGAAAATCATGATATGGGCTGATAAATTTTTTATTCTGATTCAAAATGAAATGGGCTTATTTTTCATAAAAAGTGGGCTTTAAATAAAAATATCATAAAGAAAAATAAGATCAAATATGTTGGAAATTTTTATTTTGGGCCGAACAAAATTGGGTGTTCACACAAAGTGATTAGGAAACACAACTGCCACGTGATAGACAAGGTTCCCATGAAGACTTTTGGGTAATGTAACTTGGCTAACATGAATAATAATAATAATAATAATAATAATAATTTAATTTCCAAAACTCAATTTAAACATCATATCAATTCCATAAATCGAATCCAAGATATAACTTTGTAAAAATTAAGTTGCCCAAAAATATGAAATTCGAAAATCAAATTAAATAAGTCTAATACTGGCCATAGCAATATGTAAAACATAAAATAACTAAGTATATAATTAAATACAGAGTCTAGAATTCTACTTACATGACTACTCAAGCACTCTAATCTGACATAAACATATTCTAAGCTTCATTCCGAACCAAAACTCACCAATGCAACAAGTAAATAATTAGGGTTTGTTTGAGTTTTTTTCAACTCAGAATCACTTTTTCACTTGAAAAGTCACTTTTCTCACATATAAATAATTTTTTAAAAATAATAGTCAGAATTTTAAAAAAATTAGTTTTCAACTTTTGGGTAGAAATTAAAAAGAGTAGCTTCTGAAAAAAAAAGTAGTTTCAACTTTTTTTAGTTACATATAAAAGGTGTGTTTATTTTAAATTTTGAAAAAAATAGTTATAAAACTTATATTTTATATATAATTGAAAAACCTAAAACTAATTTTTTTTTTAAAACTTGCCTTTTTTAGCTTCTACAAAAAAAATTTGAAAATTGACTTTTTTAAGATTGTGATTATTTCTAAAAAATTACCCAAATATATAGAAAGTGATTTTTTGGGTGAAAAAGTGATCTTGAGAACCCAAAATCATATCCAAATGCACCCAAAATTTAAGCTTCACAATTATTTTTCTCAAAATCTGCAACAAACACACCTTTAATATAACATGTTAGCATGCATTTTGGTTAGTCGTTAGACAAAATTATGTTAATAATCAATTATAAGTACAATTGATTTTTTATAATTGATTGTTTGAATATTAATATTATGTTTGGATATACTAAATTAAAAGCAATCTTGAAGTAATATATTTTGTTTAGATAGTATGGAAATAATTGATTTTGTATGATAATATATAAATTACTAAAACAATATGAAAGGATTGTTTATTTTTTATAATATTTGATGCATACTTAGACTTATTATGATAAAAATATTAAAGTTATAAAAATAACTAGTTTTTAATTATAATTAAAAGCTTCAAATTATGTTTTCACTTAGAAGTGGATTTTACATTTAAAATTAGGACTTTTGTGGTTGATTTAATTTTTTTACCCAAACAGGTATTTTTCACCCAAATAGGCAAAATTATTCTAAAATAACTTTGTTAAAAAAAATTTAATTATTCTAAAAATCATTATACTTTTACTCAATTGTCAATCAAATCTCTATACTTTAAAATTTTATAATCAAGTCTCTAAAAATAATTATCGTTACAAGAAAAACAAAATATTATGGAGATTTTCTGTCTCCATCTCACTCTTCACCCTCCAACCTTTCTTCAGAAATGCAGTTGACGTACATCTCGCACCCTAACCCGCCTATCCTTTTTCTTGTTTCATTGCACCCAAGAAAGCCATGAGTAACAAGAGCACCATCACAACAATAAGGAATGGTAACAACACCATTATGCTTGTGCTCCATGCTAGTACCAACGAGGAAGGACCTTGACCAAGTGATGTGGACCATCATTTTCCAATTTGACATGCTTGCCAATGATCCTTTTGAGTGTGAGGTTGCTACAAAGTACACACACGAGTTGTAAGCTCACATCGAGTATTATAAGTGTGTCTAAAGTGTGCTACACTAAATATCTGTATTAGTATTCTTTTGTAATTCTAGCCATAGATTTTCTTTTTTATTTTCTATATATTAAATGATTTAGATTAAGAAGGTGTATGGTGCACTTGAATCCATCAAATACACCACATTATTGACCAAAATGTTTTTGTAACTGCTGTTACCCCTAGAGACCTAATTACAATATTTTATACAACATAAGAACTCAATTATAAATTTTTAAATTATAAGTACCTAATTGAAAATTGAGTAAATTTATAGAGACCTACAAAATAATTAAACAAAAAATGTATTTCTTATATTCTCAAACATATACTTAACAAGTCAAAGCATTTATAAGCTTCCTTAGGAGTAACAACGAAGTATAGAGTTAACAAATTCATTGCTTGATCATTGAATTTGTTACTTAACTCTTATAATCATTTATTTATTGTTAAAAAATATTTCCACTAGAAAATAATGCTTAAATGTAATGTGATTTTTTGGTTTAGCTTTTTAATTTTTAAAAATTAATAAGTTTTAAGTTGAAGGAACTCATTTATATAATATTGTATCTTCTATATAGAGTAATATATTTAGGCTATATACATAGGGGGCATAACAATCCCATTGCCGCTTCTAAGATACGCCATTACAGGACAAGCTTGTGACCTGATCAGAGTCATGGAGTGATGACAATCTACTCACCTCCAAAACCAGGCTATTTAGTAAACAAATTCGGGAAAAGAAATGGTCCTTAGTGACGATTTAGTAACTAGTTGAAATTCATTTTCATAAATGGTGATATTAAGGTTTCAAATTGTAGACCGTATCACATAATGCAGCCACAGTATTATGGTTGCGGTGTGATGTATTTTCCCATAAATCAACTGCAACGTAGCACGACTATATTACGATTGTAACAGGCTGCAACGGATTGTATCAGGGCCGCAACGAACCTCTTTTCAATTTGCAGATATGCAAAAATTTCAAGGCATTAACTGCAATACGTGTCGCGATGACCACATTATCTGCAATCATAACAATGGCAATCATGACTACATTTGCGACCCCAACCAAAATTTAAAACCTTGGTTGAAATAGTTTTGCTCTTGGTCACAATTCCGTGGTTGGTGCCGACAGTGTAATATTGTTCTAGACTCTAGGCATTGATCCATGCACAATGTTGGGTAACATCTTCATTCTATGCAGGATGCTCGCTCCCTGCTGCGTCATTTTGACCAAGGAAGCACCGATACGACACGACACGGACAAAGGGACACGGTGATTTTACAAAATATAGGATACGACACGGTTAGGATAAGTGATATAATAAAACATAAAAATAATAGGCTATGATGAAAAAACCTAAATCTAAGTACTCTTATAATTTAAAAATACCTCATAACTAAGAATTGACCCAAAAAAATTTACAAGAATAAAAAAATCTACACAAGTTTTTATCTATAAAAAATGATGAACAAATATTTGCATAATGAAAATGAAGTTTGTTGCCATGTTTGTTTGAGTCAAAACTATGTCAGGAGTTCTCGAGATCGAGAGATGGAGTGGAACAGCAAGACATCCCTTAGATAGGGGTGTCCGAGTATCGCCAAAGTGTCGGTGTTGCAAAAGTGTCTGACACGGGTGCGGCAAGGTTTTTGGAGTATCTGTGCTTCTTAGATTTTGACTCGTGGCTAGGAGCAGGGGCCACTCGGGTTTCTTGGTCCCTACCTTATGAGGGTGTCCTGAAGCCGAATATTTGTGGATCCGTTGAAGTGTGGTATTGGCAGGTTGTTTCCTTCACATGAAGGCACTCGGTTGGGGTGTTTTTGTTATATTTTAGTAAAATTATTTTAATTTATTTCAAAGTTAAATTAGGATTTGAGTTTAGTATTATCATTATTATTATTATTATTATTATTTGTGAGTTGCTATAACGATGTTTCGACCAATTCTTCATTTATATTTATTAGTGGTACTAACAGCTCCTATTTTTTTTGGCTTGAAATTTTGAAACCTTATCTTCAATTTATATTATTGTACTGAATTGATTTATCATTCACAATTAATTATTATTTCTATCTATCTATCTATCTATTTATAAAGTGTTATTTTAGGTTAATTTTAATAAACAATCTTAAGAGTAATTTTATTTGGTCTTACTTCTTTGGGACAAAAGGATTGTCAGAGGGTGAGAAGATAGAGATGGAGAATGCAAAGGAATTAGCCCAACTATGCCAAAATGAATTAGAAGCTCAAAGACATATGGTCAGTCTAACAGGTAAGTTTTATATTTCTGAAAAATATAGACACTATGCTACTCAATGTAGATACAAGAATAAAATTAATTTTGTGGGAGTCACTACTGCAAATAATTTTTTGATAGAGGAAAAATATTGGGTGGTAGACTATGGGGCTAACAGGCATATTTGTGCAAATAAAAATGCTTTTACCTCCTATAATGATCTAGGGAAGAAGAGGAACTTGTGTATGTAGGCGACTCGAACAGAGTTGCGATTCCTGGTCACTACTGCAAATAATTTTTTGATAGAGGAAAAATATTGGGTGGTAGACTCTGGGGCTACCAGGCATATTTGTGCAAATAAAAATGCTTTTACCTCCTATAATGATCTAAGGAAGGAGAGGAACTTGTGTATGTAGGCGACTTGAACAGAGTTGCGATTCCTGGTCAAGGAACAATAAATTTAAAACTCTCGTAAGGGAAAATCCTCTCATTGAATGATTTCCTCTATGTGCCTGAAATGCGATATAATTTGGTTGATGTATCTTTATTGAGTAAAGTTGTTGTTAAAGTAATTTTTTAGAATGATGAAGTTGCGCACACTAAATGTGAAAATTTTGTAGAAAAAGGAAATTACAATAATGGTTTATTCCTATTGAATATTTCTCATGTTATGAATGAAATTGCCTGTTCTAATATTTATTTAACTGACTCTATTGATTTATGGCATGGTAGATTAGGACATGTTAATTTTTCTTACTTTAAGCAAATGAAAGAATTAGGAATTATAAATGATATGTCAATAACTGTTAATGAAAAATGCCCAATATGTGTAGAAGCAAAAAGTACAAAGAAAACATGTAAGCTTGTAGAGTTTCATGAAACGGATTTATTAGACTCAATACACTCTCATATAGGCGATTTAAAATTTACAATGACTAGAGGAGGTAAGAAATTTTACATAACTTTTGTTGATGATTATTCAAGATATACCCATGTTTATTTGCTAAGGAGTAAAGATGAAGCAGAAGAAAAATTTAAAATATATAAAGCTGAAGTAGAGAACAAATTGAATAGAAAAATTAAAAGATTAAGATCTGATAGAGGAGGAGAATATAAATCAAGTTCCTTTAATAACTTTTGTGAACAATATGGAATAATTCATGAGATAGCACCACCCTATTCACCAGAATCTAATGGAATAACTGAACAAAAAAATAGAACGCTAAAAGAAATGATGAATGATATGCTAATAAGTTTTGGTGCATCTTTAAATTTGTGGGGGGTAGCTATTCTTTTTGCATGCCACATTCAAAATAGGGTAATATTTAAGAAAATAGGAAAAACTCCTTTTGAGCTTTGGGAGAAAAGATTACCTAACTTAAAATATCTTAAAGTGTAGGGGTGTTTAGCAAAAGTTCTATTCCTTGAACCAAAGAAAAGAAAAATTGGATCTAAAACTTGTGATTGCATGTTTATTGGCTATGCTAAAAATAGTGCTACATATAGATTTTTGGTATTGAAAAGTGATGTGCTAGACGTTAACACAATAATTGAATCTAAAAATGCTGAATTCTTTGAAAATGTGTTTCGTCTAAAAAGTTCAATAAGAAAACCTTTATCTGATCATGCTTGTGAACCTAGTAGTTCTGAGAATAAAGAAATTGACTTTAGAAGAAGTAAAAGAGAAATTTCTTAGTAGATATTCCTTTGTGGAAGAAACCTTTGTCTTCCATATCTATACATTGTGATTGCCAAGTGGCAATAGCAAGAGCAAATAATAAAATATGCAATGGAAAACAGAAACATATATGTATACATCATAATTTTGTGAAGCAGCTGCTGTAAGATGGAATTATTTCTTTAAATTATGTAAGGTCAGAGATGAATTTAGCAGATCCTCTGATAAAGCCACTAAGCAGAAAGCTAGTGAATGATACGTCGAGGGGGATGAGACTTATGCCCAATTTAGAGATTGAGAGTAATGGTAACCCAACCTAAATTTGGGAATTTCTCAAAGGTTAGGTTCATATGGGTAAGAACAAATCACTTGTCAATCAATTGAGACACCATCTAATGTAGTTCAACCCTATGGTGTATAAAACTGTGAAGGATAGTGTAGTGACTACAGTGTTAGAGGTTGAGTTTCTACTCTTAATGAATCTATAGGTCATGCGTGAGTGGTGTGCTTGACTATGGTGTACACCTGATAGATTCACCTATATGAGTTGTAACACCCTAAATCTTAACCTAATACTACAAGTATGTATTTAGGTTAATCTTTAGAATATTATCTCTTGGTCTCATTCTTTACTTGAAAATACTTAGCGGAAATATGGGTAAAATTTTTCTTTTTGGAATTTAAAACCAAAGTGAGAGCCACGCATGATTCTTTGAATGGGAATTCATACAAGTCATATGAGCAAATCATAATAAAACACATAAATAACAAATCATAATACAACATGGACACGTCAACTGAATATATATAGATAGTGTGCCTACCAAAAGGTAGGACTATTTGGTGCATAAGAAAACGAAATATAACTGAAATGCAAATACAAGGAAATCATGAAAACAAGTACAAGGAAAACATGAAATCAACACCCATACCCATGTGCACCTAGAGTAGACAACCTCATATATAAAAGAAGGTTTGTCCTCAACTATGTGGCGTGTGTGCACTAGCTACTACCCATCGTATGCACCTACTCCTGCTGGTCCGAGTACTGAGGGGTAGAATCGATCCACTGGCGGATCTCGGCGGGAGTGGTCGTTCGGATCATCGGAGCGTGTCCATTGCAGTGAGGGCGCATGGATGGCCGACGAGCCAACCTCGGCTGAACTATTGTCTCCTCACTCCCGGCTCTCATCGGCGGGGGAGCGGATCGAACTCTAATCAGACATGTGCGAGGGCGGGTCCTCGATGGATCCGTCTCCGAATCTTTGGGTCCGGCACGTACTCGGGTAGTCGACATCTGGCCGGCGTCTCGGGCTGCATGCGGAGAATCTGCTCATCGCGTGGTCTAGCTCGCTCAAAAATCCCGTTATGGCGGTAAGAGCAGTCGGGGTGAAGCGGTAGCTCGGGACAGGGTGCGCGAAGGGTCGTCCCATGAACATGAATACGCTGACAGTGCAGCGACCCTCAAAATGGTATGACCCAAGTGCTGGGTCATGGTGCAGCTCCCATGTCGGGGTGTCGATGAAGAGTACGAAAGTCGCCATCTGAAAATGTGACGGAAGAAAAGAAAGAGGGAATGAGAATCTTCTAAAAGAATTCTCAGTAGGACAATCCCTAACTAAGTGTCATCATCACATCCTCAGGGACCTTGGGTTTTATTTCTAAAAAGGTGTGCATGCATATAAACTCCTTTTAAGTTAGTTTTCTAAAGTATTATTTATCCAAGGCCCGTCATATTTTATAATGCGTCTTGTGACTAAGCATGGAATATACTAATGACATGAATGCATCATAAAAGTAAGCCAATCAATAGAATAACTAAGAAACATTATAACATTGGCATAAGGTGATAGGTATAGCACATGTGACATTTTAAACTTTAACTTTCATCTCATGGGGCCACCCTAAAACATCTCTAGGTTATGAGCTCATACCTTAACTAGTCGTCACTAGCTCTTACTTATCCTATGATAAGCGTAACATAATCCCGACTTAAAGTACGGGCTAGGGGGCAATTAAGGATCACCTCTTAGGGTCATTTCCTCTTTGAAACGCTCTACTAGCAACTAGTGCATCGTAGTATTGTCCGCTTTGGCAAGCTCTATGTCAATACCCTCACGGATTTGTTTTCTTGGGGGTGCTCGGCTAAACCGGTGTCACCCAAGAAGGCGTCTCAGTATTGTGTCACATTTAAGTTCTCATGATTTTCAAAAAGACCATTTTCTGAGCTCCTCAAATTTGATGGAAATTGGGCAGCGCGACGGCTGTAGACCGAATTTCCTCAAATTTGCTTATGCCATGAAAACATATAGGACATACAAACATTTCTTTATGGGGTATAGCATGTCATCATACAAAAGCACATATCAAACTTATCACAGATAAAACTTATGTATCATATATCATGTTTACATAAATTAAGCATCATAAAAACTCAAGACGTTTTAATGTCCCTTAAGGTCCTTAACTCACGTTCTAAGTTATTAATCATCAAATCTAATCTCTTGGGTACCTATGAGGTTATAACTAAGTATTTCTCACCTCACACTATGACCAAGAACATCTCTAAACCTCAATGATGCAGAATTTATAATCCTAACTTTACGGGTACCTAGGAGTCACAACAATGACCCTTTCTAAGTCCGGTTTGCTCCTAAGGCATCAAGATCAAGTTCTAAACCATTTATGAGTCATTCCTACACATTTAAACTAATTTAAATCCATGGTTAGCATTACTAAACCTTGCTGGATAGAATCCAGAAAATTCAAACATTAAAGGATCTAGAACTCTCAAATTAATTCTTTTCTAGTTTCTAACTTATCTTATCTTTCACATATGAGTCTTAACATTATTTTTACTCAAACATAAGCATATTATCATCATTAAAATAGCACATACAGTGGCAACAAGTAGCAAGGCAGAACCGAAACAAACACTCTTCATAAAGGCATAAAACACAATTTCTAAAGCACATAAAATACTAGTTTCTCTTGGAACTCTTTTTCAACTTTCAAAACTCATTTATAAACAATTTTAACATCTAAAATCATAAGAATATTTAAGAGGGCAGTGACCAATTCATTTTTGTCTCAAGAGGTCCTAAATTCCTAGAACTTAGTTCTATGCCTTCCTTAAACTCATAAAAGCTTGGAAAAATTATAAAACATAGTCTTCAATACTTAGAAACATCAAGACCCCCCTTAGGGCCGAAATATGAACCAAAAGAAATAAATATTTTTAGTCCTTTGTTTGAGATAACAATGGGCAAGTCTTTGAGCTCTAGGTTCATTTAGGTGACGACATAAAATATAAACATGCTCATGCACTTATTTTAGGTCCCATTAGAAAGTAAAGTGATAGCACAAAGTAAATAGGAATGCAACTCATTATTATCTTGGTATTAAGTGAGAACTTGAAATATAAACATGATAATGCATAGCTTGAAATATAAACATGATAATGCAAGGTTCACTTATTATCTTGATATTTAGTGATAGCAAGGAAGTAAACATGATATGCAAAGGATAAAGTAAACATGATGCAAGGTTCATTTTATGGTTGACTAGAGCTCATTCAAGACTTTAATAAGATAACAACCCAATACAATATCTCAAAGATCAAAACACCAAAACCGAAAGTCTTATAAAAGAAAAAGAAAGTGAAACTAAGTCAAGTTCTTTATTAAATACCCAAAACCCCTATCTAGAGAAAATCTCTAGAACGTGCCGGCCAACTTTAAGGTGGACAAGGGTAGGCTTGGGCTTTTAGAAATCCTTAGATTAATTTTCTTAAGTTGAAAAACCATGTGAGCTAGATATCATATAGATGAAGTCATAAGGAAAGGAAAACTCAAGCTTTAGCGGTTTCTTTGAGATGAACACAAGGTCATCATCTAGAAACTCTCATCATCAAGCTATCATGTTTGAGAAGAAAAGGCCAACAGGCCGAAATGGAAAAAGAAAAGGAATATAAAGGAAAGCTCAAAAAGAAACCAAGAGAAAACTAGAGGAAACACATCTTTTGAGTAAAACAAAGTTTGAAAAGAAACTCCCTACCTAGAGTGAAGATGAAATCTTTGAACTTTTGAAAATGAAAACAAGATGATGAGCTCCTCCAAGAGGCAAGATAGCTTCGGCCAAGGGAGGATGAGAAGGTTGGAGTTGTGTTTCAAGTGAGGTTGTGTTTGAGGTGTGGTGTTTGAGAGGTTTGATGATGTTTCAAGGCTATGGGGTGGTGTTTCAAGGTTGAGAGATGATGATGAGATGAAGAGAGGATGAAGATGAAGATGAAAAGAAAGGAAGAATTCTCTTGCAATTTTGAGAGAAAAGAAAAGAACTAGCAAGACAACTCTAGAATTCTAAACTTAGCAAATGCTTCAAAGTGCAACTAAGCTATCACAAGCATCCTATTTATAGAAAAACAAAACCATGGGGCTCACCAAGGGGAGGAGTGGCCGTGTGGTATTGGAGGGAAAAGGGAGAGGAAAATATCTCTTACACAAGGAAATTAATTAACCTTCAATTAGAGCCTAATATTGCTTAGGTTTGCTTAATCACGCGATTAAGCGTAAAAACACGAAACTAGGGGCAAAACCGTAATTTTGCACTAATTTCGCCCGGGACCTCCGGGACCAAAACTAAAGTCACAGTCCACATAAAAACACCTTTTAAAATCATCTGGAGAAGTTTCGGGTTCATCCGGCACTTGCAAAAGGGTAAAACACCACAGGGGCGTTTTGGTCATTTTGATCCGAAAACTCGAAAACGAGATTTTCGATCCCGGGAAGGTACACAAGTCATCTAATCCCCTTCCAACATTGAGTTTGTCCTTGGAGTACTGCCAAACCGGCTTTCCTCGAATTCCGAGCTGAAAAAGACCTCAGGGGCATTTTGGTCATTTCCACTCTTAACAGAAAATCGGGGCGTTACATTACTCCCCTCCTTAAAAAGAATTTCGCCCTCGAAATTCGTACCTTAGAAAAGCTCTGGATATTTAGACTTCATCTCTGATTCCAGTTCCCACGTGTATTCTTCCGACTTGTCTCGTCCCCACGCCACTTTCACCAAAGGAACAGACTTGTTCCTTAACTGCTTGACTCCGTGATCCACTACTCTCGTAGGCGGTAGATTGAAAGTGAGGTCCTCCCTCAACTGTACATGCTCTGGTTCTAGGACATGGCTAGGGTCGGACTCATATTTACGTAACTGGGAGACGTGAAAGACATCATGAAGGTTTGACAGATTGGGTGGTAAGGCTATTTTGTAAGCTACAGATCCGATTCTCTGAAGAATTTCAAAAGGACCGAGAAATCGGGGACTCAACTTTTTAACTTTCATGGCTCTTCCTATTCCTGTAGTGGGGGTGATTCTTAGAAATACATGTTCTCCTTCTTGGAACTCCAAGGGCTTGCGCCTTTTGTCCGCGTAGCTTTTCTGCCGACTTTGAGCGGTTAAGATTCTATCCTTGATTTTCTTGATCTGCTCCGTCGTTTCCCTCACTACATCGGGTCCTAAGACACTTTGTTCTCCGGGATCGTACCAAAACAAAGGTGATTGGCACTTCCTTCCATATAACGCCTCGTACAGTGCCATACCGATACTCGCGTGATAACTGTTGTTATACGCAAATTCGATTAAAGGCATGTACTTATCCCAACTCCCTTTTTGGTCCAGGACACAGGCTCTTAGCATATCTTCCAGGGTTTGGATTGTCCTCTCGGACTGACCATCCGTTTGTGGGTGGTAAGCAATGCTCAGGCACAACTTGGAACCAAACGCCTTTTGAAAGGCTCCCCAAAAACGTGACGTAAATCGCGGATCTCGATCCGAGATTATCATCGATGGTACTCCATGCAACCTTACTATTTCTTGGATGTAAAACTGGGCCAACTTTTCCAACGAGTATGTGACTCGAATAAGTAGAAAGTGAGCCGACTTAGTTAGTCGATCCACGATTACCCATACGGCATCGTGGCCAGCTTGGGTCCTTGGCAATCCAGTCACGAAATCCATTGATATACTCTCCCACTTCCACTCGGGGATTGACAGGGGTTGCAACATGCCAGAAGGTTTTTGGTGTTCAATCTTGACCTTTTGGCAGACCAAACACTTATTCACCCAGGCGACCACATCCTTCTTTAATCCGGGCCACCAAAACATCTTCTTCAAATCTTGGTACATCTTGGTAGTACCAGGATGTATGGCGAAGTGGCTCTTGTGGGCCTCCTCCAAAATCTTCTCTTGAAGGTCGCCATCTTGTGGCACACAGATTCGCCCCTCGAACCTCCACATCCATTCGGGGCCTCGTACAAAACCTTTCAACTTTCCGGCCTTAACTGCCTCAATTGTCTCCATAAAGTCCTCATTTTTTCTTTGGGCAAGCATAATCCTTTGCTTAAACCCACTGGTCACTGTGAGATGACTCATCACGATGCCATTCTCCGTTATGGACATCCCCAGATTCATATCCCTAAACTGCTCTATTAACCCAACTTCATTAACCATCATACTTGACAGACGTAGCGAGTTTCGGCTCAAGGCGTCGGCTACTACATTAGCCTTGCCGGGGTGGTAACTCAAGCCAAAATCGTAGTTCTTGAGGAATTCCATCCATATTTTTTGCCTCATATTCAACTCCTTTTGATCAAAGAGATACTTGAGACTCTTATGATCGGAGAAAACTTCAAACCTTACACCATACAAATGGTGTCTCCATATCTTTAGAGCGAACACGATGGCTGCTAGTTCTAGGTCATGGGTGGGGTAGGTTACTTCGTGAGGCTTGAGTTGTCTTGACGCATAGGCTACCACTTGCCTGTTTTGCATCAGCACACAACCTAAACCTTTGCCAGAAGCATCGCAATATACCTCGAAGGGTATATTGGGGCCAGGTAAAACCAAAACTGGGGTTGAGGTGAGCTTTTCCTTAAGCTCTAGGAAACTCTTTTCGCATTCGGGGCTCCACTCAAACGGGGCATTCTTCCTAGTGAGCTTGGTTAAGGGTAAGGCTAACTGGGAAAATCCTTTGATAAACCTACGATAATATCCAGCTAAACCCAAAAAGCTTCTAATCTCAGTCACAGAGGTTGGTCTATCCCAATTCATCACAGCTTCTATTTTACTTGGGTCGACAGCTATGCCACCTTTTGACACAACATGTCCTAAGAACTTTACCTCCTCTAACCAAAATTCACACTTAGAAAGCTTTGCATACAACTTCTTTTCCTTTAGCACCTCTAAAACCAGCCTCAAATGACCCTCATCCTCCTCGTGGGTCTTCGAATAGATGAGAATATCATCTATGAACACAACCACGAACTGATCTAGATAGGGTCGAAAGATCCTATTCATGTAATCCATAACAACCACGGGAGCATTCGTCAAACCAAACGACATCACATTGAACTGAAAGTGTCCATACCGAGTTCGAAAGGCAGTTTTAGGAATATCCGAATCTCTAACCCTAATCTGATGGTAACCGGACCTCAAATCAATCTTAGAAAACACTACTGCTCCTTTTAACTGGTCCATAAGATCGTCAATCCTAGGCAATGGGTACTTATTCTTTATGGTCACTTGGTTCAACTGCCTATAGTCTATACACATCCTCATACTTCCGTCCTTCTTCTTCACAAATAAGACCGGAGCGCCCCAAGGCGAAGCACTCGGCCTTATAAAACTCTTTTCCAATAGCTCCTCTAACTGGGTTTTCAATTCTGCTAACTCCGAGGGTGATATCCTATACGGGGCTATAGAGATTGGTCCTGTTCTAGGAACCAACTCTATGGAGAATTCAACTTCTCTCTCGGGAGGGAACTCGGGTATTTCATCCGGAAATACCTCAGGATAGTCTCTCACCGCAGGTATCTCACCTAGGTTCTGCTCAAAGTCTACATCGCAGGCGGCTAGGAGAACATATCCCTTAGCTTTCTCCCCACTACAGAAGATGTAACATCCCCTGCTGCTTTATGGATTAACAACTGTCCCCACAAATCAACACGGGTTTTTTCAGCATGCTTTGTCCTCACTCATACGCTTCCTAGGAAAACTTCCCAGGAGGTCACCCATCCCAAAATTACCCCAGGCCAAGCACGCTTAACTGTGGAGTTCTTTTAGTTTGGGCTACCGAAAAGAAGATGCATCTTGTTGGTATAGGTAGTACAAATCAATTCATATAAGCCCTCCTTAACTGTATAGTCTCATACCTATACAGTCTCAGGATCCTTCTCATTCGGGTGTGTAATCGGTTCATTCATGTACCCCTCCGCTTAGAGGACCTTGCGAGGAGCTGCTCCTTATCCGTGCCCTCTTTGCACCGGCGATCACTCCTCATCCTCGTCCCCGGGCGTTACATGCCCACCAGCTTCTGCCTGGTTCATCCTCGAACCATACCGTACTGGGAGAGGTGCAGGCTCTGATACCATTTGTAACATCCCTTGCTGCTTTATGGATTGACGACTGTCCCCACAAACCAACACGGGTCTTTTCAGCATGCTTTGTCCTCACTCACACGCTTTCTGGGAAAACTTCCCAGGAGGTCACCCATCCTAAAATTACCCCAGGCCAAGCACGCTTAACTGTGGAGTTCTTTCAGTTTAGGCTACCAAAAAGAAGATGCAATTTTGCTGGTTTGTGGGGACAGTCATCAATCCATAAAGCAGCAAGGGATGTTACAAATGGTATCAGAGCCTGCACCTCTCCCAGTACGGTGTGGTTTAGGGACGAACCAGTCGGAAGCTGGTGGGCATGTAACGCCCGGAGACGAGGACGAGGAGTGATCACCGGTGCAAAGAGGGCACGGACAAGGAGCGGCTCCTCGCAAGGTCCTCTAAGCGGAGGGGTACATGAATGAACCGATTACATACCCGAATGAGAGGGATCCTGAGACTGTATAGGTATGGGACTATACAGTTGAGGAGGGCTTATATGAATTGATTTGCACTACCTATACTAACAAGATGCATCTTCTTTCGATAGCCTAAACTGAAAGAACTCCATAGTTAAGCGTGCTTGACTTGGGGTAATTTTGGGATGGGTGACCTCCTGGGAAGTTTTCCCAGGAAGCGTGCGAGTGAGGACAAAGCATGCTGAAAAGACCCGTGTTGATTTGTGGGGACAGTCGTCAATCCATAAAGCAGCAGAGGATGTTACAGAAGACCTCTACGGAATTTAGGTACAGCCTAATGGGTTGAGTGATGTTTTCGGGAGGAGAAGGGAAAACTACGGTTTGGGTTCCACAATCTAACAACACACGGTTGGCGAGAAGCCAATTCATGCCTAAGATAATGCCTATGTCTTTCAAGGGTAAACAAATTAAATCTATGATAAAAGACCTATTTTCTACAACAAGATGACAGTTTAAACAACAACGGCAAGTATTAACAGGGCGATTTGTAGGAGTAGAAACAATAAGATCAAAGGGAAGTTTAGAGACTCTTAAATTTAAGGACTCGACACTAGCAAGTGAAATAAAAGAATGAGTAGCTCCAGAGTCATATAGTACAGTTAAGGTTTTACAGTTTACTTCGCCCATACCTTCAATGAGATCCTTGGACTTCTTGGCGTCTTTCGCATTAAGGGTAAAGACTCTTCCTCGGTGTTGTGGTCGGGGGTTCTGGTTCGGTGTCCCTTGGCTGGCGTAGTCCTTTGCATAATGGCTAGGCTTGCCACACTTGAAGCACACATTCTGACCGGCTAAGCATGGGCGATTCCCGTGATTCTTCCCGCATTGGGGATAGACATCAGCAGATGTTGCTCCGGGGTTAGCAGCAGGGGTTTGTGGTGCCTTGTTCTTGGCCCCACTGGGTCCTCCATTGCGGTTTCGGGGTCCACCCAGTCCACGGGGTTGATTGTTGTTGAATTTCCTCGGGCCTTGATGTTGAAACAACGGCCTTTGGTGTTGCTTGGATTGTTGGTGTGCAGGAGCTCTTGGTGGTTGTTGTTGTTGTGGTCGGAACTGGTTGGTTTGGTAGGGATTGTAGTGATTCCTTGACGGATACTGCGGTTTGAACCTCGGGGCTTGAGGTCCAAGTCCCTTAGCTCATTCCGCCTTTGTGGCTTGCATTTTCCGTTGCCCTTCCTCAAGAATCCGGCACTTGTTGACCAGAGTCGGGAAGTCTCTGATCTCCATGTGGGCCACGGCGTAGTTCATCTCCACCTTCAAACTGGCTTCATACTTAACGCATTTCCAAACCTCATCGGGGTTTCCTTGAAACACCTGAGAGAACTTGATCAGCTCCTCGAACTTAGCAGTGTACTGGGCAACAGTAGACCCTCCCTGGGTCAACTGCATGAACTCAATGTCTTTTGCATTCCTCATGGACTCCGGGAAATACTTCTCCTAGAAGTAAGTCTTGAACAGCTCCCAATCAATGGGAGTTCCAGAAGCTTCTAGCAGACGCGTCGTGCCGTTCCACCAGAATTCGGCATCCGACTTCATCATGAAAGCAGCAAAGGTGACCTTCTGCTCCTCCGAGCAGGAAACCACAGAGTAGCTCTTCTCCATGTCCTTAATCCACTCATCAGCTTTGTCGGGGTCCATTACCCCTTGAAATACCGGCGGGTTCTCCTTGCGGAACTCGCCAAAGCGGGCTTGTTCCACCGTCTCAGCAGCAGGGGGAGGAGGGGGAACAGGAACAACATTCGCTTGTTGATCCATCCGGTCGAACATTCGTTCCATAGCTTGCACCATGCGACGGACAGCAGCAGCAGTTGCATTGTCTTGGTCAACATCGGGCGTAGTCTTAGGTCGTCGTCGTGGTGCCATTGGTCCCTAAACACATGAAACAATGAACATCAAGTTGATTAGGCTCAATATCCATGCAAAATGAGCTAGTTACCATGGCACTTGCAAGCAACAGAAGTCATGCATTTCTAGTCCTACAGCTTATCTCTATGAAGCACTACACATGACATAACTATCGCATCATGCTTATAAAGCATAATCAGTCCAATCCTCAGGCTCCATGAGAATCGAACTGCTCTGATACCATAATGTAACTCCCCAAATCTTAACCTAATACTACTAGTATGTATTTAGGTTAATCTTTAGAATATTACCTCTTGGTCTCATTCTTTACTTGAAAATACTTAGCGGAAATATGGGTAAAATTTTTCTTTTTGGAATTTAAAACCAAAGTGAGAGCCACGCATGATTCTTTGAATGGGAATTCATACAAGTCATATGAGCAAATCATAATAAAACGCATAAATAACAAATCATAATACAACATGGACACGTCAACTGAATATATATAGATAGTGTGCCTACCAAAAGGTAGGACTATTCGGTACATAAGAAAACGAAATACAACTGAAATGCAAATACAAGGAAATCATGAAAACAAGTACAAGGAAAACATGAAAGCAACACCCATACCCATGTGCACCTAGAGTAGACAACCTCATATACAACAGAAGGTTTGTCCTCAACTATGTGGCATGTGTGGACTAGCTACTACCCATCGTATGCACCTACTCCTGCTGGTCCAAGTACTGAGGGGTGGAATCGATCCATTGGCGGATCTCGGCGGGAGTGGTCGTGCGGATCATCGGAGCGTGTCCACCGCGGCGAGGGCGCATGGATGGCCGACGAGCCAACCTCGGCTGAACTATTGTCTCCTCACTCCCGGCTCTCATCGGTGGGGGAGCGGGACTGGAACTCCAACTGTACATGTGCGAGGGTGGGTCTTCTGATGGATCCGTCTCCGAATACTGGGTCCGGGGCACGTACTCTGGGTAGTCGTGTACTGCTGACGTCTCGGGCTGCATGCGGAGAATCTTCTCATCGCGTGGTCTAGCTCGCTCAAAAATCCCGTTATGGCGGTAAGGAGCAGTCGGGGTGAAGCGGTAGCTGGGGATGGGGTGCGCGAAGGGTCGTCCCATGAACATGAATACTCTGACAGTGCAGCGACCCTCAAAATGGTATGACCCAAGTGTTGGGTCATGGTGCAGCTCCCATGTCGGGGTGTCGATGAAGAGTACGAAAGTCGCCATCTGAAGATGTGACGGAAGAAAAGAAAGAGGGAATGAGAATCTTCTAAAAGAATTCTCAGTAGGACAATCCCTAACTAAGTGTCGTCATCACATCCTCAGGGACCTTGGGTTTTATTTCTAAAAAGGTGTGCATGCATATAAACTCCTTTTAAGTTAGTTTTCTAAAGTATTATTTATCCAAGGCCCGTCATATTTTATAATGCGTCTTGTGACTAAGCATGGAATATACTAATGACATGAATGCATCATAAAAGTAAGCCAATCAATAGAATAACTGAGAAACATTATAACATTGGCATAAGGTGATAGGTATAGCACATGTGACATTTTAAACTTTAACTTTCATCTCATGGGGCCACCCTAAAACATCTCTAGGTTATGAGCTCATACCTTAACTAGTCGTCACTAGCTCTTACTTATCCTATGATAAGCGTAACATAATCCCGACTTAAAGTACGGGCTAGGGGGCAATTAAGGATCACCTCTTAGGGTCATTTCCTCTTTGAAACGCTCTACTAGCAACTAGTGCATCGTAGTATTGTCCGCTTTGGCAAGCTCTATGTCAATACCCTCACGGATTTGTTTTCTTGGGGGTGCTCGGCTAAACCGGTGTCACCCAAGAAGGCGTCTCAGTATTGTGTCACATTTAAGTTCTCATGATTTTCAAAAAGACCATTTTTTGAGCTCCTCAAATTTGATGGAAATTGGGCAGCGTGACGGCTGTAGACCGAATTTCCCCAAATTTGCTTATGCCATGAAAATATATAGGACATACAACCATTTCTTTATGGGGTATAGCATGTCATCATACAAAAGCACATATCAAACTTATCATAGATAAAGCTTATGTATCATATATCATGTTTACATAAATTAAGCATCATAAAAACTCAAGACGTTTTAATGTCTTATGCATTGACCCTTAAGGTCCTTAACTCACGTTCTAAGTTATTAATCATCAAATCTAATCTCTTGGGTACCTATAAGGTTATAACTAAGTATTTCTCACCTCACACTATGACCAAGAACATCTCTAAACCTCAAGGATGCAGAATTTATAATCCTAACTTTACGGGTACCTAAGAGTCACAACAATGACCCTTTCTAAGTCCGGTTTGCTCCTAAGGCATCAAGATCAAGTCCTAAACCATTTATGAGTCATTCCTACACATTTAAACTAATTTAAATCCATGGTTAGCATTACTAAACCTTGCTGGACAGAATCCAGAAAATTCAAACATTAAAGGATCTAGAACTCTCAAATTAATTCTTTTCTAGTTTCTAACTTATCTTATCTTTCACATATGAGTCTTAACATTATTTTTACTCAAACATAAGCATATTATCATCATTAAAACAGCACATACAGTGGCAAACAAGTAGCAAGGCAGAACCGAAACAAACACTCTCCATAAAGGCATAAAACACAATTTCTAAAGCACATAAAATACTAGTTTCTCTTAGAACTCTTTTTAAACTTTCAAAACTCATTTATAAACAATTTTAACATCTAAAATCATAAGAATATTTAAGAGGGCAGTGACCAATTCATCTTTGTCTCAAGAGGTCCTAAATTCTTAGAACTTAGTTCTATGCCTTCCTTAAACTCATAAAAGCTTGGAAAAATTATAAAACATAGTCTTCAATACTTAGAAACATCAAGACCCCCCTTAGGGCCGAAATATGAACCAAAAGAAATAAATATTTTTAGGCCTTTGTTTGAGACAACAATGGGCAAGTCTTTGAGCTCTAGGTTCATTTAGGTGACGACATAAAATATAAACATGCTCATGCACTTATTTTAGGCCCCATTAGAAAGTAAAGTGATAGCACAAAGTAAATATGAATGCAACTCATTATTATCTTGGTATTAAGTGAGAACTTGAAATATAAACATGATAATGCATAGCTTGAAATATAAACATGATAATGCAAGGTTCACTTATTATCTTGATATTTAGTGATAGCAAGGAAGTAAACATGATATGCAAAGCATAAAGTAAACATGATGCAAGGTTCATTTTATGGTTGACTAGAGCTCATTCAAGACTTTAATAAGATAACAACCCAATACAATATCTCAAAGATCAAAACACCAAAACCGAAAGTCTTATAAAAGAAAAAAAAAAAGTGAAACTAAGTCAAGTTCTTTATTAAATACCCAAAACCCCTATCTAGAGAAAATCTCTAGAACGTGCCGGCCAACTTTAAGGTGGACAAGGGTAGGCTTGGGCTTTTAGAAATCCTTAGATTAATTTTCCTAAGTTGAAAAACCATGTGAGCTAGATATCATATAGATGAAGTCATAAGGAAAGGAAAACTCAAGCTTTAGAGGTTTCTTTGAGATGAACACAAGGTCATCATCTAGAAACTTTCATCATCAAGCTATCATGTTTGAGAAGAAAAGGCCAAGAGGCCGAAATGGAAAAAGAAAAGGAATATAAAGGAAAGCTCAAAAAGAAACCAAGAGAAAACTAGAGGAAACACATCTTTTGAGTAAAACAAAGTTTGAAAAGAAACTCCCTACCTAGAGTGAAGATGAAATCTTTGAACTTTTGAAAATGAAAACAAGATGATGAGCTCCTTCAAGAGGCAAGATAGCTTCGGCCAAGGGAGGATGAGAAGGTTGGAGTTGTGTTTCAAGTGAGGTTGTGTTTGAGGTGTGGTGTTTGAGAGGTTTGATAATGTTTCAAGGCTATGGGGTGGTGTTTCAAGGTTGAGAGATGATGATGAGATGAAGAGAGGATGAAGACGAAAAGAAAGGAAGAATTCTCTTGGAATTTTGAGAGAAAAGAAAAGAACTAGCAAGACAACTCTACAATTCTAAACTTAGCAAATGCTTCAAAGTGCAACTAAGCTATCACAAGCATCCTATTTATAGAAAAACAAAACCATGGGGCTCACCAAGGGGAGGAGTGGCCGTGTGGTATTGGAGGGAAAAGGGAGAGGAAAATATCTCTTACACAAGGTCATTCAAGCATGGTTTGAAGTATGGAAGCTATGCTACAAAGTATGGCTTGATGTGAGTTAATTTCCTATCAATTTTTGATAAAATAAGGCTTCTAGAAACAATGCATGGCTGGAACTTTTCCAGCCACAAATAAATGGAGAAAATGGGCTATTTTAATTAGTTATTTACTTGGAAAATCAAGCTTGATTAAAAGTTATGACAAGGTATAGTGTATGTGATTTGAGGTATGGCCTTGGAGTGTTAAAAAATTGAACATGTGATGCATAATGGGGAGGGACAGCTTCGGCCAGGCCTTGGGCAGCAGAGAGGGGGTGAGTTTTGACCATTTAATTGGGTGTTAATGGTACGTTTAAATGTGTATTAGCTTAGGTACAAGGTTAGGAACAATTAAGCTTAAGTTTACGTAACTAAGAATGTGTTTTAAGGATTTTATGACAAGATTAGGAGTGCTCATACATCATTAAAGAATTTTAAACTCATTTATAAATAAACAATGTGTAACACAGTTCCATGATTTAAGGAATTGGAAAGAAAAAACACTATTCAAGATTCTATGACTAGGAGTCTTGAAATTAAAATATGATTTTAAGTTGTAATTAAGCACTTTTAGGTTCTAATCAACTTTAATAAATTATTTTGACTCAAAATTAATTAAGGAAATGAATTAACCTTCAATTAGAGCCTAATATTGCTTAGGTTTGCTTAATCACGCGATTAAGCGTAAAAACACGAAACTAGGGGCAAAACCGTAATTTTGTACTAATTTCGCTCGGGACCTCCGGGACAAAAAATAAAGTCACAGTCTACATAAAAATTCCTTTTAAAATCATCTGGAGAAGTTTCGGGTTCATCCGGCACTTGCAAACGGGTAAAACACCGCATGGGCGTTTTGGTCA
The DNA here is from genome assembly GCA_031216105.1 of Dalbergia cultrata. NCBI lineage: Eukaryota > Viridiplantae > Streptophyta > Magnoliopsida > Fabales > Fabaceae > Dalbergia > Dalbergia cultrata. Next base: position 40,719,161 of record CM062352.1, read on the forward strand.
TTTTGACCCGAAAACTCGAAAACGAGATTTTCGATCCCTGGAAGGTACACAAGTCATCTAATTCCCTTCCAACATTGACTTTGTCCTTCGAGTACTGCTGAACCGGCTTTCCTCGAATTCCGGGCTGAAAATGACCTCAGGGGCATTTTGGTCATTTCTACTCTTAACAGAAAATCGGGGCGTTACATGTGTGGTCGAGGTGAGGTCGACTCTATGAGAGCGTAGGCGAACTTTCTAGAGCCACTCATGAAATCTAGGTAATGATATAAGGTCAAAATATACCACATGGCATTGAACAACTTTGGATGAGAAAATAGTGTGAGTAATAAGATCACTGAGTTACATATGGAATAAAGGTTCATAGAGATTATAATCTCATCAGCATTCTAGTGATTCACATTTCTTTTGCTTTATGTAATAGTTCATTATCCAAAAGACACTAGTATTTATGTACTGAATTCTTATGCTCATAGAAACTAATATAAAATTAACTTTGAAATATGTGGAGGGATTGTTATATTTTAGTAATAGTATTTTAATTTATTTCAAAGTTAAATTAGCATTTGAGTTTATTATTATCATTATTATTATTATTATTTGTGAGTTGCTGTAACGATGTTTTGAGCAATTCTTTATTCGGGCCTACCAATTGAACGCTGTTGTTGGCTATATTCATGAACTTATGCAGAATCCAGGTTCTGAAAACTGGACTGGACCGGACGGTCGAACCGATTAAACCGGGAACCAGCTTGTTGTCCAGTCCAGGTTGGCCCCAAAAACCGGTGCAAATCGGACCGGCCATGAACCGCATTGAACTGGCTGGGAATCGAGCAAACCGGCCCGACCAGTCAAATAGTTTTTTTTTTTTTTACAAAAGAGATGGAAAATAGCTTTTTTTTAGTTTTTTTAAAAAAAAAACCTAAAATCTCATTTTTCCTAATTCTTTTCCTCTTTCTGGTATGGGAATTAGTAACTTGAGAGATTTAATTCATATGGATAATGTTTATTTTGATTAAGAGATGAATTATGTTATATTCTATGGATTTTGTTGATACCTAAATTAATTTTTATTTATTTATAACATATATTTTATTTTGTATTTTTGTATATTTATATAAATACATGTTTTATTATATACCGGTTATATTCCAGTTGGACCCTCAGTTAAACCGATTGAACCTCTGAACCCTTGACCTGACCAGTTCGATGTCCAGTCCAATTGTCAGAACCTTGTACAGAATGGTTGAGAGGATAGGCTTGACTAGATCCTCTGAGCCGCGAACACCTATGTATACCTGTTGGCGAAGTCGGGGGGCTAATAGCCTCGAAGCCATGCATGTGTGGGACTAGCCTCCTTTAGAGCTGCTACCCATAATGTCTCAGGATTTGGCTTAGTGTGCTTTCTTTTGTGTTGTTTTTCTTTCTTTTGTTAACTCACCAAAAAAAGAAAAAAGTTAAGGCTTTTGGACACTTTTCTTCTTCAAAGTTCTAATTTCAAGTAATAAAAATAACCTATTAGATCCAATAAATTGACTTATTTATATTATGATTATTGTTATTAAAAAAATTGAGTGATAATAAAAATAGTTTAATTTATTTTAAAGTACACTTTTTAACTTATTTATGAAGCCTTTTAGCCTAATATATGTTTTTCCACATATTTAGAAGTATTTTGATTTATTTAAGGGTCAATATTTTTCTTTGTTTTTTAAATATTATAATCAAGTAGGTTTATTAAATAGATTTTCAAGTCAGACCAAGTTAAAATCATAAAAATTATCTATGCCAAGTAATAGGGTGTTTAGGCTACCATTTGAGAATGGGCTTTTGTACGGAATTAAAACAAAAAAAAATGATTATTTACGCATATCTCACCTTTAGAACATTATTTACCCGTATATAACATTTTTGTGACGGATTCGAATCGGTTAGGGCTCAACCGCTTTTTTCCTTTTCGTAATACACAGAAATCGGTTGAGTTTGTTTCGTCCCTCCCTCGTTTTTGGTCCCTCACTCATCCGTGTATATATATGTGAATGATCTCGCTCGGCAGGAGGCATACTTCATTTGTTAGAAGAGAGCTTAGATTGTTCATTTCTTAGAAGAGAGCTCAGGTTGCTAAGGTTTTGAGGGAAAATGGCAATGAGAGGGTATGTTCTTGTTCATTATAATTGTGAAGTAGTGGAAAACACACAAGATGAAGTAAAGTTCTGCTGTCCAAATCCAATACCTGTGAGTATTTATTCATCCATGACTATTTTTGAGCTTCATGAGAAGATTCTGCACAAGTTATGCCAGCAAAATAAGCAAATAGTGCAGATGCTCTATCAGTTGCCATTGTTGGTAGGACAAGTTACGTTACGCTTCACAAGTTGTTTGATTGAAATTGACGATGACATAGGGATGATGTTCGATTGTCATGCTCATTTTCCCGATCTTAGTGTTATGGAAGTATTTGTATCCTTCAGAGACATAAAATTCAGCTCTGAGGGATCTGCTCCTAACCCCACATTTGCTTAAGGGTCATTAAGACAGCATTCTCCAACACTAGCCATGGGAAATCCAGTTCAGAATGACGAGGTTATGCAGTGAAATGAAAATGATCTGGGACAAAGTTTTGAAATGAATATTGGCGGTGATTTAGGCCGAATCGAACCAAATCCGAGTTTTGATGATATTTTTAATGAGGAGGATGCTGAAGAGGATCCGAATGAAGGTAATAAGTAAAATTCTTTTTATTACAGTTTAATAGTTGTAATGAGTTATATTTTAGCATGTAATTTGAATTGTAGATTTGGTCCAATAAATTTCAATATGCTATCATATCGTGTTTATATTAGTTAATTGTGAGTTTAGGCTATTTAATTTACGGTTGATATGTTGCTTAATTGCTAAAAAAAAATAATCTATGTGGCTAGTTTATAAATCGATTGATTAATTAATAATTTAGAAGATATACATAATTTTTATTAATAACATGTTCTTGAAATATTTGAATATTTGAATTATGTAATACTTTATTTTATGAAAATATTGTTGATTTAATTTTGTGATGAAACTTATTACATAAATAAAAAAAATAAATTAATATAATAATGTGATTATTTTAACGTTAATAAGATTCTTTCAACATTGCTATTTTGTTTGAATATATTAATATCTCATACATACATGGTGAAAACACCTTAAAGAATTAATATTTAGACTCTTTAATATTTAGATGTCAGATTATCATTGCAAAATTTTGTGTAAACTGTTAACTATTATTTAAATTGTACAGAGTTGTTCGAAGATGATATAGATGAGGAGGTATTGCCTCTTACCCAGGGACAACCATTGACAACCGAAACTCAAACACAATCTGAAAGTCAGCGTGTTGGTCACTATTCAAGTTTAAATTTTGAAGCAATGCAAGTGAATCAGTTGGATGATAGCAACACAATGGGATTACATGGAGTGAATCAGTTGCATGAAGGGCAACAGTTCCCCAACAAAGAATCAAGATCGCTATGGTAAAAAACTATAGCATCCGAAAAGGAGCTGAGTACAAAGTATGTCTGTCAGATCATGTGAAATATCAGGAGCAATGCAAGTACTTTGGGAGAGGGTGTAATTGGAGTATTCGTGTTATATATCGACGGAAGAAAGGACTGTGGGAGATAAAGAAGTACAACTGGGAACATACTTGCTTATCTGCTGGTATTTCGCAAAATCACTCTCAGCTAGATATTCAGGTCATTGCTGCTAGCATCCATTCAATAGTTGAAGCTAATCCAATAGTTCCAATCAGAACATTGCAGGCCTCAGTTTATTCAAAGTACGAATTCTAGATTTCATACAGGAAAGCATGGCTCGCAAAGCAAAAGGCCATTGGCCGGATTTATGGTGATTGGGAGGAGTCGTACAATGAGCTTCCGAAATGGCTGCTAGCTCTGCGGTCATTTATGCCAGGTACAATCACTGAAATTTCAACTCTGCCTTATTATGTTGGTAATTTGGTTGATCGTAGTTGTGCCATGTTTCATCGGCTATTTTGGACATTTCCGCCGTATATAGAGGGGTTTAAAAATTGCAAGCGTTTTGTGACGGTCGATGGAACACATTTATATGGAAAGTATGGTGGAAAACTAATGATGGCAATTGCACAGGATGGTAACTCAAATATTTTCCCCATTGCATTTGCTGTGGTCGAAGGAGAGACGACAAAGGCTTGGTCTTTTTTCCTAACAAATCTTCAGCGCCATGTGACACCACAGGAAGGAATACTGATCATTTCTGATAGGCATGCTGCTATAAAAGCAGCTTTAGATGTAGAAGGAAGTGGATGGCATCGTCCAACTGCTTACCATGCTTATTGCATTAGTCACATTGCATCAAACTTTGCGGTAAGTTTCAAAAGCAAAGATGCAAAGCGAGCTCTAATTAATGCAGCATATGCAAAGACTCGGAGTGAGTTTCTATAATACTCTGAACTAGTAAGGGGTGAGCACCCAGATATGGGTCCATGGATGGACCGGATTCCTTTAAGAAAGTGGACGCGGCACCAAGATGAAGGACGCAGATATGGTCATATGACCACTAATATGTCTGAGTGTATAAATGCAGTCTTGAAAGGTGTTCGTAATCTTCCAATAACTGCATTAGTCAAGGCCACTTACTACCATCTTGCTGTATTATTCGTGAAGAGGGGGCAGCAGGCAGAGGCCCAAGTAGCGGTGGGAAGGGAATTCTCAGAAGCCTTGATGCGAGCATATCACAAGAACTCCCAATCATTGGGGACCATGTTTGTTACTAATTTTTCATGATCTAATGAATTGTTTGTTGTAGAAGAAACACAACCTGTGGGAAGTTGGAGCCAAAGAACTTACAGAGTCAGACTTGGAGATCGATATTGTGATTGTGGAGAATTTCAAGCATTACATTATCCTTATCGTCATGTATTTGCTGCTTGTGCTCACACTGAAGCACGGGTTCAATGGGGTTCTTATGTTGATAATGTCTACCGCATGAGTACTGTTCTAGACGTGTATAGAATGGAGTTTGCACCGGTTGCAAATGAAGCATATTGGCCACCTTGGTATGGACCTCGATTACTTCCAAATCCTAAGCTTAGACGAGCCAAACATGGCCAGCCAGTGTCAACCAGAATCCGAAATGAAATGGATGAAGTCGAATCTGGTCATGGAAAGAGATGCAGACTATGTACGTAGGAGGGTCACACTAGGAGACGATGCCCCACCTTAGTAGCTACCTCCTCAAATCAGCCGGGACCAAGCAATTAGATAGGACATCATATCAAGTGGTGTAGTGTGTGCTTTTTGTTTGTAAGTTGTAAAAGTTCATGTATCAGATCATTAGTGTATTGCGTAGTATTTAGTTTCTATTATGTAACCGATCATGTATCAGATCATTGGTGTATTGCACGGTATCAGATCATTGGTGTATTGCACGGTATTTACTTTCTATTATGTAACCGATCATGTATCAGATCATTGGTGTATTGCTTAGTTCTTTATCTTGCGAAATATGCGGATGGTTTTAATAAACTATCTACTCAAACTAAGTTACAGGCACTACATAATTACGTACAAATTTGGTAAATCATCATACCAGATACAGTACTAGCTAGTTACATCATCCCTCTACTAAGTCAATACCAAATACATCAACAAGTACTATATGAGTACCAAATACAAATGAATACATCAAAATAGCCATCATCCACTGCCCTGAAAAAGATATTGTCATATTCCACAAGTTAGACTTAATATGATCAAATATGCGTAAAACAAAAAAGAAACATATTTTTCAACATGTAACTAAACTTTAAAAACACATAAAAACATATTTTTCATTTCATATATGGACAGGAACTATATCACTACCAAATATAACCGAATACATCAGAATAGCCATGATCCACTGCCCTGCAAAAAAGATTGACATATTGCACAAGTTAGGCTTAACAAATCTAATATACATGATACAAAACGGGACATACATTTTAACATGGTAACTAAAATTTAGAAACACGCATGAAAACTAACCTATCTGTCATACTACTGATCTCGCTAGTTGCACCGAGCTCCTATCAAATGGCCACCGATATGGCATCGAGTGGGCCGAATTCGGTGGGGGCCTAGCTCCTGCTCCCCATGGTCACCCCCCCGATGGTCATCGACTCCAGGGTCCTCGTCTCCAAGGTCATGCGATATGTGTGATGCGTCAAATGCCGATGGAGGAGTCCCACCCAAAATATCAAATGATGGTTGTGAATAGCCTGTGCTGATGGGGCTGACAGTAGTCATCGACTAGTGGTGTAACCCAGACGGATCATCAAGATATGTCTATGCAGAATCGGGATATGGATCTTGTAATAGAGTCTGACTCAGAAACTGCTCGCAGTCAACCATATCCATCTGCTCAAGCATTGGGCTTAAAGCCGTTGAGAATTCTTATACTGGGCTGGAGGCTGAAGTCGGAGTCGGCAAGTATTCATGAGAACTAGATCCGGGAATGTAATCATGCCCATGATCCTGAGTATGAGCACCCATGCTATGACTGCTAGAACAGGCCATATGCTCCTGAGTTTGAGCACCCATGCTATGACTGCTAGAACCGGCCATATGCTCCTGAGTATGAGCACCCATGCTATGACTGCTAGACCCACCTATCTCTGAACCAGCACCATCATCATCATCAACCTCGTCATCCTCTTCATGGATGTCCTCGTGGCGATGCATTCGCCTACTGCGAGTCCCTGATTGCATTCGGCGAACTCGTCGACATCGATCTGGAGCATGTGGTGGCATAGCTGCAACAGGCATTGGTATAGCATTAGGCGGTGCATGGGATGGCAATTGCACACCTCGTGGATCTAGAAACACATGCTTAGCTGATAAAACCCTCTGTGCAACACAGCTATACCAAATGAAGTACTCCGGCAAAGGCAACTGAACTGAACCAGGAGCGCGATGATATGTGACTAGTCGTTCTCTTCGTTGATCCCATAGCTGATCCCATGTCATGTGATAGTGTGGCCACCAAGTACACTCCATGCCTCGTGCATCCCTCGAGTGTAGGGCATCAATGTTTAGCGGCTCGCATGGAATAGGTTGCTCAGCACCAAATTGTCTAAGAACGCGGTCGACATGATGCCACTCAACGCATGAGAAGCAGATTAATGCTGTGAGTGATGCCCAAAGTGAAGACTCAGCGTGAACCCATGCTGGTGTTATTTGCTGGATCTGGGGGATATCATAAGGTGTCCAAACAAACTGTCAAAGAAATTGATTAGCCACACAGACATATATTTATTTACTAAATTTGTTAAACCATATTTAAAAACTTACATCCGTATAATGGAGCTGGTCAAGTCGTGCCCTCAGAAATGGCATGCGTCTTTCATGTGCATCAGGCGACACAATATATCCAAGCCACCTAGCAAATGTATATTAGTTGATAATTTGTGGCATTGTAATAATAAACAACATAATTTAAATCACAATTAAGAATGTTTGGGTAGTAATATACCTCCTCGCTAATGGAAACCTAAAATCGAGTCGATCCACTATGGGACTGAATGATGGCACTCTGTACCATATCCTTGACTGTAACAATACAAGACACCCTGCAAGATCACCCACTGAGATGTTAACACCACGACACATCCCATGGTACAATGTGGATAATACAGCGGAACCCCAACTAAGCCTCCCGCACTCTTGAAAATCATGCAGCAAAGGCAACCATCTCAAGTGAACTCTAGCAGCTGACTTGTCTGCAAATAACATTCCCCCAATTAGTAGCATGATATAAACTCGTGTTGCTTGCATAACCTTAATCGCAGTCACATTTTCTTCTAACGGAGCAAAGAGGCTCTTGAGCCACGCTAGTGTCACAGTACTGCCATTTCTTTTTCGATCATTCTTAGGTGGTACAGACCCAAGCAATTCCTGGCACATATCCCAATTGTTCTGCCCACAAAACCTGTCCCAAGCTCCTGTACATCCGCTGACAGGAACTCCATCAACTTGCAGCCCCAAGTGAAATGCAATGTCTTGGAGTGTTATGGTGCACTCTCCATAGGGCAAGTGGAAGGTGTGAGTCTCGGGACGCCACCGCTCCACAAATACAGACAGCAGAGAATTGTCATAGTCAAAGAATTTTATTTGAGCAGCATGCCAAAAACCCGCCTGTTCCAAGTATGGCCTCATGCGGAGATCCACCCTCTTCATGTGGTCTCGTCTACCTCTCAATACACGAGCAGGCTGAAGCACAAAATAAAAAAATACTCATATTAATTAGATTAAAAATATATCAATCTATAGATTAAATGATAACTAAGCTAACCACATTGACTAAGTAACAAATGTAATTAAAAAATAAATTTATTATTCTAACTAAAATATAATTTTTACTAAATATATTCATAGTATAATCTAACTATAATATTTATTAATCTAATTAATGTATACAACAAAAATAGGATTACGGTGCATGCTAACTAATAAAATTAAAATAAAAAAGTTTCCTAACTATAATATTTATTTACTAATTTACTGCACACATATGAACTGGGCATCTAATTAAATGATATTATTTACTAAATATGTTTATAGTATAATTTAACTATAATATTTATTAGTCTAAGTAAATTATACCAATAAATTATGCTTGAAGTGCACTAATGTCCCTAAAACAACTAACCAATTCAATTTAAAAAAAAAGAATTTCTAATCTAAACAATTTTAATTTCAGTAAATATGTTCTACTTCTCAGTTTACTAAATTAACCAAAATATTTTGGTTAACTAATTACAATGTATTAAACCCTAAACCTATTCATAAATCTAATTAAATGTTATTATTTACTATACATATTTATTGTCTAATCCAGCAACAATATTTACCAACACTAAAATTTATTATTTATTAAACATATTCTTAGTATCATCTAATTATAATATTTACTAAACTAATTAAGTTATACAACTAAATCATGTTTAATGTGCACTAATCTACCTAAAACAACTAACTAATTCAATTAAAAAAAGAATTTATAATCTAAACAAATTTAATTTCAGTAAATAGGTTCTACTTTTGAGTTTACTAAATTAACCAAAATATTTTGCTAAACTAATTATAATATATTAAACCCTAAACCTATTCATCAGTCTAATTAAATGTTATTATTTACTATACATATTTATTGTCTAATCCAGCAATAATATTTACCAACACTAAAATATATTATTTACTAAATATTTATAGAGTATAATCTAACAATAACAGCTACTACTTCAATTTATACAACTTAAATATATTTTAAATGAACTAAAGTAAATTTAAAGAATCATTAACTTATACAACTAAACTAAATTTATAATGCACTAAACTAATTTAAACATTTATAATATCATATTAAAAAAAAGAATCAAATTAATGTACTAATTTCATAAATTAATAAAAACTTACCTCAATATGAAGATTTGCTGCAATATGTCCAAAATCATCATACCGTCTAAGATTATTTTGTGCCATTCTTTTTTTTTTCCTTTTATCCTATTACGCTTTTTTTTTCCTTTCCTCTCTCGGTGCTCTCTTTTTTTTACTCTCATTGATGCTCTCTTTTTTTTACTCTCAGTGATGCTTTAACACACACAGAACACAAATGAAATTGGTTCAGTGTGCATGCCAAAGACACGTTCATATATAATATGAATGGGGTGTGATCGGACGGCTGGGGAGTGGCCGATTTGCCCGGTCCGCTGTATGCGTGACACGTGGCGAAATCGATTGAGAGTCAACCGATTTCGCCACGTGTCACACATACAGCAAACCGGGCAAATCGGCCACTCCCCAGCCACACGATCCACCTACCACTTCATCCCAACCGTTGATCGCACTGTGTCTGAAATCGGTTGATACTCAACCGCTTCCTGTGTGTTTTTTAGTCCAGAAATCACCTGAGAGTCAACCGATTTCCCTAACACTAAAAATTAATACATATGCGTACATAAAGTTGAAAATGTGAGAGATCCGTATATAATGTTTTTTTTATTTTAGTTATGTAAAAAGCCCTTGAGAATGTAAGTTAGATATATTTAAGTCAAAGACTAACCTAGCCTAGCATATTTCAACCCCTATGCACAATGGCATGTGGTGTAATTTACACAACATCAAAAAGTGTCTAATACATGTGAAATGATATGTGAATTAGGAAAGTTTTCTGGCACATCATTTAGGAGGATTTCCTTTAATATAATTAAAATGTATACTTAGGATTTTATTTTGATATACTATCAATATGAAAAAATTACAAAGACACCTAATCATATATTACCATATCAATAAATGTGTTTAAATCTACCACCCATTACCTATAAAGTTTTACAAATAAAAACATAAGATTAAATAATAATATAAAACTCTTTATATTGATAATATATTAAAATTAATCTTTTATACCTACAAATAAGAATTAATCTCCTATAATTATGTGAATGACCAAAGCATTACATTGACAAATTTTTCAAAGACTCAAGTATGTACAATTGATTTTTCAACTAATTAAAGTGTTAAAACAAAAATCTAACAAGGACCAAAATATAGTGGACCTGTTTGGTTAAGGTTACAAGAGAATTGAAGTACTTATTTAGAAGCATAATTAGGGAATTGATTGTTGCCACTTCTAAATAGCTATTGTCACTTTCACTTAAATGTTTTTTTGCCTTGTTTCTCCATTATACCCTTCTTCTTATTTATTGATTATAATAACAATATAATATTAAATAATTATTATTATCAAATATTTTTCTCATAAATTTTTATTTTATTCAATTAAAAAGTTATTTATATTTTGTCCTAAACATTATCAAATTTTTATTTTTCTATACAATTAACTTGTCGAACACAATTATTTTAATTTTAAAATTAAATTATCTATTCATATATATCATGATATAACAATTATTTCTATAATAAAATGTTGAGTATTTTAAAAAATAGTGAATGAAAGTGAATAACAATAAATACAAATTAATGTTTTAAGTATAACACATATATCCAAATTTTTGTTTAAAGTTAACATTTTCAGCATAAAATAACTTTTGTAGTATTAGATACGAAAGGCTTAAGAGTCTTGTGCAATCGGTGTAGGCTAACCAATGTATCATGCATAACAAATTCATAATGGCTCTCTCTTCTCTTTATTTGTGAGTGGCTTAAATAATTTATGTAGTTGTTTTGTTCACTAATTAAAGGTTAAATATAATCGATGCTTCCCATCTAATCCATACGTAACCATTCTCAATTAGTTCGGGCCATTTAATTTTTCCTTGCATTATTTGGGAAAACTACGCTATTTGTTTTAAATGATTTTTAAAAGTATAATTTTAGCTTCAAAATCATAAAAATATGAATTTCATTGAATAGAGATCCGAGGAAATGTATAACTTTAAAATCATCAAAAGTTTATATTAGCTTAATCTGAGAGTGTAGAATGATGTTATAATTAAAGCTTTTTAATATTGAAAATATTAACTTTAAACATAAAAATTGGATACATGTGTTATAGATAATAGATTAATTTGTAGTTATCGCTATTCACTTTCAATTATTATTATTTTAAAATACTAAGGATTTTATTATGAAGATAATTGTTATATTATGAAATATATGAAAATATAGTTTAATTTTTAAATTAAATTAGTTTTTAAATAAGTTAATTGTACAAAGTATAAATAATTTTTAATTGAAGTAAATAATAATTTAATATTAGATTGCCATTATAATTAATAAATAAGGAGAAGGGTATAATAGAGAAACTTAAACAAAAAGTACTTAAGTAAAAGTGGCAATGGCCATTTATGATTGACAATTGCCTCTTCACATAATTAGAACTTAGAAGCAAAAGAAAAATCAGAAGTAAAAATTTGTATTACATTTGGATGTAATTGCATTATGGATAACTAAATTTATAGTTTGTTTATGGTAACACATAGGGAATTAGAAATACATAATTGAAATTTTCAAATACTAAAAACAAATATTTGTAATTTACAATTTAACTTTCAGAATATACTTTGTTATTGTTTATTGATAAAGTTTATATATATATATATTAAAAAATTATTTTATAATATAATTATAACTAAATACTTTTGGCCGCTACTTTGGATGATCTCAGGATTCGTCCATGCAACCAACAAGACACAGGTTAACTTGTAAACTTCTTTTTTTGTTTTTTTTTAACCAAAACAACAACAAAACGGTGTCGTTCTTATTTGATTTTCTCTTCATAAATTTCTACGTCTAAACAACAATTGATTTGCTTGCCGCAAGAACCTCAAAAGTCTAATAACTCTGAAGCACAAAACCCAGGACCTCCAACAACCATTGCCGGCTCTATTTCTGGTTGTCATCTCCATCTACCCACAGGTAAGGCCCCCGCCTCTCTCTCTCTCTCTGTCAATCTTGCTTTCTCTATCACCGAGCGCAACGCGTCGCTTCTGTTCTTGCCACTTGGCAGAGTTAGTTCAAATTTTGTTCTGAACTTTTTTTTTTTCGTGCATTTTTTATTTTTCATATATTTGTTACTGAGTTTTGTTTTATTCATGTGATTGGAGAAAATTTTGTTATTTCCGGTATGAGAGGATTGGGTTGATCATTAGTGGAAGTATGATCGGTGTAGAGTGTAGACTTGCGCGTCGAGGAATCCATATTGTTGGTAAATAAAAAATAAAAAAAACTGTCTCAAAGCAATGCTGGTCTACTACTGTTGTCTAATTGAGCATTCCATTGCCGAACTGATAGACTTGAATTTGGCCCCAGTACTAACCAAATAACCATTAACCAGTACGAGGTTTTGTACTTCTCAATCACTGGCACACACACACACACACATAAACATTTTTAGGTAAGTTTAGAGAAAAGATTGATCGGTGTGCATTTGTTTCTGAAGTGTTAGTCTCTCTCTCTCTCTCTCTTTGTACATATATATATATATATATATATATATATATATAAAATCACTAGTCATGAATTCGAGTGCATATCTTCGTGATTTTGTTGTTAGTTACTTGGGTGTAGGGAAAACCTTTAGCCTTAGAGACCAAAGGAAATTTAGTAAATGAATTCAAAACTGCATCTTTTCTTATAGAATGATGAACTGTTTGAATTGTTGACTTTTGTGCTTATGGAATGCGCTGTTTTGATGTTTCAGGTAATGAGAGTTGGTGAAAGGAATGGAATTGGTTGCACCCCACAAACAGTTTTGTTTGTTTGAACATTTCCATGGAGATGGCGTGAGAGACTGCAGTGTTGGACGTAGGAATTTGGGTAACAATGGTTTTGTATTCAATTTGGTGAGGGTTAATGATGCAACTGGCAAATCTGGCTCACTAGTTCTATCTAATGATACTAGTGTTATTGACTTTAGAAAATCTAAGGGCACTTGGTCTAGAAAGCATTTGGGAAATCGCATTTTTGCTGTTTTGAATTCTGGAAGTTTTGGTCTTAATGATAGTTTGCAGCATTCTGCTGGGTTCCTGCATGGGGAGGAATTGTCACCAAATGGGGCCGATGCTTCCCTGAATTTTGAGCAGCTTGAGAATAATCATCTCCAAATGTTGGTTAGAAATGGGGAATTGGAGGAAGGGTTAAAGTTTCTAGTGCATATGACTAACAATGGCAATGTCCCTGATGTCATTGCCTGTAATGCTCTAATCTGCGGGTTTTGCAAGGTTGGCAGGACTAAGAAGGCAACGCAAATCATGAGCATCTTGGAGGACTCTGGGGCTGTTATTGATCTAATGAGTTACAATGTTTTGATTGAGGGTTATTGCAAAGCAGGGGAGATAGAGAAAGCCTTGCGAGTTTTGGATTGCATGGGTGTTGCTCCGAATGCCATTACTTATGATACAATTTTTCGTAGTTTATGTGATAGAGGGAAACTGAAGCAAGCCAAGGAAGTTCTTGACAGGCAGCTGCACAGTGGGTGTCATCCAGATGTAATTTCATACACTCTATTAATTGACGCTACTTGCAAAGAAAGTGGAGTTGGTCAGGCAATGAAGTTGCTCGCTGAGATGAGGAGCAAAGGATGCAAACCTGATGTGGTTACATATAATGTTCTTTTAAAAGGGATTTGCAAAGAAGGTAGGTTGGATGAAGCAATTAGATTTTTAAGCAACCTGCCATCCTATGGTTGTCAGCCTGATGTAATTTCCCATAATATTATTTTGCGTGGCCTGTGTGGCACTCGAAGATGGATGGATGCTAAGGGGCTACTAGCTAGCATGCTTCGTATTGGTTGTTCCCCTAGTGTTGTTACTTTCAATATATTGATTAATTTCTTGTGCCAAAAAGGGTTACTGGACCAAGCCATTGATATCTTGGAGATGATGCCAAAGCATGGCTGTACTCCTAATCCCAGGAGTTACAGTCCATTGCTTCAAGGGCTTTGTAATGTCAAAAGGATTGATAGAGCAATTGAGTTCTTGGAAATAATGATATCTAGGGGTTGTAGCCCAAATATAGTGACCTATAATATTTTGCTATCTGCGTTATGCAAAGATGGGAAGGTGGATGATGCTGCTGAAATACTAAACCAACTAAGTTGCAAGGGGTGCTCTCCCACTCTAATTTCCTACAATACAGTCATTTATGGGCTTTTAAAGGTGGGAAAAACAGAGCATGCTGTGGAACTCTTCAAAGACATGCGCACCAAAGGTCTTAAACCTGATAGAATTACCTACAATACAGTCATTGATGGGCTTCTAAAGGAAGGAAAAACTGAGCTGGCAGTGGAACTCTTGGAAGAGATGTGCAGAAGAGGTCTTAAACCTGATGAAATTACTTACACTTCACTAGTTGCGGGACTCAGTCGTGAAGGAAAGGTTCTTCAAGCAATAAAATTTTTCCGTGACTTGGAAGGATTAGGTTTTAGGCCCAATGCATTCATTTATAATTCAATCATGAAGGCACTCTGTAAAGCTCAGCAAACCAGCCGTGCCATTGATTTCTTGGTTGATATGATAGCAAAAGGATGTAAACCTACTCAGTATACATATAGAATTCTGATAGAAGGCATTGCTTATGAGGGATTAGTTGAGGAAGCTTCGGGGTTGTTAAGTGTGTTGTGTTCCAGAGGATTTGTGAAGAAAAGATTGGCTGAAATGGTAGCAATGAAGATGTAGGATTAGGATACATCAATAACAAGAGGGTAACAGCCAACTCGGATCCCACAAACCTGTAAATGTGCACCTAATGTTATTCTACAAACTTATACTACTAGAACAGCTTCTTTAGTTAATCAAGAGCCTTCAGACAAATCAACCAATACTACCAGGTGCTTGTTTTAGTTGTCCATTGTGTTTCATTATACTTTTTCTTACAGGTCCTTTTCATTGACCATTCTAATTTTTTCTTGGAGTTTGGTTAAAAATTGATTGAATATTTTATGAACTTCTGAGGGTTCCGTTGAGCTTTCTGTTTCTTAAATTCTGAGAATGCATAAAAGCAGAACATATGTGTGTGAATTTGCTTTAATTACATGGTGAAAGTGAAACGTACAGCCTTTATATACTTCTGCAGATGGAACTAAGAAATTTGTCAAGTTCTGTACAAATAAACATTTACGGGTAGCTCAATGTGCTATGTTTGAGATAAACTTGACTATTTGCAAACTCGGGAGGATTATGCATGCTGGTAATATACTGGTTTTTAAGCGGGGGCTTTTAGTTTTTTGTTTTTTAATCTTTTTAATAATTTATATACCTTCAAAGTGCTTTACTGTTGTGCTCGATTTGTTTTTCTTTGTTTTCCTCCAGCCGTGAAATCTTAAAACATGTAAATATGATTTATGATTGAGCACTATGACATTGTTTGATTCGGTTGACTCAAATCCAGTGAGATGAGCGGTGCCTTCGTTGTATTTGTTGCTTGTGAAAGTTTGGTGGGTTTGGTTTCATAAATCAGGTTTCAGTTAGTTTCTTTTTTTTCTTTTTTATGATTTTGTGTAGAGCTGGATATGCGGATCATGATATGTGGACCGACCCGTTTAACTTGCAATCCTCACGAAAATGGACTAGAAAATTTTTAGTCCGTCAACTTGTGAACTTTTTTTGTCTGCATTGCTTAACCCGCAAGTTAAACAGGCCTCGCTCATAGGTTTGCGAATCAACCCGCTAGCGAGCATAAGTGAGGGAATGCTTCCATTTTGCGGTATTTATTTATGTTGTAATGAAAAAATGTGTATATATATTTTGTGAGGTAAGATATACCATATAAATATAAATAAAACAATATAGGGTATAAAAAAAAAGCTAAAAAAATATGAAAGAAAAAAAAAAAAGGACTGATCCATGGGTTGGTGCGAGAAAAAAATGTGAATAGAAAAGAGGGGTTATGCGGACTCGTGGGCTTATGTGGGGCGGACATGGACCAGGTTAAAATCAAATCTATTTATGAAACAGTGGCCGTTTAATTGCAATGCATTTGCGGGTAAGCCGGTCCACATGCCTATCTTTAATTTTTTTAAGAAAATACTAAAAATTAAAAACTATAAATTAAATTTTTATTTATTTCTTCATAAAATTTTACAAAATGATTGAAAACAAAATATGAAAACTAAAAATTATTTTATGAAACCAAACATGTTTGAGCACAAAATTCTAGCAATTTACACCCCTACCCAACCCCGGCCCACCCCCACCAAAATCTAACAGAACAACGTAAATCTTACATTGTGATCCATCTGTCGTTTCTGTACTTTCTTTAGCTCTTTTGTAGCAGCTTTAAATGCTACCATGAGGCCCAGAAAGTTTATTGGCATCCTTCATATGTCTGTTATCTGTCATGCCACAGATACCGTCTATAAAGTTACCTAGAGAACCTAGTAGCAATTTACCGGGCGTTGTCTTGCTGCTCGCTGTTAATATCAAATATGACATTGGATCCATTTCTGATTGACTAATCCTCTTTTTAATTTTTCTGCACATTCACACCTACCTTGCAGCTATTGCTTGTGGTTGGATCACAAACTGCTTATTATTGGTCAATGCCTTGCAAGTTGAACTGTTTTTAGCTCAACATGTGTGGAGTTATCATTGGTATGTTTAGCTCAACATGTGTCAGTGGCTTGCAAGGATGTGAATTAATGCAACACAAAACTGACCTGGTTGTGTGCACAGTGGGCCTTGTTAGCTTTCAATTGAGGCTTAAATCAATTTTCTTTTCAAACCCACTTTATTCCTATCAGCCACTTATTTGGTTATTTTTGGTTCCCGTTTAGAAACTGTCATATTATGATTCGAGCCAAGAATTATCGCTGATTTAACTTTTATTAAGATCATAATATCGTAACCATCTGACTTTTAAAAGAAACCAATTATGCTATTAATGCTGTTGGTTGCATGATTGCATGATCATCCGACAAAAAAATGGTCAATGGCATCAAGGACACATAGCTCAATGTTTAGAAGATTTATTATTGAATTTTTAACATACACAAGAAAGCTGCTTTTCTTCGAAAACATTTTAGAGATGTGACCTGATATATAGGCCTCCCAGAAAATGAAAAAGAGAATTGGTTACCAGCTTTGGAAAAATAATTTGTATATAGTATTTTGATAGGTGATTTACATTAATATGAGATAACAGGAAAATTTATTTGTATATGATATTTTTATAGAATCTGCTTGTGTATGGCGGATTCTGTGTATGACGGATTCTGTATAGATTATGTGTTATTTTCATTTTACATTGAATCTGCTTTTGATGGATTCAATGTTAATTTTGTTGTACTGAATTTGCCTTTAGCAAATTTAGTGTTAAATCTGTATGTAATGGATTCTATACTAAAAATATTATATTATATGATTTTTTTTCAAATACTATATTAATATAAATACACCACCCAAATTTCATATGCAAAAGAAAAAAAAAAAAGAAGAGACCTGCCAGCTCACCCTCCCACATTATGAAAAAAAGATTCCGAGGCAAGTTTATACTGCTTTAAGTGCTGTACGACTATATATAGTATAGGGATATCTAAGTTATAGGAGGTTACAAATATGTCACCAATAAGTTCCTGATAGAATCACTAGTATTCAGTTCCCTTTATTGAGAACTTGATTAATTTGATCCAACCCAAATGAGATTTTTAAAGGAGATAAGGGTTTTTTGGTGAGGATTTGTTACTTATACATGATTTGTTATTGACTATAAAGTATAGATACACTATTTGGATACTATATTTACTTGTCAATCACGTGTTTGCGTGGATTTTGTTTGACACAATAATAACACATATTTGTATATATTTAATTTAATTTTTTTCTTACTCTTAATATAGAAAAATATAATATAATCATGGTTATAAAAAGGAAATAATACATAAACTTTTTGAGTTTATAAAAAAATAAAACATAATAGTGTGTTTGGTTTCACCATTTTCCTTTTTCATTTTCATTGAAAACAGAAAACATAAGTAAAAATATGTTTGATTTTATGTC
This sequence comes from Dalbergia cultrata, assembly GCA_031216105.1. NCBI lineage: Eukaryota > Viridiplantae > Streptophyta > Magnoliopsida > Fabales > Fabaceae > Dalbergia > Dalbergia cultrata. The sequence goes on from CM062352.1 coordinate 40,737,678, forward strand.
ATTGAAAATATTTTTAGGAAATATTTTCTGAAATAAGTGAAAATCTGAAAACATCATATTGTCATTTTCAGTTTTTCTTTGTCGACTGATGAACACATTTTGAGATGAAAACACGGTGGCAAGATGGTAAATAAGTGAGAGTGTGTTTTGTTTTTTCCTCAACGCAACATGTTCGATCCTGCTGAAGGCAAATTTCAGATTTTATTTTTTTTTTCATTAACCATTAACAATTTAACTAATGCGAATCACCCTCTCCTAGTTGAAGTGATTAGAATTTGCAAGTGCAAATAACCCTGTGTTGAAAGCCCATGCTCCTTTCTCAAATTCCTTTTTTTCATTATTATTAATAACTAAAAGAATGTCACTGAGCCAACACCATTGTGTTTCGCGAACTCTTTCAAGTTAACATTATTTTATTAAATTTAATATTCTATATATAAAAAATTTATTGTTTATTATTATTTATGAAAGCTCATTAGTTAAATTCATTTATATCGTTTATAACATTTCTTTTTGACGTGAATTTGTGTTTTTTTATTACGTATACATTTAAATAAAGGGACATATTATATAATTAGGATAAAGAGATATATTATATAACATTCATATTATAATAAACATTTTTCTATTTAAAATATAACCTTCGAAATAATAAATTTTTGTCGTTTTTGGTATAGTGATTGGTAAAGTACAATAATATCATAATTAATGATAATACTGATCATCATTTGGTTTAATTGTGTCTTTTTCAAAATCAAATATGTTTCAGATAAAATTTGTCATTATAAAACAAATTTGAGAACCAAATAAACTATTTTTATTATTTAAAATCAAATATAATTTTATTATCTTAAACTTTAGTTTGAGAATTATATTTTAAAAATAGACATACTAAACATATTTTCATTATTTTCACTTTTTGAAAACAGAATCTAATTTTTAAACCAAACACATATTCTAATTTTAAAAATTTGAAATTGAAGATCCTTTTTAAAAAATAAAAATAGAAAATGAAACAAGAAATTTTTTTACAAACCAAATGCATCATAAATGAAACTTATGTAAATGATATTTTTAATAATATATCATTTTCTTTAAATTTTATTTAGTTATGTTTTGTGTTCACATCCCATAATTTTTTAAGTTTAGTATATCCCTTGTATCAATGCCATATTAGGTTTTGTATTCGTGTCAATATATGTGCTTCACATGTTAATGAGATATTCATAATCGTTGATTTTTATTTTGATAGTGCTCAACTTGGCACTATATAAAGCGCACATTATTCTTATTTTTTGGGGTCAATAAGTGCACATTACACATTAGATAATATTAACTCCCCATCTTTTTCCTTCCTAGTTTTTAGGTCATGTTTTTCCTCCCTTCCAAAATTTGACTGAATCCATACATAGTAGAGACAGGAGCAACTTTCCGTCCACGATAACTGGGTCACATATTGAAGTGGTCGGCAATATTAAATGGAAAAATTCTTACAAAGCAAGATAAAATATTTATTTTATTCCATTTAATAATTGATAAATTAATTATTGTATTAAAAATATAGGAAATATTAGAGATTATAATGATCCATAAAACCTATTTATTAATTAATAAATGAATCAAAATAAGTGTTATTTTTTGTTCTCATGCACCTAAGTATTTCTCTATTAAATGTTTCCTATCACACACCAAAAGGGAAAAAGCCCCACTTGTTCATGTGGAGAAGATAATTTCACGAACGTCACAGCTCTGTATGCCCACCAGGAAAGTATTCTATCCTACAAATATTCTCTTCCAAAAACCCACAAGAATCTTGCCCCACCTTGGTTGGAGTTAAAATGTTAATAATCATTACACTTAATAAGCATCCTATGTAATAAGTTAAATAGTTAGTATGGTTTTCTTTTCGGCTAATCGGCAATTATACCATATTTGGTTTCCCATTAAAATTTTTTCGAAGTATGGCTCACACAAAAGCTTATATCTTGTAACTTTTGTTCAAATCATGGAATGCTGGGAGTGATCTGTACGTTACGGGATGATTATTTTTTAACTTTTTTCTACTTTCTTATTCATGATGAACAAACTTGATGAGCCCACCCGGTTTTAACTCATGAAAATCTCACCGTACAATTTTATTCCGAGATTCTATTTACACTTGAAAAAATCAATCCAAGACGACAAAGTTATATACTTTGACTCATAATCTTTGATCACACCGAAAAGCGTTCACTCTTTTGATTTGACCACTAGATTCGTTAATTATATCCTGCTCTACAACACGCTCAAAATCGTTAGCAAAAAGAAAAGTGGTGGTGAATAAGAATAAGGCTTCATAAAAGCCATATTCATCAAGGCTCTCTCAAAAGTCATGGGGCAAGGTTCTTCTCCTACAAGCACAAGACGCGGAGGCTTGGTTTCTTGCTGGGGGCGTCTCAAATTGAAGCTTCCATGGACAAAGAGAACGAGCACTTACAAACCCATTGGTGGTTTTGGCTATGACCCACAAAGCTATGCTCAGAACTTTGATGAGGGTTGGGTGGAGGGTGACGAACGATCTCCACGACGTGGATTCTCGGCTAGATATGCAGCTCCCTTAAGTTCAACTAAACCGCTCAAGTGATGATAAGGTTGTACCTTTGAAGGTAAGCTAATACATGTTGTGTGTGTTTGTGACTTAAGTACTAATATTATTGGTACACCAATTCAATTTTTTTAGATATCTTTTTGGGGGTACTGTTGTTCTAGCACAAAAAAAAATTGGTATCTATTCAGACAACCACTTTATAATAATTAGATATGATGGATATTAAAGATGAGTGAAGACTACCATAACATCTAATAGTAATAAAGTATATGTAATAGACACCCATTTTTTAGATATTAAAATAATATTTTTGATCTTTTGAATATCTTTACACGCATGTATGGTTTTTCATTTGAAATCTGAAAATGGTAGTTTGGGCAATGGTTAGTTACAAGAGAGTAGCAGGTTTTGTCAAAATATGATTTTGAAATAGTGGATATAAGATTTAACTACTTTATACGGTCGTCCAAGCAAAATATTTTATTGACGTGATTTTTCAGGTAGTGGGTGTGAGATTCAACCATTTTATTTTATTGATGTTGTAATATATGATTAGATAACAGTATAAAAATATTCCACAACTTCCATATATAAAAATTAAACTCAATTTTGATTGCATTATTGGTGAATCTATTGGCGTGAAATAAGGATAATCCTACATAATGATTAGAGCTTTCAGTTATTTTATTGTTGAATCCGATGAATTATCACATGACATCACATCTATTCTTAATTACATTACCACCACATCCATCATAGTTACTGGAAATATAACTGAAATCCACAATTATTTATATAAATCCTGTCATATGTGTCTAAAATAGTGTCTAAAACACAAGTTCTTAAGAATTTTTCGTTCCAAAAACATTTATCTTGTAAGGTTTGTACAGGGACCAACCTGTGTTTTTCGTCGTATTTACAGCCGAAAACATCTGAGAGTTAATGTTGATTATCAATACAAGCATTCGGACGCTTGAATTAGTCATTAGAAGAAAGCAAGTCATGAGGACAGGATTGCGATGATCTCTTGCCGTTCTCCACGTTGCCTTCTAAGTTCTAATCATGTTTATACAAGTTATTTATGGTTGATTCACTAGTACAAAGTAGAGAGCACTTGTTGATCTGCTCTGGTGTATTATCAATTTGTAGTGACTCTGTACTCAACACCATGAGATGTTGGTTATTCATTGGAATATTTTGAAAATTTTCGTTGTTGATCTTGATATCTGCAATGGTTAACCACATTTTAGGACCACTTCTTAAATGCACTCGATTTTTTATCAACTACGCACTTTGTAATGTATTAATGGTGGATGGAAGGAAATATACCTTGCATATGGTGCATTGTCGTCTTTTTTTTTTTTTTATGTATTATCAGATTTCACAAATATAATTAAATACATTTTAAAGCTGACCTGAATTTTTTGTTTCCTTCTATACAATACCTTAACATTTTTATTTCATTCCAAACAAATATGCAGGAAAAAAAAAATAACTTATCACTTTAGAATGATCAGATTTAATTTGATATCCTATACCTATAATAATACAATGAGAAATTTATTCTCAGGAAAGTTTTTTGCACATGGTGAATTCTCAATCAATAAGAATTTTTTCTGTAATTATTTTTAGTTTTCTAAAAATTCTAAATATCATATTAATTTATTGTAATATTGTATAAAATCCTTTTATTATGGAATCAAAGTTAATAGATCAAATAAAATCAAAGAAAGAACAAATAATTATAATTAGATAAATCTTTGAAAGATACAACATTATATTACTATGATTTATTTGACATATATTATTTTTCTTTGTCACTATATATATTTATTTGTATAATACATCCAATTGGTATCTCTCTTTTCTTTTCATTCATTGTTGCAATTATGGGCTCAAATTCATTATGGTACAATATTTTTCTTTTTCATTGTGTTTTCTTGTTAATTGTGCTCTAGCTTTCAATAGCAGTTGTTCTTATTTTGTAATTTTCTAATTTAATATGACATTTTCACCTAAATCATCTACTGGATTAAAATATTGTCAATTTTTCCATATGTTATTAGACTCAAATCTAGGTGAGAATATAATGATTCATTCCTTCCACATTTTCTTAAATTTTTTGTTTTGTTATATCTTATTATATTATCTTATTTTCTTTTCATTTGGTGATAAAGTTATTAGTAATATTCGATTAATATGAGTTTCTCATTCATAGTTTTATTTTGCTATAATATCTATCACTTCCTTTTATTTTATTCACTTTAATCTTTATTAGTTGCAGCTAAATGTTACCTCATACTATTTATCAGTGTTGATTAATTGTGTAATTCAGAATAGGACGAGTGAAGGAATGAACTTTTGTTTGGGATTCTTCCATCAATGGTTGCAATAAATTGAGTTATGTTATTTTACTATAAATGGTTTTCCTCATTAGAAAATTCTCTTGGAACAATATAGCTATAACCTTCTAGGTTTAGACATTTGTGTTGTTTCTAACACAAATTATTTGTATTGATTTTGTAATTGTCTTTCCATAGGATGAACACAACAAAAGAATTGTAATTATTTTTTTTTAATAATGTTATGAATTTCATTTACATTATCTTAAAGTTTATTCATTGCTCATTCATCATTCTTCTAAATAAGGCTGATTACTAAAATTTCAATCAAAATCAAAATAATTCACAGTAATCACTTAAACAAAATTTTAAAAAAAGTGAAAGATAAAGGTATTCATTTTTTGAGTAATTTCAAGCAAACCATAAAATAGATATTAATATATTTAGAATATATGATTTTTATGATATATAGATATTAATAAGATTAATTAAATTTAAAATATAGGACTAGAAAAATTAATAAATGATTCTTTTTTACTTTATTTCTTTAATATCTCTCTCTTGATTTTCAATAATTACTATATTAACCATTTGGTTATGTTTTAAGTGTTTATTTTTAAATGCTTTTTTATGCTATCATCCAAATTTTAATTATTTGAGTCAATGGTACAAATTTATTCATATGATGATTATATATATATATATATATTGACTCTATTTCTTTGAGTAGAATAATTCCTACTTATATGCTCAATTACATGCTATTTTGTATTTGAAATCTAAATTATGATTTTTAATATATAATTTGATTAAAAAATATAATATTTAATTCAAAAAAATTAATATATAAGTTTTTAACTTTAATTCTTAAATGCTTTTCTCTTTTAATTTTCAATAATTATCATATTCCTCATTAGATGATATTTTTAAGGTTTCTTTTTTATACTTTATATGCCACCATCCAATTTTTTTTTTGGGGATCATTCAAAGTTTTTTCAAGTTAATATTGTCCATATTTATTTGTACGATAAAAAATATATATTAATATATTGAAAGAAACAAAATAAATAAATCAATATATAATTTAGTAGCTAATTATAATATATAGATGTAAATTAAATTTAAAATATATGATTTGAAAATAAACACAGAATTTTTTCCTTTAGTTATCAAATGCTATTCTCTATTGATTTCCAATATTAACTATAAAATTGTATTTTAAATATTTATTTTTCACAGTTTCTATGCTATCCTCAAAATATTTTTTACGAGGTAATCCAAATTTTATTAAACAAATAGAAACTTATTCCGGAGAAAGTTTAGGCACATGATGAATTATCCTTCAGTGAGAATTTAATAAATGATTATTTAAGAAAAATATGAAGATCATATCAATGCATTATTGTTTTATTAAATCATTATATATTTTCAAATATATATTATTACACTAATTTTTTACATATATGATCATATTTTAATAATTTTAAAGACAAATCAAAATGATTTGCTCATCATTTTATTCCATCATATTATAAATATATGTTATCAACTAGACTCAAATTTGACCTAATTTTGTCAATCATTGCAATTATAATTGTATTTAATTTGTATATAATATTGACTTTAAATTAAATCACCATTGAAGCTCCGTCTCTATATAAATTAAGGTTTGAACTTTGCACTAATGACTATTGATCACTATTTTGTTCACCTCTTATTTAGTTGACAATATAGATAACCTTTGCTTGTTGTATTTAATGTTCTAACACATTTTTTTTTCAAACTTTCTAATTATTTTGATTATTATCATATGGTAGATGTCATTGAGATATTGATGGATGTTAATACTAAAAGAGAACATGAGAATGAGACAAGAGGAATAAAAAGTTGAATATCATCAAAATTGACAAGAATAAGCATTTTCATTCTTCCCCATGTTATCATAACATTGAAATATTGAATTAAATCTTCAAATTAACTAATATTTTATAACTTTTTATATACTAGAAAATATGTGCTCTACTTTGGACTTATGCTGATGAGCTAAATAAGTTTGATGAGGAGTTTCTTTCTACACAAATGTGTCACAGACTAAGTGTCATCTGGGCTACCTCTTGGGTCCTGGATATGTCACATGGCATTCTGAATTGTAACTTCAATGAAACTTGTGTATATTGACTGTGACAGTATGCATATTTATTACTTTGTGGTTAACACTTGTTCCTGTACATATATATACTATTACTTATTTGAGTCTGTCGACTCAACCCATTATACTTTCCCCATGATTTTAAACGCAGGTGCCAGCTCACTATACGTCCTGTTGATCAATTAGACTAGTAGAATTTCCGGAGAACCCAATCACTTGCTTGTGTAGTATTGAAGGTTGTTATGTCTTCGTTGTATATTTAATTATTTTCTGGATTGTAAATAATTTTAGTTATTCTCCATAGTCCACAGATAGTTTCCCATCTCCTATGTTTCATTTGAGTTGCTGAAATAAGGTCATGTACATATAAGCAATCTTTGAAATTAATGATTCTTTTGAATATTTTGGGATTTCGGTTGTTTTCCTACTGCATAGTTACATTGGATGCATTCTGAGATGGCCTTCCTTAAATGGAATTAAGTTAAAGCGAATGGAGCATGTGTCCCTTTGGGAATGTCCACTTTTTAGAGGAAATTCTATCGGTTTTTATGTTAGTATTGATGTTTGGGATTGCTAAGGGGCCACGATTTCTTATGCATCGGTCTAGATCTAAATTAGACCGTGAAACATATATGTTCTAAGTGAATAATAATAAAAGCTATATGATTATGTTTATTTTTATTTTTAAACTTTATGAAATTTTGCACAAATAATTATTTTTAAAATGTAATCGTCATTCAATGGTAGGATGGACAAATAATATATTTTATAGAGAGTTATTGAATCATATGTAACCGTACTTAAACTTGCAACATTGTAATTTGATACACATAATATTCACACTTTTGGGTGAAGTTCGGAACTTTTTCCATTTCAAAGCGAATGAAGTACTTTAATATTTTTTCAATAAACTCAAAAAGTCATGAATATTTTTGTTGTTCAATATGTTTACCAACTACTAAATAAATCTTTTTAACTCCTAACGATTACTAACTTCATTAATCATTTTTCAAACATCAACTTTAGGATGAAAATTTGTTATAAGCTTAAACTTTTTTTATGGGAGCTCAAATATGTATATGGTCCTTGGGGAATAAGAGAGTTTTGGATTTGGTCCTCGGAAAAAAATATTTTAGGTCCAAATATTCCAATTATTGATTTATTTCACTATGCAATTAGTTTGTTCTTGTTAAATGCTAAGATAGCTAATGGAAAGCTACATTTTGAAATCTTATATGGTAGTCACTAGTCATATAGGGCATATCATAATAAGATGTATCAAAACTCCAATGTAAAATGAGTTATTAGTTCCTGTAAGATTGTTTAATTGGTTAGGTCTAATGGGTTAATGGGTGAGAATTTTGACACATAAGATCAGGATGTGCAACATACAACTACAAATTACTATAGTAGATTGTGTAGTAGAAGCTTTCTTCTAGCCAGCTCAACATTTAATGGAGATTGACAAATTGTGGGGATTAAAACTAAACATTTTTGAAAATATTTGGACTAAAAAAAATATCTAGGAATCAAAACCAAAACTCGCTTATTTTTCAAGGAAAAAATTATATTTATTAACCTTTTGTTCTATTATTACCTTTTAAATATAGATTAATAAAAAGTTACATTTAAAATGAAAAATGTGATCAAATTTTTTTTAATATAATAAAAGTATAAAGAAAGGTTATCATTAAGTTTTCAAAACTATAAATTATAAAGAAATTAGTGTATTGTTATTTTTTCCGAAAAATAGTGCCGAAAGAAAGTTTTAATGTTATGTAGTTTTTAAAAGTTGCTACCCTTCACTCTTTTATGCATAAAAAATCTGCATTGTTCTTTCTAAGCAATATATTTTGCAAGGGTCAAAATAATTTCTTTAACATGCAAATGTGTTGGAAGGATAAAAGATAGAAAACTTTATTATGAAGTGGTAATTTGATTTTCGATTCTTAATTGTTTCCACGTTTACAAAATAGATAATGAAAGTAAAGCTATCTCAATTGATTTGTTTTTTTTTTTTCAAACCATTTTGAACAAATTGAATAAACTTAAGTTTGTGGGTTAGATTTCCAAGTTTGAAATAAACAAGTTATATTTTCTAGCTAAATTTGGCAATTGGAATATAATTTTCAATTATACTTGAAAGAAAGCCCGATCATTAGTCTAATATTCAAATGATAAGAGAGTAAAATTTGGAACTTTAACTAGGTGTAATAACTATCATATGGATCACTACTTATTTTAATCTTAATATTTTTCTATTCTTCAGAAAGAAGATTCAATTGAGGGCTAAATTTGATTCGTTTAGGATTTTGGTCACTTGAAAAAAACGAAGAAAACATTTAATGTAAAATGTAAGTTATGCTTTCAAGTTGACTCCCTTGTTTGAGTTGAATGAAATATTTTATTTGAATTTATTTTATTATATAGAAACAAGTTGTGGCAGTCAGTCCATATTTCTCCTATCATTAAATAGTCAATTAACAAAAATTGAAAGCAATAAATGTAGCTTCAGTTACAAACATAAATATATTTTTTTTGTTGACTTATAATTAAGAAGGAAATAGACCTTGACTTCAACTCCATATAACAAATGTTATTTTTTTTAATATTTGATCTTTATTACTAACCAAGTTGAAGGATCCACCTCCACTCGCTCTCTCTATTTCCCCCCTCTATATAAACGACCCTTCTCCTACAAATTTTTATATCTCTCTTTAATCATTTCACATCTATTGGATTCTTGCTTTAGTTTTCTCGTGAAACATGGCTTTCAAGAATGCTCTACTCATCCTAGCCCTCTTGGCAATGGTTGTTCTCATCTCTTCAAGGGACTTTCCTGAGACATCCTCTAACTATAAGTCAGGTCAATTTAATCTTTCTTTTAATCTTTGCGACTATTGAATCATAGAATGGTTTAAAGGAACTCCCTCCACATTAACGAAGGACTTACTGATTTCAATTATTGTCTTGTTTAAGGATCAAGCCAAGTTTCTTAGACAAATGATAGTGTTAAATGATTTAAATTGCATCTATTATTCACACATTATTTTTCTTCAACAATGTCCCACATCATTTGACATTTCACACTCAAATGTTTGCAGATGATCCAAGTGAAGATGGAGCTTGCCAAAGTGGCAAGACCGATTGCTTTGGTGGCGGTTGGGGTTGGGGCTGGGGAACACCAGGTGGTGGCATCGGTGGGGGAACACCAGGAGCGCCGGGTGGTGGAGTAGGAGGGGGAGCGCCAGGTGGTGGCATAGGCGGGGGAACCCCAGGCGGTGGCTATGGTGGTGCTCCGCCAATCCTCCGTGTCTAGATTATTTTTAATTATAGAATTAATGTTGTTTATGTCACTATGTGACATATATTTGAAGATAAATAGTGGATATTTATCCATGTTTAGAAATTATTATCAATAAAATATTTATCTTTTACTTTACTATAACTGTCTTTTTTGTTTTATTAAACTAGGAATTTCAATAAGGCTAGGATGAAAATCTACCTTTGTCCTTACCCCATATCCACATAAGTATCTGTCTTTAATTTTTCTTGTGGACAAATATTTATCTTTTACTTTACTATAATTGTCTTTTTTGTTTTATTAAACTAGGAATTTCAATACGGCTGGGATAAAAATCTACCTTTGTCCTTACCCCATATCCACATAAGTATCTATCTTTAATTTTTCTTGTGGACATATGGATACCTACAAATATTTGTAAGTATCCGGCACATGATTAGAAATTTTTTTTAAATAAGATTGGAATGAAAAAGATAACTAAAAGCAAATTCTAATATAATAATTTTTAATACTTTTCTCAATACAATTGAAATTATTGAAGCACAATTCAAACAAATTAAAAATCTAATAACTTAAAATACTTAAAATAATGTTAACAACAAATCTAAATAGAAAAATACTTAATTTAGCCAATTTAATTAATTACATTTAGCACATCCAAGAACAAAATTCCAGTATTTTAAACATGTTTTATGTCAGTATGAGGATATATGGTCCCTACCTCCACCTTGTTTGGTGATTTCTTCCAAAAGAGAGTCATATTGAAAAGTATACTAGGTTTTCAAGTAATAGAGTAAAAAAGACGGTTGTCATACCCACATGGATAATTCAATCACTGATTCTAGTTAATTAGATAACGAGTTAAACAATTAAAGGGGAATGATATGAAAAGGAATTTAAAGGCTAAAGTGCTAAAAAGATGTAATTGGGATATGAAAGTTGATGGAATAAAGTGCTACGGTGATTTACTTCAGCTATGTGTAAACAATATAGAATATAAACTCCAATATGCCTTGTTGAAATTCAACTAAGTGATGGTAGGATTCCTATGTTTATTAAAAGTCTTTCTCAAGATCATCTAACTCTACTCGATTTGAGTTAAGCACCTCATCTCTTAGCATGCTTAATTCCAACTAGAGTGATTTAGTTCTCAAGTCCTTGAATACCACATGAATCTGTATATTGAAAAGTGAATGAGAAGGGGGTTGCATCGTGCTCGAACTTTTCTTATTCTTTTTGCATTTCTGAAAACTAAAAGAAATACTATCAAATATTGACTTGAAGTGCAGCAAAAAAAAAAGTTAGTATATTTCAGAAAGTAACTTTCTGAACTTTTAAAAGTGTTACTAAGAAAAAGGTTTTCTAAAAAAGACATATGAAAGGCACAAATAGTAAGTTAAAATGAGTCAAAGGAAGAGAAGATACTACATAGAGATTTTTATACTAGTTTGGCCAACCTACCTATATCCAGTTTTTAACCACCATTGAGTTCCATTAAAACCTTTCTCAACCCGAGTAAGTTATATAGTTTTTAGAGTAGTCTTCTCAAGTTCTTACCAGTGACCAATAGCTCACTCTACTGTCACATCTAAATAATCTTTGACCAGCTTCTCCAAGCTAACTCTATGACCAGGAGCTCACTTTTCTGTCACCTTACAAGTAGTCTTTGTTTAACCTCTTCAAGCTAACTCACAATAATCGCTACTGGATTAGGATTACAGCAGCTTGTATTTGGGTTGGAACACTCAAACTAACTAGTACTTAAGTTTCTATTGAATAAACAACAACAAAGTAGGAAAACTTAAATGATTTCTTTCTATCAATTCTTCATAGGAAGAATGAAGTAATATGTTAAGAACGTAGAACAAAGAGACTTTTACAAGAAGAAACTGATTACAAGCTGTTATATTTTTACAGAGGACAAAGGGAAATTTTTTTTCAATGTTTTAGCATTTTTTCAGTCGAAAGTCTCTTTTCGTTGTAAGCATGTCATATGCTTTTATACTTGATCTTCAATTATGACCATTGCCCTTTATCTGTTTTCTTAGTGACATGTATTGATCTTCCTTTTTGCGTCTTATAAATACAGTCTAGAGGAGTGGCTCAGCGTTGTTGGAGCAAATGCAAAAGCCATTGTGTAATAGCAATTTCTAAGTCCACCTTCATAGATTACTTTTTACTTTCTAAACGAGGTTTCTGAACTTTTTCTTCTAGAAGATGGGACAATTGATGTAACACCCTTCTTACCATAAAGATATGCTTAAGCCACAACCCTATAGTAAGTGGTTGTTACTTGTTATCTTTGCTTATTCTTAATGGTTTGTATACAACATTTAAATATGAACTTGCTTTTGTAACAAACATAAAACTCTTTCTCTTTGAGTCGTTAAATTTGAAAATAAATAATATAGCAAAAATACATAATTGTAATTTCTGATGACAAGCCAGCAATCTCTAATATTATGTCAGACCTTTACCCTGGGTCACACAGGAACCTTCTAGTCCAGGTAGGGTATTACTCAAAATTCACTAAAAGAAAATAAAAAAATACTAACTAAATTCTCTAGTTATCGGCTCATCAAAAGGTCTGGCCATGATTACCAACACCAACTGGGGATTTCCACAAAATAATCACCATTATCGTAATCTATGAAAAAAAATGATCACAGGCGGAATGAGAATCAAAGATTTCCAGTAAGAAAAATACCAGTTTATTACTCAATGATATTCAACTTAATGCAAAATAAGCAATATGTCTTCATATGTTTATATAAGGGTATCATCAGTTGCGTAATCTCATAATTGATGATTAAAATCTCTTTTTAATAGTTCTATTTCTCATACTTTTTCTTTGCGATCTCCTTGAGATTTCCTCAAATCTTATGAGATATTCTTTTCTGAGTCCCCTGAATTGCTGTGAGACTCTTCTCTTGAAAATCTTCTGGAACTTTTTTGAGATTTTCTTTGTTAAGACTTTTCAATTTTTGTGAGACTCTTCTCTTGAATTTCTCATGAGATATTCTCTTCAGAATCTTCTTAATTCTTATGAGATATTTTGTTTAAAATCTCTTAACTTCGTACGAAAATTCTCTGTTGAATTTCTCTTTGATTTTATGAGATTTATTAAAAAATTTAGGCTTAATGGTAAAACTCATAGGACTCTTCCGATATACTTCTGTCTGGATCGTACTGTCAACTATGTAACACCGTCACGATTACATTCTGATATAGTTCACTAGATGGAGTACATCAACTACATCTTATCTAGATAGCCTTGCTATCCTCAGTACACCCCTTTTTTCATAAACGATGTAACGCCATCGCGTTCACACCCTAATATAGTTCTAAGGGCTTAGCATGTCTACTATTACCCGTGAATCCATGAGTTTATTACTAAGCAATTGATTATTTCGTAAAGCTTATTTTCTTGAATTCCCTCTCTTTGTGCGAGACTTATTTTCTTACATTCCCTCTCTTCTTAAAGTTTGATTTTCTTATACTCTTCTTTGAGATTTCCTTGAAATCTTCTTAAATTCTTTTGAGATATTATATTCAACATCTCTTAAAAATCTTCTGAAATCTCACGAAGTTTTATGAGATATTCTCTTTAAAATCTCTTAACTTCTTATGAAACATTTGATTCGAAATCTCTTGAATTCTTATAAAACTTCTCTACAAAAGTTGTCTTTAATTCTTTTATAAGAATTATTGTAAGCGGACCTCAGATTTCTAGTCTTAGACCTCGAATTTCTAGTCTCAGACCTCGGATTTTGTACCCTAAACCATTCCATAATTTGGTTGTTAGTCTTGGACATCGGAGCTCGCACTCTAAACTACTGACCTCAGAACTCACTTCCTAAACCACTCTGTAACAAGGGTTCTTATCTTGGATCTAGGAGCTCATATCCTAAACTACTGACCTTGGAACTCGAATCCTAAATTGTTCCATAATATGGGTTCTGATCTCAGAGCTCACATCATAAACTACTGACCTCGAAACTCGAACCCTAAAATGTTCCATAACATGGGTTCTGATCTCAGATCTCGGAGCTCACATACTAAACCACTGACCTCGAAACTCAAACCCTGAACTATTCCATAACCTGAGTTTTGATCTCGGACCTCGGATCTCACCCCAGACTACTCGATCGCCTGGGTTTGTATCTCAAACCTCGGATCTCATCCCTAAATCACTTCATCACCTAGGTTTGTATCTTGACCTCGGATCTCGCCCTAAACCATTCCATAACCTGAGTTTTGATCTCGGAACTTGGATCTCGCCCCTAAACCATTCTAGCACAAACACGGCTTGTTAGTAGGATTCAAGCCTAAGGAGTACAATTTAATCTAGTTCCAATAGTAAAATCATTATTCAGCCAACAGTAAACCCTTGTATAAATTTCAGCAAGTTCACAAGAATTATACTTGATGTATTCCTCCATATCTATCAAATCCATCATATGAAAATTCTAAAATAAAAATTCTAGTTCCTATACACATGATTCATCACAACTCAAGCAATCATAAATCTAAAAATTAGGTGTCAGATTTCAGCAACACCAACTTAATAAATCAAGAACGTATTTTAGCAAAATAGTCAAACATCATAAAGTAAAGACTAGTAGATTTTCCTACCTCCCTCCAAGCTTTTTGATAACTTTTCCTCTAGCTTTCCTTCTCTAAATCAAGCCTCAAACCCAGTTTTTGGCACCTACATATGATGCTGTTTGGACAGAGTTGAAGATGAAAAACAAAGTTTTGGCTTAAGTTTGATGTAGAGGAAGTGTTCTTGAAGTAGTTTATGGGTTAATCTAGGAATATCCTTCAAGACTTTGGTGTTTTAATGGAGTTTGAAGAAGAAAGAAATGAACATGGTGAAAGCAGAAAGGAAGAACGTGAAGTCTGGGCAGAATCGTGAAGAAATGTCATTTTTTCTTATTTTTCCTTTATATAGAAAAGCAAACTTGGAGAGAAAGTAATGGGTATTTTTATTTTCGGATCAATTTACTTTGTATCTATATTGGAAATTTCTATGTTTATTTAATTTTTCTAACTAAAATTATTTGAGATCTAATAATAGCCATTATTAAGGCCAGTTTTGTCGTTTTGGTGTATCAGTTAGTACCACTTCGGTGTACCGATTATTACCTTTTTGGTACTTGATTGCTACCTAAATAGTTTTATTGGGCTAAAAATATTTATTCAACTTTATCATTATATTTCCTATATCCTTATGCTAATTATAAGGTCCTATTCTATATCCCCGATTAAAACATTATTATATTAAATTTTTAATAATAAAAAATTATTTATTTATTTTTACAGAATCCTTATGTTAATTTAATCATATTTGTGTCTGTTGGATTTTTAAAAATCCCTATAGATTGTTCACAATTAATTATTTTATCACAATAATGTTAAAAATTCAGGTTGTTACAGTTGACCAAGTTAGCAGAAGAGATCTCACGTCAGCTCTTAACTATGTTTGACTTTAAGTTTTAATCTCAAAATTCAATCCTTTTCTAATAAAATGCACCATTTACAGTGACCATAACAGTTTCTTCACTTTTCTTCGATTTTTTGCTCTTCAATCAGAGCTTGTTATTAATGATATGTTTACCATTATGATTATTGAAGATGGTAGTACACATTAGCTTCAGAGTTGGATTGAAATATTCATTTGAAATGTACTTTCTGGAGTCTCGTACTATTTTCTAAAGATTTGAGATTTGGTTTCTTATACTTGAGAGTTTAATTTAATCCGTTGAGCATATATACATTCGTCACCCGATATATTTCTCACTTTCATTAAGCCCCAATCTCTTCAAATGAGATTAAACATGCTTGCACATTTTATTGTGAAAATATTCTCGTTTTAAGAACAAGTATGCTAACGTGATAAGACACATTTGTTGCTTCAAGAAAACTATTAGTCTCTCTTCAAAATATTTTCTCAAAATTGGTTATGTTATCATTCAAAACATTTTGTATTGAAACTTTCTGAAGGGTTCTGGAGTTAAGAATCTCCCCCTTTTTGACGATGACAAACCAATTTTTTGAAAATCTTTTGAAGATATTTTGAAAGAAATATATGACATGATGTTGAGCATGATAGACCAAATTTCTTTCAAAAAGAAACATGCGATAGGATTTTTCATAAGGTCTCATTCTTAAGGTAAGATATAGATAGAGATAGAACGTTTCATTACCTTAAGTGATTGAAATCAGAGCTATTTTATTTCCATTAATGTTTCTGATGTTAATCAAATTGCTTTTTGAGTGGTATCAGAGCAGTTTTGAAAAAATAATATGATCATTTAAGCTTTCTGAATAAGCACAACTTGATTTTTAGTCATGTTGATCTTTCTGAAAATATGCATGTTTGAATAAAGGGAGTAATACTTGTGATATTTTCTCTTGATCTTGAATTCATATTCAGCACATCTTGATCCAAATAGATTTTTGAACTACGATGCAATTTTTATTGCATAAAAACATGCTACACATAGACTTTGCACACAAAAGAAGTTTCTAAAGCTCTAAAATAGATTGATCACTGTTTTGTTAGAGTAGGTGAATAAGAGCTTGTAATGTATATAAGAAAACTTCATATTTGTGTATTAGAGCATATATGTTTTTATCAGAAAAACTCCAGATAGTGTATCAAAGTATACATATCAGAGCACAAATAAATATATGTATTGAAGCTATGTATATATCAGATCATTAACAGATATGTGTCGAGCTAATCATACAAATAAAATACAACATATGATTGATGTAGCTAAATATCAAAGCGTGCTAAGTATTAGAGCATATCAGAACAAGCACTTAAGACTTATAAAGCATAAACCATAAGCAAGATATATCAGAGCATAAATATGTATCAGAGCTTGAATGGCTTAAAAAAAAACTTGAGAAGGGTAAATATAATATATGTACCAAAAAGATAATAATTCAGATTATCAGAGCAATAGTAAAAAACAAAACATTGTTCAATTAACAAAAAAAAAAATGCAAACGCTAAAAAAAAATTTCTCTGAGCTCTTTCTTAGCTTGTTCCCCTGAATTCCTTAGCACGAGATGTTTTGAATCTTCTTTTCTTCTCCCCTATTTGTCATCACAAAAAGATAGTGTGCTGGAACTTAGGTGATACCATCATGAATCCCGTCACCTTACTTCTTGAAGTATCTCCAATAGTAATGCTACATTTATTCTTGACTGAGCATCTTGAAGAATCTGAAGCAGTAGCTCTTCATGTCTGTGAAGTTGTGTGCCAAGCTCCCTATTAGAGGCTTCAACCTTGTCCACTCTGGAGGCCATATCCCTCTTATTATGAAGAAGAAGTTGGACTCGAGAACTTGTTAAAGGCTTGGATGAAGGCTAGTGTGGCACATGGATTATTACTGTTGTAGATGAGGCAAGCTTGGGTGTAGGTTCAATATATCTAGGAGTATGGTGGCCCTAGACTTTGGCGAGTCAGCATAGACATCAACCATTTGGGTAGCAAGTGATAAAGTGGATGGTGGTTCATTCACTGGTGGTATGAGTGATGGAACTTCAGCAGTAACGACAGCAGGAGCAGTATTAGGAGTAGAAGCAAGAGCAGAGTTAGAAACAAGAATCAAGGCAGAAGCAACAACTTCTTTAGCTTGAGGAGCACTTGTTTTTGAGGCCTTGTCTTCATTCTTTTCCATCGGAGTTATTCGAATAGAAGGAGGAGGTTGAGGGGCCATCAGGGTTAGAGCGGTTTCTAGTTCCGTCGCTTCCTCAGCTGGTTCTTCGATAATAGACTCCAAGGTGGAAGGGATCTCTACTTCAGTTGTCTCTTCTTCCTACTCTTCTTCATCTGAGGTGTCAACTATCTCATAACCCTCATCTTGAAGTCATGTAATTTTCATAAAAAGTATAGTGGTTGTGGAAATATCCTTTGGCAATTTTCTGACTTTATGCAAAATAACACTTCTTTTGATGATTTTGATTATCCCTTTACCACTGTCTCACCAGATTCCAAGGAATTTTTTGAACCATCTAAGCTTTCTAAGGTCTGAGTTGCCAACTCTTGTTTGTGGAGGCTTTCAAGCCTTTACTTGGTTTCTTTTTCTCTGTTCAGAGGAATTTCAGCAGATTCTTCTTTTTCTGAGTTCTCAAACTCCGACTCGATTAGGATAAGCTTCCTTTTTCCATAGACCTTTCAATCGCATCATCCTTGGAGGATTTTCTGGCTTGCTCATTCTTTGTTCTGGGCTTTTGTCTTGTTGTACCAGACATTGAGCTTGTAGCTTTTCTCCTTGAAGTCCTAAATGAGGCTAGTGTGTATATGGTACCTTCCACGTATTCAAACCATTCCTTAGCAAGAGGAAAGTGTAGATGTTGAAATATCTTTATTAATCAGCATTCCCTAACGTACTGGAGCTGTTCTCCTTCTGTCCTTGATTATGCTGAGCATATAATCCATGATGAACCTTGGCAAATTCAACTTCTTTATGGACAAAAGACAGTATAAGAGCATGCAATTCATGCCTAATAGCACAACAATGCTTCCTAGATGAGGCAGGATGGAAAATTGTACTGCAATGAACATTTTCCTTGCTCTTGCACTAAACATGGAGGTAGTAATCTCATTAGGTTTATGAATAATAGAATCAGTCAGCTACTTGGACACATTTCCTTCATTTATCCACAAGGAGCGAGCCTAATTGGGTGAGGAAGAATAGATGAGGCCTTCATATGGTATCTTGATGACCTTCGAGAGACTTGTAGGGCTAACCTTTATAGCACAATCTCTAATCAAAGTCTTTAAGGATGACTTTGGGGTGCCCTCTAGTTGAGAGTAGAAAGTCGTTATCAATCCTAGAAAAACTCTATAATTGATTTGCAGGAGTCTTTCCCACCCTTGAAAGGAGAAGACTTCCTTGAGAATGGGTACATAATCACGAATCTCCTTTTCTAATGTCTTCCCCAGGGCCATTGTTCTTATGGAGAAGTTGTTCACACAATGCTTCTATAACTCCAGATCATTATACATGTGAAAGGGTCCTCTTTTTATGATGGATCGATCGAGTTCTTTTCCTTTAGCCATGATAAGATAGTGGTTTGAGAGGGTTGAACGAATGAGGTTAAGGGCTTGAGTAGATGATACAGTTGCATGGAAGGTAGGTTTATGAATGAGAAGATGAAACGATTGAGATTTCGTATATTTAAGATTAAGGGTGAGGGAGTAAAGTGTGACGTTTGAGGAGTAAGGAGTTATTTCAGTGATGGGATGTAAAGACTGAAGGTGAGGTGACGTGGAAAAGAAACTCAAAAAAGTGAGAATAATCTTGCCTTTTTCATTCTTCTTGAATAAGTGGTTTTTGAAGCTTGGAACCACTTTCTGAACTTTGTCCACTTTCTGACCCATTGAGATAACACTTTTTTCTCACGACTAATTCATCTTTACATTCTGAACCCCATGTGACCATATAAAACCAGTTTCTGATCATCTAATCTTCTTTCTGAGCTTGCAAACTGGATTTCTGATCATACAAACTGATTTTCTGATCTTGTAAATTGATCTTCAAGCTCTTACAAACTGATGTCTAGCCTTATAAACTGATGTCTTCATTTGGGCTTCAGTTTAGAACCATGAAAGGGATTACATAGAGATGTTTATGCATGCATGCAGATGCAGATTTAAAAACTTTTAATGTTCAAATGCATTTTCAACCAGCAAAAATGATTTTTAACTAATGGTTTTGTGAATATATTTGACACATGGTCTTCTGTATTCACAAATATTAACATAACATCACTTTTTTTAACATGATCTGTAATAAAATGATGTTTAACATCGATGTACTTGGATCTATAGAGCTAGATAGGATTCTCAAAAAGATTAATAGCACTTGTATTATCATAGAAGATAGGTAATTTGGAATACCTCATATGATAATCTTCTAGCTGGTTCCTTATCCACAACATGTGGGTGCAGTAGTTTGCTGCAGACACATATTTAGCTTTAGCTGTTCTGCTTCTTGCATGACCAAGTGATAAGGCTTTTTCCAAAGAAACAGGAGCATCCACTGGGACTTGTTCTCTCTACTTTGTCTCCAGCAAAGTCAGCATCATAGTACCCTACAATTTTACAAGATATACCTTTCTCATACCATAAGTCAAGATTAGTAGTACCAGTTAAGTATCTTAAAATTCTTTTAACAGCATATAATTGTGATTGCTTTGGGTTAGACTAAAATCTAGTACAAATTTCCACATTAAATTGAATGTCTGGTCTACTTTCTGCAAAATACAGCAGTGAACCAATCATTCCTCTATAGTTGCCTCTAATACTTTTTCACCATTCTCATCAGCATTGATCACTTGATATGGATGAATGGGGATACTCATGAGTTTGGTTTGATCCATATTAAACTTTTTTGAAAGCTTTTTTTACATTTTTCTTGATGGATCAAGGTTTTTTGCTTCTGTTGTTTTATTTGAAGACTAAAGAAAAACTTGAGTTCACCCATCATGCTCATCTCAAATTCACTCTGCATTAATTTTGAAAACTTTTCATATAGAAGATAATTAGTGGCACCAAATATGATGTCATCAACATTTATTTGGACTATTAAAAAGTGATTATTTTTCTCAAAAGCAAATAGGATTATGTTAACTTTACCTCTCTTAATCCCATTCTTCAGTAAAAAGGTACTTAGACTTTCATCCCAAGCTTGGGGAGCTTGTTTCAGACCGTAAAGTGCCTTTATTAGCTTGAAGACATGTTTGGGAAGGTTTTCAGTGTTAAAACCAAGTGACTGCTTGATAAGGAGCATTTATGCCACTTATTTTGCTTTTACATCTTAGTTTTTTGCAAAAGTGTTGATGAGTTATTGAAGATGAATTATTGATAGAAATAGTAACAATTGTTAACTTGTTCCTCATTATGCATCTTTAGAGAATCATTGACTATTGCACTAATTTTTGAAATAATTATGGAATTAAAGCTTGTTGAATTTAACTCGTCTCTTTAAGTATGGTTTTTGTATATAGGAGCATTAGATTGAGTGTAAAACATTAAGAGCAAGGCTGAGAACTCTCTACAAGGAGCTTGAAGCTAAAAGGAAGAAAAAAAAATCATGCAAGTTCATATTCTAGTGAGCGTTGCAGTTCTCGACAAAGTGAAAACTGTGAAAATTCGAACCACATTTGCAACAATGGTGCAATGGCATGCTATCAGCTCACTAATTTGTTTTTTAGCCCACTTTGGTCCCTTTTTAGAGAGCAGCATATATAGAAATAACTCAGAATTTTACCCATGTTGAAGCTGTAGATTTTAGGTTGTTATTATTCTCTCTCCATATCTCTCTCTATCTTCTTTTTCTTCTTCTCCACTCTTCACTCTTAGGGATTCTATAAATGAATTGTTTTGTTCTTGTGGATGGTAGTAAGGATTGTTGCTATTACTTCTAGGTACTCTTTTTGATTCATTGATTGTAATCCTCCAGAGATATAGGAGTATATTTCTCTTACTAATATATAGATTTCCGGATGGATTGGGATGACATTGAAACCCTTTGTTTATATTGAATACATTATTTTTCTTAATGTTCTTCAGATTCTATTCTTATAACTATTGTGGTGATTGCTATAATTTTTATTAGAATAACCGAATTGGTGATTGTTGTTTTGGGAAACCCTTTGGGCATAAATTGATAGATATATTGGTTTATATTTGAAGAAGAACATTAGAATTAACCTTCCGATTGGCAGTTATGCTATAGCAATTGGTATATTAAATCATTGTAATTTTGAATTAAATTGAGATCCCATTTATTGATTATTTTCATTAGTCAAATTTTAGGAATAGATTGATTATTAGTAGAATTGTCAGAAATTAATTACTAATAGCCACTAATAGATTTAATATTTGATCAATGATAATTAATTCTAATCCTAGGAATACCCTGCACTATTTTTTTTTTTTTTTACCGTTGCTATTATCTTGTTACTAATATCTTTTAATTTCAATTGCTTTAATCTCATTATTCAAATCTCCAATTTTTCCAACTAAGTGATAAGGCCTTATTGGGAGATAACCTAGGTTGAGCCCTTTACTATATTTTTTGTACAACTTAGCATTAATTAATTTTCTAATTTGAGGAATATGAACACCATATTTTATCCAAACATTTTTATCTTTGTTTTTATTTTCACAAAAAAGTGCCTCTCATTCACTCTAAAAAAAAAAAAAAAAACCCAAAGCCATTCTCGCAGCCTATGTCATTGTTGACCCATTAAAACTCAATCTTTATGATCCCTCTCTCCGTGTGACAGACTGTGAAAAGCAAAATGAAAAAAAAAAAAAAAACGAAAGCAAAAAGTGCACAGGTGCATTTAATGCCTCGATCAGATCAAAGCTAACAATCACATTTGGAATAATCACAACACATTTAATTCTCTGTCAATGCTCTTAATGCCCTAAACAGTCATGGATCAATGCATTTAATTCCCCTGTATGTATAAGAGAAGTTCAAAAAGAGGAAGGAATGAGCAAGGAAGCACCGATACGACACGCGATACGGAAACGATACGACACGGACACAGGGACACGGTAATTTTATAAAATATAAGATACGACACGGTTATGATACATGATATAATAAAACATAAAAATAACAAATTATAATGAGAAAACCCAAATCCAAGCACTCTTATAACTAAAAAATATCCCATAACTAAGAATTGCCAAAAGCAAAATTAAAAGAATAAAAAAATCTGTATAAGTTTTTATCCATACACAATAATAAACAAATGTTTACATAATGAAAATGGAGTTTGTTGCCATGTTTGTTTGAGTCAGAACTGTGTCAGAGGCTCTCGAGATCGAGAGATGAAATGACACAGTAAGACACCCCTTGGACATGGGTGTCCGAGTGTCGCCAAAGTGTCGGTGTCGTAAAAGTGTTTGACACGGATGCGGCAAGATTTTTGAAGTATCCGTGCTTCTTAGGGAATGAGGGGAGAAAATAAGAATCAAGAGATACACAAAAACAAAGGGAAATCAGCAAGAACATAATAAAATACAGAGAGATGGAGAAAAAGAGCAGTGAAGATACACGAGGAAACCATCACAGACATAACCAGGTGCAATCAGAATCACACAGACAGACAACAGGGTGGCACAGTCTCACTAAGTAATCCTAGAGCCCTTAGACCAGCCTATTCACCTTTTTTACCTGCAGCACCATCGCATCAACCTTAACACGCTCAGAAATTTCACTCCCTCAGGAACCAAGCTAGCCTCTATCATCAATCATTATCATCATCCTTCAAATAACTATTCCCTTTCACTACTAATAGCCCTAAATCCTAACCACAACCATCATCATCATCCGCAACCCAACCAAAATCAAGCCAGAAACAAAATAAAACCAACAGTACTTCAAAACCAAAACAAGCCCAAGACCAAAAAAGAGAAAAAAGAAAAAACAAATTCAATTAAAGAAAAGGAAAAAGGGAGAAGCTGCGATGGTACTCCGCCACTAACAACACAGCCTCTGTCCTTCGCCACGGATCACAAACCGTAACACAGCCATCGCACATCTACTTCTGCTGCCGTGATTTCCGTTGTTCACGTAGTGGAAACAGTACCCACCATCAGACCTCCACCATCGCAAAGCCCGCCTCTGCTTTTTCCCCTACTGAGAGCACCGTCACTGCCATCCATAGAAGAGGCTCCAGCCAGTCATCTTATATTGAGAACCATACCATAGACGCATTGAAGCTCGAAAACAGAGCCACACAGCTCGACGCCAACTCTACGTGAGTAGTTTGCCGGAGATTCACCGTCAACAGCACCAACTGCGAAGCCACCAGCTTTGCTGTAAACAGCACTCTACCGCACCTTTACCTTGAAGCCGCCAACTCCCTGCCAGTGCCACCCTTGCTGGATCTCTGCCGTGGTGCCTCCAGCTATCACTGTCGCTAAACTTGCTGTGAACCTCCGCTCCATTGTGTCCCTTTGGTTCCTGCTATTTTCTTTTTGTGTGAATCAGGTTAGAGAAGTCAAATTTAGGGGTTCTGTTATCACTTATCAGAACTTTTGTTTGGTCTACATTTTTATTTCTTTAACTTTATTTTACTTTCCTTTTTTTCAGGTCAGGTCTTGTTTATGTTTTTGCTCGACTTGGTTTGGTTAGTCCCTTGGCCCTTTTATGATTTAGGACATTTTGGGCTAAATCTTTTATTTTATTTTATGTTTTTTTAGTTTGGGCTTATGTTAGTTTGTTTTTAATAGTCTTTGGTATTTTAATTTTTGGGTCTTTCAAAAATAAAACAAAACAAACTTTTTTATGTTTTTGAAAAATAAATGTATATATTTTTTATTTGCGCAACAATCAATGGTTATAGTTGAGGGATGGATGTCTCTTTCATGTACTGTTAAATTGATAAGGATTTACTGAGTTGTCCAGCACTACCTTGAATCCTGTGCAAAATGGATTTTTTTTTTAACTTATTTTTTTCAATTAAAAATCTTTTCACAAATAAAATCAATCAATACATCTTTTTTTATTTAATTAAAATCTATTAACACACACTTATTTTCTACAAGAATGATGTGACTTTGAGTTCCTCATTGTACTAAAGGGTACGTCGACGTAGTCAACAACTATTAAGCCAAAGTTAATTTTTCATTAAATTGTGTTCTCTTTTAATTTAATCTTCTTTTATTTTATTTTTACATAATTGTGACTTTAGGGAGAAAAATAAATATTAAAGTTATAAATTAATTTTCATGATAAGCTCTAGAGTAATCGTATTTATGCGGATATATTAGCGGTGCAGTGGAATTAAGTTTTCACTCTTCTTTAGTCATAATTGGATTCCCGGACTCAAATCTTTTCAAAAAAACCAGTTTTGCAAATAAAAAGGTTTTCCAATTTTAGCTAGAATTAAAATTGATGACAAATCCCCTTTTTTTAAATCTGTTGTTATTTTGGTCATTGCGCCTTCCAGGTACATTGTAATAGCTTGGTGATTCCACTAGTAAGAGTTAGAGAGTTAAGCCTATCAGAGTAAATTATGCAAATAATTATAACTTTACAATATTTATTTTTCCCCATCACACAACATTTGCTTTTTATTTTTGTAAATAAATGTCTTCTATGGAATTAAGTTTAAAATGCCTCATTTTGATGTCTAAAATTGCACAACAGAACTCATTTAAATTTCCTTTTTAAATCATAAAATGACTCATTTTGTACAATTTTAAACACAAAAATTAGTTGTTTTAAATTTCATTATACTACAGATAAAACATAGCGTATCAAGATATTATTTAACATTAAAAAATATCATTTAATTAACAAAATATTAAATAAACATGGGATGAAGGACTAATTTGGCTCACATTTTATAATGTTAGAAACTAATTTGATTTATTTTAAATGTTAGGGGACTCAAATGACTTACAAATATAAAGTTAATGACTAAAAATGAACATGAACTCAATTCAATTCTTAGTAGAATTAAATTTAATTCCATTAACTAATAATTTTCCAAACACCCGGTATGTTTTATGCTTGTCCAAAAGTTATAGATATTTTAAAAGAGCAAAAGTATAAAAGAACCTAGGATAACAAATTTTGTAAATACTTTGCTAAGAGTATGTTTGTGAGTTGAGATCTTAGAAGGAAAATGAGGAGAAGAAATTATTAGCCTGTTTGGCAACGTTTTGTAAAAATAGTTTTCAATTTTTAAAAATAAAAAAACAAAAAATCTTGTTTGTCTTGGTGTTTTGTGTCACCCCCATTTTAAAAACAAAAAACACATATTGAATTTTAAAAATAAGAAAATGGAAAAGCGCAAAAGATGTTTTCTGTTTTTTTGCTTTGGAAAACAAGTGAAAGCGCGGTGGCAATTTTGTAGATATATGCATATACTGTTTCAGCCACTCTTCAAATCTCACATGTAATGAAAAAAAAAAAAACATAACAGGCTGATATTAAAACGAGAAGCTCCCCTCCTCTTTCTCTTTCACAAACACTCTCGTTAAGCTCACAGCTCCTTCACTTTGTTAGAGTTCTTCATACAAGCCTTCCTCTCTTCTCACTTGGCCGCGACCTAAAGCGGTGACCCACCAGTAGCCTCGGCGACCAAGCAGTAGCAAGCCCGCTACTCCTCCACTCGCCGGCTAACCAAAGGAGCTGCTCCACCCACGTGTGTGAAGGACCGGAAGCTTCAGATGTTGAGATCCACCACGAGCTGCTCCCCCCGGCGGCAACCAAAGCTCCTGCCATCCACGACCTTGAAGCTTCGTGAAGGCCAGATTCAGCATCCCCTGCCACCCGCAAAGGCCAGATCCGAGACCAAGACCGAGACTGTGCGACCCCCGGCAACCTGTGTTCGAGATCGAAACTGTGCAACCCCGGCGAGCTGCATCCATGCCAGATCTGAGACGCAGCGCTGGTGTCCTGGGCCTGAGAAGCTCTTCCGCAACTGAGCGCGCAAGCCTGGCGCATTCAAGCTTCTGAGACCGAGAGCGACCCTGGCAACCTGCTTCCGTACTAGATCTGAGACCCAGCGCCGGCGACCAAGGCCCAGCAATCCGCCGTGCTCTGAAGTTGTTCACGGTGGCTCTCATCTTTTTTTTCTTTTTTTTTCTGTTTTGGAATGTTACTGATGATGAAGGGTTTGGGGTTGGGATTGGGTTTGTGTTTCTAATATTGGATTGTGGTTGATGAATTATTGATAATGATGATGATGATGATGATGATGATGATGATGATGAATGTTGTGGTTGATGATGAATGTTACCAATGATGAATTATCAATGATGATAATGAATGGTTGTTGTTGTGGTCTTGGTTTTGATGTGGTTTGCCAAACAAATTTTAGTTTTATTAATTTTAAAAGTTGTTTTTTTTTTAAAAAAATCCAAATAGATTTTTTGTTTTTTATCATTATAAAGCTGTTTTTAAAGTTAAATTCTCAAACAAATTTTTCTATTTGTTTGTTTTTAAAAACAAAAACAAAAAAACACTTCCAAACAGTCCTATATATAATAAACTTTACACTATAAATTCTTTATTTCCCTTTCTCTCCCAAAATTTTAATTCACAAATATATTTTCACGAACATTAAATAT
Organism: Dalbergia cultrata; assembly: GCA_031216105.1. Lineage (NCBI taxonomy): Eukaryota > Viridiplantae > Streptophyta > Magnoliopsida > Fabales > Fabaceae > Dalbergia > Dalbergia cultrata. The sequence continues at coordinate 40,765,188 of CM062352.1, forward strand.
TGGGTTTAATTTTCATATATCAAACATTTTAATTTTTTTTAGATAATCATCGAATTATGCTCAGAAATTAAACTTTTAAATATTTTGTGAGAGAAATATTATGCTGCAAATAATGTTAGAAATTAATTTGATTTATTTTAAAAGTTAGGGGGACTCAAATGACTTACAAATACAAAGTTAATGACTAAAAATGAACATTAACTCAATTCAATTCTTAGTAGAATTAAATTCAATTCCATTAACTAATAATTTTCCAAACACCCTATATATTTTATACTTGTCCAAAAGTTATAGATATTTTAAAAGGGTAAAAGTATAAAAGAACCTAGGATGACAAATTCTATAAATACTTCGTTAAGAATATGTTTGTGAGTTGAGATCTTAGAAGGAAAATGAGGAGAAAAAATTATATGTAATATAACTTCACACTATAAATTCTTTATTTCCCTTTCTCTTCTAAAATTCTAACTCACAAATATATTTTCATGAACATTAAATATTGGGTTTAATTTTCATATATCAAACAGTTTAAATTTTTTTTTAAGACAATCATCGAATTATGCTCAGAAATTAAACTTTTAAATATTTTGCGAGAGAAATATTATGCTACAAATAAAAAATCAACACCAACCCCACTCACACCCACCCTCCCCACCACCAACCCATATATATGCTTATAGCTTACTCTTTGATCCAACAAGCTTGTCTTTGCTGGAAGGTGAGTGAGAAAGAAAGAAGCAAATGGCCATGGCTCTTCGCAGACTCTCCTCCACCATCAACAAACAAACCTCAACCTTGACCAACGCCCCTTCCCTTTATCGCATGGTATCTTTCTCTTCCAACATAAACGAAGTGAAAAAAAAAATAAAACTCTCAAAACGTGATTAATTATTTTGCATTTCATTTAACTTAAAAATCTTCGTTCTCTGTTTTGGCACTTGCAGTCTTCTTCGCTCTCACCGCAAGAAAGAGACAAATCTCGCGCCGCCGTAAGCCCGTTTCAGATTCTCCTTTGCCTCTCTCTTTTTTCTTTTTAAAACTGAATCTGCTATGAATTATTCGTGGCCATTTCATGTTTTTTTTAAGCACGTGTGGGAATAAAAAGAAAAATTTTGCTTATGAAAATCGCAGTGGGTGAAGCAGCTCAACGAGCCTCTCGAGGTCGTCGATCCTGAGATCGCGGACATAATCGAACTCGAAAAAGCTCGTCAATGGAAGGTAGGTTCGATCTAAGGGCGTGTTTGGGTCATATGGTGCAAACCATGATTTGTTTGTAATTTTGTATGGAAATGTAGTTTTTGTCTTTTTAGGTTCGAGACTTAAAATTTTTGTCCGAATATAGCATAGAGCGTGATTTTATCAAAAGAGTTTAATTTCTGCAATTTCACCAAAATGAGTAATTGTGATGGTGGTTAGTTATTTTCTAAGATTTTGAAGTACGTGGAATTCTACCGGTTGTTTTACACTGTAACTGTAAAGAAATTAAGTTCTTTGTTGATTATATGGAAATAATTTGAAAGTGACGTTTTCAACTTTCTAATTTTCCAAAATGTTTTATTTATTGATTTATTTAATTTTTCGGAGAATCAAACGAAGAATTATGTTGTGATTTGTAGGGTCTGGAACTCATACCTTCGGAAAACTTCACGTCGCTTTCAGTGATGCAAGCTGTTGGATCGGTGATGACGAATAAATACAGCGAAGGGTATCCCGGTGCTAGATACTACGGTGGAAATCAGTATGTGGATCTTCACGAGTGTTTTTGTTTCAAAATTTGTATATGTAGCTTAGTGTGTTTATTATTTTTGAGCACTTGTTCATAATGTGTTAAAGGTACATTGACATGGCCGAGAGCTTGTGTCAGAAGCGTGCACTTGAAGCTTTTAATTTGGATCCGGCAAAATGGGGAGGTCTGAAAACTGCCTATGATGCAATTTTAGTTTCTTTTTTTTTATAATTTTTTATCGATATTCCTTAATTTGAACCCTCGTGTTTTGCAAGTCTACGAATATCCAAATTGGTGGTCAAGATTTAGCCATGAATTTTATATTGGTTAATGAACTAAAAATGGCAAGTTTTTTAAGTTTCCAATACATTCAATGATTGGGATTAACTTGTGCTATTATTTCATTTGGTCATTCATCCATGTCTTTTCTATTATTTTGCTATAAGACTTAGGTGAACAAGATTTTGGTCATTTGTTTCCTTGGAGGTCTTACATACTCTGCTTTTGACAGTCAATGTGCAGTCATTATCCGGGTCACCTTGTAACTTCCAAGTTTACACTGCTTTATTGAAACCTCATGAGAGAATTATGGCACTTGATCTTCCCCATGGTGGGCATCTATCACATGGCTATCAGGTTAAATTTTGTTTCTGATTATTATTTGTGGTCATTGATACTCATTGGAATTCATGCTGAATGAATGTTGTAGCTATAGCTCATATTAAGTTTTGTTTGGCCTAATAGGTATGTTAGTGATCAAATTTATATAAAAGAAGGATTGATTGAGAAACAGAAAAGTGCAAAATAGGAATCCTGCTGGTGATACAAAAGCCTATGTAGTATAGAAAGAAAAAGAGGAAAGACCATCTCAAGATGCTGACCCCTTTGCATGTCACTCCTAGAAACACCCTTAAAATCCCATGAGCACTAACTAATAAGGAAGCTGAGAAAGCAACTCTATACAGCAAAAAGGTGAGGGAGGAAGAAATTTATAGATAAAATTCTGATATCATTTTCCAACCAAAAGACTTTTTCTAAACTGGTCTTAGTTCTACTACTACAAATACTGGGAGCATTCTTAAAAGGATTTCAATAGAGCTAAAGCATTTCTAAAATTATCTGCTTCTTCCAGAATTGAAAGAACAATAGTGTCTGCAAACTGCATGAGGGAGCTCCTCACTCTTTGAACACAATAAAAGACTTCTATTCATACTTCACTCACAATCTTTCATTAGCATTCCTCATTACCATCTCTTTTATTTATTGTACACTTGTGTTAACTATGGAGTGTCAAAATAATTTTGATAGCTTTGGAGGCTCAGACATAGGCAGTTTTTTTTTTTTTCCCTGGTTTTACTTCAAAGTGCCCCTTCATTTTCCACATTTGTGGCTCCATATTCACATTTTATTTTGTTGTCTAATCATTGGCTTACACATTTTATTGCCTTATCATTATTGAATGCTGACCTGTGTCAGTTTAGTATTGTCCGGAGAAAGTGGCACATCTCTATGCCAAATGATGTCAATCCTGAAACTTTTATGTAACCCATTTATTTGCATGAGTTCGGGATGCTTCTGTTATTTGCTTATTGAAAATATTAAAGCAATATCTGTTAAATTATTTGTATACAAGTTATTAATTATATGTTTGTCTGATGCAGACTGACACCAAGAAGATATCAGCCGTATCTATATTCTTTGAAACAATGCCATACAGATTGGATGAAAGCACTGGTTATATTGATTATGACCAGGTAGGCAGGTATCATTGTATTTCTGTGTTGTGGATATTCCTTTCAATCAGTGAAAATCTTTGTCAGCACTGCTTCTATTTCAATTACTGTTACTATTATCTTTGCCAATGAGTTATATATTTTCCCATCTGGTGTTTGATTTAGGATGTATCTTAAGAGATTATGGTGTTTTAATCATTAGCCTTTAACATATTGGAGCAATTGTGAATTTTACAGATATGGGTATCAATTTTGACTCGTTGCTCACTTGAGTTTTCAGTTTCTACTGCTACCAATGCATGCTCGTTCTTATCTTTCAAAATTTAATCATTTTTAGCTCATGTTCAAAATATTTTGTCCTCCAAGTACCTGATTGCCAAGCATTCATGATTCTGCCTTCTATTGATGGTTATTACATTAAGTTTTCCTCAAGAATGGGGAATTATGGTTTTCTGAACATGTTGAAGAGTTATATTTGCACTTATTCACAAAGACTGTGCTCTTTCTTGCATACTGTGGGTTTAGACTTGTCTATAATGGCTTTACTTATTTAATGTCTACAGATGGAGAAAAATGCTGCACTTTTTAGGCCGAAGTTAATAGTAGCTGGTGCCAGTGCTTATTCTCGCCTTTATGATTATGCAAGAATTCGCAAAGTAAACCATATCTGATTTCATAAACTTAGATATTTGGTATTTAGAAAGATTCATTGGTGATGACATAGTATCCTTTATGCCTGAATTTCTGTAGGTCTGTGATAAGCAGAAGGCAATTATGTTGGCAGATATGGCACACATCAGTGGATTAGTCTCTGCAGGTGTTATTCCTTCTTGTTTTGATTATGCAGATGTTGTAACAACCACTACACATAAGTCACTTCGTGGACCACGTGGGGCTATGATCTTCTTCAGGAAGGGTGTGAAAGAGATAAACAAGCAAGGGCAGGAAGTGAGTTTAAAATTCTAAATTTATTGCTATAGGGAAAAAAGGAATTAGAAAATAGGGTAAAATACATTTTACACTATGAAGTACAGTCCCATCTCAACTTGCTGCTTTAAAGCTTTGTTGTTATCAAATGCTTGATTTTTCACTTAAAATCAAACATGAAAGTAGTTAAGTAATAAAAACAATAGTTTGGCGGGTGAGTTCAGATAGGGCTATACTTCAGGGAGGTAATATGTTAATCTACCATGACAAGTATAATTTCTATAATTGCATAGCTGCAAAAACTAAGAAGTGTTCACCAATGGTTACTGCTATGTTTGTTTAATAGTTTCTTGATGTACTTTCTTGGTATTTTGTATTATTTCTAAGTTGGGTAACTAGAAAATATTGTTCGTTTGCTGAATTCCATCTCATAGGTGTTGTATGACTATGAAGATAAGATAAATCAGGCTGTTTTTCCTGGACTTCAAGGTGGTCCACACAATCACACTATTTCAGGCTTGGCAGTTGCACTGAAGCAGGTTCTTCAACTGATTAGCCAAAGAAACTACTTTGTCATAATTTTTTTCCTAGCAAATATGTATTTTTCAATAAGCGTAATAATCCTCCTTGCATCTTTTGTTGCCAGGCTGATGTAAGTTCAGTTCTATTTTAATTTCTGTAAATGTAGGCAATGACACCAGAATACAAGAATTACCAAAAGCAAGTTGTCCTTAACAGTGCAGCATTTGCTCAGGTAAAGTGAATGCCTTTATTATACTGCATTCCAGTGCTGTATAAAGCTATTGCAGACTAGTTGTTAGGTGTATCTTCTATGAATTGTTTGGCCCGACTAATTTGAATGTAATAGCTGACTTAGCTGTGTTGACTGAGCTTCAGAGTTTGCTAGAGAAAGGCTACGACATTGTATCTGGTGGAACAGATAACCATTTATTGTTGGTGAACTTAAGAAACAAGGTAAATGGTTTTTCCTCTGAAAATTTCTAGGTGATATTTTTGTCTCAGAATGCAATGCAGTGCCTAATTTTCTTGTCTATGTCAATAAACTTGTTGAGTACTGGGAATGGAAATAAGCTACTAGAAATAATCTCTAGCCTATTTGAAGTGTCGGGAAATGTCATATTTTATTGGGCTTGGGCTTAAGGTATATATTTGGTAACCCTAATTACAAAAGATCTTAAAGTTTATAGGGCTTGTTAAAGTATAATATTTTTGTTTAATAGCATAAAGGGGAAGGCACTTTCTAATGGCATTGTGTTTCACAGGGCATCGATGGCTCAAGGGTTGAGAAGGTGTTAGAAGCAGTTCACATAGCAGCCAATAAAAATACTGTTCCAGGGGATGTGTCTGCTATGATTCCTGGAGGCATCCGAATGGGTATAGTCTCTCTCAGCCATATTTTTCCTGCCTATTAGTGCATCTAGGATTACATTTTAATTAAGATTTATCTTTTCATGATTCAGGGTCCCCTGCTCTCACATCCAGGGGGTTTGTTGAGGAAGATTTTAAAAAAGTAGCAGAGTTCTTTGATGCAGGAGTCAAGTTAGCCTTACAGATTAAGGCAAATACCACAGGTTGACCTTGAGTTCCTTAATGCATCTTTTTTCCTCTGCCAATCTTTGAAGGCATGGCAAGGTATCTTAGTTACCATGCTCACTCACCCTTTTTATTTGTTATTTTATGTGCAGGTACAAAGTTGAAGGATTTTGTGGCAACTATGCAATCAGATGCACATCAATCTGAGATTGCTAAGCTCCGTCATGAGGTTGAGGAATATGCCAAGCAGTTTCCAGCAATTGGTTTCGAGGTGGAGAAAATGAAGTATAATAAGTGATGTCATATGGCACTTCCTTGGGAGTTTCATTGGAAACTTATGGAATTAATAACGACTTTGAAGTGATGCTCTACGGGTTTGTATCTGAGTATTGGATGCAATTGTGAATTATGATGCCGATGACTGAAGTGAAGGAAGTGGAAAATTTTCCCTTCAACGATGAATCCTTAGGGTCTAGCATGTTCTTTCAAAGTTGAGAAAAGTTTTTATCGAGTTGATGATGAAAATTCCTTTCGATTTTCAATGTTGTGGCGTAGCCAAAATGAGGTTGCCCATTTGTGGTATTTTGCTATTTTCTTAATTTGTACTATCAAAGTAAGTTACCTTTTTTTTTCCCCTTCCAACAAAGAAAGTTACTTCAACCGTGCTTGAATTTAGACCCTTTTTTTGGGGTGTATAAGAGACGAGTTGGATCTTGTTGGATAAAATTTGAATCTAGCCTAAATTTTCAGACGGGGCCATTTTTAGAGAATTCGACTCGACACAATATTGACTTGATTATGGATTGGTCGAATTGAATTAACCTAACCTTTAAAAGTGTATGAGGATTTGAATATTGTTTATAATATAGTTTTAAAATTGTAAAAGTAAAATAAAATTTAAAAGATATTTTACAATATATGTATTATAATAAACTATATTAAAATAAAAATAATATTAAGTTGGGTAAATTATATTAGGTGAATCATAAAATTTTACCATTTTTTTTGTAATTTATTATAAAAAGAATGTCTTTAGAGAAATTATTTGGTTTTAGGTTGGATTATGCAAACTCATTATATGATCCTAACCCAGTCTAGTCAAATTTTAAAATCTAGCCAATAACCTTTGGACTGAGCCGGGTTAAGAATGCCCTACCATTGAAGCTAAATCAGTAAGCCTAAAGCCTGACGGATAAAAATGCTAGTCAAGAATGTATAGAGCATCACAAACGCCGCGTCTGCCTCGAATCGTACATAAGATAGACAAAATTGATGTAAAATAACAGAAGTCAGAATTCTTGTACTCGAACCCAAACAGCAAAGCCATTACACTCAACCAAAACTAATTATTTTAAAAGTAATTATTTAACTTGATTCTAAAAGTATAGAAATATGAAACGAATTTTTAGATCAAACTTCTAAAATTTTGAAGCATTTCTACTTGTAGGGAGAATTTCTTATCATTATACTACTCTTATTTGTACACCAATGATTCTTAGTTGTATATAATATTCATTAATATGATAATAAAATTAAAATTGAAATATATATCAAAAGAATAAATCACTATTTTCTTTATATGAAAAGAACACAATACAATTTTATAAATATTAAAAACTAAATTTTAAAATCTTTACAGAGCAAACTTAATTTTATGTGTATATATATATATGAAAGAATTGTATTATATATACTCATAGGATATGGAATATCGCATCAACTCACACTGAATATATTATTGAATGAGATATGAACCTAATTCGAATAAGATTCACGTCCAATTCAATAATAAATAGTGATAAATGGGGAGCGAGTTGGCATGGTGTCCCATGCTCCATGAACACAAATATCATTGTTCATTTTGGCAACAAATTTCAGCACTTTTATTTTCATTTAATCTACATGCGTGTCAGTAATCAGCGAATGGCTGACATTGGTTATATCCGTTCCCTTCCGTTTCACAATTTTTATCCAAGCAAGAGCAGGATATCTCTAAACCAACCCAATCAATCATGCAAGGACCAGTGAATTTCTTCTGCCATCATTCCTTTTTCCTTCCTTCATAGTCATAGCCTGCCATGGCTTCTTTCCCTTCTGCTGCCATCACTGCAACTCTTAAGCTCAACCCACAATTCAGAAAACACCCACCAACCTCCTTTCCCATAGAAAAGGTAACCTCTTTCAGTTAATGATTCACAGTATCTCTTTCATTTCTTTGGGTAACTCCACTTTTATATTTGCCATTTTGGTGCGTTGTGTAGGCATTTTTCAATAGATTACATTAACAGACTGTTATAACTAACTAACTAGCCAACTAAACAAGCCTTTGTTTAATTCAAGTGGTTCCCCAATGCTTCTATTTGCTAAATTCTTTTGTGAATGAAATTTGAAAAATAAAAATAAAAAACCGCAGAGTTTTACCCTGCAGTAACCAACTAATTGTATTACTCTCTTCCACTTGATTCGATAATTAACTTGCAGTTTATGCTTTCAGAGTCAAAACATTTCTTTGCAGAAAAGCAACTACTTCACGCATTTGGACCCCAATAATCTGGATTTTCGCGAAGCACTTTCCTTGACAAAAGAAGGGGCAGAGGTGGACTCATCCTTCTATGTTCCCCTGTTGCAAGAATGCTTAGACAAGAGCTCTTTTCCTGATACACAGGTTGTTCATGGTCATGTCATTAAAACTGGTACCCATGAGGATGTTTTTGTCATGGCATTTCTGGTCAACATTTATGCTAAATGTGGTTACATGGCGGACGCTCGCAAAGCCTTTGACAACATGCCTAGAAGAAATGTGGTGGCTTGGACGACCTTAATGGCAGGTTATGTGCAGAACTTGCAGCCAAAGCATGCCATCCATGTGTTTCAAGAGATGTTGTATGCAGGAAGTTATCCTTCAAATTACACTCTTGCTATAGCTCTAAGTGCTTGTACATCACTGCAATCTGTGCAGTTAGGGGACCAGTTCCATGCTTACATAATTAAATATCAAATTGACTTCGACACTAGCATTGGCAATGCACTTTGTAGTCTATACTCCAAATGTGGCAGATTGGGATTGGCTCTCAGAGTATTTAGGAGAGTTAAAGAAAAGAATGTTGTTTCTTGGAGTGCTGCTATATCTGCTTGCGGGGACAATGGTGAAGCTATGACAGGTTTAAGACTTTTTGTTGATATGCTTTCTGAGGACATACAGCCTAATGAGTTCACTTTAACTAGTGTCTTAAGCCAGTGTTGTGAGATTCTGTTCTCGGAACTTGGGACTCAGGTTCATTCGATGTGTACAAAATTTGGGTACGTATCGAACCTGCGTATTAGGAATTCTTTATTGTATTTGTACCTCAAATCCGGCTGCATTGGTGAGGCTCGAATTTTGTTTAATGGAATGGATGATGCTAGTTTGGTTACATGGAATGCAATGATTGCTGGGCATGCACAAATGATGGAACTCACAAAGGATAATCTTTCAGCATGCCATAGTGGACTTGAAGCTCTTAGCCTTTTCTCCAAATTGAATCAGTCAGGCATGAAACCTGATCTATTTACCTTTTCGAGTGTCTTAAGTGTCTGTGGTAGGCTGGTGGCTTTAGAGCAAGGGGAACAAATTCATGCTCAGGCCATCAAAACTGGGTTCTTATCAGATGTTGTTGTGGGGACATCACTGATTAATATGTACAATAAATGTGGCAGCATTGAGAGAGCAAGCAAAGCATTCCTAGAGATGTCTACTAGAACTATGATATCGTGGACTTCCATGATTGCAGGTTTTTCACAGCATGGCTGGTCTCAGCAAGCATTGCAGCTTTTTGAGGATATGAGATTAGCTGGAGTTAGGCCTAACCAGATCACTTTTGTGGGTGTATTATCAGCATGTAGCCATGCTGGCATGATCAATGAAGCACTCAATTACTTTGAGATTATGCAGAAGCAATATAAAATTAAGCCTGTGATGGACCATTATGCTTGCTTGATTGATATGTTTGTCAGATACGGGCAGCTGGGCGAAGCTTTCGATTTGATAAAGAGAATGGATTTTGAGCCTAGTGAGTTTATATGGTCAAACTTGGTAGCAGGTTGTCTAAGTCATGGGAATATGGAACTGGGGTTTCAAGCTGCTGAGAAGTTATTAAGTCTTAAACCAAAAGACACGGAGACATACATATTATTGTTGAATATCTACCATTCTGCTGGGAGATTTGAGGATGTTTCAAGGGTGAGGAAGATAATGAAAGAGGAGAAAGTCGGAAAATTGGAAGATTGGAGCTGGATTGGCATCAAAGACAGAGTGTATTCATTTAAACCCAATGACAAGGCAATCCCAGAGAGTTCACTACTATATGAATCATTGGATGATTTACTTGCCAAAGCAAAGAATCTTGGATACAAGATTCTTGAAACTATGAAAATAAGTGATGAAGAGGAGGAACAGACATCCTCCCCTACCATTTATCACAGCGAGAAGCTGGCCATTACATTTGGGTTGGATAACTTGCCAAATTCTTCACCAATAAGAATTGTCAAGAGCACCTTAATGTGCAGGGATTGCCATAATTTTATTATGTACGTCTCAACACTGACTGGTAGGGAAATCATTGTTAAAGATAGGAGGCGGCTTCATAAATTTGTCAATGGACAATGCTCATGTGGGGATTTCAGTATTTTAATCTGATATCCTCTAAGCAGCATCTTAGGTTGCATGATTTAGCTATCAAAAGCCTACCATAAAAACTGATACAGTTTTGTACACCTCTACACTTACTAATGAGCAATGACACGTTACGCTTTATTGCAGCTGCAGACTCTGAATAAAGTGCACTAACCATATACTTTCTGTAGAAACTTCTATTTAAGAGAGTATAAATCTGTCTTACCTTGCTATATTATACAAATAGCTGCAACATTTTGCTGAACAGAACATCTGAAATATATTGAATTAAATACGATTTCACTGAAATTTCTTTATCAGTTACATGTTTAAGAATAGATTTATTAATCATTCAACCAACAAATCCATAAGAGTACTATTATTTTAACTCAAATTTTGGGGGACACTGTGTCGACACACTCTTATCAATCTTTGGATTGGACGTGGACTCCATTCAGTTTGAGTCCCACACCCCATCCAATGTTAGGTGTGAGTGTATTGGCATAGTGTTTCAATCCATAATACAACCATCCAACTGTTTCATTTGCTCCAAAACTCTGATTACCATAGAATTTTTGTATCCGTACCGTTTGAAAAGGAAGAAAGTTGGTTTCCTTGTTTGGGCATGGCTTATGAAACTATTTGTCTCCGATTGACGGATGTTGATTCAAATTCAATAGAAAACAGCGCAAAAGTTCAACTCATTTCCGGTAGCTTAATTAGTTTAACCTGAGTCTTTAAATCTTTAGATTATGCTTGGTTTCCATTTTACTTTTCTGTTTTCATTTTGTGTTTTCTACAAGATTTTGTAGTAGAAATTGTAAAAACAACAAAATCTTATTCCTTGTTTTCATTGCATGTTTTTACTTTTATTTTCCCATGACGAAATCCTAAAAACAAAAAGTATAGAAAATGAAAACGGATAATAAAAATAGAAACTAAAGAGAAATTTTCAATCAATCTAAGCGATCTTAAAATGGTCATGACGGGGAAAAAAAAAAAAAACTACTAGCATGGCAAATTTTGTCCCCAATAATTTGGTAGCATGAAAACACAGCGGAATTAAAATTGAAAGTCACCAGCGTAGCTCAAGATGACACTTTCAAGTGTCAAAGGAACCCGCAAGATGTGACTGGGGCAGAATATGCATGAACTAACATAGCTTTAGCACTTCAATGTGCCGTAATGGAAATGCAGTTTGTACAATTCAATGAATTCTCGCACTCTTCTAACCATAAGAAACAGCACACATGACAATGATAGGACCGAAAAAGCTGAAATAAAAAGATTAAGAAGAAAGAAAGGGGAGATTTAAGCAAATGTAAAATCGCTCTTGTGGTGCCGCTATCGTGTTGCGGCGGTCGCAACGGCGGGCATGGCGGTTGGAATGCAGGGTGGTGATGGAGATTTATGCCGGTGGAAGTAGGCTAGATCGCTTATCGTGGTCTTCAGCTTAGCCTATATTCAACCTAATTTAGCCTAACATATTTAATAAATAAGTTAGATGTAAGTTTCTTAAAATGTCTTTTTAACTAAATAAATCAAGCCCTGGATAATAAAAGTAGCTTATTAGACTAAACAAGTTGACCAACTTATATTATTATTATTTAAAAAATATAATGATAATACAAATATTTTAATCTATTTAAAAATATAAAATTTTATATATATTTAGAAGTTCTTTATCTTATTTATTAGTTACATGTTTTGGTTTATCAGATGAATTACATTGATTTTTATTAAGTTTGTAAAATAATTACATTGATCTACATTATATCATATAGTGAACATTGAATTTGAGAAATGTCAGTGTTACTTGGACAAAAAGAAGAGAGCTGAGCTGAAATTTATCAAACCTCTTAAAGTTTAACTTGGGCTAACAATTTTATAATTAAAGAGGTCTAAAAATTGGCTTGTGAACGAGATAAGTTTTTAAAAAAGCTAGACTAAGACTGGAAAAAAAACTTTTGCCCAGTAATAGACTGCGAAGCATACTATTTTTGACAATACGAATGAGACCTACTTAAGTCAAAGCGTAGCATTACCTCTCCCCAATTCGGTTTTACGATGGTTTTTGCCCACGATAAAACTCTTGGGTTTTCTACTCTCGTTATCTGTTATCTTCTCTCTTCACCTCTTCACCCAAAGCGTTCACTGTTCCTCACTTTCCAGTCACCCCTGCTTCTCTCGTCTCCTTCCACTCCTGCAGGTTTGAGCCAAACTCTTTTCGTTTTACATTATTTGCTCATTTATTCTTTGGTTTTTTTTTTTTTTTTTTTTGTATTTAGTGATCGAATTATAATTTAATTATGAGTATTTAAAATATTAATAAATTTAATTAGTGAATACAAAAGTATCGATATCATAAATTTTATATAGTAACATAAAAATCCCCTTATTCTTTTGGTCTCGTAACGTAAGACTGGGTTTGAGGGTAAAGAAAGAATTTGCACTGTAAAATTTTCAAAATATTACTTTCTAAATCATTCCCTCCCATCCAACAACTACACTCACAAACCTACCCTAACGTTCGGTAGTTGTTTCACTTCAAAGGCACTCCCTCACTCATGAAATTCGTTTAATTTTAAATTTCATTTCGTTGTTCTGGTTTTAATCTCGGGTTCTGCCATTGCATATTCTAGATTTCAATCGTAAAAAACTTTAACCTCAAACCTATGTGATTCAATAAAAACCCATCGGTGAAAAAATTGATTGTAAAATAACATCTATATCTATACTATCTATTTTATACAATATATGAAGGGAATTCCCTTGAGTTAATTATTTTTTGTGTCCAATTTTTTTTTTGCCAATTTTACCCTCATTGTAACTGTTACAGTAGTCAGTTTCTTTTTTTTTTTTTTCACTAAAATTTTCTTCTGACTCCATAACTACTCCATAAGAACTGTCATCCCCCGGCAAGACGCTACTGATAATAATAGAATTGCTTCATGGATTATTGAAAAATCATGGCTTTTTGACTTTTGGCAAAATAATTGTAGGTGTGATTTAGAAGGACAAAACGACAACAAATGGATGCCAGGGCAAATTTGAATTCACGCAGGAAAGCTTCACCTAAAAGAGGAAGCTTCTCAAGGAAAGTTCTGAGAAGAAAAATGCTGAAAAAGATGCACACATAGAATATGACCACCAGGATGATGAAGAAGAAGAAGAAGAGGGGCAAGAAATCCTTGAGATTCAAAGTGGAAAAAGGCCAGCATCTAAATGTGATTGTTCTATTTGTAAGGCCAAGAAAGGAAAAACTGTGAAAGGTCCTCTGGATTACCCTGAAGCATCTATTCATTTGGGAAAAGCCAATAGCCAAACAAGTATTAACGATGGTCGTGATGCACGGGCTAGTACCATCCAATGCATAGCTCAATGGTTTTATAGAAATGGAATACCTTTTGATGTTGTGAGATCAAGTGGTTTCTGGTCCATGATAAAAGCTGTTAGAAACTATGGTCCACTTCTAAAGGGTCCAAGCTATCATGATCTGGTCCACTCCTTAAAAAGGAGTTGAATGAAACAAAGGAAATGTTGAAGGGTCACATAGAAGAATGGGGCAAGTTTGGATGTTCAATAATGGTGGATGCTTGGACAGATAAGAAGAGTAGAACCTTCATCAATTTCTTGGTGAATTGTGTATCTGGGAATATATTTGTGAAGAGTGTTGACGCTTCTTCATATACGAAGACTGGGGTGAAGTTATTTCTGTTGTTGGATAGTTTCATAGAGCAAATTGGGGAAAAGAATGTTATTCAAGTGGTGACTGAAAGTGGAAGCAATTATGACTTGGCGGGTAAGGATTAATTGCTACTAATTGCGTCCATTACTTCCTTTAATAGTTGGTTATTCATCTAATTTCATTTAATTTGATTTTCTTAGGTAAATTACTAGAAGCCAAATGGAATCATCTCTTTTGGACTCCATCTGCCACACATTGTGTTGACTTGATGTTAGAAGACATTGGAAAGTTACCTCAGGTTAAAAGAAAGATACGAGAGGCATTGCTCTTGTAAGCTTCATTTACAACCATAAATTGGCTTTGAACATGATGAGAAAATTCACCAAGAAGATGGATTTGGTTAGGCATGGAGTGACAAGAACTGTTACATCATTCCTTACATTACATAGGTTGCACAAACAAAAGAATAAACTTAGAAAGATGTTCACTTCAGATGAGTGGTCAAAGTCTAAGATAGCCAAAGAAGCTAAGGGAAAGAGGGCAACTGACACAGTACTCATGTCTACATTCTGGAATGATGTTGTTTATTCTCTTAAAGCTATGAAGCCTCTTGTTGATGTACTTAGGCTTGGTTGTAATGAACAAATTCGTACAATGGGTTACATATATGAGGCAATAGATAAGGCTAAGAAAGCTATTCAAAAGGCCTTCAATGAAAAAGAAAACAGGTACAAGGACAATTTTCATATTATTCATAGAAGATGGGAGCCACAAGTTGATCATCCACTGCATGCAGCTGGCCATTTTCTAAACCCAGAATGCTACTATAGCAACCCAAGGAACAAGTTTAATGCAGAATTGACAGAGGGGCTTTACAAGTCCATTGAGAGGCTGAGTGAAACAGATAAGGAGGCACTTCAAATTTTTACTGAGTTGGCAACATATGAGTGCTACAGGGTTATTTGGAACAGAGGAGGCAATTAGAGAAAGGACAAACCTGGGACCTGGTAAGATTTATTTCTTGATATATTTAGTTGTGTAACAATTTTTTGGTAATGTTAATCAGTTGGTTTTTGTGTAGCAGCTGAGTGGTGGAGGACTTTCGGAACATCCACTCCAAGTTTGCAAAAATTTGCCATCAAAGTGTTGAACTTGACTTGTAGTTTATCAAGATGTGAGCATAGTTGGAGTACTTTTGTGGGTGTAAGTAGATGTCCAATGCTTCTTCTTTATAGAATTTTATTTACAGATTTTGAAACTGACAATTTTTTTTACAACTATGTAATAGATTCATTCCCAGAAAGAAAAAAGCAAGCATGAGCATCAAAAGTTATAAGACTCGGCATTTGTTAAATGTAACCAAGAATTTAAAGAACGTTTTAACATAATTCCATTTGATCCCATCCTCTCAGATGACATTGATGATAGTAATGAATGGTTGGTTGGAAAAACGGATGGAGATGGAGGTGCTGAAGAGAAGTTGGTTTTAAATGATGATACTTCGACTTGGGGAGTTGTTGCTGATGTAATTCGGGCTGGTGAATCTCTGAAACACTCTGAGCAGAAAGTAAACTTGAAGAAAGTTACTTCAAGACCTTCTAGCTCAAGGGAAAAGGAACCTATATTAGATGAAGATGATTTCGAGGATGTGGAAACGGAAGCGGAGGAGAATGAGATGTACATGTCTAGTAGCGGTGAAAGTGACAATGAGGAAGAGACCATGGTGGAAGATTTTGAAGATGGTTATTCCGATTGATGAAGAACTTGTTTATCTATGTTTTGAAGGTGAGTGTTTTGTTACAATTAAGTCTTAGAAGCTTAAACTTAATTAGGCTTTGGTGCTGTGTTGAGCTTCTCCCTCGTACACTACTAGACTTTTTGTTGTATTGACTTCTTATTTATGCGTTAGATTTATGGTGATTGCATGTTTAGTGTCTAAACTATGACTTCTAATTATTGATGATTAATATGTGTTTTAATGTTGATATTTTGTTTTTATAATTTCCGAATTCTAGCATTTATATGTATGTAGTATAATTTGCATATTATATTTCCATATTCTTTGATATCAATATCCAATGACGCATGCTTCAACAGCAAAGCAACCAAGACCGATAAGTCTTCCCAATCATTTTTTCCCCTCTCTTCCATTCATTTTCAAAGGGAAAATTAATATAGTTCATAATCATGCTTGAAAACTACACATCATCACACTCTTAGGCTTTTTGCCTTGTAACAGAACGTGCTCCACATCAGAGACCGAAGTATCTACTGCTTCTTTGCTCATATAGCATTATTTATAAATTGACTGATCGATGAAAGGCTGTGTCTCAAAACTCCCATATCTCAACATTTAAAAAGATTAGTCCCTCCGTTTTAGGATAATTGTCAAAAATCAAATAATAAACATATTAAGGAAATAAAAAAAAATATCTTGATAAATATAGAAAATTATATGAGTTAATGAAACTATCATTTTATAATCATTATTATTCATCTTGGTACATATATTGATTATTTAATTAATACATTTATATTAAGGATATAAATAGAAGTAAAAAAAAATTAATACTAGGTATTATAAATGGATATATGTTCTAAAATATGAAAAAGTGAAAAAAATGACAGTTATTCTATAACGGGACAGTATATATCTTCATTCACAAAAATCTGGACTTACATATTCAGGATTTAGAACAAGAAATCTACGCATCAAAGATTTTTTATCCACCGGAAACCAAGGAGAGCATAAAACTCTGCTTTCTCAATCAGCAAGGGTTAAGGAAAAAAGCTTTCAGCAGCATTAACAACAATCTGAGTTTAATTTTGAACAAAACACTCTTGAGAAGAAGAAACTAATAAGTAAAGCATTAATGCAGTATTTTCTGAGCCTGTTGCCAGAAAATAGAACAGTGTTTACCACAAAAACTTGTAGTAACAGCAGTCAGTACCTCTTGAAAAATGCAAGAGGCATTGATCTATATCCCCCTAACAGCAATGATTTACTCCAAATTTTGATGCTATTAATTGATCAATTTCTCTATATGGAAGATAAATACTAAGGAAACATTGACATCGAGGGAAACCATCTATTATACAGTCAAATACGCGAATTCATGCCTAACTGTATAACATAGTTAGATCATGCTCATCAAAGGAAACATATCAAGCCAATAGAACATAGGGGATAACCCCGCACAACCAAACAAAGCAGTAATCCATCCTTGTTTTTTATTTATCTCGGGAGCTACATAGATTGGAATCCCATAAGTTTTCCAAAGAACATTGACCCTGTGAGAATTTTGACAAATTTTCAAACATATGATCAAGTACAAAAACATTTTATGTCACTTCATGCTCATGAATTAAAAATTAATTGTTGACTGTCTCACTTGCTCCGGAAACGCACGCAAACAAAAATCTGAAATGTTTATATTTCCTTACAAGTCAAGTAAAAGAATTTCAGGCTGCATGAGGAAAAAGAGAACAATTAGAAGGAATTATGCTAAAGATGAATGACAGCATTGTAGATCCCAGTCAATGGGAACCTTTAAATCTCTATGATAAACTCCCTTACTGTGGCAATAATCTATACCATCGTCGGACACCACTGCATTGTCGATCGATGTTGGACCACTATTGAATGTGGCTGGACCATCATCGATCGTGGTTGAACCACCATCAATAGATGCTGCACTACCATTGGTGGGTGCTGGATCATCATTAGGCCACCACTAATTGTGGTCAGACCATTGTTGATCGGTGTTGGGCACCTTCGCCGATCATGGCCGGACCACCACTGATCAAGCCTGGATTGGCATTGTACCACAAATAGTCAAGGCTGGTCCACAACCGAGCCGTCGCCAATCGAGACTAGACCATTGGCAAATCACCTCTGTCGATCTAAACCATTTTGTTATGGGTATTTTTAAAAAATATATATCGTATTCCCAGGAATATTGCTTAGTATTCGGTTTGCATACTAAATGCCTCTGAATTATATTCCTAGGAACTTTTTTTTCTAGGAAAGGTATTCCGAGAAATGAAAAATCATTCCACGAACCAATTGCCCCTTATTTCTTTCATTCAATAGTTTGAGCATTTTTTTTTTTTTTTTGCATTAGGTTTAATAGCTTGAGTTTGACTATTGTAAATAACTATTAAAAAAAAAGTGAAAAAAAAGTGAAAAAAGTTTTACCTATCATGGACCAATCCAACTAGAACTGTATTGGCAATGTTCAGAAAATCAGACCGGACCGATCGGTCGGACCGATTGAATTGGGAACCAGTTTACTGTCCGGTCCGCATTGGCCCTCAAAATCAGCTAGGAAAGAACTGGTTTGAATTGGCCGGGAACCGGTAAATCGGACAACCGGCCCGGCCTGGTCAAATCGATTTTTTTATTCTATAAGAAAGATGTAAAATGATATCATTTTGGGTTTTTTTTTTAATAAAAAAAGACCTAAAATCTCTTCTTCTTTTTCCCTAATTCTTTTCCTTTTCTGATATAAGAATTAGTAACTTGAGAATTTGATTCATATGGATAATGTTTATTTTGATTAACAGATAAATTATGTTATATAATATCAATTTTGTTGATACTTAATTTAATTTTTAATTATTTATAACATATATTTTATTGTATATTCTTATATATTTATATAAATACATATTTTATTATATATCGGTTACATTACGATTGGACTTAAGTTAGACTGGTTGAGCTTCTAAACCCTTGCTTCGATTTCTGATCCATTTTTCATAACCTTTTGTATTGGTTAAAAAACTGAAAATCTCGACCACTTCAACGGTGTAAAGTTTCTTGGATCCGCCAATAACGTTTCTTCAGCAAGTCCATGCATTTATGGTCCACGCTAATCACAGGAAGCTTCGTTATCCAATTGCGTCTATTGCAGCATAGAAGGGGAGTAGCAACATTACGCGTATTCGTATGAGAAAAGGAAGTTCCGATTCAAATTTCACCTCTAGACTTTTATTCTCTCTGTAAACGGAGTACGAGATTAAAAAAAGCGACTGAGAAATGACAAAGGCAATTCATATATGATAACGCGTAACATTAAAAATAAATAAACAAACAAATAAAAACCTTGAATGGTAAGCCGATCCAATTCTCAAAAAAGCTTTTGAACAAATATCACGCAGCTCTATATCCTACAAAGTTGTGAAGGTGGTCTCGAGGCAGCAACAATGGAGACAAGGCAAGAGTTAGAGTGGGCTGAAGCCCAGAATATGATCATAAGCCAAGACCTCGTAGCCAGAGCAAAACAACAGCTTCTGTTTCTGGCAGAGGTTGACAGGAATCGCTGCCTCTATGATGGCTCAGTTTTAGAACGAGCTAGTTACAGGCACCTATCTACTCTCACCATGGTTTCTAGATGCATGCATTTGAAATCCTGTTTGATTTATATTTTTTCAGTTTTCAATTTTCAGCTTTTTTTAAAGAAAAAACTGAAATTAGGAAAAGCTGAAATTTTCGATTTCCAATTTTTTCAATTTTTCTATCATAAAAATTGAAAACTGAAAACTGAAAAATACAAACCAAACATGCCCATATTGCATATTTCCGTTATTGTAACTTTTTTTTAAGTTCACCTTTGCTTCGAAATGTATGTTTTATTTAGTTGCTGATTTGTGCGTGCCTTTGTTGATCACCACAGGTATAAATATTGTTGGCTTCCTTTACTTGCCAAACATGCTGAGTCACCTCTGGCAGAAGACCCCTTGGTTGTGCCTCTTGATTGTGAATGGATTTGGCACTGTCATAGGCTTAATCCGGTATGATTGATCATCAAAACTAAAATCACGATACTCTTATATTTGAAATAATGGAATATTTTTTTATCGAAAAAAAAATAGTGGAATATTTTTTTTCACGAGGAGTAACTTAAACCAATTTTATATTTGATTGAAAATTTGAAAAATTAAGGGGATGTTTGCTTTGAATTTTCAGTTTTTCAGTTTTTTAAATTTTATAAATGAAATGCTGAAAATTCTGAAAACTACAAAATTCAATTTTCAGTTTTCAGCTTTTCCTTCATAAAATTCTGAAAATTGGAAAACTGAAAGCTGGAAACTCAAGGGTGCGTTTGCTTTGCTATTTTTCAGCTTTCAGTTTTCAATTTTCAGTTTTTATGAAGGAAAAACTGAAAATTGAAAAATTGAAACCAAACACACCCCAAGTAGTGACTTTTCAAGTCATGAAGGTGAAAAGTAACCATATTTATTGATTATTATATGATTAGATAAATATGTAAACAAAATTTACACTAACAATACATTTCAATTAAATCCATATCAGTTAGATGTCAAAATGAAAAGATTACATTATTTTAGCCCAAAATTAATCATCACTATTGTTATTAGGCATATGGTTATTAAGCACCGGTTAGTAATGGTTATGCTATTAAGCACCGGTTGTGTACAGGCTTATACACTTCTTTTCTGTGAATTTTGTTGAAATTACCCTTTAACCTTTGCGTAATTATTTGCCAGGTGCGTTATAAGACTGACTGCATGGAGTTGTATGGGAGAATACTTGACGATTGGAATGTGGTATCTTCAATTCAGGGAACCAGCAAAGAGGAGACTGGAAAAATCTGGAAGAAAATGTATCCAAGTGAGCCATATGAAATTGATCTGAACAGTAATTCGTTGCAAGATTTTGATGACAAGTTATTGGGAGACCCAGAAAGCACCACAAAGTATGATTTAATTTCAGCTGTTAAAAGACAAACTACTTTCTTCTACCAGGTAATTAAGAAATTTACAATGCCATGTCCTTTCAAGACCTACCATAAACTGAATCATAAACAAATAATTGCCAATGCCACATGCTTTCAACGAGTTAATCATAAATTACTGAATATCTCTAGTTCAGTAATGTTGTTTTCGAGTCAAAGCAAGGGGGTTATGCATTCATGCTTACAGGCATCACAATAAAATGACTCAAAACCCAGCTAGATTATCCATTAGTATCAAGATTATTTCACTTCATCTTGACCTATGTAAAATGGCATAATCTGGTAATGATAAATGCTGATATTATGACAGGTTTCCAGGCCTTATTGGAATGATGATACCTTCCTTGAAGGAGCTGTGGCCAGATATAAGGGGTTCCTGCATTTGATCAAGAGGAACAAAGAGAGTTCTATCAGTCGATTCTGTGTTCCAACTTATGACATTGACCTCATCTGGCACTCTCACCAACTGCACCCTGCATCTTACTGCGACGATCTGGTGGCAATTATGGGCAAAGTATTAGAACATGACGATACAGATTCTGATAGAAGCAAGGGTCAAAAGCTGGATGTTGGGTTCTCTGAAACCACCAAACAATGGGAAGAGACATTTGGCACAAGATACTGGAAAGCAGGAGCAATGCACAGGGGTCATCCCCCATCTCCACTTACTGTTGATGAGTACAGTATAGATTCTATGCACAACAATTCTTCTCCATCCAATAAAAACCAGAATCTGATTCAGCTTCCACAGAAAATGCTTGTAGAGGTGACCTACAACATGTCTTTCTGCTATTTTTCTCTTTGTTTAACTTGCCAATGTGTTTTTTAGGCATGAAAAGTTGTAAGATTTTTGGTTTCATCATGAAATGATTCTAATTTAGGTGATGCTTGAGATTGTTGATGTGAGAGACTTACCATCCAGGCATAAGGGCAAGCTAGCTGTGTCCTTCAACAAGAAAAACCAAGATATACTTTTCAATACCAAGAAAAAACTAAGCATTTCCTCAGAGTCAGAAGAGAAACAGGTTGCTGTCTTCCAGTGTGAAAGTAGCGGAGAGTTAGTCCTCGAGCTCATTTCCAGCCCAAGTTTCAATTTTCGAATAATGAGCCTGCCGGCTAAAGTACTGGGAAGAACTTCGATCAACCTTGAGGACTTTCAAAATGTGGCATCTAAAATGCCAATAGAAAAGTGGTTAGATTTGACATCCGCAATCAAGTGGTCCAAGCCTATTAGTATTCGCGTTGGTTTCTCTTTCACCCCTCCAGTTCCAGCACCATATGAGTTGCACATGGTTCCTGTTCCTGTATTCATAGGAGGTTTAGAAAGTTATTTTCCCTTTTCGCTTTGGAGAACCTCCCAGCAAATACAAAATTGCAGAAATGTTGTGGATGAGGCTGGCAAGGTGATCATTAGGATCCAATCCAGGTAAGCAAAAAATGTTGAACAAGAAATTCATATTTTAGCACAAGATGCTTAGATTAAACATGGGATTCTATCAGCATCGATTTGTGACTTGTGTGATAATGAACTTTTCCCTTACATCCTATTAACATGTTTACTGATGTCTTTTATCTAATTGTCTTGTACTAGACTTATGTAGTTCTTGACTTTTACTTGCACTTGCTTAATGTTGCTGTTACCTGCTTAGGCACTAAATTGATGCTACCTTAACCTTGCCTTTTTTTTCTTTTCATTTGTTTGGGCATAATAGGTTCTTGACAACTGAGAAGACACAGAATAATATCAAGAAAGAAGTGATTGGCACCACTGCATCAGGTGAAACTCACCTTCTTGCAGAGTTGACGGGCACAACGTGGGCTTTGATGAACTCTGATTGGATGTTAAAGAGAAAGAAGAGCATTGATGAAGATAACAATGTATTTGAGCTCACAGGCACCCGGAAGGTCATCTTCTTATTCCGTATCCTAGTTTAGATTCTTAAATCAAATAGCAAGGGAAGAGTTTGTCTCACTAACAATCCATATGATCTATGTTCATTCTAACACTTTTGCTCCTTCCCAGGTGATTATTTTTCCAGGTAGAAAATTGGAGTTTGAAAACAGATACTACGGAAATGGAGAAGGAAATTGCTTCATGACAGCAGTCGAATTCTCTCCAAAAGATCCAAATGGAAAAGCAGTGGCTTTGATGGATTTGGCATATGGATTTCTACTGGTATTTTATTTGTTGAACAAAATGCCTCACATCTTGTTAATAATTTACCATCTAACATAGCAATATCACTGATTTGTGGCTGCTTTTAAAATTTGATGAACAGATCAAGGAAGAGTGGCTAGTGTTGCCTGGGATATTAACTGCATTTGTTCTCACTGACTTTCCCGATTTCTGTAATGACAAGCAAATGGGGAATGAGACAATTGCATAAAAAAAAAAAAATCAGAGGAGTTGAAGAAAAATACAGACTTGGAATCTAGGCAAATTCTATGTCTCTGTCCTCTAGGAAAATTTCCCAGCAGAGGCCACTGGTCCATAATAGCCGTTGATGCTCCTTGTAGGCGGCTCGATTGCAAACCAAAATCATAAACTTAATCCTACATAAATTGTTGCATGCACCTATAATATCACATAAATATTTTCTATATCTAATAATAGAGTGATATACTTCAAATAAAATATAAATTAAAAAAGTTCTAGCTAAAATATCGCTCTGTTATTAGATTTAAAGTGTATTCACTTGATGCATCAAGTGCATATAAAAGTTTCTCCTATTCTTGTAAAAACAAATTTCTTTCCAATTTTAGAATTTTGTATCTAGCTTTATAGTGGGCAGCCACCTTATTGGATTCAGTTTTAGCCAGTGTTATCGATCGAGCCGAAACCAGGTTGAACCAGTGAGCAGGTCGTTGGTCCTGGGTTCTCTCGATTGGGCCAAACCTGGGCCAAACCCGGATCAACCCGCGAGCGAACCGGTGAACCGGCCCATCAACCCGCGCCATCAACCCACATTGACCAGACATGCACCCGCGTTGACCACACATCAAAGCATTTTTTCTCAAAAACGCTTGAGGCAAGGTTCGTGGGCGCGCGCTACAACCACCAGGCCACCATCATCCTTTGTTATATATATGACAAAAATTATATATATCATATATTTAGCACAATAATTTTTTATATATATTAATTTAATTAAATCCGGTTCAACCGGTTGAATCGATGACTCCACTTTGAACAATGACTCACTACTTAAGTCGATGTCCGGATCAAGTTTGATAACTATGGTTTTAGCTTAGCAAGCCAATTATTATGTACTATTCCCTCCCCTCTTGTACTTAATATAGATAATATTTTAGTTATGTATAAGAATTAAGGTAATTATTGAATTCTATTGATCCTGTAAAAGAGAAAGTAAAAGACAATCATACTTTCTATTGCTGAGCCTTCACTCATTTTTTTTCCCTTTTTAATACTTCAATAAACTACATCCTTTCAGTCTTCTCTCCAATTAAATAAAGGTAAAATAGGTATAAAATAATTAATGAGTCAATGAAATATAAAAATAATATTTATTTTGGATTAGAAAAAAAAAATCCAAAAACAATATACATTGAGGATGCGAGGGAGTACTTTGTTTTTCATTGAGTACCTTTTTCATTCTTTAGCTTGTTCAACCTTGAGAACAATTGATCTAGCTTATTGTGGATTTTTTTATCCTTCTAAAATAGAAAAAAAAATTAATTGCGAAAATAAAATGATCTTACATAATTTGCATAATTTTAATTTTGTTACAAGAAATCATTGGAATTGTAAGTGCCAATGATTACAATTCATATGGATTTCAAAAACATCTAATCCAAGTGTGCGATTCATTTGCTTTAAAATCATTAAAAAACTTCCAACAATTTCAGATACATTTACTCCGTGACAATTTTCGGTAATAAAACCAAAACAAAGCAAATCCCGAAAATAATATTATCACCATTTTGTTTTCATAAGTAATGATTTTTTCTATTTTAAATGCGTATAAAATCCAGCTCATTATCCTCCTTGCATACCCTCCTAAACCCAAATATCTCATTGCTGAAGGCAGCAGCAGCTGCAACCCTCGGTGCTTAACACGTGTAAGCAAAGGTTTATTTATCTCTATCTTTTCTGTTGAGCGCTTCTTTATTTTTCCTTGGCAACTTAACAATCTTCAATTCCTACTTTCATCGTTTGATTTCACTTTCTTATCAACTAAACTAGCACTTTTTGTTAGTTTGCCAACGCCCCAAACCATGCATAAAAAACGCAAGCTAGACCTTATAAACTTGTCAGATTTCAGTTACATAACGCTTTCGTTGGTTACATGCGAAGAAAAAAAAAAGAAAGAAAGAAAAAGAAATGGTGCAAAACAAGAAAATCACAGACAAAGATGGAACCACACAATGATTACTGCAAAAGAATAATGGAGACAATCACTGATGAAAAGCAATATACTAGTGAAAGAAGTAGTTACACTCTTCAAACAATTCCCCGAATCCCTTTCCAATATGCTTCTATGCACAAGAAACAATGTCCATGCCAATTAACCCAAATTAACAAAAATTAAAAAAATAAAAAATAAAACGACTTGTATCCATTATCACACAACACAAAATACGAATAAACCATGGCATCACTACAACAGCCACCCCTCTCCACTCAGTTCCACGCGTCACCGCCGGGCGCCGCGGCATACGCAACCTCTGAACCGCCGTAACTAACCTTCTGCGCCGGATGAGGAACCGCCGCCGGAGCCTGAATCAGATAAACCGGCGAGGGACCCATCGGTCCAGTCACCGATCGCACCGCCTGGTAGATCCCTGACGGAGTCTGAATGAGATAAACCGGCACCGGATCCACTCCGGTTCCAGAACCACGAACCGGGTTATGCAACAAAGACCCAGGAACATGAACCGGAACCGGTCCAGAAACATGAACCGGACAGGAATGAACTTGCGCAGCTGAATGAACCGCATTCTCAGCATTCTTCTGTGAGTAAAACTCCACGCCGTTAACTCTGCCGTTATCATCATCACGTTTACGTTGCTGCTGCTGTTGCTGTTCGTTGCTCCCGAGGTGCAGCTTAACGATTTCGGTTTCCGTAACGGCCTCGGGACCGCAGTCCGAACCTCCCGCCGCAAAGTCCGGAACTGTTGGAGCGGCGGGAGAGGGATCCGCGGATACCGCGGGACGCGGTTTATCCAATCCGAACAGAAAATCCGGATTTAGCGCAGCAACAGGCGCAGGCAGTTGCTGAGGAGAAGGAGAAATAGAAGGTTCTGGAAGCTGAACGGAATTGAGAGCTTCAACGAACCAGTGACCTTCGGGTTTGGTTAAAACAGAAGGAGGAGGAGGAGTTGGTGGAGGAAGAGAAGCATTGTTGTTGTTGCTGTTGTTTGGGAGAGGGAATAGGATGAGCCTGAGGCGTGCGGGTCTAGGTGAGGAGCGGCAAAGGCGATCGTACTCGACCATCATGTGGTCGAGGTCCTCGTCGTTGGTGACGGAGATGAGGGCGTCGAGGTCCTCGCCGGGGAGCTGGTACTTGAAGCAGACGTCGGCGCCGCCGCCGGTGAGGGAGGAGAGCTTGGCGGCGAGTGCGGCGAACCTGATGTGGCGATCGACGGCGAGGATCTTCGTGTCGCCGCCGACGTAGGAGAGCTGGTTGTCGTGCGGGCGGGGCTGGATCCTTCCGCCGTAGCTGCACATGAATTTCACCTTGTAGGTGGCGGCGGAGGAAGGAGGAGGAGGAGGAGGAGGGGGTTGTTCGTCGAAGGAGGTAGTGTGGTCGGCGTCGCGAGAGGGCGGCGAGGAGTCGCGGGAATTGGCGACGGAGTGGTTGTTGTTGTTGTTCTCCATGGAAGAATTTTGGTAGGGGAGTTTTTGGGGATTAGGGTTTTGGTGAGGCCATTGGAATTGGGAATGTGGGAATTGGGGGAGTGTTTTTTGTGTGTGTTGGGTAGTATGTGTGAGGAAAACGGCGTGACGGTAGAGTGGAGAAGGTTGGGGTTTTATATGGTGTGGGGTAGGAGCTGCTGTAAAAGTGTCAGATGCGTGGAAGGGAAGAGTAGCGCCAGAACAGGAAAAGGTCGTATGACCCTATTTTTTTCATTTTAATAAATATAAATATATATTATAGGAAAATGAGTAACCCTCTCTTGACTAATTGTTGGTCAATCGAAATTCTTATAGGTACGGTTACGGTTAACAGATAATACTGTAGTAGCTATTTAAAGATTAAAGTTTTAAAGATTTAATTTAAATATATTAATATTGTAGAAGCTTTTTATATTATTATTCAATTAATTTTTTTTAGATGAGTTAACATGTTTTGCTAATGTAGTAAAATCTGATTAGATAACTAATCACAAGACCTACTAAGTTAATAAATAGAATGGCTTCTTAAGTATCTAGTAAAAAATTCAACACATGGAGGTATGTAATAAAATTTGTAAGCTTTGTATCTCGTACCCTTGATTTATTTAACAAATATGATTGAATGACTATAAAAAAATATATTATTAATATATTAAAATTAAATTTAAATTTTAAAGAGTTTAGTTTAAATAAACTGATAATATTAAAGAGTTTTACTCTGTTATCCAATCAAATCCCTCCTTTTGTGACCTAATTTGTCATTACATGATTGGATAAATATGTAAAAAAAAATTTACATTGTAAGCACATTCTAATTAAATTCAATTTTAAATATGTTAATTTATATTTTTCTTTAATTCCATGGGTACAGGCTTTCATCAGGACTCACTTATATATGGTGGTTCCTTACAAAAGATATTTATCTTCATAATTGGTTACGAAATCTTTTAGACGTGAAACTTAATTTTTTTTTTTTTTTTTGCTAGTTTGAGTAAGTACTGTATGTATCTTGACCAGCTATGAACCATAATCAAATATTAGAAGCACATTTGTAAACTCATAATATAAGAAGATTTGGTTTTAAACTTCTTTATCTATCAAAAAGAAAATAACCATTGTCAGATTTAAGGCAATTACACGCACGAGATATTTTCAATAAGTTGAAAATTATGCCACATTTGAATTGTTTATTGATACCACAAGTTAATTTTAGTATAATGATTTGTTAGTAAGAGTAACTTCATTTTATATAGATTTATTTGCAAGTTTCAAAGACTTATTTTAAATTGGCAATTTTCTTTCTAAATCATCTGCATCCAAAATTCATTAAACTCTTATTAATAGTTTGGATTGATTTTTTAAAACTGACTTTGAACTTTGACATAGAGAGAGAAATTGCCACTTATTATCAAGTTGATGGCATTATCATCCTGACCACCCTTGAAGGAAAAATAGGTTAAATTATAGTCTTGGAACTAAATATTTATTTTAGTCCTTAAAACTATATATATATTTCATTTGAGTCCTTAAAATTATCAAAAGATATCAACTTAGTCTCTAAAATTGTTAAAAATAATTTAAATTAGTTATTTTGGTTATTCAAATTAGTCTTTATGAATATTATTTTAAGAACTAATTCAACTCCATTTTTGCAATTTCAAAGACTAAATTGATATTTTTTTTTAATTTTAGAGATTAAATTGAATCACAAATAGAATTTCAAAGATCAAAATGAATATTTCATACCTCATCAAATGATAGATAAGATGTGAACCGATACGATGTGCCATGTAACATAAGTACAAATAACATTTTTCATTTATCAGATATTTTGATTAAGTGTCATGTTATGCATAAATTAAATAAGATGTGAGAGATATCATGTCGACTTATACTTTATCCAATTAGATGTGAGTCGATAAAATGTTCCATACATTTCATGTATAAATAATATTTTTCTATATTTGGACAATCACGACAAAATTTATATGGACTTTGTATTAATTAAATGATTTCTTTCATTTTTTTTTATTATATATTTTAATTCAAATCCACTTAACTCATCAGATATAAAGGTTGGTATTGTGGTATCTTCTAATTTGATTTAATATGTCATAGACAAATTGATTGATCATCACATAATTAAGACAAATGGTCTAAAAATTTTATTCATCGGATATATAACCTGTTGTTTGTTTTATAAATATTTTATTTTATTGATTAATTATATATTATCACATGTATAATTTTTTTTAAAAAAAGAGTAAAGATGCAAATTATATTGGTCCCTGATAATTTTATTGATGGACAAATTGATCCCTAATAAAAAAGTACTAGTGTTGAGATCATTCATAATTATAAAAATAAGACAATATAGGTCCGTAACAATTTCATTGATAGATAAAATGATCCCTAATAAAAAAATTAGTATTGAGGTTCTTTAAAATTACAAAAAATGGAATAGTATTGGTCCTTAACAATTTCATTGATAGACAAATTAGTCTATGATTAAAAATATTAGTGTTGAGATCCCTTATAATTGCAAAAATAGAACATTGTAGGTCCTTCAATCTACTTAATGCCAAGGTAGATTTTAATTATTGATCTATGTGGCACCTATTAATCCTAATTTATCAAAATGCACCCGTGCATTTTTTTTAAGTCTCTCTCTAAATATTTCAAAATTTAATAGAGCATCACATATCAAGCATGATAGTAGTATGTTATTTATAAGTTTAATTAATCCATCAGTCCCTGTAGTTTTATCGAATTTTTAATTGGATCCCTACATTTTGAAAATTTCCAATTGAGTCCTTATAGTATATTAGATTTTTCAATAAGGTCCCTGCCGTTAAAAAAAATATAGAATATTCCATTCCATCTCACTGTTCACATAACGGCAGGGACCTAATTGAAAATTTTTATATACTATAAGGGACTTAATTAAAAATTATAAACCTGAAGAATAATTAAACCTTCAAAATATGCATTTTACTTTCTTTTAATGCATTTGATTAAAGTAAAAAAAAATATCTACACATTGAGTGCTCAAAATAAGCAAAAGAAAAATTATTTTATTTAATTTTTTTCAAAATAATGAATAAAAAAGTATTATTTCTCTCCCAATGATATAATTAAATAAGTAAAAATATTTTTAATGTAATAATAGTGTAAAAGATATTTCTATTATCATTCAATCAAATTATTTTATTTATATGATCTTTTATGTAGTGAATGTGAAAGTTAACTAAATTTATATACATAATAATATATAATTGGATGCTAATATTAAAAAACACTTTTGCAAACTATTATTGCATCAAAATTGAATTTAATAATTGATTTTATGTCACAAAAATACTTAAAAATAATAATAAATGAAAATTAAGAATTAAATTTTAATAAACTATTAATAATATATATAACTCATATATTACAAGTAATCTCTACATTTGAATATATATTTTATTTAATTTCACATTTCACATATTTATAGAAATGAAATTTAGTTTAAATTAATGTCTAATATTTTATAATCATAAACAAATAAATACAATTATATCACTATCTATGAAGAAACGTACATGTTGACTTTGTGAGCCATACTTGTTTTCCAAGCATGACCTATGCTCTCACGTTTGGCATGTTTGTCTTTTTTCCGTTTCTCGTTTAGAATTTTCTACCCAGGCTTTCGTTCAAAACCCTAAACCCTACAAAATTATGTTAACAAAACAAAGCTTGAATAAAATTTTTAATTGGTACAGCTTTAATTGTAGGTCTATATAGGTTCGCATGTACAACAAAAAATAGCGTATATGATATATCTATGGCAGGAGCAATAATTACGTTTCTCTAATTGTCCTTGCATTACTTGACGTGATACATCGGTCGTATTATTATTATATAGTGGTTGCTTAATAAAATGATTTTTCCCTGTAGCAAAAGGTATTGGCTGCACCGCAAGATTAAAGTATGTTTAGTTGGGAATTAAAAATATTTGTAATTGTGTATTATAAAAAAAATTAATAATTTTTTATGGATGAGATTTATATATAATTTCATATATAGAGTTCATCTATAAAATTTTATATCTCATTTTTATCCTTTATCAAACATTCTCTAAATAAAGAAAATCCCGTGTTTAGTTGATAAATAAAAATTAGGAAAGAACTCTATAAAGAAATGTTATGTGTAGGTAAAATTAAGAAATTTGTTGGTTACTTTTTCCATGATTTTCACTTAAGAAATTAAGAAACGTTATTTTTACTTATTTGATCATCTCATTAGGAAAGAAATAATACTTTTTTATTCATTATTTTGAAAAAATTAAACAAAATAATATTTCTTTTGCTTATTTTGAGCACTCAATGTGTAGATATTTTTTTTTACTTTAATCAAATGCATTAAAAGAAAGTAAAATGCATATTTTGAAGGTTTAATTATTCTTCAGGTTTATAATTTTTAATTAAGTCCCTTATAGTATATAAAAATTTTCAATTAGATCCCTGCCGTTATGTGAACAGTGAGATGGAATGGAATATTCCTTATTCCAATAGAATATTCTATTTTTTTAACGGCAGGGACCTTATTGCAAAATCTAATATACTATAGGGACCCAATTGGAAACTTTTAAAATGTAGGGACCCAATTGAAAATTCGGTGAA
This sequence comes from Dalbergia cultrata, assembly GCA_031216105.1. Lineage (NCBI taxonomy): Eukaryota > Viridiplantae > Streptophyta > Magnoliopsida > Fabales > Fabaceae > Dalbergia > Dalbergia cultrata. Next base: position 40,796,749 of record CM062352.1, read on the forward strand.
ACTATAGGAACTGGCGGATTAATTAAACCTTATTTATAATATGCAATCATTGCACTCTAGCAAACAACTCTTTTGGAAAAATAATTATGAATTTATAATATTGATACTATAGTTCTTCAAGGTGGTGATAAAGCATACGAAATTCGATTCCAAATCTTATTATTTTCTTTGAACGATAAATTTGGGGCTAAGGGTTTCTTTTTTTATAATAATAGGGTCAAATGTGTTTTAGTTAGTATTGATTAGAATTAGTAGATATCACATAGATCAATAATTAAAGTCCATGTTAGCGTCTAACAGGTTACAAGTGAATTAGGGACATATATGTCCTGTTTTTACAGTTATGAGGAATCTCAATACTAATTTTTTATTGTTTGTGATCAATTTGTCCATTAACGAAATTGTTAGAAACCTATAGTGTCTTATTTTTAAAATTGTGAGGGACCCTAATACTATTTTTTTTGTCAGAGACTAATTTATCCATTAATAAAATTATCAGAGACTAATTTGGGTGTTTATTTTAAAAAATTATATATTACGCTAAACGCACCCATTAATACATAATACAATTGATTGACACTATCTTTCTTTAGTTTTTAGGTTAAGATTAGATAAAATGATAGATTTCACTTCCATTAGCTAATATTGAAGTTATAGGCGAGTTTGGTTCCTAGGAATAGATTTTTGCTTTCCACATGAAAACTTTACACGTGACGCGTGGGCCTTTGTGTAGTCCATTTTTCATACACAATAGTTTTGATTTATAGCAGGGGCTCCCCATAAAAATTAAATAAAGAAAGAAAAACAATGAAGAGGGGCTCCCAAAAAGTGTTTAGTGGATATTCTCTTCGATGGTTAGCAAGGATTCGTTAGGGGATCAAGCATATTCTATTCATACAACTAGTCACATAAATCTCAGCCACTTTATTTAGAAGCCTCCATGTCACACTTCATGAACAAATTCGAACGTCACAAAATTCAAAATTCAACCTTTTGCCGTCTGTGTTTCAATCAGGAATTCAGGATCGAAGGAGCGGGAGTTTATGTCTTTACAACTTTATGAATAAGTTGATAGGGTTGGCTTACTATTTTAACATATTGAGGTTTAATAGTTACAGGAATGGAATTACGTGGTTGATAAAAAATAATACCGAAGATGAAATTACGGAAAAATAAAATAAAATTATGTGTTCTTGTTGTACTGTCTCTTTCCCCTAAATCTATATCTATACATACTACAAATCTAGAGTTCTAAATTCTACTGTAGCAAACTATTCATTGCCATATGTCAATCTCATAAAATTTTAAATTAAAATATTTAAAATAAATGACAAAAAAGAACTAAATCTCATTCTAATTTCTATGTATTTTTAGGTGGCTCATAGCACATAAAGCAAATGTAGTGCATAGAGACTATGTGCCTAATAGTAATAGGTAATGTCAATCTATTTATAATTATAATATTATATTAGATTTCTTCCATATTATTTTTGATATTTTCTCTTAATTTTAAATTTTTAAATATTTTGAAATTATATTATTATTTAGTTTATAGTTTATTTCATTTATGTTTTTTCACTGTAATATAACTATGTCAAATTTTGTTAAATTTATTTCAACTATTATTAATACTATTTATTATATATTGAACTTTCGCTTCTCTTATTTACATCTTTCTTAAATTTTCATCTTTCACAACTATGCATTTTTGTTACATTTTAAAATAACAATCAAAGTGTAATAACTTATAATGTTGGGATAAGATGTATATAATATTTTATAAATTCATAATAATTGCTCAACTAAAATTTCATAAATAGTGTCTTCAAGAAAAACATACTCAATTGAAATTTTGAGTTAAAGTAAGAGACCAATAATTCTATATTACCAATAACAAGATAGAAAATATCAAATTTTATCGAATTAAATTGCCATTATTATGTGATGCTCTTATTAGTTTATAACACTCTCTTTTATTTTATGATTATCATAATTTTTGTCAATGATTCCTATGATATTCTTTTGACTGTCTAACATATATTTATAATTAATATATGCTGATTGGAGTTTAAAATTGAACTTCTAGGGCAAATATAATTAGCTTGTCATCTTACATTTGATTTTAAATCTTGTGGGTTGAATATAGTAGAGTCTTCTGTGCGAATGATCTTAAATCCTTGATAAACTTTATGCCAAACATATTAATTTTGTTTAAGAATAAATGTCCTTATGCTTTTTATTTAATAAATAATATATTGACTATGAAATTTTTTGAGCAATGAACTATCTCAGTTACCTAAATGTTTAAGCTGTCAAGTGTGAGGATGAATGTCTACATTGACTAAGTTGTCAATTTATTCAAATAATTTTATTATCTACAACATTGTGAACCAGATATGTTTAAGCATGTGAATACCAATACACCATTTAAATCGAGAGACTTTGCACTCCTATTATGTAAGCAATAAACATTTTTAAAAAGCCCGTGTGTTACACGTTCTCATATCACATAGTAAAGTATAGAAATCAAGCCATAGTCGATTGAAGTGATAAATGCTTTCTTTTTTTTTTTCTCTCTCTTGGATTAATGATCTCGAGTGCGAGTAGTGAGTATAAAATAATTAATATTAGAAGAACTATATTCCTTATTAGTGACGGATCTAGAAAATAGAGGTAGCTAGGGCAAAATTAATATATAAGCATAACAAAAAATTTCACATGATTTTACTCTTAGTGTGAGGTCAAACTTAAAAAATAATGAGGGCTATATATATATATACACTATTCTTACCTAGAAATGCTGCAAGAAGGCAAGTAGTTCCAACATCCGTGCAAGTGGGGAGTGGGATATCTATAAAGACACTTCGATATTTAATTCAATGAATGAATGAGATATACAGTGGTAAAATAATAGCATGTAATAAGCCTGTGATACCTAAGGGCGTTGAGCCCTTTATATAATGGAAGGTGACCCCGTTATAAGTTAGGAGATAATATACCTTAAATGAGATAGATATTCCTGAGATTTAGTAGATATTGGATATATTATGTATTTATAGAAGATATGACATAATGTATGAGATATGATGTAATAATGACAGGATATAATAAGACATAGAGAAATCTTGTATGGGATTTAGAAAATATCCTCAACTAAATTCGCGGTAAATCTGGAGGGGATACTATCCCATATGGGCAAGTTGTGGGACCCTTTGGGAGAATCCTCTAAGATTGGGCCAAGATCTGTGGCCCATATTTCTAGTCCAGTATATATACCTTTAAAGAGTTTTTTAAAATTTAGTGGGGCTAAATGCACCCAATACAATATGAATGCTTTCGTCCCCATACTTTATGAAATCTTAAAACATCAAATAGAACTGTCTACATAAAAAATAAATGTGAGAGAAATTTGAGTATATAACATTACAGACTAATTCTGTTAGCATGATAAACTCTTGAGTAGTTAACTCGCTTGAGAACTCGAATTGGAGTAAACTTGAGCAAACTTAGTAAATTCGAATAAACTTGGGCTAAATTTGTGAGTTTATTTTTAGTTACTATTTAGTCTCTTAAACAACAAAAAAAGGAACTTCATAATACACACTCATAATTAAACCTTTCACAATTAAAGTTATGATATATTAACTTAAATTATTTTATTTTTTCACATTCTAAAGTCTTGATCTATTATATTTCTTATGATTTCAATTTATATTTTATATTTTATTACTTGTATTTGTTTTATTATGAAGTTGCAATTGAACATTTTATATATCGTTGTTTTATCATAAATTTATTTGTTATAATTAGATGTTATAAATTTTTTTAATATTGTTTTTAAAATTAAATAAGTAAACTTTACAAATTTATGAATTGAGTTTATGATTCAAATTAGTTTCACAAGTTTGATAATCTGGCTTATGGGTAAAGTGGTCGATCAATCGAGATTGACCATGTCTATGTCCATTAAATTTTTGTTCTTATTTATGATCATTTGTAATTATAGCATTTGAACTGACCAAAGTAACTCAAGACTAAAATCTTAGGAAAAATTATACTCACTTCCTCCAAAATTTGGCAAAATGCAATTTGCACCCTCCTCTATTTTCAAAACTTGTACACCAGGTCGTTGAGTTTTGAAAAATCATATATTGACCTCCCTTATTAACGTTAGTCCATTAGTGACTTTGACATATAAGTATACAAGTGCACAACACATGATTTTTTATGTTGTTATTGTAAATATTAAAAATTAATATAGCTATTGAATGACCATATTATTATTTTTATCAAGTAATAAAAGCACACATTCTTTTCATGATGGGGAAAAGGACAAATAGGAAGATAATATACTTTTATCACTTAATAAAATAACAATATAATCATTCAATAGTTATAAGAGTATTTAATACTTATAAAAATATTATTAAAAAGTATATGTTATGCATATGTGCATTGTTCTACCAAAGTCACTTATGGATAGACATGTCAAAACGGGCTCGACCCATCGGGTTGGTCCGCCAAAACTGTCATTTTTAGCGGGCTGGGTTGACTTTTTTTGCCCACTAAAAAATTCCAATCCACCTAACTCATCCCACTTAATCCGCGGGTTTAGGCAAGCTGGGGTAGGCCAAGCCTTTTTTTAAAAAAGTAAAATAAATTTTATTTATTGGTAAGAGCACCTGAGTATGTGAAAAACTATAAAACCTGTATAGTAAATATCATTAGATAAGCCCAATTGCCCAAAGACTAAAAAGAGATATGTTTTCTATAAAGAAAAAAAAAACACAATATCACTACACTATTTCAGTAACGCTATGACTATGAAAAAATCGCTACACTATATTAATAATAATAATATTTTAGTGTTAAAGTTGGTATATATTTGTTATGAGCTTTGAAAAATTGGATAAACATAAACAAAAAATATTTTTTTTAAAAGCTTTTGTTTTAAAAGGATTCAAAACATTAAAAAGAATTTTTTTAAATTTTTTTTATTTTTTGGTGGGCTGGCCCGCCAACCCACCCTAAAATGGGCTGGGTTGAGTATTTCAACCTATATTTGTTTGGCAGGCAGACCCATTTTGACATCTCTACTTATGGACTAACATTAGTAGGGAATGTTGGTGTAGGATGACTTGGCATGCAAATTTTGAAAATTGGGAGAGTGGGAGTTGCATTTCACAAAATCTTAGACGAGATTAGCGTACTTTTTCTAAATTTTTATTATAAAAAATATTAAATAATATTAAAATAATAAAACCTTTCAAGTAAACATAATTTTAGCCTTTTAATGTTTGCTAACTTAAGTTTTTGTTTTTATAATATATTTTTTACGTATATACTCTTATATATTTGTACACATCATTGTTACCGTCCTCAAAGATCAACCTCTAAATAAAGAGAAGACATAAGAGCTAGTTTTTCATGAAAATTTGGAATTTTTTTCAATTTATTTTAAGTTTGTATTTTTATAACATATATTATTTTAAACAAATGAAAAATTAATGAAATGATCATCAATTAAGTGATGCATTTATATACTTTTTAATAAGAGTAATGTTAGGATGACCACAAAATCCTATAATAATACAACACCATATAATATGAGGCGAAAAGGACAAAGATGATTTAGGAAATGAAAAATATCAAATGGGGAAGGGAAAATCAAGATGCCTAGGTGAGGGAAAAAATTGAGTTCAAGGTAGTTGAGCCTATTATCACCTTTCATATTCAATTTTTTGTAAGCTCCAACATCTTTCACAAGCCACCTTCTTGGTTTTGTAATTTTTTGGATGTAACCATGTGTTTCAATGACACCAAACCAATCCCTTAAAAAAAATTTTATGTAAGGACTAATGATTTATCTAGTCTTGTGATACAAGATTTATAATATTCATAAAAGATAAGGCTTTTTCAAAGAAATCTTTCTTTTTAGATATGTTTCTAATATACTTTGATCAAATTCAAGAAGAAAAACTTGTTCAAGTAAATAAGTTTCTTGAGAAACATGCATCCTTGTCTTCATAAAGGAGAAGTTGATCCACTAAAAAGCAACTCCAAAAGTATTATTCCTTCCTCCATTGGTTTCCATTATAGGTGAGTCTTAGGTGGCATTAGCACTAGGAGAAAAAAGTGGTATCTAGACAATGGATGTTTTAGACATATGACAGGGAATAAGATATGGTTCAGAAACTTGAAATCTATGGAAGCAGGACCTATAAAGTTTGTTGATGAAATCAAATCAAAGATTACTAGTATAGGTAATTATGGTCAGAATAATTCTAATTTGATTTCTGATGTCATGCTTGTTGATGGCCTGACTCATAATCTGTTAAGCATAATTTAGCTATTCCACCAAGGCAATAGAGTTGTATTTGAACCATCACCATGTGCGCATTGTGAAAACTCTCACGGTTGACCAATCCATTTTTACTGCTAAAAGGCATAGTAATCTATTAGATGAAAATATAAAATGATTGGCATCCTTTGTGGATTAGAAGCGGATATGACATAAGAAACTTAGTCGTAGGCTTACTGAATATTAAGCTTGAGAATGACTTATCTTGTAAGTTTTGCCATAGAGAAAAACAAACAAAGAGTTCTTTCCATAGTAAAGATGTAGTCTCAACTACAAAACCACTTAAGCTTTTACAACTCATCCTCTTTAGACCAATTAGAACTGCCAATTTAGGTGGTAAAAGATATGGTTGGGCTATTATGGATGGTTTCTCTAGATTCAAATGGGTTATATTCCTCATCCATAATGATTATTCTTGTGAAGCCTTCAAAACCTTAGCAAAATGTGTTCAAAATGGAAAAAGGTTTTTTGTTTCATCCATCAAATTTGATCATGGTGGTGAATTCGAAAATAATGCCTTCAAAATTTATTCTTATGAAAATGGCATTTCTCACTATTCCTCAACAAAATGAGGTAGTCAAAAGGAAAAATAGATCATTGCAAGAAATTGGTAGAACCATATTTTTAGAAATCAATTGATCAAAAAGTTTTTGGGCTGAGGTTGTTAACACTCATGCTATATTGAAAATTATTTTTTTTTCTAAGATCAATACTTATGAAGACCTCGTATTAATTATGAAAAGGAAGAATATCCAACCTATCTTATTTTCATGTGCTTGGTTCTAAATGTTTCATACTTAACACCAAAGATAAACTATCAAAGTTTGATCCAAAATTTGGGAATCTTCCTTAGTCATTATTGTTTCTAAAGCTTATATAGGATACAATAAAATGAATAATCTGGTTGAAGAGAATATACCAACCCAAGCATTAGAGATTTAGAATAATTCTTTGAAGAATTCTTTCTAAATGAAGCTCCAATAATTTAGAAAGATCTTCAGAAAGAAACAGTAGAAGTTTTTGGCGACAACATTGATGTATCTAAAACAATAGAGTCTGAGCCTGTTTCTGATCAAACTCTAGATAAGTTTGAAGACAATAACATTCGAAGAGGGTACATTGGTATAAGAGACTTGAAGTCCATATCCAAACACTAAATCATTAGTGAATCTTTTGAAGGAGTAAAAACCATATTCTCATTCACAAAGGAAACAAATGTTGCTTTGAGTTTAGAGATGTATAGATGAGGCTCTCTAACATGTAAGTTGGATTGAAGTCATGAAAGAAGAGTTGAACCAATTATGCATTAATGGCAGCATTTCTAGCCATGGTAACACTCAAATTCAAGATACAACAGTATTTTAGACCTTACTAGCGTAAGAAGGACAAGCGGAAAAAAGCACGATGATTGAGTAGACAAAGAGTTAAGCAGATGAGTGAAGTGGATAGGGTGAGACGGAATTGTGGGAAGGAAATGAAACAAAATATTACAGTAGGAGAATGGGGTAGAAGGTTATAGAAATAGAGCAAAGCAAAAAATGGCAAGATTAAGATAGGAGAAGTAAAAGCAATTAGCAAAGCGTAATAAAATAAGCGGGCCCATGAAATGGCCATACTAGGCTATCATGCCCCCCACACCATTAGGGAACACCAATTAGCATATGACACGTGGAAGACTATTATAGGGTGCATGGCTCACGGAAAGACGCGAGAAAGAAGGTCATATAAATACCCATGAGATGCATTAGAAAAAAAGAGGAAAGAAAGGAGAAAAAGGCCTAAAGTACTTTAAATTAGCGAAACATGGTGGGGAAGAAAGTGTGGAACACAGCACCAAAGATTAGCACCCAAGAACGAGTGGTACCTAAGTTCTCACGGGTCATAGCGATTTCAAAACCTTGTCCAAGACAAACAGTTACTGAGCATTGCCCAGTATCTCTATGATTAGGTAGAAGGTTATCAAGAGCCAAGAATCAAATGTGAAAACTATCTAAGGGGAATATAGAAGCATTGTTATCCTCTGGTGAAAGGACATGATAACTTCTTCAAATACCAATTTCAGCAAGCTTTTTTTCCAATTTCACTTTTCTTTTACATTTTTCTTAGTTGTAGAGTAATGTTTACATCATAATTTCATCAAACATTTGTAATGCTTTGCTGCGCTTGATGTTGTGCTTGTGTTGCTAACTAATAAAAGTTCCATAGTTGCCTCTTATTTGAAGCTTATTGTTATTTAGTGTTTGAAGAACCTATAGCCAATGGGTTGATGTTCTGAACTTTGAGATCAATGTGATTTAGTTCTTGGCTATGTTTACACTTTAACTTGGCCAAATTATTTTCACATTAACAAATATTAAAGAGTAAAGCCCCAAATTAGTCATTGGAAATGTCACCTGTAGATAGTTTGGTCCCAACAACAATAAATTAGTCGTGAGGTTCCTTACAATTGTAACAAATGAGCACATTGGTCTGTAGTCATCTGCACCTATAAATTAATTGATAACATGATCGCCACCTTACTTAGCGTCATCCCACCCTGGTCATCTCCTTCATCCCTGCTCTTATCCTTGAAATCAATGTTAAGTTTCAATTTTAACTGTAAATTTATTAATAATAATGAAAGTATTTTTATGTCAAGAACCAAGAAACAACAAGGAAACCAAGCAATCAACATGCCATGATGATATATAAATAAAAGTTAAAAAAAACATGCTTTGAATTAAAAAAACCCTCAAGATAAGAAAATGTTTCAAGCAACCAAACATTATCGCTAATATGGGTGTTCAAAACCAATCCAGACCGATCTAAAATAAAAATACTACTCAAGTCCAAAATAAATCATTTTGATTTGGTTCTTATTTTGTGAAAACAGATTGGTTCAATTCAAATTTTAGTTCTTACTTTCAAAACCGAACCAGACCAAACCAAACCGAATTACTAATACATATCTATATTTACATAAATATATATACACATGGATACACTCTATGATATTTTAATACTAAATTATTCAAATACGTGTATCATATTTTAACGATTTTTGTTTTGATACATATGGGGTGAAATTGTGAATGAATATGAAGTCTGGTATGATGATAGTGATAAGATATTACTATTAGGGTTAAGGTAAAATTCATATACATATACAATATTTATGTAAGGTGAGGAGTGGGTAGGGGCACGTTCTCTCTAAACTCACACCCACCTTGCCTCGCAAGCAAATCCAATCCTAGTGTGGCTATGGGTTGAAAACCCGACCCATGCATGGGGGTGCTCATCAGTGGGCTAGCAATTGACATCCGTTGTTTAACTTACTAGTTAGTAGTATATTACATGTTGATATAACTTTTAAAAAATAATTTAGATTTTATAACTAGTAAAAATTGAAAATTGAATCAATCCAAACCATTTTAAATTGATATGGTTCCTCCAACATAATGAAATAAAACCAAACCCTATCGATTTATTTTTCTAGACCAACCAATTTTTTGATGTAAAATTTGGATTTAATTACTATCCCTTGACAGTGTGAATTTGTTTAAAAAATTTCATCTAGTTATGTATTGTCACATAAGTCATGATCATTGGCTTTTCTCCTCACTACTTATAAAGTCATATAAACTAAATATTTTAATTGGATTGTGAGTGCATCAAAATTAAACTTGTAAAATATAATAGGAATAATTTCGAGGTTTTGCCTTTTTTTTTTATCTCTCTTTAATTGGTACAAAACTTTGTTGGTAAAAGAGTGCATGAGAAGGCGGGTTCAATCGTGCTTTTTGAAGAGTTCTTGCAAAACTGAAACATTTAACAAAAAAATACTAACAAGCTTATGGCTTGAAATGCAACGGAAATGTAGTTAATAGTTTCAAAAAGTAGATCTCTGAAGTATAATAGTTATGATCCTACTTTAATGGAACTGAATTAATAATTAACATAAAGCGCATAACGTAAAATTAAAAGATCAGGGAAGAGGGAAAGAATATGAGATTTTTATACTAGTTCAACCATCCTGTCTACATCCAGTACTCAATATACGTTGAGATTTCATTAATCACAACTTTCTCAACCTGAGAAAGTAAAACGGATAGTTTTTACATTAGTCTTCCCAAGCTTTCACAGTGCATAGTGGACAACCCCAACTGTGACTAACTGAGTAGTTCTGTACCAGTCTCTCCAAGTTAAAATCGTGACCTACATGACAGCTTCTACTGCCACGTTGTAAGTAGTCTTGAACCAGCTTCTCCAAGCTGAATCGTGATAAGCAAATACCTCTGCCATCACGTTGCAAGTAGTTTTATCTTAGCCTCTCCAAGCTATGTCACACTCTGATCACTAACGGATCAAGGTTACAAAGGTTATGTGTTTGGGTTGTCACTTAAACTAACCTACACCCATGTTTCCTTAAAAGAATTTGTTAATACAAACCTGGGAAACATGAGCGACTTCTTTCTCACATCTTTTCATAAAAAGAGTATACAAATCATTACAAAACATGGAAAGAAGACTTTTACATTTCAAAATGATTGATTACATATTATGATGAACAACACAGAAAGTGTGGAGAGATTTTTCTAGAGTTTTTACTCCTATGTCTTCAACTCTCTCATAGGCATTCATGTATGACATCTCCATTTATATAGGTCCTTCTTCATGACCGTTACCTTTGATCAGATCTCCAAGTGACATATGTAGATTATCAGTTGTGTCTTGCAACGTTACTCTATAGAGGTAGGCTGACAGACTTGTCACATTAGTTGTAGAAGCCATTGTATTTTAGAGGTTTCTGATGTCCTCATTTTTCTTTTAGTTTCTAGCCAAAATTTTTGAACTCCTCTTTCTAGAAACTAGGATAATAAATCAATTAGGCAGAAGAGATGACGTACCGGTTATAACACTGAGTCTGATTCGAGATTTGAATTTTAAAATTCGAATTTTCCCTCTATTTCTCTTAGCATTCTATGCTCCATAGTTAAGTGAACTTTCTTACGGCGTAATCAATTTCTTTGTTATTTCTTCAATCTTCCAGTCTTTAATCTTGGCTATTTGATAATGATTTTTTTGCGATTGTAGTGATTGATGATTGAGTAACACATTGCTCTTGGACTTGAGTTGATTTAATCTTGAGTGTACTTTCTGATGTCTCATGCTATTTTCTGAAGATCCTTTCCTTGGTTTCTTGATCTGCTTTAGTCCCGAAGCATTTACACATTCTTTACATGAGATAATATTCACCTTTTTAAGCTTAATCTTTTCCCTTAAGATAAAACATGATTTCTCATGTGTGATGAAATCATTCTCGATTCAAGTCCGCTTTTATGATTTTAATCTGTAAACATGAATACATACTTTACTTAAAATAACATTAACTTTCTTTTTAACTTAATATCTTCCCATGAGATAAATCATACTTGCGCATTCAAAGTAAAACATTATTCTTGCTTTAAGTCCATATTATGGTTTAATCTGTATACATGTTCTTTGCTTGACATAATATTCACTTTCTATTTAGCTTAATCTCTTTCTATGAGATAAAACATGCTTATACATGCAAAGTAAAATATTAATCTTGCTTTAAGTCCGTGTAATACAAATTGGATTAGCTTGTTATGCTTTGTCAAGAAACTCAAGGTAGTCATTAGTCATTCTTCAAAGTATTTTATTTAAATTGGCTTGTTGTCATTCAAAACAATGAAGCACATGCTTTCTAAAGGGTTCTGGAGTTTACACACTGTCCTTCGACAAACCCTAGTTTGCTTTAACACCCGTCTCTCTTTAATCGCTTCAACACTTATGGTCCTTCAACACTTTTAAACCTAAATTTTGAGTATTAAAAAAAGGGTAAATGCATTTTATCCCCTTGAATTTTAGGTTATATGCAATTTACCCCCTGACTTTTCAAAATGTGCATCGCGACATTTTGAACTTTTGAAATTGTACAAAACACCCTTTAGTATAATTTTAGCAACTAATAAAGGTAAGATTTATGTGCATTTAACCCGCTAAAGTTTTTAATTTGTGTAACCCTACATCTTGTCTGTGAATAATATGTGCAATTAACCCTCTGACTTTTTCATTGTGTGCAACCCGACACCCTGCTATGGCTTAAAATTTTGGGGGGTTTTTTTTGCATAGTTTGAAAAGTTCAGGGTGTCGTAATGCACTGTTTGAAAAATAGGGGGTTTTTTTTTTTGCATAATTTGGAAAGTTCATGGTGTTAAAATGCATGTTTTGAAAAGTCAGGGTTTAAATTGTACATGACCTAAAATTCAGGAAGGTTAAAATGCATTTAATCCTAAAAAAAATGTCACTGTGTTTTCTATCGAAAACGTTTATAATCCACGAATTGAAAATACTGAAAACGTGAATTTGATATTTTCAAAAGAGTTAATATTAACCACGAGGCGAGGTCTATCATTGTCATAGCTCACCTTATTGCTTAATCATATGGCTAGGGATTCGATTTTTATTCATAAGAATGTGATCCATTTTATGGCCAATCGTTTGTCTTTTCAGGAGAGCTCCTGTGCTGAGAGGATTATTCAATACTGTCAGCGATGGATACCTTGATTTCAATAAAACAAAAGAATTAATATTCATTTTAGTCTTGGACTCTATATTTATGAGTTATTTTAGTCCCTAACTTAAGTGAATCAAATTAGTCCCTAGCATTGCAAAGCATGAGTTAAGTTAGTCCATCATTTTACTTTTATTTAATATTTTATCAATTAAATGAAAATGTGTATTATTAAATAATATTTTGATATACCTTATATTATCTAAAGTATAATGAAGTTTAAAATAATTTATTTTAATATCTAAAATTACATATAATGTGTCATTTTATGACTTCAAAAAGAAATTTGAATGATTCAATTTTATGTGATTTTAAACACAAAAATAAATAATTTTAATATTAATTTTATTTTAAATAATATAATATATGTTAAAGAATCATTTAACATTTCTTATCATTTTAAAAATTAGGACCAAACTAACTAACAAACTTACAAGTATGACGACAGCGACGAAACTCTTTCAGAAAGTATTTTCACTGTAAATGCTTTCCGATAACTGTCACCAAACATATTTTTATGAATTATTTTCTTTGTTTGTTTTTTTTTTTAAAATACACTCTTTTTAGACAATCCCTGGTCGCTCCACCACCGTTGTTGGAGCACATAGCGCCTCACGTCCCAGCGTCTTCCCTGCGCCACCGCTGCCAGCCGCTGCTGCCGTCCCTGGAGCCCATCTCGCCCCCACCGTTTTTCTCAGGTCAGCTTCCAACGTCGCTCCCTTCTCACACCAATCACCATTTTGCTGAATTGAATCTCAAAATCCCCAATGGCTACTTTGTTGAAGAGGCTTGCGGCGGGAGCCGCCACCCCCATGGCGTTTGCCAATCCCTTCGCTCGCCAACCCAAGTCCTTGTACACCCATCACTCCCATTTTGTTCAATTTGACTTTGATCTACTAATTTGGGGAACCCTTTTTAAGCATGATAAGCCTAATGCTGATTGATTATTCGATCAATTAGTTTAATTTTCATATTGTATCTAGCAAGTTCAATTTTTTTTTCTAATTTCTTATTGATCATATCGATATTTTTATTTATTTATTTAATTTTTTATGATTGCTTGTTCTGTTTAAATAGTTTGTTGTGCTCATTCGTTGTGGTAGTCGATTTGTTTGCGGTGAATATATGGGAATCAAGTCGTGGTGGTGATTGGTTGCAATTTGCAGGTTCGTTCGGATCAAGGTGAAGAAGGGGAAAGTAAAAAGCATTAGTGAGTTTATTCACCCACCCCACATGAAATCTCATTGTGTGACTGACTGTGAGGAATAGTGTTTTTGAGACTAACTCTGAAAGTTGCACTGAAGTATTTTGGGTTGTAGCACTATATAACTGCGCAGAAATAACAGTGCATCCCTATCAGCTATGGTGAAAGGCGTGGTATCAGAAGAAACTCGCCTCAAGCCGGTTGAGGATCGTCTCAGCCAATCATCACTTCCATCAGAGGCACTGTCTCCCTCCATTTCCTCCCACTCACATCTTTCTCAACTTTCACTTATTCTTTTATACTATCTTTCACTTTTTTTCCCCCCTCTCTTAATCTCTTCCAATTTCAGGTGGGTCTAGTAATTGGTAAGTTCAGCCCCGCATTGGACCGCGCGTTTGTCTTTGACTTGATCCCAACCCCGCACAACGAATCTGGCGAACCCGCTTCTTCCATCTCTGAACCCGACAAGAAAAAGGGTTCAAAATCCGATTCTTCATCGCTCTCTATTGATAAGGATTGGGTCTCTGAACATGCTCGTCAGGTTTATCATCCCACCTTCATTAATTACTTACTTTCTTACACTTATCATTATGGATTTAATTTTGATTTGCAGGGAGTAAAATGGTTTTACACTGTTATGAATTTCCACATTAGCTTATATAGTTATCTCTAGGATTTAAGTTCCGTGAAACTACCAATTCCTCCATGAGTTTAATTTTGATGTAATGACAGTATACAAACTATCAACCAATCATGTGTTCCTATGTAGAAGACTTTTTAGTTACCGGGTGGTTGAATCAAACATTTTGTTAATGTGTCAATGCATGATTGGATGCTCGTGCAAAATTATTTACATTGGCATTGTATTCAAGTTAAACTCTAAGCACATGTGTTTAACTGGATGATGGTGTATTAAAATTAAACTCTATTATTATCATCACATATTCTGTTATGACATATTAGTTAGTTAGAGTTGGTTGACAGTTTGCTAAGTAGTTAAGAAACGGTTGAATCAGCTAGATTAGAAATGACTCTGAGCAAATGAGTTGTATCTCAGTTATTACACATTCTGTATACATAATTATATATCTATTGGTAAGCTAATGAGAAGGCAACTTTCATTCCCCCCCCCCCTCCTCAACAAAAAAAAAAAAGAAATTCTAATAATTACTTAATTAGTAATAGATTAATACTATTATTGTTGTTCTTGATTGGAATTTTGTTTGATGAAGGTGTCTAGAATGCTAGTGGGTGGGATAAAGGTCGTTGGCATTTACGTTTGGGTTAGTGATGGCGCCTTCAAGAACTCATCCATAGTTCTTTGCCAGGTGTGAAAATGTTGTGAATTACCATTTCATTTTAATTTAGTTTAATTCAGAATGATTAAGTTAATGACTATTATTGATTGACGAGTGGCCTTTTATTCCAATGCTTCAATGCCAGGCGGTGAAGGGGGTTGCTGAGGCAGCACCAATTGTGGAGACTGACTGGGATGAAAGACTGCTTCTTCACATTTGTTATAGCCCAAGGAGGTAAAACCAGGTTTCTATCTGTATTTATTTAAACAATTAACACCCACACCCTAAATGTGATCTTTTAGTTAATTTGTTTTGTTTAGGACATGATACTCAGTTACTCATAGTACTATTAGTGCAGGTGGAATTGTCGAAATTGCTCACTGTCTTCAAATATTACATCAAGTAGTCTGAGGCCCTGTGACTTTAAAATGGGAAAGGTCTTGAGCTCTCTTCAAACATTTAAGTGCATGTACAACTTTAACCTTAGGTAACATTTTCTCTTCTTTGTAATGTTCTTAGGTCATTGAAACTTCATTTATGTTGTTTCCTTTATCAAGGATTGATCTGTTTTTTAATGTATTTTTAAGATAGTTCAGGAAAGGTGTATAATGAGAAACTCTAAATACTTGAAAGATAATGATCAAATTGTTTTTCCTTTATTTTCTATTTCTTTGGCAAACTTTTTGTTTAAATTGAGCTTCACTTAGGGATAACATTTCTGATTAGCATAAAGGAATGACAAATTAAGACCATGGTTGCTTTATTTCCACAGACACTTGCTGAGGTGAGGTAAAACTCCTGACAAGGAGTTGTAACTCTTATACTTGTAAAGGATATCTAATATAGAAAAAAGCTCCTCTAAAATGATTTTGTAAGGGTATATGAATTCTTAAGTCGGTTTGTTTGATTAAATTGAGGGTCAACAGTGGATATGCCCTTACATGTTCACTTTAGATATAAAGACACTTTTGAGGAATCCTCCAATCTAAAATAATGTATTTTGGGCAGTACAATGTTAACAACCAAATATAAACAAATGGAAAAGGAAAATGGCAGCTATGTAGCAAAGCAAGTATGTGGTGCTCTTTATATAGTTCCCTTTTTATTTTTGATTATTATATGGTCATCAGTATGGTTCATTCTTCTTGGTGACTGTTCTTTTTTTTTTGGTAATCAACTTTTCCTATATGATATTATCTTTTGCAAGGTTACCAATATTTCATGACACTGCATCAAAATTCCACACATTCAGTGATGTTCTTCGTCATGCAATATCTCTTCATGCCAAAGAACTTAAAGGTGCACAGGCCTTGATTGATGCTAAATTGGTAATTAATCTGTTTTACCTTTTTCTTTTCATCTTTAATCGGGAGTAAGAAGCAACTTGATTTCTCAACTTTAGTAATATTGTTATAAATAACAAAAGTAGTTAATGTTTGGATGTACTGTTACCTACATTATGTCATTTTATTGTTATATAAGATATTGGCTTTCTGCAGTCTGCACTGAATATGGTTTGAAATGTTTCTTGCCAAACTTAGTTTGAACCCTCAATACATATATTTTGCCATTTCCTTGATGAACCTACATTCTGCAAAATAGTTCATGTTTGCAGAATTGGAAGGAAAATACTGCTAGTAAATTACAGACAATCAATCCCAGACTTCATTATTTTCTTTTTGCATAGGAGGAAGTAATTGATTCAATTTTTTTACAATATTTTACTGAAGCCTTGATACCTGGAACAAAATATGTTAATAGTTGGTCAATGTATTTGGAAAGGTTCTACCTAGCAAATGGCCACACTGCTACCCAATTTTATCACATACCAATTCAAAGAAGAGTCACTTTTAAGTTTTATAGCATTCTGCTTCAGTGAAAGGCACCAAATTATTGCATGCAAATGACACTGGCATAATACCCTGCTTTCAATCGGAACCTTTGAGCTTAATTAGAAGAAATTGCTCCAGGCTGCATTCACTCTAGATTTCCCAAATGGACCAAACAGCCCACTTCAAATGCTATTGAGTGGTGGACTGCGTATAAATAGATTTGCAACTTTCTCTGACCATGGAAAACACTTAAATAAAACACTTAAATCGATCTATCTGTTTATACTGCTTTGCTTCTTGTGATGCTTCAAAATTTAATTAAACTTGATTGTTGTCTGTGTTTTGTGCCAGAATTCTTTTCCCTAAAAATGTTTGTCAGTTCAGTCATGAGTTTCCTTTCTGTTGTTATTTTATTCAGGTTGTTGTTGATGAACCGCGCTCATCAGATGGTGTGCATGAAGTTGAATTACTTTTACCCTTTATAAATAATGCTCCTTTTGAAGGTAAGTTTGCTACTCTTATGCCACATATGCTTAATGTTCAGATTATTGCTATTTTTTTTTTCCTTGTGTGTTAAAGTTTTCATTTTTGAACTAACAGTTAAATATTTTATGAAGCATTCAGCCAAAGAGACGTTGTTGGTATTCTTTCCTTCAGTGGTTTGATATGTTCTTTTGCATATCTGAATTCAAAAGAGCCAATCTCACAAGCAATCACTGATATAAAGGTAGTCAATAGCTTTCCATATCTATTCTATTCATGTAAGATTAGGTTTTGGTTTGTATTTGGTGAAAAGCACATTGTCTTTTTAGAAGGATTTTCCTATTAGATATGTTGAGAGATTGGAAAGCTCTGCTTCATAGATAATTTTTTCTCATCAGTTCTGACTCTTGTAAAGAGGATCTCCTCCTATTTATTTGTATTATTCTTTTCTTCACCTTAGTAAAGTTCTTCTTTTATATATATTAAAAAAAGATATTATTTGTGGGTTGAGTCAATTTAACATTTGCCTTGGTTAGGGTTAGTGGAGGGTGAGCCCGAGTTCAATGTTAAGATTGTTGCCATGTGACCTGGAAGTCACGGGTTCAAATATTGAAAATAGCCTCTCTGCCCCCAAAGCGAAAGTAAGATTGTATATATCTACCCTTCCCAGACCCTATCAAGTTGGAGCCCCCTGCACTGGACTGCATTTTTTTCCCCCTGGTTAAGTTTAGTTGGTGGTGCAAATTATCTTATGAGATTATGGAATGAAATGTAGTATTGGAAATCCTATATGTTTATGATTTTAGTAGGATGCTAGATGTAGCATGTTTGTCAATTTATTAAAAGACCCTATCATACTAGTGACTTTACTACTTTATGGATGATTTTTTATTTTTTTCCCAAAATAATTGGTTCTTTTTTAGTGCCTTTGGTTGGGTGGGGGTATAACCTTAGTTTTACAGTGGTTCCTTTGACTTGGCAGTTGATTTGGGATAAGATTAGGTAATTGGATTATATTTGGTGTAAGGCACGTGGTTTCTTTAAGGGGGTTTCCCTAACAGATATGCAGAGGGATGGCCATCTTTGAATTTTTTCTTTTCTTTTTTGTTTTATTTCTCCTTTTTTCCCATTATGGAGGATACCCTGTCCTGTAATTTCTTTGTAATTTTCTTCTCATTTTCTTAATGAATTTCTTTGATTATTAAAGAAAAATAGGAATTTCTTCCAAGCTTCACTAACTTCCCCTCTGTCCTGCTTTTGCCGTACCATCCTGGATCACACACTATGCATAGGGAGATATCATTACTAGTCTGCAAAGTAGATTGGATATAATATGTGATGAGGCAGATGCTGAATCAGGTTCTGGTCTAGAAGTTGGGAGCGAAGCAACCAATGATATATCAGCTGAAAAGCCTGTTTCCCACCTTGTCTTGCAGTTGTTAAGGTCTGTAACTTTTAATAATATATTTGATCCCATGAACATGTTTTCAATTTTTGTTTATGAACAAGCATTAAAACAAATAGGTGCCTTCTAAGTGCTAACTTCTTACAATAAGCTAATGCAAAGGGGGTTTATTAGTGTGGCGTGGATGCTCCTTATTGTGTTTTATAAATATAAGGTCATTGAATGTTGTGACGTGATGATTCTTGCTCTCTGGATTTATCTTTTTTAAGCTGGTGTAATGAAGAATTTCGTTATATTTTACACTCCTAATTCATTTAATAAAGCCTCTGGCTACTCAAAAGTAGTGTTTAGCAGTGTGGGTCTATCTTTTTCCTGTTCAAACACTTAGAGGTTTCTCTAGGAAAGTCTTGATGCACAGGCTTCAAGTGGTACCTCATGCAATGCCATGTCTTGGTTGATAGCTTGTTTACCATAGATTTTGGTTGATTCAGCCATTTGTCAATTGATTGTAGAAAAAAAAAAAAAAGTAATCATGTGAATTCTAATCGATGCATTTGTTATTCTAGCTGCGTATGCTGGTTTGAAGCTCCAAAAATATCTA
Organism: Dalbergia cultrata; assembly: GCA_031216105.1. Taxonomy (NCBI): domain Eukaryota; kingdom Viridiplantae; phylum Streptophyta; class Magnoliopsida; order Fabales; family Fabaceae; genus Dalbergia; species Dalbergia cultrata. The sequence goes on from CM062352.1 coordinate 40,816,510, forward strand.
TTATACTTTTGTGAAATGTGAATTACAGAAAAGGATGCACACTTCAATTTCCTAGAAGAGTGTTTGCACCATGGTTGGCAGGGGCTTATGTGTGTGACTACTTACAGCCTTCTGATACAGTTGAGGTTTGTTCCAATCCCATGGTTAGAGCAGACGTTTGGTCTTTCTATGCGTCTGTATGAAATTGCTTGCTTCTCTCTGATATTTTAAAGATCACTGTATTATTTATTTTGCTGCCTAAAAAGTGATTAAAAGGAGGGGTGATTAGGGATATGCCTCTTATTGATACTCTCCCATACATGTATAAATAAACAATCCTGCCATTGATGTCAGATCTTTTTAATCTTTGTCTGAATACTGAAATATACACTTGTCTAGTGCCTCTGGACAGCTCACTGATATTTCCAGGTCCTTTACGTATAAACTATGTGAATTTTGGAGGAGGGACTTGGTGATATTTTTCAAATATCTACAAAATCAGAGAGGGGCTACCCAGCCTGTGCTATGCTAGCACAAAATGATGATATTATCAAATGTCTACCCTGAATTTGGCATAGGACATTATCTTGAATTGCTATCATGCTGTAGATTCTGAAGAAGCTTCATTGGCATCTTTCAAGAAACAATAAGCTCTTATATTAAATCCCTCTGACATGATTTGTATTCTCTTCTCACCTCAGGTGTTAAAAGACCACTGTACAGAGTTATTATCTATGAAACCTCCAACTGATGTCTCAACAATTCTGGAGCCAGAAAAAGAAGTCCCATCCATTGAAACTAAATCTTTCTGGGATGTAGCAGTGCCCTTCTCTTCAGCAATTCACCCATTGGAGAAGAGCAGAGATGATGATAGAGAAGCAAATGAGAGAAAGTCTGTGAAGCCAGCTCACATTAATGTTGTTGCTGCTGGTTTCGTCCTCCTTTTGTCAGTTTTATTTGCTTTCGTGCTCTTCTTGCTGAAGGGTTGAAGCATGGTGCTAAGAATTTTCTCTCCTCTGTGGACTCTCAACGTTTTCGCATAGTTAAAATCACAGCTCACCGATGTACTTTGAAATTATACTACTACAGCAAAAATGGAAAAACGAAAATCTAAAGAAAAAGAACCATTCTTTGTCCATCCGCTGTGAGCCGACTTATCTATGTCTTGTGGAGTATCTGTTCCATTATCTTTTCAATGCTCTGTAGAGACGGATCATGAAAACTTCTTTGAAAACAAAAAAAAAAAATCAGTGTACTTGTAGATTTAGAATTGTTCTTTCGGTTTACCTATTTAAGTCAGGTATTTTGCAAAAAACTAATCGATGAATAGCATGCCAGTGGAACGCAAATCAGTGAAATTTTTCCGTCGTTTGAAAAATTCATGGTAATTTTCGGGAAGACATAAAACGTATAGATTCATGTTTATTTACTCATCTGGTTGTTGACAGTTTCTGTTTATTTTTTAAAAATGATTTTTCTTTTTAACATTTATTATTTAAATATTAGTACGCATGCAGTCATTGTATTTAGATAACAGATTGTTTTTCAGGCCCAGGTTAGGCTGCGTTAAAACCATGTGTTTTCTTTTTAGGGTCTGATCTTATAGCGTGTTTGGTTTCCTCATTTCCCGTTTTCACTGTCATAAAAAACAGAAAATGCTAAAAAAAATACGTTTGGTTTATCATTTCCATTTCCAACTTTAGGAAATGAACTCTCTCTTTCCGGTTATTTTGAAAACGTCAAAATGTTGTTTCCAATATTTTCATCTTGGAAGTGGTGGCATTTGTGTGGTTTTGGGGACATTTTCTCTTGACTCCTATCGCAAATTCACGCACAACTCCCTCTCATCCAACACTGCATGACACTTTCACCCCACTGGGAGTGCTTCTCCATTATGGATGTTGTCCTCCGTGGCCAATCCTACATAGATCTCGTCTGGTAGTGCTGGTCAAATCTTATTCGTTGTCACTGATGACATCTGGGTGACAACCTACGCTCGCTGTTGCGAGGCGTGTATAGAGAGAGAGAGTATAGTCGCGCTTCAGTCCACAAAGGGGGAACTTGTGGTTCAAGCCCGAGAAGAAGATGGACCATGTCCCACTCCCCAAGCTCCTTTCCGTCACCGAAACTGTCGCGAAGCTCGATCCCTCTCCACCTTACCTTTGTTGCAAGAAATGCAACGCCATGGCTAGCCAACGGAGAGCAGACCTGGGAGGTGAGAGACGAGGCCGACCCCACGGCGGTTGGTGTGGCCTCTCTAGTCCTTAGTGACAGCTAACAAAACGCTGTAGGGAAGAAGAATGGCGGTGGCGACAGTACAAGAATAGCGGTGGAAGGTCGCGGGCATGATGGCGGAGCAGTGGTGGCTAGCAAGCGCCCCTAGTTCGGTGGCGGCTAGAGGTTGATGGAAGTTCGCAAATGTCCACGGCTACTGGTCCTCACGGGCGGCAGCTGTGGAAGGAAGAAGAAGCAGGCGCGTTTCAAATAAAATCAATTTATGGAACAAAACTACTCAATGGAAACACACAAACCAAATATAGTTTCTTTATTTTTATTTTCTGAAATCAGAATTGACTTTTATAAACCAAGCGTATTTTTTAATTTTAAAAATTTAAAAATTAAAAACCTTTTCAACAAATAAAAACAAAAAATGAAAATAAAAATATTTTTCACAAATCAAACGCGCTTTGAATATTCATTCATGAAATAAGCGTCATTCTCACACACGTAAAAAGGCGACAGTTACATACAGCATATTCTATCAAGTGTCAATTTTTTTTTTAACGTAAATAGATGTCACATTCCCATCATAAAAGTTTAATGGAACATAAATTTCAGTGATCACTTGGCGAGCTAATTGGTCGGTCCATTCGCCGCATGCTTATCTTCAGCAACATCACTGGGAAGATCAGGGCCATAAGGAATCTTGCCAGGATAATTGGTACTTGACTTATTACTTGATCCAATCATACTGCACATGTAAAACTCAAGTGACCTTTCTGCATGAGTTAGTGTAATCAATTCTCTGTTCTGTATGTAAAATCCTTACCCTCTATCAACGAGAACAACTGAACGTAGCTCACAATTGGCAAAGCTGTGAGACAAGAGAATCCAAAATTGTCAGTTGTTCTTATCAAACCAACATGCAGGGCTTAACAATTGTAGTTTAAACTTACAATGCTATCTAAATCCGTGTATAAAATTATACATAGAGTTTATTCATGAAAATTTCTCCCTTATGTTTGTCCATCAACTAGGTGTGTTTGGTTAAGGAGTAGAAATATGGGAAGAATTCTTCAATGTTATAGAGTAGTATTTGGAAATGCTAAAGACTGAAAATGATTGCTACATGAATGCCAGGTTAAATTCAGAAAAATTCAAATTAAATAAGAATTTCATATGAAAAACATATGTAAGTGGAGAATTGACAAGATATCCAAGTTTCCACCTGCATGCTTGTCCTGAGTTGTTTCAGATCAACAATACAACATAATTTAAGTCCTTTCTTTCTTTCTTTTTAGAAAATTTTCCTACGCTTTTTACCTTCAATGTTCTCATTAGAAATTTTCAGAAAACAACCTTATTGTTTATTATTTCCAGCACGTATAAAAAACCTGAATATGTTGTTCAATTGTTCATCAATAAGGTTTCGGGAATCTTTCTGGAGAAATGCTTACTGTGCGGACATTTCACTCTTCACATCTGGGTGACAATCAGTTCCAAAAGCACTTAGGGTATTAAGCAGAAAACTGCTGTGGGTAACAACTGCTATCTCCTTCTCTTGGCGTGTCCACAACCTGGATAATGTGCAAATTTGGGGAAAAGATATCAGAACGTTGGTTGTGGCCATACTGCCACTACATGACACTTGCAGTTTGCATCTAATTGTCTAGAACATATTCAAGCTGGAGAGGGAAATAAGGAAAATAAGAATCATCCGGAGAGTGGCTATTGGGGTCATTGTTAAAGTGCACCTTCATATAATCTGAAGCCATGAATACAGGGCTTCGGATGCAATGCAAGGCCCTCATAGGAAAATACATTTCACGTCGACTAATCACACGCATCCTAACTTTATAGAATGCTTATCACGTTTTAATAAGAAGATCTAAAGGTCTTCATGATGCCTTGGCAAGGCCTCTAAAAACCCCATGTAAACTAGATCTCTTAACATTACAATATAAAGTGAAAAATGATTAAAATGTAAAGCTTGCTTCTCGAACCTTATTAAGGCTTAAGGTGATCCGATTCATTAAAAACTTCTGAAACTTCAACTTTGGTAATATGAACCGTTGTGCATAGTCATTGGCAAGAAAAATAGAATAAATTATTCTATTACACTCACCATTGAAGGAACTTTAGTCCCCTAGCAGCAACTTCTTCTCTCTTTTCTCTCTCAGGTGTCCACCAAATGTCCTCGTCACTTTCAATCTAAACAAAGTTTAAATCAAGCATGAATTCCTTCCAACCAAATTTTTACTATATTCTAGCTGTAAGTGCATAAGAACGAACTCAATTGTCATAGCTGCTAGACCGTATTATGGGTAACAATCAAAATATAACTTACTAGTGAAAAATCAATCGCTGGAAACATATTCCGGTATTCGCTGATAGTTCTTCTCTTGTCACAAGGATGGTTTCCCTGAATTACCGAAATAAAACGTTATACAAAAGAATGTTGACTTATATGGCAAATGAAACTTGAAATAGGAGGGGAGGTGAAGAATTCTATTAAAATTTTCATACTTCGTTTTTCTCCACATCATAACCTAATCTAGTCACTTCCTACTGGTACATAGGCCGCATAAATAAAAGCAGAAACATGTGATTCAAAGACACCAAGCTCGTCCCATGATATGAAACTGAAATGAGCCAACCAACTTTGGACAATTTAAAAAGACTAAGGAAGCTGAATTAAAGATGTACTAAAGTGAAGTAATGAAGGAACACACAAAAGATGGGAGAAGTTGGAAAGGCAAGTATGACCTTGTAGCAGTTTCTGAACCCTCAACAAGCTGATATAATAATTTGAAGTAAATTCAGTTAAGGAACAGACAATAAATGAGCGAAACTTGAGACTGGCAGACATGACCTTTTATCAATTTCCTCAAGAACCTGGAAAGCTCAAGATGACATGGTAGATGGCCTACCAGCCATTTTCGTAAATTCAGGTAGTTTATCTGGTATATTTCCTATAATTACTGATGCTGTGCTTTTTTGATGATTTAAGAACTTGGAGAATTAAAAATCAAAGGAATGATTCATATAGTTAGCTGATTAAATCATCCAAAACCCAAAGCTACACAATATCATCAAGTAGCATTTATTTTATCATTACATACTATTTGCTCTCGGCAAAGCTCCACTGCTAAAAATGGTGGGCAGTTTAGACTAGAAATTGCAAGATGATTGCTATCTCCCACATTTGCCATCATTAGAGCAGGTTCATTACTCCCATCAGTATGTTCACCACCAAAGACCCCAGCTGCTGTTTGCATAGTCCTACAATGCAATAATTAACAAGGTCAACTAATGGAACCCTCAATAAGATATTTTAGTTTTAAAAAATGACATCCTATTATGTCTAGTCAATCTAGCCCAATTTCTAGTGTTTTATTACATTTGTCAGATGCATGCTATCCAATCCCTGGTCAATAATGTGATACTCCAGGTATACATGTCAGTGGACAAACTTTGTACGACCCTTGGATCTCCCGGGACCCACCCATATTGTCGGGTCCTGAATTTCACTAAGTCCAGATCTTACACCTCCTTGGAGGGTTATATGATAGAATCATATTTTTTGGATCAAAAGTCCCGGTAATTGTTCTTAAGAGAAAAATAAGTCAAAGAATGATTTTTCATGAATTTTATGAAAACCTTTACGTGTTTCGTTTTTAGCCCTCAAGTTTAAAAAATCTTGAAAATTCTTGGATTTGAACTAAAACTCAAAATTTGAATTTTGAGTATTTTAATATTTTATTTGAATCCAAATGGGGGCATTTACTTATCTATATTTATCTTTTAAAGTTAATGGAGAGTAAAATAAGTGAGTGTTGAGACAACCCAAATACCAAGTTGACAGAAAGATGCTGAGACTGGGTGAACTGTCACTGCTATAGCGGTCACAATGAGTGAGACAACACGGTATTGTAGTCTAACGATCGCTATAGCGGCCTAGGACCGCTATAGCGATCGTAAGTGATGACTTGACCACTATATATCGGAGTTAATGGGGGCAGAAACAGTGTAAAATGATGCAGTTTCGTTAAGTGACTACCCCTACCCTATATATACCCCCAAACTCGAGGAAAAACACCTTATTTCCAAAACGCCACCCCAAAACATCATCTCCTCTCCTTTGTCCTCCCGTCCACTATCATCCTCCATCAATCCACTTCCTCCAAGCTTCAAGATGAGTTTGATTATTGGTTTATACTTCTTTTTTCTCCTTCCTTTCATATTCTATGGTTTGGGTTGTCATTTTTCTACTATTGTTGTCAACTGGGAGTACTCCCCCAATGTTGTTGGAGTTATATTAGAGCTATCTAGAGGATGTTAGAGGTTGATCTAGAGTTTATAGTTGCTCTATGACAGTTGTTGATGCCATTCCAAGCTCTCAAGGTCAAGTTAGTGGTGCCCACGTACTCCTGGCTCTAAACGATGAGTGGATTCTGTAATACCTGGTATACATGTGTCAGTAGATAAGTTCTGTATGGTCCTAGGGTCCCCTGGGACCCACCCATGTTGTTGGGTCCGGGTTTTCACTAAGTCTATAGCCCTATACCTCATTGGAGGGCTATATGTTAGAGCCACTTTCTTGGGATCAAAAGTTCCGGTAATTGCTCTCTGAAGATAAATGAATTGAAAAATGATTTTTAATGAATTTTAGGAAACCTCTAGATGTTTCATTTTTAGCCCCAAGGTTTAGAAAATCATAGGAACTTCGGAATTTGAACTAGAACCCAAAAATTAGATTTTGATTGGTTGGAGTTTTGATTTTGTAGATATTTTATTTGAATCCAAAAGAGGGTATTTTCTTATTTACATTTATGTTTTAAAGTTAATAGAGAGTAAAATAAAATAAATGGAAAGTAAATAAGTGAGTATAGAGGTAACTCAAGGGCTGATGACAGTAAAATGATGCTGTTGGACTTTGCTGTCGCCACTATAGCGATCACAGCAATGCAGTCACCGTTTTGGGAGTTCTGGAAACCGCTATAGCGGTCCAACGGTCGTAAGTGATTAGCGCACGGTCAGGGGAGTAGCTAAACCATTATAGTGATCATTATAGCGGCCAGTTTGGTATAAATAGTCCAAAATGACGTCGTTTCACTCAAATGATCCCCTTACCCTTATTTATACCCCAGGCACAGTTTTCACCCCCCAAACTCCGAACTCTATCACTCCCAAACTCTCTTCTACTCCTTTCTCACTCAAATCCACTCCTCTTCCTCCTAAGAGATCAAAGGTAAGATTTTGATGGTTTATGTCATCTTCTTCCTCCCCCATGTTATGGGTTATTGTTTTCTCTCATTGTTATCAAGTGGGGGTGCTTCTCCAATGTTGTTAGAGCTAAATTAGAGTTATTTAGAGGTTACTAGAGTTTGATCCTAAGTTGTATGATGATTATAGTCGACATTAGTGCCCTCTCAACTCCCCAGAGTTCAGTTGATGTTGACGTCATCTCTTCCTCCCCCTCCAAGTGAGTGGGTTCAATCCTGTGACCTTTATTTTTTGTCATTAGAGTTATTTTCCACATATTGTGGCATAACTTATAATGTTAGAGCATATTTCAAAGAGATTTTAGCTAGATGTTAATTATGTTCAGTTTATGAAATTATGACTTTTGGGATATCATGAAATGAATGATTTGAGACTATTTAGAAAGGATTAGACATTGGTAACGATCTTGTTAAGTTGATGAGATTGTGATTTTCAAAGAGCATGAACTATATTTTCAGAAACTCATGGGACCATTGTTGCTAAAAGTGATTTTCTTTATAAGTAGCCAAAGCAGGCTTATGATTATATATGTTAGAGATTTTGTGACTTATGTTATGATTTTAAAAGTGGTATAATTATATATTAGAGAGTGTAAATTTAGAGAAGAGCTTAGCATAGAGTAATTAGAGAGAATAAATATATAGAGCAAGTATGATTAGTTTTTGAATAAATACGTTACTTTGCTTCAGAGCTATTGTATTATGATTTCGAAGAGCTATGGTTTTAGATTTATTATATATATAAAGACTTATGTTAGCTTGAGATTTAAATTGAGAACTACAGTTTATGGTACCCAAAGGTACGGGATTTAGTGTAATTCATAACAACTGCCAGATACATATAAATTCTGTGTGCTTCAATCGAGATGCCTACAAGTGATGATCCCTTGGGCCCGATTTTTACAGTCACAGTTATGTTAAAGTCAGGTTGTTAGAGTTATATGAACCCAGAACTTTCAGAGTACTAAGAATTTAGGGACTCGCGTTCGCGAGGGATGGAGCACCCACTTTTAGAAATGTTGATTTTATTTAATTATGTTGAGTTATGTACGATGAGAATTAGCGACGACCATGGAGGCAATAGTATTAAACAATCATGGAGGCAATAGTATTAAACAACAATGAAGGCAATAGCGTTAGACAGCCATGGGGGCAATATTAAATAGATAACCATGGAGGCAATGTTAAATAAATAGCCATGGAGGCAAACCTTTTATTAACGGCCATGGAGGCAGAGCTTCTAGAGAACATAGCCCATAGAGGATAGAGATATTTACAAACAATTATTATCATTATTATTATTATTATTATTATTATTATTATTCTTTTGCGTGATTATCAAGTTAAGAGTATTACTGACTGTGACTCAGAAGAGTTTAGAACTTTGTTTTATATGTTTATATAGGGAATTACTAGAAACAGTTTAGAATTTGTTTTATTATCATTATTGTTATTGATTATTAGTATTATTATGAATTTTATACATCTTGGTTGTTGTCTCATGAAAGGGGTTACAGGTAAGAATTCACTTACTGAGTTTTAGATGAAACTCACCCATCTCCCTTTTTCCATTACAGATACTTTAACTGCTGTGGGTCGTTCTCAGCCACCTTCTCCCCAGTAGTAGAGATCTCCAGTTGGTGAGCTTCACGTCAGAGTGAAGCCTTTGCTTTTTTATTAGAAATAGAGAGCTCTAGTGTACATTATGGGCAGGGTCCCGGATCATGCATTTATTTTATTTTACACACCATGATTCTTTTGTATTAAAATGATTTAGCATTCATGGTATATTTTGTAAATGAGTAACTCAGTTTAAAATATATCACAGCTATAGTTCAGATTTTATCTATGAGAAAAATGATCATTTAGGTTTATTATGAGTTTAAGATGAGATTTGATTTACGATTTAAAGTATATTTTATGAATAAAAATATGCATATAGTACGGCACAGCGATCACGAGGCTTACGCGGGGACGAGAATCCTCATGTGCCGGTCACGATCCAAATTGGGTCGTGATAGGTTCAAACTCATGACCTTGTGTTTAATCATTGTAAATGTGCTTAGCATCGTGATTGTTAATTATGAAAGTAGATATGAGAATATGATTTTTACACATTATGTTGAAATAGCAAGAACTATGACTTTGTGATGATAGCATGAAAAATGTGTTTTTAGAAAACCATGGAACCATGATTGCTATGATACATGTGATGAAAATGTTTTATGTTCTCAAAAAAATATTCATTAGAAATTATGTGATTTAGCAAAGTTTACTAAAGTTGTCAATGTATTTTATGGCCTATGATATTGCCACATTTTCAAGAGATTTCAGAAAGCTTTTAGAATATGAAGAATAGTTATTATGGAAAGATACAGACCAGAATATGATTTAGCTTTGAAATAAATATGTTATTATGGTTTTAGAGTTATTGTGATTATGAAGCCTTTTGGTTTTGAAGTATAATATTAGAGTTACCAAGTTTATGGAAAGATGTTAGCTTGAGAAATGAAGATTTAAAAATTCAGTTTTTATGATACTCATAAATATAAAATTCAGTATGATTCGTAGCAACTGCCATATACATATTCTGTAGGCTTGAAATCAAATGCCTACAATTGGTGAACCCTTGGGCTTGATTTTCACAGTCACAGTTATGATAAAATCATATTATTAAAGTTATATGAGTCCAAAACTCTCAAAGCACCAAGAATTTAGGGGCTCTTGTTCGCTAATCACTGAGCATCCACCCTTTATATTTAAATGATTTTATATGTATCTAAATATTTTATGATTTCAAGAGTAGAATGATTATATAGAGTTATAAACCCAAAGAAGAGCCAAAACAAAGTTTTAGAGAAATAATTAATTTATGATTTAGAGACTAGACGATAGCTATAGAGAAACAAACATCGAGTTAATAGTTGGAAAAAAATATCGTTAATCGTAGTACCAAGTTTTCCTTAGGGGCAATCTCACAGCAAAGATGAAATCTAGTTAGATGTCCAATTCGGATACTTGTGGGACTCTAAAGATCAGAAAATTTGTTATGTCATGGTTGACATGCATAGCTAGAAAATGTATTGTTATGCAATGCATAACTAGAAATCTATGCTTCTTTATTAGAGTACTGCTATTATGTTTTCAAGAATTATTGATGTTTTTTAGAGAATATTTGATTTAAGAACTATTATGTATACGTATGGAAAGTGATTTCTCATTAGAGTAAAGATTTAGATATGTTCTTCTATGAATTTATAAATACAGAGATATCTTTTTCTACATCGTTATGGATATGAATATCAAATAGTTTATGATTGTTGCATGTATATTATTTGTTGTATATTCCTTGGTTGTCCTATGTGAGTGATAGGTGAGAACTTACTCACTGAGACCATTGACTCACCTCTCTCCCTTTCCTCTCATAGTTGCAGGTACAAATATCATTTGTCACCGTTTTCGTTGATGCAGTTATTCTCAGTGGTGAGTCTTGCTTTAAAATAAGGCTTAGTTTAGAGCCTTGTTAGAATTAGAGTGCTCTAGTAGATATGTAGGTAGGATCCAACCATGCATTTATTTTCATACTATGTATTTAATTTCAGATATTGAAATATTTATGTATATGTTCTTAGAGACCAAGTATGCAATTGAAATGTAAATTATGGATAAAGATTTATGTAATTAGCTAGAAATGAAGTCATGATTTGGCTTCAAGTGTTGAACTAATTTTCAGAGTATGATTAAGATATCCTCAGGGTTTTGGTATATTAATTACTTCGAGTTTTATGAAAATAAATATTATATTTTAATTAGAGGAAGTGTTAAATATTTAGAAGATGTTATATTTTAAGTATTATATCATGTATTTAGAGAGCCATGTCACCCAGAAGGCTTATGTGAGGATGAGATTCCTCACGTATCAGTCACGTTCCCGAGTCGGATCGTGACAAGTAAGAAACTTTCCATGCATCTCATAAATATGCTTATTTGTATTGATTTGTGTGAATAATATATTACGCATATTCTTTCAACTCACTTCACAAATAAGTACCATTATCAGATACTGTTTAACAAAAATATTTAAGAGATTGTTCAGATATACAATTTTTGTTTTGAAAAAAAAAAAAAAGAAAGTTAACAGGGTGACTGTTAGATACCTAAATAAATATAGATTGGGGACTTATTGTAATTAGTGAGTATTGATATGAGAGAAAATAAGTGGGCTCATTCTTGTATAACCAACTGCTGAGTTGGCAGAAAGAAATTGGAAAGAATTGAGGATTTTGTGGGATTATGTTAGAGGACGTTATTTGTAGGGAAAGGGGGTGTGGAGGGAATCATTCAAAAAATTAATGAGAAAGTCTTGGGAGAGTGGTGGTCTCTCTAAGAGCTACTTGAAACAAATTTGGCCCCTTGAAGTGTCATTCCTATTTTACTGTTTCTTGATACTATTCATCTTGTAATTCATTCCTTCAAGCTCAATATCACATTGATATTGCAGTATTGTGTTGATTCCAGAATATATTTCTGTTATAATTGTTCCATTCTAGTTCATTATTGCTCCATGAGTATCAGGTTCGTATCAGTGGCACTGACAAGTCTTAACAAAATCCGAAATTATAACCAAGCTATACCTTAACAACGGAGAAACAATAACTAGTTCAATTCTTCTGGAGAGTCCACAAGCCTTAACATGCTTTTGCAGATTCTCAACCTGTCATAGAGCCACAAACACTACCTCATGATGGTCAAAGAGATACAAATTAACAAGGAAAAAATTGGGCCAAGAACTGGCCAGAGATAGACAAATGTTAGGAAAAGGTTATCATTGACAAATTGTTCCTTTTAACAATAAATCAAGTTATGGAAATACCAGGGCAGAATACTGATACCAAACAACGCAGAAAGTCCAGAACATTTATCATCTTGATAATTTTAATCAATTGATGGAGGAATTTCAACATAACACAGAAACCAACCAGTAATACTTGACAACATGACATTATTCAATACTTGTGTTCTGACTGGCAATTACCTGCTTCCAGCCAAGAGGGGTTATGTGTGCATCAAAATAATCATAAGACATGTATGCATCATGGTTCTTCTCACCCGCCACATTATGAACTCCTTGGGCGTGCCTAACCTGAATAGAAGCATGAATAAGACATTAATGCTATAGATAGAAAGTAAGGCAAATGATGTATGGTCTCAAGAATCAGAGTAAAGCAAAATGACAAATAACCTCAAGAACCAGAATACAACATACTTCAAAACTCAAGCTATGAACTACTGTACTCATGTAAATACCAAGCTTGTGGAATTTAGTTAGTATCAACTATCAGCTAAATTTAAATGCTCTTCCCAATTATTTTGAAGACCGCCATAGTTCGAAAGTTCATCGAGCAACATCATTCAGCAAGAGATAAGTAAATAAACACCAATCCATGTACAAAATCATAGGTGAGTAACGCCTTGAATTTCATACCACAAATTAGGAAAATGGATTTCAAAGCCCCGTCATGTTGCCCCAAAAAAAACAATTTTCATAGCATAAGGAAAACATAAATCTGCTTCGAGGATAAAATTATCACAAACCAAGTGAATAGTCTTGCAACGGTGCAATGGATAGAGACTTTGACCTGCAGCAGTATCCATACCTGCAGAAAATAAAATTAAAAAAAAAATGAACCAACAACAGTGTGATTTATGAAAGTATCACTAAACCAGCATTGTGTGAGAAGCATTGTGTGAGAAGCAAACTGAAAATAACTACGCTTAAAAGACAAACCAATAGCACAAAAACTTTGACCAATTCAAAGCAAAGATAGCAGAAAACAACCGCAACTTAAAAGCATAAAAGGGTGAACACAAATCCCCAACAGTTGCAAGCAAGGACAATAATTGAAACAGAAAATTGAGAATCTGATTCAGTATATGCTTACGCTTATGCTACCGAAACACAACACAAAAACTAAATAAGTAGTTTAAAACTGTGGCTCGCAACCGCAACCTTAGCCTTAATATTCCTTTTTCAGGCGTCTCCTCAATTAGATCTTAACTACAATAGCATTAGTGAAATAAATAAAAGAAATAAAATGCTGAAAAAAATTCAATGAGGTAGATTTAGCATGGTTTTTAAGTTTCCATTTGCAAGCTAACAATTATGATTGCATCAACCATATTTTTCTTCATTTTTTCATAGTCGTATTAATCGCGATCGTACCGCGCTATTTAAAACTACACCTATAAGTTCAACAGCCATCACAGAATACACGTACACATTGAAACCGAGTCTCTACTGTTAATAGCGATCGTACCGCGGTATTAATCGCGATCGTACCGCGCTATTTAAAACTACACTTAACGGCCATCACAAGATAGACGTACACATTGAAACCGAGACTCTACTATGGTTCGTGATCTCGTGTGGTGTGTTACTTCCTCATAACGCCTAATATAAAAGCAAAATGAAAGAGAGACGAAAAGCGCGCAGTGTCCGTGAATTTCCAAAATCAAAGGAATTATGAAATTCCGAAATATCTGATCTGAATAAAACTTTTTGGTTAAAATGATTCCTGAAGGAATCACGAAGCCGACCAAGGAATGTGTTAAATATAAAATCATTCGTGTTATATTCTGTGATTTGCAAGAGAGAGGTGAGGCAGAACAGCAAAGCAGAAGAAGCTTCGAAAATGGGGACAAAAGTGGAATTTCAAGGGGTGTGTGGTTAGGCTATACATGAATATGATGGTGAATCACAGTCACATCACAAGGGGAAAAGAGGGTCAGGGAAGGAAGCAAGGTCAGTTGGTGGTTGAATGCAGCAGAGAACGTACATGGAAGGAGGAGGAGAGTCCGTGTTGGAATTCTCCTCCCATGCAGCGCGCCACGCAAGGACGCTCGTATACATGTGGATGAGGCTTTTTTACTAAAATAAAATAAAAAAATATATTATTTACGCAAATAGATGAAAAAAAGATTTGGTACTGAATAGGCGAAAAGATATACGCGCGAATACGCAAGGCCTCCTTGCGTATTCATGTTGTAATCGACTTCGCAGGGACCCTTTGCGTATTCATTCATTTATTGTTTACGTCCAAACTCCTTACGTATTCTTTGTTTTTGGTGTTCGTCTTGGCCCTTATGTATTTGATTGCCGTTTGTGCATATAACCATCGCTCTGTCTTTCCATTAGATGTGTGAAGTGTATTTTTGTGAGAAAATGGCATAATGTTTTATACTTGTACACTATGATGGAAAAATCGAAGACATAACAAATGAAGGAGTGAGATTTTATAGTCAGAGACCAATTGGTGTCATTGTTAATCCGTGTGTAGCTTTTTTGGAGTTACAAAGCAAAATGCTGGAGCAGATAGGTCCTCACAAACGGATCAGTCAAATGTTTTACAGAGTCCCTATAGCATTTGCCGGTGGTGTGGTCAGGTATAGCTGTTTTCCCATCTATTCTTCAATGAAACAAGCATGATGTTTAAATTTCAAGCTCGATTTTTGGAGGTTCGAGTAATGGAGAGTCATGCTTGAAGATTGTGATGGGAGCTGTTCTGCTCCTCATACATTAGTGAATGAAACCCCGGAGCAGCATGTGTCTACACACCCTGAGGTGGCTCTAGATCGACCAGTTTGTAGTCTTAGCTTTGCAAATCTGGCGTTGCAAGATGCAGGGCCATCAAGTTGACATTTGATTGTTGCTGGTTTCGAATTTCAAGTAGATCACAAGGATGAAGAAGAAGATGCAGAAGAAGATGAAGAAGAGCTGGGGTTGTATTGACATGAAAGAAATGGTGATAGTGATGAGGAAACATGTGATACACATTCTGAACTTATTGTGTCACAGATCCAATCTCAGTCCGTATCACAAGAACATCCTACTCACTATTCTTCAATAAACTTGGATGTGCTGCCTGAAAACAGCTTTGCAGGGCCTAGTGCGAGAGTGGTTGGAGGTGAAGGTGAGTTTGAGGTTGGACAACAATTTCAAGACAAGGAAGCTGTGTTGTATGCAATCAAGAATTACAATATCAGGAGGAAAGTCCAATTCAAGGGTTGCGAGTCAGGTCAAACAAAATATCAGTGCAAGTGTGTGAAGTTTGGCAATGGATGTAATTGGAGCATACATGTTACATTTCGGCAAAAAAGGCAAATATGGGAAGTCCAAAAGTATAATGGAAGTCACACGTGTGAGTATGATTCCGTTCTTGAGTAACATCGACAGTTAGATAGTAATATTGTTTGTACCAGTATCAAATAAACTAAACTAAAATAACTAAATTAATGAAATAAACTAAACTAAAATAACTTTAAATAAATTAAATTAAACTAACTTTAAATAACTAAATTAATCAAATAAACTACACTAATTAAATAAACTTAACTAAATTAATTAAATAAACTTAACTAATTTAACTATACTAACTTAAACAAAACATAACTAAACTAACTCAATTAATCAAATAAACTAAACTAAAATAAATTTAAATAAATTAAATTATACCAACTTTAAATAATTAAACTTACAAATCGAAAAACTAATAATCAATTAATCAATTAAAACTAAACTTACTTTAATTTTACTAACTAAACCAATTCAAGTAACCAAATTAAATAAAACATATTCCATTAAACTAACCTAGTTTAAAATTAATCATACTAATTGCAATCATACCTAATTGCGGTAATACCTAATAATTAAATCCCTAAACTAAACTAAACTAGGTTCGAATTAAAAAACTGAAATAATAAATACATGGTTATCAAGTTTTGCGGATATATGAAGATCATCCAAGCAGTAAAGATTGTTTGCCATGATGAAGAAGAATTTTTTGAAAGGGAGGGTGGAGGGAATAGTGAATGCGCTTTAGGCAGAAACGTATTCAGGGTATATATAATCTGCATAAATACGCAAGGGACCCATGCGTATTCATTTTGGACGTGAATATACATAGGTCCCTTGCATATTCATGCAGACCACAAACATGAATATACATGGCTACCTTAATGTTTTTTTTCGTTTATTCGTGTAATTGTTGTTTTTATTTTTATTTTAATTGGGTAAAAAATCCTGTGGATGATTAATATTAGTATTTCTCAAGTTAAAATTAGGATTTGACCAAATATAGTATGAGTGTTTTTTTACCAAAAAAAAAATATGAGTTTAATACCAATACATTAATATGTCATCTAATCATATATTATCATATAATAAAAAGTTATTAAGTCTCACATCATAAATATTTTTAATTTAAATATCAATTTAATCATTTTCTTGGATTTCCCCTTGAATGAAATGAATATTTTAGCTCAAAATAAAATATATTAGGGCTTAATTGATATTGAAACTAAAACTGTTAAGACCAAATTTATGTAAAATTTTTTATTACTATCAAGTTGATGTCAAAAATTTTATTAGGGATAAATTAATGTTAAATTGAACATGTTAGGGGCAAAATGATTATTTACTCTTAAAATTTTGACAAAAAAATTCAAATTAATTTAAACTTGTCTCTAATACAACTAAGGAATAAAAAACAATATGAGTAATATATAAAGTACAAGCCTTCCTTGAGAGATAAGTTTATGAGTTTAATTTTGATATACTACTTAATAATATAAAATATTTTTACATTGTCATCCAATTAAAATATCTTATTTGCATGATTTTTTTAAGTAAAAGATAGAGAGTTAACTATTATAGCTGATATAATAATAAATGATTATATAATTATATAAAATATTTTTATACTGTCTATACATTGAAATTTTATCTTAAGTTTATTACACTCCTCTTTCATCTATTTCTAACATACACACTCTTCTCCTCTAAAGATTTAAAATAAGCAGCTGTTAAATCAATTTTCAAGTTTTTCATTAATTCTCTATTTTCTCTTGGTTATTATTTTATTTTAGACCAAAATATCTTTCATTAATAGTGATATATATTACAAAATAATATATATATATATATATAGCTTATAATAATATAAAATATTTCATTTCATTTTGAATTTTTTATTATAATAAGAAAATAAATAATTAATAGATAAATAATTTGTAAAAGTAATTTTTTTAAAACATAAATTAATTATTGTTACATAAAAATTAAATATTTTTAAATATTAATTTTAAAATATTAAAATCTATAAAAATAAATTATTTTTCGATAATGTATATAAAGATGAATTATGAAAAACGTAATGAGAAGAATTTTCTGACTTTACTATAAAAAATATTCATTAATATTTAATAATAGTTGAGAAAAATCTTATTTCTGAAAAATAATTATTATAAATTATTGTTATTATTGATAATATGTTCACTTAATATAACAATTGTTGATGCCCTAATTTTTTCGCGTCAAATTTGTTTGTCTTGAATAATTAGCTAATAATAATGTCACTGCAATAATTTTCTTTTTGAGTGTGATATTTTTTTAATATTCTCCCCCATCGTTTCAATCAAAACAAAAATGATAAAAAAAAAAAACTAGATCTGAGAAGAACATTTTTTTTTCTTTGCTCTCTTCTCTAAAAAATCAAAATATATTCTCTGACCAACATTTTTAAATTTTTAACGTAGTTAATTTTTCTTTCCATGGCCCAAAACATTGTGGCCCTTTTCCAATATGAAAAGACAAACAAACTGTCTTAGCCAATTGTTATTGGTAAGAGGAGCCTAACTTTTTTTTTTTCACCGCAAGTGTGAATTAACTGATCTGCTTTGCTGTAAACTCCTGTAGCCTCATAGACCCGACCATGAAACATTCTACAACTTGGTAAATTTGGGTGGTGCATTCAGCTATGGTAAAACTCCTATGATCACAAATGAAGATGGACAAAGAGTTGGAAAATCCAATGAAGAATGGACACCAGAGGAGGAGAAGAAAGTGGAAATGAATGCTAAATCCATCAACTGTAAGGGGGTAAATCCAGATAATACTGGTAGAAAGGGCTGTACCCATGCTTGTATTAAGGAAATGGAAATGATAATAGAGTTCGACAATAAAACAACAAGGAATATTAATAGCAACAATGTTTTTGGTAATTTTCTGATGTAATATAGTAGCGAAAATGCAAAAATGATGAAGAACAATTGTTGATAGTAGTCCTAAGGTAGCCTCCACATGAAATGCTTCAACACCTAGAGGATAAGAAAAGAAGAAGGTAAGGATGAGAGTTTCATAATAGAAGGGAAGAAGAAGCTCTACAAAAAAAAAAAGGCAAATTACGGCGGTTTTTTTGGTAAATTGTGGCGGTTATAACCGCCATTTTTTTCAAGTAATGGCGGTTCAAGGAACCGTCATAATTACCAACGTCATTCAGTAAATTACGGCGGTTATAAAAAACCGCCGCAATCACCCTATATAACTGCCATAATTCACATGAATTAGAGCGGTTAATTTTGGCGAATTATGGCGGTTAAAACCGCTGCAATTTTCAATAAATATTTTTAAAAAAAATTAATTACAGCGGTTTCAAACCGCCGCAATTTGTGGCACTTTTTTTTTTTAAAAAAAGTAATTATGGCGGTTTGAAACTGCCGCAATTTGCAGTGGAATATTTTAAAAAAATATATTTAATACTGTTTGGGGGTTTATTTTCCTCCATGTTCTTCTCACAAGCTCTACATATATTTATAGCAGATAGCATTGTTAGGATCAAAGCTGGTAGAAATAATTGACATGAAAAAAAAGGCTTAAATTTAAGTAAAAGATGCCCTTAAACAGTGCCAATTTGAAAGTTATGTTTTAATAAAGTTGTAACAGATTTGCATGTGTATCAAGTACGGCAGAAACTTTGAGCAAATGCTAATTATATGCATCATGTAAGCCTTCTGCTGTATGTAGCATTTCATAGTAAGAACCATCCCATGTAGTATAAAAAATTTAAAGTCAATGAGAATTATGCAGGGACTCCACCATCCAAATCAGACTTCTAGAAAACAAAAACTCAGAGCTAGCAATGAAGCAACCTGATGCCCAAGGCCAGAAATCTCAACTTCCAAGCTTCTGATTTGAAATAACTAAAAAGAAAATCAAATTACCATTTATCCTTCCTTGCAACGTTGTTGGCAGTATAATATAATTGAAATAAAAAAGACTAGATCAAATGGGAATACAAACAAAGAGCCATAATTGGCAATTTTGGATTACAGGGGTGTCACCTCCTATGCAAGGATAGTTAAACTCAATTTGGTAATACCATATATGCAGACCAATAAAAGAAAATTTAATGTAGATTTAAAATATAGAGAAAAAGAAACTTGTATCGCCTTAAAATAGTCACTTAGAGCATGATTTGAGAGATTCACAGTCCATAAAGAAACAATCGTACTTCCACCAGATAACAGTCCATTTGTGAATTTCACATCAGCAGGGAAGGTTGTTGGGCTGAAAGTTTATGTTGATGACACCACAGTTATGGGAATTGACCTTGACAAAATGGAGAGGCTGAACAGCTGAAGTAGTGGCATTAGAATTTAAAATTAAAAAACTAGGTCCTAGTATCACCAAGTGCCTTCTCAGCATGGAGGTTGCTTAGTCTAAGAAAGAAAAACTGGTTTCCCAAAGGAAATATATACCTGATCTTGTGGAGGAAACTGATATCAGTGGATGTAGACATGCTAAAACACCAACGGATTCCAACCAGAGGCATGAGGATGGGTCTAAAAACACAGGTTCCCATTGACACAAGATATCAAACAGGACTTAGGCCAGAATTATTGCACAAGCTGTATTCAGAGCCATGGCACTTGGGATATTTGAAATATTGTGGTTGAAACGAGTTCTAGAATATCTAAGAAGACCAACTGAAAGGCCAATGAAGTTATTCTGAGATAACACATGCAATCAGTATTGTACACAGTTTAGTGCAGCACAAGAAGATGTGAAAATTGATATTCATTTCATAAACTTAGAAATCCTATGTAGTCAATCTCAAATTTGGACTTTAACTTAATTTGTATTTCTATTTTCTGATGATCTTACTCTCTATAACTTATTTTGTCACATATTGTAATCATTTACGCATGAAAATCATTAAGTGATAAGCTAAGGACACAAATAGAAGAGGCGGGGGGCCAGCAAAGCTTCCCCATTGCCCCAGGGTAGCATTTTTAGATTTTCCTTAAGTTTGAGACACTTTGCCCCGTGCAGAATTTTAAAACTAATAAAAAGCTCTTGAGATTATTTATAGGGCAGTGGGGCTATCACTTTCGTTTCTTTCTTCACCTGACACATGTGATAACATAAATTGCAATAGACTAAGCTGAATATCTATACATATATCTATACATAAAATAAAAACAACATTTCTTAACAACCAGTACAAACTAATGCGCAGCATTGTTCACAAGTCATATAAACAAAGTGGAATTTCAAATTAATTTAACGAACAAGTCATTGCCCATTTAGGCTACCAGCAAAGTCTGACCAGTCCAAAGCAAAGGTAAATTTTGTCATAAATGACTAATAATGCTAGCATATGGTCTTGCCACATAACTAGTTTCACTACAGCAAACTGTGGAAGTTGTAGGGTTTAGGTAGGAAAAGATGAAAAGAGAATAAATATACTGATGAATAACATGAAATTGGGTTGAATTGATGTGCTACAATACAATAACCCCAGGGTCCCATTTACTCTAATAGCTGGGTTAAACACAAGGTTAATACCACTAGTCCGAGACTACAAGCCAAAGTCAACTACTACAAGAAGACTCCTAACCCTCATGCCCAATCAAATAAGTAAATACATAAGTAAGGCATAACAAAATAAGGAAGCACTCCAAAGAATCCTCCTCGAAGGACTAACAGATTCCACATTAGACTATGAATATATTCTAAAAGTGTTCTAATAAAATCATTCCTTGGCAATTACCAAGGTCTATATGATGACATAAAATTATTAGGTAACCTTAATAAAAAATGGACATAAAAATCAGTAGTACTCAATAATCTTTCAGACCACTAATTCAAATCATTAAAAGAACACAACAGAGGGAATAATTACATAACACAGCAGAGACTTAACAACACACCTGTGCAGTGGGAGACGAGTTAACACTTTTGACAGGAGAAGAAAACTTTCTAGCATCTTTCAAGTAAGAATTCAGTAAAGGAATGGGCAAAAACTATAACTATTAAGTCAGTGAATTATAGCAGTGCCATATAAACAAAAGCAACACGAGGATGTTGAATAGAAATGAACAAAAGAGAGCAAATGGTTACAGGTACTTGAAGACCAATTTCACTGATGCTATCCATGAGCTCTTGAACTTTGTTACGATCATTTGCTCTTGTCCTCATCAGAGGCCTTCTGATCTTATCAAGAGAAAGCTACACTATCACTGGCCCCCCACCACCACCACTGCTACTTCCTGAGCCACCTAGAGGGAAAATGCTGAAAAGAATATTCTTATGAATCTATATTGAGAAAATAGGTCAATCACCACGAAATCTAAATGACTAAATGACAAGGTCCAGACTTATGATTTGAAACTAAATCTGAACCAGAGCTTTTGTGATTGTGACATGTGACATATGATTTATTATGTACTGGATAATGAGATCACAGAAAAAAATTGATTGATTATGCAGTACATTTTACTTGCTCTTATTACTTGGTTTTGATTTTTTTTTTTTTCATCCATCTTTAGATAACGAAGTATACACACACACACACAATAACCATCTCTTAGCTTCAAACATAACTTCACAGCCAGGTACATCATCAATAACCCATTGAAAAAAAAATGAACCCCATTCCAAAGTCACAATAAACCAAATCATCACCATCAACCAAACATTGATTCAGCTCATACAACCACCACCACTGTGATTTCAACCCACCTAAAATTCAATTCCAAATCACAAGCAAGCATAGATTCAGATTTTATTTTTTTTCAAACCACGAAAAAAAAAAAGGAAGCTGAAATGAAAAAGAAAGCAGGAGAATCTCCAGGCACCAGTGCTCCTCCCTCCTCGCACAGCGAATCCCGTTTGGTCCTGCTCTCTGGTAATGAGACCAACAGTTTCCTTCTAAAAGGCAGTTTCCAGAATCTGAAACAATACACCCCATTCAATGAAAGAGTTAAAATTTGAAAATAATAATAATAATAATAATTAAAAAAATAGATGATAAAGAAGGAGGTTGGGGAAGAAGGGGATTGATTGAGGTGTCTCACCTCGAAAATGCTAGAGCCAAATTGGAGGAGACCTAGCGCGCCATTGAGGAGGCCGGCGGCAACCCCCAGGGTGCACTGCTTGGCGAGCCCAATGCTGGAGGCGAGGGGAGCATGAAGCAGAGGCATCGCGAAGCAAAGGCATCGCTAAGCAGGGGCGAAGGGGTCCTTGAGCAGGTGCGACGGCGTCGGGGACCAGATGCGGCAGCGTCGTGGACCAGCGACAGTGGCGTTGCGGAGGCGGACTGATCGCCTAGGTCTGGGAGAGAAGATGAAAAGAGAAAAAGGGTGAAGGGAAAGCAAGGCTTGATACTTGATAGATAAGAGAAGAAAACCCTAGTCCCCTTTTCTGTTTTTAAGTTTCCATTTTTTTAAAGTGCTAAAACGTAACCCGCCTTTCTATACCATGCGACCGCCATTTTTCGACTAATATTACAGCGGCTATAAAAACCGCCCTAATTCACGTTTATTATGGCAGTTTTTTGAAACCGTCGTAATTTAATTGCCACAATTTACCTATTTAACTGTCACAGAGAGAGATGAGAATTACCACCAAAATGCCTCACAGACAAAGTCACGCAGTAGGCTATTTGTTGCTCTCCTCCTGCTGCTCTTTCTTTGCTCCATGATATCAGGATCATTTGCCACCTGTCCCTTCCTCATAACTAACTCAGCTTTTGTCTTCTTGTGCATTGCATCCACTTCAACATTGACCTATTTGTCCTTCTCCAAAATTCTCTTCATTACATTAACCTTATGAGCTATTCATTAAGCTTTGAAGAATACAAAAAAGTATCAGGACCCAAAAAGTGCCAAAGGGATATAGGAAAAGTTTCAAGTGCCTCATGAAGGAACTAAACAAATTAAACAAACTAAGACTAATAAGGTTTGCTGTTATCATTAACAATCTAGACATAATAGGAAAATGCTTTGAGGATTACAAACTCGTGAGAAAGATTCTTAGCAGTTAGCGTACTGGCATATGATGAATTAAGAGGCAATTTGATTGCCTTTGAGACAACTCATCTTAAAAGCTACAAGAAGAAGAGAGGGCTAGCATTGAAATCCAAAATTGAAGAGGAATGCAAATTATTATATGATGAAGGAAGAGAAACCAAGATGATAACTTGATCAACATCGTCCACTCTTATTCCTACCATCTCAACAATAGATATCATCTTTTAGAGTCATTTATGTGGTTTTGAATTGATTTTCTTCCTGAATATTTGAATGTGTATGTCACTTCATTTGATAAAGTTTGTTTAATAGGGTCTATATATATAGAATACTTTTCTTCCAAAGCATTCTACAATGATTCAATCATATTATTCATAACCTTTCTCATAACATTGTTTGCTAGGCTCAAATATTGTATTGTACTCTAGTCTTTGATAACCAATTTCTTTTTCTTTTTAAAAGATAATGCAACTGACAGTTGGCTTTTCTCTCCAACTCCATTCCCAGACTTTGCTAATCATGCAATATCTGAAGCTTTAGTTTTCATAAATTGAATTTCTTGGACCTGTCGACCTTATACACTTCAAAATTTGACACTAAAATCTTGGATTCGAAACCAATTAGCTTTGATATCACTTGTTAGGGACATCAAAATTTGGCACACCCCAAGTGTATCAAACACTTTGTGGATGTAAGTGGCGGAAACATTTCCAAATTTTTGTGGAGAATAAAGACAAATAACATAAACTCCCTCGAGGTTTTTCAAAATAGCACCTATCCCCATTCATCACTGAAAATTGCATCTACCCTATTATAATAATATTTTAATGGAATATTCTCATTTATTTAAATATGGTTAACCCAAAATGTCGAAAAAGAAAAAGAAAAAAACCTACCTTAATTCACATAGTCTCATTCTTTGATCGATTTTGTTTTATATATTTATTTCTACTCTTACTAGTATTATTTTTTGTTGCTAAAACAGTAACTATTTTGAATGAACTGATACTTAGTTTGTGATCCTCATGGGAGTGATAATTTTCTACTCACTCTTATTTGCTTGTGATTGGGATACTAGCGAAATTTGATCTTATAAATTGGTCAACAAGGATGATCTTTTTTATTTTTTAATTTTTGTGAGAGAGTGAATTATTTGAGCAGCTAGTTGAAATTCAATGTTGAGCTTAACCAATGTAGTTTCATCTTTTAGTGTAAAGAATGAGAATATAAAGAAAAATGTAAGATGGTAGAGCTTCTCCTTATTTTTTTTTTTTTAGTTTTGAACAAGAAAGAATGTAGGTTGAAATTATGTCAGCAAAGGTTGATTACGTATTCTTTGAAAAAATAGTTTAATTTTGATACACTGATAATATTAAAGTTACATCGTCATCTAATTAAATAAATGAATTTTCAAGTAGTGAGGGTAAAACTCACATATTTGCATTCACCCCAAACACATACATCTAACTCACAATCTCTACCTAATACAAATAATTCACCAATCATAATTACACATGACACAAAATCCTCACAACCTATACCTAATTCCACAACAACACCTATTAGAAAATCCACTAGAGTCAGAAACCCACCTTCATATCTGCAAGATTATCACTATAATAATGTCAATCAACTTCCAACCTCTACTAATATCACTTATCCTTTATCCCATGTTATATGCTATGACAACCTTACACCCAAATATAAATCCTTCTCTCTAGCTATCACCACTCAAACAGAACCAACAACTTTTAAACGAGTTGTGATTCATAACCACTGGTGTCAAGCTATGGAAAATGAGCTAAAAGCTCTAGAAGAAAATAAAACTTGGATTCTCACTTATTTACATGAAGGGAAACAAGCTATCAGGTGTAAATGGATTTACAAAATTAAATATAATCTAGATGGTTCAGTTGAGAGATACAAAGCAAGATTAGTTGCCAAAGGTTTTACTCAAACTGAAGGTCTTGACTACATAGAAACTTTCAGCCCTGTAGCAAAAATGACAACAATAAGGGTACTTTTAGCTTTAGCTGCTGCCAAGAATTGGCATCTCAAACAACTTGATGTTAACACAGCATTTTTACATGGGGATCTCTATGAAAAAGTTTACATGACACCTCCACCTGGACTAGTTGTTGTTCCAGCTGGTAAAGTATGCAAATTACAAAGATCTCTCTATGGTCTTAAACAGGCCAGCAGATAATGGAATCACAAATTAACTCAGGTACTATTACAATACAATTATATTCATTCCAAGGCAGATTACTCTCTCTTTGTTAAGAAGCATGATTCAAAATTCACGGCAATTCTAGTTTATGTTGATGATCTCATTCTCATAGGTAATGACATAATTGAGATTAATTTTATTAAGCAAAAACTAGATACATTATTCAAAATCAAAGATTTGGGAGATCTGAAATTTTTTCTAGGAATGGAAATTGCTCAATCAAAGAAAGGGATAGCTCCTTTCCAAAGAAAATATGCTTTAGAACTAATCCAAGATGCGGGTCTTCTTGCCAGCAAACCCACTTCTACCCCTTTAGATCATTCTTTGAAGTTACAGAAAGCAAGTACTCAACCAGTAACTGATCCTTCGAGTTACAGAAGACTAATTGGCCACTTAGTGTACCTCACAAACACTAGACCTGATATAGCATTTGCTATCAGCCAATTAAGCCAGTATCTTGAAGATCCAATGATAGAACATGAACAAGTTGCATATCGAGTTCTTAAATATATTAAATCAGCTCTTACTAAAGGTCTCTTTTCCCATTAGTATCGGATTTTCATCTCACTAGTTTTGGTGACTCTGACTGGGGCTCTTGCCTTGACACAAGAAAGTTAGTGTTAGGATTTTGTTTCTTCCTTGGTGGTGCACTTATCCCATGGAAAAGTAAGAAACAACAAATTGTAGCTCGTAGCTCCTCTGAAGTTGAATATAGGGCACTAGCACATGCCTCTTGTGAAGCACAATGGCTCAAATATTTACTTGATGACTTACATATATCTCCAACAGCTCCAACTCCAATTTTTTGTGACAACAAATCTGCCATTCACATTGCAACAAATCCCATTTTCCATGAAAGAACAAAGCATATAGAAATGGACTGCCACACTGTTTGGGAGAAAATTCAGTCAAGACTCATTCATTTACTGCCCATCAACACCAAGGCACAAACAGCTGATATTTTCACAAAATGCCTAGCCATAGGTCCCTTTAATTCAATGTTTTCCAAGCTAGGCCTTATAGACTTATACAGGCCAGCTTGTGGGGGGGTCGCATAGCATATTAAAGAAACACCTACTTAGCATAACCGTTTTTGTTATTTATCATTATTATCTCAGTTAGTTAACCATGATGTGCAATTACCTCAGTTAGTTAATCATGTTATATATATAGCATCGAGTTAGTAAAAGAATTAGACAGTTCTGTAATTCATTCTAAATCATCAAGTCTTGTTATAGCATGCAATGAGTGTTTTCTTTCTCTTTGATAACTGAATTTTACATGATATGATAGAATAATTGTATAAAACTTTTTTTACTATTAGTGCATAAAAATTAAATTATAAAACAAGACATTTTGCGCTAACCCTGGTTAAATAAGTGAAAATATTCCTTTAAAATATTCTAACGATATAGTGGAGTGTAATTTTCAATCAAGAATGAGGTTTAGTGCTGTTTTGATAAAACCTCAAGCTATTTGTTCTATTTACCCTAAAATTAAAGCACACAACCAATACTTTATAACGAGACCTATTTATCACTATTTACACTAAAAATATATATTAAAAATCTACACATCAAATTTTAACATGAAATGTCCTGTGGAGTGATAAGGGATAAACCACGTGATAAACTCCAAATTAATTTTCACTATATTTAAAGATAATTACTAGATAATGTTTTCTAATGAGGCTCTCTTCTACTATAGTTTTTAATTTTATAGGAACCTAGTGAATATAATCTCAGTCTACACTTATACACAATCAAGTTAGTGGAGGGTGAGCCCCGAAGCAATGTTAAGATTGTTGCCATGTGACCTGAAAGTCACAGGTTCAAATCTTGAAAACAGCTTCTCCGCCTACAAAGCGAAAGTAAGACTGTGTATATCTACCCTCCCTAGACCCTATCAAGTTGGAGCCCCATGCACTGGACCGCATTTTTCCCCCTGGTTAAGTTTAGTTGGTGGTGCAAATTATCTTATGAGATTATGGAATGAAATGTAGTATTGGAAATCCCATATGTTTATGATTTTAGTAGGATGCTAGATGTAGCATGTTTGTAAATTTATTAAAAAGGACCCAATCATACCAGTGACTTTACTACTTTATGGATGATTTTTTATTTTTTTCCAAAATAATTGGTTGTTTAGTAGTGCCTTTGGATGGAGCATAACCTTAGTTTTACAGTGGTTCCTTTGACTTGGTAGCTGATTTGGGACAAGATTAGGTAATTGGATTATATTTGGTGTAAGGCACGTGGTTTCTTTAAGGGGGTTTCCCTAACAAATATGCCGAGAGATGGCCAGCTTTGATTTTTTTTCTTTTCTTTTTTGTTTTATTTCTCCTTTTTCCCATTATGGAGGATACCCTGTCCTCTAATTTCTTTGTAATTTTCTTCTCATTTTCTAATGAATTTCTTTGATTATTAAAGGAAAATAGGAATTTCTTCCAAGCTTCACTAACTTCCCCTCTTTCCTGCTTTTGCCATACCATCCTGGCTCACACACTATACATAGGGAGATATCATTACTAGTCTGCAAAGTAGATTGGATATAATATGTGATGAGGCAGATGCTGAATCAGGTTCTGGTCTAGGAGTTGGGAGCGAAGCAGCCAATGATATATCAACTGAAAAGCCTATTTCCCACCTTGTCTTGCAGTTGTTAAGGTTTGTAACTTTTAATAATATATTTGATCCCATGGACGTGTTTTCAATTTTTGTTTATGAGCAAGCATTAAAACAAATAGGTGCCTTCTAAGTGCTAACTTCTTACAATAAGCTAATGCAAAGGGGGTTTATTAGTGAGGCGTGGATGCTCCTTTTTGTGTTTTATAAATATAAGGTCATTGAATGTTGTGACGTGATGATTCTTGCTCTCTGGATTTATCCTTTTTAAGCTGGTGTAATGAAGAATTTCATTATATTTTGCACTCCTAATTCATTTAATAAAGCCTCTGGCTACTCAAAAATAGTGTTTAGCAGTGTGGGTCTATCTTTTTTCTGTTCAAACACTTAGAGGCTTTTCTAGGAAAGTCTTGATGCACACTTTTCAAGTGGTACCTCATGCAATGCCATGTCTTGGTTGATAGCTTGTTTACCATAGATTTTGGTTGATTCAGCCATTTGTCAATTGATTGTAGGAAAAAAAAAAAAGTAATCATGTGAATTCTAATCGCTGCATTTGTTATTTTAGCTGCATATGCCGGTTTGAAGCTCCAAAAATATCTATTATACTTTTGTGAAATGTGAATTACAGAAAAGGACGCACACTTCAATTTCCTAGAAGAGTGTTTGCACCATGGTTGGCAGGGGCTTATGTGTGTGATGGCAGGGGCTTATGTGTGTGACTACTTACAGCCTTCTGATACAGTTGAGGTTTGTTCCAATCCCATGGTTAGAGCAGAGGTTTGGTCTTTCTATGCGTCTGTATGAAATTGCCTGCATCTCTCTGATATTTTAAAGATCACTGCATTATTTATTTTGCTGCTTAAAAAGTGATTAAAATGAGGGGTGATTAGGGATGCTTCTTATTGATACTCTCCCATACATGTATAAATAAACAATCCTGCCCTTGATGTCAGATCTTTTTAATCTTTGTCTGAATACTGAAATATACACTTGTCTAGTGCCTCTGGACAGCTCACTGATATTTCCAGGTCCTTTACATATAAAACTATGTGAATTTTGGAGGAGGGACTTGGTGATATTTTTCAAATATCTACATAATCAGAGAGGGGCTACCCAGCCTGTGCTATGCTAGCACAAAATGATGATATTATCAAATGTCTACCCTGAATTTGGCATAGGACATTATCTTGAATTGCTATCATGCTGTAGATTCTGAAGAAGCTTCATTGGCATCTTTTAAGAAACAATAAGCTCTTATATTAAATCCCTCTGACATGATTTGTATTCTCTTCTCACCTCAGGTGTTAAAAGACCACTGTACAGAGTTATTATCTATGAAACCTCCAACTGATGTCTCAACAATTCTGGAGCCAGAAAAAGAAGTCCCATCCATTGAAACTAAATCTTTCTGGGATGTAGCAGTGCCCTTCTCTTCAGCAATTCACCCATTGGAGAAGAGCAGAGATGATGATAGAGAGGCAAATGAGAGAAAATCTGTGAAGCCAGCTCACATTAATGTTGTTGCTGCTGGTTTCGTCCTCCTTTTGTCAGTTTTATTTGCATTTGTGCTCTTCTTGCTAAAGGGTTGAAGCATGGTGCTAAGAATTTTCTCTCCTCTGTGGACTCTCAACGTTTTCTCATAGTTAAAAGCACAGCTCACCGATGTACGTTGAAATTATACTACAGCAAAAATGGAAAACCGAAAATCTGAAGAAAAAGAACCATTCATTGTCTCATCCGCTGTGAGCTGACATATCTATCAGTCTTGTGGAGTATCTGTTCCATTATCTTTTCAATGCTCTCTGTAGAGACGGATCATGAAAACAAACAAAAAAATCAGCGTATTTGTAGATTTAGAATTGTTCTTTCAGTTTACCTATTTAAGTCGTGTTTTGTAAGATACTAATCAATAAATAGCATGCCAGTAGAACGCAAATCAGGGAAATTTTTCCATCATTTGAAAAATTCATGGTAATTTTCGGGAAGACATAAGACGTATAGATTCATGTTTATATACTCATGGTTGTTGACAGTCTATGTATAGATTCTCAGAACAGAGGTTGCCAATATATATATATATATCCTCTAAAAATGATTTTTTTTAACATTTATTATTCAAATATTAGTGCGCATGCAGTCATTGTATTTAGATAACAGATTGTTTTTGGGGGCCGGGTTAAAACTTTTTTTTTTTGGGTCTGAACTTAGTTTTTCCTTTGGTTAAAAATTTTTGTTTTTCGTATGAAAAGAAACTTAGTTCATCCCTAGCAAGTAACAAAAGAGGTTTTTTAGCTGGACCATATATTTTCCGTAGTACGAAGCCCAAAGAACCCAATAAGTAAAGGTTCATTTTTGTCTGACTGTTTTTTTTTTCAAATTACAAATTAAAAATTTGATTCTTAAAATTACAAAAGTGATTGATTTTTTTTCCCCCGGTAATTCAAGTTATAGAAATGCTGTTATGTACGAAAGTTAATCGTAAAAGTGGTACGAATTGAATGTCTGCTCTTTTTACTTTTCATCCATTCATAGTATCTCGTATAGGATATATTAGATCCATTTATCACATCCATGTGAAAGTATTATGTAGAGCAGCGGTTCTAGAGGTTGTGGGTGATGGTGGACTGGTGAAATTGATATCAACAAAGATGACCGGATAGAGTGACAATGATGTTTAATTCCTTATTCTCCTCATTCTTATCAAATCTCTTCAGCTAGAAAAAATTATATTGCAATGCCATTACTCTTTCTTCTGTGCTCATTAGGATTCACTACGTAGCACAGCCGTGGTAAAATATAGGTAGTACCTAGATTGAAAAAATTATTGGAGAGTCAACTAAAAAGAAAAATGCCTAATATTCATTCATGAAATGAGGGTCATTCTCACACACAAAAAAAGGTGACAGTTACATACAGCATATTCTAATAAATGTCTTTTTCTCTTTAATGTGAATGAATGTCATATTCCCGTCATAAAAATTTCAAAGGAACATAAATGTCAGTGATCACTTGGGGAGCTAATTGATCGGCCCATTCGCCGCATGCTTATCGTCAGCAACATCACTCGGAAGATCAGGACCATAAGGAATCTTGCCAGGATAATTGGTACTTGACTTATTGCTTGATCCAATCATACTGCACATGTAAAACTCCAATCAACTTTCTGCATGTTAGTGTAATCAGTTGTGTGTTCTGTATGTAAAATCCTTACCCTCTATCAACGAGAACAACTGAACGTAGCTCACAATTGGCAAAGCTGTGAAACAAGAGAATCCAAAATTGTCAGTTGTTCTTATCAAACAAACATGCAGGGCTTAACAAGTATAGTTTAAACTTACAATGCTATCTAAATCCGTATATAAAATTATACATTGAGTTTATTCATGAAAATTTCTCCTCGATTTTTACCCATCAACCAAGTGTATTTGGTTAAGGAATAGAAATAGGGGAAGAATTCTTCAATGTTATAGAATAGTATTCTAAAATGCTTAATACTGAAAATGATTGCTAAATGAACACCATGTTAAATTCAGAAAAATTCAAATTAAATAAGAATTTCATATGAAAAACATATATAAGTGGAGAATAGACAAGACATCCAAGTTTCCAACTGTATGCTTGTCCTGAGTTGTTTTAGATCAACACTACAACATAATTTAAGTTCTTTCTTTCTTTTTAGAAAATTTTCCTACCCTTTTTACCTTCAATGTTTTCATTAGAAATTTTCAGAAAACAACCTTATTATTTATTATTTCCAGCACATATAAAAAACCTGAATATGTTGTTCAATTGTTCATCAATAAGGTTTAAGGAATCTTTCTGGAGAAATGCTTACTGTGTGAACATTGCACTCTTCACATCTGGGTGACAATCAGTTCCAAAAGCACTTAGGGTATTAAACAGAAAACTGCTGTGGGTAACAACTGCTATCTCCTTCTCTTGGCGTGTCCACAACCTGGAAAATACGCAAATTTGGGGAAAAGATATCAGAACGTTGGTTATGGCCATACTGCCACTACATGACACTTGCAATTTGCATCTAATTGTCTAGAACATGTTCAAGCTGGAGAGGGAAATAGGGAAAACAAGAATCATCCGGAGAGTGGATATTGGGGTCATTGTTAAAGTGCACCTTCATATAATCTGAAGCCATGAATACAGGGCTTCGGATGCAATGCAAAGACCTCATAGAAAAATACATTTCACATCGACTAATCAAACGCATCCTAACTTCATAGAATACTTATCACGTGTTAATAAGAAGATCTAAAGGTCTTCATGATGCCTTGGCAAGCCTCTAAAAACTCCATGTAAATTAGATCTCTTGACATTACAATATAAGGTGAAAAATGATTAAAATGTAAAGCTTTCTTCTCGAACCTTATTAAGGCTTAAGGTGATCTCATTCATTAAAAACTTCTGAAACTTCAACTTTGGTAATATGAACCGTTGTGCATAGTCATTGACAAGAAAAATAGATTAAATTATTCTACTACACTCACCATTGAAGGAACTTTAGTCCCCTAGCAGCAACTTCTTCTCTCTTTTCTCTCTCAGGTGTCCACCAAATGTCCTCGTCACTTTCAATCTAGACAAAGTTTAAATCAAGCATGAATTCCATCCAACCAAATTTTTACTATATTCTAGCTGTAAGTGCATAAGAACGAACTCAATTGTCATAGCTGCTAGACCGTATTATGGGTAATAATCAAAATATAACTTACTAGTGAAAAATCAATCGCTGGAAACATATTCCGGTATTCGCTGATAGTTCTTCTCTTGTCACAAGGATGGAGTCCCTTAGTTACCGAAATAAAACGTTATACAAAGAATGTTGACTTATATGGCAAATGAAACTTGAAATAGGTGGGGAGGTGAAAAATTCTATTAAAATTTTCATACTTCGTTTTTCTCCACATCATAACATAATCTAGTAACTTCCTACAGGTACATAGGCCACATAAATAAAAGCAGAAACAAGTGATTCAAAGACACCAAACTCGTCCCATGGTATGAAACTGAAATGAGCCAACCAAATTTGGACAATTTAAAAAGACTAAGGAAGCTGAATTAAAGATGTACTAAAGTGAAGTAATTAAGGAACACACAAAAGATGGGAGAAGTTGGACAGGCAAGTATGACCTTGTAGCAGTTTCTGAACCCTCAACAATCTGATATAATAATTTGAAGTAAATTCAGTTAAGGAACAGACAATAAATGAGCGAAAGTTGAGACTGGCAGACATGACCTTTTATCAGTTTCCTCAAGAAGCTGGAAAGCTCAAGATGGCATGGTAGATGGCCTACTAGCCATTTTCGTAAATTCAGGTAGTTTATCTGGTATATTTCCTATAATTACTGATGC
Source organism: Dalbergia cultrata (assembly GCA_031216105.1). NCBI lineage: Eukaryota > Viridiplantae > Streptophyta > Magnoliopsida > Fabales > Fabaceae > Dalbergia > Dalbergia cultrata. The sequence continues at coordinate 40,850,364 of CM062352.1, forward strand.
TGTGCTATTTTGATGATTTAAGAACTTGGAGAATTAAAAGCCAAGGGAATAATTCATATAGTTAGTTGATTAAATCATCCAAAATCCAAAGCTACACAATATCATCTAGTAGCATTTATTTTATCATTACATACTATTTGCTCTCGGCAAAGCTCCACTGCTAAAAATGGTGGGCTGTTCAGACTAGAAATTGCAAGATGATTGCTATCTCCCACATTTGCCATCATCAGAGCAGGTTCATTACTCCCATCAGTATGTTCACCACCAAAGACCCCAGCTGCTGTTTGCATAGTCCTACAATGCAATAATTAACAAGGTCAACTAATGAAAGCCTCAATAAGATATTTTAGTTTCAAAAAATGACATCCTATTATGTCTTGTCAATCTAGCCCAATTTCTAGTGTTTTATTACATTTGTCAGATGCATGCTATCCAGTCCCTGGTCAGTAAGAAACTTTCCATGCATGTCATAAATATGCTTATTTGTATTAATTTGTGTAAATAATATATTGCGCATATTCTTTCAACTCACTTCACAAATAAGTATCATTGCCGGATATTGTTGAACAAAAATATTTAAGAGATTGTTCAGATATACAATTTTTTTTTTTTTAAAAAAAGTTAACAGGCTAAACAAAGTGACACTGACAAGTCTTAAAAAAATTCTAAATTATAACCAAGCTATACCTTAACAACGGAGAAACAATAACTAGTTCAATTCTTCTGGAGAGTCCACAAGCCTTAACATGCTTTTGCAGATTCTCAACCTGTCATAGAGCCACAAACACTAGCTCATGATGGTCAAAGAGCTACAAATTAACAAGGAAAAGAGTGGGGCAAGAACTGGCCAGAGATAGATAAATGTTAGGAAAAGGTTATCATTGACAAATTGTTCCTTTAACAATAAATCAAGTTATGGAAATACCAGGGCAGAATACTGATACCAAACAACGCAGAAAGTCCAGAACATTTATCATCCTGATAATTTTAATCACTTGATGGAGGTATTTCAACATAGCACAAAAACCAACCAATAACACTTGACAACATGACATTTTTCAAATACTTGAGTTCTGACTGGCAATTACCTGCTTCCAGCCAAGAGGGGTTAGGTGTGCATCAAAATAATCATAAGACAAGTATGCATCATGGTTCTTCTCACCCGCTACATTATGAACTCCTTGGGCGTGCCTAACCTGTATAGAAGCATGAATAAGACATTAATGCTACAGATAGAAAGTAAAGCAAATGATGTATGGTACGGTCTCAAGAACCAGAGTAAAGCAAAATGACAAGTAACCTCAAGAAGCAGAATACAACATATTTCAAAACTCAAGCTATGAGCTACTGTACTCATGTAAATACCAAGCTTGTGGAATTTAGTTTGTATCAACTATCAGCTAAATTTAAATGCTCTTCCTAATTATTTTGAAGACCGCCATAGTCCGAAAGTTCCTCGAACAACATCATTCAGCAAGAGATAAGTAACTAAACACCAATCCATGTACAAAATTATAGGTGAGTAACGCCTTGAATTTCATACCACACATTAGGAAAATAGATTTCAAAGCCCCATCATGTTGCCAAAAAAAAAAACTAATTTTCATAGCATAGGGAAAACATAAATCTGCTTCGAGGATAAAATTGTCACAAACCAAGTGAATAGTCTTGCAACGGTGCAATGGATAGAGACTTTGACCTGCAGCAGTATCCATACCTGCAGAAAACATAACCGAAAATAAAATTTTAAAAAAAATGAACCAACAACACTGTGATTTATGAAAGTATCACTAAACCAGCATTGTGTGAGAAGCAAACCGAAAATAACTACGCTTGAAAGACAAACCAATAGCACAAAATCAAGCACAAAAAGTTTGATCAATTCAAAGCAAAGATAGCAGAAAACAACTGCAACTTACAAGCATAAAAGGGAGAGCACAAATTCCCAACAATTGCAAAGAAGGACAATAATTGAAACAGAAAAGCGAGAATCTGATTCAGTATATGCTTACGCTTATGCTACCGAAACACAACACAAAAAATAAATAATTGGTTTAAAACTGTGGCTCGCAACTGCAACCTTAGCCGCAATATTCCTTTTTCATACGTCTCCTCAATTAAATCTCAACTACAATAGCAACAGTAAAATAAATAAAAGAAGAAAGCCAACGAGGTGGATTTAGCATGGTTTTAAGTTTCCATTTGCGAGCTAACAATTATGATTGCATCAACCATATTTTTCTCCATTTTTTTCATAGTCTTATTCATCGCGATCGCACCGCGCTATTTAAAACTACACCTAACAGCCATCACGAGATAAACGTACACATTGAAACCGAGACTCTAGTATGGTTCGTGATCTCGTGTGGTGTGTTACTTACTCATAACGCCTAATACAAAAGCAAAACAAAAGAGAGACGAAAAGCGCGCAGTGTCCTTGAATTTCCAAAACCAAAGGAATTGTGAAATTCCGAAATATCGTATCTGAATAAAACTTTTTGGTTAGAATGATTCCAGAAGGAATCACGAAGCCGATCAAGGAATATGCTAAGTATAAAATCATTCATGTTATATTATGTTTGTCTATCAGCTTTAGCTTTTTAGACAAATGGTGTGACGTATCAGAATGAAATGAAAAACCAAATTAGAACTTCAAAATCAATCCAAAAAGAAAAGAAAAAAAAAATAAGAAGCTGTATCGAATGAATGAAAATGAAAGACCGTAACAGGAAACTGCACAAATACAAGTAGCGCATGAGAATCTTGACGTACCAGAAGAAGAAGAAGAAAAGGAGAGCCTGAGGAGAGAGTGGCTTGCAAGAGAGAGGTGAGGGAGAACAACAAAACAGAAGGAGCTTCGAAAATGGGGACAAAAGTGGAATTTCAGGGGGTGTGTGGTTAGGCTATAAATGAATGTGATGCTGGATCAGAGTCACAAGGGGAAAAGAGGGTTAGGGAAGGAAGCAAGGCTAGTTGGTGATTGAATGCAACGGAGAACGTTCAGGGAAGAACGAGGAGAGTCCGTGTTGGAATTCTCCTCTCATGTAGCGCGCCACGCAAGGACACTCATATACATGTGGATGATTAATATTAGTATTTCTCAAGTCAAAATTAAAATTTGACTAAATATAGTATGAGTTTGTTTTACCAACAAAAAAAAATATGGATTTAATTTCAATGTATTAATATGTCATCTAATCATATATTATCATATAATAACTGGTTATTAAGTCTCCCGTCATAAATATTTTAAATTTCAATATCAATTTAGTCATTTTCTTAGATTTCCACGTGAATGGAATAAATATTTGAGGTCAAAACAAAAAATATTACAGCTAAATTGATATTGAAACTAAAACTGTTAGGACCAAATTTATGTAAAATTTTTTATTGCAATCATGTTTATGTCAAAAATTTTATTAGGGATAAACTAATGTTAAATTGAAAATATTAGGGGTAAAATGATTATTTACTCTTAAAATTTTGACAAAAAAAATTCAAATTAAATTTGACGCTAATACAACTAAGGAATAAAAAACAATATGAGTAATATATAAAGTAGAAGCCTTCCTTGAGAGATAAGTTTATGAGTTTAATTTTGATGCATTACTTAACAATATAAAATATTTTTACATTGTCATCCAATTAAAATATCTTATTTGCATGATTTTTAAAGTAAAAAAATAGAGAATTAACCCTCATAACTAATATAGCAATAAATGATTACATAATTATATAAAATATTTTTATACTGTCCATACATTGAAATTTTATCTTAAGTTTATTACACTCCCCTTTCATCTATTTCTAACATACACACTCTTCCCCTCTAAAGATTTAAAATAAGCTGCGGTTAAATCAATTTTCAAGTTTTTCATTAATTCTCTATTTTCTCTTGGTTATTATTTTATTCTAAACCAAAATATCTTTTATTAATAGTGATATACATTACAAAATTATATATATAGCTTATAATAATATAAAATATTTCATTTCATTTTGAATTTTTACTATAATAAGAAAATAAATAGATAAATAATTTCTAAAATTAATTTTTTAAAAATATAAATTAATTATTTTTTCAGAAAATTAAATATTTTTAACTATTAATTTTAGAATATTAAGATCTATAAAAATAAATAATTTGTCGATAATGTATATAAAGATGAATTATGAAAAACGTAGAAATAAAAAATGTTCATTAATATTTAATAATAGTTGAGAAGATGTTATTTTTGAAAAATTATTATTATAAATTATTGTTATTATTAATAATAATATTCACTTAATATAACAATTGTTGATGCCCCAATTTTTTCGTGTCAAATTTGTTTGTCTTGAATAATTAGTTAATAATAATGTCACTGCAATAATTTTCTTATTTAGTGTGATTTTTTTTTAATATTCCCCCCCATCGTTTCAATTACAACAAAAATGATAAAAAAATAAAACTAGATCTGAGAAGAACATTTTTTTGTCGTCTCTCTCTTCTCTGAAAAAATTAAAATATATTCTCTGCTCAACATTTTTAAATTTTTAACGTGGTTAATTTTTCTTTCAATGGCCCAAAACATTGTGGCCCTTTTCCAATATGAAAAGACAAACAAAGTGTCTCAGCCAATTGTTATTAGTAAGGGAAGCCTAATTTTTTTTTTTCCCCGCAAGTGTCAATCCTATGATCACAAATGAAGAATGGACACTAGAGGAGGAGAAGAAAGTGGAAATGGATGCTAAGTCCATCAACCTTATGCGCTATTCATTAAGCTTCAAAGAATACAAAAAAGTATCAGGACCCAAAAAGTGCCAAAGGGATATAGGAAAAGTTTCAAGTGCCTCATGAAGGAACTAAACAAATTAAACAAACCAAGACTAATAAGGTTTGCTGTTATCATTAACAATCTAGACATGATAGGAAAATGCTTTGAGGATTACAAACTTGTGAGAAAGATTCTTAGGAGTCTTACTAACCCTTGTTGTCCAAAATCACTGCTATTCCAAAAGGAAGAGACATCAGTGCACTGGCATATGATAAATTAAGAGGCAATTTGATTGCCTTTGAGACAACTCATCTTAAAAACTATAAGAAGAAGAAAGGGCTGGCATTGAAATCCAAAATTGAAGAGGAATGCAAATTATTATATGATGGAGGAAGAGAAATCAAGATGATAAATTGATCAACATCTTCCACTCTTATTCCTACCATCTCATCAACATATATCATCTTTTAAAGTCATTTATGTGGTTTTGAGTTGATTTTCTTCCTGAATATTTGAATGTGTATGTCACTTCATTTGATAAAGTTTGTTTAATTGGGCCTATGTATGTAGAATACTTTTCTTCCAAAGTATTAATCTACAACGAACCAATCATATTATTCATAACCTTTCTCATAACATTGTTTGCTAGGCTCAAATATTATATTGTACTGTAGCCTTTGATAACCACTTTCTTTTTGTTTTTAAAAGATAATGCGATTGCCAACTGTCCTTTCTCTCCAATACCATTCCCAGACTTTGCTAATCCTGCAATGCCCGAAGCTTTAGTTTTCATAAATTGAATATCTAGGACCTGTCGACCTTATACACTTCAAAATTTGGCACTAAAATCTTGGATTCAAAACCAAGTAGCTTTGATATCACTTGTTAAGAATATCAAAGTTTGGTACACCCTAAGTGTATCAAATACTTTGTAGATATGAGCGGAAACATTTCCAAATTTTTGTGGAGAATAAAGGCAAATAACACTATCCCCATTCATGGCTGAAAATTGCATCTACCCCATTATAATAATATTCTAATGGAATATTCTCAATGTATTTTTGTGATGTGTGTGACACCCACATGTTCTCTGTATCTCGCAGGTATGCAGTGTATCCCAAAGTCTCTTGAATTTTTATTTATCATCCTTCACACCATCTTCTATAATGTTTAATAATTTATTTGGTTGCACTTAGTTCAAGATTTAAATTGAAACTTGAGGTGGAGGATAGCACTGGAGTTGGAGTGTTCATTCTCTTTGAACGTGAGTGTTCATCTATCTTCCGAAAGACATGTGTTGAGTTTTTCCTGCAACATATTGAAAGCCTAGAGGTATATTTCTAAGTTGGTTTAAAATTTTTGTATTATGTTTTACTTATTTTAAAGCATTTAGTTTGCTTATAATTCCTAATCGATATTGTTTGGGTTGTAGTCTATTAGGGCCAATATATATCCCTCTATTTTCTATGAGTTGAATGGTAGGAAAATGTTGTTGAAGATTGAGACCAAAGTGGTGTCTTCCCATAGATACCATAGTACTTTTCGTGCTAGAAGGATATGTGATGATAGCTCAATATTGTCCATATTTTCTCTGAGTGGTGCTAAAATGACTCCAACTAAGGTTAATATAATTCAAGTTGTGGTATTGTTGTCTCTGTTTTGATATATATAATTGGAATATGACTTTTGTTTATAATATTAGGCAATATTTGCTCCCGCACTTTCTCCTGTGATAAGCTTAGGAGATTTGGAATTTGTTAGTGTGGGAGGGAGTAATGTTTTAGGTGATGATACTGATAGTTCTTTCTGTTATGACAAGGCAAGTGTCGGTAGATTTTTTTTTCAGTTCTTTCTGTTATGGCCTATTTATGTGCTTATTGTTTCTTTTAAAAAATGGTGCAGAAACATGTGCCCCATATGTCTACTATTTGTTTACCAATTGAAAATATGAGTTCTGATGGGATTGGGGTTGATGCTATGACTCCTGCCAAAAGGAAACTTGAATAAGAGTTTGATCAAGTTGCTTTGCCTTCTGTGGATGAGAAATCTAAGGGGAAAAAAGTAATCATGATTTAACTATTAGTCTCTTTCTTTAGGTTGTTGGTAGATTTTAATTACATGCTATGTTTGAAAGTTTGAAATGATTCTGGAGTAGCGGAGTATTGAAATAGGAAAGTACTAAGATTGAGTTGATTTTGTTTTAAGAAGCTACTCTTGGGAATGTTTATAGTTTGGTCAATTTTGTATGTGCTATCCTTATATTGGGCTTGCATTATTTCTTGGGCAGCCCTTTGATATTAACCATTTTTTTTTTTGTAAAGCACAAACAATATATATTGAATGAATCTATCAATTGGCCCAATTATCTATCTAAGTTTGAATTGTTTTCCATAAAGTTATTTCAGTCCCTTAGTTATATTGTGGTATCCTGAAATTTTGACTAAGTCAAAGTTATTGATATAATGTTAATGAGCCAGACGGACAAAGTTTTATATATTTATTTTTACTCTTAATAGTATTATTTTTTGTTGCTAAAATAGTAACTATTTTGAATGAACTAATACTTAGTCTGTGATCCTTGTGAGAATGATAATTTTCTACTCACTCTTATTTACTTGGGATTGGTACACTAGCCAAATTTGATCTTATAAATCGGTCAACAAGGATGGTCATTTTTATGTGTGTGTGTGTGTGTGTTTTTTTTTTTTTTTTGTAAGAGAGCAAATTATTTGAGCAGCTAGTTGAAATTCAATGTTGAACTTAACCAATGTAGTTTCATCTTTTAGTGTATCTTAAAGAATGAGAATATAGAGAAAAATGTAAGATGGTAAAGCTTCTCCTTATTTTTTTTAGTTTTGAACAAGAAAGAATGTAGGTTGAAATTATGTCAGCAAAGGTTGATTAAGTATTCTTTGAAAAAATAGTTTAATTTTGATATACTGATATATTAAAGTTATATTGTCATATAATCAAATAAATAAATTTTCAAGTAGTGAGGGTGAAACTTAATCATATTGGCTGATATATCATTGCATGATAGGATAATTGTGTAAAAAAAAAAAATTTACTATCAGTGCATAAAAATTAAACTATAAAACAAGACATTTTGTGTTAACCTTAGTTAAATAAGTGAAAATATTCATTTAAAAAACTCTAATGACAGAGTGGAGTGCAATTTTCTATAAAAAAGAAAATGAGGTTTAGTGCTGATTTGATAAAACCTCAAGCTGTTTGTGCTATTTACCCTAAAATTAAACATTGTGACCAGTGCTTTATAGTGAGACCTATTTATCACTACCATTCACACTAATAAAATATATTAAAAATCTACATATCAAATTTTAACATGAAATATCCTGTAGAGTGATAAAGGATAAACCATGTGACAAACTCCAAAAAATAGTTTCACTATATTTAAAGATAATTATTATATAATGTTTTCTAATGAGACTCTCTTCTACTATAGTTTGTAGTGTTATAGGAACCTATAGAATATAATCTCAGTCTACACTTACACACTTCACTTTGGAATTTTTCACTCTACTTTTTCCTTACATACTACAAGAAGCTTAAATTGGTTTTTTCTATAGCTAGAAATGCTTTAGCTTGGGATTTTTTTGAGAATGGGATTCATCTCTATTTATAAAGGCCATCCACTGATTGCCTTGAATGTAATTCTCTAACTTCCACTTGTCTTGCAGTTTTTTGGTGGAGTCTAAGCAAAAGAGGTAAAATTCCTCCTAGGTATGTTGACTTTTCCAAAATACAAGCCATCCTTCCTATGTCACGACCCATCTACAGAGCGTGATCGGCACATGAGGAATTGGATCCCCACGGAAGCCTCTTATCACATGACTAACTAATATGCATAAATAAATTGAATATATATTAAAAATATTCCAATTTTAAATAGATTTCATCAATCTGAAAAGGTTCTCAAAACATAAATTCTGAACATAAAATCCATAATCTGAGCCACCGCCAAACATAATTAAACAAATAACAGAAATTCTGAAAATAATCAAAACAATATAATGCATGTCCGGGATCCTGCCTACACAATTATTGGAGTACTACTAAATTGACATAATTGACAATAAGCTCCACTCCAAAGCGAAGCTCACCAAGGAAGTTGTAGCACTATCATGAGGATCCTGTGGTACAATCAACTCAGAATCAGATTCTGTATGAGAAGGAAAAGAGAGGGGTGAGTTCATCAAAACTCAGTGAGTGAGCCTCCACTCACAACCCACATGGGACATCAATAAAATACATAACATATACATGCAAATTATGTGAAACATATTATATATAATTACAAATGACAGTACTACAATAATAAATTAATTGAATCTATGGCAATAACTAGTAGAGAAACAGGCATAAATATCTGAGCTGAATAGCTAATCTGAGCCAATGGCTAATCTGATGGGCACTTAACTAGTTCTCATAAATGGACACCTCACTAGGTTCCTTACTGTGGGTGAGCTGATCCTCTAGCGGACCACTTGGTACCAACGTTAACGATAAATCCCGCAAATTGCTAACTCACTGATCTGTTTCTCACTATTTATTGGCTAAACACTAATAGTAATAATTTCATACAAAACCGAGATTCATAATATTTTCTAACTGATAATTAAATTTAAATCATACATACAACAAGTATGGTCCCATGAGTTTTCTAAAATGACATGATAACTATAAAAGTAGTAATATCTCTAAAATAGACATAATTCATAGTAGCATATTCTCTTGACATAAAATATTCTAAAATTTCATAAATAATTTATATAATCTAGGAAAATATTAATAATGACCAAAAGTATGGTCATGAGCTTAAACCCACTCACCTTGGTAGCAAGGAGTATACTAACAACTTGTCCTTTGGGTAGTAACGATGGCACCAATAACTGCATCTATATTCTTTCTTCGTCCTCTTACACTCTCTATCTCCATTTTTTTTTCTTTTTCCTTAATTCTCTGTCTCTCTCCCCATTACACTCACATTCTTTCTCTATCTCTCTCACTTTCACTTACACTCTGCTCTTTGATGCACACACAGACACACACCTACTATATATATATATATATATATATATATATAAATAATAATAATAAAACATATCTAGTGTTTCGCATGTCGTTATTTTATATATAATAACAAATGCATACATCCCTCGTTTGATATTATAATAATAATATAAAATAAAAAAAATGTATGCGTGGAACATGCACGCTACTATATATAAAATAATAATATATATAATAATCCTAATCATGCTACCGTGCATGTTACTATATATATATTAATATAATATTGATAACATCAATAATAATAATACTGCATGTAATAAGTACTAATAATACTAATAGTAATAATAAAAATAATAGTAATATTAGTAGTAGATATAAGTAATAATAATGATAATTCATATACTAATAAATTCCATATTTGGGGTATTACATACTACCCCCCTTAAAAGAGATTTGGTCCCCAAATCTAAAAGACGTACCCTAAAGTGGAAAAAGATGGGGGTATTTGATCTTCATAGCTTCTTCAGCTTCCCAAGTCGCTTCCTCGCCTGAATGGTTTCTCCAGATAACTTTTACTAAGGCTATTTCCTTTGAACGAAGTTTCTTGATCTGTCTATCTACGATGGCAACTGGTTTCTCTTCATATGACAAGCTCTCATCAATTTGAACCATTTGTGGAGTGAGCATGTGAGATGGGTCAGAAATATATTTCCTGAGCATATTAACATGAAACACTGGGTGTATGGCTGATAAACTGGGAGGCAGTGCCAACCTATAGGCCACTTTTCCAACTCTCTCTAAAATCTCAAACAGACCGATAAAACGAGGGCTTAACTTTCCTCGCTTACCGAATCTCATTATGCCTTTCATAGGGGATATTCTCAGAAACACATGATCCCCAATCTCAAACTCTAAGTCACGTCGACGGTTATCTGCATACGACTTCTGCCTAGATTGTGCTGTTAAGAGGCGCTTTCTAATCAATTGGACCTTTTCTAAGGTTTCCTGAACTAGGTCCGGGCCTAAGGATTTAGGTTCCCAAAGTCAAACCACCCGATGGGGGACCTGCAACGTCTCCCATACAATGCTTCGAATGGAGCCATCTAGATACTTTCCTGGTAACTATTATTGTATGAAAATTCAATCAAGGGTAGATGATCACACCAGCTCCCTCCGAAATCTAGTATGCAGGCTCTAAGCATATCTTCTAAGGTTTGTATTGTCCTTTCTGACTGACCATCTGTTTGGGGATGAAAAGCTGTGGTCAAATCCATACGTGTCCCAAGAGCCTCCTGAAATGACCTCCAGAATCGCGAAGTGAACTGGGACCCTCTGTCAGATATGATGGATACTGGGACACCATGAAGTCGGACTATCTCGTTGATGTACAGTTGAGCATATTGTACAGCACTGAAAGTAGTCTTTACTGGTAAAAAGTGTGCTGACTTGGTCATCCTGTCCACTATTACCCATATGGAGTCAAATCCTTTGGTGGTTCGAGGCAACCCAACTACGAAGTCCATGGTTATCCTCTCCCACTTCCATTCTGGAATGACTATATGTTGAAGTAACCCTGCTGGCCTCTGATGCTCAGCCTTGACTTGTTGACACACTAAGCACCTAGCTACAAAGTCACCGATATCTCTCTTCATACCATCCCACCAAAACAATTGTTTTAGATCCTGATACATCTTAGCTGATCCTGGATGTATTGAGTATGCCGTACCATGGGCTTCTTCCATTACTCTTCTCTTCAGCCCACCTATTGCAGGTACACATAATCTGTTCCCAAGGTATAATACACCTTCAGTATCAACTGAGAATTCTGTATTCTCACCCTTACGAACATTCTCAACCAACTTAGTTAGCTTTGGATCTTCTCCTTGCTGTGCTTTGATCTGTCCCACCAAGGTTGACTGAGCCTTGATGTATGCTAAGAAAGCCCCTATATCACTAAGACCGAACTGAACTCCCTTAACTTCTAACTTGTGGATATCTTCCACTAACGGTTGCCTCACTAGTGCTATGTGGGCCAAACTGCCCGCCGACTTCCTGCTTAAAGCATCTGCCACTACATTCGCCTTTCCTGGGTGGTACGAGATTGTACAGTCATAATCCTTTAATAGTTCAAGCCATCTGCGTTGCCTTAAGTTCAGATCCTTCTGTTGAAAGATGTACTTCAAGCTCTTATGATCTTTGAAAATCTCACAAGTCTCTCCGTATAGGTAATGTCTCCAAATCTTCAAGGCAAAAATCACTGCCGCCATTTCCAAATCATGCGTAGGGTAATTCTGCTCATGCTTCTTAAGTTTTCATGAGGCATACGCTATAACCCGGCCATGTTGCATCAGGACACAACCAAGTCCAACTCTAGAAGCATCGCAGAATACCGAAAAACCACCTATTCCTGAAGGTAGTACTAAAACTGGCGCCGTGGTCAAGCATGTTTTGAGCCTCTGAAAACTTTCTTCACATTCTTTTGTCCACTGAAACTTGACATTTTTCTGTGTCAACTTGGTCATGGGTGCTGCAATCCTTGAGAAATCCTGAACGAACCGCCTGTAATATCCTGCTAAGCCTAAGAAGCTACGAACTTCTGAAACAGTGGTAGGTCTAGGCCATTGCTGCACTGCTTCCACCTTCTTTGGATCTACCATAATGCCATCCTTCGACACTACGTGTCCAAGGAATGCCACCTGATCTAACCAAAATTCACACCTGGAGAACTTGGCATACAACTGATTTTCTCTCAAAGTCTGTAAAACTATTCTCAGGTGTTGCTTATGTTCCTCCTTACTTTTGGAATATACTAAGATGTCATCAATGAAGATAATCACAAAGTGATCCAGAAACGGTCTAAACACCCTATTCATTAAATCCATGAAGGCTGCTGGGGCATTAGTCAACCCAAAGGACATTACTAAGAACTCATAATGTCCATAGCGAGTTCTGAAAGCCGTCTTAGATATATCTTCATCCTTAATCTTTAGCTGATGATAACCAGATCGAAGGTCAATCTTGGAAAAACATGTTGCCCCTTGAAGCTGATCAAAAAGATCATCTATGCGGGGTAAAGGGTATCGGTTCTTAATCGTCACCTTGTTTAGCTGCCTATAGTCTATACACATCCTCATCGAACCGTCTTTTTTCTTAACGAACAACACTGGAGCACCCCATGGAGAGGTACTTGGCCGTATGAATCCTTTGTCCAACAACTCCTGTAATTGCTCTTTCAATTCTTTTAACTCTGCTAGAGCCATGCGATACGGGGGTATAGAGATGGGCCTAACTTCTGGTTCAAGCTCTATCCCAAACTCTATTTCTCTCTCTGGGGGCATACCCGACAAATCATCTGGAAACACATCCGGAAACTCATTAGCCACCGGAACCATGTTCAAACTTGGTATCTCTACCTCTACATCCCTGACTGCAGCTAAAAACCCATAATTACCTCTATCCATCAACCGTAACGCATTCATAGCTGATATTAAGCTCGTTGGTGTTGAGCATCTTGTGCCAAGAAACTCTCTTGGCTCATCACCTGGGACCTCGAATCTCACTACCTTTCTATAACAATCTATCAAGGCATGACATGGGGATAACCAATCTATGCCCAAAATAACGTCAAAGTCAGACATGTCCAACACTTTCAAATCTGCTAGCGCTTCCATGTTACCAACTTTGACTTCGCATGATCTATATACTGTTTGAATAAGGATGGGCTTTCCCGAAGGTACCCCAACTAAAAATGGCTCATCAAGATTCTCAGGGGATCTTCCAAACCGTATAGCAAAGAAAGGGGACATGTAAGAATGGGTGGACCCCGAGTCAAATAACATCATAGCATCGAAGGAACATAATGTCGTCATACCTGTTACCACTTCATTTGAAGCCTGCGCATCCTGACGTGTTATCGCGAACAGACGGGGTTGTCCTCCATTACCTTGGCTTCTACCACCTGCTCCTCTTCCGCCTGCACCTCTACCAACAGAGCCTCTACCCCCGACCCCACGACCTGCCGATGCGATGACACCGCCTTGGGTTGTCGACTGAAGAGACTGAATTGATGTGGAGGGGTTAGTTGCCCCTGGCTAGGAGCTCTTTGAAACATCGGGCATTCTGCGCACTTATGACCTGGCTGGCCACATCCATAACATACCGAAGAGCCAAACCAACATTGACCCTGATGTCTCTTCTCGCAAGTTGGGCATACTGGATATGATTGCCACGAACTCTGTCCACTGTACTGACTACCTCCTCTATTTAGAGTCTGTGATACAGTTGAACGTGTCAGGATGGCCTCTGAGAAGATGGCCCTACCCGACTGACCCCGCTGTTGTCCCTGCTGATGGTGACCCTTGCTCGAACCTGCTCCGCTCGAGAAAGAGGTATGAATCTTGGCCTTCTTGTTGGCCTCTGACATTGCCTTACGTTCTGCTAGACCATTCTCAAGACCAATTGCTGTGTCTACCACCTGAGCATAGTCCATGATTCCGACGTGAGGCTGTAAGCTGAGAAATAGGTCTCTTGGCAGACCCTGAATGAAACGTCTCACCCTAGCTGTCTCTGTCGGTATCATGCTAGAGGCTGCTTGCACCAGATAAGTGAAACGCTCATCGTACTCTGTAACTATCATGCCTGGAGTTAAACGGAGCTTCAAAAATTCTTCAATCATCTGTGCTTGGCGGCTCTCTGATATAAATCTTCGCATGAAAGCTTCCTTGAATTGTTCCCAAAAGGGAGAATTAGCAGTTCCATACCTCTGTCGGAATTCCTGATACCATAACTCTGCTTGGCCTCCTAACTGGAAGCCAGCTAACTCCACCACTCTTTCCGAAGAACAATGGATGACACCAACTATCTTCTCCACCTGCCTAAGGAATTCTTGGGGATCCTCAGTCATTAGACACCCGTAGAAAGTAGGTGGGTCCATCCTTTTGAAACGCTCTAAAGCTGAGTCATCTGTATCTCTAACTGGAGGCTGCTACGTAGTTGCTTCTAGCTGCCTGGCCATCACATCTGTCAAGTTGGCTACCATCTGTTCAAAAGCTCTAAGACGAGCATTGTCACCGGATGCATTGTTTCTACGGCGACGGTGAAGACGTGAAGAGTGTATAGGTGGCATTGTTACACTGTGAAAGGGAGGGCATATAATAAGAGTATGAGTGCCAAGAAAGACAAGCTCTTATAGAACCTAAACAAGACTGACCATTTCCTAAAGGCCTCAAATAGCACCACATCAATGCAAATGGACGCGCTTCCATTTACATAAATGTCATGTTATCTGTGGACACTTGCTCCAATAATATGTAGGGAAACCTATTGCTCTGATACCACTTTGTCACGACCCATCTACAGAGCGTGATCGGCACATGAGGAATTGGATCTCCACGGAAGCCTCTTATCACATGACTAACTAATATGCATAAATAAATTGAATATATATTAAAAATATTTCAATTTTAAATAGATTTTATCAATCTGAAAAGGTTCTCAAAACATAAATTCTGAACATAAAATCCATAATCTGAGCCACCGCCAAGCATAATTAAACAAATAACAGAAATTCTGAAAATAATCAAAACAATATAATGCATGTCCGGGATCCTGCCTACACAATTATTGGAGTACTACTAAATTGACATAATTGACAATAAGCTCCACTCCAAAGCGAAGCTCACCAAGGAAGTTGTAGCACTACTGCGGAGGATCCTGTGGTACAACTGAACCTGTAACTGTATCTGTATGAGAAGGAAAAGAGATGGGTGAGTTCATCAAAACTCAGTGAGTGAGCCTCCACTCACAACCCACATGGGACATCAATAAAATACATAACATATACATGCAAATTATGTGAAACATATTATATATAATTACAAATGACAGTACTACAATAATAAATTAACTGAGTCTATGGCAATAACTAGTAGAGAAACAGGCATAAATATCTGAAATTTGAATAGCTAATAAGCCAATGGCTGTCGATGGGCACTTAACTAGTTCCCATAAATGGACACCTCACTAGGTTCCTTCTTTGTGGGTGAGTGAGCTAGTCCTCTAGCGGACCACTTGGTACCAACGTTAACGATCAATCCTGCAGCCGTGAACTCACTGATCTGTTTCTCACTATTTATTGGCTAAACACTAATAGTAATAATTTCATACAAAACCGAGATTCATAATATTTTCTAACTGATAATTAAATTTAAATCATACATACAACAAGTATGGTCCCATGAGTTTTCTAAAATGACATGATAACTATAAAAGTAGTAATATCTCTAAAATAGACATAATTCATAGTAGCATATTCTCTTGACATAAAATATTCTAAAATTTCATAAATAATTTATATAATCTAGGAAAATATTAATAATGACCAAAAGTATGGTCATGAGCTTAAACCCACTTACCTTGGTAGCAAGGAGTATACTAACAACTTGTCCTTTGGGTAGTAACGATGGCACCAATAACTGCATCTATATTTTTTCTTCGTCCTCTTACACTCTCTATCTCCATTTTTTTTTCTTTTTCCTTAATTCTCTGTCTCTCTCCCCGTACACTCACATTCTTTCTCTATCTCTCTCACTTTCACTTACACTCTGCTCTTTGATGCACACACAGACACACACCTACTATATATATTTATATATATATATATATAAATATATATATATATATATATATATATATATATATATATATATATATATATATATAATAATAATAAAACATATCTCGTGTTTCGCATGTCGTTATTTTATATATATAATAACAAATGCATACATCCCTCGTTTGATATTATAATAATAATATAAAATAAAAAAATGTATGCGTGGAACATGCACGCTACTATATATAAAATAATAATATATATAATAATCCTAATCATGCTACCGTGCATGTTACTATATATATATTAATATAATATTGATAACATCAATAATAATAATACTGCATGTAATAAGTACTAATAATACTAATAGTAATAATAAAAATAATAGTAATATTAGTAGTAGATATAAGTAATAATAATGATAATTCATATACTAATAAATTTTATATTTGGGGTATTACATCCTAACAAAAGGCATATACATGGATCAATGAGCCAATGGGCTAAGGAATTTCTAAAGGGGGCCTACTCTAGTACACTTGGCGCACCTGTGATTTTTATGAATTAAAACTGTTAGTCCACTTTTTCAAGTAACATTCTTTTAGTTTCTAACTTTGCATATTCTAACCCTCCTATTGTCCCTCCTCTAAATTTAGATCCATGTAGGGCCCCAAACCATGTTCGCTTTAAAATCCAAGCCCCATAAAGACAACATTGTTTCCTTTGAAATCCAAACCATGTTCCGCCACGTCACCAGCTTTCACTACCATCGTACTTCCACTTTGGCCACCGCTGTTGCTGCCATGGCCACCACTGTGGGATCTCCTGTGGCAACGACATGATTGTCTGAAGCTAGGCGTCACCATTGTTGAACGCTTGATCGCGATGCGATGGATCAAGATTTGCCATGTCCACCCTAGAATTTCGAGGATTCCAGGTTCGATTACCATCTCGATTATCACAACCACCACCACCACCATCACAGTAAGGAAGCGAAGAAGAAGCACAATGAGGGTTGGTTCGTGAAGAAAATTTGCAAGTTCTTTAATCTGTTCTGAGCTTGATGCATAGGATAATAGTAATGATGATGCCTATTAGATATATTGAGGGCCATTTGTTTGGGATCATTTTGGGTGCTGAAAATCATCTTTTCTTTTTCTTAAACAAAAATCACTTTTTCATATATTTGGATAATTTTTTTAAATAATAAAAGTTTTAAAAAAAATAATCAATTTTCAACTTTTTGGTATAAGTTAAAAACAGTAGCTTATGAAAAATAAAATTAGTTTACAATTTTTTAACTATAAATAAAGTATGCATTTGTTTGAGCTTTTTAAAGCTCAAAATCACTTTTTTATTTTAAAAAAAATTATGTTTCATATAATTAAATAATTTTTTAAAAATAATCAGAACATCAAAAAAATTAATTTTTTATTTGTTTATAGAAGTTAAAAAGAGTAGCTTCTGAAAAAAATAAATTCAATTTTTACTTTTTCAAATAAGTATAAAAATTTAAATTAGATTTCATAATCATCTTTCCAAAATTTAAACAGACGCACCAAAAATTTGAGTTTTATAGTCATTTTTTTTAAAAAAATCTAAAACAAATGCACCCTACGTATGTATTTAAAAAAAATGGATACGAAAGGTTAATTAACTACACATATGCATATGGATATGTATGGTTTGGGTACCACTGTAAATTAGTTGCATCTATTGGAGATGTCGGAGGCATGTGTGTATGCGTTAGTTGTGTGACCAGATACAATTTTTTTTTTTTTTTTTTTCTGAATACATGCTGTTGGATATTATATGTGGTGGGGCTTGCTCAAGTGTAGACGGATAATGGCGTAGCCGACGAGGATGTGCCACTCTGGGTGGACGCCCCCATGATATCAAAGATGATGAAGATTGAAGAGGAGATGGATACTAATTATTGAGAGAAATAGAGAGGAAGATATATAGGGATAAATTTGACAAATATCAAATTTATTTAATTCTTTAAAAGAATTTATTTATTTTATCTATTAAATCTGATCCATTCATTTCATTTAATATTACATCTAGTGGTGTAGAATTGACATATATATGCACCAGCTGTATATAATTGTGACTATACCTGAGACATATTGGCCTTTCTAAAGATGCCTCTATGTATAGTTTTTCCCGATTTTTCCAAGCAAGATTCATCTACTTGCTCAGTTTATCATTTTTATTTGGGGCCTACTGGACTATAAATCATCTGTTCGAATTAATTTAGTTCATCATGGAGATAAGTTCTCTCAACACTAACATTTCTTTTATTCACAAGAATAGAAGTTTAAAACTTGCTTAAAGAGAATGAATGTAAAATTACTACTAACCAAGTATTGGTCGAATCATGAATTATATAAGCTAAACATAAAATCATATCAATTCACTTGTGTATCATTATAGGTGCTTCAAATTAGAAAATATATTATAAAACTCAAAATTTTATATATAACTAAAGAAAAAAATTGAAAAGTAATTTTTTCATAAACTACTCATTTTGACTTTTATAAAAAGTTGAAAACTTATTCATTTTATATTCTGATTATTTTTTGAAAATTATC
Organism: Dalbergia cultrata; assembly: GCA_031216105.1. Taxonomy (NCBI): domain Eukaryota; kingdom Viridiplantae; phylum Streptophyta; class Magnoliopsida; order Fabales; family Fabaceae; genus Dalbergia; species Dalbergia cultrata. The sequence goes on from CM062352.1 coordinate 40,869,368, forward strand.
CAAACATATGAAAAATAATTTTTTGGGGTGAAATTTTTTTAGTGTGAAACAAATGATTTTCACCTCCAAAATATCTCATCCAAATACCCCTTATATCCCATTCCCATTATTTATTTTCTTATACAACTTTTTTTTTTTGGTCGGATTATCTTGTACAATTTAGAGGATTAGAAAAGGAGGGAATCGCCTATTTGGTCTCTACTTTGGGCTTATGTTTGGTGAGCCCTTTTTTATCTTCTGCTCTTGTCCGTAAGCTTTGCATGTTTTATTAGTGCCTCCGTTATGGACTGCCTACAAGTCACATGGCTCACACAAAAAAGAAGATACCCTCGAAAGGACATATAAATCCAGATCCAATTTCAAGTAGATTTCGATTTGTCGACCCCACAAAGGAGCTTTGAATTTCTTTTAGCTGTTTCTTTGAAATGGACTGGACTAGGTTATCCCAAAAGGGCAAGTTCCTTCTTTTAACATCTTGTAGATGCAGGACCAAAAAATTAAAATAATTTAGATGCTTTTCTTTTTTATTGACTAAAATCTTTTAGATGCTATGATGCTAATAGAAGTAAGGAGTCATGTAATAAGAGATTTCCTAGAATACTTGGCATAAAACGAGACTCTTCACTATGTATTAATTAATATGTATGATGCATCATGTCAGTTGTATGAACTATCATTTTCTAATTATGATTGCCACTAAAAAAAGGCTCCAAGTGAATAATTCAAACCAAGGCCTCCTATGTATTGCATGTTTACCTTTTTCAACCATATTGATATGGAAATAGGGGTAATCATGATATGGGATTAATTATTCCTATTTGTTCAAAAAATGATGGGATGAGTGTTGATTCAAATTTTTGTTGAATCATCATTTTAATAGTTTCAGTTCACAAATTTTTGTTATATATTTCATTACATTTATAGTTCCCAATCTCAGTCTAATAGGCTTGAGGAGGAGGAGGAGGCAACAGTAGAGATAACGACAACAATGATAATAATAATAATAATAATAATAATAATAATAATAGGCAAAAGAACACAATAAAAGTAGTTGAAATTTCAAATGTTAAAGGTGAAGTCTCACATTAATTAAAAATGAATTAAATAAAGAATATATAAGATTGAAGGATCCATAAACTCATTACTTCAATAAGATTTTGAGTAAAAAATATAATGATATCCAGTTGACTATTGTTGATTTTTACTTAGCCAATTCATTTAGATCTCTCCAATGTTAGGTTTCCCCTTCTAACCAGTGATATCAAAGCCAAAGTTATTCAAGAAATAGTGATTGTTGGATCCATAACTATGGGATCCTTTGTGTTGAAAAGAGTATATAGAAGATGAGAGGATTTACAGAGTCATTGCCTTAAGATGGGTCAATATGTGATGTCTCATCCCCTATTGTGGGTTTTGACTTCTGGTCCCAATAAAAGTAAACATAAAGTTTGCCATCACCAATCAAACATACTTTGGAGTAAAAAAAATTTAAAAAGAAATTTGTATTTATAAAATTAATTCACCATGGATATATAAAGAAAAAGATAGAGACAAAAGTAGTGGATGTTAAAACAAAAGGATTCATCAATCATTCTTGATGAGTCTAGTTTATTAGTATTGATAACATTCCTTAAAATTCAAGAAGTAATTTATAAAAGGTGAAAAGAGATAATTTTATCATATTAATTCTTATAATAATAACACAAGAAAATGACTATATATATAAAAATAAAAATGGTTCAGCTTATAGCCTACATTCTCACAAGTCAAATGACTTTTATAATTGATATAGAAAGTGGAGAATACCGAAAAAACATCTATATATTTCCCTCTATCCCACCAAACCCCAAGTACACCCAAATATAAATAGCATATACACTCAAAAGTCTCTCAACTAAATGTATCAAAGATAAGAGAAAGAAAATAAACTTCTCTAAGAGATTGTGATATTGTTTGAGATGATTTTCAAGGGAGGAAGGCTTTGTATTTATAGACCGAAACTATCTATTGTAATCACCCACATACCAATGGAAGAGAGATGCATTTTCACGATCTCTCAAATGATGGGAGTGCTTAAAATAGAGGGAACAACATTTTCAAGCCACAAATTAAATTACATTAATAATTCTTACTAGTGCAATTCTGTAAATATGGTACATTTTAAATTACTAAGTTATTCATTTATTTAGTTGTTTAGCCTTTCGAAAATATAGAAAGCAGGAGTCTACAAGTTCTAACTTTACAAATAGGGTTTCGATTTGAACATTGCATTGAGGGCTTCAAGCACATTCACCGTGAATCATATAGGGAAATGTTGTCAAATAATATGTAAATTATAACGATATATATCCTTCTGATTCTTCACGATCACACTCTGATTTCTTTTCACTTTGATTGTTAGTGCCTATTAGTCATCTATATTATATATTTATTTTGGCTAACTTGAACTAGACGCACCAGTTCATGCCGATTTTTATAACTATGACCTTCACGCTCTTGAGTAGTGTGCCTGGATGTGCTTTGGCATGGTCATAACAATACGAATCTACAGAAAGAAGTCTTGAGCCTTATAGGAGGCCTTTCTAGCTTGGAGTGACCTTCCTATAAGTACATAGACTTGGACATTACATAATTAACATTAATAAGCCTGCTTATCTTCATTCATGCTTACGTCACACAATCACATAAGATTAACTTTCATTAGTTAATTAATGATTACTAAGGCTAGTCATCACCTTAAACGCTTCTCATCACCTTAAGGGTAATAAAGCAATTAGTGCAAGCGAAAGTTAGGGTGTTAAATATATACTTTGGATGTTGTGTTTTACTATGTCTTTACAGGCTTCATGGCGTATGGCTCGGTATGCTTCTCCCATTGTCCTTTGTGGCAATGTCGAAGGGGGTGGGATGGGCAGATATCTCATACCATACTTTGGTGACGTTCTACATGTTGTTGGTTTTTGTTTTCCTTTTTGTGGGTTGACTAGTTTGTATGGTCTATTTATTTTTTTGTCTGTTTGATGGTTGTCCTGTAATTGGTTTGTTCTTGATGCTCCCTATCTATTGGTAGTTTGAGGTCTTTATTTATCAAAAAATATATATATATAGAGATTTTACATAATTATCCAATTATGTATTGCTACATAAGCCATGATAGTTGACTTTTACATCTATTACTTGAAAAGTCATCCAAATGAAGTATTTTGATTGAATAATAATATAAAACTATTTTATACTTTCATAGCATCATTAAACTCTAATTATTAACCCCCTTTTTCAAATAAATAGTTAGAATCAACATTTGCACTAGGCTTCCAGAATTTCTCGTGCAAGAACCAATATTGAGATCACAATATGTACGGACTAATCATTCTTTCATGAGTCCCCAACTTAATTTAGTGTGAGGAGATCTTACTGATCATTGCCTTACCAGATAATGCATCGCAACTCTCGCTTTCTAAATACAGTGCCCAAAATAATTTGATTTGTATCTCTGTCCAGGAACAAAATCAAATCAAGAAGTGGAATATAATGCTTTATAAGTAGATTCTGAAGATTTTATTCGCTATAGTTTAATTCATCTACGATTAAGTTTTGTCTTTAGCGTTTCCTAGTTTGAAAATGCTGAAGCAGGAACTGAAGATATATATATATATATATATATATATATATATATATATATATATATATATAACAAAATCCGTTGTACAACTAGCTTGCCTGATACCATGTATGTGTTTTTCATCACTAAATTATGTGTTTCTGATCAAAGAAATAATTTCTAATTGTACTAATAAGATATCAACCAGTCTAATAATTTAACAATGTTGTGGTTAACCCAGACAGCTAATAACCTGGTGTGTTCTAATCACAACTATACTGTAATTCGAAAATTAGAAAGAATAAAAGAAATAGCCTAGCATAATAAATCACATGCGTAGCTAGTATACGGCCACAATTTTAGTCCGCGAAACAAACAACTTGGATTACATATATAATCAGTAACATGTTTCTATTCACTTGCCTAGAGAATTGGATCCTTAATCTGTATATAATCTTGGCTGATTTTTCTGGGTTTGTTTTTCTCCTAGTGCCCCCACAAAAATTTGAAAAAGATGCTTTTTATTTTGAAAAAGACAGGATCAATGAATCGCTCATTTCCGTTTCCTTTTCAAACTAAGAGCATGGTTTTCCAACTAGTTTGCGTGTTCAAAAGAGAATTTTAGGACCACATATGGGATCTAAATCCTAAAGTGCCCTTATGAATCAACTGAAAAATTCTGACCCCAAAAAGAAAAAAAAGGAAAAAGAATCAGCTAAAAAAATGAAGGAAATACAAACAGCAACACTATTAAGATGCTAAATCCTAAAGGAAGCCTATAGCTTAAGTCTGCTAGCCCATCAGGAATTCAGGACAACAATTTGCATATCTTAAAACACCACCATCTTCCACATTCCAATCATGGTCTAAAAGCCTCTGAATAGTTCTAATTAAAGAGACATGTATTAGTGATGTAAATATAATTACCCACCAATTTAGATATTGATATCAAATCATGACAATACATGAGAAAGACTGATCAAATAAGTTAACTCTCGTTTTAACATCTCATGGATAATGTTATACTTGGTACTTTTTGAAATATATGAAAATTGGATTTTACTAACAACTCCTCTAAAAGTACTATACCTACTTAAGAACTTTTAAAAATATTGTATGAACATTTTTTTAAAAAAATATTTAATCTTTTCTACATTAAAAGTTTAAATATTTTACTTTTTATATACTAATTTGTAAAATTCGTTTATAACATTTGTAAACAAAAATCTTATAAAACATATATTCAATAATCTATTTTGAAGTGGGTACTAATTAATCTGGAAAACCTTATCAACTGGTTGCTAGATTTCGTTGCTTTGTGTACATCAGTCATGTTATTTTTGTACACGTGTATGGCTGTTCTTCCTTAATTTGAGTATGCATGTACCAATTTTAGTTTTATTAATTAATATCTTCGAATGGTCATTATTAAGGTTGGCGTAATTTACATATACACACACGTACGTCTATGTGGCTGTTCTTCCTTAATTTGAATACGTATATACCAATTTTAGTTTTATTAATTAATATCTTTGAATGTTCATCATTTGGATCAATTCATATATATCGTATAATAATTACTAGATCAATTGTCCTGAAAATTCGATTGGTTCTCTATCTCATAAAAGACAAAGTCTAGATTACATTGTATTGCGACCATCCGACACAGCCGTTCAAAATGCATGGAGCTGAACCCATGAGAAGATCTCAACTCACAAGCACTTCCACGATTACAGATAAAGACTTAATTGACAAATAACTAGTAGGTACAACTGAATTGGTCATTGATCTTGTGGTCAAGACCAAAAAATGATCGGTCTTCATGAGAATCCCTTATAAAAATTGACCAATTTGCAATACTTTTCCCCCCCTCGTAATTTGCTATAATATCCTTGATGCTTGAAGGATCGATGGACCACTAGGCCAATGTTGCTTGGGGTGGGAATGTAGATTATGATCTGCACCCAACAAATAGATGCAAGAGTCAAACAACAAGGAGTTTTACATACTCAAAAACTTGTAGCCATTTCATAGCAACAAAAGCACTCAACAGAACCTTGTTGAGACATTTTATACATGAAGGAAAAGCTAATTATGCAGAATGGATATCCAATAGGCATAGAAAAACAATGAAGTATCATGCTAAACATGGGTTCATGGTAACTCAAGTATTGCAGATCCTAGTTTTAGTGCCTCATATCATTTTATATCATCAAAAGAGAGTAAAATAAACTCGAGAAGACAATTAAAGCTAGGAAAATAGATTTTACAGAGAAATATGCATAATCATCACATATTATGCAACAAAGTACACAAGGGGCGTACAGATTAGGTGAAATTAAGGGGTTTTGATACTGCAAATTCTTCAAAGCAAATTCTTAATGCTTCAAACCTGTTTGGTGTGATAAAGAAGGGTACCAAAAACTTGTGCACACAATTAGAGCATGAAAATGCAGAACATGTGGGTCATTTTGCAGCAAATTCATTATATAACCCCAAAAACAACTAAATATGCATAAGTCACATATAAGAGCAGTAGACACATGTGATGATCCATTTAATCGTGTTTCAAACTTATTTTTGAGTATCAAATGATCTGCAAATAAAAACAAACTTAGTTCAAATAGATTCACGCAAAACAAGCACTCACTCACAAGAAATAAAGGATTAGAGCCATGCATGTGAGTGTTTCTCAACTGTGATAAATGCACTGCAATTTGTTCCAAAACAGAAAGGATATACTTAGAAACAATATATTTTAGCAATTTGCACATGAGAAGCAGCATATGTTAAAAGATTTTGCAGTACACTAAAAAAGGAAGTAATATGTTAGGACCCATTATAATATTTCCGCACTATGTAATATGACCTGTGTGCCCCTTATGCTAATGTAGATGTCAGTAAGAATAGGAAGACACGTGCAGGGAATGGGGAGCATGTGAGCAAAGGAGTGAGGGAAGGGTTTTCTAACTAAGTGTGCCACATAGGCAAGGTTAAAGGAGTGAGCATTCTATTATGGGAAGGAAGGAAGGAATGCAATATAAGGGTAGAGGAGAGCCACCAAGGAAGGTATCTTAGAATTGGAATTAGAACTTGGGAGAGCAATTGGGTCCCTCGAATACCTAGCAACCTTTATTCCTCTCATTTCATGATTAATACAAATACAAACACAGTTATAGATTACACACTATATTTTCCATTTTTCTTATCTAATACTATGATCCTATCAAATGGTATCAAGGCTCCCAATCTTGGGAGCCTTGTGCCTGAAACCATGCGTGTTGTTGTTGCCGTATAGTCAAATTGGAGAAGAAGATGAAGTAGAAGATGAAGATGAAGCAAAATATGAAGAAAATTAAAAATTTAGTAAGAGGAAGGTACCACTGATGTCGTCGACTATATGTGTGTGAGGGTGATGAAGATTGGTGGTGGAAGAGAAGAAAGAGACCCTCCATGGATGATTAGCCTCCTGATGTTCTTGTATTTTTTAATTAAAACCATGCAAAATGAAGAGGAGGAAGAGGCTGAAGATGTTGAAGCAGAGGAAGTGGAGATTAATCACCATTTTTTGCACTCGAATTCAATTGAGATGTAGGAAGCAGTGAGAGAGAATGAGGGAAGTGACTTTTGGTCACCTTTCTCTGAAATCCATTAAGATAAAAGAGACAAAATCCTTCTTAGAATGGAATCCCTTGAAGTAGTCGACGAGTAAAGTGCACAGTGGGGAGAATGACCTTTTGTGAATGGGGTTGAGGCTATGAAAGGTGTGAAGGTGATCGAACAGAAGAAAAAGTGGGATGCACAAGACTCTCGCGTGTAAGCAGTAAAAGGAAGAAGAGTTTATAATCGCCGGACATCTTTGGGTCCCGAGAAAAGAGGGCCAAGCTCTCATGACCGAAGTCGCTAAACCACATGCACCACTGTCGCTGTCATTGCTACCCAAGCCACCAAAACTGCCTTCACCGGTGGGGACAATGCGGATGCAAGTTGCGACTCAACTTAAGTTCTCATGGATTGGGCCAAGCTCCGACTGCCAGAGCAATCGAACTCCAAGGATGCTAGGACAATTGCGGCGTAGAAGTTGGCGAAGAGGGAGCTAGGTGATGAAGGGAGCTCCCCCGAGCTGCTGTGTGAAAAAAGCTCAACCTTTCCTTGAACCACTAGAACTACCAGATCGAGGGGTGGCAACGACTGTTGCAGTGATGGTATGGACCGCGACTAGCGATCCACCTCTAATGGCAAATCAATTTGAGGCATGAAAGAAGTAAATGACAATACCAATGATGATGATGATGGATGTGGCGATGATCATGTTGACGATGATGATGCTACTGCTGCTGACTTATCTTGATTTGAGTCATTGTTTTTTCTTTATTTATTATTTATTGTCTTTTTTATATTTATGTTTGTAGACTTTCTTATATTTGCATTTATTTTACATTTTGAATTTAAATTCATTGTGTTTATTGTAACACCCTAATATTTAACTCAACATGCCTAGGACACATTTAAGTTAATTATTAGTTATTACTCTTTTGTTCCAGTCTTTAACTTAAACCATTGAAAATACTTTAGCAAAAATATGGTAAATTTTTTTTTAAATACAAAACATGAGCCGCGCATACTAACTAATTTGTATCAACCACCTTACCTATAAAAGTAAAAAGATAACATCGAGTCACAGATAAATATGAAATACCTCACTCAATTAATATAACGACACCATTATAAATAATGATCGTTCCTTACTGAATACCCAAAACTTACAGGAAACAAAGCAGCACATCACTGACATAGATCAAGACAGATACATTAGTCCAACAAAAATTATCATGCAAATAAAAACTTAACAAACTAGCATAAGATTTTTCTCCCACGTTTCCTACTCGGAGTGCCTAGAATGGATTCTACGAGTCGGCTCATCATGAAAGGCAAGACGTCTCATAGGTAGAACATGAGCACCTCGACGTGGACGGGTGGCTCCTCTCACTGGTTGCGTGACAGTAGCTTTTCCATTGCTATCATACTCCCGTTCCATAGAGGCAACAGGAGCAAATTCGCTTGAATAGTGACTGGATGGTATATCCTCAGATGGGTCCGACCATGAACCAGTAGAGCGAGGTGGTGACCTTGGTGTATAGTCAGGGAAATCTCGAACCACGATCTGAAAGGTCGAAAACCGAGCCGAGGATGTGGTTGTGCATGCTAGAAAGCAAGGTCATCCGAAAAAGGGGCGGTAGGAGAAAACCACATACTAGAAACAGGGTATGCAAAAAGACGATCCATGAACACATACAAACGAACGGCATAGCGACCCATAAAATAGTATGATCGGTTAGCTGGGTCGAAATGCATTTCCCATGAGGGGGCATCAACTCACGAACGTCGCCATCTACCTCTGAAGACGAGATGGAAAGAAATGAAGAGGGAGTGAGAATCTTATAAAAGAATCTTAGTAGGGCCTCCGCCTCCTAATATGAGTGTCATCATCATCGTCCCCAAGAACCTCGGGTTTCATTATGAAAATGTGGGCATATATAAGATTTATTTATTAAGTTCCAAATACCATTAGCCAAGGCCCGTATCTTTTAACATGAGTCTTGATGTCATGTATGCATCATACTATTATCATGAATGCATGTCAATGCCATATACATTATAACATAAGAGTTCATATATAAATGCATCATGACATAAAGAACATAAATTCCTTTGATATAACTTTTCCTTAACATGTTTTTAGGTGACTTAAATTTCTCAATCTTTTTCCTTGGGGAAACCACCCTATAATTTCTCTCTTCTTGAAAATTCTAGGTTATGAGCTCATACCTCACTAGTCGTCACTAGTATACACTTATTCTCTCGATAAGTTAATTCCCGACTCCCAGAGTGCGGGTTAGGGGGTTTAGGAATACCTTTCATAACCATTAATTCCTGGAGTCTAAAGGGTCCTTATTGAATCTCCTCTTATAACCTTTAATTCGGGGAGTCTAGAGGATTACCCCATTGGATCACCTCTCATAACTTTTAATTCGGGGAGTCTAGAGGATCATTTCCATATGTCTTATGTCACCTTTTCATCTTAGTATGTTATTCATAGATGCAAGCACGAACATATAATCATAGCTTATCCTTTAATATATTATGCTTATAGAACTCTTAAACATGCATCTCAATTAATCAATCATACACATAGCATGCTACAATTCATCAAGTAATTGATCATATAAGTATGCATATATACATTTATATAAGCATTCTATTATCAAATATCTCATGAAAGTGAACATACTTAACAGGATAGATGCCATATATTAATGATCACCAATTGCATAAAATAAGAATTAAGCATGCATAATCCTTAATTAGTAACAAAGCACAAATATCATAAGTCATATAAATTTCGACTAAAACACATGAATATCGCTTCCATAAGATATCGATTTATGCTAACCTCCTCAAGTTATCAATATTTACACTTAACCCCAAAAGAGGGTCTGGCGAATTTCTCAAAGATTGCGGTCAAAACGTTATTTTTTTTTAACATATTTCCTCAAACCAATGATCCTCAAAATTTCTCTATACTTTTAAAAGACCCATAACAACTAGAATTCATTTAAGTTCATCATAGAAACCATCTATGGTCATAGACTAAATTTTGCCACACTTTAGGGGTCAAAGTGCAAAATCACTCATTTTTCAGCCTTAACAATTATCGAAACTTCTAAAACCTTTTCTTAAACATCGTAAATGGTATTTTGATTACATGGATACATTTAACATCATTAATAACTCAAATTAAAGTCATTTGGCTGAAATTACATAATTGATAATTCAAAACACAACTGTATTTTGTAAAACATTTAAACTAACACTTGTAATTATTCTTTTATACATCTAAGATACCAAAAAATAATTTTTACAACAATTATTAATGATTATTATGCCTATGAACAGTACCATACAGTGATGAACAGTTCGAGACAGTAATGAATAGTATCAGAAAATTATTTTTCTAAATCTTCCTAAAATTTCAATTTTGATCCTTTCCAGATACTATTTTTCATTGTTACTTGATTTAAGACTTAGGAAACACTTAAAATTATTTTTACCACTTAGCATGACCAAATATTAGTACCAAATAGAGAGCAAATCACAAGGTTTAATAATAAATCTTTTTGCTGATGAAAATGCTATTTTTACTATCTTTTAAGTTTCAAGACTTGTAAAACTTCTAAAGCACAACTTACTAAAATTCCAAAACACAAGATTTGAACTATAAAATGAAATAAAAGTTATCTCAACCTCATCATCATATCATGACCGAAAATACATATCCATTAGCATAGCCATGAAATAAAATTTTTATTTAAGATCCAAGGACAATTTTTTTTTTTTTTGAGCTTTAAGATCTTAGGTGATAACAAAAAGTAAACATGCTATGCAACCTCTTTTTTTAATCTTTAACATTATAAGGTGATGACTTGAAAATATAAATATAATGTGCAAGGCTTGAATTATAAACATGAGATGCACATTCATTATTAAGTCTTTAAAATTTAGTGATGACTTGAAATAAATATGATATGCAAAACTTGAAAATTAAACATGATAATGCAAATCCATTTCTTTAATCTTCTAGATTTAAGGTGATGGCTTGAAAATAAATATGATATGCAAGGCATTGAAACATAAACATGAGATGCAAGAGCTTGAAATTTAAACATGAGTGCAAGTCCATTTTATATCTTGCTCACTTAAAGCTCAAAAACTTCACAAGATCAAATTCTTGTCCCTAATAGATCTTAAACATTAGTAAGCATTAGAGTCCTTTATTGCCATGGTTCCAAGAACCTTATTTCTTAAATTTATTATTAAGCCATGGTCATCATAAAAATTCAAAGAATTAAAGAAGAAGAACTTGAGAAAGAATATGAAATAAAGTCCCTACCAAGTTGTTTCTTGTTTCTTAAAGAAAGCTTGATCTTCTATGATTAATCAAGAACCAAAAATATGATCCTAATGCTTGTGATATTTCGGCCAAGAAGGTTGATGTTGAGGAAGGATTTTTCTTGTGTTCTAATGCTTAGAAATGGAAAGTTTAAGTGCTTAGGAGTTGGTTTATGGTGGATATGTGTTTGTTTGAGCTTGAGAACTTGGATGAATGTCAAGAATAGAGTCTCTTGGAGATGGAGGAGGATGAAGAAGAGAGCTTTGAGTTTAGAGAGAGAATAGAGGATTTTTGGCCAATTTTTGTGAGCAAGACTACCACAAAAAATGCAAGTAGTAAGAATAAGTGTTTGTGTGTGCATTAGGCTTTAGAAAAACACATATAAATAGGAGTTTTGGAGCTGCAAAACCCTGGCCTTATGGCTGTAATGGAGGCAGAATTTTTGAGCAATAATGTGCAAGACAACTCCAACAAAGCATATGGTAAGGTAATGATGTGTTTTGTGTTTGTGTGTGCATTATTCCTTGAAATAAAATAAAATGTGGCCATGAGGATGGCATGGGGCCGTGGCCTTTGTTGAGAATAATGGGGGACAAGTTTATTTATTTTCTAAGTGGTAGGACACATAGGATAGTATAGTTAATTAGGTGGTAGGTTTAGGAATTTGTAAATTTGAATAAATGATAAAAATAAAATGTATAAGATTCAACAAGACAAGGTTAAAGAGTAATCTTACACTAGAGATGGAGTTAATCTCAATTGAGTAAAATATTAATTAGTAACTTAAGTTCTAACCTCAAGTCAAAAAAAGAAAATGCCTTAAATTTACCTTAATCTTAACATTATTGATTTTATGAGTTCTAGTAATCAAGAAAGGAAAATTAAATTCCCTAAAAATTTCTTAGACTCTAATTATCCTAGGTAATTATTTTTTTAACCTCAAGTAATTATTTTTAACCTTATGTAATTAATTTTTAACTCAAGGTTAATTTTGAGTTCAATTAGAGCTTTAACATTTCCTTAATTACATAAGTGAACTTATTTAGCACAACTAGGGGTAAAAAAGTAATTTCACATAAAAGCTTTCTAGAATTACACAGACATTTCTAAATATCAAGTCATACTTGAAATAAACATTTTTTGAACTTCTCGGTGATAACTGGGTTCAAGGATTGCTTAATTTCACACTAAATTACCGCAGGGGTAATTCGGTAATTTTACGTACAGTAAAAATCGGGAATTGAGATTTTTACCATAATATCATCATAACACAAATAATCCCCTTCAAATATAAAATTAACCCTTGAGGATAATTGGGATTAGTTATCTTTGATTTTCGGGGCAAAATAACCTCAGGGGCAATTTGGTCATTTGCACACAGAAAAATCGGGATTTATGATTTTCGCACAGATTGCTATTCAAGTCTCATATAATGTTGTCCTAATGTTAAAATTCCTTATTAAGGATTGCTCGACCTCAATTCTCATGCAAAATTTACGTAGGGGCATTTTGGTAATTTTACATAGCAGTAAAAATTTGGGACGTTACATTTATGATTTACTAAGTATATTTTTTAGGTTTAATTAATCCGTCAGTCCCTATAGTTTCACCAAATTTTCAATTGAGTCCCTACATTTTAAAAGTTTCCAATTGAGTCCCTATATTGGATAAAATTTTTCAATCAAGTCCCTACCGTTAACCACGGTTACAAAAAAATAGAATATTCCTAGTATATTCCATTTTCTTTTACTTCATCTAACTTCCCTCTCCACCACTCAAACCACCATAGACAATCTATCCAAACAATCAAACAATTAAAAAAAAATTAAGAAGCACATCTAAGCATAAGAACAAACCAAAATCATTTCAATATGCGATCTTGAAGAGGAAAGAAGCTGTATGGAGGTGCAAACAAAGTGCTTTTTCTTTTTTTTACCAAATCCTTGTGCAACAGAGAAGACAAAAGCATTAACGCCCACTCTTCAAAAGCTTTTGTCTTCTTCTCAGGCTCTATAAACAATGTTTTTTTTTTTTTTTAACCAAATCTAGAACCTATTCTCTCGTGTGGCTCACGGCTTTTTCCCTACAGCAGCGGCTCTTCCTTAGCTGTTCACCACTGTTGCTCATTGCCACAAGCCGTTGGGGCCTCACCATGACCACTGCAAGCCGCAACGACCTCACCGCGAGCCACCATCACCTCAGTATCGCACTCCACTTCCAGATCGCTTACCATCATCATTGCATCCTCCACTTCGTTCAACCATCGAAAGCTCATTACACAGCCGTGAGAGCCACCCATGTCAACCACCGCGAGTGCCTTGAACACTCAACGTCACCGCACCTTTTCCGCCTTGCATCTTTGCTCTACCCCCGCACCCACATGTTTTGGAGTTGTAAGCAAGAATATGGTGGTCATAAGAATTTGGTGGGGGGAAGAGGAGTTGCTGTTAATGGCTACGATAGAATTGAGGAAAATGGGGTGTTAGGTTATGCTATTTATTTTGTATAGATTGTATTAAAAGAGTGTATTGATAGATCTGTTATTTTTAGCCATTGGTTTCTATTTTTTAGACATTGAATGATTTAGATTAATAAGTTCCATGGTACACTTAACTTTATTAGATACACCATAATATTACTAGAAATATTTTTGTAACAGTGGTTAACGGCAGGGACTTAATTAAAATTTTTTATTCAATATAGAGACTCAATTGAAAACTTTTAAAATATAGGGACCCAATTAAAAATTTAGTAAAATTATGGGGACTGACGGATTAATTAAACCTATTTTTTATTATTAAATATATTTATAATTATAGTTAAATAAAAATTTGCTTTTAAATAATTAGTTAATTGACAAATTGTTGTATGTTTATTAAAAAAATTAATTATTGATGAATTTTTTCATCAATAAATAAAAAATTTAAAAATTACCGATGGACTTTTTCATAAAAAAAATTATAAAATTATTGACAAAAAATCAGTCGATAAAATAAAAAGAAAAAAATAAAAATTTAAAAACTACAAATGTATTTTTCTTTCGGTAAAATTTTTGAAAAATAAAAATTAACAAAATTGCCTACAATTTTTTTCGTTGATAAAATTTAGAAATTAAAAAATTACAAACGAAAAAATCAGTCAATAGTTTCAAAAAATCTGCCAGTAATATTGATTATTGACGAATTTATTGTCGAATTTTTTTATCTCATTATCGATGAATTGTTTTCATAAAATCTGTCAATAAAAATTACCAATGGAAAAAAATCCATCCGTAATATTTTCTGATGAAATTATTTCCATGTGATAAAATCCATCGATAATCCCATCGGTAATAAAATTTTCTGTCAATAACCAAAAAAATCTGTTAGCAAAATTCGCCAATAATAGCCATTTTTCTAGTTGTGGTTTAGGATTTAACTTTAGCTCTTTTGTTAAATTTTAATTGTAACCTCCTTCATATAGGAGTAGTTTACTACCAACTCAAGGGATTTAAGAGCTAAGGATAGATGTTTTGAAACATTGAGCTTTAAGAGAAGTCTCAGTTTGATTTTCTAATTTCTCTTGTTCTTTTTCTTCTTATGGCATGAATGCTTATTTTGATTGAATATGTATGTTATGAGGAGTGTCTTGGTTGTGCATATGTATCATGATTTTGAGAGCATGTATAATTGAGTGTGTTGATTAAATATAATCCAATTATGTCATTAGAAAGTATTTTATTAGCTAAAATATTATAGATTTGTCAAAGGGTGTCTTGAGAACATTTATTCAAAAATATTCAATAAAAATGTAATATTTATTAATTAAATAATTAAAATTTATTTATTATTCAGTACAACATTTATTTAAACACTCATTTAAAAAAATTATTATAAAGGTTTTATTAATGTACTTATGAAATATATGTTAAACCTTTTAAAATAGGTATTGCTAAATTAAAAATATAAAGATTTAACATATTGAAACTGGAAATTATTTAACAGTTTAGATAAGTAAAATTATAGACAGTACACTCCTATTTTTTAAAATTTTGTGTACTAAAATCACATGTTAACAAGCACAAAAAAAGAGTCACATGTTAACGCAACTTTTATTGCAACACACGACTAAGAAGCGGACAACTAAAGGAAAAGGTTGGAGTGAAACGATAAATTTTTATATGTAGATGTGTTTTATATTCACTAATAAAGTGATGTGTCAGTCAAAATTTATCTTTAATTGTTATTTTTAGTTCAAATACCACTCTAACAATATATATATATATAAAATACTCAGAGAGAAACATAATAAGAGAGGAGAAGGATCACACACGACTGAACCATGCATGGTGGAATGGTGGGGTTTGCTGCTTCTCGTTTTCTTGCGCAGGAAATGACTCGTGATCATTGATCAAGCAAGGAACTCTCTCTCTTTGGTAATGCATTTGCACTTTTCACTTCTTTTGATTTGTTTCATTATGCCTTAATTTCACACGTATTCTTAACTCACAGGTCAATGCCTTATAAAAAATTGTTACGAATAGATAGAACAAGCAGCAGGTAGGGAACAGAATATAACACTCAATAACTCTCACATAATAATGTAGGCACACGAGCAATGAGCCAAAACCTATGTCTACAAAAAGGCAAAATACCTACTCTTAATAGAAAAGGTTGTTTACTTTACAGCACGGAATGCATTGTTGGTCACAGGTCAAGATGGAGAAGAATTTTAAGTAGAAGACTGTCTACATTATAAGGATTTTGTTCATTGGTGCTCATTAAGAAAATAGTTAAAAAGAGTAAAAACTTTTTAATGAAATATTGATAAACTATTTAAGCTTTTAACGTACTGACTACATTAAAATGTTCTTGAAAAATTATTCTTATTAACGTAGCATAAATATTCAATTCATTGAATTTTTCTTGTGGTCAATTCATTATATATATATACACACACAATCTTATATGAATTTAATATTAAATAGATTGTATAAATAAAAATTGATTAAAATTTTAAATTCATCGTTAACTAATATTGCAGAGAAAAATTAGTCCCTCGAAACAAAAATATTTCACATAGTTTCTCATCTTTCACAAAAGAGGACATATTTATATTCTTCTATTAAGTTGTCATTCTAACACTAATAACAAGGAAGTATATGTGACTCATTAAATTGAAGTTTTAGCCTTGTTAAACTTCCAGATATTATTAAGGATTTGAGAGTTGTTGGATCAAACATACACATGTTAAAAGTTATAATTGTAAGGGTTCAAAATGCAGTCATTTTGACAAGAGATATTAGTTATACGTTATTATATGATGCTCAGTGGATTCAGATCAGCAATTTAATAGCCCATATGTTGGAATATCGAGAGTTAATAGAATGATTACAGTTTTTGGTAAATTAAAATAAGGAACCACCACCAGACTTTTGACCAATTTTTCCTCTTCAATGACGAATTTGGCTTCTTGGACCCCCAAATCACTGTTGAATAGCGGAAATTAAAAATTATAAAAAAAAAAAACAAACACACACACATTGTTGAAACATGCAAACTAACAATTAAAGCGCTATCGGACAACAGTGGGAGATAGTGAAAGATGAGCGGTTTTGGTGGAAGCCTAGAGTTGCAAATTTGATATTGTGGGCTGTGAAAGCTGTATATTTATGTGAATGAATCTGTGAAACACAGAGAGAGGAAGAGAACCAAAAACTGCTTTTGAGAATACCACTATGTGTCGGGGTGGTAGGGGGAAACCACCCTGGTTTTCTCACACTACGTTTCTCCTATATTCATTTTCAGCCATGTATTTTTGGCCCAGTGCTCCTCGTGGTTGCTTCTGGTCCTTTGTTTGTCTTCGGAGTTTGATTGGTTTTAAACTTCGATCATTATTACTATTACTATTATTATTTTTCATCTGAACATGAACGTGATCACCTTGATAAACGAAGCCCTAATTTTATTTCCTCAAGGATCTCAAGTGGTTCAAATCCCCTTTTTTTAACAAAGGAAAATCAGTTAACTGTGTGCTTAATTTTGATCCCGTTGACCTTGGTTGATTAATTTCAAGGTAGAAAGTAGAAATGAAGTGGTCATAATAATTTCACAAACCCCCCCAACAAATCTATCCCTATTAAATTTTGCATGAGGCAAATTGATTCTTATTAAAAAATATATATAGAGAAATCTCTACCATTTAAAAATGCAGAATAAATTAGTCTCTCTTTAAAAAAAGATAGGATAAATTGATCCCTTGAAAATCATGAAAAGTTTAAATTGATCCGTATATAGAGGGAGTAACATATCTAACATTTTTTAAATTGATATGGACTTCTTTGAGTGTTTCTTTTCTAGCTAAAGGGAATAATTTGTCCGATTTTATTTTCTAGAGAGACTAATTTGTCTGAAACAAACTTTAAGAAGGAACAATTTGAAAGTTTTATCTAATAATCTCTTTCTCTCATTTTCAAACAGTGTCATATCCTATGTACGAGTCACCTCGTATAGGAAAATGCTAGACAACAAGAAAGGTTACCAAAATATTATATTCAAAATGATGTTTCAAAATTATTAGTCCTTAAATAAATTAATAAGTCAAACATACAAGCACACACACACATACACACACCACTTTATTTCATTCAATAATCATTATTATTTATGTTAAAAATTTGATATGTATTTTTCTGAAGGTATAGTATTACTCCCTTACATAATACTCATTACCACTTGCTAGGGTTGCATGGAGAGAAGATGCAACAAGACTTTTACTAGCAAACAGATTAAAGTAGGATTTACAGTTTTGTTATAGAAACTATAAAAAGTTTTACAATATGATATAATTATATGTTACACTACCAATTAATATAGTTGATTGTTACATATTGCTTAAAGGTAATTCAAATAGAAGAATTAAATTGAATAACAATTATGAATTAACATAGTGTTGGAGTATAAAAATATTAGTTTTTCGAGAATGGATGTTGGTCGTGGAAAAATCATCTTAGGAAGATAAAAGTCTAGCCTACGATTGAGTATTTGGCTGATAAATGGCTGGCAATTGATACCACATAAGGAAGATGTAGCTGATAAAAAATTAGCTTGAAACAACGTAACTTCAAAAGACTAGAATCCTTGTCACGGCTTTAAATGGTCAAAGGATGGGCTGTAGTTGTCAAAATGACTATTAATACATATTGGTAGAAAGCTCATAACAAGAGCTATGATGTGGCAATCGAGATTTTCCTATTAAGGTCATTTCGGCCTTGAAAAGAGGAAATTTTGATACTATTTTGACCATATTTTTTACTTTAATTATGTTAAAGTCAGCCTAATACTAATTAAAATATCTTCTAAGACTTTGAGGAACTTATCCACCCATATACAGTGTTCCTAAAAGTTGAAGGCTAATAACGGCTGATCGTGGCTAAATATCCATCAATCGAGAAAAATTAGCCTTGTAAAGAAACTAACCTTCAGCCAAGAGAATTGGTTGCACATTGGATCTTGTATTTAATAGATAAAAACATCCAAACACACAATGAATCAATGATAATTTTATTTCCATTTATCTTTATTTTCCTACACTTTACTTTTATGCAATTTATCTTTTTTCTCTTTTACATTTAGTTTCATTAGGAAATATCTTTCGTATCACAAGTAAATGCTTTCCAAAATAGTTTGTGAACCCATAGTGAGAAATGAAGTCTCTTTCCGTGTGAAATCGTATAAGTTGTGGGAATCAAAATTTTCATAGAAAACACACATTAAATTTATTAATAAATAAATAAAAAAGGACCAAACCAGCCAAATGTACTTATGGGATGGTTTGAAATTTCTATGTGCGGCTACTTGGTTGAACATGTTGTTAAATGGCTGAATGATAGGTCAGTTCTTGTCGCGTTGATTTAATTTATCACAAACCCGCCATTTGTTTTCAGGTTAATTTGGCAGGATGTAGGGCAATGCTGTCCATTAATGCTCATAACGCGAGATGTACATAACCTTCAAAGGGGAATTCTTTTGCACAGGTTAGGGTATGTTTGTTAGGATTTTGGAGGGGAGAGAAATGAAATGAAAGATTTGTAATATAAAATTATATCGTCAACATTTTCTTCCCCTCTAAAATCCTAACTCATAAATATAATCCTACGAGGCCAAAAACAACCACTTGTGTTGAGAAGGGTTACTCATGGGTCCTAACTCCCCAATCCCACACATAACATTCATGCATTTTACACCAAAAATTGCTTTTACGCATTTACTCACAGCACCATGATTACATTTTTAATAGAATGTGTTGTTAAAAAAATTTAGTAATATCTCCATCATTTCAAAATAATGTGTCATTTTTAAGTTCAGTATTACATAGAAATAAAGATAATGATAAATGATATTAATCTTTAAAAAATGTAAAAAGGACTGAAATATTTTTGTATCATCCACCTAATATTCTTTTGTCATTAAGACATCATAGCTCACTAATTCTCTTTTCAATAAATATATGGATAAAATGAGTATAAATTAATCAATAATTCATTGAAATATAAAAATGACAATTAATTTAAAATTCAAAGAAAGCCCAAAAATGATAATTATTTTGAAATGTGCAGAGTACATAATATAAGTGTTTTTAATATGATATATAAAACTGTTTTGAAAAATATTTTTATAAAAATGTGCATATTTTCATAAAAATGTGTCTTTAAAAGTATAAAAAATATTGTTAAAACTCTTTAAATATTTTTATGAATATATAAAAATTATTTTGTTTAAGAGTTTCACCGACATTCTTATATAATACAATAACGTCATTTGAAATATGTTGTTGAATCTCAATAGTGAATATTATTATATTTGAAGCGAAGTATTTTTTTTCATCAATCATTTATTAATTATAATTAATTAATTTTTTAACCTGCAATAAAATTAACGATTAATTTTTTTTTATTATGATTTACTTCAAGCATCATATTCTTTTGAGTGCTACAACAATTGTTACTATTATTCAGAAGATATTGCCTACACATTATATTTTTCTTGTATAATATTATCAATGTACTATTCCCTTTGCCGATTTTCCTTTTATTTTTTATCAAAGTAAAAAATCAATGGCCCACCTCATTATTTGTTTAATTTTTTCTATAAAAAAATTACACAAGCATTATGCGAAACTTAGATTATTATTATTATTAAATCCTAACATGAGATAGAAGTGAACATTCATAGTTGATCAGTGTGAGTTCAAGCATTACTAATATACTATTTCAACACCTAAAAGTTGGTCACATTGAGACACTCACCTTTTTTCATACATACTGCGACACTCACTTTACCACTTCATCTCATTAATTTATCACATTCAATGATAAAATAAATAAATATCTTAGTAAGACACTCATTTTGATATTAAAAGAACACTTATCGCTGTGGATCTCAAAGCTAAAATTTACGTGGAGGTAATTTAAACAATTGCACTACATAAAATTCAGATGGAAACGAAAAATTCTTCATGCTAGAAATATTGTTCATGCTAGTAAAAGTTTTCAAAGTATAACCTAATTTTAAAGGCAGATCAATGCACGATGTTACAACTTACAAGTTGGAAAAAAGAAAAAAACGATCGTAAACTAACATAAAATGATAGTCCATTGTCAATATATTGTCATTCTTGCAAGAAAAGAATACATACGTCAATGACTCAAAGTTACAGTAACAAAAATCTTTTTTTATTTTTGACATGAAAAAAATCATGAAATTAAAGTTTGATATACAAGCAATCGAATTCTATACATTTAATTAGCGTAAGGTATCAGACTAGGCTTGGAGAAAAGAAGAGATAATCATAGAGAAAGAGAATGATAGCAATAGCTATGGATGAGCGAATGAATCTTGCATTACAGACAGAGTTACAACCAGTGCAATATATAGTGATGAGCTCATGCTAGCTTACAACAGAAGCTTTCAGGTAATGTCTAACTGCTCTAATAGAGTTGAACTAACAGAATACTAGTCCTAACTTCTTGATTCAATCCTAATAACCTATATCCTTTACCTCCTCCCTTAAACTCGGGGTGGAAGGTGTTGGGTAGCGAAAGCTAAAAAATACAATAATAAACTCTCTCACAATAGAAGAAACAACGCAAGAAGAAAAATAACATAAAAAAGATAAAATTTAACGTGGTTCGACCTTAACTGCATACATCCACCCTATAAGAAGTTCCAAATCTTTCACTATCTGTAACTTTTGAACGGCTGAAGTTGCAAACCATCCTTACAAATATTTCATCACATAAACAACTCCTAAAAGCTACCTATATGGATCACTCCCACTTTTTGGAGGATAAAAAAACTCAAATAACCAAAGCCATATTTATAGGCCAAAATACTAGCAATATTTCTATTTCTTATCAATGTCGGGCTTTGGGTTAAATTCCAACAGAGGGTGACACAACTCTAAATTTGGTTCTAAAATCAGTAAATATGGAGGAGGATAAATGCTCAGTTAGCACATCAGCAACTTGTGCATGAGCTGG
Source organism: Dalbergia cultrata (assembly GCA_031216105.1). Lineage (NCBI taxonomy): Eukaryota > Viridiplantae > Streptophyta > Magnoliopsida > Fabales > Fabaceae > Dalbergia > Dalbergia cultrata. The sequence goes on from CM062352.1 coordinate 40,891,439, forward strand.
TATGTGACTGATATGAACTCTCCCTTTTGTAACATGATCTCTAACAAAATGTGAATCAAGCTCAAAATGTTTTCATTTGGAATGCAAGACGAAGACATTTGCAGCAAGCAAAACTGCATTGAGATTATTATCACAGTAAAGCATTGGGACAATAGGCAATGAGATCCATAATTCATCAAGCATAGTTCGAATTAAAAAAGATCAGCAACTAAGGTTGCTAGGCTCCTTATTCTACTTTTGTACTTGATCTTGAAACATCATGTTTCTTCTTTGAGGAACATAAAATGAGACTAGGCCCTAAGTACACATAAAATCCACTTGTAGACTTTCTATCATCAAGATATGATCCACAATTTGAGTCATTGTACCTTGAGAGTCTGAAATCCCTAGACTTTTGAATATGCAAGCCAAAAGTAGTGCCATACAAATATCTCATAATACTCTCCACTACTTTCTAATGTACTTCCAGGGGAGCATGCATAAATTGGCATACTCTATTGACACAGTAATCAAGCTTGGGTCCTATTACTGTGATGTATTGTAAACTCCCTACAACTGATCTATATAAGCTGGGATCCTCAAGGGCTGGTCCTCTTGTTGCAATGAATTTAAGAAAGGAGGGTAAGCAGAACATGGCTTACATTTAACCATGACAGCCTTTTGCAACAAGTCATAAACATATTTAGTTTGAGATAATAGCAAACCACCAGAATATGTGTTTTACCTCAATCCCCAAGAAGTAGTGCAAGTTGACCATATCTTTCAAGGCAAAAGATGCATTCAGTTGAGAGATAAGATCAACAATAAATGTCGGGGAATTACCAATGATTATGATGTCATCAACATGGATGAGAACACAAGCAATGGAGGATGGAGTAATTCTTGGGAAGAAGGATACATTAGACTTAGTAGGCTTGAACCCGAGTTGTAAGAAAGCATAAGATAACTTGTGATACCAAGCCCTTAGAGCCTAGCTAGTTAAGAGCATAAATGTCTTGGTGAGCTTGCAAACTAAGGAGCCATCATTGACTTCATAGCCATTAGATTGTGTCATGTACACATTTTCTTCTAGATCACCATTTAAAATTGCATTATTCACATGAACTTGTCTAATACACCAAGAATTAGACACAACTAAAAGTTTCAGTAAAGTCAAAACCTTACCTTTGACTAGACTCTTGAGCAACTAACCTTGCCTTGTACTTTTGCAAGGAACCATTAGAGTTGTATTTGACTTTTTGTACCCATTTACTTCTAATAAGGAACTTGTCCTCAAGCAGCTTTACCAGTTTCTAGGTATTATCCCTTAGGTAGCTTTACCAATTTATAGGTATTGTTCTTCATGATGCACTATACTCATCATCCATATCCTACTTCTAATGAGAAATTGTAAGAGCTTGCTAATTCACTAAATTTTTTTTTCAGCCTAGCTTGAAATACCTTAGGCTTGTTAATCCCATTCTTAGATCTTGTCACCATGTTATGATCATTTACAGTTTCTACAAGTGCAAGGTATTGAGCAAGTAATACAGCAGACTAATTAGCAGATACTGAGACGTAAATCAGATGCTGATGAATGAATAATTGGAAGATCAATATAGATAGCAGAGACTAGGATAGTTCAGAGATAAGTGGTTCTAAGACTGAATTAGGTCTAGGATTTGGTACTGCAAGTTTCTAAATAGATGGCACTTATGGAATACATGGAATATGAGGTATAGAGTGTATATTAGGGACTATAGAGGTGGTAGACTGTGAAAAAAATGACTGAGAATCTTTGAATGGAAATTTTGTTCCATAAAACAAAACATGCCTACTAAGAATGATCTTTCCGCTAGGTATAAGACACCGATGACCTTTTGATGAATATCATATCCTAGAACAACACATAGTATGGGCCTATAATGAAGCTTATGTTGATTGCAATGTCTAGTGTATGGAAAACATATACTTCCAAAGGTTCTAAGACTCTCATAAAAGGGTTTTGCATCAAGCAACTTTTTTGTAGGTGACTTATATTTCAGAACTGGGTTTGGAGAACATTAATAAGCTATGTAGTTGTAAGAAAAGCTCCCTCCTGAAACTTCATTGCCAATGAAGCCTCAACCAATAATGTAAAGCCCATTTTGACAGTATGCATGTGTTTCCTTTTAGCTACACTATTCTATTGATGAGTATAAGGACAAGAAAATCTCTGTACATTAATGTTAGGTGGTGATGCCTAAGCCCCTAAGATCTAAATTTGTAAATGGTACAGCCCCTCCCTAAGAGAGCTCCCCAGGTTTTGAACCCTCTACCTTATAGATATAACTCTCACCCAGTACTAAACTCACTTTCATTGAGCTAACTAACCCTTATCAAGTAAACTGAGATATTTTTATTTTGATAAAAAAAAAAGATTAATATGTCATATATGTTGGATCATAATGCACTTTAAAAGTCAAATTATTAATTAAAGTGATCCACCTATTTTGGGTTTGGATATTTGCAATTGATTGGTATGAGAATATTGTAGATATTAACCTAACAAGCTTTTAATGGGAAGGCTCATTTGTTTATCTTTATATATAGGCTTATTGAAAGTATTAGGCTATATAGGATGGAAGGAAATGGAGTAAATTAAGAAAAGGGCAAAGGTAGTTTTGTATTTAATTTGTACAATGATTTCATTTTGTAAAAGATAGTTACACAATTAACTACATTTTCACATATACTACATTCCATTAAGATAACACTGAGGCACTAGTAATCATGCTAACAATTGTGAGATCAATTTCTAGAGTTCTAGCTGTAATTAATAGTTTGTTATTCAACTATTTCCTTCACTTCCCCTCTTAAGCTCAAGGGTTAAGAGGACTAAACCCTAAGCTTGGACTCGAAACCTAGTGAAATGAGCTTGAGAGAGGGCTTTATTTGGTGAGTACATCAACTATTTGGGCAGATGATAAAATGTGTTAAGCATACGCTTGCTTCTGTAGAACTTTGTCATGGACAAAATAAGTTGAACTCAAAATGTGTTGTTTGATTTTAAAGCATAGGGGTTGACAACAAGTAAAATCATGCTTTGATGGTCACAAAACATAGTGATGAAGTTCCTATAATAGGGATTGCAATCAGACCAGTTAAGAACTAAGAGCTGCAAGGTTCTTAAACTATGCTTTATTATTAGATTTGGATACCATATGCTACTTATTTGATGACCAAAAAATAAGATTTGGGCTAACATATACATATTAGCTAGTCACAAATTTTCTATCAACAAGATCAAAGCCCTAATCCATATCAGAAAAGGAAAGTGAACAATTTATGTTAGGATGGAATACAAGGCCATGATGGAGGATCCCTTTTAGATAACAAGGATTCTTTTTACAACCTTCCAAAGAGATTATAAGGAGTGATGCATGAATTACCTTACTATGTTCACTACAAAAGAGATCTCAAGCCTTGTAACTATGGTATACTGCAAACCGCTTACAACTGATCGATATCGAGGGGGATTGTAAAAAAAGAGCAACCTAAAGCTAAGAGTTGAGACTACCTATCATGAGTTTTGGCATAGGTTTAGTTGTTTCCATTCCTGCTTTCATGAAGAGATCAAAGATATTCTTTGACTAGTTTAAATGTAGTAAACCATTTGCCCCAATGGTTGATTCAATTCCTAAGAAGTAGTGAAAACAACTAAGGTTCTTTGAGAGCAAAGGGATACCAAGTTAGAAATCTCAAAAAAGTGACAATTTAGACAATAGAGTTAGCAAAGACTTGATAGAACAAAGAGGAGCCACACTTGGTAGTATGTAAACCAAGTTTAAGTAGAGCAAAACTAAATTTATCAAATAGGTTTTGTTTATGCTTATTCCTAATTTTAATTAGTGATTTATCCTTACCTTAAAATTAAACAATATTAGTTGACTCTAATACATTGTCGAACAAAATTGTATCAAAAACAATTGCTCGATAAAATTTTAATGACCAAACAAAATCATGGGTAGTTTAAAAAATTTGAGATGTATAAACTATATTTTGATACATAAAATTTTGGATCAAAATTCTAGCATATTTTCTAATTGTCTAGTATATTTCATTAAAATTATAGCCTTATGAGTTAGAGTGGCTTGAATGATTGGACCAAAAATCTCACCACCTGACTTTTAGGTCAATATAATGTCCTCAGGATTTTATATCAAAATTTGTCATTCGCCATAAACCCATATAATTGACCTCGGATCCAAATTACATATAAATATAATTAAAATGAAGAAAAACTCTCCTCTCTATGCATCAAATTACTGTTTTGGGTTTCTAGTTGAGAAGACCTTTTAGAAAATGCTTCCTAAGGGCCACCCATTTCCTTCCTTCCTCTTGCCTTCCTTTATCTCCTTATGCATTGGATCTTCCTTCTGGACATCATGATCAAAGTGCCTCATCTATTTTGGAAGCTTTCTTTATGGTTTTGGGTTGTTGTACAAGCCATTAGCAAGACTCAAAGGGAATTAGCCTTGGTTGGTGCATGTTTTCATTTACCCTATTTAGGTTTTGGTTGTGTTGGAGGATGTTTGCCTATACTTGGATCCACTTCCATTCTTGTCTAGGAATGTTTTGGATATGAGAGTAAGAGGTCAACAATAGTGATGATGGTGGGTTTTTGATAATGGGAGGTCATTTGTTGGGTGTGGTCATAGGTATAATAAGAAAGGGGAAATCTTATTTTGTTGTTTCATTTTCATTTGCAGTTTGATTTGGTTCTTGAATTTCTTGAGGATTTTATATATCATTGCATGTCCTTACCCCAATTCTCTTATGTTTTCCTCCCATCTCCATGCTCTATTTTTGGATGGTCATTGGCTTGCATTACCATGGCTTGTACCATTTGAGGTGATCGTTACGAATGTAACGCAAGAGTGTGGACAAATATCTAAGGTGAACTTGTGGTCAAAATGGAGATTTATAAGTTGGCAGGCGAAAATGGTTTTGAGATAGATGTTCTAATTTGCTTTGTTGTGTTTACTATGACATGTTTTGCTTGGATGCTTTTCTTTTATGTGCTTGCTATGTTTGCAAAATATGCATGGTAGTTTGGTCTTTGTTCAAGAGCTATTCAATAGAATGAGCAAGAAGAATGAGATTATTATGGTAGAAGTTTTCGGTGTACATGGCTCTTGGTTTTGCAGACAAAGACATGGTTTTTAAGTGTTTAATTTTGGCTCTGAATAATCAATTTGAAGGGGTATTAGTTTGGTTTGAGATATTAAGGTTTTCAATTTGAGAGATCTTCCCCACGCACATACTATTGGCGATGGGACCAAGCCTGATATGTTTCCCAGAAGCCGGAGAGAGTTCTGTGATGGATTTTGTTATAATAAATGACGCTTTGTGAGGCGTGCGGTGGTGGTATCTTCCCCCTAATGCAATGCTGAAGTGTGGTGATGGAAACGTCAATCCCCCCATCAGTCTCTGAAGTATCAGTTGCGGACCAGTGAGAAATGGATAGTCAAGACCCGATGGAAGGGTAAAGATTGTTTTGCATTTAGGCTTGGTTGAGAGATAGGAAAACTTCTTAGGGCATTGATTGAGTTAGCCTTCTTTTGATGCTGTTGATCTTTACCCTTCATTCAAAACCCTTATTCTCTTATCTGTGTGGTCTCGGGTTCTAATCCTTTTGAATGTTTGTTTTGTGGTTTCTTTGTTCTTTGCATTTGGATGTTGATAATGGATAATAATAGTTAATTATATATTTAGTTATAATTAGTTGTTTTCTGTTATCATAAGTTAGTCTTTACTACTATATATATCTATATGTACTTCAACTTAATTCATTCGGTTACATCTTAATACAATTCACATTCAATTCAATTTTTCCTTTGTTCTTCCTTTGCTCTCTCTATTTCTACACACCTTACATGGTGTCAAAGCACTTTTCTTGATCCATGGCAAACTCTACTCTTTCCTTCCAATTCTTCTTCTTCTTTTTCGACTTCTTCCTCCCATCCTCAAACCTTCAACACTCCTATTTCAGTCAAGTTAGATCTTGACAATTACTTACTTTGGCAATAGAAAGCACTTGCAACTATCATTGGCTATAATCTTGAAGACCATTAGGATCCTAAGAAAGTTCCCCCCATATTTGCTACTAATGTTGATGCCTCGGCAAACTCAATTTCTCCTATCTTTTAACAGTGGAAATGCCAAGATAGCTTGCTTCTTTCTTGGCTACTTGCTTCCTATACTTCTTCCCTCCGTGTGCCTATGGTTGGCTCTAACTTTTCTCATCAAGTTTGGACCAAGATTGCTACTCATATTTCTCATACACGAGATTAGGTTACAAAATTTAAGACTCAACTTTGCACCACCAAGAAGACCAATTCTATGCATGAATATCTAACTGCCATCAAGTTAATCACTGATAATCCTGCTACTATTGGACAACCTCTTACTGATGCACAACATATTGAAGCCACCTTTGAAGGTTTATCATATGAGCAAAATCCTATCATTGCTTCTCTTTGGTCTCGTCTTGACCCCTACAAAATTGAAGATATTGAATCATTCTCACTTGCTATGGAGGAAAGGATTGAAAAATCGCAAAAACTTGATATAACCAATTCTTTTTCCCTGTTCAATCCAATGTAGCTCAAGCCCAATGTCATCCTAATCCTAACTCTCAGTTTCTTTCCTCTCAGGGTCGTGATTTTAGGAGAGGACGTGGTTGTTTTGGTAGAGGTTCTAGTCGCAGTACCAATTTTAATCCTATTCAAAGTCAGTTGTGCAACCGTTTTGGACATACAGTGTGGGATTGTTTCCATCATTTCAATCCCACTTTTGCCTTGCCTCAACAACAATTCACTCCACCTCAACCCTCTTAATTCAACACTATTATTCCTTCTAATTAGGCACTCCTTACTACCAATTCTGACATCCTTCCATCCACTCCCTCTACTATTTCATCATCCAAAGGAACTATTGCTACTTCTGCATCCATAACTGATCTAGCCTGGTATCTTAATTCTGGTGCCACCAATCATCTAACTCCAGACATCAATAATTTGATTGCTCCATCGCCTTATATAAGTTCTGCCAAGGTCCTTCTTGGCAATGGGGTTGGACTTCCCATTGCCAATGTTGGCCACTCTTCTTTTACTTCTCCTTACTCAACTAAACCTTTTCTTCTAAACGACTTATTACATGTCGCTACTATCACTAAAAATCTATTTAGTGTTTCAAAATTTTCTCGTGATAATAATGCATTTTTTGAGTTTTATCCTAATCACTTTGTTGTAAAATCTCAGGATTCTCTGAAGACAATACTTCGGGGCTCTCATAGGAACAAGTTATATGTTCTTGATGATTCTTTGTTACCTTCATCTTAGAGTTTTCATTCTCTTTCTACTTCTATTTCTTGTAATACTAGTTCTGTAAATACATTTGATATTTGGCATTCTATACTAGGCCATGCTTCTACTAAAGTTGTTACCAAAGTTCTTTCTTTTTGCAATACCACTGTAAGTATTCCTAAAACAATGCATACTTATGGATCTTGTTATGTTGGGAAATCTAAACAATTACCTTTTCCCTCCTCTACTACTACTTATTATGCACCCTTAGAACTTGCGTTTAGTGATAGTTGGGGCCTTGTTCCTCTTACTTCTACCTCTAGTTGCAAATATTATATCATCTCTATGGATGCATTTACTCGATACACATGGATTTATTTTCTGCAATATAAGTCTCAAGCCCTTAATACTTTCATTGCATTCAAAACCATGGCCGAACTACACCTAGGAACTAAGCTTAAATCTCTTCAAACAGATAATGCCAAGGAGTATGTTTCATTTTCTTCTTATCTTAAACAACATGGCATTCTACATCGTTTTAGTTTTCCTCATACTCATGAACAAAATGGGTGCGCAAAATGTAAACATAGGCATGCAACTGAGATAGGTTTAACTTTACTGGCACATGCATCTTTGCCTCTTAAATTTTGGAAAGAAGCCTTTCAAACAACCACTTATTTGATCTTTTACCTACTTCTGTTTTAAACTTCAAATCCCCACATGAAATACTATTTTCCAAAATTCCCAATTATTCCTCTTTATGAGTCTTTGGTTGTGCTTGTTATCCATTACTTAGACCTTATAATAGGCATAAATTAGATTTCAAATCTGACTTATGCACTTTTTTGGGTTATTTTCTTTCTTATAAGGGTCATATTTGTCTTCTTAAAAATGGTAAAACAATTATCTCTAGACATGTACTTTTCAATGAGCACTTATTTCCTTACAAGCACTTCATTCCTCTATTACCTACTCCTCCTATTCCTCCTACATCTATTGCATCTATACCTGTTATTTCTCTTCCTTCTTCTACTGTGACTTCTACCTGTCCTTCTTTGTTTCACAGGTCATCTCCTACTACTGCACCTTCCTCCAGTCCTTCTACCCGGCTTCATCCCTTTAAGTCTGTCATCCACACTTTTGTTGCCTCCACTGATCGCATTCAAAATCTAACTTCTACTCATCATTCAGATTCGCCCTCTACATCTAAATCTACACCAATCAATGCTACACCTTCTTCTTCTGAACCTGTTTCATCTCATCTTCCTTCTACTACCTTTATTGACCATCCTATGATCACTTGTGGGAAGGAAGAAATTTTCAAACCAAAGGCTTTCACTGCTACTTCTGAACCTACTTCTCTTCAAGAAGCTTTATCATGTCCCTCTTGGTCCCAAGCTATGCATCCCAAGTATAATGCTCTTCTTAAAAACTCCATCTAGTCCATTGTTCTATTGCCTTCTGATAAATCTGCTATTGGTTGCAAGTGGATCTTTCGTGTTAACTATAACCCTGATGGAACAATTTCTCGACATAAAGCCTGCCTTGTAGCCAAAGGTTTTAACCAACAAAAGGGTGTTGATTATCATGAAGCTTTTAGCCCAGTTGTAAAACTTGCCACCATCCATATCATCCTCTTTATTGCTCTTTCTTTCAAATAGCCTATCAACCAGCTTGATATTACTAATGCCTTTCTCAATGGCCCCCTACATGAAGAAGTTTATATGGTACAGCCACCAGGTTTTCATATCAGTCATTCCAATCTGGTTTGTAAGCTTCACAAGGCTATCTATGGTCTTAAACAAGCACCAAGGGCCTGGTTTGAAAAACTAAGCTCCACTCTTCATCAATTTGATTTCTCCACTGCAAAATGTGATTCTTCTCTCTTTATTCAAGCTACATCATAGCACATCATCTACATTTTAGTATATGTTGATGATGTTCTCATAAATGGCAGTTCACATTCTGTTGTTCTCAAGCTTATTCATTCCCTTCAACAACTTTTTGCTCTTAAAAACCTTGGTCATTTTCATTATCTTCTTGGTCTTGAAGTTAAAACTCTTCCTGGTGTCTTACATCTCTCACAAACAAAATATGTTAATGATATACTTCTTCATGCTAATATGCTTTCTTGTAAACCTCTTCCCTCACCTATGCCCTCTTCCTCCAAACTCCAGAATCTGGTTCTCTTCCTTTTCATCATCCCACCCTTTACCGCCAAATTGTTGATACCTTACTCTTACCCAACTTGAGCTCTCTTTTCCCATAAATAAAGTTTGTCAATTTATGCATAATCCATTACAATCTCGTTGGATTGCTGTCAAACGTATTCTCAGATATCTTAAGGGAACTACAACATTTGGCCTCTTGTTTTTCACCCTTCACTTGACTTTTCTCTTACCTCTTATTGTAATTTAGATTGGGCATTTGATCTGGATGATCGCAAGTCCACCTTAGGCTTCTGTATTTATCTCGGTCCAAATATTGTTTCTTGATTTCAAAGAAGCAATCTGTTGTCTCTCACTCTAGCATAGAGGCTGAATATCGCTCTATGGCTGCTACAATTTCTGAAATTTCTTCGATCAAAACTTTACTTTCTGAACTTCACATCTCTTCTTCAACCATTCCTCATCTTTACTATGATAATTTAAGTGCAGTTATTTTATCCGCCAATCCTATTCTTCATCAATGAACAAAACACTTTGAAATTCACTTACACTTTGTTTGTGATCGTATTATACAACAACATGTTGGTGCGTTTCATGTCCCAGCTAAAGAACAAAATGCTGACATATTTACCAAACCAATATCTAGTACTAGATTCCCTTATCTTTGTAACAAACTCAAGGTTCAGAATTCTTCTCCTCTTGAGTTCAAAGGGGGCTAATAAGGGATAATAATAGTTAGTTATAATTAGTTGTTTTCTGTTATCATAAGTTAGTCTTTACTGCTATATATATCTATATGTAGTTCAACTCTATTCTATATATATCTATATGTAGTTCAACTCAATTCATTCAGTTACATCTTAATACAATTCACATTCAATTCAATCTTTCCTTTCTTCTTCTCTTGCTCTCTTGCTGTCTCTATCTCTGCACACCTTACAGATGTTAACCTTTTTGAACTCCTCTATTGAGTATCATTTTCTTTTCTTGTTTCATTGAACACTTCGTGCTATCAATTGATTTTCTCATCTGAGAGCAAAACACCTTTCGATTATCAAAAAATAAAAAACTCCTCTCTCTCTACAACTTTCTGCATGATAAAAAAATAGTAAATGCTGCATTGCTCCATCAATAATTATACCTTGCCTAAGCAGCTCTAAAAAATATATTATTAACCCTATCCTTCCTATTACAATAATCTAATTCCTAATCATTGCAGCGCGAGCACTATTGGACCAATAAATGACTACCACCTAATATGAGCATTAATACCTTCCTTTTCTCTGAAAAGTATTTTAGACGTGGCCATTTTCACGTAGTGTGGTAGCACACTCAACCGATCGACGCGTTAGGTGCTATACTTTGTGTATCAGCTAGTTTCACACATCAATAGCACGTGGCACGTAGATTCTTAATTATAAAATATAATATAGAGCTACCCAGAGAAAAGATTAAGGAGCGGATTTTGCTGCAAATGTGGTTGACATTTCGAAACTAGCTAATCCAATCCTATTGGAAGAAAACCGTGGCAATGTACATACATTTTGTACTTCTCTGTGCTATAAGCTAAGGCTAACATATAGGTACGTAAATTTGCTAAAGAAAATGTTATTATTTCTTTTAGCAGATTAGCTTGTTTGTTTCTCATGAATAGCATGTTCTTAGATTCTTCGCAGGATGATCATAACTCAAAATGAAAATGTCTTAAATTTATCACACGATTGGCATTTCATAATATATTTTGTACATACATAATACACTCATAAATAGTAATGTAATTTCTCAGCTGGGAACATATGTAGGCTGCTATAATAACCACATGACCGACAACTTCTATCATTACCCATCAAGAAAATGGTATATTTACAGAATTGGGGAGGAAACTAAACCTAGTCAGAAACCCTCCATCAATTTGGCACTGTTAGAAATGATCAACTTTTCTTTTCTTTTCTTTTCTTTTTTCAGGGTTTTTGGCTGGTGGGGGTATACATAAGCTAAGCTCCAAAGTTTTATAAGGTTCTCAAAAATCTATTAGTTTATAGGCCGGTATTATATGTCAAATTAGAGAGGCTGCTGTATCCACACTGCGTGTTAACGTGTTTACAATGTTCACCACAAATTATTCCAACTCATGACAAGAATTCTTATAGTATGTTGTGTCCATTATCAGATTCGTAAGATGCAATGTTATCTGCTTGCAAGTTGCACATCAAGTGGTCAGTATGGTTGTAGGCTTTTAGCATTTAGTGCTATAATTGACATAAGGAAAACAAAAATTCTTCGATACTCTTAAGATAAAATAAAATATTTACTTTGTTCTATTTATTAATTAATAAAATAGTTATTATATTAAAAATATAGAATAAATGGGAGACAATAATGATCCATAAAACTTATATGTCAATTAATAAATATTTTCTCTTATTCTTAATATACATAATTATTTCTTTAAGGAAAATGCTTCCCAACCAAAACAAATATACCTTAAATTAGTTTTTACAATTATGTGTCAAAAAATAATAGATAGATCTTTTATTTTCTAACCACTCATAATTCATGCCTAATTACTCATAACTTCCTATCTGCATGCCAACCGAATCTGGTATTATTTTTGGATAAAAAATTTGGGATGTGGCAGTCCTCTTGACATATATATACAGCAGGTATAAAAAGAGTTCTATTATTTACGTAAAAAATTGACATGAAACATCTCTAATGTAGTGTGTACTTATTATATTTTCAGTGCATGAACTTAAAAAAAATATTAAATGTTCCTAGAAAAAAAATATTTCCTGCTATTATTTATTATTTAACACGTCAACAATTGTATTGAAAATTTTAAAAAACATGGCAGACAACAATATTTTCACAATACTGACGTTTGTAACAATAAATAATTCAGAATAAAACATGTCTGAGAACTTCTCAAAAAGAAAAACCACTTCTCAATTTAAAAAGTTACGTGGGCCCTTTGTTTTATATCTATATATGAAGCACTATGTCGCGACCTGGGAGTCAGTTATATCGTCCTGCCCACCAAGAAAAACCCCTAATACAACCATGTTACAACGGCGCAATAAGGACAACAATAAATGTTATCAACCATCTAATGGGGTCTATCAAGAGCAAACACTAGAGCCTAAGTAGGGAGAAAGACTAAAGAGTCCCTACATACCATTATTTATACGAACAATGTAGGAACATTTGAAGGAATGGACTAGCCAAAAGGGCAACCTAAAAACTGTCTATGATGTTTGCATATATGTAAATTAGTAAAAGACCAAATGCACAAGCCAAATTATATGATCCATTTGAGATATAGTGTGGTTGATTTAATTACACTGGTAATGTATTCGTGTACGTTAGTATAATTATAGAGAAACATATAATGTCTCACGCTTGCCACGTGGGTTGAGGCTTCTTCACCCCGCCCTGAACTAGGAAACGAAAGTTAAATAGATAGTGCAATTTGTTACTTGGCAAGCATGGACAATTTGTATTTGTTGGATGGGAAAGGGAGAGCAGAAAGAAACAAAAGAAGGGTACCAACTCGTTTGAATTTGTGAGCTAAGCCAAGCTTTTGGAGGTATTGTAGACTGTGGGACCCAATCATATTCCTTTTTTTTTCCTTTTCATTTAACTCATCAATAAAATGATTAAAATTTGTGTACAAAAATAATTAACATTTCTCATTATTAATAAATGATTACCCATATTTTCATAGATTTATCAATAATGCAAATAAATTTGAAATTATTTATACGTAATTCCCTTCTAGCTAATAATTAATCTATAAAAACTAGGGTACCAAAAAATAGTAGTAACAGTTAACATACAAAGAACCTGATAGGGTGAGAGGGTTAATGAGAGTAAGTCGATTCTTTTTTATTTCAGACAAACAACTTTCTTAAGAATTCCCATTAAATATTAAGTTTGTTTTCATCAATGTCCTGAAAACTGGATCTGATTAGTCTATTCGGCTATGAATCGATCCTTTGGTCGGTCTAGTTAAAATCAAAAAACTAGATTTTCAAAAAAAGGTGAAAACCAATTATAATCAATGTAAAATAGGGAAAAACTAGTCAAATTGGTCAACTTATTTAAAAGAAAAATTAATATTTCAAATTTAATAGCCCTTTTATAATGAAAGATAGTAAAAATTACAGATTAATCAAGGTATGGACTACTAAACCTTTAAATTTCTTGGAAAAGAACCTAAAGATATAAACATAATGTAATGTGATACATGAGTATTTACAATTATTATTCTAAGAATAGAAACTTCTTACTCTATGCAGTGTGAGACTTGAGTTATTTAAAACACTCTTAAGAGTAAAAAACTTATAATTTAAGCAATATGGGACTTAGTACTCCTTATTTCAACTTCATATTTATATTTTCAATACTTTTTATTATTTTATAACATATAGTTCATCATATATATATATAAAACGGATTGAACTAATAAACTAATGTTATGTTCAATTTGATGATTGGTACAATTATTAGAACCTTAGTTTTCATTGCAGAGATGTGGGAGAAAAAGACATAAATGGTCCCTTTTTTTGGGGAAATTTTTAAGTATTGATGAAGGAAGATCTTATTTAATATGTGAGTCATTATTCTATTTTACATTCACAATTTTTTTAAATATTAAAATGAAAGCCTTAAACATCAAATAAACAACACATATTAAAAACTTTTCTTAAATCACCTAAGAATAATTCTCCCCTCTTATAGGGAAAGAGAGAGGAGTAAGATGAAAGGGTAGATTCCATTTTGGTCTTAGGCTATAGGCGCAAAAAAATACTACATAAATATTAAATACTATAATGATGCATACAATAATCAATTTGCAAGAAGCCTTTCCGTGTGCCCCTATAAATGCCTTAACTTGGAGCTCCATGTTCTCAAGCTATTTCCTAAATAATTCGCCTTCACATAATAGTGACACATAGAGAGAGAGGGCGAGAAAGAAAGAAAGAAAGAAAGAAAGAAAGAAAGAGAAAGATGGAGCTCTATGATCATGATTTCTTGGAGGAGTTGTTGTCTCTAAGAAGAGAAACATGGGACACCAATCCATGTTCAGAAGAAAACCATCTCTTCTCTAGTGGCTGGAGTTTTGAATCTTTTGATCAAAACTCTTCTGCTCTTGTTCCAAACCCATACACTTGCCAAGTTCCTCAAAGTTACAATGACCAAACCTTCAATGAAATCTATTGTTCCTTACTTGAAGAATTTTCTGCACCACAGATCTTTGGCTCATCCTATAACAGCTTTGATACACCGCTTAATACCCCACCATTTCTGGCTCAAGAAGATAATCATCCACTTTCTATGATGGAAGAAGAGGATCCCGCAGGTTTGCTTGGGGAAGAGCTTCATAGTTTGGAGCTGCAAACCGTGTGCAAAATGGAGCCAAGCCAATCTTCTGAAGTGCCAGTTTTCAACACTACTGGTACATGTACGGAAAGAAAGAATCGAGCAAAGAAGCTGCAGGGACAACCCTCCAAGAATCTAATGGCTGAGAGGAGGAGGAGGAAGAGACTAAATGACCGGCTCTCCATGCTAAGATCAATTGTCCCTAAGATAAGTAAGGTAAGCACTAAGCAGTGAGATTAATCAATCATTCAATTAGTTATTATTGGCACCATAACACGTTTTATAGGATGTGTTTGTGAGTTTATATTTTAGAAAGGAAGAGAGAAAAATGAAAGATTTGTAGTATAAGATTTTAAAATTTTACATTTCTCTTTCCCTTTCCTTTCTCTAAAATCCAAACTCATAAGCATATCATTAGTCTATAATGGGTTGATTTCATTCTAATCACTAGATTAGCTGAAGTTTAGTGGACCATTGGACTCTAAATATTTGTTGTTTAGACAAAAGAAAATAATAAAACAACAAATATATAGTTTGCGTTACATCCACTAGTGATATTTTGCTTGTTGAATGGTTATACAGATGGACAGAACATCCATACTTGGAGACACTATTGATTACATGAAGGAACTTCTTGAGAAGATCAATAGTTTGAAACAAGAAATAGAAGTGGATTCAAATGGCATTTTCAAGGATGTAAAGCCAAATGAAATCTTAATCAGAAATTCTCCCAAGGTATGAACTTTCTCTGCTACTATATTATGACCTACCAAAGACCCTTTGAAGAAAAATAACCATATGAAGGATACCAATTGTGATTTGGGTGGAACCGTACATTGATTTTCCGTCCTTGATCTCTTGGCAGTTTGATGTGGAGAGGAGGAATGTCAACACAAGGGTTGAGATCTGCTGTGCAGGGAAATCGGGCCAGTTACTATCTACAGTAAACACTTTGGAAGCATTGGGCCTTGAGATTCAACAGTGTGTTATCAGTTGTTTCAACGATTTCACAATGCAGGCTTCTTGCTCAGAGGTAGATTACTATGACAAAAATTCCTTGGTTGATGCTTTTATGTTCATACTGTATGGTCCCTTTTTTGTTGATTGACCAATGGAGTAATCACTCCTAATATATCCTTTTTGCTATGTAACAGGAATTGGAGCAGAAGACAACTCTAAGTTCTGAAGATATAAAACAAGCACTATTGAGAAGCTCAGGGTATGGAGGAAGATGTTTCTAATAATAGAATAGATGGGGAAAAAAAAGTACAGCAAGTGCACTTTAGCTGTTGAGGAGTTTTTGAGTAGCTGGTATCCATTGAGATTTACAACTGAATGCTTGATTTGTTTTTTTCTTAGTCGATAAAAATAATTGATTTTTCTTCAACAAGAGGAGTGTAACATACATAGCTTCAAATGAATATGTCTATTAATGTTGATTGCTTTGTTCTCTAACATATGCGAGACACATAGGCCAATTTGATCATGTGAACTATTGCTTGTAATTTTTTGGCACAGTGATTTCATATAATATAATGCAAAGTAGGAACTTGTTAAAGTTGTCCTGGTGAGGAGGGTAACATCCTTCGATTATGATCTACAAGGATACACCTCAACATAATCATATATATTCACGTGAATATGATAAATTTCATAGACGAAGCCAAGTTATTGCCCCGAGGACTCAGATATTCATATGGAGAGTCAAGCAAAAATGTACGATAATTATGAGAATAAAGTTGATAATTTTTTGTCTCTATTCCTGTCGCGTCTGCCTTTGCAATTTCTCCTTTTAGTAAACTTCTCTGTCTAAAGAATAAGACATTTTTCTGAAGAACAATGTGACAACGATAATCTTAAATGTAGGAGTGTTTAAAAAAAAATAAAAAATCAGGCCTTGCGTGCCAAAAGTGTAGCTTAAAATTGATTGATTGTTGCTATTGCACCATAAAATTATCACAACGAAAGAAGAACTATGAAAGTTTCAAGTTGTTTGATTGAAAGTATGGAAATAAAGGGAACAAGATAAAGCTTTTTCTAAAATGTAAAGTAATACTTAAATGGGAATGCAAGTAACAGGGAAATAACAGTAAATCCATATGCATCAAGACAAAAACATAGAACAAAGTTTTAACTACGTATGACAGATTGACGAAGTTAGATCAAACCCGAACCAGCTCAATCAAGCCATTTTTCAAGCTTGAATTCTTCCCAATAATGACGCAGCTAGCTAGATATTGGGTTAAACCAGGTTAGCTTAGCCTTCACACAATATAAAGATTTAGATATTATAAATAGTAAAATTATAAAATTATAAAATAATATGTAAAAGTTCAAAAGATATATTTTATAATGTGTTTTAAAATAAACAATATTAATATAAAAGTGACATGAACTTTGTAGGATATATTAATTAAAGTACAAAATTTTATAATTACATTTATCATTAATTAATTATCTTTAAAAGTTAAAATTTAATAAAGTAATTAACCTTGTGTTAGGCCACGTTAACCTAGGCTTAAGTAAGACCAAAACCCAACTCGAAAATTATAGAGCGTCAAATTTTAGAATCCAAATAGCAGATTAAATTTCAGGTTGAGCCGAGTTATTAACGCTTCTAATTTTGACATTCGGGATAGGTTATGTGCTCGGGCCGATCGAGGTACGAAGGCTTTTGATAATTTTGACTATATTCGTCCCCCTAATATTACTTTCGTAAGATTTTATATATTAAAGTTTAATGTGTGAATAAATTAAGTTTGTCCTCTCAGGCGTAGCTCATTTACCGCTTTGGTAAGAATAACAGCAGTACTTTTTCATTAAAAATACAACCACCAACGTAAATTATGCACAAATCTTCTCAAATAAACTATACCCCTAACAAGGATGCGTCAAAAGGGTTCTATCGCAGAAAGTGATGGAACTACACTAAAAATTAACTATTATTATGAATTTGAAAAATCAAAGATTATTATGAATGATCTCTGCTAATAATACAAAACTACAAAAAGTTATTGAAAACCTTGAGCTCCACTTGGCTGGATACAATTAATAGTAATAATGCTGTTGAAAAAAATTTTGGGGGCCAGCTGCCTCCCTCAGCCCTTGAATGACTCCGTGATCCCAAATCAGTTCACATGAGGAAAAATGACAAATTAAAAAGCTTCATATTTTACCTTTTTCATTCTTTATTCAACTGCAACTCTACATTTGTTGCATTAGAAATGGGTCTTTAGCAATAGAATTTAACAGGCGCACTAAACCATGACAACCAAAGTTAAAAATATAAAAGTTATATACCATCACATAAAATAAGTTAAAGTCACATTCCTTCCGCTTTATCAAGTCACTAACAAATCATCATTTTCGTAAGGCATGATCTTTGAAACATAAACATAACTGAGATCGATATTGGTTAATTAAGGAAAAAAATTAATTTTTTATTATATAAAATTATTCATGTACCTTTATTTAATGATTTAAAAAAACACTCATGACATGCTATTAAAATTTTGGTTATCAAATAGTATAGTGTTTTATTCTTATTATTTCACATTATTCTGAATTGTTCAAACTTCATACTCAAAAGAATTATTCTTTTAAGGGGTGTGAATTAATTATAAGCTTAGAAGTTTTCTAAAGTCCAAGAAAATGAAAATAAAGGAGTGCTCTTAACTAATTTATTTAACATACTTATATATATATATATACATATACATATACATAGGGAACATATCACATGAGAAAGATTTATTATGAGTTAGAGAAGTCAATCTTTACCATTGGACTTTATATGAATTGTCAAGATTAAAATATAAAGTTATATGATTTTTGTAAATAAGCATATGGGCATTAATTACATTAATTATTTTTAAATTTTGACCATCCATGTATGATTATATGGTCCATCCAGATTTGCTCATCTCACTCTGATAATAAATCATATTTCTCATATGATATGCCCATCTATATATATAACATAAACACTAATTAGAGCTCATTATTTGGCATACCTTATAAGATAAGAACTGATAGTATAAGACCTGATTGCATAAGGTTTGATAAACTTTTAATATTATATAATGTTTGGTGCAGCGCTATATAAAATATTATATTTATATACTATAACTTTAACATTTACTTACAAATAATTATAATATTATGCATAAATATTAAATATAATTAAACAATAATAGTATAAAAATTTTTTTTACTATGTAAATATAATTTTTAAATATTATATTTATTTAAATATTTATTAATTAAAATTTAATTTATATTAAACGTTATTTTTTATTTTAGTATTTTCTATTTTAATCATGTTTATTTAAATTTGATTATTTTTAATCCTTACATTTATATATTATATATATTTATTATTGATATATATTTTTATTAGTTAATAAATTATAATTTTTATATTGTTTATTATTTATTCAAAATATTTAATTATATTTATCAACTAAATTGGTATATCATATATTACATATTTTTTTAACATTATTTATTTAATATGACATGATTTTGTTGAGAATTATTTTACTCTAATAAAATTTTAAAAAATAACAGTGACCTTTTACGTTAAAAGCTAATCAGATATAATTCAGTCTCTCCATGTTGTATTAAGTTATATAGTATTTTGATATATAAGAGAATCATGATGGATAAACTTATACAATATATTACCTACACCAACCAATAAATAAGGACATAATATATAGTATTAGTTTATATTTTTTAATTAAAAAGTAAAGTGACTTTGATTTAGAATGTCTTTTAATATATATTGATATTGATGTTAATAAGCATAAACAATACCAGGAACTTATTATATTTATGATTTATACCGTTTTCAAATCACCATGTTCAATTAAGATTTTCAATTAAAATTAGGTAAGAATCCCTATTCATGTAAAGTAATAAATTATTCTGTGATTATTTTTTTTTATCATAAATAGAGTTCAAATATATATTGATTTCCAAAAAGTAATATTCCTTTAACAGATGAAAATAATATTCCTTTACTATAAGTGGTTTTGTTTTCCAAAAAGTAGTGAAAATCAAATAAATGCAAAGTTTTTAATTGATTTCGACGGTTGACTTTTATAATATTAACTAGAATAAATGCTTATTTTCGAATTGATTACAATTATTTTTTCGGTTGAAATAAAATTTTGTAAGGTCATTATGTTATAAAAAAATAAGGTTCAAATTAGTTAATGTGAGAGTTTAATATAATGGATGATAGTTTAATATATTTTTTGAAATTTAAATTTAAAATGATATATTTGATTAATCTAAACATAAAGTGACTTTATATATCTTTTAGTGTATTATGATAAGTATAATCAATATTGCAAATTTATTATATTTTTATTTTTAAAATTTCATTTAAAATTTTCAATTAAAGTTGGGCAAGAATCCCTATACATGTAAAGTAATAAAAAAAATTGTGAATCCTTTTATCATAAATAGAGTACAAATATATATCTGTTCAAAATAATATTTCTTCAGTGAAAAAGAATTATTCCTTCACATTAAATGATTTTGATTTATATAAATATGGTGAAAAAAAATAAATGCAAAGTTTACAATTTATTTTAACTTTTTTTAATAATATTAACAAATTAGAATAAATGGTAATTTTCAAATTGCTTTCGATTTTTTTTTTTAGTTTAGGTCGAAGTTTTTTAAGGTCATTGTTTTCAGAAAAACAATGTACTAAAAGTATAATAAAGTAGAAACAATATTCATTACAAAAATTCATATCGTATCAAATAATATTTTTCTGTGAGGACTATCGAATAATATTCATACCATATCTAGTCAGTGTTAAATAAATGTAAAGTACTAAAACCAAAAAAGTATAGATTAATATCTAAATCATGATCATATTCATATCATAAAATATTTATTAGAAGATAAAATAAAATAGACCAACAAAGAGAGGCACACCATTAAAAACAACTTAATGACATTCCCACATCAACCTAGAGGAGCCTAAGCAAAATATGAAAAAACCGCCTACATCAGATTGCCTTCATCTTAATTTGTAGTAGACACATCACCCTATGCAGTATCTTCAAACTCATTCAACAGTTGCTTGGCTAGAGTATAGAGAGGAGGGCTCAGATTTGGAAGACTGTTAGGATCCATCACCATCAATAAGACCAAACACCAAATTCCGAAATAAAAGATGTGGAAATATTATTATTTTTAACTTTTATATGAACCAAAAAAATGATATATCAAAATAGACCATAAACAAACTATTTAACACAAATCATCCAACAATCTCACTGATAAATAGTATTTCAATTTTTATTAAAGTACCACAAAAATTATCAATATATCAAAAACGGTGGTTGAAAATTGCCAATATAACAAAATATTAAAAAAAAAAAAGTTCAATTGACAGTATATTACATGAGTTCAAAATACGTAGTAAAATATAAAATAGATATAATTAAACAAAATAAACAACATTTTGAAATAAATTAACCTTTGCATGACTATGAGTGTTATGCATGAATTTTACCTATTTCAAAACCTTCTTTGTTGCCTAGCCTATTTAGCACTTGTAATGAAGTAATTTGTATTCTTTCCATTATCCAACAATAGTTTTAAAAAAATAGTAATCAAGATTGGTTATCCTTAGATAAATTTGTTGTTCAATCTACTGAAAAAGCAGCACAAATAAGTGACACTGGTGAAATGACGGCTCTATTTTTATCTCATACAATGTGTAATATGAAAGTGTAGAAAGAGTATACAAAGAGTCAAATGAAGAAGATAATGAATGGTAGTTTTAGATTATAGAAAAATAAAAAATAAAAAATAATAACAGCAATTTGGACATGCCAAAAAGGACAAAGGAAAAAACATACATCAAAACCAATGTAGAGAAAAGATGGCTCTGAAGTATAGTTGTGCAGTGCTTAGTGTAGTAAGATGAATCAAATAGAAAACCTTGTTTCTTTACACATTGCTGACATAAGGAGAAAGGAACATAAAAAATGAAGAGGTATGATCAGGAAAAAGAATAAGTAGAAAGTGTTTATAATATATTTTGAATTTTAAATTTTAGATGAGTGAAAATAAATAAAAATATTTAAATGATTTTAGATTTGATCAAAACTCATTTATTATGAATTCACAATGTCGATTTATTACCATAGACGTTAAATAAACACGATTGATTTAAAATCTTTTGATTGAATGATTGTCAAATTATTGGAGGAAGCATAGGGCGGGGTGAGTGTTTTAAAGATAAAATTGAAATCAATTTTTCTTTTTAATAAACAATTTCAAATATAAAAATTTAGAAAAAAAAAAGAATGAATCATAGTTTGGCACTTGTCAACTCCTCACTATTTAGTGTTTTGAATTATTATTAGTATAGATACATACTTATGCAACCATTCTTTTGTTCGAATGTTTCTATATAGAAAACTTTGACTGGAATTTCCGTAGCCTGCCTACTACAATTGGCGAGGATATATATATGGCATCAATACTTTGTAGAATTCTCAAGTGTCAAATTTCATGTCACATTGTCACATAATAAAGCCACCAATTCATGTGGAAGAAGCTCTTCTCTTTCCACTAGAATCCAGGAGTTATATTTATAGGGATCCTTCCATTTAATTTAATTATTTTGTATATCAAAACACCCATCCACCTGAATATATACAAAATATAAACATCTAGATAAAGATTTGGATTAAAAATGGTCTAGTAATGGAGAGTAGTTGAGGAGGTTCATGATTGATATAAAATTCGTGCTAAAACAAAACTTTATATTGTATTAATTTCATAGCATATGTTGAGCTAAATGTACCTAAATATAACGTCAAAGACCGAGGCACCAGCGCGGTCAGTGAGAATAAAGCATATGCATTGCGAGTGAGGACAGAAGCAAGCACATGTCTCTGTTAGCATTAAACGTGGTTCTATTAAATATTAGGCAGTGCAACTTTGGGTCTTATTATCTTAAAATGTGATAGATTCTCATTTAGGGCAAGGATAAATCATATTGGCTCCTGTGTTTATATGTAGTAATTGTTGGAGAAAGGGAACAGAGACAAGGAGATTTTATGGGCTATGAAACAGGTCAAAGAGTCTGTCCTTCTTATGCAAATAGCCTCACCTTTGAAACCTATATTAGCAAGAGAAAAATAAGTGCTACCTTTATAAGCACTACGATCGACTCGACCTGGCTGTCAATCTGCATTTTTAAAGAGATTCTGGGTTATAATGTGCAATTTATCTCAATAATCATGAATTATAATCTTTAATTTTCAGGGGGAAGTCAAAACAAGTGTTACTTTTTAAAAATGTGTTTCACTTGAATCATAGACTAAGCAGCCTAATTGAAAGCTAAGGGCATATTCGGTTTAAATTTTCAATTTTTAATTTTTTATTTTCAATTTTCAGGATTTAATAAAGAAAAAATTGAAAATTGAAAATAAAAACTGAAAATTAGAATTTGTAGTTTTCAGAAATTTCAGTATTTTCTTCACAAAATCAGAAAAAATTGAAAACTGAAATTTCAAACCAAACATACCCTAAGTAACTCGGTGAAATGGAGTTATCATCGTACAACCTATCTATTATCATAGGTATATGTAGAAGAACAAAACAATTTCATAAACTACATAGTAAGGCAAACACACTAGCCTAATAACAGTAAAAGTAATCATATTTACCTATGTACTATTGCATGATTTGAAAATTATGTAAAATATTTTAATATTGACCGTGAATTCCAATTAAATCGAAAAAGTTATTAAATGGAGTAAATATACTAAAATTTACTCCTAGAAAACAAACACAGAAAAAGAGAGATCATTGGTCCATCATAGAAAAGATGAACCATCTCTATGGATCTGCGAGGACTACTCTACTGATCCTTGCCCGGAGGATTCAACTTGTTCCCGTCCTTGTCCCTGATCTCCACAGCAAGGAGAAATTTCCCCCACTCCTAACCTCGACCCTCCCATTGAAGATCCACGGGGACCCTGAATGCTTTGAGCACTCTTTGCGTGATTCAAAAAATAAGACAAGGTAACATTTTAATAACAACCATAAAAGCTTTATTCAGCAAAAATGGAGGAGAAACCATAATCAAATATCAAGTCAACAACAACTATAACATATTTAGATATGCTTTTTAAGAAGAAATCAGAAGGAGCAACAACTAAGGCTGGGTTGAAGATCTAGCATCGGGAAAAGAGGCATGCAGTGGCTGAGGGAGATGCTCTCCCAACGGCACGACCCAAGCTCATGGTGGGTTGCAACTAGGTGATGCCAGCACACGGTGGGTCAAGGCAGTGTGATGCATGGTAGGTTTTGCTGTTTTCTATGATGCTACTCGTCAATGGAGAAAAGGCTTGTAGTTGCAGCGGTCATTAATTGATAAGTGGATATGACGTGTGTGGTGCAGTCTAGCTACTAGGGCATAGAGAGGAAAATTAAAGGGTGGGTTACAAATATTATAATTTGGAATAACTCACAAAGAGAAGGTATAAGAGTTAGAAAGGCTAAAGATAGTGTTTATTGTGCAGTGCAAATAGTGTTAGGTAAAGTTATGGGAAAGTTATCTTTCATTTCTATTAAAAAAATATAGTAATTAAACTAAATAGATTGAAAAATATTGAAATAGCCTCGTTGACATATATTATTATATTTTGACATATATTATTATATGCCATTATCTAAGGGACTAATATGTCATTTGGCTTAGGCCATGTCCCCATTTTCTCCATAGGGGGACTTTTATCCCCATTCCCATTCCGGAAAAAATCCCCAAAAATGGGGATCCGAATGCAAGGATCCCGGTGGATATGTGCAATTGCAGTTCCTTTTTGCCATCCCTAGACTCACCCTTTGAGCACCCTCTTCTTTTTGTGCAATATGTTTTTTTTTTTGGGCCAATCTACCTCTCAATTCTAACGCATTACCTTTTTGTCGCTATGGCCATGACTTTAGGCCTAACTGAAGAGAGATCTTGAGATCCACGCCACACGGATCATACAGGAATGTTTTCAAAGGGCTAATAATATGGGCCATTGGAGAGGCTTGATAATATAATCACGTGTGATTGTGTACAGCCCTTAAAAACAGATATCGACAAATAAAAGAAAAAAGTAACAAACCCCTTAAAAACAAACCTCAAACAATACAATTATTTCTATTTACATTTTTTTTTTCATTTCAAAGACTATTGTTCGTTACCTGTGCCGATGGAAAAAGGTTATCAATAATTTTTATACAAAAAAATAATACTTTTCATGGATACATATTTTAATGGTGAATTTAAAGGATAGATCTTGTCAAGCACTTCATGTAGCATCTTCAAGAATCAAAAGCTTCCTTAATGAAGAGCGGATTCTCTTTCTTTGTGTGGTGCCGGCTTCTACTTTTTTATTATGGAATGCACTACAACCTCCAAAGGCTTATTAATGAAACTCTCTGCATGTGGCAATTATGCTTTCCACATAGGAGTTCCAGTTTTGATGTTGACCTGGACCTAATGCGACTACCTCCTTTAATTTTGATGGACGACACAGAAATATTCATTTAATTTTATATTAAAATGTGTATCAAATCTACAGAAACCAAACTAGTTGTAAACCACATCTTATTTAATAATTAAATTTAAGTTTAGTGTCGTATAAAGAGTATTCATTTAAATTTAATAATGTATTTGACATTTTATATTATCATTAAGTTAATAAACAATGTGCCAGTATAAAATTGAATAATAATATATCTAAAACTTTGCACTAATCATATATTTCATTGTTACTAATTTGTTATATATTTGTTAATGATTACAGCAAATAGAGTCATTTTGCAAGGTATTTGTATGTAATGCTGATGGGAAGAAAAAAAGAAAAATACTACAAGAACTCTACATGACTTTGGATTGAAGAAAAATCTAAGACATATTTGGCACAGATTTTTGTTTTGATAAAAATAATTGAATGTGATGTTTTTGATTAATTAAAAAATTTTAATACAAAGTACATGTCAGCTAAAGTGAAAAATCATCCCGTAAATACAATAGTTATGTAGCATATTTTTATTAAAATTAATTTAAAATACAGATACAAAATAATATATACATATATATAATATTGTTTAGAGAACGACTCAAGTAAGAGGAGTGGTTTATTGTGAGAATGAGAAAAGTGAATATGAGTCATTAGATCTTACATGAATTGTTGAGATTAAAACATAAAATTACATGACAGCTTTAAATGATCACATGATTATTAATTATTATTAATAATTATCAATTCTAACTATCTATATATAGTTATACGGTCTAGATTTATTCCTCTCATTTTCATAATAAATCACTTCTGTCGCCAGATTCATCCTCGTATTGTTTATGTGTATATGTTATAAATTAATTAATTAAATAATTAACTAGTTTTTGGTTAATAATACATAAATAACTTATTAATTAATTTTATAATCAGTTAATAAAATTCATCATACTATGAAGAAAAGTGCAACCTAAAGGAATAAATTCTTTTTCTGTCTTCCCTCCATTCATGTATGGCAATAATAACCGAAACACTTTAAAACTTATATCTCGTTGGATGAAAGGTGACGTGGCTGTCGAACTCACTCAAATTAATCAGGCTCTGAAAATAAACTTGTAATATAGAGCAACCTGAATCGTTTCCCAAGGAATTATAGCGAACCAATTAAGCTCGATTGAAAATAAGCAAGCAGCTTGAAACCAGGGGGGTTTGATCAATTTCAATAGCAACAGATAACAGATTAAAGATAAAAACGAAATTAACAATTTAAAAACAACCAACCCAGACTTGAGTTCCTAAAAATCCATCATTGGACCACTTGAATTAAGTGGTTGATCCTAAGCAAATCGGAATCCCTGCATTCAATTAGAAAAGCGAAACTACTAGATGATCACCTAGCATTTTATCAAAACTCGGCGTGTTCACTCATTCAACGCATGCATGCTCACTTAAACGCGTTTTGATTTTAAGCCCCTTTCGATTAATCAACCTAAATGTTAAATCTAACATTCAACATTTCTTCCCTTAAATTATCGAATCTAAATATATAAGGGAAAAGAAAGAAACGAACTCAATATGAGGCAAAAAGCGTCCTCTGGAATGGCGGAACTCAATTCGTGGGTTGATCGATTAGCTCCTTAGCCAACCATGGCAGAAATGAAAAACCGAAAGGAAAATAAAGAAAACTTGAGCAGTCACGAAAATTTTAGAGAAAATAATAGTTGGAAAATGAAAAATCCCCAAACACAACACACCCCTCTTCCTGTTTTGACTCTTAATAAAACAAAATAAAAATAAAGCAGTAGTCTCTCTGTTTCCCACTCCTAAAATAAAATAAAATAAAAATAAAATAAAATAAAGCCGTTCAAAGGACAAAAACCGGTCCAAGCAAAAGCGAAACTATGGTTTTGGTCCCATGCAACTCTGTGATTTCATGATTTGCTTTGTCCGAATTTGGCCTTTAATCGGACTTACACAAACAAGTTATGATTAATTCCACTTAAAAGCCCAAAATCCAATTTAGACCGAGGAAACCAATAGTTAAACACTAAATAACCTCAAATCATTATTCAATTGCAAAAATAAAGTGATAAAAAAAATCAATTATCAAATCCCCCCACACTTATCCTTTTGCACTCCGGGGCAAAATTAAAAAACACAACAAAACATAAAGACTCAAAGATAAAGACTAAAGCATAGACCTATCCTTTCTAACAATTGTCAAGAATGCAAAATTTGGACAGAGAACACAAAACTTCAAAAGATCAACCAACCAATCATGACAAAAATTTCTTCATCTCAGTTACAAAACATGGCAATTTCAATTGATGATGCTAATCACGCAAGATGGCCTCTCAAGGCATGCTCTCAATCAACCTCTCAAGTGTATAGGGTAGTAAGTGTATCACTCAAATTCCACTCAACAAAACTGCCCTACCATAAGCTTGCTCAAATTCTACTTCTCTACTACTCAAAACACATGCATACACAAATCAAGAGGACTTATTATTCAAGGTTGTAATGGGGCTATGGGCAAGGTATGGACAAGGAATGAAAGGCTAAGCACCCAAGAAATTTAGAAGAGCATTAGTCAAGTAACACCAAGGTTTGCTCAAAACCATCTAAGTAATGAAATGCACTTTACAAACAACTACTTTTTTTTTTTTCTTTTTCTTTTTTTTTTTTTGTTTGTTTGTTTGTTTGTTTGTTTTTTTTTTTTTTTTTGTAATAAAGAACAATTCTATATTGCATAACAAAACAATGAGAAACTAATACCAAATAACAATTGGCATCAAATAGCTCCCCCCCACACTTAAATTGTTGCACACACAGGCAACCCCCACATTTAAACACAAACACTAAGGTGCAACCAATGCTCGATAAATGTCCAAGGTGCGGAATAAAATGGTTTTACACTTAGGCTTGTAATGTGGCTAAGACAAGGATGGTAATTAAGAGCACAAAGGGCTAACCAGCGGGGATATAATACAAGGAAGGCTATCTCGGCCAAAGTGGTAACTAAAAGAAAGAAGGCCTCTATCATATTCATGCATCACAGTGAAAATGCAGTTTCAAAAAAGATTAAGAGTAAGTTCTAGAGAACAGAATCATGAGCAGAAGCACACAAGAAAGAAAGAATGCAGGAAATATATTCCATTCACACAGGTCCAAGTTCTCACAAAGTCAATACCAACACATGTTCAGCATCACAAGATCAACTACCAAGTCAGATAATCCAAAAGTCAAGAAATTTAGTCCAACAAAATGATCTATCAAAAACAAAATATCTAAGTCCAATAATACTATGTACAACTCAACAATTATCGTAAGGAGGTGCAAACTGCATTATTTCCAAAATCCTTTTATTAACTGTCAAAGTTGAAATTAAAAGCTCAAAGAAAAAAAAAAAAAAAAAAAAAAAATTGAGAAAAGGGAAAGAAAACTCCCTTAAGGAGGATATGTAGCATCAGTGAGCTTAATATTTGTCTCCCTCGGAGTTCTTTGTCATGAGGTCCTCATAAAAATGCTTGACGGTGTCCATTCACAGTGAAAATCCTCTGGTTTTGTTCATCACATAACTCTACTGCACCATAAGGAAAGACATTAGTAATCACAAAAGGGCCATCCCATCTTGATCGAAGTTTACCAGGCATAAATTTAAGACGGGAGTTAAATAAAAGAACTTTCTGGCCCACAACAAACTCTTTTCTCAGGATGTGCTTATCATGAAATGCCTTTGTCTTTTCTTTGTATAAACGTGAACTCTCATAGGCATCCAATCTAAGCTCTTCCGGCTCTTGCAAGCTGCAGCTTCTCTCCACCCCTGACTTGGCCAAATCCATGTTGCCTTTGTAATGGCCCAATATGCACGATGCTCCAACTCTTAGGAAGATGACATGCCTTACCAAAACAAGCCGAAAGGAGACATCCCAATCGAGTCTTGTATGCAATCGATATGCCCACAATGCATTATCTAGCCTCTTGCTCAGTCTTTAGGTTAGAGGTTACTTGATTTTCTGAAGAATTTGCTTAATCTCTCTATTCGAGATTTCAGCTTGGCCATTAGTCTGGATGGTATGCTGTGGCAACCTTGTGTATCCTCCATACTTTCGTAATAAAGCACCCATGCTTGATTACTGCAGAAAATGAGAGCCACACAGTCAGCGATAATAGCTCTAGGAACACCAAACTGCCAGAAAATGTTAGACACGACAAAATCTACAACAACGGCGGAATCATCGATCCGGTGGCTTTTGCCTCAACCCATTTTGAAACATAATCAATACCGACAATATGTAAGTAAAACCATGAAAGCAGGAAATGGACCCATAAAATCAATACCCCAGGACATCAAAAACTTCACAAACGGTATGGGTTGTTGGGGCATCTCATGCCTACGGAAATACTCCACTGCTGCTGTGATTCTCACATGACTTACAAAAGCAGTGTGCATCATGAAACAAGGAAGGCCAAAATAAACCCAGAATCTAGTACCTTCCTAGCAGTTCTTTGGGGTCCAAAGTGACCACCACAAGGTAAGCATGGCAAAATGCAAAATGGAATGAAACTCATTATCGTGTACACATCTCCTAATCACTTGGTCATTACAAAATCTCCATAAATAAGGTCATCCCAAACATAGTATTTAGATTCACTTTTCAATTTAGTCCAGGGCCCTAGTGGAATCGGCGGGGAAAAACACCGGCAACCAAATAATTTACCAAATCAAAGCATACCAGGAAGCGTACCTTGTAGTAAAAGTGCTCATCGGGAAAATCATCTGAATGGGAGAGAAGTCATAATGGTGAGTGACTCGACTCAAATGATCGACTACCAGTTCTCTGCTCCACTTACGTCCTTAATCTCAATGTCGAACTCTTGGAGTAACAACATCCACGAATGAGTCGGGCTTAGCATCGGCTTCTTCAAAAGATACTTTAAGTCTGCATGGTCGAAAAGACTGTAACTCTAGTATCTAGCGATATGACCTAAATTTATCAAGTGCAAAAACAACGACCAAAAGTTCTTTCTCGGTGGTTGTGTAATTGGAATTTGGCGAGAATCCAAAGTCTTTGAGGCATAAGCAATGACATGAGGAGCCTTTTTGACTCGTTGAGCAAGAAAGCACCAGCGAGATAGTTGGAGGCATCACACATCACCAAATGGAAGAAAGACCAATCTGGTGATTTGGATCATCAATGAGTCGGGGGCACTTCAAATGGTTGAAGGGTGACTTACACTCATCATCAAACACAAAATCGTGTCATGCTGCAAAAGTTTAGTCAAGGGTCGGGCAATCTTGCTGAAGTTTTGGATGAAGCAACCGATAGAATCTGCATGACCAAGAAAAGAACGCACTTCCCGCACGCGAAGCGGGGGTAAGGTAAAGTAGAAATAATATCTATCTTAGCGGATCTACCTCAATGCCTTTCCTAGATACAATGTGTCCCAAAACTATCTCCCGACTCAACCATGAAATGACATTTCTCAAAATTCAACACAAGATTGGTCTCAATGCATTTGTTCAAAACTCTAGCTAAATTACCCAAGCATGCATCAAAGAAGACCCATAAAGCAGTAAAATCATCCATAAACACTTCCATGCAATCCTCTAAAAATTGAAAGATACTTACCATGCCATTGAAGGTTCCAGTGCATTACAGAGTCCAAAGGGCATCCCGTCTATATGCAAATGTTCCAAAGGGGCATGTGAAGGTAGTCTTCTCTTGATCTTGAGCGCAATGTGGATTTGGAAGTAGCACTGAGTAGCCATCAGAAACAATAGTGAGATTTACCATTAACCCGATCAACATTTGATCAATAAAGGGTGAGGATAATGATCCTTGCGGGTGGCCTGGTTGAGCTCCTCCCTGTAGTCTATGCATCTCCAAATTGCTTTGAGCTCTTGTGGGAATTAGCTCATTCTTCCAGTTGGCCTAACAGTCCTCAGTTTTTAGAACTACACAGGCTAACCCATTGGCTATCTCGGGAGATGGGATAGATAATGCCATTTGCAAGAGCTTAGTCACTTCCTTCTTCACCACATCCAAAATAAGGGGATCTGAAGCGCTCCCAGGTTGTCTCACTGGCTTAGCACCTTCTTCCAATGAAATTCGATGCATGCACATGGAAGGGCTAATACCAACAATGTCAGCTAAGGTCCACCCAATCGCCTTCTTATTTGCCTTCAATAATCTCAGCAATTGTTCTTCTTGATCAGGTAGAAAGGTTCCTTGCCACAATGGTAGCAGCTGCTCATTCTCCTCCAAGAAGGCATATTTCAAGTGATCGAGCAAAGATTTGGCTCCAACTTAGGTGGTTGCTCAAGAGATGGAAGAAGGTTGGCATTGCACCAACTGCAAACATGTGCATCATTTGAACTTCCCAGAAAATAAATTCAAAAGATTCTTCCCAGATGGCACATTAAAATTATCAAGAACATCAACATCACTATGAAGTGCATCACAAAAATTAGAAAAACATGAAAAATTAGTGCAAATAAGACACCATTAGGTTGTCACTACAACCACACACAGCAGTGTCATTAATGGATGCAAAATCTGGATAATGCACACAACTCGACATAAGCATCATCAACCACATCACATCAATGCACAAAGCACCGAATGCTCCTCTCTAGGGTGTTTCATGGCATCAAAAATATTAAAATGCACAATACTATCACCAAATTCCATGGAAAGAGTACCAGAATGCACATCTATCTTGGTCCTAGCTTGTTTTTCAAGAAAGGCCTCCCAAGAATAATTGGGGGTCCATTGCTGAGATTCACCTTCCATCTCTAAAATGTAAAAATCAGCAGGAAATATCAATTCATTAACTGTAACAAGAACCTCCTCAATCAAACCAGCAGGGTGAGCATTACTCCTATTAGCTAAGTGAATGATAACACCAGTAGCACGCAAAGGACCAAGACCAAGAGAATTATAAACAGCGGTAGGGCATGACATTTATGGAAGCACCTAAGTCTAGCATGCAATCGAAAATTTACAATTTCCAATAATGCAAGGAATAGTAAATGTCCACGGATCTTTGCACTTCTTAGGCATGGGGCTGGATGAGTCTTGACACATTCGACTCAAGCTCACTCGCTCATTCCCTTGTATTAGCCTCTTGTTGGTGCACAACTGCTTCTGAAATGTGGCATATTTATGAACCTGCTTCATCGCATCTAACATAGGAATGTGGACTTCAACTTTTAGAATGTCTCAAGGATCTCCTTCTCTTGTGCTTTCTCGCCTAACTTTTTGGATGGAATGGCTCTCGAGGGAAAGGTAGAGGGATGGGAATTTCGGTTGATCCTTTGCCTTGATTAGGTGTTTCATTGCTCCCTTTTTCCGGGTTGGTTAAACCTTCGGCCGACTTGCTTGGGCTCCTCTAGGCTTTCCGCACCTTAGGATATAGCAGCATTCCCCGCCGGATTAGGGAATTGTCTGGGAAGGAAGAGAAACTCTTTGGATCACTCGGGGTTGCGATTGGTTCAATGAAGTTGCTAATTGCCCAATTTGAGTTTGCAAGTCAATTGAAGATTCTTCTTTGCTGGAATTGCAAAGCTGTTTGTTGCAAAAGTCGCTTCACCAAATCTTCCAATGAGGACCACTCTTTGCTAGTGCATTTGTTGCTTGGTGGCTCTTTGTTGCCTTTGGTGGTGGAGGTGCAGGCGTGGACATTCGCTCTTTGTCAGCATAATTACGCCTCTGTGAATGCTGCTGGTTACGGTTCCACCGAAATTTGGATGATCTCTCCGGCCCAGGATTGAAAGTATTGGAATACGGATTATCTTGCTGTTGCTGATCGTGGTTTTCAGGGAAAAACTCCTACAAAGACTCTTGATTGGTCTTGAGAGTTGCTTTCTTTGTAAAACATCGTGGTGGAGTGGATCATAGGGAGTGGGAGCACTGCCTTTGTTTGTGTCATCGCTGCCAGCTTTACCAATGAGGTCAATTCATCTAGTCACATTTCCGTCTACGGTGAGTACATCTTGGACACTACTGCTGGTTTCTGGGCACTATGATGTTGGGTCAGGTGCTTGAATTGAGAACACTTGACCCCTTGCTGTTTGCTCTAGTGCCAAATTGCTTGAGAATTAGGCTGCCATGTTTGCTATCAATTGTCTGCGTTGAGGTGTCTTATCAACCAAAGCTCCACCACTAGTCACATCCACCATATTTACGTCCATGGGCAGAAGCCCTCATAGAAATATACTATCAATGGTAATTTTATCCTGGTGGTGTGGACAACTTTCGAACATAGCCTCTTGAACCTCTCCCAATATTCATGCAAATTCTCTCCATTCACTTGCCTTATCCCGCATATCTCTTTTACGATTGCGGTGGCTCTTGAGGCTGGAAAAATTTCTCCGAAACAATCTCTTCATGTCATTCCACTTGTAATAGATGAGGGTTGGAGGTAATACAACCAGTCTTTAGCTCCACCATCTAGAGAGAAAGGAAAAGCTCTTAATTTAATCTGTTCCTCATCAATTCCTTGCGGCTTCATTGTCACACGCAACCACATGGAACTCCTTCAAATGCTTATGTGGATCCTCACCGCAAGACCATGAAACTTCTAAGCAAATGGATAAGACCGCATTTAAGTTCAAAGTCGACTTCAAGATTAGGATATTGATGCATAAAGGTGATAATTAACATCAGGTGCGCAGCCAATTCCTTCAATGTCCGATTTTCCATGTTATCAGAGAAATGAAAACTAACAGATGCAACAGAATGGGAATCAGAATCAGAATCAGTATGCTCAAAATGCTCAGTATCAGTTGTATGACTTAGCCTAGAAACCCTTTGAGCAGCATGCAATGTTCTCTCTATCTCAGGATCAAAAGCTAACAGGTCATTACTACTACTCCTAGTCATACAGCAGCATAAGGAAAACTAGGCAGAAACATGAAATAAACCAAAATAAAATCTAAAACACTATCAAATGAATTTTAAAAATTAAACAAACACCACAGCAAAATTATAAAATGTATTTATGATTTTCTGTAATTTTTTGATGATTTTTAAAAATCATGAAATTGAAAAAAAATTAAAAAAGTGGTCTAAACGATGGAATTTGGCAAAATTCCACCCTACATCAGCCACCTACTCCGTAGGAGACTGAAAAATATTCCTTGATTTTTTTCTCAGCTCCTGACCAATTTTCAGAGCAATCGGAGATAGTTGACAGAAACCGAAAAAAAATACAGCAACAAAAAGAAACCGAAGAAAAAAAAATACAGCAACTAAGCTATGCTATGCAACATGTGATATGATGAATTTATTCTACTGTATTATGCAGCAATCAATCAAGGTCAGAGGACAATGCGAATTCCCCGGCAACGGCGCCAAAATTTGACGTGGCTGTCGAACTCACTCAAATTAATCAGGCTCTGAAAATAAACTTGTAATATAGAGCAACCTGAATCGTTTCCCAAGGAATTCGCAACGAACCAATTCGCTCGATTGAAAATAGCAACAGAAACGAAAACCGGGGGGGGGGGTTTGTTCAATTTCAATAGCAACAGATAACAGATTAAAGATAAAAACGAAATTAACAATTTAAAAACAACCAACCCAGACTTGAGTTCCTAAAAATCCATCATTGGACCACTGAATTCGTGGTTGATCCTAAGCAAATCGGAATCCCTGCATTCAATTAGAAAAACGAAACTACTAGATGATCACCTAGCATTTTATCAAAAACTCGGCGTGTTCACTCATTCAACGTACAGTGCTCACTTAAACCCGTTTTGATTTTAAGCCCTTTCGATTAATCAACCTAAATGTTAAATCTAACATTCAACATTTCTTCCCTTAAATTATCCAGAATCGAAATATATAAGGGAAAAGAAAGAACGAACTCAATATGAGGCAAAAACGTCCTCTGGAATGGCGGAACTCAATTCGTGGGTTGATCGATTAGCTCCTTAGCCAACCATGGCAGAAATGAAAAACCGAAAGGAAAATAAAGAGAAACTTGAACAGTGCGAAAATTTTAGAGAAAATAATAGTTGGAAAATGAAAAATCCCCAAAACACAACACACCCCTCTTCCTGTTTTCAGCTCTTAATAAAACAAAATAAAAATAAAACGGTAGTCTCTCTGTTTTCCCACTCCTAAAATAAAATAAAATAAAAATAAAATAAAATAAACCGGTTCAAAGGACAAAAACCGGTCCAAGCAAAAACCGAAACTATGGTTTTGGTCCCATGCAACTTCTTTGATGTTCATGATTGCTTTGTCCGAATTTGGCCTTTAATCGGGCACCTGAAACAAAAGTTATGATTAATTCCACTTAAAAGCCCAAAATCCAATTTAGACCGGAAACCAATAGTTAAACACTAAATAACCCCGAAATCATTATTCAATTGCAAAAATAAAGTGATAAAAAAAATCAATTATCAAAAGGCCTTCTTTTTCAATTGGTTATGGGATCACGTGGCGTTGAGACGCTAGAAAAACCTTTATAAGCAACCGTGCTTAACATCTATACGCCACGCCACCCATCATTGTGCTGGTAGGGTAGAGTATTAACATTGTTATGTTCTACCATAACGAAAGTGGACAACTCACCTGGGAAAGCTGTACCTTAACGAGTCACATGAGGCTTTTGTCATCATAATATATAAGAATAGCATTTCAACGTCACATTGGTTTCTCTTTGGGACTAACTAGTTAGTTTCAACAAAGTTAATGACTTCCAAAAGTATGGAATATTAGTTGAAACTAAGCAAAATAATAATAAGAGGATAGACCTACCTAGTTGGACCAGACTCGAATTCAACCCGATTCTTTAGATTAGGTCTTTTTTCTAAAATCCAAATAGTTAGAAAAAATTATGAAAAAAAGGAACACAAGGATTGAGATGTATAAATTCCAAAGAGGTAACGCCCATTTATAGGCCTAGAAAAATGAATACAATAAGTCAGTACCAAATAAAAACAAAATGATTGGACTAGTTGACACTGGCCCGGCCCACGCCTTTAGACATCAAACTAGTCTTCTTGACCCTTTGGACCTCAAGATTGGGGGGCTTATGGACTAGCCGACACTAGCCCAACCCACAACCAGCGTCTTAGGTGCACACCTCCAAACCCGAACCATGCCTAAGCCTCTTTGACTTACAGAGCCCACAAGCATTCCCCCTCATCCTGCCCAATGGCCACTAACCCAACATGGAAAGCAATAGATCATGGGCCCTTGACCAACCTAGTAGCCTCAAATCTCGCCAGGCAAATCCTAATGGCCCCACCTCTAATCTTGCTAGCCCTTCAATGTCCAACGATCCCCTATTAATGCCCGATTCGATATATGTACCCTGCCCTTAGAAGAATAAGGCAGATTATTTCCTAACCGGTACTGTAGCATACTCTCTACCCAGAGCATATACGACAACAACGACAAATCTAACTAATATCAACCTGAATCATTTTAAATAAATCTAAGATATAATTT
Organism: Dalbergia cultrata; assembly: GCA_031216105.1. Taxonomy (NCBI): domain Eukaryota; kingdom Viridiplantae; phylum Streptophyta; class Magnoliopsida; order Fabales; family Fabaceae; genus Dalbergia; species Dalbergia cultrata. Next base: position 40,928,341 of record CM062352.1, read on the forward strand.
ATTCTTAACACTTCCCCTCAAGCTAAATCTCACCGAGCTTTAAGCTTGTTATAATTGAACGAAGATTTGTAGGGGAGGCAAGAGCTATAAGAGGCTTGGGCAGAACCAGATGAGGAGATAGGTCTAGGCGAAACTAGGAAACAGAGACAGGCCAAGCCTAGGTAGAACTAGCAAATGCAAATGGGCCTGGGCAAAATCAAGAAACATATAGAGACGTGATCAAACCAGGAAACACAATTAGGCATTGGCAAATGTAACAACCCATCTTTCAGTAGTACTATCAATAACAATAATGATATTTTAATCCGACTAGGAATGAATAGTCACACCTAAGGGTTAGGCCAACTTTAGTTTAGAGCCAAGAGGTAAATAGTGTAACCTAAGGTCAAGGATAGGGCAGAGTCAGGGAAGCTGAGCCAGGTGAACTAGACAAAAAGAAAGAAGTTAGCTTGCAATTGGAGAACAAGTTAACTTGGAAAACAAAAAACTTGGAGAGTAAGTAAAGGCCATCTATAAATAGGGTGAACACTCTTTGACGAAAAACCCCACCCCAGAATAATGTCTTTTGTCTTGGCACTTTGGCCCGTCCTGTGCCTACTAGTGTCAGCCCTCGTAGTTTTCCCAAAGATAAAACAAAAAATTCTCTCTTCTTACCTATATGCTAGCCAAAATTACACCCTTGGTTTCTCACGTTTGTGTTCAATTTTATAAGCTTCCAAATGCACACAAATCCTAGGTTATATCATAAATCTACAAGAAAAATTCTTGAATCAACCTTTTCAATACGTAGTTGTAGCCAAATGCCAATCCTTTTCTTGAAAGAAAGCCTTGTTCTTGGAAGAGTTTGAAGAAGGAGTTAGGGCTAGAAGTTGGAGTTAGGAGTGGAAGCCATAATCAAGGAGTAAGGTTAAGCTCGCAAGTGAGGTAGGAAAAATATGTCTTAAGCTAGGCGATTATTTGGCTATTTTGCTAATATAAACTCTTTAGATATGCTAAAATTATGTTTGTGAAGTTTGAAACTTATTCCAAGATGCATTGTGAATTATTTGAATTAATGAAATAGAATTTTTTTGTTAAATCAAAAAGACCATTTTCAGTTATATGTAGTAGAAGAGAGAACAAAAAAGTATGATGTACTAATTTAAAGTTTGAGATTATGTTAAGAGGCAAAACTTAGATTAAGTTAAAAAAAACTACATTTAAGTAACCAAAGAAGTAATTTCGGTTCATTGAAAAGAATGAGATACATGAAAATTACACAAGAATATAATTAGATATAATTTTATAAATTCTTAAATATTAGTATTTTTGAAATATGGTGATAAAGTTTCATAAAATAAGAATGACATTTTGATCTATAGAAGAAAAAACATTGAAGACTAAGTAAGACACTTTTGTGTAATTTCTTGAAAATTATAAGAATTATTATGTAAGGACTCTTACAAGTTTCTAAAGTTAGAGATTTTATAAAACTTTAGAAGATTTTACAGAAAAATCTCATAAAAGTTGGGTAGATTTTACAGAGGAATCATATAAAATTTTAAGAGATTTTAAAGAGAAAAATCTCATAAGAAATTCAAGAGGTTTTAAAGAACAAGAATCTCATCAGAATTTAGGAGATTTTGAAGAGAAAATATCAAAGCAAATGTATGAGAAATAGAAATATTAAGTAGAAATCCCAAAGAATAATTATAAGATTTACTAAACAGATATTAAAGATTCATATGAGGAAAGAAAACTTAAGAAATTAATGCATAAATAAGCTTTATGTAATATTAATTGCTTGAGTGTAAGCTAATAGATTCAAATTGTGATCTATATAAAGTTGTAACATGAGATGTTACATTGTTGTGATGAAAGTGATGTATTGAGAATAACATGCTATATGAATTGTGATCTATATAAGGTTATAGTATGAGGTACTATATCGAGTGAACTATGTCAATGATCTATATAAGATTATAACACGAGGTGTTACATAGTTGGCAATATATCAAATGAGAAGCATATAAGGAATCTTATGGGTTCTATTCTCAAGCATAAATTTACCAAAAAAAAATATGTTAAATAAGTAAATGATCAAACAAACTAATTATTATAAAACAACCAAAGAAAGATTAATTGTTTAACATTAAGCCAGATGTCGTTGAGTAGTAGACTAGTATTTTTTTCTATTGAGAATCTTTGATTCTCATTTGTGTTATTGTCATATTTTTCATAGATTGCAATGATGGTGATCTTTGTGGAGATTCTTAACTAGTATTGGCAATATGGTCCAGACTTTTTAATGAGCCGATGATACAGAGCTTAGTCATTCTATTTTGCTAGTTTGGTATGACATATTTATGTTTAAACTTTGTGATGCATTTGAGAAAGTGGTTCATTTGTTTTAAAAAAAAAGGCATATATGTAATATTATATATACACATTTAAGATCAAGCAAAATTAACAAGTAACAACTACTCACTACAAGGCTATGACTTAAGCATAACCTTATGGTAAGAAGATATGTTACAACAGAACAAGAAATCTAGATAAGATTGGGTGAAACCAGGAAACACTAATGAGCCTAGGCAGAACTAAGGAACACAGAGAGGGCCTAAGCAAAACCAAGAAATGGAGTATGCAAGGGTAGATTGGAGGCAAAGCATGGAGGAAAAAAGTGAAGAAAACCATAGAGAAAGAAGAGACAATGCATCTTCCGCAAATGTGAGAAAATAAAAAGTAAAATTGGAAGGAAAGAAAGAAAATTGCTCTTCAAGCAGAGCTCAATGCAGCAGAATTGAATCTTCAAGGTGGGTGTCATGGCTCTAATATCATATTAGAAGACATAATAATAATAATAATAATAATAATAATAATAAAAGAACGCAAAAGAAAATTATTGAATATGATGCATTATTGAGATGTTGTATGAATTACAGTGAGGTAGCACCTATTTATAGGCCTAGAATAATAAATACAATAAATCAATACTAAATAAAAAAATAATGACAAAATCAAACTAGTATCAATCTAAATCAATATAATCAAACTAATATCAACCTAAATCATTCTAAATAAATCTAAGATATAATTTACTATTAACAAAACCCAACATGATGATGACCCAACTAGCAACTAGGTCAAACCAGGTTAATCAACTTTTAAATACTATATGAAAATTTGAATATTATATATTGTAAAGTTATAAAATTGTGTAAGTAAAAAACAAAATTCAAAAGAAATTTTGCAATATATTTTAGAATAAAACCATTTCAATAATAATAGGAGATGGAGGAGTCCAAAACAATAGAGAAATTTATTGCCCAATGAGGATCGAAGAATGGATGAAAATAATAACTCAACCTATTTTCAATTGTGCCACTATGTTTTTTAGCAATTTGAAAATAAGAAAATTGAATCTCAAAGTTCTTTTCCTTTTTTTAAAAAAATGTTTAATTATTTTACGGGTCCATATAGTTTCACTCAATTTTTAATTAGGTCCTTATAATTTAAATTTTTGTAATGAGACCCCCATAGTATATGAGATTTTTCAGTCAGATTCATAGCATTATTAAAAAAAATATTCGTGGAATATTTTGTTTCCACAAGAGGATGAATAGTGGATGGAAATGGAATATGCATGGAATATTTCGTTTTGAAAATGGCATGGACTTGATTTAAAAATCTTATACACTTTAGGGATCAAGTTAAAAACTTTTAAATTATAGAGATCTAATTAAAAATTGAGTAAAATTATAGAAACTTACAAAATAATTAAGTATTTTTTTAAGCACAAAATATGTTTTTCTTACTTTATAACTAATCTAAAGAAAAATATCAATCCAAACCTTTTTTTTTCATTTTTAAAATCTAAAATCCATCCAAATAGGATTTTGTCTTTGATATACCAAATGAAGTGCAATGTGTCAGAGACCATGCACTTACCCACATTCATAGAGTGTAATTAAATGCATTCATTTTATTTTAGCAACACTTTTTGGCATTTAGCCACACTTAATAAGCGCGGTAGCTTGCACAAATTAGAACCTTAGACCCTAGTTAGTACTATATCATTATAATTTATAGCAATAAATCATTAAATTTTCAATCAATTCTGTAACATAAGATTTTAAATATAGCACAATATTATAACAAAATTATTAAAATATCCTGGGACGGTGAAATTTCACGGGCCGGGAGGCATAATCCATTCTCATTCTCAAACTAATCGCTAAGGATTTTTGTCCCCTTCCCTACCTTCACAGGAAAAATTTTCCAGAGACAGGAGACCCAAACGCATGGATCTAAGAACAATTCCCACTTGTCATCCTTAATTTTAACCAAATCGAGCCAGAAAACAAAAAATACTCACGAGTATATGTGCTCCAACACCTAATGAATGAAGTAGTGTTATTTGAACACCTAAAAGTAGGTGTACCATTATCATTGGCTATGATTGATAGATGGAATAAGTGGCGATCACCGTCCTATCTAATGATAATAAAATATTTATTTCAATAAATATCTACTTTTTAAATATTTAAATAATATTTTTTAAATCAATATCAATATTTGTCATACATTATAATTGAGAACATCCCATCAGTCCATTACCTTTTACCGTTCAATAAACAATAACCTTTTCGTTTGAAATATATTTAATCTAAATGCATGCTAGATGATGAGTCAGCAACTTCAGAGTTCATTGGCCCTTTTAAACTTTTTTCCTTTGAGGGGAAAAAGAAAAAGTAAAAGAAACCAATATGCATTTTTCCGAGCCATATTAGTCTGGTCCACCTCTTTTCTTTGTTTTCTCTTTTGTCAAAGAATTTTCTGAGGGCTACTCAATTTTTGTGTAGCATTAAATATTATCTCATTTTGATATCATATATATTTCCTTTAAAAATTCTTTCAAATTATTATTTTTACTAATTCGTGCTCATGTTCATTATTCTAAACTAACAATTAATTAGTTCAAGTAACTCAAGTAATTCCACATTTATTTCTTTTAATTAAACAAGATTTGAGATTTGAGTTCGTATGTGAAAAAAATTTGCATTAAAAATCTTTACTTTCACAATGAATTAACCCTATTCAATTACTCAATCCAAATTCCAAGATCTTTAAATACTAGTGAGTAGATGAAAAATAGGTAAAATTAATTAATTTGTCCTCTAATTTATTTTTTTAAAAAAATCTATAATTAATTTATGTTTCAAATTTATTTTCTAACTTTTAAAAATCAAATATGTTTATTCTCTTTATAACTAAAAATCATATTTAGCACAAGAGTTGGGAAAAAATATTATATATGACATATTTATTAACATGTTTAATTTTCAAATCTACCTTATAATGCAACAAACAACCTTCGCAAAAAAGATAAATGTGTTCAATTTTTAAAAGTTAGAGAATAAAGTTAAAACATTTATTACTTAAAGAGCAAATTTAAAATATTTATTAGTTCGAGCGAGGCCAGTTTGACAAAACCTTAATTAGAAGAAAATTAATTAATTTTTGCCGACTTTGATAATTAGGTGTCATGATTTTGTCCGAAAATTAGGTGACAAAACTTTCAATAGATTAAATCCTCATTGTAAAGATTTCTGATGTATAAAAAAAAGTAACAAAAAATTACACTCTGAACAACTCAACTTCAAAACAAAATGATCACAACAAAAAGGTTATATCCTTTGACGAAAGAAACTAGTTGACAGAGCTTCTAACAAAGTAACAAGTTGTAAGCCAAAATAAAAGTAGTCATTATGTTATGATAATTAATGCGCAAAAGAAAATTTTGAAAAAATAAGAACGCTTTACATTAAGTATTGCAAAACTAAAACACCACCCCGCATGGATTTTTATTTTTTTAGGAAAAAGTTTTTCTGGGGTTAAGTGCTGATATCCACTAGGTCAAGGAAGAACTCTCAACATCTTTAAGAATTTTTGGAAGGGATATTACATATTACTCTACTAACAAGATACTCACATCAAGCTGATTTTAACCCACAATATTGTGGGATGTAAGTCAAATATTAAACACCAATATACATAATTTTTGGTACATTGGTGATAATTAAGTGTTTTTTTTGGGGTCGTAGGCAATAATAAAGTTTACACCTATGATTTTATGCAAATTATCCCAACTCTTCCCACAACATGATTTGATATTAGACAATAATGTCAGAGACATAGACACAATAACATTCCTTTCAACTTTTGCGTTTTCCTTTATTGAGTGGGATTTGTATTTTTCTTTGACTATTAGTAGCCCATTTAAGAGGCAAGCAAAGGTCCCTCGAAAACCCTTGGATCCATCTTTGACCCTTGTAGGGCCCAATATTGTAAAAACTTCAACATTAAGGCAACTTTGCCCATTACATTAAGATACCTGGCCAAGACCAAATAAGTATATACATTATGATACTTGGCCTCGCATTAAATTAAAAAAAAAAAAAAAGGGGGGGGGGGGGGGGGGGGGAGAGAGAGAGAGAGAGAGAGAGATAAGCTGAATCACTTGAAGGAACATTTAGAAGTATTCTTCATAATTTTCCCAAAAGAAAGTACTAGGGTCTTGTAAAACAAAAGCTAGCCCAATTATTGCCATAAGAAATCTATTATTTTAAAAGGTAATTAATTATCAAGAAAATGTTTGATTTATAGGGCTCTATTATTTCTTTCTTTTCTTTATAAAGTAAGTGAAGTGTCAAATTCAACAAGGATGTGCGGATTTCATTGCTCTTCACAATGCATAGAACAGTTTGTTTTTCTGTAACTGAAAGGAAAATGCCTTAACCCACTCCAAAAATAACTCACATCAACCTCAATAATAAGCATGTCAGCCTCAAAGTCCAGTCCCACTAGCAGCAAGTACACCCCACCATCAGCCACCTAACCAGTGCAAAGGAAAAGGTACTTCATTTATTTTGTTTATTTAAATGTTCTTCTTCCCATGAGATCTCATTCATTCAGGTGGAAATTAATGAGAAGAAGAGAGACAACAACAGAAGACAAGAGAAAATGGAGCTTGAGGACACTGCAGCCAGCCACGTAAATATTGGGTTTCCTCTGGGTCTGGGCCTTCTTTTTGCATGTTTGCTGTTCATTTGTGGCTTCTTTTGTTGCTGGATACATTGGAAGAAGCTCCAATCTTTGTTTCAATCTTCTGGGGCTATGAACCCTCAGTCCCAACAAGTAGATCCAACTTACTCCCCTCAGAAACCGGCTTTTCCTGTTGTGGTAAGTAATTGCTTTTATATATATATATATATATATATTTCACACCTGAAAACAAATTAATTTCTGTGACATGATAAAATTAAACTAAAGTACAAGTGCTGAGAAATTCTTATATGGTTACAGAATAAGAGAACAAAAATAAAGGTTAATTTTGCCTTTTTGTTAATTGCAATTATGTTAATTATAATTTAGTCCCTTAAATTAAGAAATTAACAATTTAATCCTTAAAGTTTAAAAAAAGAAATTACAATTACTTACTAGAATTACAAAAAAAAAAAAAGACTAATTTGAATGATTTGTTTATAATGACTAAATTATTAATTTCTTATTTAGGAGTTAAAATGAAGTATTTATACATTTTTCAAGATTAAAATGAATTTTTGTAAAAAAATAAAAAATTTTACTCAAAAATCCCTTTGTTTTGTGTCATTTATTAATCTACACAGAGATTCTGTTAAATATCATTGTCTCCTAATTTTTTTTTATTTTTTTTAATATATCACCTGATTTTTTTTTCTGATGCTCAAACTACCCAATAGGTAGCAAGCAACAAAACGAAGGAGAACAAAATCTCCATAAACCTCTTTGCATTGCCATCAAGATTAAACGAGACAAATCCAAAAGTCACAGAAAAGGAAAAATTAAATGTTACAGAGTAAAAACTTTTTTGTTCCTCTAGTAAAAGAATTGCAATGCAAGTGTTTGGCTTTATGTCGTGTGTGTGGTTATAATGAGGAAAGTTTTCTCTTCCTCTAGCAAAAGAATTTCACTGCAAGTGTTTCAGTTTGTGTTTGTGTCATATGTGTGTATGGTTATAGTGAGGAAATATTAATAATGGTGCTGGTTTTCGTTGTGTTTTTGGTAAGCAGATGATGAAGCAGAACTATGCTGAGAGCTTGCCTGTGCTGATGCCGGGGGATGAGATCCCAAAATTCATAGCCATGGCATGTCCATGTCAACCTCCAAAAGAAGAAAGGATCACAATCCATGTGCAGTAGGAAGCACCAAGTGAGTTTTGCAGTGGCACAACCTAAAGAAAAGTCTATGATTTCAAGCAAAAGCCTTTAAGAATTCAGGGTAGCTTACATATATACACACATATCATGGACCTTATCAATGTACAATAGCTGAAAGCTCTTTGATAAATTAGTTATGTTATTTGTACTCACTATGCATGAGACACCGTGTCGACTCACACTTCATCCATCATTGAATGAAGTGTGGACCTCATTTAAGTGGGATCCACATCTAATCCAATGACAAATGAGATATAAGTTGATATAGTTGTTACATGCATGGTAAGTGCAAATAACATCTTTCTTGATAAATAGTTTTGTGCTAGGTGAGATGAAATCTTCCAATCTCACACCGAAGGTGCCAAAGAAATAACCAAGATGGGAGCCCATTTAATTTTTTTTGGGTAAGAATGGGAAGAAAATGGTTGAAATATGAACCTTCCTTTTTGTTCATCTCTCCTCCACCTTGTTCAAGGACAATTTTATGATCCTTTTAAATCTAAAATGTAGGATGATGTGCTCCATGCCACTACCTGAGTGCATCAGTCCACAGCCCTGCAATAAAATTAAAGTTTGTGTTGAAATCTTCGACCTTGAAAGACACTCTAAATTTCTCCTCTGGTAAAATAGGAAATCGATATAAAATTTTACATGTACACATTATTCACACAAGAGGGTGCGTTGCATGATCAAGAGTGATTTTCTGGACGGAAGGACTGAAGGACTGAAGATCAAGACAACAGGGAGAAGTCCCTCTTACAAATCTTCCTGTGTTTGGACTTACCATTCTGAAATTCAGACCTCCGACTAGATATAATTAATGTGATTTTTGCATAATAATTTCATGTTTGGTTGTTTTCTATCAAAATTATTTTTCAACTTAATTTCCATTAGACAATGTGAGTGTGATCAAATGGACCTTTTAAGTTGGAGTGAAAATTTTATGGCAAGTTTTAATGTTTTAAAGATTTATTTTCTTAATATTTATTCATCAAATCATTTTTAAGATAGAAGTTTTCAAATATAAATAATTTTATTAAGTCGAAATTAATTTTATAAAATCCAATCTAAGCACATGCTTAGGCGATCAGCACAGGTAATAAAGGAATGGAGCTGGAGACGATCAGATGAAGGCATGAAAAAGTACAAATATGTGTAACATATTTCTACAATGATAATACATCTAAATTAAATTCTTTTATTAACTATGTTCTTAAGATGCATATTAAAATAAACATTATCAAATAAAAAATTAACATTTAAAGAGATAAATATATTCTTGTTCTTTTTTTTTATTTTTAAAAAATAAATGAATTTTGGTTTTAATGATTCCTAAAAAACCTTTTATTTGGTTTTGGTTTAAACCTGTTGATTCATGTCATTAAACTGGCTAATGCAACGTCATATCATTCAATCCTACACAATAATTTTAGAACTGTAGATCGAAACCAAATAATAAAATTTTAGCCACTAAAATCAAAATTTGTTTATTTTTCAAAACCAAAAACATATTTAGGCCGTTTTTGTTTTTTCCGTTCCTTCAAAGCAATTTTCATTAAAAAGGGTTACAAGCCCCACAATTGCACATAAGAAAATAATAAAAAACCAAGATATACCCCCTACTTGGGGAAGACAACGGCCCAACACAAATAGGACCAGTCCTTTCAAGTACAATGGCTCTTTTTGTCACACTGACCCTGAACATTAACGCATGTTCGAAAAAAAACCCGGAACATTAACTAACTTATAATAATAACCCTGAGTCTCCTAATACATTAAAAAACTTTCTCATATAAGCTTCATCAATGGCAAACAATCCATCTTTTAAGGAAAATATTCACACAAGCATAATTGGTCAGTAGAAACTCTTTAAGTTTTGTTTTATGTGATTAATTTTCTACTATTTGAGGATTATATTGTATCAATTCTAACCTTTTATATCTTGTAGAAAGCTTGACAATAAAAAGCATGCTAACCACATAAATATAAGAACAAATATAGAAACAAAAGTCTCAACTAACCATCACTAATATAAAAGATCAATATATCACTTGTCATACGTGCAGAATTGTGAATTTCCCAAAAATGTGAGCAATCAAAAAAATTATAATGTGTAGGTTAGTTCTCTTCCATTTTCGACGATTCAAACATTGTTGCTATTAAGATAAACTAGTCAAAACGAAATTGATTAAACCTTATACAACGAGGAAGTGTGACAACAACAAAAAAAATAGAAAAAGAAAAAATATCGAAAAAAGTGAGAGAAAAGGGCCACTAGACTATCATGGAGGGGATCTTCCATTGGGCGGCAAGTAGCGGTGGGTGGTGTTTCAAAAGCTATGAAGAGAAGAAGCATGGCACTATTATTTAACATATATATTATATTATATGAACACACTTTTTTGTTTTTCTTCGAATAAGAATAGACGTTGGTAAATTTATAAAATCAGTTTTTTTTCCAATCACATGTTTGACCTTTTTTTCTGGTTCTACGGGTCTATTCTTTTTGTCGTGACCAAAGGCCTTTTTTGGGTCGTGATCAAAGGCTTGATTGTCTGAACTAGGTATTCATGAAACTGGATAAGCTACATTTATTTGGTTCAAAATAACCCTAATTAATAAAATAAAACTAGTGTGGGCTTGGCAACCCACCCCAGCAAGAGTTGTAGAATGAGCAATGAATGAGTTCACTAGACCCCAACCTTGTTTAGGTTCACAGGTCCATGTTACACTTGGGCCAAATATAGAGAAGGAAAACAAACATGATAGATCGCTGATGCGGGACTAAAGATTGTTTTTCTCCACCAAAAATATATAATTTTGAGTAATGATTACAAACGCTCCTAAAAATGTGACTAATTACTGTATGAGGTATAATGTTGATAAAATCAATGTCTTGAGATTTTGAAAAGTAAATAATAGTTGCTTTCTTTGGTAAGTAGGAGGATGTTTAGAAGATTTTAGGACTTAGGAGGAAGAATTATTTTTCTTTTTTAAATATGACAACAAAAAATGTTAAAATAGATTTTAAATTTTTTGAAAAAGGGCGTAAGTGTTTCTCTGTTTTTTTTTTAAGAAGAAGAAGAAAATTTGTATTCAAGATTGATATAATCTTCGATAAGTAATCAAAGGCAAAAGCCTAAGACAATTTGACACTTGACAATATACAAGTTAATCTTATGAGTACAATCAATGAGACTACACCAACTTTAAATAAAACACATCAAAACAATGTAGATGATTTTGCATCACACTACAAATAATCATATGATTACAAGTGAGCTCACCAAGACCTCTGATTTTTGGTCCCGATGGAACTTTTACGGCTAATTATAAAAATTGGCTTATGCAGGTGCAATCATAGTCGGATAGTTCATTGTTTATTTTTTCAATTATTGAGTTGTGAACCGAGGACAATTTAGCAAGAGCAAATCTCATGTTTTGAAATTTATTCATTTGTTTATTATTGTTGTGTTTTTATCTGAATTGCTAACAAGATGTAAAGAGTAGTTTTAATGTATTTGAATTCAAGTCCATTTAATTAAATTACATATGCATAGGAATAGTTTGAACAGAGTTGTGAGTTAATGATAAAACGATAATGTTTCCATTAACTTGCATTTCTATTTCAACTCAGCATGATCATTAACCTTAGTATACTAAGTTGTCTACCTGCACTAGTGGTTCTGCACTGCATGGTGCCTGGGACATAGATTCGAGAGCTCTTCCAATTTGTTGAGTGTAGGAGTGTATAAGGGATGTGTTTGACTAAATCCCAACCTAGCTCGATTTTTAGATTGAGTCACTTTTGGAAACCTAATCCCAACTAGATAATGAACCGATTAGTGATCGGGTTAAACCGGATCAACTCTACTTTTAAACAATCTATGAAGATTTTGACATTATACATAGTAAAGTTATAAAATTTTATAAGTAAGAAATAAAATTTAAGAGATATTTTGAGATACATATTTCCAAAACAAACCATGTGACTAAAAATAATATCAAGTTTTCCGAAATGTATTAATTTAAACATAAATTCTTATAATTTATTACTAATTATAAAAAAAATATAAAAAAAATTGTGACTTTAGACTGAATCGAATCAACCTGAAGCATGATCGGAACCAGACTCGAAAGTGCATTGGATCAAATCTAATGACCCATCAATCAAACCAAACCTAATAAGCGTTGAGCCAAGATAGGTTAGTGGGCCGGGCCGAATCTTGAACATCCCTAGTTGAGTGGATAAGTCCTCTATGAAATATGTGTTTTATGCTAATTATATTTTATTTTATTTTAGGAAAAACTAGTAGCTTATTCTTACATATTTGATCTAATTTGAATATTGATTAGTTTTGAAAGGAAATATAATGGTTTGAAATTATTGTTAACTCTGGAAGCATTTTGAAAGAAATGCGGATTACGAATTCTCTGAATTATATTTTGAAATGGTATTTATGATTTTTGTAAGTATGAATTTATGAATTATTTCGGTAGCTTTTGAAAGACAATGATTTTTAAATGGGAGGACAAGTTCCTAAACTTCATTGATTTATTAACAAAAAAAACTTGGTTTTTAGCTAAAAATTCTGTTCAGCTCTTATTAGTACCTGCTCACTCTGAAAACTAGATTTACAATTCTATTTAAAAGTTGAATTTATGGTTATTCTAACAACTTTTGGAAAAGATTATGGATTTTCAAAGGGTAGGGCAAGCTCTTGGTTCTGGGTGATTTGTTAAATTGAATTGCTAAGGAATATTATGTCTTGGTTGGAAGTTTTGCTTTGACTACGAACAACACTTAGCACATTTAATCTGGGAACTGTATTTCGTATTTTTATTTCTGAACCTGACTGGTATTTCGTGAGAGGAATCTTAGACCAACGGTAGCTGGCTGTCATTGACGCTAGTCTTCGTGCACTTTGGTTCGAACCCCAACCAGTTGGAGAGTTGCTAGCTCGGAACGTGTGTGAGGCTAACTCACACGACCAACCCTGTTGACAAATTCGCATGTGAAAATCTCTGCTCTGAAAATATCTGGGTTTGAATCCTTACAAGTACTTGGCTGTCTGTGCAAGATATAATTTCAGTTTTGTGCAAGTATATGGTAATTTTCGATCTGCAAAATATGTTTTCGGTAGGTGGGATCAGCTTTACTCTGGATATGTATTATCAGTACTATGCAATTATATTAACCCCGAATATTTATATATTTCTATTTTTTTTGGAATTATGTTAACATGGTACATCTAAATTCTTCCGTTTTATGAAATCATGTCAATTTTGTATATAATCCATTGCCATTTATGTATTTGTAGTAAATTTAGAAGGAAAGGATATCAATGTATACATAAAAAAATAATTAAAATGAAATTAATCATTCAGTTTTAAGGGTGTCAATGGGGTGGGTTGGGGCGGGTTTTTGCTCAACCCGACCTTGCCCCGTACTGGATAATATGACTCTTAACCCGCCCGAACCTTATCCATGGGTTTTACAAATTTAAACTTGCACTCGTGCCTGTGCTGCTATTTTAAAATATATATATATATCTCAAAATATAAAAAATCAAACACAAACATATAAAATACAACCAATAATAACTTTAATATTTGAATTTTAGAGCAGTAATCATCAGTATGAAAAAAAAATAACAGAATATCCTTAATAGAAAAACCACTAAGTTCCATACAAGTTTAACAAATATCAAAATACAATAAAATCATAATGACTTTATGTCTTGGCATCTAGCCTCATAATTCTTCAAATCATCATTCTTCAATTTCTACATTCTCAGGTTCATCATTAACTGTCCAATAATCATTCACAGTAACAGGTTTTGTTCCTATAAATTAAACATGATAAATTAATTAACAAATCAATTAACATCATTTGAATATCAATATCTTTGAAATAAAAGAATTAGTTAAAGCATATGAAAAAAAATTACCTTTGCCTCCATAAGTTGCCTACAACCAAATTTGAGAACACATTAAAGTTTCTATTGTGTCTTCATTTAGACTACCACGATTAGGATTAATTAAACGACCACTCGCACTAAAAGCAGCTTTAGAAGCAACACTAGACAATTAATAAAGGCAAGAAGAATATTTAAAAACAAAATTAATAAAAAAAAGAACCATAGCATCGATCATAAGTTGAAACAAGAACTAGAACATGACCAAAATTTAAATCCAATGTCTAACAAAATTCATAAAGGTGAGAAGAACCAAATTTGATTCCAGAATACTTGAATCTTGAACCAGAGAAAAATCTCAACAAAAGCCAAAGTTAAACTGAACAAAACCTCAAACTTGAACTGAACAGAAAGCACCAAGAAACTGAACCAGAACTAAGACCCAAGCTCCACCACAAATCTGAAACTAAAAAAGGAAATCAAGAACAATGGCATGAAGATCCATCATCAACTCATCAATTTATCAATCAAACAAAAATTACTAAAAAAAAAGAGGAAATCAAGAACAGTGAAACTTACCTTTCACTTTCACTTTCACTTTCATCTTCAAGCTTCTCACAACAGCGGCGACGGTGACAGTAAGAGGTGCGACAGCAGGATGCAGGATAGTAGGAGGCATGATGGCAGGGGGCGCGACAACAGGAGGCGTGATGGCAAGCGGCGCAACAGCAGGAGGCGCGATTACAAGCATGAGCGTGACGTCAAGCACGAACGCGATGTAATGGTCCTCTTTCCTTAGGTGAGATATGGCAGTGGCGGCTAGGTTTGCTTCTTGGCAACGACGCTCCTCACACAATCACAGGCTCAAGGGAAAATGTGAGATTAGATTGTGAACTGATGTTATGTTTTGGTAAGAGTTGACCGTGTGAAACACGTGTGTTTTGTATAATGAAAATATTGATTTTTGGGTGTTAAAAATGAGGTGGCTAATGGGGAGACGGAGAGTGAATCTACAAATTGAATGGGTATAGGGTTAGGTCTTAGGTAATTCTTTTTTAGAAATATATATATATATATATATATATATATACACACCCACACACATATATATATATATACACACACACACACACAACATTTATTAATAATAATGTTATATATATATATTACAAATATATATATATACACACACACACAACATTTATTAATAATAATGTTTTATATATATATATATGGGGTGCGGGGTGGGTTAGGGCAGGTTCACCCCAAACCCGCACCCATCCTGACCTGCAGGCAAAACCCGCCCCGCATCAACTCAACCCGAGCAGGGTGGGTTTAAAACCTGACTCGAGTGGGATGGGTAGTGCGGATAACCCACGGGTCGGGTAGAAATTGCCACCATTATTTAGTTTCGCTATCAATCTCTAAACTCAAATGTTTACATCTTTTTCAAAACTATTATCTAGTCTTTTTTGTAATTTTCAATTTTTTGGTTTTTTTTTCCTTTTATTTTTTTTCAAAAAGAAAAGGGACATTAGCAATGTACAGTACACAGGCCCGAAGTTGAGTCCAACCAACCAGCACCCTGTCAACACAAGACAGCCCATGAAAATGTCGTGTGAGTGGCGCCACCTTAAAACCAGCATGATATGATGACGATGTTTAAAATCCAACGGCCCAAAACAAGTATAATAATTACGTGCTGAAAGCACACCCTGCGGTCCATGATCTGATTGATTCGTGTGCATGGTTTAACCAAGAAAGCGTGCAAAGGTAGCACCACTTTATAAGCGCCACTTTGTAATGCTTCCTTTTAATACCCTTATTTTGTAATAAATGTTATAGTATTAGTACATCAAATTAAAATATTTTAATAAGTAAATTATAAAGTTGGTTTCAAATTTTGAGCTCCATCATAGACCTTCTATTATTAACCATTGGATGATTATTATTTTTGTTGGATGGTTTGATCTAATGGCTAATAATAGAGAGTTTATGATGGATCTAAAGATAAGAGGTCCACCATAAAACCCATCTTTTTAATAATAGGTGAATTTTATGGAGGACTTTTAATTTTTGAGTCCATTATGAATTCTTCTATTATTAGTCATTTGATCAAATTATCTAATAAAAATGATAATTATCTAATGACTAATAATAAAGAGTCCATGAAAAACCCACAAATTTGAGTCCCACTTTATAATTTGTCTCGATAATACATGAAAATGAAAGCTTTAAGGGAAAGACGTAGTATGGGTTTCTACATATTATGTGTTTTTTGCAAAATTATTAGGAATTAAAAAGGTTCTTGAAGTTGCTTGGACAACAAATTTGAGAAGGGCTGATAACTTAAGTTATTGCCTATTGGTCTTCTTATTGACAATAATGGATTTTGACACAATCATATGTTATATTTGTTCCGAAGATTCGTCTAAACAAGGAGTGGGCCGTGGTATATTTACCCAATGATGTGCATATTAGTCAGCTAATTTGAGCATGGAGCGGTAAGGTCTTCTTTGTTTTCCTCCACATAATAGGCGTTAATTAGAATTGTATTTGCTGATTATTCTGATATTCTTATACTATTTCCTGTTAATATTACTTTGGTCTTCAGCATTGTAGTTTCTTAGTTTTGGCTGTGGACATATCATAAACATATTAAAATTACATGGTGATAAACCATAAGGCCTAACATAATTATTATTTAGTTAGGTTCTTTAAATATCAAGTCAAATATTCTATTCTTAACAGTTATGAAAAGGGTCTTGTAACTTGATGTTTACCTCTTATAGGAGCTCTAATCTTGAAATAATTAATAACTGCTATTAGAAATAGATATATTGGGAAACAAAGAAAAAATAAATTACACAGGTCATAGCTAGTTGTGAACATGGGGTCTTGCAGCACTAACTTTGGAGAAAATACGTGCAAGTTGTGTCTACAACTACAATCCTGTGATGTCAACACGACATGGTTGTATTTACACCTGCTAATATGACTATAAGCAGCACCCAGTTGTGTTCTTCTAGCAAGTAGCACGATCAGCTCATATTTATGAACAGAACCGTGCCATCAAATGTTAAAGTTAGTATTTTTCTCTTGAGATTATATATGTGCTATGTGTTTACCAAAAAAACAAACATAAATTAGATAAAATCATAAATAGATTGAGCTTTTTTAGATAGTTATTTAATTAGAATTTAACTATATATAATCATCACGTTATTTAATAGTTTGATTTTTATTATAACTTAATTAAAAACAAATAAAAATAGAATATGATTAAAAGTATTTTACAATAATAATATATTAAGATCGATTTCAATAATAATTTCAGAATGAAATTAGTATAAAAATTATAAGGAAATGGCAATTGTCACGTCCTATTATCTATTGTCGCACCATATTTAACATACTTTTGATTAATAGTCATAAAATGTCCTTCCTAAAAGAATTGAACTAAAAATGATTTATTGTTATTTTGATATAATTCAAACCTATTGTTATTAATATTGCTAAATAAATCTTCCTTTAATATATTTTCTATATTTTTTTTTTCTCGAAAATGTTTTTATAGCAAATTTTACATTTTTTATTAAATGATTATTAATATTTTAATATATAAAAACATATAATTGAACATAGATAGTGTTCAAATTGAATTGAGTTTTTTTACTACAAATAAATTTATTTAAGTATGCTAAAATTTTTATAATTTTATTTTAATATTCTATGAATATAATATAAAAAAAAATATCATGATCAATGCAGTAACAAATATTTTAAAATTTTGAATTATAATAAAAGTATAAAAAATTGAATTATAATAGTAGTAATACAGTTTAAATTAAATAAAATAAATCTTCATAATATTTTTAAAATTCAATTGCCACTATGAATGTAACAAAATTGAAATATAAATAAATAATATTTTATATTATTTTATGAGTTTAATATCTCAAATATTACTAAAATAGATTAAATAATGTGAAAATAGACTATCGAATTTCAGTGTAAGGTTTTGTCATGACAGGGTATGTGCTTATAAAGTATAGTTGATTAATTTAATGTATTATGTTACCTTAACTTTTAAGAATTAAAAAAAAAAACTCATAAAATTTGTGAGAACGAAACTTGAAATGTTGATATGATATATTTATTTAATGCTATATTAAATTATACGCGCACAAGCTTAAAAAATGTTGAGTGCATATGTTGTATATTACAATTATTTTGTTCAATTTTTCAAATTATTTTTGTTAAATATACTTGCTGTTATATTATGTAGATAATTGTTGCAATCTAAATTTTTTATAAATTATTACCAAAATAATTGTATAAAATAAAATCATAAAAAATACTTATAATGTTTAAGATCATTTCAAAATAGTAAACAACATTAAACATTTTGCAATCATATTAATAATTATTTAATAAAAAATCATATAAATTTGTTATAAAAACTTTTCCACAAAATAAAATTACAGAAGCTATAGTAAAAGAAGACTTATTTAGCAATGTTAATAACTATGAGCTCAAATAATATTAAAGTAATAATAAATTAGTTTATTCAAATTTTACAGAAAGGGCATTTTGGAACAATTAATCAAAAGTATATTAAATAAATGTAGCAATAGACAACAGAGTGTAATAATAGCCACTCCCAAATCATAAATATTTATTATTTAATTAGGATTGTTTTTAAACAATTTTTAAAATGTTGATCTTAATTTATTTTAAGTGATATTTGTATACTTTTTTGTCTACATTATTAGTATTTAAAATTCAAACCAATCTAGCTAATCTTATTTGAGCTTAATTTATCTATTACAACAATAACACTTTTCTGTTATTAATTTTTTTTCATGTAGAAGAATTGAAATCCTATTTTTTATTAAAATAATAGAGAAACAGAAAAATATTATTGCCTAATTTAATGTAGAGAAAGATAAAATTAAAATAAATTCATAAATAGTTCATGAACATTTCAAAATGTTAATTATTTTAAAATAAAAATAAAATCCTAAAAATAGCGTTTAATTAAAATTAGAGACGGTAGCATAAAACTCGAGTTTAATTTCAATATACTGATCATATAAATAATTTCATACTTTCAACCAATTGAAATTGAAAAAATTGTCAAATTATTGTATTATCTGGTGTACACATGTCAATAGATAAGTTTTGTATGGCCCAAGGTCTCTTGGGACCCACCCGTGTTGCTCAAAAGGCCTTAGATGTATGAAGGGCCAAGGATGCATTTAGTGTGCTGTTGTTACAGAATTCTGTAAAACAACGTCACTGCAGCTAGAGGTGGGTATGTGGGTCGGGCCAGTCTATTTGCTCGGTCCGCGACGGACCACAATTAAATGGGCCAGATTGGGCCGATCTGTTTCATAAATGGACTTGGTTTTGGCTTGGTCCGTGTCTGTCCAGCATAAGCCCACGAGTTCGCAGACCAGTCGCATAACCCAATTTTTTCTGTTCACATTTTTTGCCCGCGGACCTATCATTTTTTAGCTTTTTTCCTGCTACAATTATAGCGATAATGGTTGTAGGTAATTGCTATAGCGGTCAGGCTTTTGTGGGGATGGAAGCACGGTCTCTAGAGACTACTGTAGCGGTCATATGTGTGTCAAAACAATGCAAAATGATGTAGTTTGGCATACCACATGACCCACATAGAGCATGAACGATAGCGAGTGGCAAATGGCAATCGAGGGATGACAAGCAAGTTGCAAAAAATGGGGTGACGGGCGGCGATTGACTAGTGATAAATGGTGATCGAGGGAGGATAGGCACTAACTGGCGAGTGGTGGACGGAAATCGGGGGTGATAGGTGGCGATTGGCGGGTGACAAGGGCTGATCGGTGGTGATTGATGGATGGGTGACTGGTGGCAAGAAGGCAGCAAGTGGCGGTGGGCAGGTGGTGAAAGATAGATGGCGAGCTACTATCAGCTGGTAGGTATGGGTGGGGGTACTATCAGCTGGTGGGTGTGGGTGGGGGTAAGGTATTGACGTAGAAGAGTAAGTCAAGATTAATTTGGAATTTATTAGTAACATAATACTATCAGGTATTATTAGGCTTCTTGAGACCTAACAATTCAATACTATATTCATGTGATAAAGATTGGGTATATATTATTGGCTAGTACTATCAGGCCTTATACTATGTATCAAATGGGGTCATAGGATTAAGTTATTAGGTCTTAAGAGGCCTAATAACACCTAATAGTATTATATAACTAACCAATCCCAAATTAACCTTGACTTACTCTTCTATGTCAACATCCCAACCCCACTTACTGTTGGTAGTAGCCAGCCACCCATTGGTCACTGCTCGCCACCGGTCATAGCCAGTACATGCCTAATCGTCGCCCATTATTGGTTGCCACTTGCACCTATCGGTTACCCCCACCACTCACTGGTTGCCCATTACAACCCATAGGCTACTGACCGCCACCCGCCACACGCTAGTTGCTACCCGTCATGCCCCTAGCTGGTTGTTGCTCTCCCGCTCGTCCACTGCTAGTCTGATCATGTGGCATACCAAGTAATGGATAGTATAAAAACTTGTATAATAGATTCCTTATACTATCATGTATAATATTATCAGGTTTTATCCTATACAATAGACTAAACAGGGTTTAAGAGTTTAATTTCTATGAACTATAATGGTGTAAAAATATTTTACACTATTTAATCACATTGTCACATCAGCAATTCGAGTCTTATACCCACCACTTAAAAAGTCACCCAAATAGAGTGATTTAATTAGATAATTATCTTCAACGTGAGTGTATCAAAATTAAACTCATCTATTAAAATGAATCTCAAAAAAAGAAAACACTTGTATCGATTGAAAATTTTAAAAATATAAATTACTTCCTTCCTTTTAAGATATCTGTTAATTTTGGACAAACAAAAATATTAAAAAGGATAAATGATATCAGTAATTGAGTAAAATATAGTGAACGAATTAATATATTCTTATATATTAATTAATATAGCACAATATTCAATACTAATATTAAATGGAATACTTTGAAAATGTGAAATTAATTACGGATAGTATTGGAAAAAAAATTAATACTTTATTGAAATGTGAAATTGATAGAATTTTTTGAAATATGAAATTGTTGAAAGTGGGCATATATTCTAAAAGGGAAGGAGAACTATCCTATAGGTATAGGTGCCGTCCACGCGTGTGCATCACACTTTCACATCAAAAAGCGACACCATGATCACTTTTCAAAACGATGAGTTTAGGACCTA
The DNA here is from genome assembly GCA_031216105.1 of Dalbergia cultrata. Taxonomy (NCBI): domain Eukaryota; kingdom Viridiplantae; phylum Streptophyta; class Magnoliopsida; order Fabales; family Fabaceae; genus Dalbergia; species Dalbergia cultrata. The sequence continues at coordinate 40,949,775 of CM062352.1, forward strand.
CTCACCCCTCACTGAAACTTTAAAAATCTACTTCCCACTAGAGCTAGGTATGTAGGCTGGCCTGGTTGCTGGTCCGCGATGGGCTTGAGTTAAACAGGCTGGACTGGGCTGGTCCGTTTTCAGTAATGGACTTCACTTTTGCCTAGTTTGTGTCTGCCTCGCAAAAGCTCGCTAGTTCGCAAACTAGTCTGCATCACTTTTTATTTTTTGGTTTTTCACATTTTTTTATTTTTGTAAAATCTTATATTATACACTGTACAAAATAAAAAATTATTAAAATACAATCTCAAGTTAAAAAAATACAATCTTAGATTCTCAGAATTAATTCAACTGAGCAAAACATATTTAGAAAATTAAAAAATGATAGAATAAAGAAAAATAATGAATACCCACAGGCAGTATGGATTGTTGTGATGATCTGGGATCTCAGAAGCAATGGTTAGCGAAGGTGTCTTGGAGCATCTCAGCAGTAGCTCAGTTGGATAATCGAAGTTGCGCGGTGTGACTAAAGGAGACTGAGAGACTGAGTGTGAGATTTGTGATTTGTGAAGAAGAGAGGGCTAAAGGCAGGTGGAGCAGTGCCACTATGGCTGTGAGTAGGGGTGGAAGCAGATCAAGCCAGACCCTAAATAGGCCAGGCATGTAACAAAAACACTAGGCCTGAACCTGGCCTGTTACCTGTTATAGAGTTTATTTTCGGCCTAGCCTGACCTGTTTAAGAGGCCTGGCCTAACCTGAAGCTTGTTTATAAAGCTTGTTTCTAATATTCATATAAACAAATAACAAAATATGTTGCAGTTAACATCATAGGCTTTAAGGCCCAGGTCTTCATGTAGGCCTAAATAGGCTCAGTTAAATATTACATAACTAAATAAAACATAATCTTCAAATAAACTTAACAAACTAATAAAAAATCTAATCTTTAAAATGATCTCCTCCTTCTCTTCAAACTCAAGTACCTTAGAAATAGGAAATTATTTATAGTTAGATTTTGTCATAAATTAACTACTACTATAAAAGATAACATTGTAGTATATAATAATCATACCATTTGTTCTTTTTCATATTATACTTGTTATGTAGCTAATCTTCGCCACAAATGAGGGCTGTAACAGATGCTTCATTCAATCTCGAATGAAACTCATCAATATCTCTTCCTCCAGCACTAAATGTTGATTTAGATGCAACTGTTGAGATTGGGATGGCTAGAATATCAACGGCCATATGTGGCAAAATCTTATATTTCAAGTTGTTGCTTTTCCACCATTCTAAAGCACTGAAAGAGTTAGTGCTTTTGTCAAGAATGTAAACATTCTCCTCAAGATAATCCTCCAGCTCAGATTTCATTGGGAGAATTGTTTGCTTGTCACAAACCAAACTCATAAATTCATCAGCTCCAATGATTTATTGTTGAGAATTAATCTCATTGGAAGGATTGATATTGTCAATGCCACCATCATCAACTTCACCACTACCACTAGCAATTCCCTCTTCCTCCCACAATTTAATGTACTTATCATATAACATATTCAATGAAGTCATAATCATATCCACATTCTCTTTAGCCACATAATCAAGTTGATATATCAAGGGAAAACAATATTCAATAACATGAAATTTAAACTTGGGGTCCAAAACAAGAGTTATGGATATTAGCATATTGCACTCCCCCCAATATTTGTCAAACTTAGCTTTCATTGAGGCTGCCATATCTCTCATGAAGTGGTCTTCATCTGTTGCTGCTTTGTCAATCACTTCTTTCACCCTCCAAACTTCAGGCAAATAAAAATTTGCAGTCAGATAATCACTACCTGAGATGATATTAGTAGCCAAATTGAATACCTTCAAGACTTGGCAGACTTTCTTAACCTTCCTCCAATCCTTTTGTGATGGTTTATAGGAATAATATGGCTCTCTTTTCTTATAAGCTTCAAATATCATCTTAAAATTAAGGCAATAGATAGCATTTTGTAGGTAGAATTCCACCTTATTGGACAATCAATAATGAGCTTTCTTTCTTTCAAGTGCTTCTGCTCCACTATATCACAAAATGCCTTCAACCTTGAATCATTATAATTAATATACTTGACACTCTCGCGAATATTATAAATAATATCCTTAATTCTTCCAAGGCCATCTTGCACCAACAAATTCAGAATATGTGCACAACATCTGACATGAAACAACTTACCATCAAGCACTAATTTGTTACTGTAATACCTAGTGTACACGTGCCAGTAGATAAGTTCCATATGGTCCTAGGGTCCCCCGGGACCCACCAATATTGTCTGGTCCGCGTTTTCACTAAGTCTAGAGCCCTACACCTCCTTGGAAGGCTATATGATAGAGCCACATTCTTAGGATCAAAAGTCTCAATAATGGCTCTCCAAGGGAAAATAAATTAAAGAGTGATTTTTAATAAATTTTAGGAAACCTCTAGAGGTGTCGTTTCTAGCCCCCAAGTTTAGAAAATCGTCAGAATTTCGGAATTTGAACTAGAACTCAAAAATGAGATTTTGATTAGTTGGGGTTTTGATTTTTTGATATTTTATTTGAGTCCAAAATGGGAGTTATTTCCTTATTTACATTTATGTTTTAAAGTTATTTTAACTTAAAATTAAAAAATGTAAATAATATTGTTGGTGTTGTTACTGCATAATTTTGCAGAACAGATTCGCTGCAATAAGTTATGTTCGCTACAGCAAGAATGAGGGCCAGGAGGCTCACCGCAGTGAGATTTGTTTACTAGAGCAAGTGGTTGTTTCTCCAGGTTCACTGCAGCGAATTTTAGTCGCTGCAGCTAGTGTATCTGATGTCAACACAGTGCAAAATGACGCAGTTTCATTTAATGAACCCTCAACCCTTTTTTAAAACACCCCATTGCTCGGGTTTCATTCCAGAAATCCAAAGCCCTCTCTCCCTCACTCCTTCCAAACCCTTTTCCACTCTCTTTCACTCAATCCCACTTCATTTGTTCTCCTTCCAGGATCAAAGGTAAGAGTTTTATTGATTTTTGTCGTTCCTTTCCTCTCCACTCTATGTTCTTTGGTTAGGGTAGTGGTTAGTCTCCATTATTGTCAAGTAGGAGTGCTCCCCCAATATTGTTAGAGTTATGTTTGAGCAATCTAGAAGTTGTTGGAGCCTAATCTTGAGTTTTATGATTGTTATAGTCGACGTTGGTGCCCTCCCGGCTCCCCAGAGCTCAGTTGGTATTGACGCCATCTCTTCCTCCCCTCCAGATGAGTGGGTTCAAATCCTATGACACTTATGTTTGTTATTAGAGTTAATTTCTTTAAATCATTCATGATTTCATGATTTTAGATAATAGTTTAAGAGATTTGAGATTATGATTGGTTATCGAAATTATGAAAATGGACGATTTTCAACATGAGCATGAAATAGTCATTTTAATATAAACTCATGGGACCATTATTGTTAAAATTATTTTATTAAAGAGCTAGAGTATGATTTTGACTTGATTTAGAGATTTTATGAATTTCGCAAATGCTTCTAAGAGTAAGGTAATTATGTATTATGAAGTTTTATGCTTAAACAAAAGCCTAGAGTAGAGTTTTAGAGAAAATGACATATTTTATGAATTAGAGACTAAACGGTAGCTATAGAAAAATAGATAGTGAGTTAACGGCTGAACCTCGATCGTTAACCTTGGTACCAAGTTGTCCCGAGAGGACAATCTCACAGAGCAGAGAATGGAACCTAGCTAGGTGTCCAATTTGGATCCCAGAGGGATCCTAGAGGTTAGATGAATTGTTATGTCATGGTTGATATGCATAACCAGAGAATTTATATTTTGTTATGCAAGGCATAATCAGAGATCCCTGTTTCTCTAGTAGATTACTGTACTTTATGCTTTACTAGAGATTTCTAGTTTTATTTCCTTTATGTTTATATATATGTATAAATATGATTTCAGAGTTATTGCATTAATCAGTTTTGATGATTTTATATGTACATATATCATTGTTGTTGTCCTATGAGAGGGTTATGGGTGAAAGCCTGCTCACTAAGTTTTAGATAAAACTCATCCCTCTCCCTTATCCTATTACAGATACATTAGCTGCTGCGGGTTCCTCTTAGCCACCTCCTCCCTAGCAGTAGAGATTTCCAGTTGGTGAGCTTCACTTTGGAGTGAAGTGTCTTTTGCATTTTGTATAGTGCTAGAGTGCTTCAGTGTATATTGCGGGCAGGGTACCTGACCATAGAGATATTTGCATTGATATATCATGATTATTTTGCATTTTCATTATTATAGTTTTATGGATATTTTGTATAGAGAGCAACTCATATATTTTGTATCACAGAGACAAATTTAGAGTTTGATTTTAATTTGTTGTTGATGAGGAGCATCATTTCAAAAGCAATTAAGTTTTATTAGAGATGAAATGATATTTTATAAATTAAAATTTATTATTAAATTATGCATATAGAGGGACTCAGAGGTCACGAGGCTTACATGGGGATGAGATTCCTCACGTGCTGATCACATTCCCAAGTTAGGTCGTGATAGTTACTTAGTGATAAGTTGTCCTTAAGAGTCCTCAGGCATGAGTCATTATATAAGGCATTATCAACAGACACAGAAAACATTTTGGTCTCAATGCCCCAAGCTTTAAGGCACTTGAAAATGGCATCGACTACATTAATTCCCCATCTAGGTGCGGGCACTTTCACAAAGATTAAGACCCTTTTCTGAAGATTCCACCCTGCATTAATGAAATGATTGGTTAAAACCTTATATTCAGCTACCTGGTGACTAGATTTCCATATATCTGTAGTCAAGCTTATTTTGTTTACACTTTTCAACAAAGCCTTCAAGCTTTTCTTCACTGCCTCATATATTGCCAAACAATCATTCCTAATTGTTTTGTGAGCAACTTTCTTGAATTCAGAATTAGCATATTGGAAGCCCCACATCAACATTTGATCTTCAACAATGCTAAAAGGGTACTCATTATAATACCCCAATTTTAAATAATAGAATTAGAAAATGTTGTGAATTAAAAATAAGTTAAAGTGTGATTTTTAAATGAATTTTATGAAATTTTAAATCATTCAGTGGCGCTTCTGACACTCTTAGTGCTGCAGCGGTCAAGTGAACAGTAAGGCGGTTTAGGGGCAATTTTTGCCTCTCTGGTGAGCGCTCAACAAAACACATAAAATCCCCTGTTCGGGGTCCAGAACCTTCACAATTGCTAAAACTCAACCCCTCCACCCCAAGACGCCAGAATCCTCGTTCCCTAACCTCTCTCCACCCTCCCAATCCCATTTTCTTCAATTTCTCTCAATTCTAACTCCAATCCTTCATTCCTAGGGCTTTAAGGTATGCTATTCTCTTGATTTCTCTCTCTATTCTCCATTCCCTCTTTGTTATTTGGATGGTTCTTTATGCTTATCAAGGAGAGAAGTCTTTTAGTATATTAGAGAGGAATTCTTGGATATTTAGAGGTTTAAGAGGTTGATCTAGAGTCCTATGACTTCTGTATCAGATACTGCTGTCAATTCTGCTTCCTAGAGTTCTGTTGGTACTATTCCCTCATTGTTCAGCCCTCCAGGTGAGTGGGTTCGCACTTGTAGTCTCTATGTTATGCATTAGAGTTATTTCTATTAAAAAACACGAATTACTACTTGATTCTAGAGATTACTGTACAAGAATTTGAGTGGCTGATGGTTTATATGTTTTAGAAACTTTGATTTTAAAGCATAAAATATGTTTTTCATAAAACTCATGGGACCATTATTGATGAACTGGTTTTAGATAGAAGTGATGATATATATGTATTGTTAAAGACTTCTATGGTTGGTTAAATGGATTCTGGAATTGATTTATGCGTATGATATAGTTATATGTCTAGAAATGCTATTTAGGGAAGAGAATGGAATTGTGATTGTGATGTTGAGAATTCTATCTATGTAAAGTGTGATGATTTAATATATAGTTAGAGAATTAAACAGAAAGGAGTTTTAGAGCTTGAATCTTCATGAGATTCAGAACAGTTGATGGATACATATTATGAGGATATATGAGATCATGAATGTCTGCAAAAAGGGTAACCTCTTAGGCATGATTTCATAGCCATAGTTATGCTAAAGTCAGATTGTTAGAGTTGTATACTCATAACAACTGCCAGCTACATATTCTGTGGTTTGAAATCACAGTGCCTTTAAGTTGGTGATCCCTTAGACATGATATCATAGCCGCAGTTATGCTAAGGTCAGACTGTTAGAATCAGATAGATTCAAAGCTCATAAGAGAAAATGACCCACGAGGGGAAAATTTACGCAGAGAAATGATCAAACAACAAGAAACCATGAAACTTAGTCCACGAGGGACAATTTATTCAGAGAAACTATGAAACTACGTGAAACTATTAAACTTAGCCCACGAGGGGCGATTATGAAACTTAGTCCACGAGGGACGTTATTCACGAGAAACTGAACACTCACAAAATAGAACCGAGATAGAGAATGAAATGAAACAGAAGTAGAGATTATAGTTTCTTTGATAGTTACTATATGATGAGCTGATATGGTTTTGGATATGAATGTGAACAGAGGAGAATTGTTTTGAGTTGGAAAATAATGACTAGTATGTATATATGTATATGTATATTTGATTATGTGAGACTTTAAAGTATTATTAATATTGTTATGATTTCATGCATTATTCTTTGGATGTCCCATGAAAGGGGATTATAGGTGAGGATTCACTCACTGAGTTTTGATTACAAAACTCACCCCGCTGCTTTATTTCATTTTTACAGATAAGGTAGCTACTATAGACTTTTCTCAGCCATTCTCTCAGCAGTAGCATTAGAATATCAGTTGGTAAGCTTCACATAGGTGAAGCCCTTGTGTATAGAGTAGTATGCTCCAGTGTAGATGCAGGCAGGATCCCGGACCATAGTGCATAATGTGTAGTTTGCATATATAAAATGTTTTTGATGGACTGTATTATAAGAATTTATCATAGATATTATGTATATTATGAACTTTTATGATACTTGATGATATTATGAGAATAGAATTCAGAGCAGAGAATATGAGACTACAGTTTTAAAGAATACTGGTTATATGTTTTAAAGGCAAGGAAATTGTATGTAGAAAAAATTTTATGGTTAAATTATTTTGTGATATACTGTGCATACATAGGAATCCAGGTCACAAGGCTTACGTGGGACAGGATTTCTCATGTGCCAGTCACGTGCCTAAATCGGGTTGTGACAGAGTGGTATCAGAGCATAGGTTTTCCTGCATATCACTGGAGCAAGTGTCCACGGGTGGTGCATCGTTCATGTAAATAGAAGTGCCCCTATTTGCATTAACGAAGCATTGCTTGAGGCCTTTAGGATGGTCAGTTGTGTTTAGATTCAGAGATAGAGTTATGCCTTATCTTATGACCAGTACTTCTTACCTTATATGCTCATGTCTTTCAGTTGGACTTAATATGCCCCCTCTTCGTCATTTTGCCACACGTCGCCGTCGTAGTAGCGGTTCTTCTAGCTCTAGTGGCCGCCTTAAAGCTTTGGAACAAGCTCTGGCCACACTTTCTGATGTGATAGCTAACCAGACAGAGGCTAGATTACAGCCACCCCCAGTTCAAGCTCCAGTTAGAGATTCTGATGATTAAGCTTTAGAGCATTTTCGTAGAATGGATCCGCCCGTTTTCCAGGGGCATTTGACTATGGAGGATCCTCAAGCATTCCTCCGAGAGATAGAAAAGATTACTAGAGTGGTCCATTATTCTTCTGAGAGAGCAGCAGAGTTAGCTGGCTTCCAATTGAGAGGCCAAGCAGGGATTTGGTATGATGAGTTCTTACAGGGATACAGTGACTCAAGGCCGCCTACCTGGGAAAAGTTTAGAGCGGCTTTTCTACGTAGATTTTTGTCAGAAAGCCGGTGGGCTCAGATGGTAGAGGAGTTTTTGAGACTCCAAATGTCCCCCGGGATGACTGTAGCTAAATATGATGAAAAATTTACATACTTAGCTGCCATTTGTAGGCATGCCTGCAATCAGCTTGAGAGAGAAAGTTAGGCGGTTTGTTCAGGAACTGCCTAAGGATATGTTCCTTAGCTTCCAACCCCATGTTGCTACTATGGATTATGCCCGGATGGTTGATACGGCCATTGGAGTAGAAGCAGGCTTGGCAGAGAGAAGAGCTGCTTCTGAGTCCAGTAAGAAAGTTAGGACCTATGGTATGTGTTTGGGAAGAGCTAGTATTAGTAGAGAGCCTACTCAGCAGAGCCAAGTTAGAGTTAGTTATAGTAATATGTGATTTTTCATACATGTCTCCCACAGTAATGGTTAACACAGCTAGAATACCATAGAATCCATAAAGTATCCTACCTCCTTATACTTTCAATTACAACAGTTTAGATTTGGGGACCAAATCTTTTTGAGGGGGGGAGTGTGTAATACCCCAATTTTAAATAATATAATTAGAAAATGTTGTGAATTGAAAATAAGTTAAAGTGTGATTTTTAAATGAATTTTATGAAATTTTAAATCATTCTTGACACTGAGACTCTTAGTGTCAAGCGGTCAAGTGAACAAAGAATTTGTTTAGGGGCAATTTTTGTGCTCTCTGGTGAGCGCTGCAGCGCTCAACAGAACACATAAAATCCCCTGTTCGGGGTCCAAAACCTTCACAATTGCTAAAACTCGACCCCTCCACCCCAAGACGCCAGAAACCTCGTTCCCTAACCTCTCTCCACCCTCCCAATCCCATTTTCTTCCATTTCTCTCAATTCTAACTCCAATCCTTCATTCCTAAGGCTTTAAGGTATGCTATTCTCTTGATTTCTCTCTCTATTCTCCATTCCCTCTTTGTTATTTGGATGGTTCTTTATGCTTCTCAAGGAGAGAAGTCTTCTAGTATATTAGAGAGGAATTCTTGGATATTTAGAGGTGTAAGAGGTTAATCTAGAGTCCTATGACTTCTGTATCAGATACTACTGTCAATTCTATTTCTTAGAGTTCTGTTGGTGCTATTCCCTCATTGTTCACCCCTCCAAGTGAGTGGGTTCGCACTTGTAGTCTCTATGTTATGCATTAGAGTTATTTCCATTAAAAAACATGAATTACTACTTGATTCTAGAGATTACAGTACAAGAATTTGAGTGGTTGATGGTTTATATGTTTTAGAAACTTTGATTTTAAAGCATGAAATATGTTTTTCATAAAACTCATGGAATCATTATTGATGAACTGGTTTTAGATAGAAGTGATGATATATATGTATTGTTAAAGACTTCTATGGTTGGTTGAATGGATTCTGAAATTGATTTATGCGTATGATATAGTTATATGTCTAGAAATGCTATTTAGGGAAGAGAATGGAATTGTGATTGTGATGTTGAGAATTCTATCTATGTAAAGTGTGATGATTTAAGATATAGTTAGAGAATTAAACAGAAAGGAGTTTTAGAGCTTGAATTTTCATGAGATTCAGAACAGTTGACAGATACATATTCTGAGGATATATGAGATCATGAATGTCTGCAGAAAGGGTAACCTCTTAGGCATGATTTCATAGCCATGGTTATGCTAAAGTCAGATTGTTAGAGTTGTATACTCATAACAACTGCCAGCTACATATTCTGTGGTTTGAAATCACAATGCCTTTAAGTTGGTGATCCCTTAGACATGATATCATAACCATAGTTATGCTAAGGTCAGACTGTTAGAATCAGATAGATTCAGAGCTCACAAAAGAAAATGACCCACGAGGGGCAAATTTACGCAGAGAAATGATCAAACAACAAGAAACCATGAAACTTAGTCCACGAGGGACAATTTATTCAGAGAAACTACGAAACTACGTGAAACTATTAAACTTAGCCCACGAGGGGTGATTATGAAACTTAGTCCACGAGGGACGTTATTCACGAGAAACTGAACACTCACAAAACAGAACCGAGATAGAGAATGAAATGAAACAGAAGTAGAGATTATAGTTTCTTTGATAGTTACTATATGATGAGCTGATATGGTTTTGGATATGAATGTGAACAGAGGAGAATTGTTTTGAGTTGGAAAATAATGACTAGTATGTATATATGTATATGTATATTTGATTATGTGAGACTTTAAAGTATTATTAATATTGTTATGATTTCATGCATTATTCTTTGGATGTCCCATGAAAGGGGATTATAGGTGGGGATTCACTCACTGAGTTTTGATTACAAAACTCACCCCGCTGCTTTATTTCATTTTTACAGATAAGGTAGCTATTGTAGACTCTTCTCAGCCATTCTCTCAGCAGTAGCATTAGAATATCAACTGGTAAGCTTCACATAGGTGAAGCCCTTATGTATAGAGTATTATGCTCCAGTGTAGATGCAGGCAGGATCCCGGACCATAGTGCATAATGTGTAGTTTGCATATATAAAATGTTTTTGATGGACTGTATTATAAGACTTTATCATAGAGATTATGTATATTATGAACTTTTATGATACTTGATGATATTATGAGAATAGAATTCAGAGCAGAGAATATGAGACCACAGTTTTAAAGAATACTGGTTATATGTTTTAAAGGCAAGGAAATTGTATGTAGAAAAGATTTTATGGTTATATTATTTTGTGATATACTGTGCATACATAGGAATCCAGGTCACGAGGCTTACGTGGGACAGGATTTCTCACGTGCCGGTCACGTGCCTAAATCGGGTCGTGACAGAGTTTTTTAATGGAAATAACTCTAATGCGTAACATAGAGACTACAAGTGTGAACCCACTCACCTGGAGGGGTGAACAATGAGGGAATAGCACCAACAGAACTCTAGGAAGCAAAATTGACAAAGATGTCGACAGAAGCCATAGGACTCAAGATCAACCTCTTACACCTCTAAATATCCAAGAATTCCTCTCTAATATACTAGAAGACTTCTCTCCTTGAGAAGCATAAAGAACCATCCAAATAACAAAGAGGGAATGGAGAATAGAGAGAGAAATCAAGAGAATAGCATACCTTAAAGCCTTAGGAATGAAGGATTGGAGTTAGAATTGAGAGAAATGGAAGAAAATGGGATTGGGAGGGTGGAGAGAGGTTAGGGAACGAGGTTTCTGGCGTCTTGGGGTGGAGGGGTCGAGTTTTGGCAATTGTGAAGGTTCTGGACCCCGAACAGGGGATTTTATGTGTTCTGTTGAGCGCTGCAGCGCTCACCAGAGAGCGCAAAAATTGCCCCTAAACCGCCTTACTGTTCACTTGACCGCTGCAGCACTAAGAGTGCTGCAGCGCTCACCAGAATGATTTAAAATTTCATAAAATTCATTTAAAAATCACACTTTAACTTATTTTTAATTCACAACATTTTCTAATTCTATTATTTAAAATTGGGGTATTACACTCATGCACCATGATTGAACTAGCAAGTATTTCTCTCATCCTTTCATTTGTATATCTAACTCCAGGTGTTAGAAAAGAATTAAGATCCAAGTTGGAAGGTGGAAATGGAATGTGGGGCTGCTTCTTTTGCGAGACCATGTATAGCCTTCTTTGTAAGTAATTTTCTGTATGTCTCTTCAAATGGCTAGTGCTAATCCTCTTCCCTGAGAAAGCAAATTGTCCCTTACAGTGATTGTAGACAGCTTTTGTCACTCCTTTAGAAACTTCAATCTCTTTGAAATCATTCCAAACAATTGATGTCTTTTGCCTCTTTTTCTTAATGATACAATTTGCATGATCTTCTTGAGGTTGGCTTGAATCTGTTACTATCATTGGTGTGACTCCTTGTCCATTGCTTTCAATAGGGGTGGAGGGATGCGTACCAGATGACATTGTCTCATCAATATCAATTTGAAAAACCATTGAATAAACCTGTCATATAGTAGATCAAAGAAGTATGTTATTTAAAAGAATTTATCAACTAAGAATTTATCAAAATAATATTAAATATAAAATAACTATTCAATATCTCAATTATTATAATCATTCACTATGATTCATTATTTTGGTAAAATTTTATTAATTGATGCCATAACATAAAAATGAAACTCTAAATATATATCATGCATGTATAATATATTAACATTAGTCTTCATTTTTGTTTGTACAGAATGTGGATCTCTATAACTAAATTTGAAGTGTAAGTGTGTAACAAATCTTAGTATATTCCTAAGATAATAACAAGAAGAAGAAAAGGTGGCCTAATGAAAAGATTGACTGAACAAGATATTATATATTTATATAGATGCTAGGCAGCCCTTTGCTTCTTAAGCTTGTCTTCTCTTTTCATTTATAAACATGAACGTGCAGTTACAACATAAGATACAAAATCATATATTAAACAAGAAATAACAAATGATAGAAGAAGCTCATGGCGAAGCATTTCTCCTACGCGAGTGGGCACGACGACAGAAAGCGGATCTGCACAAGGGAACGACGGAGTACGGGTCTACGTGACCAAGTGGGAGAAAGAGCATGGATCTGCGTGGCCAAGTGGGTCTGCGATGGAGGGGACGGCAAAGCATGGATCTGCGTGGCGGAGGGGACAATGGACTCTGATTCAGGAAGGCTGTCTTTCACCAAGGCCTATGCTTTCTTTGCAGGCAAAACGGAGGTTAAGGATTATGGAAATTCAAATTTCTTTGTAATCACGACAAAAAAAAAAATTGTAATAATTGGGGGTTGTGGCCTGTGGGTTGGGCAAATCTAGATCTGGGCAGATTTGTGAGTGTGTGTGAGGCTCTGTGATGGAACTCAAAGGAGAAGTTTTTAAAATTGCAAAGAATCAGAGATCTTAAACGAAAGAGTGTTATTGGATGTCAAATATATACTTAAATATAGTTCATTCAAAATGTAAATGAAAGTAAGCACCAACTATACAATAATTATAAACATGTTTAGTAAAGATAATAGAAACACATAGTGGCATAATGGTGAAGTGGATGCTGGTAAGCTGGACAGACTTGTTCGAACCCCATTCCAAACAATTTTAAATAGTGAAACATATCTATCTATATAAATTGAACAGTCCAAGCCAGCTTGACAAGCTTAACAGGCTTCGTATAAAGTCCAGGCCTAGCCTATTAAGGTTAACATGCTTTTAAAAATGCCTAAGCTTGGTTCTAATTTTTAAACAGGCCAGACCATAGGCCACAGGCCCCTAACAGGGCGCATGGCCTGTTCCCACCCCTGGCTGTGAGTTGAGACTTGAGAGACAAGAGTGAGACTGAGCAAGAGTGAGAGTGAGAGACTAAGTGATTTGTGTGGTGGTTGGATGTCAATTTAACTTTCAAGTTTTTTTTTTGTCACATTTGTCTGTTTCTCTTCTTCTTCTTTTTTTTAACTAATCATGACATTAGTCTTTTCAAAATGAGATAAAAAAAAAAAAAAGAAGACTAAAAGACAAGAGTGTGGGAGTGGGCTTTTGATTTAGTTCCCTTTAGTGCCTTTACATGTTTGCTTAGGTTGGGGGGTTAGGCTCTTTAGCAGGGCTTAGTTCTTCTAGACACGGTGTATATATTTAAGTTTAAAAATATTATGGGCATTAAACGGGTTGGTTCGCTAATCCACGAGCTAGGCTCGTTTAGCCCACAGTTTAAGCAATGTGGGTCAAAAAAGGCCACAGTTGACGAACTAAAAATTTTCTTATCTATTTTCGTGTCGATTGCGAGTTAAACGGGTCAGTCCGCGAATCATGGCTCATATACCCAGATCTACTTCCCACCAACACAGTTGACTCATGCACCCCACTCACCACTGCTTACCACGTCATACTATGTCCCATTCTACTGAAGGAAGTTACCTGTCGTGGTCTTAACCCAGCAATCCTAAATTAAAACCTACTTTCTTGTCCCTCAACACATTTTGCTTTGCCCTGTTTTCCTTTGTCCCTTCACCCATTTTCTTCTTTTTAAATGATATTTAAGTTCTTCATATTCTATCCCTACCTCTATTTTATACTCCACTCTACTATTAAAAGGAGTTAGAATTTTGATACAATGATAATATATGAATATATTTGGATGTTAGAATTAAGATTATATTGTACAATTTTAATTTTAATTTCAACTCTTTTAAAATTGAAATTAATTCTAAATCCTAAATTGTATGTTTGGTTTTACTAAAAAATTATTACATGATTTGAAAAATAGTAATTATGAAAGAGAAATAGTGATATAAACTTTAATAAAGAGAGGTATTTGATAGGTTTTGAAATTATGAAAAGTAAGAATTAAGAAGAGTATATTTAAGTTTTTTAATTCCATAAAATTATAGTGTGGAATTGTATTTTAAATTCTATATTTTACGAATTTAATTTTGATGCACTGATAGTGTTTTTACACTATCATCCAATCAAATTCTTCCATTTACATGACTTCTCAAATTGTGGGTATAAAACTCAATTACATTTATTAACGAGACAATACATGATTGAATGTCAGTGAAATTTTTTTTACATTGACAATAGAGAGAAATTGCACTCATTTGATCTAAGAGTTATTACCAACCTCTTCACTTTAAAGGAGTCAAGTCCTTTGCTATATGTAATTCCAAATATGAAAAATTATAATTGGGACATCCAATTTCAACTTTAGACTCTAATTTCATACTCAATTCCTAATGTCAAATGGAACGTAAAAGTTTTTTTTTTAGTTTAATATTAATATATTGACGGTGTTATCTAATCATATATTATTATATCAACTAGATAAATTTGATTCCCACTTTACTATTTTAAAAGTTATGTATATAGAAGAATCTGATTAGATAATAGTATAAAAGAGTTTTACACTCTCAATGCATTCAGATTAAATTCAGAATTTTGTATATTATTATTCAATCAAAATTTTCTATTTACACGACTGAATTTTGTAATAGATGTAACTCGTGTAAGAATCAATTAATATAACTAATAAAAATATATATAATTAAATAATAATATAAAACTCAATGCATCAAAATTAATTCCTTACAAAAAAAAAATCCACAAAACTTTTTCTTATTATCACATTTTGCAACTCTAGAAAGATTTGATATATTCTCATCTTTTATTTATTTTTCCTCTTTGGAATAACATTCCATTGGACCACCTATTAGTTGTATTTTAATCTTGTGGCCTAGTGTGTCATTTTCTCGGTTCTACTTGTATTATGCTCACCACCTTGAGACGCACATCTACTGAGAAATATTTGGTTCGTGTTTCCTTATTTGCCCTCTGCTTGTAACTGAAGGGCCCTACGGCAATGTCCTTGCAACTCGTGGAAGCAGTAGGTGGGATCCATAGAGAGGCCACGCATGTGACAATGTGGGGGTATATATGGTATTAAATTATCATTTTGTGTATAATACTGATACTGAGGAGGTGGAGGTGGATGTGGATGGAGAAGGAATCTTGCCACCTTTGTTTAAATATAAAGGGTAATGAGTGGATTGGGTGAAATTGTTGATATAGTTTTCAGTATTTGGCTGAGCATGCCATGTTTTTCTTTGTCCTCATAATCACAATGTGGCTATCTTTCTTGGATAGTCTTTTTTCTCTGAGCAATGAGGAAGCACAGTAGAATACTATAATTGATAAGAAACCAAAAATTAAATTAGAAATAGTGCGGCATAATAAAAATGGAAGGATATGGACGGCACCATGATTACGTTGGGTAGGCGCATTCTAAAAAAATGGGAACATTTTTTGGAGGTTAACATGGTCTTTTCGAAACTCTTTCCACGGTTTGTAAGTTGTGGCACCTGTGAATGGAACAAGGACCACTGCAAGAAAAGTTAAGGCATAATAGAAAAAAAATAAATGGGTTCTCGGTTAGGCACCATGTCAAACTAAGGTGAGAAAATATGAAATTTATAAGGTGGACCTTTTTTTTGTTTTTTATCTATCATGAATCCTTTAATATTAGCTATTGAATGATTACTAATTATATTGAATGATTTGATGTAATAGCTAATAATATAATATCCATGATAAATTCAAAGATAAACCCACCGTGAAAATAACATAGGCAGTTATCTACTGATCTTAGTTTGTTGTGAAAAGACAATTGTGGCATGAAAGAAAATGCATATTAGAGAAAGTGCTGCATCTTTTTACCTCTGTAAAGGGAAAGTGCTTCATTGGCTCGTTCTCTTTCTTTTTGTTTTATTTTTTCTATGTGGTAAGTTATAATCCAATTTGTACTCTTGCATAGTCTCGAGACCGTAGCATCATCGCTCTTTTCCTATATGAAAAATTGAAAATGCTTAATATAGTAGTTGGGCGTATAATTAGACAGATCAATACGCATGCATATGGCATGTCACTTGCATTTACTCACCAATTCAAGCAAACAAATACATCCTTAGCAAACAATTGAGATATTTTTTCCACTTTGGGGCAAAATCATGTATCATTATCCTCGTTTTTGGACCAGATTCCATGGTACTAATGCAGATATCTTGAAAAACTAAAAGGAAATAATACTAGTATTATGCTTTTTAGTACTTCATTAAACTAGCTATCAATTTTATCCATTAAAGTTACACATAAAATCAATTTAATCCCAAAAATTTTTTTAATATCAATTTAATTATCAAAATGTACACATCACATTAATTTAGTCTTTTTGAAAGATTTTTAATATCAATTTAATCCCTCAAAAATAAATGTGGTATCATTTTAGTCCCTAAAAATATAAGTGACATTTTTTAGTGAATATCCTATTTAGTTCCTCAAGATTTTCATGTCGGACTATATTGTCCTTCAAGAAAAGAAATTAATTTTGTGATCTCTCAATATTGAAAATGATGAACACATTAATCCCGATGTTAGTTTTTTGTTAGTAAACTTACACATGTGACACAGTACAATAATAATGTGTTATTAAATATTAGAGGTAAGCTAAATGAAGTTATTTTCGAACATATTACATTCATTTTGATGTTTAAAATTATAAAAAATGAATCATTTTATGACTTCTAATGGAGATTTAACTTACTCATTTTGTTTATTTCAATCAGCAAAATGAGTCATTTTAAACTCTATTCCACTTCAAATAACATATACATAACTTAACATTATGTTAGCAGGTCAATGTGCAATTCTATTAGTATTTAAAGAATCAAATACATACAAAGGGACTAATGTGTCCTATTATTAAAATCTTGAAGGATTGCGGATTTAGTTTCAATTTTTAAGGGACTAAATTGTCTTGTGAAATTTTCTTGAGGGATTATATTAGTTATTTACTCGACATTTTTTTTATTTCATAGGGTATCTATTATTGACAACGGTAATTAATTCCTTTAAAGCATGGAACTCCCTTAAAAGGATAAACATTTAGCTATGAGACCCATGTGACATCTATTTCATCTCTTTTTCTCTATAAATTGACAAACTTATTTGTTATCACATGAGTTTTTCAAAAACTAAATAATGTCGTGGGTATTTTTTAGATACAAAATTGATGTAAAAAATCTTATAGGAATTAAATTGATATTACGTATATTTTTTAAGGATTAAATTGATTTAGCTTTTATTAAGGGACTAAACAAATGTAATGTGTAATTTTTTTTAATGAATCAAGGATATTCACATCTCGAAAGTAATGACTAATTCACCCAAAGTGTAGGGTTTACAAATGTGTAATATGTAATTTTTATTAATCCATTTTAATTGAGAATCTAGTCTAGTCATGAAGGTCTTTTTCCCTTAATATCAGACGACATTGTTTTACGAGTCGGAACGAGTAAAGTGTTACTTTGGTCCATGAAATTGTAAGCCTGCTTTACTTTAGTCCCTGAAATTTTAAAATTAACTTTTTTGTCCCTGAAATTGTATTCCATAGGTCATGTTAGTTCTTAGTCAAATAACTATCAGTCAACCGTTATATTTTTTTAACGTGGCATGTTAAGTGACTTGTGGCGTATCACGTCTTAATGATGTGTCGATTATGTGTCATGATGATCCTATGTTGCATGTCACATGATATGCTAACGTGATATCAAATCAAAACATGTTCAAATTAGTCCTTGAAATTTTTAATGTGTCAAAATAGTTCTTGAAATTTTCTAAAATGTGTGAAAAAAGTCCCGAATCCCAAATTTCTCCTATTCTATTTCATAAAATTTATATTCTTAATATTTATTAAACCACTTATTTCTCTATTATTTTCACACCCTACTTAAACAAAGATATCTTTAACATAGAATAATAATGAGAAGATAATGTATCATTAACAAATTATTGTTGTTGGACGAGTGGTAGTCATAAATGCTATATTCTAAATCGATGCCATTGTATTTGCTCTATTCGCATCGATATCCCTAAAAGGCGGTCATTCCCTACAACCCATTATAGTTAAGATGAAATAAGAGACACAATTCTCTACTTAAACTCAATTAAAGCTCTCATATTTGAGATGATTTACAAGTACATTTGACATGATATTAGAATCTCTTTTCATTGTCATGCTAAATTCTTTTGATGTCAAATTCCTTCCCAAATTGCAACTAAAATATTCCAAAGAGGCCATTGATAAACTCTATCCGTATTTGATAATATAATTTTTCCCTTGAATCCTATTGTATATATTTTAAAACCCATTTTATTCCAATAAATGTAATGTAATAGCTAATAAATTAATTATGTTAGCTAAAAATGGAGGGTCTCAAATTTGAATTAATCAAACTCTTAATTATGTTTAGAATATTTAAAAATTTGGATTATTTAGTAAGGTGTGAAAATGATATAGAAATAAGTGAGTTTAAAAAATATTAAAGATTTAGATTTTATGAACCAAAAGAGGAGAAATTTGAGATTCGGGATTTTTTGACATATTTTAGAAAATTTCAGGAATTGTTTTGACATATTTAAAATTTCAGGGATTAATTTGTGCATATTTTGATATGATATCTCGTCAACATGTCACGTGGAATTAACATAACACGTCATCAATAGTGACATCACGTGCTACATTAATATAATATAATGGTTGACTAATAATTATTTGACGAAAGACTCACATAATCTATGAAATTTAATTTCAAGAATTAAAATGATACTTTACTAGAGTCGAAACCCGCTCATTGTGCTGAGTAATTGAACTCCATCTAATTTATGATTTTAATTTCAATGCACGATGATATTTTTTTTAAAAAAATATTCTTTGCTTTTCTAACATTGCATTATTCTTTTTTATCCTCTCCCACCAAAGAGGGAGCGTTGTTCTTTTTTGGCAAATAGCTATTTATTTCTAGAGGCATCCTATCCGTCGACTCCATGAGAATGTATGTATTAGATCTACGGTGCGGTGCCAACCACCGGAAAAGCCAGGCCTTTCAGGTACGGTTCCTCATATTGTTCGGCGGAATATTGAAAAAGTAGCGGAATAAATAAATAAATTATTTTCTTTAATTGAATTAAGATAACGAGAAAAGAAAATTTCACAAAGAGCGCTGTATTTCAATTTTTTTTCTTAAGACACTCCCTTTTTATTAATTAATAAAAGTCATATAATCATAGTACCCAAAAAAAAAAAAAACGTCATATACTCATATTATTATTATATGTATTTTAATGCATGGTGTTTCACATCGAACAGCACACGAGCTTTTGTTACTTTGTGTCAAATGGCGGGTCCTTAGTTCTGTCCCTGTCTCTCTCTTTGTGCTCTCAACTAAAGTCTCAATCACACTCTTGTTCTTGTTTTCTTGTTCTTCTTCACCCTTCATGATCTGCTGATTCTTCAGGTAGAAAGTTGTCATCTTCAGCAACCAAGTTTAGCTTCCAAGTTTTGTTTCCTTTTGTTATTATTGGTTTAATCAAGCAACTATGTCTGCTTGCTCTTCCTGTTTTCGCTTTCATGCCTCCAACTTTGGTGTGGTATCCCTCTTTACCTTTCTCCCTAATGGGTTGCCAATAAATTGGTGAAACTTTCAACCAATGCCTTCTCTTTCTCAAAATTCTTTCAGGGCACTAACACAAGCGTCGCAAGTATTTCCTTTTTTTTAATATTGTTATTGTTTAAGTGATCACTCTAGTGTTTTTGTGTGTGTGTATATTTTCTGTGTTTTGGTTGTTTTCACAATGTTTTCAATTTAATAATGTTGTATTGCTTCTAAGGTCTTAAAAATCTATGCTTGGCAATTGCTGCTACTTTCATGCTTCTTAGACTGAAAGCATAAAAAAACTGTGAACTAAGGTATGCTTCACTCGGCTAAGGAAAATGCTGTCATCAATGAATCATTTTTGTTGAGGATGTTTATGAATCAAGTATGGCCAGCTGCCTTTCGTTGTTAACTTTTTCTTTTTTTCCCTGTATGTTTGAAGGTTTCTGGGTGTGTAAGCATCAAGTTTTGTTTATGAGCAGTGACAAATGTTGTAACTGTTTGATAGGGTAAATTCAAAATTGGGAGCTTTTCGATTGAATTGCGATGTCTCAGCCGCTACTCGGCGCCAGGGATGAGGAAGGTCAAAGCCATGTGACTCTGTTGGTTTCTTCCTCAACCACAATGGAAAGTGTGTGTCTGAATGGCTCAAACTTGAAAGAGAGGAACTACATGGGATTATCTGATTGTTCTTCAGTGGACAGCGCAGTTCCATCATTCTCAGATGAGAGTAAAAGTAATCTAAACCTGGAAGCCACCGAGCTAAGGCTGGGGCTTCCAGGATCTCAGTCTCCTGAAAGAGACTCAGATCTTTGCTTGAGAAGTTCAGCTCAATTCGATGAGAAACCTCTGTTTCCTTTGCGTCCTGCGACCGATGATCATCATTATCCATCGAAGCCTGCTGTTCTGGGTAACAAAAGAGGGTTCTCTGATGCAATGAATGGGTTCTCAGAGGTAAAAAAAAATAAAGGGTACGTACTTTTTAAATGCTGGACCAGGCACTAAAAGTCCTCCCATCTATCATGCAGGAGAAATTGCTTGTTAATTCAGAGGTCAATTCGATATCGCCATCTTCCAGGCCTTCTCCTAATGCAGGATTGAAACCGACCGCTATGCTTGAGAATGTTGGGACTCAACAAGCCAAAACCAAAGAAGTAGCAACAACGAAGGTGGGTCTTGAGAGGCCTCATGCTGTCAATGAAAGCAGACCAAGTCTTAATGGTTCTGCGAATACTAATGGCAGTGCACCAGCTACCAAGTAAGTGGACAGTTGGAATTGGCATGAGGTTTGGGCTTAACTGTGGAAATGATCTCTGATGATCCTTGTTTGACAGGGCACAGGTTGTAGGATGGCCTCCTATAAGGTCATTTAGGAAAAATTCATTGGCTGCTACTTCAAAGATTGTTGAAGAAGTAGATGGAAAAATGGGTTCTGCTGCACTGTTTATCAAGGTCAGTATGGATGGTGCTCCTTACTTACGAAAAGTGGACTTGAAGAATTACCCTGCATATCCTGAACTTTCTTCTGCTCTGGAGAAGATGTTCCGCTGCCTTACCATAGGTAGGAAAGAATTCGTTTTGTGTCAAAAAATAAAATAATAATAATTTAGCCTATCAATAATTTAAGGCCAGTTTGCCTGGGTCCCGTTACTGCTTGTTTTGATATAATTTCAGGTCAGTGTGGATCTCATGGAAGGGAGATGATGAACGAAATCAAGCTGAAGGATCTGCTTCATGGGTCAGAATATGTTCTTACTTATGAAGATAAAGATGGCGATTGGATGCTTGTGGGTGATGTTCCCTGGGAGTAAGTTCTGATTCATTTATGTTACTGCTTTTCTTTTATCGGCATCTCTTTTATCAACAACGAACTTTTAAATGATATTAACCTAATTCCTAGAACTTGTTTCTTGACAAAACACAATGGTATTGTCTAATCTATGCAGCTGCTCTAAACTAATGGAAAAAGGATCTTGTTGCATATATTTGGGAAGTAGAAATACATTTCTTGTAAGATTGTGGTTTTAATTTATATTAGCTTGTCCTGATGAAAAATGTTGATTGAAGTTAGGAATCTGACATTAGCCATTAGGCATTCTAGACTGTACAAAGCCAAGAAAAGCTTGGTTAATGAATATGGAGTTTTGAATATGATGGAAGAGGACTAGTCACTCATAATGGAATGGAAAGGCAAGGATTGGAATAGAATATAAACCGTCACTCCATTGTTCAGTTGTTTAATGAGTTTAATGAGGGAAGAGAGGGAAATGCTTGTCCTTCACTTGCCATTCCACCCCTTCCTTTCAAATAACTCCCAAAACACATAAAATCTTTGGCCATTCCAATCCTTGCCATTCTTCCAAAACGTAGCCTAAGGACGAGATTTAGAGACAACAGAAGGGAATAATTAATAATAGTATGGAATGGAAAGACAAGGAATGTGTTGGATCAATTACCACTAGGTTAAAAGCAATAGCTTATGGAAGTGTACAAATTCATTTCCTTATAATTTCTCAAACTGCATCTAGCCAATTCCTAATGGTGTGTTGGCCAAATATAGCTGATCTCTGCCCATTGTTAGCTAGGGGATTCAAATACATGACCCTTCTCTAATATCACTCATTGGATCTAACAATTACCACTAGACCATAAACTATAGTTTAATTGATGACAAGAGTAAAACTTTGTTTCCCAATTTTTTTTTTTTCAAAATCGCATCTAGCATATGGAGCTACACTCATTATCGGTGCCATGGGTTAAGCTGATAAGTCCATAGAATTCTAAGTATAATTTGGACCAAATAAAACCAACAAAATGGAATTGAAAAATACATGCCTCCCTTTTGTTAATGTAGGAAGGGAAGGGACTTCTAGGAAAAGTCATGTCACTCTCTCCCTGAAGGCTTGAATCCCTAATTTGAAAGTTTGAAAGGAAAGAATTGGAGCTTTAAGTGGCAAGGTAGGGACATCCCTCCCTTTCCATTTCATTCCATCCATTTAAATTACTCCCAAACACAAGTTTGGCCATTTCATCCCTTGCCATCCTTTCAAACATACCTAAAGCAAATTGCCTATTGTGCTCAGAAGTAGATCGGAACACAGTGACATCACAGACTTCAGCCTTTTCATTTCAACCTAGAATGTAATACAATTTAGACGGTGAAGATGTGAAATGAGCATAGGAAGGGTGATGATGTACCTAAAAATTGTTATATGGGCAACCATAAATTATCTGTGTTTATATAAGGAATCCTGCTGAAAAGGATGTAGGATTATCAAATAACCTGTTGATCTTAGGGTGTCAGTTTCCTGTTTTAGAACAAGACTCTTGAGTGAGATAAGAGATTTAAAATATTTTAGTTGTATGAGTATATGTGGCTTCATAGAGCAAAGAGGTAAAAAGATAAAAGGCAATATAATTGGTGTGTGTATGACTTAACATTGTTATCTCAAGAGAAAAACAAAATTGTCATCCTTGCCGGTGTTAACTTAGAACCTCAAGAGGCTTCAAATGTATAGTAGTTATTCTTTGGGTTTTATTGTTTTGTGCATTTAATAGCATATTATCTAATGAAAATTTTTGGATGCATAATAACTAATTTAATATTTTTCTGGGGGCACCCTGCGGATAGCAACTTTTTTCTCTATAATGACAGAGGAATCATATAGTTCTGTTAGGTTCTGAATTGGCTTGGAATTGTCATACTGGAATGCTTATGGCAGCTATTATGATAAATATTGGTTTTTAGTTATTTGAAGTGCAAACGTTATCCTCTAGAAAAAAAAAAAGAAAAGAAAAAAGGAACAAAATGTAAAATGTTTGTGAGCAACTAGGCCAGTTTACTATAATTTTTAATAGGATTTAATTTTGAACAAGGTAACGTTAAAATCTTACATTGTCAGCCAATCATATGGTGCCGTGCGTTTAAGAACTCTATAATAATAATGACTATCACTGGAAGTTAAATATTGTAGTTGCTCCAATAACGTGGCTCTTTCTTGTTTCCTATCAGTGTATATAGTTCCATGTTGACCCATTAAATTTAAAGACATTTTAATAGGGACCTAGAAATTCTAAGACTTTTCCACTTTAAATCATTCATGAAATGTTTTTGAACAACAAATGCATTCGATCATCGCTGGTGGGTAGGTCTGCAAATTAATTTCGATCTGGTTTGTCAACCCTCTGCAGGATGTTTATTAACACATGCAAGAGGCTGAGGATTATGAAGAGTGCTGATGCCATTGGTCTAGGTTAGTATTCCATTCAATATCATCTTTCTTAAACCCTATAACTTATGATCAGAAAGGGTACTGCTGAAGTATATAAGAATAAGTAATGAATGTAATAAGCTAGTATGGTGTAAATTTAATAATTAAAAATAGACAATTTCAATATACTGGTGTTTTGGTTCAATTTTGCAGCTAATAAGGATAGAGATATAATCTTAGTTATCAAATTTGCAGCTCTAATAACATTGTAGTTGCGGATAGAATGCGTAAGTTTCAGTGCCATTCTGAAGTTTGAAAATAGGTACTCTCTGGCACAAGAATATATACTGATTGTGGGGTCTAAGAAAACTGAAAATAGAACTGTGTTCTGATATCATTTGAGGTGCATAATTTTTCCAATTTTGGACATTGTTCTCCTGAATGTGAACTCAGATTGTAGCAGAATGTTTTTGCACTTGAATTTTTGCACTCAAGAAATATGTGGAAGGAGAGATTAACATAATCCCAGTTTAAGCTATTTGATACAGTAAAGCCAAAACCATGTTGAGAATACTGCACAGAAAATTTCCATGAGTGTTATTCTATGTGTTTTCATTTTGAATATATCTTAACATCTCTGATTCAAGTTTTACCAAATTTGACCCTTCTTGCAGCACCCAGAGCTGTTGAAAAAAGCAAGAGCAGGAACTAGGCAGTGCCAAGCATCACCCTCTATCCATCTAACTGGCCTAGGAGGGGGGGCCAAATCAAGGCCACAAATGGCTTGTAGGCTTGAACTGAAGGCATTGTTGGATTGGATAGAATTTCATAATAAGCTGCCTTAATCATGATATATACTACTTACTATCTATGTTTTCTGTTGTCATCACATTTATATTCAGTAAGCTTTTTATTCATGATTGTCACAACTTATAAAACCCCAAGACCTCTCTGTGGGAGCTACTTATATTTTTATGTGTGCTTAAGTTCCTCACGTGGTGAAGGATCTGTAGTTTGTAAAGTGCATCATCCCTTTGTTTGTGACTGTGTGTAATGAAAAACTAAGAAGTTGAATGTCATGTACCTTTTACAATCCACGTTTGTCTTTTTTAACCTATCAATGTCAACATGTCATTGACCTTTATAAAAGCAACTGCATAATGTATAGGTTGGTGTTAGCCTAGAACTGACACGGTAAAAGTACAAAGTAATTTTTATGACAACACTTTTGGCTCCCCCCTCTTTTTTTTTTTCTTTTTTTCTATTTTTCTTTCACCAGTTTGTTACATTTTTAAACTAAAATATAGCACATCTACCCACAAAAAAAAAATACTATAATATAGTATAAAGATTAAATAAAAACATTGTGCTTGGTGATGCTTTGTGCCTCTGACTTAAACTATTGAGATATTGTCACACTGTTGGATATGTTTGTCGGGGTTTACTGGAGCCACGCATGTGAAGCTATGATCATTGGCTGCAGTGCATGGATCTTCCTTCTCTAATAAACTAATTCACGGCAATGGCATCATGGATAACGCTAAGCCTTCATTGGTTCTTCTGTTTGATGAAACAACATAGTTATCGGGAGGGGAAGCTTCTTGCATTGAAGGACCTGCCTTGATTTAGGACAAGGTCTTGTTTGAATTTTGAGGGAGGAAAAAAATGTTGAAACAATTAAATTTAACCGAGTGGGTTTTATTTTTGTTCTGGGTTTTTTTAAAATAAGTCTAAATTAAATTAATCCAACTAAAATTTGATTTGATTAGTTTGATTTGGGTTGTTGGGTTAGAATAAAAAAAAATATTTTTAATTTTTAAAGGTTTTATTCTTATGATAACATAATAGTGTAGAACTTAGAAGTGAGATACTTCGTAATAGTGTAAACGCTTTACATAAATGCAAACAAAAAAAAAGTGACTTATCACTAAAACTTAATTACAGGGCTTTAAAATTTTAAAAATAAATAAATAAATAAAAATTGATCCGGTGATGGGTAAGGTGTTTGAGTTTTGGATTGAAAAATCATAATTTCAAGGACCAAATTTATTCCGCTTTCAAATTGAATTTTTGGGGTTCATGTAGTCAATTTGATTTTATATTACATCTTAACTCAAATGGAATCGAGACCTAGAGTTAGTGGATATGTATGCCTTGTGGAATCCCATGTAGAGGCTCAATGCTATCTGAACCCTCCCTCCCCTTCGGTCCATGAGAGTGTATGACCCCAAAAAAAACAAAAAGAATCCTTGTTCAAATAATTAAGGTTTAGGTGGCTACCTTTGTGCATTAACTACGTTCACTATAATAAATAATAAAAAAAAACACCAATTCTGAGAGGTTTAAAATTATGTATAAAATATGAATTCATGTAACCCAAAAAAATATGAATTCAGAAAACATTTCACTTCTAAATATAAGGATTCAGTGTTGAAATATTTCTAACATATTCTCTTTATTGACAAACTTGAAAACTTAGATGGCATTTTTTAGTACGCTAGGTCCTATTCGGTGCTTGTATAGAATGCATGGATAATTATTGTCGTTAATTGGGATACTGTATTAAGGATGCATAGGTAATTATTGTCATTATGTAATGGTCTTATGATTTGATTTGCAGTACAGATTAAGCAGGTATCCTAATAAAAAAAAAAAGGAAAAGGAAGAAAATTAGGCTAAATGTATAAAGCAATCATAAACATGGTAAAAAAAAAAAAGAAAATGCTGATGTCACTCACTATTAGTTTTAAATAAATAGACTGTTTTCATTTTCTGAAAATAATTTTTATTTTCAGATTTTTAAAATTAGAAAATTCATTTGATTTAAAAAGTAGATTCTGTTTTTAAAAAATGAAAATAATAGAAATATGTTTTGTTTGTTTGTTTTCAAAATGTAATCCTCAAACTAAAATTTAAGATAATAAAGTTATATTTAATTTCAAATAATAAAAATATTATATATTTGGTTCTCAAATTTAATTTATCCACCAAAAATAATTTTATAATATAATAATATGATTAAAAGTTTTATAAAATGAGGAACTTCTAATAAAATTACTTTCATTGCTTGAAATATACTTGACTTGCAGATTCACTCTGTTTCCTTTTCAAAGATCTTTGAGTGAATTGTAATCACAATAAAAAGGGACTTAGGTGAATCAAATAATCAGTATTATTCTTAAATATGTTTATTATTGTGTTATTGCAAATTTTAAATATAAAATAAACTAATAGTATTATATAATATAGCTCATCCCTTTACTCAAATTAAATTTTCAGTAAAAGCCTTTCACATTTTATTTGAATGTAAATGAAATAGAAAAAAATATATATAACTTCACATAAAAAGAAATATTATAAGCGATAGTCATGAATTTATCAAGCTTGAGAGATTTTTTATAAATGGATTTATTATCATAATAATAATAATAATAAATGATAACAATTTTAACATATTGAATATTAAAATAAATAAAATAATAATAGTTAAAAATTGAGAGGAACATAATAATATAATATACAAGTTACACAGAAGTGTGGCATTGGCAATTGGTTTAATTATGTTTTATTAGTTAATAAAAAATGGAAAGAAATTGAATGGGGTTCCACATATTGCACATGACAGGTGTGATGTGAACTTAAAAATAAAAATCATTGAAAAAAGAGTGTTGAAGACATAGATGCATAGTTCAAATCTCGGACCTGATTTAAAATAAAGAAACATTTCTTCTATTTACTAAGTTGTCACCGCACTTTCATGTGAAAATATTTTCTACCAAGAACAAAGAAAATACTAGAAACGTGAATTTTGGCATTTTCATATTTTGGCCCTTTTAAGAAATATTTTCATGAAAATATTTTCAACTTAATCTAATCAAAAATATTTTCAGGTCCATTTTTTATTTCCACCAAAAATGAAAATGGAAAACAGGCAAACCAAATGCCCTCGTAGGTTTCCAGTTTCTCATACTCAAACCTCTTCTCAAGTGCACCATTTCAACGTCAAAATTTTTAAAGACAAATCGCTAAAATTGATCCTCATATGCATATTTGATTTATGAAAATATTTCTTATTTTTATTTTCTATTTTCATTTTTTCAAATGGATTTTCATTTTTTGATTTTCAAATTCAGGAAATACATTTTATTTATAAAAATAGATCTTATTTTCAAAAAGTAAAAACAAATAAAAATATGTTTGGTTTATCTATTATTAAAATGTAATTCTCAAAGTCAAATTTATGGTGATAAATTAAATTTGATATTAAATAGCAAAAATTATATATACTTGAGTTGCTGTCACGACCCAACTTAGGCCATGATCAGCGCATAGGGAACAACTTCCCCAGCAACCCTTCACACACAATTTCTAGGAAAATGGACAGAGTTTTCGTTGTTTATCAGACACTTTCCAATACAAAAATTACCTTGCAACATCCCAAAAAAAAAAAAACATAGCACTTGAGCATCAACCATTCTCAGAATACGCCCTTTCAAAATATAATAATATCACAATACGGACCAACATGTATTAACCATAATCCAGTTTAGTTTTCAAACTCTATTAAACACAATACCATATATAGCTCAAGCAGAAAACTGAATTAAGTTTATAAATCCTTTCTATACATTATCTATATAGTTAATTAATAAAATCTCAACATAAGTATAACCTAAGTCCAAGAACTTTGCCTGTGACATATGGAGCAACTGACATACTAAAGATACTATTTTAAAAAGGATCTCGGCGATAAAAGAATGTCTTCTAAAAAAAGCTTACCATTTTAGCATCGATTAACAGCTAAACCGGAAGAACAAAACCGGTACTAGCACCTGTATCTGAAAAAAAAAAATGAAGGACAACGGGGTGAGTTTTGCAACTCAGTGAGAGATAGAATATCCATAATTTACTGGATGCAAGCAGAAAACAATACAAACAAAATAACATATATGTATTCTTCGAAATTTTATATCTAAGCAAACTCTCAAAAATAATTACTAAATCCCCTTTATCACATTTTCTCCAATTCCTTATTCTCACATAAAATTAACTTCATCATCAAATACTCAAATATTCATGAGGGTTACATAAGAAGCATAAATCTTATTTGGAGAGTAATCTCAACCCATAAAGCACAAGGTTTGTTATTTCTCAAATAAGGTCTCTTCAAACTTTATCTCATTAAGAGAAACTATGTGCACATAGGTCGTTATATCTCTTCGCTACGGTAAGCGGTAATGCCATTATATCTCTTCGCTATGGAGAGCGATATTGCCATTATATCTCTTCACTATGACAAGCGGTATTGCCATTACTTCTCTTCATTATGGCTAGCGGTATTGCCATTATATCTCTTCGCTATGGCGAGCGGTATTCCCATTAATTCTCTTCGTTATGGCTAGCGGTAATTCCATCTTAGAACCCATTATGGTTTTCTTAAGTAAGCTTTTATCAAACTCAATTTACAAATCTAAACTTCAATCTTATATTTTCAGAGTTCATGTTTCACTATCATAATTATAGACATAACAGTTATAAAAAAATGCAATCATTCACATACAGAGTTTCATAATAAAACATGAAAGAATATGTTTCATCAAATTAAGAACTCCTTTCTTTTACATTCATCGTTTATTTTGCTTCCCAAATCAAAGTCTAATAATGACTCCACAACTTAACGTAATTTAAATACATATATAATATCTTATAACCAAACACGAGAACTTTAAAACCTTTACACTTCATTTCATAAACAATTTTCAATACCAATTTATAATTTATCCACTAAATCCATGACTATTTATAAATAACATCCACTAAGCAAAAATATAAAACACCTTAATAGCATATATATTTATAATTAAAATTTACTATGTAAAAAGTAAACTATAGATATACTATCTACTCACAAATGGTTTTTAGGAACCGAAGATCAACTCCGGAGTGTCACCAATCCAATGGTAAATGCTCAATTGCTTTAAGACTCTAAGAACAAGACAAAAGGAATATGTATGAGCTAACAATATCATCAATTTACATCAATTAGCCCGAAAATATAAAACCCCCATTTCTAAGCACTTAGGGTTCCAAAAACTCCCAAATCCTCCATAATAATCCATAGGAAGCTCCAATAGACTAATAAAGAGGTATTGCGACTTACCTATACTATCAAAAGGAAGAAAAAGGGGAAGCATCACCTCAATCTTTGAGGTTGCAGTGGTTTCCCTTCTCTAGAGAGAGAAATCGCGAACAATGGAGCAAGGGAAGAGAGGGACATAGCGGTGGCTGTAGGAGGGGAAGCCGACACAACAATGACGGCAAGCGCAATGGGTGGCAGCAAATGTTCCATGGAAGAGAGTGTGTCAAGAGAAGGAAAGACAGAAAATGTAAAGAAGGAGAAGAGAAGAATGAAGCTTACGAGAATGAGAAGGAGAAGAGAAGAAAGAAGAGGAAAAAAAAAAGAAAAGAGAGTACCTATTGTAGTCAATATCACTTAAGGTGCATAGATAGTCCACATTCCATCTTTCTTTTCTTTTTTTTTCTCAGCTATTACAGTTGCATTGGTTCATCTATAAATAAAAAAGAGCTTACAAAAATCTAAAATAATTATACAAAATATTAAGAATAAGAATAAAATAAATTGCTACTTTTGAATTATTTTATTATAATCATTAATTATTATGTTTTGTACATAGATAAATATTTAAACACTCTAGTGGGTCTTATTTTATTGCTCACTTAAAAAGTTGCTAGAAATTTTCGCTTTGAAGTGATAAACCATAGATATTACATGCGTGAAATTTGAGTAAATCGGAGTCTTTGTTGTATTTCAGCTGTCAATACCAAGATCAAAATCTCATGAGGTAATCAGAGCATATATCAGAATACTTATTGCCCTAGTCATGTTGCTATCACTTTATATTTCAATGGTTAAAACTAGAGAACATCTTGCTCTAATCTCGCCAGTAGAATCAAAAGCCTCCATTGAATAATGTATAAAAGATCAAGCATCCCCAGGCAAAAAGTTACTATCCATAAGAGTATCTTCAGCATAGTTCTTCAGCAAATATGATGTCAAATACATATTGAACTGCACCAGAAAGTCAGATAGTAAGAAACGACAGTAGCATACAAGTTTAATCTTGAGCTATAGTTTGCAAAAGCTTTTCTTTTTTTTTTTAATGTTTTTAACCAATCATATATTACCACATCATTAGAAAAATCTTAATCACTCATATAGGATGTTTTTGAATAGCAGCCTTAGGAGGAAAAGAAATTGATGAATGGACATAGAGGATACCGAGCACAGACTGCTTGTGAGTCTTTTAACCTATTAGGGTTTGTCTTACAAATTTAATTGTTCTTTCTTTTAATTATCAGCTTTTCCCTTTCACCATTTCTTTTATAGGGTTGATATTTGGAAATCTCTAGTTATTTTCCTCTTGCTTCTAACTCTTGCTTTCATGAATTGAGTTTATTGATATTCAGAATTTTAGTTTGTCGTTTGTAGTCTTGGTAAAAATTTCAAATGCAGTTCCAAAATTTGAGTACTCAACCATTGTTTTAGTTTGCTACATAGTTATTTTATCATGCATTCAGTATTGAACAAGCACTCCAAAATGACGTGTGTATACCTTTCAAGTGATATCAGTGCCATAAGCTCTCTAGTTGCACTGGAAATAGTTTATGAGCTTGTTAACATATCTTGTGTCAATTTTTTATTGAAAAAAATTCCGGAGAAAATTTTATTGTCAGTGAGGAGCTAGCTTATGCTTTTTAAATCCTCAATGATGACCTTGTCAGTGTTGGGGTTAGATTTCATACCATCGAATGCCCAATACTAAGGGTGTGGATGCAGGGACAAACAGTTTTATTGTTAATAATCAAAATATCAGTTCCTCCCCAGGATAATTCTTGCATACCTTCCTCACTAAGGACATTCGGCTGATCAACCAAGAGTTGTTGTAGAGCACCAAGATCACTGGCTCTGCAAAGCAAAGCAGTTAATGCAGAGTGAACACAAAACACACACAGCATAAAATAAGACAAGTTGAGCAGCATCGAAATAAACATAAAAAAAATGGAAATAGTTAAGCATTGCCACATGAAAAGTAAGCATCATGAATATTTTACAAGCCAGATCAAGCAATGCCTGTGCATATAAAAGGGATGTATGCAGATCATCTGCTACCATCTTGGTTTTCATTCTTATTTTCCTTTTCTTTTCTCTCATTTTCTATGCTTATGTTCATCCAAGTTCTTCTAAAAAACACAAAACTAGAGTGGTTATGAGACACAAAATTTAGATCCCACTCTAAAAATGAAGGAGCTAGTGGAAGATGTCAAAAATAGATGAAATTTGGCTAGGTTTTTGAGTTGGATTTTGAGAAGCAACAATCACTTGAGTTTCCAAGATAAGGATCCAGATAGTAATGAATTTGATGCCAGCTGGATAAGGTGGATTTCAAGTTGTATCTCTAACTGCTACTATTTCCTATGATTGTATCATCGTAAATACATATATATATCTTCATTAATAGAAAAATAGAAAATGATGAGTTTGACAAGAGGAAAGTCATTTATTTGCAAGAACTGTCGTAGGGAGGTCACGTAACTTATATAAAAGTTGGTCAAGCAGAAGGTTTAACATCTTCAGTTCACAAATGGCATGGCTCTGTTTTCAGAGGACAGTGATACCTTTTTGAATGTTTCCACTAATATTTTATTGAGGCTATTTTTGGTTTAAAGAATGAACTTGATTAACAGGAGACCAATTGGTTTGAATGTGTGGAGAACAAATTTCTCTCTTCAAATGCTTTCATGGCTGGTTATGAAAGTTCTCATTTACTTTTGAGTTTGTTTAGGTTGTCATCCACAAGCCTTTTTGGATCAAGCCCTCCAAGCACTGGACAGTTGGAGAATGACCTTTTATTTATTGGGAGTTTGGATTACAATCATTGAAAGTTGTTTGTTTTGCATTCCCCTCCACTATCCTTGCAAGTGTGGCCAAGAGAATAAAGAAAATTGTGAGCACTTTCACTGATTAGGAGTGGGTGAGCAGAGAGAAGACAATCTTGCGTGTCGGGAAGTTTGCTATACCTAAAAGGCTAAAATGAATGGGAATAACCCTTTTGAATTTGGTAATTAAAATCTTGCTTTGGCAGTAAATGGCTATGGCCTTTCTCTTCGTTGTAGCACCAAGTAATTCAGAGGCCAGAGCAAGTATGGTCCAGAATAATCAAGGTAGGATGCCAATCAAGTTATCACTTCAACTCATGCTAGCCCTTGGCAGTTTATTTCCCAAGGATACACTTTATTTAGCCAACTGATCTGTGTTTGGCTAATGGCACTATTATTAAGTTCTAGAATGATGTTTAGCAGGGGAATGTCTCCTCATGGTCAAGTTTGAATTGCGCTACTTAACAGGACCGATCCAAATTACCTCTTTGTAAATAACCTCGAACTTCACTCTCCTAAAATTTATTTTTGTGCAGATTTAGCACAAAGACCGTAGGCCTATTGTTGCGCAATTGCATCGCAAGATGGCTTATTCTGGGGAGTTTTTTACGGAGTTGAGGGTAGGGGAGCTGCACTAGGCATGTCCCTTTACCCTAGAGCAGTTTGTTTCAGTTTGCTATAAAGGTCATGTTTCATACAAACAATCTTAAATTTTACGGTAACATGCAGATTCCGAAATCTATTAGGGGTGTGATTGAAGAAGCATGCTTGTGTCCTTAAGGGTGTTTATGCACCCTAACTTAAGATTGGGTAGAATTACATTTTTGCCTCTCTTTGGTGTTCTGATCAGAGTGGATTTTAGGGAGTTGATATCTTGGATATACAGAGATGAGGCAGCCCCATCAAATCCTTTCAAAGAAAAGCGCATAAGTGGGAACTGAAAGCGTCCATAACTATTATGACATTTAAAAGGTTAGATTCTAGCACTGGCAAATTTATACCTGGGCTTTAAGGCAATTGCTGACAGTGCTGAGATAATTGCAGATTTCAATAGATACCTGTTTCAAAAGAAAAACAAGAAACGTTAAGGTTGCGTTTGGTTTGTGATAATATTTTGTTTTCATTTTCTATTTTCATTTTCAAATTTTTAAAATTAGAAAATGTGTTTGGTTTAAAAAGTATATCCTATTTTCAAAAAGTCAAAATAATGAAAATATGTTTGGTTTGTTTGTTTTTAAAATTTAATTCTCAACCAAAAATAAGATCAAAATCCAATCCCCATCAATCGCAACAAGTCCCCTCAAAATCTGACCCAGTTATTCACAATCAGGCTAGTGGCATCATGGTAATCCTCCAACAATGGTGTCCTCCTCCTAAACAAGTGCCTCCTCAGCAACTATGGCTTCAAGCACCCAATCTTCCTCACCATGTGCCACATGACCGCCTGTCCCTCTTCAGCTAAGTCACAATCGCCTGGCTCAAGATGGTTCCGCTTCAGACCATTCACTCATGCCTACAATTCCTCAAGATCTCTGCCCTCAGCCTTATTTTCTGCGTCTCCTTGTTCTCTGCCTTCTTCAGACCATGCCGTTTTTCACGGCACTTCCTCTCACAACTCCCTCGGCTGGCCTTTCCCCCCGACCTCACCATCAAGGTCTCCCTTTCCCACCTTCCTCGCGTCGCCGATGATGCCAGGGATGCCACCGCCAATGACGGCGACAAGAGAGACATCGGAGAAGGGGGCAGTGAAGGCGGTGCTCCCGATTGAAGCTGTTCTTGACAGCTGATTTTTCAGGGCATGGGAGAGAGAAGGCTTTTAATTGAATGTGATTAAAATTACGGGTGATGCCACCGCATTTTCAGTATTTTCATCTTTTCAAAATTTTCACAGAAAAGATTGAAAAGGAGGATCTGATGTTTTCAGATTTTCACCCATTCTACAAAATATTTCCTGACAATGTTTTCAAGGAAATTAAACCAAACATATTTTCACTCTTATTTTCTGTTTTTAGTGAAAATGAAAACAGAAAATATGTAAACCAAACACACTCTAAGGGTGCGTTTGGTTTCAGTTTTCCAATTTTCAGTTTCCAGTTTTTGTGAAGGAAAAACTGAAAAAACTGAAAACTGAAAATTTTAGTTTTCAGTTTTTTCAGTTTTTCCTTCACAAAAACTGGAAACTGAAAACTGAAAACAGCAAAGCAAACGCACCCTTAACTTGTTTGACAAAACTTGTAATTCGATAAATACAATTTTATCTGCAGTGAAAATCAATGAACAAGGCACTTCTGCATATTCCAATATCAACAATCTTTTTCAGACTTTGGTATTAGTTTTATCCAGGAAATGACGAAGATGGATGATTAAAATGCTTGACTTATCCTACCACAAAAGGAAAACAAAAGAACAATACATTTCTTAGTTCTTAGAAAGCTTCTTCCCTGCAATGACATTAATTTCAATCAGTCAGCTTTCAGCCACAAATTCTTCTTATTATACAGTATCAGATGGATAACCATCATTACATGAAGGAAGTGGAGTGACTGTATTCATTAACAAGAAATCGAGGTTGACACTACCACTGATATCTTCATTTTGAGAACTGTATCCTCATGATAAAATCTCTAGTTCGACTCTAAAAGACTGGTAAGCTCTATGGACTTCAGGAGCAGTGTAAAACATATTCATATACCACCACGTTTTAAAAAAATTTCAATAAAAGTTGTGTGTATTAAAAATTAAACATTAGGCTCATGCCAGTCATATTAACAAGTTCTGGATGGTCTAAAAGCACAGAATAAGAAAAAGTCCCAGGCCCCATTACTTACTCGGAGTGATGTATATCATGTAGAAACAACAGGCCATCTAAGCAATCAATGAGGCTAGATTTAATGCCAACTCGCTGCTGCAGGTGCTTCATGATTGGGCGAGTAGAACTACCTTTCACCATTTGTCTACCGTTGCGATGAATTTTCTCCAAAAATAAAACAATATGATGAAATTCTTCCCTGAAAATTCAATTAAAAATCAAATCTAGACAAATAAATCACTAAAAACAAGCATCATCACCATCTAAAGATCATTAAAGCTTATAAGTGATTATAGAAGCTGAACCAAGAAACACTTCATATCAGATTTTCATTAAGAGCACTGCATAAGGATAAATTGTAGGTGAGTAAGAAATTAATAGAAAATTGTAGAAAACCAATGTCACAACTAGTATATAATCAACATGATGGCAAATATCGATCTTTTTGCATTGATAAAACATATTTAATTTGTCTATATAATTGTTATATGTGACTTCAATTTTGGATATTACATAGCATCATAATACTAAATTGATATTGTCAATTATTTTCAATAGCTTCAAGCAAAAGTTTCCTCGAGAAGCTAATTTTGAATGATCAAGTGGGAACAAGCATGGGACTTCTTTTCTGATTTCATTAGGATTGCATATCTTTCCAATTAATGTTGTCTCTATTTATATTGAACCAATTGTGTAGACTGTCAAAACACACAATCTTCGGCCATAGACATTTTTCTCAAGTCAAATAATAATGTTATGAAAACATATTGGGAATTTTACAACTTACAAAAGGCACAAGGCTGCAAGTTATTTCAGAAAGGAATCCTCAAAGATGAGTAGCTGTTTCGTAAGTTGCTTGAGGAATTTAACCAAACATCTTGGTAATTGTCCTTAACTACAAGTGATTCACTCAAAAATAAAAGAAAAAAAATACAACTGCAAACTCGGTGACACAGAAAAAAAGCCTTAACATTGTACATGACTAGAGATCCCTTGTCTTGACATTTTGGGACTAAAGACCAGGGACATAATAAGCTACAAATAAATAGAAACTTACAAAGTACTTCTCATGGAAACCAAAATGTTATCCAAAGATTTAATCTGATTTACCACAAGAGCATCTCTCACATCGCTGTCACAATTTAGACCACCATAACAGTTGGAATTCTGAAGCACCTATTTGCAATTGTACCAGTTATTTAAACTCCCAAGTAATTTCAGAACTACAACAATTGTCAATGCGATAAAGAGGAAAAAGAAATTTATCTGCATACTGTAAAACAGTAGTTAAATTACCTGCAACCTGTCAATAATATGGGAAGCACTCCTAAACCGTGAAATTAAGCAAGATTGAAGCTCATCCCATTGATTCAATTGTTCCCTAGCCCTTCTAAATGATCCCTGAAACTTTTTCACCACTTCCATCGTCAATGCTTAGATGACTAGTTGTACAGCAGCAAAGAGCCTCAGATCTTCTGCAGAGGATAAAGTAATAATTAGTCACAGTTCTCCCAGCCTGCAACATGGGCCAATTACAAGACAATTCCTTTAGTCACAAAAATTAAAGATTATTGCCCCATTTATTCAAAAAATAATTATAATAATAAAAATAAAGTAGGATATATGCCAAAACCTTGGTCCGAAAGACTACAAACTTTGGAAACACTATCGTTTAAGCTTTGTTTGGATTGGTGGTAAAAGATGGAATGGAATTGAATAAGTTCCATTGTTTTGGTTTAAAATAATGATAGAATTTGACAGCATGGGATGGAATCCGTTCCATCTAATTCCATTCGATACCCCCATTTTTCTCTTCCCATCCAAATTGAGGAGTACTGGAAGGAATGAGAATATATAGCTTATAATTATTATGATGATTACAACTAGTATTTCCAAACAACGGAGTGGAAATTTCTTCCACACTATTCTTTAATAACCAACAAATCTATGGGACTTTTATTCCATTCCATCCCATTCAATATCATTCCATTCCAACTCATTCTTGTCTGTTGCACTCATCATCACTATCCAAACAAAGCCTAGCCTAGTGAAAAACAAGGAAAAAAATGAGCGGGGCATGAGATGCTCCACTGCCTTTCAATTCAAGGTTCTGAAAACTGGATCGGGGATCAAACTGGACAAGGTACTAGTTAAACCGGGATTCAACCAAAATATGATATGTATTTATATTAACATATAAAAATATATGTTATAAAATAACTAAAAAATTACATTAGTCATTAACACAACCTATAGACAACATAAAGTTGCAGCATCTATATCTTTTTCTTCTTTTTATTGATAATCTATTCAATGCTCAACCTTCCTGTAAAGAGGGAGGGGTACATAAGCATATCCAAATTAACACCTAACAAAACAAACAGCAAACAAATAACTGCAACCCATAATACAATCAATCCCCATTAAGACTCCTAATTTG
Organism: Dalbergia cultrata; assembly: GCA_031216105.1. Classification (NCBI taxonomy): domain Eukaryota; kingdom Viridiplantae; phylum Streptophyta; class Magnoliopsida; order Fabales; family Fabaceae; genus Dalbergia; species Dalbergia cultrata. The sequence goes on from CM062352.1 coordinate 40,988,036, forward strand.
TAGCAACAGAGCACCCATAATTGAGAATTTTACTTCCAAATTTAAATAAAGCATGCAACCTGCACTGGTCCATGACCCACCCCCTGATCACAAAACACTAACAGCTCCTGTTACTTGTGCTGTCATCCAGGCCTTTCTAATGTAATTCTTCCATGCCTACTGCTTTGGTAGCATCTCGTGATTGTGCTTTGCACAAAGTAAGATTCAACACATTTTAATACCTCATGCCAACTCACAGCCATTATCTGGCTTAATCACATGTTTTGCATATATCTGTATTAACAGTACCCCATTTTATTCACTCAATCTGCAAATAAATTCACTTGGTAGCCCACAGTTTTACCAGAAAAGTGCCAAGGTGTGAATCTAAATCTTAAAAGACAAATAAATAAAACAATGACATAATTAAATTCACACAATAACATTAGAATCCAACAAGAAGTTCTAAACTAACGTATAAACTTCAATGAGAATTATAAACAATCACAGTCACAATGAGAATTATAAACAATGAGTAGATCTCAAAAACTCAAACCAGTCAATGTGTCACACAGTCACATTATAAATTATATAAAGTGTTAGGATCCATTAATTAGGGAAGTTAGTTAGTTAAGGGATTAGTTGAGTATAAATAAAGAAAATAAGGATTAGTTAGGAGTCTTTGATCAATTGTAATTGAGTTTAGGTTCTTGAGAGAGTAGAGGAGCTCTCACTCTTCCTCACTATTGTATCATCCCTTAGGAATTCTTGGATATTACCAAGAGTTCTCATCAATAAAGAGTATCATTCAATTCCAGTTCTAACACTGGTATCAGAAGTCTTGTCAGAGTTGCTTCTAGATCGCGCCCAAGGTGATCTCGATGGCTTCCATTTTCTTCTCCATCTTTGCTGCTGCCATGAAAGTGTGGCCCAGGGCCTCGCGATGCCGATCACTGCTGTTTTGTTCATGCCAAGAAATGGAGTGTGGATATCCCTCTCAATCGTGATCGCAATCTTTCTTCCGATCGAGACGATTGTTCAACTTCCTCAGCTCTTCTGTGATGGATGCGATCGACTTTCACCAGTGATCCTCTCCCAATTGCTTCTGGGTCGCCGTCGTTGTTGCCAATCGTTCCATCTTCACAGCCTCTATGGAAGCTTTTGCCCAAGGATGACAAGACTTCTGATACCAATGTTAGAACTGAAATTGAATGATACTCTTTATTGATGAGAACTCTTGGTAATACCCAAGAATTCCTAAGGGATGATACAATGGTGAGGAAGAGTGAGAGCTCCTCTACTCTCTCAAGAACCTAAACTCAATTACAATTGATCAAAGACTCCTAACTAATCCTTATTTTCTTTATTTATACTCAACTAATCCCCTAACTAACTACCTAACTTCCCTAACTAATGGATCCTAACATAAAACAAGCTAATCAAATCTCAAACCTTACTAATACTAAGTTATTGACATAACAATTAGAAGAAAGAAACTTGAAACTAGAAGCTAGAATGTGAAGAAACCTTTGCAGAGGATGAAGAGGACCCAGCTGCGATGGTGGGTGCTCAGGCGGAAGGCAGCGCAATTAACAGCGGTGACTGCAAAACAGACAACATCGTCAGCGCAATTCACTAAGGCAGAATGCTATAAAACTCAAGAGTGACTCTTCTTTGGATTGCTATGGGATAAAATTTGTTAGTAGTGCAGCCATTTGCTAGTTAGAACCTTTCCAAATACATTGGCCAACTATAAACATATTTGTTTGAGATACCAAGGCTTCAGTAAAATATTGTAAAAAAATTGAATCAATTACTTCCTCCTATGCAAAAAGAAAATAATGAAGTCTGGGATTGATTGTCTGTAATTTACTAGCAGTATCTTCCTTCCAATTCCACAAACACGAACAATTTTGCAGAATGTAGGTTCATCAAGGAAATGCCAAAATATATTTATTGAGTGTTCAAACTAAGTTTGACAAGAAACAATTTCAAACCATATTCAATGCAGACTGCAGAAAGCTCATATCTTGTATCACAATAAAACTTCCAATGTAGTGAAGTCAAACTATTGGCTCAAAGCACCCATCACAATCACCAGTCCAAACTCCAAAATCAAAGTTGAAGCCAGATGCTTTCTACCATTAAAGGAATTCAACCTTGAAAGCTCTTGTGATGATTACCACCGTTCTCTAGGACAGCCAGCAGGGAATGCAGGAACCAGGACCTTTTCATCATTCTGCATTGAGTCTTCAACCTTTTTAACTGGCTTTCCTTGTCCAATCTCCAATGTTCCAGCATCCTCATCAAAATCTGGTGGGGTAATCATCTTCATCACTCCAGTTGTCATCATCATCCTCATCATCATCACCATCTTCAAATCCAACGTCACTCATAAAATTATCAACATCGTCTGACCATTCTTCTTCATCTTCACCGCTTTCATCTTCTCCACTCTCATCCTCTTGAATCTCTTCCATGCCATCTTGAGGTCTTCTGGCAGCCCCTCGCTTTGGAAATCTTGGAACATTAACCAGAGAGTGAAGCTTTTCCTTTATTAGCAACAAATGGTCCTTGTCTACTAACTGAGAATCACGGTAACCTTCCCTTAGAAATACAGAATCCCTATCTCCTTTTAGAGACACATAAAACATATCAGGATGCCTTATCAACATCCCCCTCAACTGCTGAGAGAATCTGAACTCCTCTCGAAAATGAGTAAGGTGATCGATGAGAGTTCGCTTCTCAAGAGTGAGGCTCAAAATCTCATGAACAACTCCACAAGCATGCTTCTCTTTCTCGCGTGTTCCTGGCCTTAGCCCTGAGAAATCTGAGTATGGCGATCTATAAGGCAAGTCCCTGAACTGCATGATCTTCCTCATCTCACCCTTAGAGAGATTAAGGCCCTTAGGAAGCTTCACTCTATTGAACTTGGGGGGCCTGTCTATAATCAAATTCTGCTCTTCCAATTCTCCAATCCGATTTTCCTCTGCAGATAACTCAGCAGCAGAAACTGCAACCTCAGGATCCCAATGCGTTAGCTCCAGAGCAGGACCTCGTTCAGTTGCAACAACCTTGAAGTACTGCGGGTACCTATGACAAATTGTGTCACGAAATTCTTGTGGGAGGCCCAAATCAGTCCTCAGATGAGCTATTTTCTCCAACAATATCCGCTTCTCGAGTGACATCATCAACAATTTCCTCAGCTTGACAACTACCAAATCTTCCATCTCATTACTAACCTTCAATTCCTCAAAATAAAGCCTTTCAGCTTCGGGGGTCATTTTGAATTTTAGAGAGTAAACACCCTCTTCCATAATCTGAAACACTGCAGGGAATTTCTTCAACAAAGCAATGAATCTCCTCCTCTTCTGCATACCCAATTCCCTTCTAAACTTACCCAGCTGGCGAAGCGACATGGTCCGGTCCAGTTGACTCACCAGAAGCTTCCTTATCTTGAGAACAAATTTGAGCTTCTTGTCCCTCTGAATCACATTATCAAAAGGAAGCTCTTTCCTTCTCTTGACAGCATCCCTTATGGGCCCTAATGGATACCGAACATGGAATTTTCTGCCGGTAACATTTCCGGGTGACACAACCAAATTGAAATCCCTGCCCCAGAATTGGGATTTTCGGAGAGAGCAATGGGGTTTGGCAGAAAGGCTAGGTATTTGACAGAAAGCAAGTTGGCTTGAGACGAAGAACGGTAAAGGGGCATGTGATGAAGAGAGTAAGAACTTAGGCTCCATAGCACAAAAGCAGAGCGGCAAAAGCGATGTACAGTAGTTGTTGGGTTGGGAGAGGCAAAAACCCTCACTCAAGATAAAGAGAAATATTTTCAGACAAAAATAAAAATAGATAAATCTTTTTTGATATGTTACCTCTTTTTTTGACCAAAGTGGGTGACGAAGATGGCGAGTTTATCTGCGAGTAAGAGAAACTGAGAGAGAGAGAGAGAAGCAAATTAGATTCTTCAGAAAGGAAAAAGATCTTAGAGAGAGCTTAGAGGTCCTAAGTCTCTTACCATTCAAGGGGAGAGAGAGAGAGAGAGAGAGAGATGGAGGTATTTGTTGTGCCTATTCTCGACGGAAACAAAGAGAGGGAGAGTGAGCGCGGCCGCCGAGCCTCCCTGAGGAGAGAACAAGCATCGCCTGCTCGCCGCGCTGGCGGAGCTCGTGCTGCCGAGTTCGCTGTGCCAATTTCGCCGGTGCCGCGCGAGACTGCGAGTGTGCTGCGTAGTGGTACCGCGTTCTTCGCAATGAGAATTGAGAGGGGGCCGAAGATAACACTTGAGTTATCGTTTGGTAACTCCCGCCACGGACACAAATATAAAGATACTAGACATATACAAATATATTTTTTGATAGAGACAGAAGTAAGGACCATAAAATTTTTCTGTTTTTAGGAGAGGAAAACATAATTTCTATATCTCTAAAAATAGGACAATGAGAATAGAATACAGAAAATAAAATTTTTTTATTTTTTTCTAATCATAACTCTATGCATATTTGTTATTTTTATCCTTGTCTCCTTCTATTATCTCTATATTTCTTTCCTTGTCCCCTACTAAACGCTACCTAAGAAATTGGGTTTGGTTTGGGTAGGGCTTTAGACTTTCAAAATTTGGAATTTTGGGCTTGCGAGATGAGTTGTGATGGAAAGAAGGAAAACTGGAAATTGACCCGCAAGTTCAACCTGCCCATCGCAGGTCAATTTTAAATAGGGGTTGAAATTTTTTGACTAATTGAAAAATTAAATACATCCCGTCAAATAGTGATGGATTAATCTTCAAAAGTGGCGGGCCAACCCAGCAAGCCCAATTCATTGTGCCACTCCTAAATATTCAAAATGTCCACAGCTAGGTATCCTGAAAGACAAAATAAATATATTTCAATATACAGGTTTAATAGGAGAAAGCAAAATTTTACCCTACCATTAGAAGAGTGCAAAAGTTTTAGCAAAGATATTCATCTAAGTTTTCTTGTCAGAGAATAAAAAGATAAAAACTAGCCCAAATTTACCTGACATACCTATAGTGCGTGTTGAATCCCCAAACTAATTCATATCCTTTCACTATATCAATTCTAATAAATAATCAAACATTTTCAGTTGAACTTGTATGGGACACAAGAAGAAAGCATTTTAAGCAAACATAACAAACCAATATAGTTTCATTCTCCATAGAAACATATGCAATAAACACATCCACATAGAGTTGCTTCACATCCCAATGCTTGGCTTGCTCAATGATTATGAACATTGGTGTTAAAGGCTCATTGTTTCGTGATTTCACATTAGAGTTTGATCCTCATGTAGTGAGTAACGGTTATATACTTAGTATATCATATATGTTATATATATATATATATATACAAACAATATTAGCTTCACCAATATAATTCTGAAAGAGATTTTCCTTTTTCATCTTACACATGCAGATCCTTCCAAAGCTACCATCCATGTTCTACAAGCAGTTTTGCAATGAAATTTCATCATCACTTATATTCATAGATTCATCCTGAAATCAGTTTGAGATTGTCTTCAAAAAGACCAATATCACTGGATATATAGTGGCTGGGATTTCAAATATAATATCATTTTATACTATACCATATGGAGGATGGATATATGCTTGGTATAGGAGTGATAACATGTTCTTTATGGATATAAAGATACAACAAAGATACATGTTGCAATCCCTACACCTGCTGATACCCTAATTGTATTGAAGTCTCCATCTATTCCTCTTCATGGTGCTAACCACCCTTCTATTAGTCATCCTCAAGAGCAAGTTACCCACCAGGAAAACGTGAATGAATCGATTCCCATTTCACCTGAACAAGATGGTATCCATGTTAATACAAATGCTAAGGTTAATGTAGTTGATGATTCAATCTTACATGAAGGTGAAGTGGATGTGATACATGCACCAAGACTTGAAGATGAGGTCCATCATGGTGTTGTACTACAAGTTGTTCCTGCTCTTCCTACTTTGGGACCGCAACAAAATGTTGTTCATGAGCAATTTGATGCTGCTGGCAGTTATCATTTTTTTGAGGATACAGTGAAGGTTGATGTTCAACCCAATGCTCCTCACATGTTTACATGCCAAAAAAAATTACTACTCATCAAACTATTCATTCTCATACTTTGGTGATGATATTAGCCTTTTTTTAATGTACTTTATTATGAGGTTAATATACTTTGGTTATGAGGATTTTACACACATGTACTGACAATGTGTTTTTTTTCCTTCCCATCCAGCTAATACCCAAAACTTTCATGCAATTGGCTTTTCCATCTCGGATTAATGAACTCCACGTTATGGATGCTGACAAAAACATCTATTGTATGATTGTTTGATGGGGTCCGATAAGAGAAAATGAACACTTCCATGCAAAAGGTTGGAAGAAGTTTGCTATTGAGCACCACCTTAGGCAAGGAAGTATCTTGAAAATGAGTGTTTCCTCTTCAAATGACAAGTTGATGTTGGTACATGTAATTGTTTATATTGGTGTATCTTCGTGTTATTAGTTTAGGGAGTATATTTTGTTATTTAAAGAATGGGACATGTGGTCTTATATCTCCAATTCTATGAACTTGGGTTTTAGTGTAGTTTACTAAAAGCAGCGATGAGGGTTTTATGTTTTGCACTTGTGGTATGTAATATTTGCCATTGGAGTGAGGTGTGAAAACTATTATGTCTTGTCTGTTAATACTGACAATTCATAATTAACACTTAATTTCGTTTGACTTTTGATATATATTAATTAAGTAGGGTAAATTATTTGAATTTAGTATCTTTTATGTAGAGGAAGGATTACAAATTATGCACAAAATATTGTAAAATGTTAACAAATTTTACAAAGATTAGTGGAAAATAAGCAAGGACAAGACCGTAAATTATACCTACACTATGTTATTGATAGACACCCTTAACTCTGGCATTATTAAAAAAAAATTAGATGTGACATGTTAATAGCTGTTAAAATATTACACAAATATTTAATATTTGTTCACTTTCCATCAAATAAAAAGATTTCTCAATTAAAGTGTTATCATGTTTTCTTTCAGCTTAATCTTTAACCTCAGTCACATCCACCACACCACTCGAATACAAATGCTACACATTTTGCTATGGCCCCATTCTATGTAAAAATAATTATATCTATGTAAAATATACTTATATTGATCCTATATTAAAATTAAATTGAGAACAATAGTTTTTTTTTAAAAACAAAATCCATATAAGACAAAAACATGTGAAACAAATTAAAACAATTAGTTTACTTATTTTTAATAGTTAAAAAAAGGGTTTAATCCCTCCTTTGTGGGACACAACCTAACTATAACATACGATTCAAATTCCAATCGTATTATGAAAATACACTCGATAATAAATTAGACCTGGGACAACAAATATATTCCTATGACAATGGAGATTAGAGTTCTAAAAATGAGTCTATTTCGAACAATCTAAAATAAAAGTTGCCCCTTGAGAAATTTATGTTACTTTAGGTAAGGCTTTATGTCATTAACCATTAGTTCAATCAAAAAAATTTGATTCTACATTTCAGGAAGAAGCCTACATTTGATACACGATCAAGTCCAAAAGAAATCAAATTAATCTTTAGTTGTGTCATATATAGTTAAAATGTATATCAAAGTTAATGTATCATATATGATTAAAATAGATTAAAAAAAATGAAGTTAGTTGATTTTATGATTGTTCAAATATTTGATCAATATTGCCATAACTCATATTTTATCAACATTCTCATAACTCATATTTACCGTTGCTAATTTTAATTTTTTGGTGTATTTTATATTTAATGAATTTGAAAGCAGTGATTACTTTTTGTATTAGTTGAATTATGTGTTTTTCTTTTTCTATGACCCGTTCAATAGAAATACAGAAACTGAGCTATCAATTATCAAATTCTACATTTAGTCATACTTTGAAATTCCGTCAAAAGTTTTCAAAATTTTATTCTTGATCAAAATGTAGAAATCTATCAAGCTTTTGTTTTGCATGATATTTTTATTGTTTTCAGTTATTAAAATTTTATTAAATTGAGAGAATGATTAAATTTTTATATTATTCAAATTATATATATTTTTAATTTTTGACATTATTTAACTGGTCAATTAAAAGAACAAAAAAAATGTGGCGATCTAATTTGTAACTCTGCTATATAAACAAAATAAACGATATAAACAGAAATTTCACAAACTTTTGATATATATTAATTATGTAAGGTAAATTATTTGAATTTAGTGTCTTTCAATAAGTTAGGATTACAAATTAACCACAAAAAAATTGTAAAATGTTAACAAATGTTACAAAGTTTCATGGAAAATAACAAGGGACAAAACCCCAAATTATACCTACACCATGTTATTAATAGACACATTTAACTTTCATATTATGTAAAAAAAAAAAGGCATGACATTTTAACAGTTGTACAAATAATGCACAAAGAGATCTTTGTTCACTTACCATCAAATAAGAAGATTATCTAAATTAATGTGGTATCATGTTTTGTTTCAGCTAAATCTTTAACCTCAGTAAGTTTCACTACCACTCAGCGACAAATGCTATAAATTTGACTATGGCCCGATTCTATCAAAAAATTATTATATCTATGTAAAATTTAATTATATTGATCCTATATTAAAATTAAATCGAAAATGATAGTTTTTTTTAATAAAAATCCATATACGGTAAAAACATGCTACCAAATTGAAACAATATATTACTTAACTTATTTTGAATGACTAAAGAGATGATTTAATCCCTCCTTCGTGGGACACAACTCACCTATAACATGCAGTTCCAATTCCAATCAAATTATGAAAATAAACTCAATAATAAATTGGACATGGGACAACAAAATATATTCCAATGGAAAGTGGACATTAGAGTTCTGAAAATGAGTTTATTTTGAATAATCTAAAATAAAAGTTGCCGCTTGAGAAATTTTTTAAAACTTGAGACAAGGGTATATGCTGTCAACCATTAGTTCCATAAAATAAAATAAATCGTATATTTCAAGAAGAAGTCCACATTTGATATAGGATCAAGTCTAAGAAACCAAATTAATCTTTAGTTAACTCATATATAGTTAAAATATATATCCAAATTAACATGTCATATATGATTAAAATACATAAAAAATTTAGTTTATTTATGATTGTTAAGATATTTTATCAACATTGCCACAACTAATATTTAGGCTATTCATATTTAATGAATTGGAAAGCATTGATGACTTTTTGTGTTAGTTGAACTATGTTATTGTTTTTCCTATAAAGTATTAAATTCATATACAGAAACTAACTTATCAATTATCAAATTCCAAATGCATTGGCCCATTTTCAAGTCAAAACATTTTCGTACTCTATCATTCAAAAGTATTACAAAATTTTACAAATTAATTTCTTGATAAATCTAATTTCATACATATTTTTTTTACTTATGTTGAAAATTTAAAAAAAAAAAACAAAAAGTGGGACTTGCATTTTGTTTTTTTTTAATCATATGTTAGTAAGCCTCAACATTTCCTTGAATTTTTTTCAACAGTGCACAAGTAGTACACAATCTATGCTAATACTCTAATAATCAATTACTCTGACGCAATTAGTATAAAATATAGTCTTTGTTCATTTTTTGTCAGTAACAAGCGACAATATGTAGAGTACTAATGGATGGAAATAATAATAAAGTAAGAACATGTTGTAAAAAGCTTTATCATGAACATTACAACATGTTAGTACTCTTCAGTGATAACTACTTCTATCCACTTTCTTCCAATAAGCAATCAATGTGACCATTCTATTACATACATACATACATGCATATATATGTGTGTGTGAGTGTGTGTGCACGTGTGTGTGTGTGTGGATTATAAATTATATTATGTATTATATATTATGTATGTTTTTTTTGTTTTTTTTCTTTTTGTCAAACTATGTCAAAAGTTTTGGAAATTTGATTATGAAGAAAAAAAATTAAATTTGACTGATTTTTTTCCATTATATTAAATTTTTTTGGGTTATTGAAATTTAATAAAATGTAAGTACTATTTTTTTTCTATTAGTCAAATTATGTTTTTTTTAAATGAATAGATGAATTGAAATACCTGAACTTAGTAATCACTTATGAAATTTCAAATTTCAATCAAACTCTTAAAGCCTGTACAAATTTTTCTAAATTTTATTCTTCATATTAATCTCAAATTTGATCAAATTTTTGTTTTCCATGATATTTTAATTTTTTTGGATTATTCATATTTAGTGAAATTGCAATCACTGATTTTTTTATGTGGAATTATGTTTTTGTTTGCATGAATTGCTTAATTAAAATATTGGAAACAATCGGGGTTACGTAAAAAAAAATTATCACTACTATTATTCTTCTGTTTGAATAATTAAGTATACAATTTTCCAATATAAAAGACATGATTCGATTAATATGCAAACACATTGGCCTCTTTTCAGCTCAAAATTTTTTCATAGCAAAAGTGTTACCAAAATGATATTCATTTTTCACTTATTTTGAAAATAAAAAAACAAAACTAGGCAAAACGAAAACATGCTTTGTTAGTGCTAACTAACAATAATTTAGCAGTGCATCATATCTGTATTTTATACTGTACTAACAATTTGTGGTCTGACTATGTTGTCAATACTTTTAACATACTTTCACTCTGTTAATGTCCCGTTAAAGTTGTAGTTGCAAATTTTTTTACGGAATATGTTAGTAGGCTTGAACATATTCATGAATTTTTTACAATAGTCAACTAATAGTTGTATGATATGCAAATACTCTAATACACACTTGTGTAAGTATTCAATCAATTAGTCTGAGACAATTAATATAAATTATCAACTTTCTCCGGTTTTTAGCAATAAGTGGCAAAAGTATGTGGAGTAATGACAGCTGTTAATATAAATAATAAATAACCAACATGTTATAAGATGTTTCATGATGAAGGTTACAACATGTTACTACCTTTCAATGGAAAGTACTTCTACTTTCTATCAGAAGTAATGAATCTTACTATTCTAATGTAAAGTTGTAGCAACTATTAATATAAATTATAAATTACCAACGTATTGTAAAATATTTGATGATGAAGGTTACTACATTACTTTCTATCAGAAGCAATGAAGCTTACCATTCTAATTCTAATATATATATGTAATAAAAAAATGATACACATAAACTATATGAAAGCTTATGGATCCCATTGGAAAAAATAAAGAACCAAATCAAATTACTAACAAAATTTAAATAAAAAGTTTACTACATCAATCTTTGGATGCATTCAACCTTAACAAAAATAGTGTCTATGTATACATCTATACATAATTGCATCGCTATAACTCTTACGAATCCCTCCTAAAATTAAAAAATAGGAAAAAAAACATGCACCTCATGCCTTTTTCTACCCAATATAATCATGAAAATTATGGTCATTGGACCTCTACAAACTCAAGATAAATAAATATTTTATGCAATATATATGATAGCTAATAGAATAAAATAGCAAAAACCAAATACCAAATAGCAGATATGAAATATTATAAATTACACAAATAAAACATAACTTTTTTCTTACCTAGATGAGAATGTTCATCCTAAATCGGATATTGGTTCCTCATATGCTTCCAAGTTTATAACTTCCTTTTCTTGCTTATGATCTATGCATTAACGTCTATTGTTTTAAGTCTTCCTTTCCCTATCTATAGGTAGTCCTTACCACCATCAGTATTCACAATCACCTCCAATTATAATCCAAAAATTTTGTTCACATCTTAGAAATATCGTTTTTTCTCTGAACAAGAAATGAACACTAATCAAATCGCATTTTCTCAGTTTGTAAGCCATGTCTTCTAAGTTTGATTTGTTGAGGGATGTTAACATGTGTAATGACGAAAAGGTGTGGAAGATCAAAGTTACAATTATTAGGTTATGGCAAATTCCCATATTCAATGATAAAAATCTTAAGCCTGTGATTGACATGGTGGTCATGGATGAAAAGGTAATGTTTATATTATCCCTTAAGTCACTAGCATAGTGAATTTATAATCATGTCATGATGTTATTAACTGTTTGTAAAATAGTTAACACAGCGAAACATGATACAATGCATCGTCAGGACTCGACGTGTCAAGTTATTTGAAGAACACTTGATTGAGGGAATGGTCTACGCCATTAGCAATGTTCAAATAGCCTTTAATTCAGTGAAGTACAAGCCAACCAATCATCAGTTCATAATTTTCTTTGAGAAAAATACTCAAGTTAGAGCTAGTGATGACCATGTCATACCTACAAATGTCTTTCAGTTTGTGCCAAATAGCTTAATTCTTTCTAAGACAAAATAAGATTATCATTTAACTGGTACTAATTATAAAATTTTTTTCTTAGTGATATACAATTTCTCTTTTTAATCAAACATATTAATAAATCTGTGTTGCATATTAATTCCAGATGTGAGTAGTTTGGTTACAACATAGAAAGATCCACAAGATTATTCAAAAAAGGACAAAAGCTATAAAATAATTGTTATTGAATTGGATGATCTTTAGTAAGATTAAATAATATTTTGATCATGTTTCTGACTATCTATATTTATTAATGCCACTTTCAATTATTTTCTTAACATTTATCTCATATTTCCATCATATTATGTTTATGAAAATAATCACATGGTATAATTGTAATTTTCATAAGGAGCAATGATAAAATTATGTGTACACTATGGGAAGACTTTGCCATTCAATTTGTTGATTATCTGCAAGATCATCCAAGACTTGAATACATTGTAATCTTATAGCTTGGTAAATTCAACTTTTATCAAGGTAATTATTCAATTTAATAATATTTCTCGTACAATAGTCCATACTTGGATCTGGTCATGAAATACTTTAGCATTTTTTCTCTAAGAAGCATGGGTATCTCAACGCTAATTATGCTTCTATTTATTGCAGATTTTGACACTTATATTGTCAACAACAAATAATTGACAATTTCTTTGTGCAGGAGGCCAAATTACACTAAACTAGGCGTATATCAACAAACTCCAGGAGTTTGGATGACAGTCTTTGCTTTTCAGGATCTCAATTCGGGGAGCGAAAAGCTACTCCTCTTGGGTTCTCCACCGAAGAAATCTAGTGTCAAACTTGTTTTTATGTAATAAAGATCGAATGTAGAATGATTCGTATAATAATTCGTGTGCGTTGTGAATGTAATGTGAAATTGAGAAATTAAACGAAGAAGAAAAAATGTAGAAAGTAAATTGATTAAAAAACTGAAGGTGAAGTACATAAATGACAAATTGAAGATGAAATGCTGAAATTATAATGAAAAGGAAATCTAATCCTAAGAAAACGAAAGAGAGGGTTGAGAACAATACTCAGTAAACTCTGGACTCTGTGTAGTCATTGGAGACGTTTTTAGAGTGAGTGTATGAGTGAAAATTCCAACCCTTTACAATATGTATAGAACTAGTATTTATAGACAGCCTAGGACTCTAAGATTTTGACACTTGTCTTCTGGCTGCCCTTGGATGTTGTCCACGTGGCTTTGACAGTTATTTTCTTTGTCATTTGTCCTCTGCCACGTTCTTGTCACACTTCTGTTAATAACTGCTGGTAATCGTCAATAACCACCATTTGACGAACATCTATCTTGGAGTCATTATGATGGTCTTCTCCAGAGCTTCAAAATTTTCTAAGTCTTCAAGTGACGAACTCCAACTTCGACTTGTCGAACCTCGAGCATGAGAACTATTTCGTCATGCGCCTTTGTCGTCGAACAGTTACCACTTCGTAATCTTTACAAGGTCTCTATTTGTAACTGCTGGAAATCGCTGTTAACTGTCACAAGACAAATATCTGTCTTTCACTGATCACTGTGACAATCTTCTGAAGATCTTCAAAATTTTCTAAGTGTTGAATGACAAACTCTGACTTCGACCTGTCGAACTTCAACTTCGACTGACAAACTCCCATTTTAACTGACGAACTCCCACTTCAACTTGTCAAACCTCTACAGTGAAGATTGATCATTCTTAGCCTTTAATTGGCCTTGAAATATTAAGTCCCAAATGACAGACCTTGACTTCAACTTGTCAGAAGTCGAATAGAAGAATGACAAACTTTAACTTCGACTTGTCAAAAACCGAATAGAGGAATTTTGACAATGTCGAATAGAAGAATTTTGACAATGCAGAGTTGTCGAATTAGATATCCAAGCTTTATCACAGCTGGACTTTTATCATATTGTCTGACAAACTAGATGCTTTGTCAATTCTTTGCACAGCAGGCTTTTGACTAACTTTCAAGCTGTCAAAGTTAAAAGTCAATTTGACAATCTGATACGTAGTGAAATTTGGTGCCAACATGATGCCCCCTACAACTCTCATTTCGAAGAGCAGCTTCTATCGATGAGAAATTGAAGAGTTGTAATTTGAATTTTAAATTCCTTGTTAGAGATATTTCATCCCTTAACTTATGCATCTCTATGCATATTTCTATGCACATCATCATTTTATGTATCTTAACTTGATGCATTGTTGGCTTGTATGCTTTTAAATATTTGCCATTAATCGACGTTGTTCTTTGCCCACTATCAACTTCTTGTGCTAACACATTTCCCATGACCGCTTTAAGCAGTAATATAGAGTTTGATAGGTTTGTCAAGCTTTGGCGATGTCATCACTGACGTTTTTGTCAAACATTACTTGATTGTGTCAAATGCCTTTTAATGGTCATATGTCCAGAAAAAGTCTTTTTCTCTTTTGAGCTTGACCAATGTGCAAATATTTTTGTTTTGCCAGACATATAAGCAATGAAAAGTCGAATGAAATTCACTTTCCCCAAAAAAGATTGCAACTGCTTCTTGTTTCTTGGGGATGATGCTTAATAATTGTCTTTTCCTTATTTTGGTAAATGGAAATTCCCTTTTTTTCTTTTTCCCTTTTTTTTTGGGGCCAAAACACCTAAAATATTTCTTGGCTGTTCAAATAAACTTTGCCTTAAGCAGTCTCTTGATTTCTTCGTTAATCTTGACTGTTACTTCTGGAGCAAGCCGTCGAGTTGCTTATTTGACAGGTCGAATATTGGGCTCTAATGGCAACCTGTGCTCCACGAGTTGATGACTAAGTCCTGACATTTTGTCATACTCCCATACGAAATAGTCATTGTACTCTCTGAGTAGCTTGACCAACTCCTCTTTGAAATCTTTTGGCAGTAGTTGGCTAATATAGGGTGGTATTGTCTTGTCACCATTGCTTAAATTGATTTCTTCAAGAAGATCTTGCAAATCTAATAATGCACCATCAGTATGCATGTAAATTGTTCGACCATACAGGCCAACAATTGAGCCATTTGACTCGACAAATCCATAACTTAATATGAACATGAGACCTTTTCGACCCCAGCCTTGGGTATTAGATTCAAGCCTTCATTGCCAAGGATGCATTTGTCAATTTTCTCTAGGTTGAACTCCTCGTTAACCTCCAAAGGCTTGATCTTTTTGTTGTAAATTTTGAAATCCACATGAAGTTGTTCAACATAGCAAAAACTATTGTCAGCCCCAACTTCTTCGATGCCTCCTTCTGGATTCCAAAGTATGAGCTTCTGATGCAGCGTTGATGGAACAGTTCCTACTCTATGAATCCAGTCGCGTCTGAGTAGAACATTGTAACTTGATCTGGATGGGACAACGACAAACATTGTTTTTTGACTGACGCTTCCGACTTTGACATCTAGCATTACAACGCCTTTAGCAGTAGAAGACTTCCCATTATAATCAGTTATAGCTACGTTGGTTTTCACCAGATCTTTGACACTTTTGCCAAATTTGACCAGCATACATTCTGGCATCAAACTAATAGCTGTTCCTCCATCAATCAGCACTCGATTGATCATTTTTCCTTCGATTGTCGCCTTAATGTGCAAAGGCCTTAAGTAAGCTTTAGTCATTTCATCAGGTTGTTCAATAACTCCATCACTACAGAAGTCTTCACATACAAAGAGACAGTCATCTCCTACAATAACATCCTCATAGTCATCTTCCATTCTGACGTATGCTCCCTTGACAACATACTTTACAGGCAAAACAAAAAAGACTCCAACCAAATTTGTGTTAAAAATGGTATGTAAGTCATCATCAAAACCAGTTTGTAAATTATTTGTTAACAAGTCTTCCTCAGTAAGTGGGTAGTATTCTAGCACCACTCTACCACTTTGATCAGCCTTTGACAAAGGATGATGCACCAGGATCATCTTATTGTTTTCACCAGTCTCAGAATGTGCAGTTGGTATTTCTTGTGTCAAATGGTTCTCATTGACTTTGGACACTTGATTTAGAAGATTTGATGGTTTGGTCTTCTGGTCTTGAACCACATCTTTCAAGGGAACAAAACATCTGCCCTTAGGGGACATTGGTTTGTTTGCTTGAGAATTGATTAGACTTTCACTTTTCCTCTTGTCAACTCTCCTCCAAACGTAAGGATTTGAATTTCTCCTTCATCCTTGATTGTACCTTTTTCATGGTCTTTCTTTTTTCTCGAAGATGAAGCTTCATCGTCATGTTGGACGTTCTTAACCCATTGATTTTGAACAAACATAGATGGAGGAACACGAGTTCGACTCGGCATGTTGTTGGGCTTTCCATCCATCATTATGACAATCTTCATCTTTTGGTTAACTTGTCCTGTTCCAAGTTTCAAAAACTTAGGATCCAAAGGACCGAAATCGAATTTAGACTTACCTGCCACCTTTCTTTTCATTTCCAGGTTCTCTTTTTTCTTTTCAGCAATCATCTTTTCAATCTTTTGCTTCTCATATGTCGTAATTGCAGTAGGGTTGAATACAACACTGCACCTTGGACAGAGAGAAACGCCTCAACTACTATTCTTTTGCTTAATTAGAAATGTCCGAAGATCGTCCCCTACCATTGGGTAGATTATTTGTTCGACGAGTTCGAAAAAATCAAGCTCATAGTCGTGTCGAAACTTCTTTTCGGGTTCGAGGTTTGACATCCCTAATCCAGCAACATTGATATCCATGTAGATTGGTTCAACAAAACTCGAATTGACTTGGAAGGGATCAGTGTCCACTTTCATGGGCTTTTCCTTTCCTTCGAATGTCAAACGCCCCTCATCGATTGCCTTTTGAATTAGTTCCCTAAAATGAACACAACTACTAGTAGCATGTCCAGTAGATTGATGAAATTTATAAAACTTTTGTCCCTTTAACTCTGAAATTGAAGGAATTTTCTTTCCTTTAGGAAGAATAATTTGTTTATCTTTTAAAAGTACGTCAAATATCCGCTCAGCCTTAGCAATGTCAAAAGAATAAATTTTTGACGCTAGCATTTTTCCTTTATTTCTTGCTGGCCTTAAGGATTGACAAACATAAGTTGGTCCTGGTTTCAATTCGGCTACATTGACTTCGTCATTACTACCATTGGCTTCGTCATCTGTCTAGTCGACTTTGACATTAGCAACTTTTTCATGATGAAGCATTTTCTTTTTTATTCTTTCCTTCTCTCTTTTTACTTGCTCTATTTGATGCACTTTCTCTGCCAATTGGGTAAGATCTATGAGCTGCAAATTAATAAGTTTTTTCCTCATGTCATAGTCTAAACCATTAATGGCCATTTTGACAACTTCAGACTTTGGCATAGGAGTAAAACAACGATTTCTTGCATTCCTGAATCTAGCCAAATAGTCATCAATAGTTTCCCCTAGGAAACGTCGAATAATGAACAAATCAGTTAGTTTAACCTTGATTTCACCTTGAAAAAATTGATTATGAAAACTGCTTTCTAATTGATCCCATGTTAAAATGGAATTGGGTCTTATATTTGAAAACCAATTGAAAGCATTTTTCATAAGGGAAGATGGAAAAAAAATGCATCTTTAAATGCTCATTTGATGTCATTTCCCCTATCTCCATTGTATATTGAGCGATATGCTCGACCGTCGATTCCTCATCCTCACCAGAGAATTTTGTCAAGGATTTGGGGATTTTCCAACCCCTAGGCACTTCAGCCTGTTGAATATAGTCTGGGAATATAGACACAAAAAGGGGTTGGTTGGCAAAGCCAACATTGAAGCTGAATCTGTTCAAAACATTTTCGACTGCATGCATAATGTTTTTATTTTGCTGGAATACATTTTGTTGCTGAACCCTTTGAATTTCATTGTCAGCATCTTGTCCTTGACATACAAGGTTGACAGTTGGGTCGGCATTGTCATTTTCATATGGAAGTGGGTTATTAATTTCATCATAAGGGTCATTTGGATTGTCATCCAAAGTAATGGCCTGAGCCACTCGCCCTATTTGTCGAGCAAGTTGCTCGAATCTTGTATTATTTGTTTCGATCAAAGGTGTTAGTACTGTCGCCATTTGTTGTGTTAACATATTGATGAGATCATGATGACTTTCATCAATTTGTTGTCGAAACATGGCCATTGAATCGATCGTATACGTAGGAGTTCCTATCACACCTGGTCTAGGTATGTCAAGGAAAATTAGACCTGTGTTTGTTTGTCTTATGGTAGTTGGGTCTGTCGAATACATATTCCCCACTCCAACCATAGAAGGGCCCACTAAAAGAGGACTGACAAAACCAAACTGTGGCAAGTGTGTACCAAATTGTGGCAAACTAGTCATGATTGGCATAGTTTGGCCCTAAAACAGAGGATTATATGAATACACATTATTAAATACACCACTATTACCAACATTTGATGGATTCCCCGTATTTGGTGGATTTCCCATGTTTGACAATGTGGAAGGTATATACCCTGGGGGTATATATCCTGGAGGAAAGCCATATGGAGGTCACATTGTAGTGGTAGTAGCCATATTTGTTTGAGGCATATTTTCATTTGTCTAACTAACTAGAGTCAAAACAGGCTTTAATATACTAGGGGGATTGTTTTCTCCCTCATTTCATCCATCTTCTGATGAGGACGATGCTCTTGACATATTTGACACTATAGTGCCACTACACAAGCGCATATATTTTGTTTGACACGATTTTTATTTCTTTTCAACCAGTGGTCCCACTAGGCGTGCCAATTTGTTTATTGCAGATTTTGACACTTATATTGTCAACAACAAATAATTGACAATTTCCTTGTGTAGGGGGCCAAATTGCACTAAACCAAGCGTATATCGACAAACTCCAGGAGTTTGGATGACAGCCTTTACTTTTCAGGATCTCAATTCGGGAAGCGAAAAACTACTCCTCTTGGGTTCTTCACCGAAGAAATCTAGTGTCAAACTTGTTTTTATGTAATAAAGATGGAATGTAGGATGATTCGTATGATAATTCGTGTGCGTTGTGAATGTAATGTGAAATTGAGAAATTAAACGAAGAAGAAGAAATGCAGAAAGTAAATTGATTAACAAACTGAAGGTAAAGTACAGAAATGACAAACTGAAGATGAAATGCTGAAATTATAAAGAAAAGGAAATCTAATCCTAAGAAAATGAAAGAGAGGGTTAAGAATAATACTCAGTAAACTCTGGACTCTGTGTAGTCATTGGAGACATTTTTAGAGTGAGTGTATGAGTGAAAATTCCAACCCTTTACAATATGTATAGAACTAGTATTTATAGACAGCCTAGGACTCTAAGATTTTGACACTTGTCTTTTGGATGCCCTTGGATGTTGTCCACGTGGCTTTGACAATTATTTTCTTTGTCATTTGTCCTCTGCCACTACTTTGCCACGTTCTTGTCACACTTCCGTCAATAATTGCTAGTAACCATCAATAACTGCCATTTCACGAACATCTATCTTGGAGTCATTATGATGATCTCCTCCAGAGCTTCAAAATTTTCTAAGTCTTTAAGTGACAAACTCCAACTTCGACTTGTCGAACCTCGAGCATGAAAACTACTTTGTCATGCGCCTTTGTCGTCGAACAGTTACCACTTCGTAATCTTTATAAGGCCTCTATCTGCAACTGCTGGAAACCACTATTAACTATCACATGACAAACATCTGTCTTTCACTGATCACTGTGATAATCTTCTTAAGATCTTCAAAATTTTCTAAGTGTTGAATGACAAACTCTGACTTCGACCTGTCAAACTTCAACTTCGACTGACAAACTCCCATTTTAACTGACAAACTCCCACTTCAACTTGTCGAACCTCTACAGTGAAGATTGATCATTCTTAGCCTTTAATTGGCCTTGAAATATTAAGTTCCAAATGACAAACCTTGACTTCAACTTGTCAGAAGTCGAATAGAAGAATGACAAACTTTAACTTTGACTTGTCAAAAGCCGAATAGAAGAATTTTGACAATGCATAGTTGACGAATTAGATATCCAAGCTTTATCACAGCTGGACTTTTATCATATTGTCTGACAAACTAGATGCTTTGTCAATTCTTTGCACAGTAGGCTTTTGACTAACTTTCAAGCTGTCAAAGTTAAACGTCAATTTGACAATTTGATATTTAGTGAAATTTGGTGCCAATAGGTTCAAAACTTTTAATCAAGGAAAATTTACCAGTAGTGACTGAATTTCAGCTAAGGTAATATTACATGTACTTAGTTTATTTATGTTTTATTTTGGCAAACAAAAAAAGAATAAATTTTGTGTTTACTTTTTCAACAAATTTACCTTTGTAAGGTAACACAATCAACTGATGGTATCCCTCTCCAACTATCATAGCGAGACGGACAAACTCCTTATTCCATTGAAGATGATTTCCTAAATCAATGCCCATATAAGACAATTTCTAATCTCAATGAACCTGTTAAGGTTTAAACATTGCATCATATTTCCATTATTTGAAATAATATCTTATCTTATATGTTGGTGTGAAAAACCATACACTCAAATAAAACATTTTATTATGGTTAGGAAAAATCCATATTTGTCACAATTAGGACTGTTAAGAGCATAGAAAATGAATTTAATTGATGGTTTAAAGGGTGCAACAGGTGCTCGCAAAGTTTAAAAGAAATGGCTGACACTTTCTATTGTAGGAAATGTGATATAAACTCCACAACTTTCAGGCTGAGGTATTTCTTTTAAATGTGAACAATGACTAATTCAATTGTTTAACTGTCAATTTTTGAAATCCAAGTATACTAAATTAATTATTTTTAACAACAAACAGGTATAGTATTCAATTAAGGGTAGTTGATGATACAACATCTGCTTGCTTTATGATTGTGAAGCTTGCAAGTTCCTTAACATTTCAGTCTCTGATCTTAGATCAGATTATTTCGCAACGGTAGGTGTCATTCATTATTTAAAAAATAAAATACTCCTAACATAATTATTGTGCTTAACATATACACTGTATTTGTTTTAAGGGTGGAGAAAAGACACAGTATCCAGCAGAGCTTGATCCATTCAAAGACAAAAGGTTTCTTTTCAAGGTATCTGTAAAGCTTGAAGAAATTAATTCTATCCAGCCAAATGCCATCACTATTATCAAGCTGTGCACTGATGATAAAGTTGTATCAGATTTTATATCAAAGTACAAGATTGATGATGTAAGTTCTTACATTTTTACTTAAATCATGAAGTTTAACATGGCATGGTAGAAAAAGTCTTAATATGTGTTTGGTTTTAGTTAACTTATCTTACTAACAGTTCGGATGTGTTTAGCGGTCTTACAAATATTAATGGTCTTCCAAATATTTCTAATGTTAATAAGGTATTTTATTATTCATGTCAAATTTAACTAAATCTTTGATCACATACTTTCTTAACTAATGGAATTTTGTTTACCAGGAATGTTGTTCTCAGTCATTTGAAAATGTATTCGACTTACAATTAGATCCTTTGATGACACCTTCAAAATCATTTTCAAATGACCCGTGGATTGCAACACCAAATACTATCTCACCGCATGATCAAGGAGATGGATCCTCCACTAAATTGAGGAAAGTGATCAAGACGGAATTCATTGATTAAAGAAACATCATCCATTAATGTTAATCTACCCGTGTAATATTATAACTACTGTGTTTTGTTATGGTGTATTTGTGTTTGTATGCATGCTTACATTTAAATAATTTCCAATTATATATTGTTAAGTTGTGTAAACTCTTTTTCTTGTGTTATTATGTTCAAACAAAGTTTTTGTAAGTTACTGAACTATGTTGCAATCGCTTTTAATGAATTATTATATTATATATTATATTTTCATTTACAAATTTGAGTTATTATGTTACACACAAAACAAATATATTTACAAAATATGCGTGTGTGTATATATATATATATATATATATGTATGTATCGTATAATATAATATAATAATATGTAAACAATTCAGACTTAGGATGAATGTTTATATACCTGGTTTGCTTCGATTTAAAATAAATATTGGATTATATTAATCAATTATTATCAATGCATACATAATATCAATGCGTCCTATCATTCATTGGTTAACAAAATAAGTTCTTTACAATGAACTTATGATTTCTTTCAGATTAGATTTAAAGATTAAAAAATAATAAATAGTCACCCACATTTGATACATGGAATAATGTGATGATTTAAAAATTTTGTGCACTTAACTTTTGGGCCATTTTTTTTTCTCTTGCTTACTAGCAAGTATTTCAAAAGCTAAAAATTTATATGTATATATTATATAACATAAAGCATAGTTTCCATTGGACAAATTGGATAAAGGTTTCCAAGTTAACCCTGTTTTATTTTTTTTCTTTACTGTGACCAACCTTTTTACCAATAATAATAATAATAATAGTTTACAATTTCTATGTTTTGAAATTCAGCAATTAGTTAATATACTGAACCTTTATACAAAGTTGATGTCTTTATTACTGCAAAGTAGTGCACTACCACTTTTGCATTTAATTAATATACATAATCGACAATTATATGTAAATCAAAATCCTTTTCAACAAAAACATAAAAAAAATATTTGTTTGACCTCTTTATTATCTGTAAGTACTATACTACTAGTTTTGGATTTAAATCATTATGCACAATAGATAATTATCTATAATTAAAACTATATTTTAACACAAACATATATAAATTTGTTTTAGCTTTTCATACCCCGTAAAACTAAGTTTGTACCACACAAATTTAATAAGTAAATAGAAAATATCATTGTGTTGTAACCAATTCATACTACTAAAAACTTTTTTACACTATATTTATCACATATTAATTAAAGAATAAGAATTATGGGTACCGCAGCTTTACCTTGAATCATTGCTTCAAAATATTCTATTATAATTACAATATATGTTGTCAATGCTTCCTTACTGTTAACCAACTCTTCCCAATGGAAATATTCAATAAGTACATAAAAAATTCATAATTTAATTAAATATACCATTAAATTCATAGTATAAAAAATAAACTGTTTGATTAGCTAATGGGTTAACATACATCAAATTGCCAATTCAGATTAATCCATAGTTGCAAATAAAGTAGTGATACGTCAACTTTCACTAAATTGTGTTCAATGACAAATATGCATGAATAACACATTAGTTTTCTATCATTTTTTGTATATGTGGATAAGGACATTAACTATTATTATAAATGGTTCTTCTAATATTAATCAGTATATAATGTCACATTCTCTCTTTGATAGATGTATATATCCAAAATCACTACAACTAATTATTAAATAAGCCTGTAGTCAATTGTCCTATAAAGTGTCAATGGTTCTTTAGAACTATATAATGATATAGATATATACAACGTTGCACTAACTGATTTTTGTTACTATATAAAAATGGGATATGTAATTAATTTATTAAAATAAATTTTCATTTTATTATTATATTTATCTTAATTTATGTTTACTTTTGAAGAATAAATATTTATTACATTATTATTATTATTATTATTATTACCTAATGCCAGCGTAGAATATAAATAAGCACATGATATGTGAATATTATTTTCCTGAAAGCAAATACTTAATAGAGAAAGTCCAACTTCTTTGATGTTTCTACTTCTTATTATTACAAAGTAGCAAACTATCACTTTTGAATATCAATAAATAAATGCCAACAAAAAATATTCAACTATAACTTAATAATATAATATTATTTACCTATTTCAAAATCAAACATTTGGCAATCCTTTGTAACCTATGTACATTTACATGACATGGTTCTTTTCCCACTTCTACGGTAAGTAACAAACCTGCAATTTCGATCTTTATTCTACAGCTCCAACTTCTGTTGCGCTTTCCTATACCATTTAGTTTTCAAATCATTTGCCTAAAGTTAGTATTACTAATGGATACCATACAAAGTGCTTCAAATCCTAAGGTCACATGTTTAAGGAGAAGTTTCATTATACAAAATAGTAGAATTAAAAAGACAAGGGAAACTACTTCTTCATCGAATATGCAATGTAAGATGTTATGTGTCTTCTTCTAAACTATTTCCATAATATTCACCCATTGTACTATTATTCACCTGTAATTCTTATTATTATTACTTTTTTTATGTTATTATTATGACCAAAGAGTATAAAGTTCAATATGCATATTTTCATATATTCATTTCTCAAATTTAAACAGCAAGTGTTGTATCAACCCCTTTAATCAAACGAAAAGTGATGTCCTTTTCTCAAGACAATTCTTCTACAATATCAAAGCTCCAAACATCTTATCATAGCAATAAACCTAAACCAAATCCTTATCAAATTCTAGAACGCGAGGAATAGTCATATTCGAGGACGGTGTACATTCAAAGAGCAAACATAGTTGCATCAGAGACAAACCAACATCCATGACATCACAAAATGCTGAAAAAACTCCACTTTCAGAAGTTTTTAATGGTTAATAAGTATAAAGATTTTAATTTGTGAGTTGAAGGATACATGCATATACTTTATAATACTCCAAGGTCTCTAATCTCCTAAGACTAATATTCATGTTTTCCTATATTTGTTGTTGGACTATAGTGATTTTGGTAGGTGAGTTAACTGTGCAATCAAAATAGAATACAGTCCTTACTGGAAAGGAAAATAAAAACATGCCTGTTCATCAACATAAAATATTGGATACACAAAAAATCTATTAAGGTATTATTTACATTTTTTTCCTAAATTCAACATGAATTCTTAGTTGTGTTACTACTCGATGAATAAATTAGCCATTTGTAGAAAATATTATAACAACGACACAAATTGATCTTTATTATGTCTTATTATTATTTATAATCAAATACAAATGCTTACATCGATGACAACCTTAGCACAATATAATGAAGAAGTTTACGTTCATATGAAACCTATGATATGCACAGTGGAGGATCTTCATCATTAACATGAGCTTTGATCTTTTACTCTACATTGTATTTCAAATATTTACTTCACCAATTTTCTGCCTCTATGTACTTAAGTTTTTTTTATTTGATTTCATGTCTTCCTTATCACCTTTCAATGCAGCAAAAGAATTTTGTTAAATAAACAGACAAAAAAAAGTTAAAGTTATGGATTTTGTAAGACATAAATTGTTGTCACGATTTGATGATTCGCAAACAGCTTGCGAAACTCAGTTATATGATGATGAAAATCCAAATGGAAGTACATTTCTTGATCCTTTCCATGAGTATGAAGGTATCAATTTCTACTATTTCTCAATGGATTTATGTGAAATTATTATTCATTTGAATATAATTGTAAATTATAAATTTATTACATTACTTTTCATCATCATGAAAATTTATTATTATTATTTTATTTTTTATAGAAGTAAATGGTTTTGATAACATTAGGCTTCAAACAGATTTTCATGAAAATGGTAATGTTTCTATAAATGTCACATCACGTAAATCAAAATCCATACTTCCAAATTATTCAATGTTATTTGATAATAAGCTAATGATTGTTATTATTATGTATTACAATATAGATGATACATGTATTGTTGGAATGACCATTCATAAAGGTATGTTAATTTTTACAATCATAATTTTAAACTTTGTTATTGATTTTCTTATATATATGGGTATTTGCCACTATCATTTTCCTCTATTTGTAGACCCTTGGGAACTAGAAGATCTAATTTATGAATGTCAACTTTGCAATGGATTGTTGTGGTCTAATGAGAGACTTGCAAAAACCAAAAATAATTGTACTCCAAGATTCTCATTGTGTTGCATGGAAGGAAAGGTTCATTTATCTATGTTGCAATAACCTCCAACAGGTCTCAAAGCACTATTTGCACTTGATGATGAAAATGGCAAACATTTTTGGAAAAATATTAGAGCATTCAATTCACTTTTTTTTTTACGTCTATGGCTAGAAAAATTGATCGAGGTATTAACAATACTCGTGCACCTCCTATATTCTTATTTGGCGGACAAAATTTCCACTCAATTGGAAACTTAATACCTCTTTTGAATGACAGACCAAGATTTGCTCAACTATATGTATATGACATAGATAATGAGATGGAAAATAGAATATATGCATTAAGGTACTCTCATCTTTATATATTACAATTACAATAAATTTAGGTAACAAATAAATTAAAGGCCTACAATTGATTTATATACCTTCATATTTGCATTCTATTTTCAGACAAGGCAATGATGTACAACCAATACAAAGAGAAATTGTTGCCAGTCTAAAGTATATGCTTGATCAATTTAATGTTTTGGCAAAGACTTTCAAATATGCCAGAGACAGATACAAAGAATGGAACTTTTCTGAAGTTAAACTTAGGTTGATAAGAAAACATGATACTGATGGAAGACGCTATAATTTGCCAATTGTTTTTGAAGTTGCTATGTTAGTAGTTGGAGATATAAACCTCTCAATAGGAGATAGGGATCTGGTAATTGAAACTCAATCTAGGTTGTTTCAATGAATTGATGTGTTCCATCTGATGTATCTTGTTTGCAATATCCATTGTTATTTCCTTATGGAGAAGATAATTATAGATCAAACATTTCAATAGCTAAATACCTAGGGCGTGCAATTGCTAACAAAAGGGTCAAAATTAGCATAAGAGAGTTTTTTGCATATCGAATACAAGACAGGAGGAATAAGTCATCGGTAATTTTGAAATCTAGGCATTTATTCTAGCAATTTTCGGTTGACAGCTATATAATGGTTGAATCAAAATGCCTCAGTTATATAAGGCAAAACCAGCAAAAGTTAAGAGTTGAGCAATATAGAGGTTTTCATGATTGTTTGGTTGGAGGTGAGACTGATGCAACAAGCATTGGAAAGAGAATAATATTGCTCAATTTTCTTAATGGAGGTCCAAGATACCTGTTCAGTAATTGTAAAGATGCATTTGCT
Source organism: Dalbergia cultrata (assembly GCA_031216105.1). Classification (NCBI taxonomy): domain Eukaryota; kingdom Viridiplantae; phylum Streptophyta; class Magnoliopsida; order Fabales; family Fabaceae; genus Dalbergia; species Dalbergia cultrata. The sequence goes on from CM062352.1 coordinate 41,015,327, forward strand.
ATTTGTAAATATGTTGATTATCCAAGTTAATTCATCACCATTACTTATAACCTAGAATGGCTGGAAATAAGGCGATTTGTTGCAACAAAGGGGCTAAAAGCTGAAGATAGGCCAAACATATTATATTATATGTTCAAACTAAAGCTTGATGAGTTGATGACTGATTTCAAGAAAGGATATATATTTGGCAAATTAATTGGATGTAACTTATATTATCATTTTAATGCCTAAAGTTCTTAAATGTGTCATTATTGCAAACTAATTGCTTTTCAATATGTCCTATACTTGCTAATGCAATTTATTATGCAGATGTATGTGTGATTGTATTTAAAAAAAAAAAAAGGTCTTCCCCATGCTCATATCCTCTTGTTTATGCACCAAGATTGCAGACCTAGATCTGCTAAAGATTTAGACAAGTACATCTCTACAAATATACCAAATAAAGAGACAAACCCAAACTTATATGAAACTGTCCAAAAGTTCATGTTACATGGTCCGTGTGGCCTACATAATGCGAATAGTCCTTGCATGGTGAACAAGAGGTGCTCAAAATTTTTTCCAAAGCCATTTAGATCAAGAACAATCATTGATGAAGCTGGGTTTCCAAAGTATAGGCAATGTGATAATGGGAGGGTAATTACAAAAGGCAACTGCTGTTTGGACAATAGTTACATAGTCATGTACAACACAACACATATTTTAAAATATGATTGTCATGTTAATGTTGAGTACACTTGCCAGACAACTATGATTAAGTACCTTTTCAAATATGTACACAAGGGCAATGATAGGGTGATTGCAGCTTTATTTGAAGTTGATAATTCACAAAGATCAATGGTAGATTAAATAAATAACTATTATGATTGTAGGTATATTTCAGCATGTGAAGCTGCATGGAGACTAATTAGCTTTGACATCCAACTGAAAGAACCTGCTGTTATAAGACTACCATTTCACTTGCCTAACCAGCAACCGATAGTGTTTAAAGATAAGGACACTATTACAAAGGTAATAGACAAGGCGAATTTTAAGACCACAATGTTAATTGAGTGGATGGCAGCAAATAAACTTTATCTAGATGTAAAAAGTTTGGCATATGCTGAAATTCTTACAAAATTCATTTGGAAACAAAATTGTTGTAGATGGATGCCTAGAAAGCAAGGTTTTGCTATAGGCTGAATGACTCATGTTCTTGTAGCAAATGGAGAAGATGACTACCTAAGGTTGTTTTTAAATATTAAAAAAAGATGCATGGATTTCAAAGATTTAAAAACTGTTGATGATATTGAACATAATACATTTAAAAATCCATGCTATGCTCTAGGATTATTGCAAGATGACAAAGAGTTTATTGATGCAATTTTTGAAGCAGCTGCCTGGGCTTCGTCTACATATCTAAGATGGTTATTTGTGATATTATTGATTTCTAATAACATTAATAGACTAGAGATGGTTTGGAATACATGTTGGCAACAACTTGGAGATGATGTGTTGTTTAGACAACGGAGACTTTTTCAATCTGAAGGTATATACACTATCATGTAAATATACTTTTATTATAATTTTTTTTAGTTTTATAACTCACAAATAATATATGTAACCATATAATATATTTATCTCTCTTTTTAATTTATCAACTTACATTTATATTCAGATATATTATTGTCAGCGGACCAAATAAAAAATATGAAACTGTCCAAAAGTTCATGTTAAATGGTCCGTGTGGCCTACATAATGTGAATAGTCCTTACATGGTGAACAGGAGGTGCTAAAAAATTTTCCCAAAGCCATTTAGATTAAGAACAATCATTGATGAAGCTAGGTTTCCAAAGTACAGGCAACGTGATAATGGGAGGGTAATTATAAAAGGTAACTGCTATTTGGACAACAGTTACATAGTCATGTACACCCCAACACATATTTTAAAATACGGTTGTCATATTAATGTTGAGTACACTTGCCAGACAGCTGTGATTAAGTACCTTTTCAAATATGTACACAAAGGCAATGATAGGGTGATTACAGTTTTATTTGAAGTTGATAATTCACAAAGGTCAATGGTAGATTAAATAAATAACTATTATGATTGTAGGTATATTTCAGCATGTGAAGCTGCATGGAGACTATTTATCTTCGACATCCAATTGAAAGAACCTGCTGTTATAAGACTACCATTTCACTTGCCTAACCAGCAACCGATAGTGTTTAAAGATAAGGACACTATTACAAAGGTAATAGACAAGGTGAATTATAAGACTACAATGTTAATTGGGTGGATGGCAGCAAATAAACTTTATCTAGATGCAAAAAGTTTAGCATATGCTGAAATTCCTACAAAATTCGTTTGGAAACAAAATTGTTGTAGATGGATGCCTAGAAAGCAAGGTTTTACTATAGGCTGAATGACTCATGTTCTTGTAGCAAATGGAGAAGATGATTACCTAAGGTTGCTTTTAAATATTAAAAAAGAATGCATGGATTTCAAAGATTTAAGAACTGTTGATGATATTGTACATAATACATTTAAAGATGCATGCTATGCTCTAGAATTATTGCAAGATGAAAAAAAGTTTATTAATGCAATTTTTGAAGCAGCTACTTGGGCTTCGTCTACATATCTAAGATGGTTATTTGTGATATTATTGATTTCTAATAACATTAATAGACTTGAGATGATTTGGAATAGATGCTGGCAACAACTTGGAGATGATGTGTTGTTTAGACAATGGAGACTTCTTCAATCTGAAGGTATATACACTACCATATAAATATACTTTTATTATAATTTTTTTTAGTTTTCTAACTCACAAATAATATATGTAACCATATAATATATTTATCTCTATTTTTAATTTATCAACTTACATTTGTATTCAGATCTACTATTGTCAGCCGACCAAATAAAAAACATGACACTTACAAGCATAGAGGAAGTTCTTCAGTCAAATGGCCGATCCTTGAAAAATTTCCAAGAAATTCCTTTTACTTCACAAGAATTCATGTGCAGTATCCATGACAGACTTATATTCGATAAGTTAAACTTTGACAAAGACAAGCTAAAAGCAAAATTGGCAACATATTTGCAAAGCATTACTAATGAACAAAGAAAAACATATGATAAGATAGTTAGGGATGTTTATAATCAACAATCTGGATTTTTTTTTTGTATATGAATATGGTGGTACAGGAAAAAAATTCCTTTGGAAGACATTGTTTGCATGTTTAAGGTCAAGGGGAGATATTGTGCTAAATGTAGCTTCAAGTGGGATAGCTTCATTATTATTGCCTAATGGAAGAATAACTCACTCAAGATTCAAGATTACCTTAAATGTTGATGAGGACTTTATGTGCAATATTAGACAAGGCACTCCTCATGCTCAATTATTAGTGCAAGCAAAATTAATAATATTTGATGAGGCACCAATGCTAAATAAGTACTATTACGAAGCATTGGACAAATGTTTAAGAGATATCCTCTGATTTTCACATGTCTATTATGATAATTTGCCATTTGGTGGGAAAGTAGTTGTTTTGGGTCGTGACTTTAGGCAAATTTTTCCTATCATCCCAAAGGGAACTAGGGCTGATATTGTATAGGCATCTATCAACTCTTCATATTTATGGCATCATTGCAAGGTTCTACAATTGACGAAGATTATGAGATTATCAATAGGTGCTTATGATGTTGAGAATGACAAAATAAAGCAATTTACTGAATAGATGTTGTAGATAGGAGACGGCCTGGCTGGAGTCAACGATGGTGAATCTGAACTTGAAATTCTTCTTGAACTACTTATACAAGATTCACATATTGCTTTTGATGAGTTGGTAGAATTTGTTTACCCATGCATGGCTACAAATTTGACAAATGTTATGTACTTTAAAAATATATCAATCCTAGCACCTTCATTGGAAGATGTTGCACGTGTTAACAACAATATCATGTGTAGAATTCTTGGAGAGGAAAGAACTTACCTGAGCTCTAACTCAATTTGCATAGAACAAGGGAACATGGATAGTGAATTGAATGTTTTTCTCTCATAAGGTTCTAAATGGGATAAATTCTTCAGGCCTACCACAACATAAATTGATATTGAAAGAAGGAGTTCCTCTAATGTTATTAAGAAATATAGATCAATCAAATGGTTTATGCAATGGAACTAGACTTCAAGTTTGAAGAATGGAAAACCATGTTATCAAATGTATTACACTGGCTGATAGCAAAATTGGTTAGGTAGTTCTAATCCCAAAGATGAATTTGATTCCGAACAACCAATCCTTTCCATTCAAATTTCAAAGAAGACAATTCCCAGTAATTGTTTCATTTACAATGACAATCAATCAGTCACAAGGACAAACTCTTTCTACTGTTGGTCTGTACTTGCCAAAACCTGTGTTTACACATGGGCAGTCTTATGTGGTTCTTTCAAGGGTTAAAAGTAAGCAAGGGTTAAGAGTTTTGTTAGAAAATAATTGAAGGATGTACCATCAATAAAGTTTATAAAGAAATATTCCATAATGTTACATAAGTAATTTATGCATAATAATACTAAGACATATTTTCATTGTCATTTGATGAAGAATTTGATCATTCTTATACTAACACTATATTAATATATAACATACACTACTGTATATATGTTACTATATATAATAGACCGCTATTAAAACTTCTTTTTATTTTGGTCAAATGTTTAAGGTTATTTTATTATTTTTATTTTTTATTATTATCATTATTTTATTGTTTCTTTTTACTCTTTTCCCCCACATTCAAGAACTAAGACACTCGTTGTCCAAACCCAATCGCATCAGCTGTTTAAGAAATTAGCATTAATTTTTCATTTTTATTTTTTTGTGGTCTTCCTTTATTACATTGCTTAGTAAAAAAGGCTCAACGTTCATTCACACCACGTTGCACAAAAAGAATACGATTTATCAGAGCCACTACTCATAGTTTATCCTATTTGAAATCCACCTACTGATACAAGAATCTAATAACCAATGGTATCCATTCTTTCTCATGCAATCTTATCTTATAGAAAAGTGAAAAGTACCTATTTTGTGATCTTGGCAACTTATTTCCACTACTTAAAATCTTTGCCTTCAAGTGAAAAAAAAGAATGAAATAATTACCAAAACACAAATTTTACCACAAAGGATCTCTTTCAACATTCATACAGTGGGAATTTCTTTCCATACTATGCAATCCAATCAGTTCACTTATATGTTGTGCATTTTAATGCTTTGTTATCAGATGTTCTTCAAGGTTACAAAACCATAGCAGAAATTTAATTTTCACCAACAACACTTTCACATTTTATTTGAACATAAATGAAATCGAAAAAAATAACCTCACATAAAAAGAAATATTATAAGCGATAGTATGTATTTATCAAGGTTGATAGAATTTTAATAAATGGAACTATTATCATCATAATAATAAACAATACCAATTTAATATATTGAATATTATAATAGCTTAAATAATAATAGTTACAAAATTGACAAGAACATAAAAATAATATATGCAAGTTATACAAGAGTATGGTTATGGCATTGGCAATTGGATTAGTTGTGTTTTATTAGTAAATGAAAAATATAGAGAAATTGAAATGAAATATATGCATTAATATGTAATATTGCATAATGGAAACCATAATTAGGTACACTTTGAAGAAGAAACTTGTCCTTGCATTATATATCAGCTGGAGCCTCCTTTTGCTCTTGCATGGTAACTTCATAGAAGTACAAATGTCACCAAGCCATTGGTTAACGATTTAACAATAATTAAACAATGAAAAAAAATAGGTGAAGATAATGTATTCAGCATATTCTATTTGAATTGGTACTTATAACATCACACGTAGATCATGGAAAGACAATTCCAGTGTTTGCACGAACATAATATTTCTTGGGATTCGTTGTTTTCACCTAAAAAAATATCAAAACAGAAATTAAGACATGCAAATCTCAAATCTTTCTGTTTAAGGCTGGGAAATTGCACAATCACAGTTGCTGAGCTTTGGGTTGTCGCTGCTGGTCTAAAACTAGTTGAGAGCTTACATTTGTCCAAGGGTTTCACTCAGGTCACCCATGTGCTCCTTTAGTTAAATCCATCTAGAGTCTCTTTACTCGCAACTGGGAGATCCGCATCTTGCATGTCTTTGAAAATGTCCCATTTTCTTATCTCTTAGTTTTTCTGCTGATTCTTCTGGAACTAGATTTACCCAATTTGTGGGTAGTTAGTTTTTTCCTGTGTTGGACTTTTAGCCTTATTATTAGTCAAAAACAAATATGTGCATCCATATAACTTAGCAAAAATATGAATAAACTTAAGAATACAAATAGTGTGTTCAATTTTTGGCCCATCATGCACCAAAACAGTCAGCACAAGAATTAAAACAAAAAGCTTACCTCCATGGCCCAATAAGCTTCTCAACAACCTTATCTCACAATGCAATCCCCTTAGCCAATTGCATCCAAGAGTAACCTTATCTTCTTCCTAAAACGGAAAATGGCAGTGGAAGGACTGCAAAAGCCATCCTTTACAACTAAAACTTTTCAAAGCAAACACCAAAAACCTTCAACAATACTTTCACACATCATTGTCCCTACCACTCTAATCGCTTTCACCTTCCTTTTTGTATTAACTTTTGTTTTCTGCACAGGTAAAAATGACATTACCCATTGAATCGTTTATGATTGGCTTACTTTCTAATCTTTGGTACTGTTGGGTGCTTCATTTTCTAGAATCTTAATCATCGTTAACTTACATGCTCTTATTTTATGCACATGTTATAAAATCACATGCTTTCTGAAGATATGTTCAAGGCACTTTCAAGTTCATGGGACCTTGATGGGGACAGGTGACACTACATCCATATATAGTTTGATAAGAAATTTTTAATATTGTTTCTATGAAAATTAATTTCCTCTACTTGCATTGTCCTTTATTGTTAAGACTGAATCACATAAATTTTCTAGAACCACCAATTTTTTTCCAAATAAAAGTTTTATTTCACCCAAAAAGTCTTATGAATCATGCCTATCTTCTATTGATTTATTTTCTAGGTAAATATTACTAATAGCCCTTGAGGTTTTTTTTATATGATACTTAGCCCAATTTTTCTCACAACATAACACTCCACCCCAAATATCTAACAGTCTCAATTTTATTGAACTTCGATAGCTCGCTTTCTTCACATGGGGAATGCTTAAAGACAGCCTCATAACCATTAGACCAAGAAGCATGCATTTGCTCCCTGCCACTTGAAACTTGCCAACCTATAGAACCAATGAAATCATTACTTCTTGAGGCCTTCTTGCAATGGGAAAGCTATAACAATGTAAATATTCTATTCGCTTAAAAGAGTCAGAAAATAAAGGAAATACCATATGTCAATATATATATAGTAAATAACTAAATATAGCTCATTTGATGTTTAAAAGAAAATATAGATAGAATTTGGTGTATAGGTAATCATATTTCTATTGAGCTTAGCAACTGCTTGGCTGTGCTTCAATGCTCTTCCATATGGTGCCTTAAGTTTGGTGAGAACTAATGATCTTTGGGTTGAAGCTGAAGGCATTGGTGCATTGATGTATGTCTGCACCGCTTCAGAGCTTTTTGTGGCTATTTTGAAAGTGATGTAATACATTTGAATTGTATACATGCGATGAGTGGTAGAAGCATGGTACATTTGCAGTTTCTTATTTTGCAATGTCTTAGTTCACACAACCTACATCTCCCTGATAGCATATTATATTGAATAAGTGATGTTATTGTTAATTTGTGTCATATTTGATTATTAATATATTCTACTAGTCATGTCCATATAATATTCATTTTCCTCATATAATTGATCATATCAAAATATTAATTGACTATTTACATTACTTCCTCACATTTGATTGTAATTAACTTTTTAATATTTCCTTTTCAATTCATTTTAGAATGTAGTACATCCTTTGAAGCACAGGTACGAATAAATGGCTAAAGTACCCGTACCGGGTACATGCTGGGTATGGGTACGCACTGGGTTCGTGTGGGTACATAACTATCACATGCTTTTTTTGAAAAAAAAAATTGGGTACATCTTGGGTATGCGTTGGGTATGCGTACCCAATACTGGGTACAGCAATTTCCGAAAATGCGAGCGTTTTGATCTCTTCTTTTTCTTTTAACGCTGATACCAAACACCCCCTCCAAAAAACACATCAGTCGGCCCTAATATTTCAGCATCACTCCCCTCTCTCCATTTCATTGCCAACGACTCTCTCATCATGGTAGAGCAGTGACGCGGCCTCCAGTGACGATGATCCACGCAGTGATGGCGAGCTACGCAACGGGAAAGTGAACCTTGTAACATCCCCAAATTTATAACTAAGATAAATATTAATTACCGATAGTAAAAACCAAGAGAATCTGGACAAATGTTATGAAACACAACAAATAGACTACTTAAGTATGTCGAGAGAAAAATGCAAAGAATTACGAAAATGCCATTACTTAGTGAAAATTACGAAAATGCCCTTGCTATGTAAAAGAAATTACCAAACTACCCTTGCCTTATTAAATGACAAAGATACCCTTACTCTATGAATGGAATTACAAGAATACCACTATCATTGTCTAATTACCAAAATATCCTTGTCTTAGTTAAAGAAATTACTACAATGTCATTTGCACAAATCCCTAGACTTGTCTTTAGACAAGAATGAATCTAAGCCATTGGATTTAGATGATAACACAATAATTTAACCACATACATCATACACATTTCTGAATCACATACATGCACTAAAGGTTAGAAAATCTCCACTAACATCTTTGCACAAAACATGGAGCATTTTCATCATAAAATATGGAAACATGTTTGCACAAAACATGGAAACATGTTTGCACAAAACATGGAGCATTTTCATCCAACATGTTTGCTTAAAACATGGAAACATGTTTGCACAAAACAAGGAGCATTTTTATCCCAAAATTCAGCCAACATGTTTTCATAAATCATGCTCCAAGTGCTTTCATTCTTTTGTTTTTTCTCTAATCTTTCCACTATAAATACTCCTCAAACTCTCTTAAATTCAGAAACTCCCTAAGTGTTCTTTCTTTCTTATTCTATCATTCTTCTTAGACTTCTCTTGATCCTCTAAACTTCATCCAAACACTTAAATCCTAAGTCCAAACTTTCACTAGCCCTCACAAGAGTTACAATCTTTAACTCTAGTGAGAAATATTTTGTTAAGCACTCAAGTTCTAGAGCTAAGATTCAAGGAGGGTCATCCACTCCAAAGACTCTTGTTCAAAGCTTAAGGAAGAAGAGAAGGACCCTTTTTAGACCCTACACAAGAGGTAGGAGCTTCATCTTTAATTGTTCAGGCATTGTTGGCATCTAACCTTGATAGAATGCCTCAAGTTTGAGTTATTGTCAAAAGTTTTGAATGATTTGAAAAATATATTTTTAGAAATATGATATGTTCTATTCTGTTATGAGTACTCTTATGATATTATCAAACTCAAATATAACTTGAAAAGATTGTATGTGAGACCTGATTTAATAAAGGTAACTTAAGACATGAAAATGGTAGGTGCTGGAATTTCTAGTTGTTTCTGGCAGCAGGTACTTCTAAAGCTACTGTTCATAAAATATCAAGCATCTCGAAGTTAAAATAATTTTACTATAAACTAGACTCATTATAGAACATTCTCCAAAAAGAATCACCCAAAACGGAGTTTTCTAGCTCAAGATATAATTTTTTAAAGTAGAGCCTAAGACTGAAACTTTAAATTTGACCTTGTAGTAGTAAAGTAGGTGTAACTCACTCTAGAAAAATGCAAATGGACTGATTTCAACTTTGTTGGAGAGCTAACATATATAGGAATACACCTATGTATGTTATGTATAAAGCTTTGTACCTCGTAAATACAGAATGAGAAATAAATTTCGGGATAGTGTACTGTAAAAGTGCAGTTTGGAATGGTTCTGGCTAAGGAAAGACTTGGTATTTAAGCGTGTCCATTGTGACCACTTCTCTTTCCTGGGAACCCTCCTATGCATGGTTTACAATTGATTTACACTATTCCAAAGATGTAAATGCTAAAATTTGATGAGTTAGGAATTTGGAACTACCTTTACTAAGCTGAGATAACAAATATACAGAGAATTATAAACTTTCTTCTAAAAGATGTCAAAACTATAAATAAAAGAATCAAGTCTTGTAAAAAGAGAATTTTAAGAATTTAAGTAGAATAATAATCTTCAAGAGTTATATGAAAACCATAATAAAAATATATAAAGAACCTATAATAATATTTTGAAGTGCATTAATGTATTAATGGAATTTTAAGAGTATAAAGAACACTAAGAGAAAAAGATAATACTAAGACATCCATTACCTCTTAGGAATACTAGGAACTCAACTTGATAACTTTTGTTGCTTAAAATGAATCATTTATGAAAATGTTTACTATGAGATTTACATGATATTATCCATGTTTCATGAAGTGAATTATAGTAAAGTGAATGTATGGTGATGAGTTATGAAATGATGAAGATGAATGATTGATTGCCCATGATTTATTGTGATTACATGATGATATGCATACATTCATTTTCAAAGGAAATAATAAAAGTAGAAGCCTGTGAAATTAGCAATGAAAGTCTGGAAAAGTGGACTCGAGCTAAGCTCACGCTTAACCGTTGAGATTACGGTAACAAAAAGAAAATAAAAGTAAATTTTGAAAAAATAGCAATGAAAGTCTGGAAAAGTGGACTTGAGCTAAACTCACGGCTTAACCCCCTAAACCGTTGAGATCACGGCAATGGAAAGGAAACCAAAAAGGTTGTGGCGACGGCCACGGTATGAGCTCATTACCCTTTTAGGGTGCTCTAAGGCATTGATGCATTCATCCCGTGAGTAATTAAGAAATATGTTGATCACTAAACAAGTGAATGTTGAGGATGAGTAATTATGAAATGCATGCAGCTCCTAAATGATTTTGCTTATTAGTGGTTTTACATGATATGCTTATATGTATGCTTGATGAAATACTGAATGGATATTTCTGCTAATGTTCAAGATTAGTTTAAAAGTAATTGCACTTCGACTAATCACATTTGCGAAAGTTTGATAATTGAATCCTTATCTGTTCACCTTTTTATAATAAACCCGAAGTGACTGGGACGACAACGATGACACTTTTAGTACAAGTAGGAACTCCCTACTTGAGAAATCATGTATTTCTCACTCCTATGTTTATTTTAAGTTGTCATTACCAGAGAGAGACGTGTCCACCTAAAGCAACGGTATGTGAGGGAAGGAGGTAGCGTGTGAAGATTTCAAACCTTTCAAGTAGGAGCATTCCGAACTTTAGTTACATTATAGTTTGTGAGAAACAATTAGTAATAGTAGAACTTATATTGTTATTTGTAATAACTTATCAGTATGATATCATCTGTTGTGACTTGTATTAAGTGATTATATTCCAGTTTATGTGATAATAGTTCTACACTTAGTCTTTATTACCTTATTTAATTAAGTGCGCAATGTAACTTGATTATTATCTATAAAGCGCTATGTATTTCACTTCTCGTTCTGAGCTTAAGTTTTCAAAAAAATTAATTTATTTAAAGAAAAAAAAAACTTCCACTATTTTTCTAAGTTAATTTCAAAAGAAAATAAATGTAAGGCATAAGTGACAACTAATAGAATCCAAATGTGAACTTAAGCACAGTGGGGTTCTATTAGGGTGTTACAAACCTCATAGCGGTGACCCATGCGATGGGAGAGTGGAGGTGAACTTGCAGTGACGAGCGACAGTGAACTTTCAGTGACGCGGAGGAGATCTACTCTACAGCAGCGGCTAAGGGAGGTGACATACACGATGGCAGTAGCTAAGCGGGCTACCCTTCGGAGGCTCTCTCAACCTCGACCAGTGACGTAGCGACGGCGGCTCTCTCTCCGGCAGCTTTGTAGTGAGGTGGGATCCATTTATTCCTTTAAGTAGTGGTTTATATTTATTCCTTTAATTTCTTTTTTTATTATGTTGTTGCTAGATTGTTGTGTATTCTGGACAAGAAAAATTTCTAAACTTGTGTAATTATTTAATCATTTATCAGATGTTTTCACAAGGTTCAATAGTTGGGTCTGGTAGTGGTTGTGGGGGGACTGGAAGTGGTAATAATGCCATTTTCACTGCAACTTTAACCAGTAAATATGCTACTGGAAAATCAGATAAGAATGGCCCCCTTTGGGTCTATGTAACTGTGTTGCAAGATAAGAAATCTAGAGGAGGGAATGTTTGTTGGCACTACAATTTTTGTGATGGGAATTATAGGGGATCTTATTCTTGGGTGAAATCTCATTTGCTTGGAGAAAAAGGAAATGGGATTGCTATTTGTGCACAAGTGAATAATGATTACCTTGAGGAGATTAAGCAAATAGAAAGGGAATTTATTGAAAAGACAAAACCTGTGCAAGTTCCTTTTACTACTGGAACTACAAGTTTGAACCCCCTAACAAAAGGAAATAAGAGAAAAAAGGCACATGATGGACCTATACACAAGGCTTTCAATAATGAAGTAAGGGAACATTTGAATTGTGAAATAGCTAGGTTGTTTTACTCTGCTAGGTTGCCTTTCAATGTTGCTAGAAACCTTTACTTTGTTAGTGCATTTACATATGCTACTAACAATAATATTAGTGGCTTTCTTCCACCTAGCTATAATTCCATTAGAACTTCGTTATTGCAAAAAGAGAAAGCTAATATAATGAAGTTGCTAAAAGCAATCAAGGACACTTGGCCTGAGAAGGGTGTGGGTATAGTCACTGATGGTTGGACTAATGCTCAAAGAAGACCGTTAATCAACTTTATGGTTATTTCATATTCAAGACCTATGTTCTTGAAGGCTGTTGATGGCTTAGGTGAATACATGGATAAGCATTATATTGCCAATTTGATTTTGGCTACCATTGATGAAGTTGAACCACAAAATGTGGTTCAAGTTATTATAGATAATGCACCTGTCTGTAAAGCTACTGGATCAATTATTGAATCAATGCATCCAAATATTTTTTGGACCCCATGTGTGGTGCATACTTTAAACTTTGCTCTAAAAAATATTTGTGCTCCTAAAAACACACCCAAAAAATACATCCCATGTTATTGATGATGCCTTCTTTATTACGAATTTCATAATGAACCATTCTATGAGACTTGCCATGTTTAATAAATTTGTGCATCTGAAATTACTTGCCATTGCTGAGACTAGATTTGCTTCTATCATTATTATGCTTTAAATGTTGAGAACCATTAAGCACGGTCTCTAATCTATGGTTATTAGTGAAGAATGGTCTCATTATAAAGAGGATTATGTTCCAAGGGCAACATATGTGAAAGAAGTAATTCTAAATGATAGTTGGTAGGAAAAAGTTGACCATATCTTGAGCTTTACAAAGCCTATTTATGACATGTTGCGATCTTGTGACACTGATAAGCCATCCCTCCATTTAGTTTATGAGAAATGGGATTCCATGATTGAGCAAGTGAATAAGGCAATATATGAGCATGAAGGCAAAGAATTGAGTGAACAATCATCCTTTCATGATGTTGTGTATGGTATTCTAATTTATAGATGAACCAAAAGTTACATACCCTTTCATTGCTTAGCTCATTCACTTAATCCAAAGTACGTTTAAATTTCTAATTCTAAGCTTCTATTACTTTTTTGTTTTATAAAGTCTACTTTGGTACTTAGATTATATTAGTAATGCATTGCCTTTTATTTACAAGGTATTACTGTAGACAATGGCTTGATAAGGCTCCAAATAGAGTTTCTTTTCATAAAGACAATGAGATTTGTATAGGAAGGAGCAAATGTCTTAGGAGTTACTTTCCAGAATCAAAGGATAGACTTCAAGCAACCATAGAGTTTGTGAAATTCTCAAGTGGTGAAGATGAGCTTGGACAATATGATAGCTTGCAAGACAGATGGGATCTATCACCCAAGGAATGGTGGGTGATGCATGGATCTTCAGTCCCCAAAACTCTAGAACATAGCCTTAAAGCTCCTTTCACAACCATGTTCTTCCTCTTGTTGTGAAAGGAATTGGAGCACTTATTCCTTTATTCATTCTTTGAAAAGAAATAGGTTGACTCCCAAAAGAGCTGAAGATTTAGTATTCATACATACTAATCTTCGTCTCCTCTCAAGAAAGAATAAGAAATATTATGAGGATAGCTAAAAAATGTGGGATATTGGTGAAGATGAATGGGAACCATTTGATGGAGCTGGAATTCTTGAAGTTGCTAGTTTTTCACTTTATGAGCCCGATTTAGAGACTGTTCTTTTTATTGCTGATAAGGAAGGAAATGATAAGATTGAGACTGTTAGAGTTTGATTGTTAATTATGTTTAAATGATTGATATGTGCTTATGTTTAACATTGTTGAGTATTGTAGTATTTCATTTTGGAATGTAATGTTAATTGTTGAACAATTTGAGTTATTTTATGTTGAAATTGTTGGTTTTATCATATGAAATTTATGATTTTATATATATATATATTGTCATACCCGTACCCCACTTTTTACAAAATTGCCATATCCCGTACTCATATCTGTACCAGGTACGGGTATCGTATCCGTATCTAGGCAACATAGAGTACATCTACCTTCAAACTTTGCTTAAGCTCATGGTCATGGGTTTCAAGACACACTGTACACAATTGATCGCTAAGATAATTCTTTCAATTACAAATCATATGGCGTAGAACAAAGGCATATGTGAGCTATGGTTTATCCGAATTGAAGTGATTTTACAATATACAACACAACCATGGTTTGGAGTTGCATTATGTTTATCATGTCATTTGTTATCTTAAAATACGTGGTAATAGGTGTTATGATTTGGATTTCCGAGCTGAAACATCTAAAAACATGAAGAATGTTTTACCACGAAATCTTTATAATATTATAAAATACAAGATACTAATGTGAAGGATAAATTCCTATTATGAAGATTCATAGCAGCTATTTGTACTTGCTTTGGCCTCAGTTTTGAACAGAAAAGATTACGGAAGTAATTTATCCTCAAATTCTTAGGAATAAGCCATCTCACTAACACTCTGCCAAGAATTTAAAAAAAAAGGACTTAAGGCTTGAAAAAAAAATCAGAATGCATATAGAGTAAGATGTAATTTGTGAGTGTGTTTACATAAATCAAAACATGATTTTCCAATAACCATTTGAACGTCACAATAAAAAAATGACAAAATCAACTATCCCAAATTAATCAATGACATAGATCTTAATCATATATTTGAACAATTACAAATAATAAAATGGTATCAATAATCAATATTCCAAAAAATGGTCTACATATGCAATTCTTTTTTTTTTTTAAAAAAAAAAGTCTTCAAATACCTTGGAGTCACATTGACAACATGGCAAAAGCATCGCTCACAATAGTACAATCCTGAATTTGGTCTTACAACTTTGTTGCATTTTCATCCAATGTACCACTAATCAAAACTGGTATTAATACTAGAAAAAGTATCATGCGCAACAAACAACCCATCCCATATGAAAATGGAAAAGGAAAAATATTGGTACTATTAAATTAAAGGAAACCAGTATCATGAAAGCACAATATGAAATTAATTTTCCCAAAGTTTCTAGATCTATTAAAATAATGTTACATGATTACAATATCTAAGATCATGGATTAAGATCCTAGGCATTGCATTGAGGAAGTCATGCTCCAATGAATATGTTGGACCATCACTTAGCACAGACAACGACTAAGAGCTTTCACCAGTAAGAGAAGGAAGTCTATCATAAATAAAGCAAGTTAAAAGAACATAAAATTAGTACCAATCATATCATGTAAAAATCACAGTCTTAAAAATTTTGAACCTTTGAAATAAAAATAAAATAATACCTAGCTTTAAAGCTGACAACTTCAAGAATATTTGGCCCAAAGAGCAATCTAGTTTCGAGCACGGCATTCTCAAGGATTATTTTACCTAAAAATATTTGAGAGTGCAACCAAATAAACAAATAAATATCATAAACATAAATGATAAAATGTCTTAGATTAAAGTAAATCAATGAATATCAAAAGTCAACTTATTATGCATGTGAAAGTCTCAAGCTTTGTGATCAAGATACATGAATTACTATCTAACAAATTATGCATTACTAATTCAAAAGAAACACAAATGCAACCAATTGGAACCATGGTCATGACATTTAATCAAAGCGGCCAAGTTTTCCACGTACTGAAGTTCAAAAAATACAGAACAGACTACTACATACCAATTAAATATTTTTAATTGTAAGAAAGATAGATTTAATGTGGATAGGTTTAATTGACCTTGTGATTGACACTATAATGCTTTCTCATAAGTTATATTTATATTAATAGTATCCTAATTGCAAAAAAAAATAAAATTAGAAATAACAATGGTTATATATATATATATATGACAGGATGAATTAAGTGCAATTGAAGGATAGATTTGCTTCTTCAAAAACCTATCAGTTCACTATCATTGGTTTTTTTTTCCTTTTTTTCTTTCAGGTCTTCACTTCACAGCCTTGCATTTTCTTTGTTTTTGGTCAAGCCATAGGTTGGACTTATTTTTTTGTATTTGGTCGTGATAGATTGGACTTTTCCAATGGAGTCATGTGAAATATCGAAGGTTCTTGTAACCAAGGTGGGCCAAATTGTAGTTTAATTCTTATCAAAGGCCAAATTGTATTTGTGGGTTATATTTTACGAAGTCACTGGTTTCACTTTGACCAGTTAAACAAAAAAAATAGAACAAACACTCATGGAAATTTTACTTCATCATTTGTAAAATAAATAAATAAGTGATAAGCATTTAGACACTAACCTTTGAATGTCTTTGTCAAATTGCACAATGACAACTGGCAAGACTTCCTTATTTTTTGCAACGAAATTACGAACTTCATCAACAAATTGACCAAACAGAGCGACTTCAAGTTTAACACTACCAATTCACATTATTTATTTTGTTAATTGACTTTTATGTGAAAAGTAACCAAATAGAAGTGAACAAATTGAATAGTAGAAGATTACTCATCAGCTTCTAATTGTAGGACAACCAACTTGGTTTTCCTTCCATCCTTATCATATTCCTTTTACCAATCAACAGCAATTAGAAGTCCAATAGTACCTAATGTAAAACATAATCACATATTAGAAATTAAATACAAAGGTAAATAAATTAAAAAACAAAAAATTAAAAAAAATAGTTTAAAGAGCATATTAAACAATTCATTACCTATTAGATACGAAAACTGATAGTCAGCTCGAAATATTTCATCGAACGACACAAGCTTGAAACTATAGAGAGGAATCAAATCACCATTAGAAGGCAGTACATTAGTCCTTAACTGGAGATTTAGTCGGGACTCATGCCTAGTGGCTCAAAAGTAACCACCATTTTTGCTTACTATTAATTAAGACATAATATAAACCTATCCTTCTTTCAACAACAGGTTGAATTTATATATTAATTCCTTCTTCACAATGGTATGAATGGTCGTACCCTAAAAGAAATTATAAACATTATTTGGAAAAGAGAAAGAGAAAAATTAGGAGGTGTCCCCATCCATAACACTAAAAATAAAACTACAATAAAATAGAAGAATGTAAAAGAAAATAAAAATACTTACAAACTCATCCATCAAAACCATTTCCAAGCTATTTATCACCTCGGCATTGTTGAAAGCAGGAAGACACCAAAGGCGAATAATTTGAACATTAATCCTCTAGCATTCACAAATTGGAGTAATGGTCTACAATGGGTCGCAACAATTCGCCATGGAATAAGAGGCATAGTATTAAATAGGAAATAGTAAAGATGAGGGAATGGAAATGAAAATATTTTTGTTTTCAGACTTGAGAACAATCATTTGTAGACAATTACATTTCTAGAAATGCATACAAAAGGTGGAAATCGGAGAACTCCGCAGATAGAAGAGATATATCAGATAATTGCAGAGAATATTAATTCAAATTAATCAAAATCATTATAAATTGGAGAAATTCTTGGATGAAGGAGGAGAATTTAGGACAAAGATATCACTTAGCTAATTTTGGACAATAAATTAGTAAATAAAAAATTAATATTAAAATCTAAATAAATCATATTATAATAAAGAAAATAAATCAAGATTAAAACAAGACTAAAATATCGCAAATTTAAATACTGATTAAACATTGCACATCAAAATCGAGCTGTGCCTGAAAAGCCTAAACCATTAACCGTCACCATACAAAAACCACCACCAAAACCGCATTCCCCAAACTTACACAGGCATCGCGAAGCACACCATGGCCCACTCTCAAAGTGCTGTTACAACTTTTGCCCCACCGTAACTAGCCATTGTCGCCATCACAAGACTACCCGGAAGCCTACTAGCAGAAACCACGTCATCCTCCAAAAAGTCAGTCGTCTACCTTAAAGAAAGCATAGCAACAGCTTGGGAACCACTATGAATGGCACCCTTATGCCATGCCTTTCGCATCGCCTGCCACTACACAGCATTCATGATGAGTGCCTCTGGCACAATGAGCACGTGAAGGTAGCTGTGATGCCAGCTTCTATTCCACCAAAGCACCGCCACGTAGCCTTCCCATCATTGTCCATGTCCGCCACCTCTACATTGCCTTTCCCTCTCCTTGTTTCGTTGTAACAACTCAGGTTTAGTGGATTAGGTTTAGGGGTGGATTCTGTGGTGAGGAAAAGTGAGTTTAGGGCCACATGATCCTAGCAAATAATAAATAATAAAGAGGTGAAATTATAATTACAAAACTATCTCAAAATAGCATTGAACTTGGCCTTTATTGTCTTGTGACCTTTTCTCTTCACGGTATTAAGAACCACTCTAAAGAACAAGCCATCATGTATCTTATCAGCAACATGGTGCCATCTATGAATAATTTCTGTAACACTGTGTTTTAATGTCTTTTCAACTCTAACAACAGTCACAACCTCAGACGCAGGAACAAGCTTGATTTTCCATGAAACTCTGACCCTAGAACTTGCACCCCTTTCCTTTAATAGCCCAGAAAAGATCTTCCCCCATTGATTCCCTGTCCATGACCCTTCATTTTTTTGTTGTCCATGGACTCGTCATTATGGGTGACAGAGAAGTCAAATACCTTGATATTGCTTCTTTTCTTTATCAAGGTTCTGGTATTTTCATTTTGGAGCTAGATTTGACCCTCCTGTCTTTCTTGTCATGGACCCAACCCATGGAAGTTTTGAGGGGATAACACCTTATTGGCTATGGAGAGAGAAGGAATGATTGGAGAAAATGGAATGATAAAATTGAAAAAAAAAAATATTGGGAGATGTGAGGAGTCATACTACTTTAGCAAAGGGGTGGCTCATGATGAAGGGGCGGTTCACAGTGAAGGGGTACTTTGTAAATGGTGAACAGTGATGTTTTTACAAAAATGTTATTACACATAAATCCAAAACATTTTTAAGGCACTAATCCAATAATTAGTGTATAAAATCAAATTAGGGCTAAAGTACAATCCTGCACTTTTTATTTTGGCATTATAATAGGTAACTTCTGTGATATTAAAAAGAATCTAATCTTCTTTCATTATAACCATCATATTTATACTTTAATGGACCAGATTTTTGGACTATCTAGAACTAAACTTACTTTTCTCCACCATGGAATCTGCCTAGGTTTAGGGATGTGTTTTTGTTTTGGTCAAATTCTGTCTTTGTTGCTTTTGGGGTTAGACTCTTTTTTTCTTTCGTTGACTAATGTGGAGTTAGGAATGTTTGGGCCTTGTTTTGACAGTCTTTTGTTTTTTCAATAATTGGGGTGTCTGTTTTCTGTTTTTTGGGCTGGAGTCTTTTTCGATTTTTTTTTCCTTCCCATTTCTTAGGTAGCATTTGGTAAGGGAATAGGGATAGAAATACAACGACAAAGGAAATAGTGGAGACAGAGACATAAAAACACTATCTTTGTATCGTGTTTGGTTGTGGAGTATTAGATATGATAATTGACTCCGTATTGCATTTGAAAACATAGGGACAATATAACAAATACACGGTAAAAGATATAAGTACCCCTGTCGAACCACTATTGATCGTTGTCAGATCGGTGTTGACTAGCCATTGATCGAGCATTGACTAGCGTTGATAGGCATCGACCGCCGACCACCCCTGCACCACCGCCTTTTGTGAAGACACTTTTGGAAATAATAAATATGTATATAGATATTATTAAAAAAATATTAAATTTTTATCACCGTATCATATCCCCATTGTCCCGACATTTTGGAGATATAGAAATTGTGTGTCTCTAGTATCATTTCATTATTTCCTTATTTCATATCTTTTTAATTGACAATTAAATTATTATATAAATAAATAATAAATGAATGAATGTCAAACAATTATATAGTTTATATAAATTTTTCACATATGGCAATGTAATCAGTCTCCCAAAAAAAAATGAAAAAACAAGTTTATCCATAGGTATACCCGTTGAAAATAAATATATTTTCAAAAAAATGAAAATTGGACACATATCTATAAGCCCGCCATAAAAAATAAACAATTTTTTTAATTTTCAAAACCTGTCAGTAAAAGTAAAACATATGTCAGTAATATTATTTCCCTAACGATGCTAGTAACGTCTTTAATACACTTGCACCAATTGGTTTTTAATTTTTCCCCTGTCAGTATTCCCATCGAGACTTTTTGACGAGTGCTGTTACCCATCGATAATATTCTATAGACAAACCAAAAATCGATAACCCATTCCCATCGGTAAGCCTATCGATAAAATTCAAATCCATCGATTAACCCGTCGATAGCCCGCGTAAATCTTGTATAATGCATGATGAGTTTAAGAGATTATTTGACAACACACTATTGTGTTTTTAATCTTCGATGGTTGAAACAAACTCATATGGAGGTGGTAATATATTATATCAAGGAATATTTTGGTTAATTTTATGTTTTTAATACAATTGTTAGGTTCAGGGAATTGGTTACATAATTTTAATCATTGTAAGAACTCAAATATAAATTTTTAAACTATAGAGACTACATTAAAAACTTGGTAAAACTATAGAGACTAAAAAAATTAACCGAACCAAAAAAAATTTATACTGTAGGTATAAAAATTAAACTACTTTACAAGGTATCAATGTTTTTTTTTTCTTTTTTAGTTACCTAGGATATCCATTGCTGATAATAGTGACTAATCTCTTTAAGGTAAAAACTTTCTTAAGAGTTCAAACCTCTAGCTACAAGACCTCTCTATATACACCACCAAGATTCAAACCCTAATTAGATGTTTAAAGAACCATGCTAGCTATCAATGTGGGCGAGTTCTTATGTGATACCGACCATGTTTGGTACTACATGCTTTCGAATCTTAGCCATAAAAAATTGAATCCAATAGATAAAATCAACTACAATTAAAATATGTATTTATGTTTTAATATTCATTACAAAAAATACTTGAGAAATGATTTGTCTATTTTATCCATTAATTTTTTTTCCAATTCCCACCCATGTCCTTTCCCAGAATCCGGCCACCCCCACGCCTCCCAAAACCAATGCCACCACCACCGTCTTCTTCACCCTCGCTGCACTCCCCTCTGTCCTCCCCTAATCTTGACCGCTGGACCGCCACAGCTTGATGAACACTACCTCTCACGGTAACAACACAAAAAGCCAATGGCAGCAAGGAGGCGATGAACCCAACGTCACCCTCATCCGGCAAGGAGCTAACGCTGGAGCAGAGGTTGCGCTAGTACTCGCCACTGAGGGCATCGAGGGTGCGAGCGACGGGCGCGACAACGTTTATTCTAACGATCTCAGGCACGACGGGGACGACGCAGGTGCAGTGGTAGCAGCATCTGTCCGTGGTGGTGGAAAGGAAGGCAAGGTGTGGTGGTCTGCGATAGTTTATGGGTTAGGTTGTCGGTGGCATGGAGGTTCCTGTGTTGGTTTGTCATAGTGGTGTGAGGCCATTGCAGTCATGAGGGTTAGAGGGCTTGTCCAATTTAAAAGAAGAAATTTGGACTCTTTGGTTGCATAAATTCAGAGATTTCTTAGATCTAGAACAATGATTATCAAGTTTTATTATTTATGTTCGTAATCTTTTTCTAGTTTCTGGTCTTTGATTAAAAATAGCGTGCCAAGGTTATTGGAGAGCAGGAACATTATGAATTGAGGAGGAGGTTGCTGACTAGAGAGGAGTTGTGGGGCATAAAAAAAGTCATTTTGATCAAATTTTCTTAAATAAATCATGTTAGTCACAGTGTGGTACCAAACATAGTGGATACCACATTAAAACTCGTCATCAATGTGATATCAAATGTTCGGTTGATAGTACAAAGTATTTTATAAAAATTTATCCGTTTGATATAAACCCATAACGCCCTATGTAAATATGCAAAGAAAAATGACTTCACTTTTTGTAATTTTTGTACGCATACAAGAATCCCATAAAAATGGATCAAGATATGAACTACACGTAATCTCAACTATTAATAGGAATTGCATCTTATAGAAAAAATTTTAATTATCAAATAACCAACAGATTATGAACTATTAATAGTGAAAGTGCGCCTCATCCTCCTACAAATCCTTTTTAAATTACAGAAGATTTAGTCCCCACACTTGTACACACTAATTAGTGGTAAAAAAAAAATAAAAGACTCAAAATACTTTCATGCCTATTAAGATAAAAATATTTCTTATAATGAGGCATCACATCATTTAAAAAGAAAAACCCAGCAAATAATAATCAAAACAAAATTATATTTTCTTTCCTTAACAATATAAATATGAATAATGAATTTTGATCCTATCCTATTCAAATAAGGAAAAGGGAGAGGGAGAGATCCACGTGCCTACGATTTCCCACTTAAGAAATACAATTGTTATTTTAGTATCTTAAAAGTAGATGTCCATTGATCAATGGTAATAAAGTGGTCCCCATTTATCACATCTAATGGTAATAAAATGAGTATCTTTGGGTGTCTCAATAGACATCCACTTTTAAAATGTTGAAATAATACATTTCCTTACTATATATTTGTTTCAAGATTTGAAATTACGTTATTAGAAATCACATTCTCAGGTACGATGTTCATGGAAATTTTATTCCTTGATATTTCAAAAAAATTATTTATTTAATATTAAATATTTTTGAGATTATTGATTAAGGTTTCTAAAAATAAATTTAAAATTTGTTTGTTTTATAATATATATTATTGACAATATATGTCATAATTTTCAAAATATCCATCGCATATTCATTATTATTACAATCCAAAATAAAAATTACACTTGTAGAAAAAATATAAAATTAACAATTTTTTTTAAAATTTATTCATTTCGATCAATATAATAATTAACATAATTTGTTTAATTGAGAGTGCAGTGAATTTATGAAATCAGATGAGCGTGGGAAAATGAAAATTATGAGAGGAAAGTCAAATAATTGAGGGATATTTTTATATTTGTACTTAATAACTATTATTTCTAAGTCATAAAAATTTTTTATTTTTACATTTTATCATAAGAATGAGATCTTATTAAATCGTGAAATTTTTTTCTGGAAATAATTAATACTTGGAAATTATTTTATTTAACTTGTAACAAATATAAAAATATATTATTCTCAAATAATTATTCTAAAAAATAATTAAATATACTTTGAAATAAATGCCAACTTAAAAAATATATCCCATAGTTTTTCAATAAAATAAAGGTAAGAGAAAAAAGAAGAAAAAGAAAAAAGAAAAATCAGTGCTGAACCTGGGTAGTTGGGTTTGGATATACATTAATAATCGCTTTAGCCTCTCCTCTCCAAGGTGCTCAATTATTGTTGTCATCTGACGCACTTTAGTGTTGATCCAAACAAACAAAATCTTCCTTCTAATTTTGGGTATGATTCCACGATGAAAGAAAGTGGCTAATATTAAAATGAAATATAAATATGAGGAGTAGATTAAAAAAATTTATATCACTCTCTTATTTATAAATTATTTTAATTATTGCATTGACTCCTCAATTTGAAGGATAAAAATAATTTAATTTTAAGTGATAAGAGAATGACACATTATCCTTTACTATTTATACTACTTGCTATCCTAAAATTACTTTCAAATTATAGAGAATTAACTTTAAACTTTCCCCTTGTTGTTATTTCCTCTATTTTCATTCTGTCGATGAAAGTAACAGGAGATGTAAAGATATAAATAAGCTATACGATTGGATAGGGATGGAAGCAACCGAGAAGCCAAAACGTTGTTCTCACTTCTCTCCCTTGATATTTTTTATCCCTAGATATTTCATTCTTTCATTGACCTTTTAATTTAAAAGGTTAAAAAACCTTAATTTTAAGTGATAAAATAGAGATATATTATTCTTTATCCCTAAAATTACTTTCAAATAATAATAATCTTACTTTAATTTAGCCATGCCATTTATTATCATCTTCTTCATTTTCATTCCCCCGAGCAATAGAAGATGTTAAGAACTTAAGATATAAATAAGCTATACGATTGGATAGGGACGGAAGCAACTGAGAAGCCAAAACTTTAGGGTAGTTGTTCTCACTTCTCTCCCTTGATATTTTTCATCCGTGAAGACTCAATGGGCGGTGGTTGGAGGAGAGTTTTTTGCACCCGCGACCCAGAATCCACAGTAGATAAGCAACACCAAAGCCAAAGCTCCACCCCTTCCCCGAGAAGCTGCGTCAGACAGGGATTTCTCTCAAACGCGGAAGAAGCACCACAACCAACCTCTCCTCGCTCCCCAAGCTTCAAGTTATCCCTCTTCGGAAACAGCTTCAAATTCAGAGTAATACTCTCATTTTTCCATATTCTAGTAAAACTAATAATTGATTAAAAAAATGATCATTTTGGTCAAGTCACCAATCTTTTATTTATTTGCTTTTTTTTTTTTATCATTTTCTTGTGTGACAGAGTAACTGCGGAATCTGTTTGAATGGCATGAAGACAGGGCAGGGAAGCGCCATTTACACTGCGGAATGCGGTCACGCTTTTCACTTCCCCTGCATCGCCGTCCACGTCAGTAATCTCGCCTGCCCTGTATGCAACGCCACCTGGAAAGACGTTCCTGCCCTCGCGCACCAAAACGACGTCGTCGCCGAAACCGAAACCGAAACCCAAAAAAAGCATTCTGATTTGGTCAGGCTCTACGACGACGACGAGCCTCTCCCTTCTCCCTTCTCCGGCATTCGAATCGCTCCCATTCCAGAAGCCGATGAAGAAAACGACGACGAAGAAAACCAAAACGACGAGTTATTCCGGGGCTTCATCGTAAATCCAAAACCTCCTCCAGTAAACGACGCTGATTCCAGGAGGGTTCGGGTGAAGCTGATGCCAGAGTGTGCCATCATATCAGCGTCGCAAAGCCACAAGACTTATGCTTTGGTTCTAAGAGTGATGGCTCCGCCGCCACCGCCTCGGAACGCCGCCGGGCCGCCTGTGGATCTCGTAGCGGTGGTCGACGTTGGTGGCGGCATCACCGGCGCGAAGGTTCACATGCTGAAGCGCGCGATGCGTTTGTTGATCTCCTCTCTCAGCTCGGCTGACCGGCTCGCCGTTGTGGCTTCCTCGGCTTCATCCAAACGGCTGATGCCACTCCGGAGAATGACGGCGCAGGGACAGAGCGTGGCGCGGCGCGTCGTTGACTCAATCGTCTCCGGCAACGGAACTACCCCGGCCGCTGCCATCGACGAAGCTTTCAGAAAAGCCGCGAAGGTTCTAGAAGACCGGCGGGAGAGAAACCCTGTCGCTTGCCTCGTGCTCTTTTCAAAAGGTCAAGACGAGAAAAGTGAGAAGATCCAAAGAAGTAACAGTAACAAACAGCAGCAACGCTTCAGCTTCGGCCACGTGCCCTCTTCCCGGTTCAATTTTATTGAGATCCCGGTTCACTCGTTTGGGTTCGGGAATAAAACCGGGTTCGTGAGCGAGCCGGCTGACGATTATTTGGCGAAGCACGTTGAGGGGATTTTAAGCGTGGTGGTGCAGGATTTAAGATTCCAGCTCGGCGTTTCTGTGCCAGATGAAATCAGTGCCGTCTATTCGTGTAACGGACGGCCCAGAGCGCTTGGATTGGGAGCCTTTCGGATCGGCGATCTATACGCCGAAGACGAGAGAGAGCTGTTGGTGGAGCTGAGGGTGCCCACGTCAGCATTGGGGACCCAACACGTGATGAACGTGAGGTGTATCTATAAAGATCCCGTGAACAGAAAGATAGTGTGCGGTTGGAAACACGTGCTTCCGTTGGAGCTACGCCTCGGTGGCAGAGCCGAGAGGCTTAGGAATGTTTTCATAACGAGCCGAGCCATAGCCGAGTCGGGGAGGCTGGTGGAGAAGAACGACTTGTCGAGTGCTTGTTGTATTGTGGCTTCGGCTCGGGAGTTGTTGGCTTGTTGTGGCTATGGTTCGGCTGTGGAGTACTTGCGCAGCTTGGATGCTGAGCTGGCAGAGATTCGGAAGCGGAAAGAGCAGCAAGGAAGAGTGAGGTTGGCGGGTGAGAACGGTGGTGGTGAGGAGTTGACTCCGACCTCGGCTTGGAGAGCGGCTGAGAGGCTGGCTAAGATGGCCATGATGAAAAAGTCGTTGAATAGAGTCAGTGACTTGTACGGCTTCGAAGATGCTAGGTTTTAATATGCTTGAATTATTTTTGTGTTATAGAAATAAATATGTTGGTTTGTTAAAAAAAAAAAAAATGGTGGATGAATAGTTGGTAAAACTGTAAAAAGTGTAAAATGCAACATTTTGATAGCAAAAACCACTTCAACAGGGATCCTCCGCCGAACCTTCTTAGGCTCTCTTTTCTATTTGCCCCATACTTGTGTATGATCTTCCACCATGAATGGAAATTTTATGAGAAGAATGACAAGAAGCTGAAAATTATGCAACGACACTAATTAGTTTTCTGTCTTTTTTCCCCCTTTTTTTCTTCTTTTTTGTTGAATGAACATCACATTTAGTGGATTTGTGGGGCTAATTATTTACTGTTGGACTAGGATAAGGATAAATCATTCAATTGAATATTGTCTATTTCAATAAAACATTTTTCATACACAGCACTTACGACATTATATTTGAAAGACTCAACTATCCACTAACTATGCCCAACTATTTATATATCAAATATCTACTCACCCGGGATCTCTCTTATCACACACACACTAACAACTCAGTAATATTTTTCTCTCACCAACTCGGAAAGTGGCGCAACTAGTAACGAAAGAAGATGATTTTGCATTCATAAACTCATGCTTTTCATTGATGAAATAACATTACATGGGCTACGGTCTTTATATAGCCAAACAAAATGCTTAAAATAATACTAAAATTACATAGGTTAATTCCTAAGCACATTTCCTGGTGGTGAAAGCTTTTTGGCTCTTCAAACATCAACTTGCACCCGAAACTTGAAGCAAGGCGGTGCAATAATAAATATTGAGTTGTAATTGGACTATGGGTTGTAGTATTTGAATACTGCACCAAGCTCATGAAACCTCTAGCAGTAAATTTTAACTCAGATTTTTTCAACCCGTTAACAACTAGCAATTACCGTGACAGAGGTGGTGGTGACTAATAATGAGTTGGCATGGATAAACTTGATTTATCTCTTAACATTGGCTTCCTTAAATCAAGCTTGTAGAACTAAACACTCCAAAGCATTTTCTCCAATTTGTAAAATGAATCTATCTTCAATGGCTTAGTAAAAATATTTGCAGCTTGTTCTTTAGTGAAACAATATCATCACCACTTCTTTCTCATTCATCAATTTTCGAATTTTGTGGAATTGAATATCTATGTGCTTCGACCTTCCATAAAATACTAGATTTTTACAAAGTGCAATAACTGACTTATTATCACAAAATATTGCTATAGGAGCAATTCATTTATGATTTAATACTTCAATAATTCTTTTTAACCATACTGTTTGTATAGCACAACTTGTTATTGCTATATATTCAGCTTCTGCTAGCAAGTGCAACAATTAGTTGTGTCTTTGATGACCATGATATTGCTCCTGAACCGAGATGAAATACATACCCTGAAGTACTTGTTCTTGTTTCTATATCACTTGCCCAATTATTATCTGTATATCTAACAAGCTTTACATCATCAATATTTTCATAAAATCTCCCATGATTCAAGGTAACTTTAAAATATAGAAGAACTCTTTTTGGTGCTTGCATATGATAGTTACGTGGTTCCTCCATAAATCTATTGAGTAATCCAACTCCAAAAACAATATCAAGGCTTCTTGCAGTCAAATATCTCAGACTTTATATCAAACTCTTGTAATTAGTGGGATCTATAGCTTTTCCTTTGTTTTCTCTCATCAACTTCAACTTTTCTTCAACTGGAGTGGAGACAGGTTTCGAATTCTCCATGCAAAATTTCTTCAAAATATCATTGCATATTTCTTTTGAGAAAAAAAAATCCCATCATCTTTTTAAACAACTTCAATGATGAGAAAAAAAGACATCAAACCCAAATCAGTCATTTCAAATTTCTTCTCCATAGCCTTCCTGAATTCTACTATCATCTTCAAATTATTTCCAGTAAAAGATCAAACCATCAACATAAAGACTCAATCAGAACACCACAAGGCTCAATGGACTTAATATACAAAGTGTGCTCAAATGGACATCTTTGAAAGTTATTCTCAATGAAATAGGAGTCAATCTTTTTATACCATGCCCATGGTGCTTGTTTCAAACCATACAGAATTTTATTCAATCTGCAAACTTTACATTCTTCTTTAGGATGACATAACCTATAGGCTATTCAACCTATACTTCTTCTTCCAAGGTACCATTTAAAAATGCCGACTTAACATCCGTATATTTTCCACTTATTTTTTAGCAAAAAGTGAAAGAATCATATAAATTGTATCTAATATGATAATAGGAGCAAATACCTCAAAATAATCAATACTTTGTTTATGCTCGTATTCTTTTGTAACTAACCTAGCTTTATAGTGATAAATCTGACCATTGGGATTATATTTTATCTTGAACACCCACTTTACTCCTATTGGTTTTTTATCAGTTGGAAAATATGTTAGCTCCCATTCATCGTTCTTCTCAATTGCATGGATTTGTTTGTCCATGGATTTCTTCCAATTCTCATCATTAGAGGCTTCTTCAAAAGTTACTAGTTCACAATCTGTAAATAAAGCAAAATGATAATTTTTTCATCAGATGAGTCATTATCATTACCCACAACATAATCCTTTTTCAACCTGGCTAATGGTTGATGATTCCTCTAAGGTTGGTTGGATGATTCTGCTTGAATTGATGTCCCTGGCTGTTCATTTTCTTCTAAATAACTGTCAGGAATTGCCATAGCCTCCGTCTGAGATTTGGCTGACCAGTCCCATGTTCTTTTTCCATCAAACATCACATATTTGCTAATTATCACCTTCTTCATCTCTAGATTATATAACTTGTATGCTTTTGTGTTCATACTATAGCCAATAAAAATGCATTTCTCATATTTGTTGTTTAGTTTCTTCCCCAGCACGAGGCATAAGCAATACATCTAAAAACTATAAGATGGCATATTGATAGCCTCCTTTCACTCCAAGCTTCTTTTGGAGTCTTATCATGAACGCTCCTAGTAGGGCACTTGTTCAAAAGATAAACTGCAGCAACAACTGCTTCTACCTAAAATTCTTTAGCCATTTGTTTGAATCTTGGCATGCATCTAACCATGTCCATGATTGTCCAGTTCTTCCTTTCAACTACTCCATTATGCTAGGGAGTGTATCTAATTGCCCACTGATATTGAATTTCATGTTGCTCAAAGAAATCTATACAAACAAGATACTCATATCCTCTGTCTATTTTGAGAATTTTGATTTTACAACCACTTTATTTCTCCACAAATGTCTTAAATGACTTAAAGACATCACAAGCTTATGATTTTTATTTTTTTTTTTGAAAAAACACACCCATGTTTTCCTGCTAAAATTATCAATAAAGATACTAAAATAACTGCTGCCATCATGAGGCAATACATCAACGGTGCACAATTCTAAGTGCACAATGTCCAAAAGCTGCTTTGCTCTCTAGGATTTTCCAACAAAAGAAGAATCTGTGTGTGTGTTTTTTTTCCCAATTGGAAAGTCTCACAAATACAGTTAGGAACTTCAACAATTAGCAAACCAAAAATAAGTTTTTTTCCTTGACAAATAATTCAATCCAGAAAAGTGAAAGTGCCTAAAATGTATATGCCATAGCTAGTCATCATCAACTATTATAGAACGCAAGCAGCAAAATTTTTCATGTTGCATTTTTAGTGGAAAAATACAATTTGAAGTCATTTTTATCTTTGTAATAAACCCCTCATCCGTATCAATTATTGTGCAGTAACCTTGATATATCTATACGTTATAGCCTTTCTCTGACAACTGTCCTATACTCAACAAATTATGATAAAGTCTAGTAGCATAAAATATATAAGAAATAAAGTTGTAAGAGTCATCTTTCAATTTGATTTCTATCTAACTTTTTCCCAAAATAAGAATATTTATATTGTTGCCAAACACAATAGATGGTTTAACTCATCAAGTGAAGAAAATAATTCTTTTTTGCCACACATGTGATTGCTACAATTAGTATCCAAATACCATGTATTTTCATCTTCTAAAAAAAATTTACTTGTTAGAAATAGACTTTGTTGATTAAAATTCTCACCAATATTTTGGTATTAGCTTTCAACAACATTAGCTTCATTGTTGAAATTATTCTGATTCATCAGTCTAAATCTACAATTTGTAGCTTTGTGACCAAATTTTTCGCAATGGAAGCAGTTGAAATTTGTTTTCTCTTGCCAGTAGCTACCTCTTCCTCTACCTCGGCTAGCAGGCCTAAAATTTCCACCTCTTCCATGACTAGGTGGCTTGAAATTGTTATTTCTTCCTTTGTTGTAATTATTGTCATGACCTCTTCCTCTGAAATTCCTTCCTCCTCTACCTCTATTGTTGTAGGCATGACCTCTTACTCCTTTATCATAGCTTGATTCAGCATTATTGTTTAGATTCAATCAAGGCTTCTTTATTGAGTCCAAAATTCTGCTAATGTGGCTTTTTATACTATCCTGCAACTCTAAAATTGTCATTTTATTTATATTGTCGGACTCTAATATTGTAGTCACGACATAATCAAACTTCACTAGCATGTTGTGTAGAATTTTTACTACCACCATACTTTTTGGAATCTTCCCTCCATAGACTTTCAACTTATTAACAAGGTCAGTAATATGAGAAAAATATTGCTCAATAATTTCTGAGGTAGACATCTCATGCATTTCATATTCTCAATGTAAAGACTGCATATTTGATTCTGCACCTTTCTGACACCTTATTATGACAACTTCAAAATATCCCATACTTCCTTGGTAGTTTTGGCATTAGCAGTGCTACCAAATATTAAATAATCTACTCCTTAATGGATTCGTGACAATGGCAATTGATCTCTTCTCTGAGCTATTGCATCAGCTCCTTCTTGTAAACCTAGTTCAATAAGGCTCCAAATATTAGGAGCTCTTAAATGAGTGGCTATCAATATCTCTCAATAACTATATATAATCTAATTTCCCATCTAATTTAGGACCTGACCAAACAATATTGTAATTGTTTGCCATAATAACTCTCTAGAAACAACTGTATGAGAACACTCTTGTTCCTCACAAACTCTATAAACAAATTGGTGCTGGATTTGACCAGTTCTGATACTAATTTGATATCAAATATTTATCACCCTAGGATCTCTTTATCACACACACTAACAACTCACTAATATTTTTCTCTCATGAACCCACAAGGTGGTGCAACTAATAATGAAGGAAGGTGATTTTGAATTCATGAACTCATGCTTTTCATTGATGAAAAAACATTACATGGGGTATTGTCTTTATACAGGCAAACAAAATGCTTAAAATAATACTAAAATTACATAGCCTAATTCCTAAGCACATTTACTGGCGGTGAAAGCTTTTTGACTCTTCAAACATCAGCTTACAGCCAAAACTTTGAAGCAAGGCGGTGCAATAAAAAATTTTGAGCTGTAATTTGACTATGGGTTGTAATATTTGAATAGTGCACCAAGCTTATGAAAACTCTAGCACAGCAAATTTTAACTTGAATTTTTTCAACCCTTTAACAGGTACCAATTGCCATGACAAAAGTGATGGTCACTAGTAATTAGTTCACATGTATAAGTTCGATTTATCTCTTAATAACTTTGTTCGTCACATCATGTATATCCGACCCGCATGGGCACGACAGAAATATTTTCAATGGCCCTCTAATATTATTTTATATGATATGATATACCTAAGTTTCTTAATGAAAAAGCCAGTGGGACAAATACCATCTTTTCTTTTAGTCCATTGTATAACTTTTGTTGTCATTTACGCCACGTGCGGAACCGGCAAACTAAACTCTGTCATAAGTCTCAAAGGCTTCGGATAGATATGATCACAAGAGCAGAACACGAAGCCAAAAGGTGGGTTCATAAATACGATTCGATGCTCGATTGGCCGTAAGTCGCGGCAATTAAATCCGTTTCCTTCGAACAGTCTCCATCAGCTAGATTAGTTTCCATCTTTTGACAACTAATTTTCCAGCTACTTCGGGGACACCTAACAACGCATTGGCAAAATAAAGTGGCCTTAGATAATAAAAGAAAAAATATTATTTATACTTATGAGGTGTGTAAGATATTCATATTTTATCTATCATTAAATATGGTGTAAATCCTATAAAGTAAGATTTACATCTCATTCACTAAAGATTGATATGTAAATCGATACAGTATTATAAAGATAAATAATATAACTCATAATAAAATAGTGATAAGCTAGGTCGCCATATTTAAGGGGCCTTATTCAAAGATGAGGAACCCAGCAAGTTTCTCAAGTGTCCCATCCATCATTATCTGCCTTTGTCTTCCAGGCATTGCGTTGTCATTGTGGCTTAAATGCTAATAAGGAGCCTCAATCTTCTCAGCTAGCTCGCTAGGCTCAATTTTTTTTCATATGAAGTTTGGCTGACATAATTACAGTGATATTGTATATGTGTGGAAATAATTTTGGGGTGATTATGGATACACAATTCGTTAGATGTGAATTATATGTAGAAAAAATAAAAAAAATTAAAATAGAATCCCCCATAGTGGATATGTATCAAATTTTTTAAACAAAAAATCCATTATCAGCGCATGATAATTGATGCGAATTATGCGTAGAAAAAATCAAAAAATAAAAAAAGGAATAGAATCTCTTAGTAGTGGATTATGTATCAAATTTTTTAAATAAAAAATCCGCTACCAGCGGATGATGAAAGATCAAAGTTAAAAAAAAGAAAAATAAATAAATATATATATTTGATGGTTACAAATACACTTCAAGCGAATTATGAACAAAGTTTTTTACCAGGCACGTCAATGTATTCCCAGTGTAGGCCACCGTGTCAGCATTGACCAAGAGCGAAATCCGCTAGACGCGGATTGTGTATTTTGTTAGTGATTTTGATACATAATTTGCTTCTAGCAGATTATATTTTGCACGTCCCGCCCCACTCTAATTACTTTGAAAATGACATATTCTGATATTAAACCTCTTCTACGTTCATATTAAAGTTCATTTCCCAGCTAGCTATCCCTGAAACAGAAACCTGTAAAGTACTTTAGGTTAGTCTGGTCTAATTCACCAAAAAGAGGTTGGCCTGGTGTAAATATGATGTCTAAGAGGGAACATTACTAATTTATTATATAACAACTAACAAACTACTAATTTAGTCCCACAAATATATATATATCAATTTAATTGTGGAAAAAATTGTCACATCAATTTAGTCCTTAAAAGATACATATTATATTATCAATTTAGTTCCTAAAAGATAAATGTGATATCACTTTGATAATTGAAAATGCATGACATCTATTTGATCTCCTTTTCTATAATATGATGAACTTATTTAATGTCACATGTTTCTTTCGAAAACTAAAATGAAGTCATATGTATTTTTTAGGGTCTAAACTGATGTGAAAAATAGGTTAATGGTTAAGTCAACGTTAAAAATCTTTTAGAGAATGACATGTTTAGAGACTAAATTAATGTGGAAAAACCTTCCAATAACTAAACTAGTGTCACATGTATATTTGAGGAACCAAATTAGGTAGTTTTAATTTATACGATCAGTTTCGGGCTGGAAGTAGTCAAATTAATCTCAGTAGTGTAGAGTTTGAACCTTCTCTTCCTCTAAATTTTCTTTCACAAAAGAATATGGCAAAAGCGTGCTGTGCTGCAATGGAAAATGTTTACATGTCCCTTCTTGGTAGAAGAAAAGCTGATGCGTACCAATTCACTTGTATGTCGATTTTACAATAAGCATTAATGTTACCCATTTAATAATTGATTCAAAGTATTAAAAAAAAATTGTGATTGTTATTCATTCTTGAAATGGATAAGAGTAGAAAGATCAAACAAGTAGGTGTAGGCGGTGGCTGAAGTCATGTCTTGTGTGCTGAGCAGCCTAGAGGGACCATTGTTGTCTTCGTGGTACCTTGAATTAGAGCTTTCTTAGTTTTTGAACAAAACACTAATCTAGCTTCATCTCTTTAAAACCTTTTCTCTAGAGAAGACATAAGAAAAAATAGTTTTTCAACAATCCCAATATAACTCATTCTCTAAAATTTAAACACTAATTTCCGATTGAGTTAATGCTCATTTTAGTCCCTGAATTTTCACTCATGAATCATTTTAGTCCCTGACTTTTAAAATGAGTCAAATCAGTCCCCAACATTACAAAATGTGAGTCAAATTAGTCCTTTATTCCACTTTTATTTAACATTTTATCAATTAGATGATGATATGTAACATTAAGTTATATATTATCATACCATGTGTCATCTAAAGTAGAATGAAGTTTAAAATAATTTATTTTGGTATCTAAAATTGTACAAAATGAGTCAACTTAAAATGTATAATGAATATTTAAATGACATATTTTGTATAATTTTAAACATAAAAAAAAGTCATTTTAAAATATATTCTACTTTAGATGACATATGGTATGTTAAGGTATCACTTAATGTTATTAATCATCATTTAATTAATAGAAAATTAACTACAATTGGGTTAAAGGACTAAAATGACTCACATTTTGTAATGTTAGGGACTAATTTGACTCATTTTAAAAGTCAGGGACTAAAATGACTCAATAATAAAAAGTGAAGGACTAAAATGAACATTAACTCTTCCCGATTTATGATAATGAAATGATAAAAGTTTTATCAGTATTCAATATTTTAGTGACTACCTAAACCTTTTGTTTTTTATACTAAACACTTCTACTTTACATTGAGGGGGAAATATTGAAGTACTTTTTTCTGAAGATAAAGGTGTTTGACATTGGTGGTTAAATTATTAATGTATGATAGCATTGCTTCTAAATCCTTTCCGTGAGGAGTTTGAACTTTGAACATTTAAGCTTCCACATTTCACAGTTCAGACAATATGATAGATCAGTGACTAACACAGTTAACATTTACATATTGTTCTCGCCACTGCGATAAAAAATTATGAAAATTTAAAGGCACGTTAGCTTGGTAAAGTAGCGAGTTCAGTATAATTATGGCTAAAACCCAACTTAGTTTCTCATGTTTAGAAAATTTTTTATTAGTCCCTCAAAATTTATAAATGGGGACAAGTTAATCCCTCTATAAAATTATTATCTGAGTTGTGTATTGTTAGCATACTTACAGGAACTGTTAATTGATTTACGTGTATTGTTAATTTTCACGATGGTCCTAACTTGTCTCATCCATCTAAACAAAGTCGTTTAGACCTTCTTCTTCATCTTCTTTTTCACCATAGCTTTATGCTTGAAAAAAAAAATTTTGACTTGAAGTTATCATTTGTTTTGCGCAGAACAGAGAAGTGAGGCAAGCTATGATCTACCATGAAAATTAACAATACACGTAAGTAAGTTAACAGAACACATGGACATTTCTGTTAATAATTCAAACAATAAATTAACAGAGGGACTAACTTGTCACTATTTATAAAATTTGAGGGACTAATATGAGATTTTTCAAATTTGAGGAATTAATTTGCCTCACACTATAAATCTGAGAGACTGATTTGAGTATTGAGTGTATTATAAGGGTAAAATGCATTTTGCACTCTTTATCATTAAGTCATGTGTAATTTACACCTTAATTTTTCAAAACGTGTATTGTGACACCCTGACTACTTAATAGTAAAAATGGATGTCAACTTAATAAAAGATGGTGTTTTCGACTAGAGTTAATGTTCATTTTAGTCCCTCACTTTTTATTATTGAGTCATTTTAGTCCCTGACTTTTAAAATGAGTCAAATTAGTCCCTAACATTACAAAATGTGAGTCATTTTAGTCCTTTAACCCAATTGTAGTTAATTTTCTATTAATTAAATGATGATTAATAACATTAAGTGATACCTTGACATACCCTATGTCATCTAAATTAGAATATATTTTAAAATGACTTATTTTGATGTTTAAAATTATACAAAATAAGTCATTTAAATATTCATTATACATTTTAAATTAATTCATTTTGTACAATTTTAGATACCAAAATAAATTATTTTAAACTTCATTCTACTTTAGATGACACATAGTATAATAATATATAACTTAATGTTACATATCATCATCTAATTGATAAAATGTTAAATAAAAGTGGAATAAAGGACTAATTTGACTCACATTTTGTAATGTTGATCTGATTTGACTCATTTTAAAAATCGTGACTAAAATGACTACGAAATAAAAGTCAGGGACTAAAATGAGCATTAACTCTTTGGCCTATTTGTAAAGTTTAGGGTGTTATGATGTATGTTTTGAAAAATTTGGATGTAAATTATACATTACCTAGAGTATAAAACCCATTGTACCGTATTTACAAAGCTCAACTCCTCAATTCATGGCTGGAGGCTTTTCAGCTCTTGTGAACGACACGAAACACGCAGACAACCATGTACGTAATTTAACGATGAACAAGCCATATGATTGCATATGCTGATACGCAATCTAGGCATCATCTTTTTTCTTCTGTTTTTTTTTTATCCTTTCTTTCGCTGGGAAAAAAGCTAGCACAAAGAAAGACATCTGAACCAAATCTCGACCCAGTATAAAAACTCAGAAAATTATACAATTGATGTTCCCATAAAGGGAACAAATTTTAGGCGTAGATTATTCGTGATAAATACAAAACCCGCCATAACACCTCTATTATGTATAATAAAAATTACAAACTACAAAGCCGAATGGCTATGGACACTGAGATAACATTAAATTGAAGCTCCCTCGGGGAGACTTCTACACCTTCAACCATGCAACTTCATGATTACATGGTTCACAAATCACAATCCTAAACAGGGTGAGGATGTTTCCAATTTTTGAATAGATGAAATAAGATTATCCAATGAAATTGGTGTTCAGACGTCACTATGGCTTTGTTCCACCTTGGCTCTAATCTTCTGCTCCAGAACAGATATTTCAGTCTCAAGGCTGAACATTCTATTCAAAGCATGCATGTTCTCAAGGGTCTCAT
Source organism: Dalbergia cultrata (assembly GCA_031216105.1). Taxonomy (NCBI): domain Eukaryota; kingdom Viridiplantae; phylum Streptophyta; class Magnoliopsida; order Fabales; family Fabaceae; genus Dalbergia; species Dalbergia cultrata. The sequence goes on from CM062352.1 coordinate 41,053,023, forward strand.
TCAAAGTCCTGCTGTCACTCCCATCACACCTCAAGTGTTGCATTGGACCATGAAGCAACTTATTCACTATACCGCGGCTAAGATCATCCACCGCTCTCCGTGTCTTCTTCGAGATATCATCACCCATCTTACCTAAACATTTCTCAAGCTCAGCAACCCTGATTCTTTCAGCATAAGCCCTCAATTTCTTAATGGTAGGAACTGTTTCCAGCGAGTCCCTCCATGCTTCAAATTGTTGCGACTCTTCACCAATGATTGCTTGAGCTTCCATTGCTTTTCTCAGCCGGTCCTCTTTATTAGCAGCCACAACCTCTTTGAGGTCATCAACATTGTAAACTCGCACCGACTCGAGATGTGAGACACATGAACCCACATTCCGAGGAACTGAGATATCAATGAAAAGGCGACGGCCTCCAACATGTTGACTCACAGGAGGAAGGTCCTTGACATCATCTTTCAAGAATAATGGGTTTTCTGAGGCTGTACCAGTGAAAACTACATCTGCTTCACCTACACAGGCAAGCATTTCTGAAAGGGGTTTGTAGATTATCTCAACATCCTTTAGTTCTTCGCGGATTTCTGCAACTCTCTCTTCACTTCTATTGACAACCACCATCTTTGTACAACCTTTTGCAACCAAATGTTTGATCACAAGCTTGCCCATCTTGCCAGCTCCAATAACCAACATCCTGGTGTTCTCATGTGAGGCTTCAGGTAGCTTCATCAAGGCCAGTTCAACAGCAGCTGAGCTGACAGAAACTGCCCCGGCAGCGATATTAGTCTCAGCCCGAACCCTCTTCCCAACAGTAATAGCATGCTTGAATAGCCCACTGATGTTTCTTCCAAAGCCATTAACTCCTTGTCCAACTTTGACAACTTGCTTAACCTGGGCAAGGATTTGGCCTTCTCCCAGTACAAGAGAGTCAAGACCCGCAGACACTTCAAAAAGATGTTGTGTCGCATCCTTGTTGTAAAGCAAAAACCTATGTTGGCAAAGCTCTGAAACAGGGATTCCACTTGTCTGAAAACAAGAAAAGAAATATCCAAAATTTATTAATGTTCCGAAGAGGAGAAAAAAAGGCATATAGGTCGATCCTCCAAAGATTGATGTGGAACTGCATTAATCCTTCAAAGATCTGTTACTAGATTAGTCTCTCAAAAGATAAAAAAACATTCACCAAACTCAAACTCATGTCACCACTTTGGTCCCTAGAAGAACCAATTCGGTAACTGTTTTTATCTTTGAGAGACTAACTTGGTAACAAAAACTAAATACTAAAATGGTGACACACTAATGTTCGGAGGACCAATTTAAGGGATTTATTTGAAAGATCCATCAGGGAAATAAACTGGAGACTAGACCTACTTTTGACATCCATTCCGTGACTTCTTTGACGCCACGGTGCTGAGAGAGAGCGACAACATATATCTCCATCCGGTTGCAGGTGCTCAAAACAGCTGCTTCTTCAATATGATTGAGGCTACAAAGCTCTGCAATGGCTCTAGGCCATTCTGCTTCTGGAATGGCAAGCTTTTCACGCATTTCCACAGGTGTACTATGCACACTGAGCCCGATCACCACGATGCTGCTCCTTTCCTTTGTGTACCCTGTTAAAAGTTAATTGCATAAGTTATTGATAAGCAAGTTAATTGCATTAGGCATATCATACAAAGTTTCAAACAATTAGCCAGTAAAATTAGTCAATCAAGACATGTGGATTTTAGTCCTGCCTTTACTTCTTTTCTTCCCTTTTCTTTTTTCCTTCAGTGTTGGAATAACTCTGTCTTTCATAGTTTCTCCATCAAACCAATGATATCTTGATGTTGACTTCATTCAAAAACTACAGATTTACAACTCAAAAACAAAAATCATTAATATGTCTTGTACTTTGCCACAAGCCATGAAAACTACAACCACTTGAATGTGGACTACCATCATATTTAATCCCTCATTCTGAAGCAAAAAAAAAATTCATCCCAAAAGGGAGAGAGGACTAAAAATCGGAGGAACCTATATCAATGAACTATGACAGAAACCACACTAGGAAGTCTGGCATCATATCTTGATTGTTTTTATCAGGAAAAATAACTGCTTTTTGTTTAAAAATGTCGTTTCAGATATATTTTGACAATAACCTGTTCTAAATACCAAAAAATGCTAAATCCAAACATTATATGATTTCCAAGCTCTAACTTCACAAATTCCTTGTTCGTCACCCCTCACTCGAACTCCCGACACACCAACGAATCAAAGAAATTGACCAAAACAAAAAAAGGGAACAAGCCAATCAAGTATATCATTAACCGAGAATTGGGCTAAGAGGACTCACTATCAGCCGCAGAAGTCTTGAGCTGCTCGAGCGCAGAGACCCTGGCAGCATTCTCAACAGCAGAAGCTGAAGCGTCGCAGCGAATCGTTCCTCTCCGAGACGGCGTCGTTCTGTTGTTGCCGTTGCTGCTCTTGCCTTGCTTCCCAGGGAAGCATAAATGTGCGGTGGCATTAGCATTGGCAGAGGAAGAGGAGCAACATTTGAGCAACAAGGCCTCCAATTTAGCACCTGAGAAGCTGGTCGAGACGACGGCCATCGTGTTGGGTGATCGGGACTCTGGGCAGGACAGAATCCTAACCTAGATTTCGGTCGGGGGAAATGCGCTGGCTTATGTTGAATTGGAAGGGAGAGGGGGAAATAGGGAGAGCCAGAATCTGAAGTGGGAAGAATTGACCCTGTTTCTGTGCCTGTGCTGTGTGTGCTGTTTTGGTTTTGGGTTTGGGTTTGGGTTTGGGCCTTGTGGAAGTGATGCGGTCGATGTGGCGAGTGGAAAGGTGTTTGGATGGATGGATTTGAGGGATTGTGTGATTTCTCTGGATTCTGATTGGCTGGTGGAGAACACGTTTTATCCGCACTCCCTCCTCAAATCTCAATATCTCTGGGTGCATCTCACAGCCCCATCCATTGTGCTTCTTTTCTTTGTTTTCCGATCCTTTAATGGAGCCCACTGTCCTCATTCTAATGTCAAGTCTAAGAAAATTTATGAAGTGCTTTGAGCCGCATAAATGTTATGAGTTTAATTTTAATTAATAAAAATTTATTTACACTTTCGTGTGATTAATTTTTTTTTTATGATTTTTTTAAATAATAGATGTGAAACTCAACTGCTAATGTGATAATGAATGGTTGAATGATGGTGTAAATTTTTTTTTATCATGTTAGTGTATAGCAGTTAAACTCTATTATTATTTCATATTTCCTCCATTTCATTTCGTCTGTTAAAAAATATAAATATATACAAAAAATAATAAATCCTTTTTAATTTGAGCTGGAATATTTGTTAGACATTGGAAAAAATAGTTTTGATCTATTGATAATATATGCTTTGTTTTATATAGTTGTTTAATTATATATTCATTGCAATTTCAATAACATATGTTTTGACTCTCACCCCATGACATTAAAATAGAGAATTTGATTGAGTGATAGTGTAAAAATATTTTACAATATCAGTGTATTAAAATGAAATTCTTAAAAAAATTGATAAATATTTTAGCACAAATATGTTTTCCTGTCATGAAAAATAAGTAATTTTGATTTTGGTTTTTGAAACTCTTTTGTTTGATTTCAATCATTTCTAAAATTGATTTGTTTTAGTTTCATTGTTAGATCATATATGTCAAATACTAAACTGGTCAAAAGATTCACGAATCATGCAATCCTACATGATGACTAGTAATAATGCCACTAGTAATAATACCAATAAAATCAAACAATTTTATAAATGTTTAGACTGAAACTAAATAAAAATATTTTAGGGACAAAAATCATGATTCACTTGTATTTTTTAGAGACCAAAAACATACTCAAGCCACATATTTCTTTCAAAAATAAATAAATATACTAAAAATTTTGTTGAGATTCGCTTGTTTCGAAAATATATGCAAACTTCTTATTCTATTAAATAACATTCTATGGGCGTTGAATTTCATGATATAATAATTGAATTAAGAGTTCTTACTTAAAAATTTCATAAATTTAAAAAAGTATTTATCAATTTATTATCGCATTTAAAATATAATTTATTTAAAAAAATACAAGTAAAAATTCAATTATTAGATTCAATATCGATTATTGTCTAATTTTGAAAAAAATAATTAAATAAAATTTATCCTCAAAATAATTTTACATAATTCAATAATTAGATTGATAGAGCTCTGTGACGTTACCTGATCCATGTAGTCGATCACACATGGCGTATAGTACACTGCCTACAAGATTACTGATAATTTATATTATCACTTAATTAAAGATTATCACCTTTTAAATTACTAGTAATGTTACAATGCAGTATTTGGCTTGTATAGGTAATCTAACTGGCAATGCTCCAAAAAATTACCACTTTTAAATTACCTTGTTTGGTGTATCCAATAGATTATCTAGTAATGTATTTTCTTTACTAAAATACCCTCCAAACAAATAACAACATCAATAATTATTATTATTACAAAGTTTTGTTACATAGCCTTAAAAAAATTGACGTGAATAATTACAAATAAACTACGTGAATTTTGGCACAGATAGAAGTTCGTTATTACTATTATTACAAACTTCTACATTTTTATTTTGACGTGATTGGTAAAATAATTACAATTATGATAATAGTGATAATTATAATAATAAATATAAATTTAATTTTGATATAAATAATGATAATACATAATGTGAACTTATATTGAGAAGAAAGTAGAAACAAGAGGACGTAGACATTACCTTGAGGTGCTGGAGCAGACTGTACCAGAAGGGGGCTATCAGCACAACTATAGAAAGAATGAGATGAACAAAATATGATATGATGAGTGGGATAAGTTTTAGGTTTTAAAAGAGTATTTTTGTAATAAAATAAATTATCATATCACCACTTGAATGGCAATTCAGATAGACACCTCCCATTGAGGTGATGTGGATTGCCTTAGCCATGTGAATTACCAATAATATGAATTTATTATCAAACCCAAGGTAATGCTGTAGGCCTAATCATAGTTGTTGTGGCAATAATTAGATTGATAAAATTTAAAATTTATGAAAAAAAATCAACATAAAATAATATAATAAGTATATAAAATTTACTCCTATACTAAGTGGATTTCTTCCCTGCATTCTTGTCTTTTTTATTGATTCGCTAAAAACATTCTTTATAATTCTTCAATCGATTATGTCTCTTCCATGCTCATTAAATATTTCATGCTATTGAATATAATCATCAATAATTCAACTTTGTAATTCTTTATTTTAATTGTATTTTTATATTACAATTAAGATTTAGTGTCTTAAAACTTAAAAGTTCTGGTCCTCCTGTTTGGCTGTTTGCGTTGGGAGAATGGGAGAAAGCTATTGAATATCTCAAGTGATGGAACAAGCCTTTATGAGGGAGGAAGAGAGAGCAGGACAAAGAATATTTATAAGACGGAACAATTTAAATGTGGACAAACTTATAGTGAAAAAAAAAATTAGGTAAATGTGTTTTTTTTTAAATAAATTATACTTACCTCCTTCTAAGTTTTGTGCAATTACAAATGATATCTTCTATTTGTAAAATTATCACTACAAATCCTTGAGGTTTGCTAAAATAACATAGCCCTCTTATGTAAATATTTATTCATTAATCTAAATGAAAAAAAATATAGATAATATGTACATAATTATGAATAATAAAATTATAATACTTTAACAATATTTAAACTGATATCAAAATAAAAAATATTTGAACTAAATTTGTGTAAAATAATTTGTTATAACCAAATTGATATTAAATAGAAAATTATATCAAGAGATGAAAATGTCATTTACTTATAATTTAATATATAACACTGTGAAAGAGGTAAATGTAACTAAGCTCAATCTGAAAATTACGTTGCACACAGGTATTCAGTTCGCTGAATTTAACATATTTAAACCTACTTGGTATTTTCTTTAATACCACACTACTAATGTGATCGATCAGCTAAGCATGCAAGAGTTACTATTAGGGTATGTTTGGTTATAGAGTAAGAATAATGATAATTTTTTTATGAATAAAATTTATATATAATTTTACACATAAAACTTACCTATAAAAATTTACATCATATTTTTATTCACTAATTAAACATTCAAGGGAATATCAATATTCGTTGCGAATATGCGATGCATGGCATCGGGAGAAGAGAGATAAGATGAGAAAGAGGTGGGGCCGTGGTCATGTGGTAGGGATTGGTTTCTAAGATTTCAGTGTGTTTGTTTGCCACAACTTTAATGAGAGAGTCGTGGACAGTAGCTGTACTTACAATTCAGGATTGAAGCTTAGATTTTCATGGGGTGTTATTTGTGTTTTTCATTTTCCATTTTTTGTTGGGTACATATATTTCACGGAGTAACCACTGTTACACCCTTATATTTATTGCCACACCCACTTATTTAGTGGCTTTTTTTTTCATAATATTCCTAAAGTAGTTATTTTAATCTTTTAATTTATTTATTATCACGCTCATTCAACACGATATTGTGGTCATGTTTCATTTGAAATAAAATGAGACTAACGTAATATTCGCGGGATTGCATTGGTGGTTTACTATTTTGTTTATATTATAACAGTAATGATACAATATTATGCAAATTAGATATAATACCTATGCGATGGACAGGTTTATTTTTTTTATAATTGCTTTTAACAAAAATATTTTAATAAAAAATTGTGATAATTATCATCAAAAGAATTATATTGATAATATAAAAAAATTTTGTCTTATTATCAAATCAATTTTTTTAATACGAATAATTTTTAAGGTAATGAGTGAGAGCAAAACTTGTTTTTACGTATATAATAATAAAAAATTAAAACAATATAGTATGCTGATTGGAAACGAAATTAGCATATATGCTTTTAGATAGCTTTTCAAAGCCACCATAACCAAATTTGATTGGACTTGTGTATATACTATGAGCCTTATTAAAATCTTTTTTATAGTACAGTGACTTTTGCAAAACTATATATCTTATACCAATTTTTCTAATATCTAGGATATGAAAAAAGAAAATATAAAGAAAATAGTGAAAACTATACATAAATTGGGTGAAAAATTTAAAAGGGCAAACAATGTGTGTAAGAAGAAAACATTTTAAAATTAAGGAATATTATTATGTAAGGTAGAATAAGAAATAAAAGTACAAAAGCAATCAAGAAAATAAAAGGAAGAAAACTATATTTTTCTCAATAATATTCAAAAAGTGACTTGATTAGATGTTCTATTGTCGAAATATAAAAAGAACAATATAATCCTAATTACAGAAAATGCTCTATAAATAAGCCTTAAATTAATAATTACTCTATAATAAACAAGTTTGTTGTGAAGTTACATTTTGATGTTTAGTGGTAAATTTTCATCAAGGTATATTGAATTGTGAAAGTAAATTGACTTAGATGAAAGTTTAGAAAGCATATGTTTTTTTAGCATGAAGTTGTCTTATCAAATTCTAAACAACTTTAGGTGCTAAACAATTTAATGAGTAGCATGGTAGACAATAATGGTTCATTCTTTCTTCTTCTTCTTCTTTTTGCATTTAGCTACATAATAGTTATCTTGTTTAAGATGTTTTGGCTCCTCTATTAATAAATTTTTCAGTTATTTCTATCCTAAGACATAATATAAACCAATTAAACAAAATACATTAGTAAACAAATGACACAATTTAAATTATTATTAATTAAGCAAAAAATATTCAAATTAATCCTTATATGAAAATAAAGTCAAATTAAATAGCGTGTGTGTGTATATATTATTAATCAATTGAAAGAATTGATTTCAAAAGTTATAATGATAATTTGTTTTGTTAAATTAATTGGCATATAGTTCATATAATATAAGCGTATAACACAACTAAATTTTCGTTAAATGTACTTAAAATATTATATATTTATTGTTTTTATTTAAAATTATATATATGATGTCATTTTAAATAAACACAATTACATCAATATGTTATTTTAGGTTACTTAGATCTAATTTATAAAAATAAAAAATGACTGACCTTTAATTTCCCATATACAATTAATATAGCAGGGAAAAAAATTATAGCATTTGAAATGCTGTAATATGAACATAAATGTATTACATTTCATTATTATTACACAGCAGTAAAAGCAAATCTGCAGTGAAAACTTTAAACGTTTTCATAATAAATGCATAAATTTAGATGATATATTAGAAAAAATAAAATGATACATTATTTCATGTAATAATACTAAGAAAAACTTAAATATGAATTAAAAATAACAACATTAGATATTATTAATTAAAAACTTAAATTTGTGGGTTAAATATTTAGGTGGAATAGGAAAATTAAATTAGCAGTAAATCTATAATATTTTTTTAATAAAATCATATATTAATTTTAAAGATTAATTGATCTATGATTTTTAAAAAATTAAATCAAATATTTTATTTAAGAATAGAATTTATTTTTTTAATGATTTTTAATTTAATAAAAATTATAAACAATCAATAATTTTTATTTTCCTTTTGAATTAGATATTTATTTCAAGTTTAAAATTTGAAATGTGAGATAGGATGAAACAAATAAAATGGAGTGTTGGAAAGCTTAGATGAAAGAAGTTGAAAAAAAAAATCCATTAATAATAAAGGATGCTTATATCAAGATATACTTATTATAGAATGTTACATACGAAAATTGTTTGATTTCCAGCATAAATTATATATAAAAATATTAAATCCTTTTGGTGGAAAAAATATTAAATATAATTAAATAAATAATTATCAAAATATTAAATATATTAAAAAAATTATTTTAAATTATCAATAAAGATTATACCTTAAAAAAAGAAAAGACAAAAAAAGATAATGAAATAGTTTTGTGCAATTTATTGGTTTGTTACAATTTTTAGCATTGTAATATACCACTTAAATTTCCTAGTAGAAAAAATATTGATTACATACAGTTCAACAATATTCCATTCTTTGCCAACCAGTACTTGGCGAGTCCACACCATCTGCCATCTGCTTTATTCCAATTTATCCTAAAATGAATTTATTATTTACCTGAAAAGAAAAGGAAAAGGTGACTAACAAAAAGAGGGGTGACATATGTTTAGAACATGTTGTGATATGGTGGGTTCAAAGACACAAACAGAGTAACGCAAAATAAATATGTGGAAATGTAATGCTAAATGATACCAGGAATTTACGTGGTTCGATTTAAAGCTTACGTCCACGGGCAAAGACGACAATCAAATATTTCAGTATAGAAATATGATGGAGATACAAAATGTTTCACACTCCACTCAATACCCAAATCCCAAATACACCCAAAATACCTGTTAGTATTTTTCTCACCGGTGTATACTCTCAACTCACAAAATAGAGAGAAAACAAAGTAAATAGATACTCTCTAAATGTTTAGAAAGGAAGAGGAGAGAAATGGATTGTTCTTATTGTGTCTTAAGCTTGAAGAACCAAGCTCTATTTATAGAGCTTAGTAGCCACCTTGTTTGAGAGTTGTTGGCCTACCATGATTGAAGGTTGTTGGCCACTATAGTTGAAGGTTGTTGGCCTACCATTGTTGAAGGTTGTTGGCCACCATAGTTGAAGGTTGTTAGCCACCATATTTGAGAATTTTTGCCAACATGTGGAAGGTGGTTGTAGTCACAATTGTTGAATGGAAATTAAGTCATTTTTTTTTTCAACAATCTCCACCTTGGCTTGATTTTCATCAAGTTTCTGAAGTAGCCTTCTCCAATGTGCCCATAAGGGCATTCACATATTTTGAATACCAACTAAGTCCAAGCAATGCTTGAACTTAGCAATCGTGATCGACTTTGTCAACATATCTGCTGGATTGTCTGAGGTACCAATCTTCTTCATTGCAATGGTACCTTGAGAAATAATCTCCCGAATGAAGTGATATCTGACATCTATATGTTTGGTTCTCTCATGATACATTTGATTTTTGGTCAAATGTATGGCACTTTGGCTATCACAATAAATAGTTATGACATCTTGTTCCAAGCCCAAATTGCCTACCAAACTCCTGAGCCAAATGGCTTCCTTCATCTTTATACTTTGCCATGTATTAAACCTGTGGTGGATAGTGCAATAGTAGACTGTAAAGTCGCTTTCCAACTAATTGCACTACCCGAGAGCGTGAAGACATATCCTGTCAGAGATCTTCTTTTGTCAACATCTCCAGCATAATCAGAGTCAACGTAACCAATAACACTACCACCAGTGTTAGAAATTTTGTCATATACCAAGCCAACATCTGTAGTACCTCGAAGATATCGAAGTATCCATTTCACTGCCTGCCAATGCATCTTGCCAGGATGCCCCATATATCTACTAACAACACTAACGGCATGTGAAATATCTGGTCGAGTGCATACCATAGCATACATGATGCTTCCAACTGCAATAGCATAAGGAACATGTGACATCTGTTCTTCCTCTTCAACAGTCTGTGGTGAATGTGCGGCTGATAATCTGAAATGGGCTGCCAACGGAGTACTCACAGGCTTTGCATCTTGCATTCCAAAGCGTTGAAGTACTTTTTCAACATACTTCTTTTATGAAAAATATAATTTGCCAGCACGTCGATCCCTATGAATTTCCATGCCCAAAATCTTCTTAGCTGCTCTTAGATCTTTCATTTCAAATTCACCACTCAGTTACTTCTTCAGCTTCTTGATCTCAGACATACTCTTAGCAGCAATGAGCATGTCATCAACGTAGAGCAACAAATAGACAAATGAACCATCTGAGAGCTTTATGTTGTAAACACAACAGTCATAGTCACTCCTTGAGTAACCATGACTTAACATAAAAGTGTCAAATTTCTTATACCACTGGCACGGAGATTGCTTTAAGCCATATAATAACTTCCTTAGGAGACATACATGATCCTCCTTGCCTTGAACAGTGAAACCTTCCGGTTGCTGCATGTAGATTTGTTCTTCAAGCTCACCATGAAGAAAAGCTGTTTTGACATCGAGCTGTTCAAGCTCTAAGTCAAACAGTGCAACCATAGCGAGCAATACCCGAATGGAGCTATGTCTCACAACAGGAGAAAATACTTCATTGAAGTCTATTCCTTCCCTTTGACTAAAACCTTTTGCAACTAAACGTGCTTTGTAACGAGCCGGTTCAACTCCAGGGGATCCTTCCTTTTTCTTGAAGATCCATTTGCAGCCTACGACTTTATGTCTTTTAGGTGGTTTCACCAATTCCCAAGTCTGATTCTTATGAAGAGATTCCATCTCTTCACTCATTGCAGCAATCCATTGTGCAGACTCTTCACTCGAGATAGCCTCATGGTATGTGGTGGGATCTTCTGATTCCATATCCTCTGCCACTGATAATACAAAAGAGGCTATGTCTGCATGACCATACCTCTGTGGTTGTTTTATTTGCCTTTTTTCTCTGTCTCTTGTAAGGCTATAGTGCTACAACTGTTGTCGTGCATCTGCGACATCATCACTATCTTGTTCTTCTTTTTAAATGGGCTGATAAGAGGCATCTTCTTCTATCTGCTTTGGTGGTTCAACTTCAAACTCCACCTGCTTGCTAGCATCTTGGTCTTTTACTGCATCGCCAACCTCCTTTTTCGGATGAAGCATGGATAATTCATTGAACTTTACATCTCTGCTGATTATGAATTTGGATGTCTTAGGTTCAGTGCACCATAATCTATAACCTTTGACCCCAGTTTGATATCCGAGAAATATGCATTTTAATGCCCTTCGCTCAAGCTTTCCATCATCAATATGAGCATATGCAGGACAACTGAAAATTCTCAAATTTGAATAATCAGCAGGAGTACCAGACCATACCTCAATAAGAGTCTTCAAATCGATCGCAGTTGATGGAGACCGATTCACCAAATAGCAAGCCATATTGATAGCTTCAGTCCAAAATTCTTTTGATAAACCAGCATTAGAGAGCATACAGCGAGCTCTCTCCAAAAGAGTTCTGTTCATACGTTCAGCTACTCCATTTTGTTGCGGAGTCTTTCGCACAGTACGATGTCGTACTATGCCTTCATCTTCACAGAACTTGTTGAACTGACTATCATAGAACTCCAAACCATTATCTGTTCGGAGACGCTTGATTTTCTTGCCGGTTTGGTTCTCAATAAGTGCTTTCCATTTCTTGAAAGTATGGAACACGTCATTTTTATGTTTCAAAAAATAAACTCATACCTTCCTGGAGAAATCATCAATAAATGTCAATAGGTATCTAGCACCACCTTTTGATGAAACAAGTGCAGGGCCCTACAAGTCAGAGTGAATGTAATCTACTGTGCCCTTAGTCCTGTGTATAGCAGTGCTAAACTTGACTCTGGTCTGCTTTCCGTAGACACAATGTTCGCAAAAGTCAAGCTTCTCAACTTTGTGATCACCTAGTAAGCCACGTTTGCTCAAGATTGACATTCCAGTTTCACTCATATGCCCTAGACGCATATGCCACAAACGAGTAGTATCTAAATCAGAATCAGATGAGGATGATATCGAGGCAGCACCAACAACTGTATTTTCTTGAAGTAGATAAATGCCATTGACCAGCTTGCCTTTAATCACAATAAGAGCACCTTTGGAGATTTTTAAAACTCCACCTTCACCAGAATACTTATAACCTTGAGAATCGAAGACACCCAAGGATATAAGATTTTTCTTCAAGTCTGGAATGTATCGAACATCAGTCAGTGTTCTCACAACTCCATCATGCATCTGGATTTGGATTGTTCCAATGCCAATGACCTTACAGGGCATATCATTCCCCATAAGGACAACACCACCATCTATTGACTGAAAAGTTGTAAACCAATCCCCGTTCCGTCACATGTGATAAGAGCATCCAGAATCAAGCATCCAAGTATCACCAATTGAACTGGTTGATACCGCGAGAACATTATCAGTACCTTCAGCAACACTTGCTGCATCACTTGAATCTTTGTCCTTCTTGTCTTTGAGCTTTCGGACATTCTGCTCTCCAGTGCCCTTCTTTCTTGTAGTATCGGCATCTGCCTTTATGATGTCTAGACTTAGATCTAGACTTTCCTCTGCTACTACTCGATCCAATTTCCTTTGACCTTCCTCTAGCAAATAAGCTAGATGCAATATCATCACGACTGCTAGAATCATGCTCTATTTTGTCATGACTTAAAAGTGCAGATTTCACCTCATCAATTTTGAGGCTTTCACGACCATATATGAGCGTTTCACGAAATTGCCTGTAGGAAGGAGGTAAGGAACAAAGCAACATCATTGCTTGTTGCTCACTTGAAAATGTCTCGTCCATATTTTTCAGATCTGTGATGAGTGTTGTGAACTCAGCTATGTGAGAACGGATTGATGTCCCTTCTGCCAAACGGAGCATGTACAGACATTGTAAAACACCGAGACGGTTAGCCACCGTCTTAGTCATATACAATGACTCTAATTTGGTCCAGCCCGATTTTCTTTGTTTTCTCTGATAGGACCTCCTGCAGCACATCGTCTGTAATGCATAACTGAATAATAGAAAGAGCCTTCTAATCGGCATCTTTCCATTCAGATTCCTTCATTGTCTCGGGTTTATTTTCCTTGTCAAAAAGTGCTACTTTTACACCTTATTGTACAAGAACAGCCATCATACGGACCTTCCACATGCCAAAATTAATGCGCCCATCAAACTGCTGAATATCAAATTTTGCAGTAGACATTTTGAACAAATTAGCCCAGAACTCTATAAGAGCTCTGATACCAGTTTGTTGTGATATGGTGGGTCCAAAGACACAAACAGAGTAGCGCAAAATAAATATGCGGAAGTGTAACGCTAAATGACACCAAGAATTTACTTGGTTCGGCTTAAAGCCTACGTCCACGGGCAAAGACGACAATCAAATATTTCGGTATAGAAATATGATGGAGATACAATATGTTTCACACTCCACTCAATACCCGAATCCCAAATACACCCAAAATACCTGTTAGTATTTTTCTCACCGGTGTATACTCTCAACTCACAAAATAGAGAGAAAACAAAGCAAATAGATGACTCTCTAAATGTTTAGAAAGGAAGAGGAGAGAAATGGATTGTTCTTATTGTCTTAAGCTTGAAGAACCAAGCTCTATTTATAGAGCTTGGTAGCCACCTTGTTTGAGAGTTGTTGGCCTACCATGGTTGAAGGTTGTTGGCCACCATAGTTGAAGGTTGTTGGTTTACTATTGTTGAAGGTTGTTGGCCACCATAGTTGAAGGTTGTTAGCCACCATATTTGAGAATTTTTGCTAACATGTGGAAGGTGGTTGTAGTCACAATTATTGAATGGAAATCAAGTCATTTTTTTTTTCAACAGAACACATGGACCAATTGAATGAGTAACAGTTTTACCTACTTGCTGATGAACTAATCAGAAAATATAACTCAAATTAAATAAAAGAAAAATATTTGTCTTACAAATGTGGATGAAAGTGTCTGCATTATGGGGGAACAAATCAAATTAGAGATTATAAGAAATAATTATTAAAATAATATAAATACAATATATAAAAGTGATGGACATACCATAAAATTTCTTGTGGCTTTGTAATTTGGTAACACTTTTTCACAGGTTGAAAAAAACACTTCTCCATTAATCTAAATTATGATTTTGATGGACAAACCACAAAACTATACCAGTATTGCTTTAAAATTAAAAACGAATCCACATTCAAACAAAAAAGGATACCATTTTCAGACTGCAAGCATATATATATATATATATATATATATATATATACCACTTAGCCAAACCCAAAAACTGCACATTCCATAAAAGAGTTAAAAAAAAAAAAAGGAAATGGGTATAAGCAAAAATCGAGAACGGGCCTTTTAAGAATGTGTTTGCTTTAGGAAGATAAGGAAGCCAAATCCATGCCCCACTGCACACTACGCGTTGTTTCTTGCTTCAATTGGTTTAGGAAATGATTTGATTCCTCTTCTATTTTGGCAAATGATTTGGTTATTCTTCTAACTTCTTTAAAACTGATGAATTGGATGTAATTGATACACTTAGTGATATTATTAATTATTAATTATTTGATTGTACATTAAGAAAGCTAATGGAAGCCCATTGTTGATTTGCGGTAATCAAGGTAACGTGTGAGATTAATGCATATTACAGTAATAATCTACGTATGATAGCTACCATTTAGTTTATACGTTACATTATTAACCATATATATATATATATATATATATATATATATATATATATATATATATATATATATATTCTCCTACAAATTAACCTATATGCATATTAAATAGAGTAAAAAATTGAATGCAATCCAAATTTTGAAACTTTTAAATCAAAACTTACTTAACTTAATATTCAAAAAGATTTATAGGAGGATTTTTTTTTTTTGTTACAATTTATAGGAGGATTGAGTATGAGAAAATATCTTTTTTCTTTTTTAATAACAACTCTTGCTTATAGAAATGTGATATGTATTCAATTCTGGTAAACAAAGAGGCATGTGTCTCAAATTTACAGATTAAGATATCTATTTTTATTTTAAATTTTTATACTATTAATTAATCATATTTTATTATTAATTGGTTTTAATGTCTGTGTGACTTTTACGTACTATATTCATTATACAATTAAAGTGTTTAGATAATAAAATTTATCTTAACATCCCCTTCCCCCAACAATATTGTTTGCGATGTATTCATGCATGGGATTGATTCTCAGAAATTTTTTCCTTCTGAACACATACAAATTAGGCTTCGTACCGTCTATTATTATTATTATTATTATGATTTTTTTATCAAAATAAGGGTATCCATCACTTGTGACAGTCACCGTTCTTGAGAGCTTTTCTTGAAGAGGCAAATGGCTGGTCATGAAATGTGCTCCATTCCTATGGGTGAGGATCAAACTCTCGACCATATGATTAAAGGACAAGGTGAGTTATCACCACGCCACACCTTGTGGTTTTCGTACAGTATATTATTGCTAATATCTCTCACACTTGAGAGTAAGATTGTAATTTTTTAATAATAAATAAAGTATCGTGGAAATATGTTTTAGATAGATAAAATCTGGTGACTAACAAATTTTTTTAAATTGATTTTTATGTAAACCAATTATTGATACTACATTACCTTGAATACGAGTTATTATGAATATTAACTTCTTAATAAAAGCAAAAACAGGGACAGTAAGTAACTACTGTGATTGTCATTTTCAAGAATACAACTAATGGCAGAAGATATTAACATATATAATTGGTGAAAATGAAAAGAAAAGGATCAGATGTTAAAGTTTTTTGAATTAAAATGTTGAACAAAATATAAAATAAGAAAACACGAGAAGAATGAAATTGTCTTGAATCTATTAAAATTAAGAGTAAATTACATTGCCATCCTGTTGCGTTCGTTACTTGCGTATTCTGTTTGTATTATGAAAACAATACACTGATTGCGTTTATGAAAAGGCAATTTTACCTATTTAAATTAAAAAATTAATTAAATACCAAACTCTTTTTTCTTGCAGACCTCCATTCTTTTTTTATATAGGTGAAGTCATTTGGGTGTATAGATTTATGATGACCCAAATACAAGGAAATTGGCTTAGCGTAAGAAGATTTCCAATTTCAAAATCCTTGCTAGAAATCGGTTGATAACAAGGTTTCTTGCATGTTTGACGCATCGAAATCAGATACAAGTAAATTGATTTCCATTTGATTTGATTCACACTGAAATTGGTTGCCAATTTACCTTGTTTGTTACTACAAATGTAAGTGAATCGGACCGATTTGATAAACTCAATAGATTTGAACTGAACCAATGCAATCGAACCAGATCAATTTGGATAATTGGGTCAATCGATTGGAGTTCAATTAGAACTAATCATATATTGGTTTGGATATTAAATGTTCATTTCCAAAATTGAATCCAAACCGAACCACCTAACCTCCTATAACTATTTTTTATCCCTATTGTACTAATTGCTAACTTAAACTCACTACTAACACTAACCATGGGGCTGAGGTGTAGTAAGGATCATCCCATTCCTATAACCAAATGTTGAGAGTTCAATTCTCGTATTATTGGGAATAAAATAGCTTTAAAACTCGTAATCAGCATTCGCCCCCTTAAATCAGCTTACAGTACGTGAAGGGATTAGTCATTACATTTGGCAGTAGATATCTTATTAAAAAAAAAACAAAGTTCTTACTACGAACACAAGTCACAAGCCACTCTTTTATTCATGTTCCCATTTTCTATTGTTTGAATTGTTGATATCCCAACGATTGATATTAAAAAAAATTGATATTGGAAATTGAAATTATTTGAGTCGTGGCATTGTGTTATGGTATTAAAAGTGAAATTATTTTAGACTAATGTCTCTTTTATGATTTTTTTATTGAATTTTTCAGTAGAAATTGTAAGGAAGAAAAAAGAAAGCTAAATCCAGTGACCTAAGCCAAACCAATTCGAATTTGATCGGATTGGTATGGTTCGACTCATGCGAAAAATGAAAATCATGAATCTAAACCAACCCATTTATACTTATATTATGTATCTTACATAACTATTTTATGTGGAGAATGTATGCAAATTAATTACATATTTAATGCTTATGCATTATAAACATGTTATGTTGTGAATTAGAGAGATATTGGATATGTAAAGATGCCCATTTATGTTCCAAGATATATTATGATTTAGGATTAAGATGTGTAAATAGTTATTATACCTATTATGCAAAGGCAGCTCAAGTTTTACTCAAATGATTTGAAAAAACAAAGTTATATAATGTGATATCTCAAGTCCACATTTTCTTGGATAAGTCTAGTACAACTTTAGGGTTTCATAGGACCCACTAGTATGCCAAGAAGGCCCCAGACATATGAAAGCATCAAAAGTGCATAACCAGGTTTTCCTGAGACTGCTATAGTAATAGGCGGACATTGGAGGGACCGTTATAGTGATCGGGTGGTTTAGTTTGTGGCACGCTAATCTCTGGAGATTGCCATAGGCTCGCTCCTGGACCGCTATAGTGGTTAGGTGTATGTCCGTAGTTGGCCTTTTTCACATCAATGACTATATGCATCAAAATGACACAATTTCATTAAAATGCCCCCAACACTATATAAACTCATCCCCAGGCTCGAGTTAAACACCCTAGCCACCGTCAACCCTCTCTATGTATCTCTCATGTGTTTCTCTTACGTTCTTCCTCCTTCCCAAACTTTCGGTAATTACAGGGATTTTAGCTAGTTTTCTTCCTCTTGTTATCAAGTTTATGAGTTAGGACATTATCAAGCATGATTTTCTCTCCAAATTCTTTCTCCCTATCATTCCCAATTAAGTTCTCAGTGTTATTGTCAGTTGATTATGTTTTCATTATACTTTTTGGCAGTTATTGGTGCCATTGTTACTCCCCAGAGTCAAGTTGTCAGTAGAAGCGCACTCCCGGCCACCAATAGGAAGTGAGTTTAAGCTCATGACCATCATTTTCATCATTATTAGTACTTTCTCAATATTATGAAAATTGTTTATGAATTTTTAGAATGATTTATGCCAAGAAAACATGCTTTCATGAACTATGTTGATTTTAGAAAATTAATGCTTTTACAATTATCATGAAAATATTATTTTTAGAAAGTTCATGGGACCATACTTGCTGTATGAATTATTAGAATTATTTTTATCAGTTAGGAGAATGTATGAATCTTGTTTAGTATGAACAACATGAACAGAGAAATATTTTGGGTATTAGTTTTGAGCCAAAAATTAGTGAAAAACAGAACATTGAGTTAACGATTGCAGGATCATTACCCTTGGAACCAAGTGTTCTGCCAGAGCACTAGCTCAATCTAGTTACACTAAGGATCCCAGTATGGTGTTCGCTTATGGGACCTAGTTAGGTGCCTTTCAGTTTCAATTATCAGCTCAATATAGTATTACTTTCATTTCAACTCATGTTTCGCTACTAGTTGTTGTTATGAATTCAGCTGAATTATTATTTTCAGTTATATGTATTTAAATATTAATATATTTTGTGCCAGTTGTATATTTATTTATGCATTATTTTTATTGTCCTATGTGGGTTGTGAATGAAGACCTGCTCATTGAGTTTTGATGAACTCACCCCTCTTTTTTTCCTCCTCTATAAGTAGAGCTATAAGTTCAGTTGTATCATAGGATTCTCCTTAGTAGTGTTGCAACTTCTTTTGGCGAGCTTCACTTCGGAGTTAAAATTATTATATATTCATGTTAGTTTAGCAGTGCTCTAGTAACTGTATAAGTAGGATCCCAGACATGCATATTATTATGATTAGTTATTTCTTACTTTCAATTATTTAATTAAATATATTTGGCTTCAGCCCAAATTATTGTTATTATACAATTTTACATTCAGAATGTATGATTTGAAAATATTTCAAGATTATGAAATTTAGTTGAAATTAAATTATTTGGATTATATATTTTTATTATTTTATACATATTCGCTAGTCATGTTACCAGAGGTTTCCATGGATCGGAGACTCAATCCCTCATGTGCCAATCACGCTCTTAAGTCGAGTCGTGACACACATATTTTCTATATATCCTACTTTAAAAGAAGATTAATTTATGAGATTAGAATGAAACAACTAGTTATTAACCTTAATAAAACTTAAACGAGAGAGGTTAAAAATTAGGGTATTATATGCATCACTGGTAGGGTCCTTGGATTTGCGTGTGTGTACACACACACAAATGCACAGAGATCCATTTACTCCAATAGTAAGTTATAATATACTTATTCCATTTAATAACTTTTGTTGGACATAAAATCACCTTAATTCAACTGTTGAATTTAAAGTTCTAACTATGTAGATAATGTCTACAAAATGTCATACAATTTAGAAATGATTTGATACTCCATCATTCAACTTTATTTTGATGGGTAATATGTTTTTGAAAATTCAAGTAAATATTGATCATTAGATTATATACCTATTGTTGTCTAATTTTTCTAAAATTTGATATGCTCCGTTATCAATATAATATCATATAATTCAATGGTCATATTGATTCAAATCAATCTTTATAAAGACCTAAATTCAAATCCAAGGACCCTACCACTAACACATGGAGCACTAACATTCAAACTGACCTAAACTTAAATAAATGGGGTTCTAATATGAAGAACATGCCTTCTTAAAAAGGCTTACCAACTAACAAATTAGCTATTATTGAATCGAGAGATTGGAACTAAGAGCAACACCTGTATATGAAAAAAGGAGGAACAAACGTGTGAGTTTTGCAAATCAATTATAAACAAAATATCTATAGTTGACAATAGACAATATGAAAAACAACTTATACTATGATAATGATTTTTGAAATATGATTTTTCGAATACTTCAAGTTTTATGGAAAATACAAGAGAATAATCAAATCCAGGATAAAAAGGAGGATTAACACCATGGCAGCCATTCTTTAGTGTGATCACTAAAACAAGAAGAGCACTAATTGAGGGGTCCTAATTATATATAGTCTAGGTGTACAAAGGCTAGTGCATATTGTCATTAGCTACATATCCTGTCAGATTCTCCTCAAAACATATATTTACATTGTGTTTGGTAAGTAAAGAAATTGAGAGGAAAGAAAATGGGTAGAAAGAAATTGAATGGATTTTGATTGTCCACAAGAATGTTTGGATGAATGGAAAATAAGAGGAAAGAAAATGAAAGAATTATTTTCTCATGTTTGTTTGGATGGAAAAGTAAGAGGAAGGAAAAAGATAATGATATCAAATGAAGATTTTTCCCTTATATGATTTTGAAAGGTTCTTTCAACCACAAATATGAAATCATGTAAAAAATTAATAAAAACATAAAAATTAATGCAATTTTTTCAAATATTATTATCAACTTAATTTAAATAAATATAAAAAGTTAATCTTTAATTATATAAAAGTATTGATTTTTAATTAATTTACATTTAGTATTTAATTAATATTGAATAGAAAAATTAATTACTTTTAATTTAACAAATCTAAAATAATGTCAACCTTTCAAGTCAATCCAATAGACATTAAAATAAATTATTCAAAAAGAGATTAATGGATACGTTAAGAATTGTAAGTTTTCATTTTTTTTTATCTTTCAATTTTACAGAAACTTAATTTGTATAGAATTACTTTGATATGTTTATTTATGAAATTTCAACATTTTAAAAATAACATTTTTTCCCCATAATTTGGCTAAAAATATTACAAAGTATAAAAATACATTGAACAGAATAACACAAAAAGAAAAGAGCACAAAATAAAAATCTTCTTTTTGTTGTGAAACAAATGTCTGAAGTTGATTAAAAAACATAGCTTTGAAAAGTTAGCTCACTGATAAACAATGCCCAAAAGCACAGTTATAAGAACCGGACTGGACCGGCCGGTTTGGACTGGAAAGCGATGAACTGGTCACTAGTCCGATTTGGTTTGTTGATCGGACCGGTTCTACAAGTGAACCAGTCAAACATGGTCAAACTCATATCAAACCGCGAGCCAATCAGTGAGTTTTTCTTGAACTGGCCCGTTAAACCGTTGCATTGAACCGCTTTGACCATGCTGCCAGCTTTGACCGCACCTCTAATTGCCAAGCATAAAGGAATTTTTTTTTTCAAAAACACCTCATGCAAGGCTCGAAAACTATGCTTGCAAAGGTGTGAGGAGCGCATACCTATACCAAGCCAAGGCTAATCTTTGTTATATTATATGCAAAGAATTATATATTTTATATATTTGGGTTAATAAATTTTTTTAATAAATTGATTAATTATAGTCGATTCAACTGGTTGAACCAGTGATCCACTAATTGAACCAATAACCCAGTGCCCTGACCAAGTCGATCTCCAAGTCGAGTCTGATAACTATGCCCAAAAGCTTGAAGTTCATTTTTTCAAAAAAGGGAAATAAATGAATTAATGCATAGAAAATGAATGATACAACAAGAGGGATTGCTGCAACAGGCACTATTTGTGGATTTTGACTTAGTGACCATGGTAGCTAAGTCACACAAGCAAGCAAGAGTAGTGATTATGTTAACACAGTAGCAAAATTATGAACTTGGGAGATTCAAACATGAAAGGATGTCCATCTTCCTCCTCTATGCCAAAGTTTGCAACTTGAAGGCGTTGCCATCATGCCGTGGTAGTTTGACGGGAAAATGAAATCTAAGACAGCCATGGAGAATGAAGGCAGCAATCCTCTACAAAATCAAAGACGCAATGCTAGAATGTAATGGGCTCATTGACGAAATTGAATTGATACTGACGGTTATTGTTGGAATAAAGCAAGAATTATGCGCCCTTCCCCCAATTTTCTATTTGGGTATCAGGGGAAGAAAATAATAGGTTGGTCCTACATGATTTTTGGCCTATTTAGTTTTTCCTCTCTCATTTCCGTTCCTACCAAATAAAGGAAAACCCTTTCTTTCCTTCCAATTTTCATTCTATCTATTTCCTTCCTTCCAATTTCATCCCAACCAAACAAGGCCTTAAATTATGTACATATCCTACTAATTCAATCCCAAAATTTCCAATATTAATTTATACAACACAAATTTTCCAAAACAAAAGCTTCTCACAGAAGATTTAATTTATATAACATGTCCATATAATTATATTTCACTTTCTAAAGTACTAAAATATATTTAATTAGAACTAGCATAGCATGGATAAAAATAATTATAGACATAACATCTACTTACAAACTAGTTCCAAGGAGTTGAAGAGTAACTTCCTAGTGCCACCAATCCAATGGTTGATATTCAATTGATTTATAACACTTGAAACAAAACAAATACAACATTTATTAGCTAACAACATCATTAATTTACATAAATTAGCTTGAATTGACCAAAATATCCAAATCTACACACCTAGGGTTCCAACCCCCTTCCCAAATTCACCTTTGACAACCATAGAGAGCTAAGGATCAATGAAGCAATATTGAAACCTACCCACTACACCAAGAAGAAAAATAAAGGGAGAGACACCCAAAACTCGCAACCTCCACCAGCTCCCTTGTTAAAGAGAGAAACTGCAAATAATAGCATTAAAGGGAGAGAGAAGCATGTGACTGGGAGAAGGGGAAGGAGGGCACACTACTGGTAGTGAGACGGGCATGTCAGTGATGTGGCTGGTGTTGGCTTTGTGAGGGAGAGAGAAGAAGCATTGTTTTGCAAAGAAAAGAAAAACAACAAGAAAAGAGGATGGAGGAAAAGAAGGGGGAAAATAGAGAAATAAAGGAAGAATGAAAAAGAAAAAGAAAAGTGGGTTCTACCCACTAAATATTGTACCAACAAGTATTCATCTGACTTTGTTTATGCTAAACACAAATCTCATTTCTTTTATTTTCAATACTCATAACTATATCAAAGATATAAGCAAAAATAAATTTCAAGGTTATTACAAGATTTCCATTACCTTGAATTTATTCTAATTGATCAATGATTAGTCACCCAAAACTAATTTCAAGTTTCTATCAAAGTCATTCAATTCTTTTTAACCTGTATTAATTGCCTAATATACTAGCACAAACTAATTTAGGAAAATGATGAAACTCTATGGATACCTAACAAAGAGCACATATATCATGTTTGTTTTTTCCTATATTTTTCTCAATTCGTGTTTATGATGAGAAACTTTGGTTATAAATCCCTTCTCTAGCTATTCAAACTAACAAATCGTGGCCAATCACTCAAAGACACTTGATCATTTGAACAAAACAGAGGAATATCAATACACAGGTAATCGTCACACAAATGACTCCATCAATGCCCAATTAAAGGGGTTTAGTTCATGATGGATGCAAAGGTACAAAAGCATGGAGAAGAGGATAAGAAACACAAAGAAAAAATGATTGAGATAAGATTAGAAGTGCTCTAAGAAAGTTGCATGAGGTTGAACATGTTCCTCCTTTTGCCATGGCACCTAAAAATCTTTCCATCTTTAGCATATCTCTCCTAGGGTTTCCATTATGCTCAAAAAATGCCTTAGCATCTGTAAAAAGTGCTCAAAATCACCTCTAAGAGTGTGTAAATAGGGTTAGGATTGAGTGGCTACATATTTTTTTAATTAAGGAAAATTTTCTTTTTAATTGTAAGTTGTGCTCTAGCATGATAATGATTACCAATTTAATATCCATTTTTTGAAATCCTAGGATGCGACTAGGCGCGCTACAATGCTATGACTTGGGAAATCAAATATTTTGTTATTGTTCCATCCATAACTTAAGCTATAGAGGTCCATATGAGGTGATTCAAAATGTGTTGGAAAGCTAATGCAAAGTGATACAACTTTCATGTTGACCTCAAGGCCTAAATCAACTTGTATTAAGCTTAAAAAATCTAGGAATTTACCAGTTGAATTTGTTTTACCACCAAAATGTAAGTTGGTCTACCCTTAGCTCACTCCAATAGCTTGGACTAAATAACCACATAAAGAAAATATCCAAATAACTGAAAAAAAAATCTATATTATTAACCACTCACGCACAAGACATTCAAAGTAACTTATTTGCTTTGGTGGATGAAAAAATTAACAAGAAAATGACTAAGTTAAATAAAGAAACTAAAAAAAAATGGACAAACATTATCTCTCATTAGAGAATTATTACTTATCAATAACTATTATATCAATCTAATAACAATATAAATATCAATGCAATATGTGTAAGTACTCTTTTTTCTTTGTCTAGGAGTTGAAAAGGAGGAAGGGCAAGGTGAGGGAAAAAATGATGTATCTACCCCTACATTAAAGTCAAAACTTTACTTCAATGGATAACTAAGATGTGATTTTAACTACTGAGGTAAACACCTCATTTGCATCTAAATTCTTTTTCATAATACTCCTTTTCACATTTCCCTTCTACTGATAAGAGATCATAGTCTTGGCCAAGACTAGAAGTACAAAGAATGCAATGGGAATTAGAAAGGTTAGGGCTTGTTTGATTTTGTTTTCATTTTTGGTTTTCAATTTGATTTATGTTTATTCTAATTTTGTAAAGAAAATAGTGACAAGAAAATAAAAACTAAAAATAAGATTTTCTAATTTGCACTATTTCTTTAGAAAATTCTAAAATAAAAGAACTAAATTAAAAAATAAAATATATTTTTTTAATCAAACATATCCTTGGGTCTATTTTTTTATTTATATTTTCATTTCTTGCTTTAAATATGTTTTCTATTTTTTAGGATTTGTGAAGAAAAAAAGAAAAAGAAAACCTTCATTCTCATATATGTTTTCATAAAATATTTTTTTGAAAAAAGACTAACATCAACAAGTGAACAGAGAAAACCATATCACACATAAAAGCCAATATTTTACTTTGAGTAAATAGCACAAATCACAACTAAGATTTGATTAAATTAAACCCTATCCCATTCTTTCTGAAAAATTCCCCCCCTTAAATTCAAAAACTAATAAAAAAATCATTTGAACATAATTTTCTTTTTTATTTAGTATACATTGAAAATACAAGTTAAAAGTATTCAAATATTTAGATAAATAGAGTACTACACAATTTTTAATTTTTTTATATTTGATTCAAGTAATAAATTAAAGTAAATAATAAATTGCATCAATATAAATTACAATTTTAAATGATAAAAAACAAATAAATGTTTATTTTAACTATAACTACAAATAATAAACATTAAATAATAATATTTATTTCTAAATTTATAAATAAACAAGTAATACATATTTTTCTTTTATTATAATTTTAATTTTTTGTTAAATATAAGATTGTAAGTATTTGTAATGGTCATAGGATAATTTTACATCATATAATATAATATCTTATGCAACATCACTTCAAATACTCTATAATAATACATTTTTAGCAGGCCTAATACTATTAGAACTTATTCTATCAAGTCTTGTTCTATCAAACATACCAAATCTAACCTTAGAGGGCTTTTGATATGGGTATAAACTATATGCATTATTGGTAATGTGACTTTAATTTGCTTAGGCAACATTTCACTATTTGATTATACCTTATTACTGAGAATCAAAATTACTAAGGAAATCTAAATTGCTTCCTTAATGGTAATATGGATTGCCTTGTAGGGTTATCTATCTGGATCGCTACCAAATCCTATTATTACTATATCAAATTTATAATAATTATATTTTATTATTTTTACCTATCATCATAATAACTAATAATTAATTACAATTACTAATAATATTAATAACAATTATTAATTAGTATTAATATCCATATTATTATACTTATTAATTATTACTATTTATTAATAGAACAAGTCGGGTGGAGTGCAATTTTTTTTTAAAAGAATGGATTGGAGTGTACTTCAGCCAAATTTCAAGGTGATTTGTGCTATACTTTTTTGTATTGAACGCATTAAATGAATTTTTTTTTTTGGGTCGAAGCCATTACGTGAATGATAAGGCTGACAGCCCGTAAACCAATGCATATCCACTGTTCATGTAGGTTAGTGGCATTTTTTTTTGGATTACCAAGTTAGTCGCTTTCAGTTTAGCCCTTCTTGATATATGGATCAAGTGGACCAAAGGACAATGGGCTAGGTGAATTTGGTCCATAAATCGAATACGCAACAAAAAGATGACTCCTAAACAACAGCTTTTTTTTGTTTTAAGTTTTTGCACATTGAGGCGTGGATCAACTGATACACCAGTTTGCCTCATTTGAAAAGGCATCTGGGTTCAACGCCCGCAACCAAAACAAAAAAAGCTTTTTCAACCACAAAAAAGACCTTTTAATCTAGGGATGGTTCTCTACTTTGAGCTTTAGTACGGCATGTTGGTGCCGTTTAATCTAGGGATGGTTGTCTACCACAAAAGGGTTAGTTTTTATGATTGTATAGACATAAGAGCTGGTGCTTTCTCTTTTGTTTCTTTGTTATTCTGCACTGGTTTCAGCTTGTTTTTGTTTGTGACTGTGTTGTAACCATTTAGCTCCCTTCTCTGACTCTGAGTATCCGAGCTTTCATGTTTATCCAAAAAAGAAATGTTAACTTTAAGAATTATTCTTACTATTTAATGGATAATTAAAGCTTCATAAAAAATTTCAATCATTTTTTTAGTATTACTTATAAATTTTTGGTGGGTGGACTATGGTTGGATTTGCAGCCAACACGAGAGTGGACTACCTAGGCTGGGCTAAGCTAATTTTTTTATTGATGCAATGAATAAATGAGTTAACCTAACTTAGTATTTTTTTTGATCAACTTTGCTAGTTTAGACATTCTCAAATACCTAAACACTCTACTCATAAAACACATGAGTTCTACCATTTATTTTTTCTTCCAACCTATTCTTTCTCCATCACTCTTCTCACACCCATATGGGCCCACATGAGTGTAAACAACACCCATATGGTGTTGAAATGTAATTACCTTTTTCAATATTATCAAAAAAATAAAAAAGCTAACTTACAAATTTTGTTCTCACGTAGGTTTCAGTCGGCCCCCGGCACAAAGTTGTACTTTGAGAAAAAGGAATGCTAGAGATTCCATAAATGTGATGAAAATTAAAATAATCTAGAGTGAATAGTGTTGTCCAGCTCTTTCTCTTGTCAATTTTTTTAGTCTCTATAATCTAACTTGTGGAATTAAACTCTTAATTTTCTTGTTAATGGTATTACGCCTTAACCTAGAAATGTTGTCTTCTAAGACACAAGTTGGACTAGTTCGTTTGAAAAAAAAAGAAAAAGTTGTACTAGTTGATACGCATATTGGTTATGAACAAGGAGTGAATGACCATAGACAAGTATATGCTTCCGTATTTCTCCTTGCCAAGAACAATACATATTATGCATTGAACCGCACATATAACTCAGCCAAAGTCCAAGTCAAAATGCGTTGCTGCAAAGTGCAAAGTCACAAAAGTTCCACGACCAAAAATAAAAGGTCGCAAAAGGTTGCCTTTCTCTTTGCTTGGGGTTGATTCATTTGTTAGAGGATATTTATGTATTTAGAAGTTTTAACAAGTTTTCAAAGTGATTTCAAATCTTCTGTTGTATTTTTTCCTGTCCCGCTTCTTTTCCCTCCAATAAAACTTTAACACATTTATAATGATGACATTACATATAATTTCTTATCTAATTACATTTCTTTAACTATCATAATTTTTTTTGTACATGTCAAAACTTGATTGGGGAACAAGGAACGAAATAGAAGAGAGACAGATGAATTTTGTTCTTTTATAGTAAGAATTTTTTTTAAAATTTGTTTAGTATAATACATTAATTAGCAGGTCCATCTTATGAGTCATCATTCTATAGTAGCTAATAATTTGTGTGTTGAATGATACTCGCATACATTTCGGATATCTAGTTGTTATTGAACTCTTAATTACTTAATTGGAGAGCACTTTTGCTCTTCGGCTCTCACCATTCAAACTTGAATTGTCATCATTTTGTTGCAAAACCAATGGTGGGGTGGTGATGGCTTGGGGATGGTGGTGCTTCCGTGTCACGAATTGCTAGGGCAATTGTGGTGCTCAAACGGGACAGGACAATACCCAAAACCAACTAGTCTCTTCTGAGGGCAATTCAACTCAAATATTCAACAAAATTATCTGTGTCATTTGTCAGAATGTCACTATTCTCATTAGCGTTTTTGAACATATAACCATTACCAGTTTGACTGTCATGCTCTAAGGTCATCATCATTCATAGATATAGCTGAAACATGAAGTGATGAATTCCTCCTTGGAAAATTTGCATATTGCTTTGGTCTTTGCAAACCCCACCCACCAAAAGGAACGATATGCTGGCAAAGCTATGATTGTGTTAGTATCTCTTTTTGGTTTTGTTTTGTTTTGGATGAATTGGTCCGCAGTATCTTCGCTTTATATTGATTGGTGCCCATATTATAAGCTTCTTGGATTTCTTTTTCTTTACCTTTCCGTTCTCCACTAAATTGTTTACTAGTTGCTCGTTCGATAAGAACTGAAATAAGTCTTGACCCAAAAATGTCTACTACAGACATTTATTTAATGCAGAAACTCAATTTAATATAAAGAATATATGCAATATTATATGTTATGTTAGATGTATGAGTTTAATTTTGATATATTAACAATGTATTTTTTTTATATATTATCATCTAATTATATATTGTCGTATTATTAAAATAAGTTTGAATTTCACTCAATTATTTCAAAATTCATACGTACGAGAGAATTTGATCAAATAATAATATTTTTACACTCTCAGTATATTGAATTAAATATTAAATATATACATACAAATATAAAGTATCTTCACATAAAATGCTTAAGAGATAACGTATAAAAATATCAAGCATTAGCCTGTGTCCACTTAGTTTTTTCCTTTTACAAATTCAATCGTGAATTTGTGATTATGCTTGAAAAGGTTACCGTCAATTACATCCAAGCAACATAGTCAAACGACAACAACAAAGGGAAATAGGTCAAATGCCATTTGTGTGTAAAAGCAAGGAAATTTTTTCAAACCGCCACTAGCGGGGGGCAGTGGCAATATAAATTGTCATCTTCTCATTGCTTTACTTTCACTTCAATTAAAACAAGGATAGCAAAGCAAAGCAATCATGCATGCTTTCCAAACATGGCCGCTCAAACATTAGTTTTATATTCCTAATGTCCACGTGTTTTGCACAAAACCTGCGTACAATAGTGGCCAATCCTTTTTCTCTGTGAATTATCATATGTAACATTTTCCCCTCTATCCCCTCCTCACTACGTTCTTCCTATTAGGTAGTGGCTAGATTAATGTGGGGCTCATCTATATTTCTATTTCATCTTCGGTTCCTACTATCTCGGCTTTGAATTCTGGCTTTGTGATTCAAGATGTTGTCTTTAATGAGAAAATATTTTTCAATATTAAATAAGCAAGCGATTGAAAAAAAAAAATTCACAACTGGGCCAAAAACAAGAAGAATCAAGTTTTTTTTTATTATTTAAACAGATGTTTCAGAAATTGTAAAATAATTAATAAAAATATAATAAATAAAGTATAGCCAATAGGCGCTAAAATATATATTTTTAGGATACTTTATCTGATCCATAGAATCAACAAAACTTTTCTATAGTTAGTTCTTTAGGCATTTGCTCTTAAAATACAAAACTGTGCAACCAATTATATAATTAATCTCCTTGCTTTTTTTAAATGAAAAACTCTATATAGTCCTACGTTGTTTCTCTATTTAAAGAGTATAATTGTGAATTAACTTTTTTCCTTCCAAAAACTATGGGCCATGCTATTGGTGGGTGTTTTTCAATAGTTAATAAAGAGCTAAAATAAATTTAAATAGTGCGTATTTAGCTTACAGTATAAGATTTTATTATTATGAAAGGTTACAAGAACTTTAAGTTGCACAAATAATATATAATTTTAATTAATATAAAATCTTTAACAGTAATTCTTACGTAATAATCTGTAGTATGACGCCTCTATAATTATCAATAATTCAAAAAACAAATATTAAATTTTTTTTATCAAAATGCCTAATATAAATTAAAATAATAATAGTTTATAAACCCTTCTTTTATTTCTGAGTAAAATCCTCAATTAGCCCTTAAATTACGACACATCAAGTATATCAATTTTATCTCCAAAGTCTAAAATGACATCAATATAGTTCTTTAATATATATTTTGACTTTAATTTAACTCTTAAACACATGGGTTTTCCTATTATAAAAGTAATGTTAAATATGTTTCAAAAACTAATTTAATATTTTACATATCTTTTATATACTACAACAAAATTGAAGTGTCACTAAACCATATAAAAGTATTAGTAAATTTTTTTGACAACATAGACTGTATAATATATTTATAAAAATGTTAGTAATAAGTTTTAACATTTTATATTTCAGTAACACTTTTTAAATGTTAGTAAAGATTTTTAAATAGTAATATCTTGTATTAATATGGATACTGCTAAAAGGCAAATATCGTGTACGTAATACGTGATAGGTAAGAAAAATAATATTTTGAAGGACAATTAAATACTCAACCTTTTAAATAAAAATCTATTTCACACACACACACACACACACACACACACACACACATATATATATATATATATATATATATATATATATTAAGATTAAATATAAGATTACATTTTCAAAGAATACAAACCCATTACACTCTTTCTGGGACTAACATTTGGGTTGTAATTGAATATTTATTCACATCTACCAAAATGGAGGGTAGTAGGAAAACATTTCCCATTTTAGCAAAGATGGAAAAATCGGACTAGCCATCGAACCGGTCAAGGTACTGATTCAAAGGTTTAGAGATCCAACCGGTTCAATCGGAATATATATATATATATATATATATATAAACATAATTCATATAAAATTTCTCTAATTTTAGCCTCATAACACGGTTATAAAAGTATTTGAAAATAATATATGTTGGTGACTAGTGAGTTTTATGGTGATCAGCCTATGGATATCAATTTTTTTTCATTTTTTTCATATATAAAATAAACATAATCATTTTTTTTTCATTTTTTGCTTTGTGACTGCCACAAAATATTAGTATTTAAGCTTTAGAAAAAAAAAATTTCAAAAGCTCCGAACCGATCTAATCAATTCAATTCCCCCGTTTTGACCGATTCTAAATCCCTCTGATTCTGACTATTCAACTGGACCGATCAAACGATCGATTCCTGATTAATCCGATAAGACCGTCAGGTCCGATACGGTCCGGCCGTATCCGTTTCTCTTAACAATGCATTTTAGTGAACCATCTATGTTTTTCTGACGGGGGGTGGTAGGCCTTGAAATTCAACACACTCCATGACCCTGCATGGGCCCAAAGCTTGAATGGTCACACGCTCCAATTCTTACCAGACAAATGAGTGAAATGACAAGTTCTGTTCCCTACAAACGGTACCAGTGCAATTCCCCCTCAAAGTTACATTCTCCTGTAATGGCTTTTCTATGTGTCAGTCCTT
The DNA here is from genome assembly GCA_031216105.1 of Dalbergia cultrata. Classification (NCBI taxonomy): domain Eukaryota; kingdom Viridiplantae; phylum Streptophyta; class Magnoliopsida; order Fabales; family Fabaceae; genus Dalbergia; species Dalbergia cultrata. The sequence goes on from CM062352.1 coordinate 41,085,034, forward strand.
TAATGGATGAGGCAGAGATGGATGAAAATGGTCCAGCAGCACTGCGCCCTTGTGGAGAAGTAAAGTGACGATGAAAGGGGGACCCAACTTTGGAAAAGAACAAAAGCCAATACGGCACTCCTGCAAATATCATCCTCATAGCGGATGAAATTATCACATACACACAAATTTAACATGTTATTTGCAGACACATTTATAATAAAAAGGAGTTTTATTAATTTTATTTAATATATATTTATTTATCAATAGATGTCATTAGTTTTTTATGAGTGTCCATGAGAAGTCATTCTTAGAATTGTACTTACGAAAAAGAAAAATATTAATTATATTTATAAGTTATGAAATACTGTATCGATTTACATCCCATTAATCATTGAATAAGGTGTTGATCCTACTTGAATAGAATTCACTCTTCATTTCATGATGGATAATGTGTAAGTTGATATAGTATTTCACATCTCATAAGTATAAATAACACAACTTTATAAAAAAATTTCTTATTATATTCTTTGTGTCATCAATCATCCTGACTACTATATGCTATGCAAACACATTACCACACGATCGGCATCTTTTCAAAGTTGAATAATGCTTGTACATGATAATATCTATTGTTCTTTATTCGTCCTTCACTTGAATAATTTGTTCATTGTAGAGATTCTTCTGGTCAACACGGCGTGCTTGCCTGAACTAGGGGACTCATAACCAAGGCTATTGATCATGACAGTGTTCTAGAGGGTGCAAGTATGTTTGAGCCAAGTTAGGAATATGTCCTATCCAGCTCCGATGAATTGTTTCTAGGTGAGAGTTTAAATATCATTAAGACTGAGCAGTTAATATAGTATTCTAAGTAGTGATGAAAGGTATAAATTGTCCAGTTCAAAAATTGTTTTCTCATGTTACTATATAACAAGGTGGTTAAGAAAATTTTTCATAACGTCCTATTAAAAGTAGGCCATGTGCACGGTAGCCATAATAATCGAGTCGCATGATGACACAGATACAATGGTACCTGCAGATTTGCATCAAAACATAGAAAATCATGTAACCAAAGTCTTCGCTAAGACAGAAAAACCAAGGAACAAAAAAAAAAGGAACTCGAAGGGTTAGGTGAATTTAGCAAATATGTTGATTCAAATCAAGATGGAAAAGAAGAGGCTATGACTAAGGCAGAGCAAAATTTTAGAGGCATAGACAGGGAAAATTTCAGAGAAAGAGATTATAACAAATAACAATCAAGAAAGAGGCAACAACTTCAAACAAACCGCACCATCAAGGAAGAGGTGAAAATTGTTTTGGACCTACTAGCTAATTAAGAGGAGGTAATTTTCACTATGAAAAGATTGTACACAAAGTTGCATATCACAGATTCACAGCGATAAATCAGTATAAATGCAACAGTTAAGCACTTGTTTTAGATAACAACCAGTATTAAAATATTTGTGAGAAAATAATCATTTTTAATTTGGCAAACAATTTTTGATAAAAATATATGGTGTTTATATAATGGTTGTAGTAATCATATGCATGGGAAAAATAAGTTATTTTCTTCTATAGTTGAGTATGTGAAGTCATTGGACAATAATTCAAATGTCTCTATTACGGGAAAAGTCAAATATTAAGCAAATTGAATTGTGGCTCTCAAAATTTTATTTTTGGTGTATTTTATGCTCATATGCTTTATCACAATCTCTCACGTTTAGGACAATTATCAGAGAAGGACTATGATATTCAAATTCATCATAGATACGACACAATATTAGACAAGAATGAGCGTTTTATAACCAAGGTAAAAATGATTCTAACCAACTTCTCCTATAGAAAATTCAACATCAAAACTTTTCTTACTTGAGTTGAATGATATCTAATGATATCTAGTTATTGCGTATGTGTTTTGGACACTATCTCTTTTCTAGATTAACTTATTTATTGAGAAAAGAATTTATCTATGTGAGAATTGTCAACCAGAAAAAAGCATAGAGAATCACATTATATTAAGGTATGTTATTTTGACGCACAAAGTGGACACATCCATCAACTCACTGAGAGAGAAGGTAAGGGAAAAATAAAATAAAATAAAAAGAGAGAAAGCAAGAGAGAGAAAGGAAAAATCATGGAGGGTCTGTGTATGTGTCCACTGCTGTGCGTACAAAGACTATTTCCCCAATATATTGGGAACTCCTAAAGAGCATGAGAGTTGTTCGATCAAGTTTAGATCTATATACCGTTGATATCTTATCTAATAGTGAAAAATAAGCATTTCATTACTTTTATTGATTATTCTAGTAGAAAGACTTGGGTACAACTAGAGAAAATACTCGTGCGTTGCACTTTTCTTTAATATTACGTGATAATTATTTTCAATAAAAATAATTTTAAAAGAAACTGTGATATAATAATAATTTATTGATTGTTTTTATTTAATTATTCTTTACAATAAACCTGTTTGAATGTAACTATTAGGAGGGAAATCCTAGTACAATAAGACTAAAAGATATTTTAAATTATTTATTTGTATGCTTCTGAAAAAGTTGAACAAAAAATAATTATATTTTTGCTTATTTTGAGGACTTGATGGACAATATCGAAAGTATTTATAGACAGCGAATATGTAGCATAAAGAATGAGGTCAACTATATATGTTTTTAAAAATATTCTTGACGTTCGTTCAAAATGACAAAGATCGATGTGGTCACCCCATCTCTAAGACCTTAGACATTCCTGAATATTAATATATATATTCCCTGTAAATATAATCAACAATAACTTCAATTACGTTTACATGTTCTAAAATAATTTTTTATTTTGAGTTTATGCTTGTTGAGATCAAGTTAAATTACTTAATATCACTTATAACTCCCTTAATATTACACATTATTTACTAACAAAATGCATTATAATCTTAACATATTAAAGAATTAATAATGTTAAAAAGGAAAAAATGCACATCACCTTGAATGTATAAGCTGTGTGCAGTTTAGTGCTACTATTTTCAAGAAGTGTAAATTGACCCCTTAACATTCTCAATTGTGGATTTTAGTCATTCTATTAAAATTTTGTATGTGGTTAGTGAAAAATAAGTGTATTATATCCCAAAACTTTAGGGTGCATTTGCTTTGCATTTTTCAGTTTTCAGTTTTTTTAATTTTTACTTTACAAAAACTAAAAATTGAAAAATGCAAAGCAAACGCACCCTTTTTATGGAAGGCGATATTATAAATTTTCTTGAACTTGTGTTACTTACATTAACAATATATAAAAATGGAAATAATTTCATTGATAAATGTTGCATGCACTCTTGTATTGGACATATTCCCACACATATAGTATTTAATAATAGGTTTAATTAATCCGTCAATCCCTATAGTTTCACCGAATTTTCAATTGGGCCCCTATAGAATATTAAATTTTTTTATCAAGTCCCTGCCGTTATAAAAAAAACAGAATATTCCATTAGAATATAAAATATTCTATATCCATGTCACTGTTCACATACGACAGAGACCTAACTGAAATTTTTTTATACACTATAAGGACTTAATTAAAAAGTAGAGACCTAAAGAATAATTAAATCTTCAAAATATGCATTTTACTTTCTTTTAATGTATTTGATTAAAGTAAAAAAAAAATCTACATATTGAGTGCTCAAAATAAGCAAAAGAAAAATTATTTTATTTCATTTTTTCAAAATAATAAGTAAAAAAAGTATTATTTCTCTCCTAATGATATGATCAAATAAGTAAAACTATTTTTAAGTACTTATTATCAAAATAAAGTGGAAAAATTACCGAAATAAAATGAAAAGAGAAAGATGTTACATGCTTCTCCTGTTTCTCTATATGTTACATAAATGTCCTGTTTTTTTTAAATAGAAGTCGATTTGAATCGACTTCCGTTTACATCCATTTTTTTGCGCAAAAATCGATTCTGGAAACATGTCAGAAGTTGTCGGTAACAGTGTGAAGTCTATTCAAATCGACTTCAGTTTTGCTTAGAAGTCTACTCAAATCGACTTGACATTCTTTGAAAGTCTATTCAAATCGACTTCTGTATTGCTTAGAAGTCTACTCAAATCGACTTCTTTATAGGTTCGGTACTCAATGTAATATTGTTATTTTCCTTTGCATTTGTGGTGTACTCTCTGTATGTAACTTCATTGTGGTATCTTATTTAATGTAATTCTTAATGTTTCATTAATCTACTTATATGTTTCACTCTCTTGCAATTTTCGTGCAATATGTAACATGATTAATAGAAACAACATATAAACACTACCCTTATCAACACTATGTAATATAAGAAGTCTGAATTACAAGAAGTCCAATTTACAAAAGTACAAATTTACATGCTATAAATAATAATATAATCCTAATCACTGTCCTCCCTGCCTAGTGCGTCTAGGTCCAATGAAGTTACTCCCTGTGAAACAATGATGGGGTACAATATGTCGTACAAGCCGGGACTCCTCCTGCTCCTGCTCCTGATCCTCCACCTCCCGACCCTCCTCCCCCTCCTCATGCTCCTTGTCATCCTGATCCTCCCCCTCATTCTGCTCCTCGTCCTCATGATCCTGGTCCTCCTCCTCCTAATCCTCGTCTTGATCCCGCTCCTCCTTCTCCTCCTCCTCCTCCTGAACCTGGTCCCGCTCTAGATCTGGCTCTGCCTCATGACAAGACCCTTGCTGTGAAGGATCTGGGATATGCTCCACTAACGGTCGATAACCATGAACTGGTTACAACCGATTTTGGAAATATGTCAGAAGTTGTCAGTAACAGTGTCAAGTCGGCTAGAATCGACTTTCGTATTACACAGAAGTCGATTTGAATAGACTTCTAGATAATACAGAAGTCGATTTGAATAGACTTCTAAGCAATATTGAAGTCGATTTGAGTAGACTTCTCAACAATACTAAAGTTGATTTGAGTAGACTTCTAAGCAATATTGAAGTCGATTTGAATAGACTTCACACTGTTACCGACAACTTCTGACATGTTTCTAGAATCGATTTTTGCGCAAAAAAATGGATTTAAACGGAAGTCGATTCAAATCGACTTCTATTTAAAAAAAATAGGACATTTATGTAACAAACAGAAAAATAAGAGAAGCACGTAACATCTCTCTCTTTTCATTTTATTTCGGTAATTTTTCCAAATAAAGTATTATTTAATTTCTATCCTAATAATTACATTCAAATAGGTTGATCATGTTGAATAATTAATAAATAATAAATTCTCATTATATTCAAATTTTATTATTATCACAACTTCTTTTAAAAGTATTTTTATTGAAAATAATTATCACAAAATATTAATTAATTAAACCATATTTACATTTGACTCATAAAATTAAAAACAGTTTGAATACGCCCATAAGGAAAAATAAAATAAAATGTGATATGATATTGTTTATTTATTAATATGATATTCCTTTTCGGTGGTGAAGTCATCTCATGAGAAAACATAAATGCATTATACATTGTTGTTACTATTATTATTTTTAATTGTTAGTGAAACACCAACTACGTACTTGTAAGGCTTAATTAGATGCTTCGCACACAACAGCCAGTAGTCTCAAATGTCCCTATTAGAGAAATCATGTCTTAGAATTTGTTATTAATTTTAAGGTAAAAAATATATCATCGTTATAATTAATTATATATATTATTATATTAATAAACATTTGATTTATATTATATATTTCTTTTAAAAATTTCATATAATAATATATCAAAATTAATCTATAAACAAAAGTATAATTTGTGGATACATAATAATATTATTATACATGTTAGATCAGAGTTAAAAATTACTAAATACAATATAAATTAATAGAATACCATAAAGTGCGTATAACATAATTATATAGATCAGTAAGTTAAAGTTAAATATTTAACAAATTTTTTAAGTTGGTTGAACATCACCTAAAGATATTTTTATTGTGTTGCATGAATTAATTAATATTTTATGATAATTATTTTCAATCAAAATACTTTTAAAAGAAGTTGTGATAATAATAAAATTTGAATATAATGAGAATTTATTATTGTTTAATTATTCAACATGATCAACCTATTTGAATGAAATTATTAGGATAGAAATTAAATAACACTTTATTTTGATAATAAGTACATAAAAATATTTTTACTTATTTGATCATATCATTAGGAGAGAAATAATACCTTTTTTACTTATTATTTTGAAAAAATGAAATAAAATAAGTTTGCTTTTGCTTATTTTGAGCACTCAATGTGTAGATTTTTTTTTACTTTAATCAAATGCATTAAAAGAAAGTAAAATGCATATTTTGAAGATTTAATTATTCTTCAGGTCTCTAATTTTTAATTAAGTCCTTATAGTATATAAAAAATTTTCAGTTAGGTCCCTGCCGTATGTGAACAGTGACATGGAAATATTCCAATAGAATATTCTATTTTTTTAATAACAGTAGAGACCTAATCGAAAAATCTAATATACTATAGGGACTCAATTGGAAACTTTTAAAATGTAGGGACCCAATTGAAAATTCGATGAAACTATAGGGACTGACGGATTAATTAAACCTTAATAATATGACCCCCGGTAAAGTCTGAATACACTGTATTTTAATTTAAGTGGATGTTACTTATCACAATTTCATATTATAGACTATATAAACCACGAGTAGTGGTGTAGGGACAACTTACCTTGTTCCTTAACCATGTGGTTAGGGATTTGATCCTCATTTATAGCAATAAAGCGCTTTGCTCTCGTGGTGATGGGATTAGTCACTACTGCCAAGGGTTGATATCCTGATGTTAATAAAAAAAAATATTATACACTATATATTTAATACTTTTTTAACCAATATAAATAGATATGATTAATTTGGCATTATAGGGATAAAGAATACATGGCATATAGCTTATAAGGGGAAAAATGCTAACTCGCCCTTCCCTCCTTCAAATTTTTTTTGGTTTCATTTAAAAATAAATTTACTTTTGCATTTTATTGAAAATTTTAAGAATTAACTCTTAAAATTAAAATAAAAAGGCCATGTTATCATGAGCTATTAAATTAAGGTAATAATTAAGGCTCTAACCTTATAAAATTGGATGATAAAAGACTAATATTGTTATATGCAACTAAATAAAGTACTATCTAGAAACGGAAGTATTACTAGTTATAAATGTTTCATTTTTTGTAATATAAATACAACCTTCTAGATGAATATGTTACATTGTGTTTTAACTGAAGTGAATGTTACTTATTATAAGCTAGTGTTATACACTATTTAATGCATTTTTTGACTGTTATAAATATGTATGATTAGTATGGTATTTGTGATGCCTCATGTCCACGTGTTCCTAGATAAATCTAGTATGACCTTAGGATCCTCGGGACCTACTTGCAATGCCGGGAAGGCCCCAAATATATGAAATACCTCAAAAATGTAAAAACGGTATTTATGAGATCGCTATAGCTATAAGAAATCGCTATAGTAGTGGTTAGTGAAATGGCACCATTTGAGCCCCATTAGGGATCACTATAGATTGCTATCGCGGTGGTGTGGTGCATGGTGATTTGGTCATTAGAGACCACTATAGCAGTGATGTGTGTGCATACCATGGACTCGTCCCTTGTTGACTACTATAGCGGCCTATGATTGCTATAGCAGCACCCCAATACCACTATATGTCAAAACGATACAATTTCATTAAAATGCCTCCAATACTATATAAAGTCATTCTTAGGCTTGGGAAACACACCCTAGCCGCTGCCCAGCATCCTCCACACCTCTCTCTAACATTTCTCTTCGATTCTTCCTCCTCCCTAAGTTTTTGGCAAGTGATTTTTCATGAATTTTGCTAGTTTTCTCCCTTTTTTTATCAAGTTTACGGGTTAGGGCACTGTTAGTTCTCATAGCGTTCTTCCTCCTTGCCCTTCCTAGTTTAGTTCTTAGTAAATTATCAGTCATTTCTTGTCTCTTTGTACTCTTTGGCAGTTATCAATGCCATTCCTACTTTCTAGAGTCAAGTTGTCATTGGAAGCGCATTCCCAACTACCAACTGTGAGTGGATTTAAGCTCATCGCCATACTTCTGGTCATTACGAGTACTTTCCTAGCATTACATAAATTGTTTAGGAAATTCTAGATTGATTTATACCAAATGCATGCTTTCATGTATTATGCCAATTTTAGAAATTGTTGTTTTACGTAGTTATCATGGAAACCTTATTTTAGAAATCATGGGACCATAATTGTTACTTGTATGCTTTTGAATTAATTTTCTTAGTTTAGAAAATGTATGAACACCAGTTTAGTATGAACATCATGCACAATGGAATATTATGAATATTAGTTGTAATTAGTAAAAAACAGAACAATGATTTAACGATTGCATGATCATTAATCTTGGTACCAGGTGGTCCACTACAGGACTAGCTCAATCTCAGTTACAATAAGGAACCTAGTGTGATGATGCATTATGGGACCTAGTTAGGTCCTAAAAATTACCGATGGATTTTTCCACTTATAAATAATGATAAAGTTTTTTTTAATAAAAGTGACGTATTTTAACATTATTGGGGGATTTTTCAGCCAACAATTCAAAAAATCTATCGGTAATATCATTAGTGAAATGACACATTTTAAGTTTTAATTACCAGTGGACTTCCCCCAGTAATGAAAAAAATCTGTTGATAATTTCTTTAATTATTATGAGACAAATGGTCAAACCTATTAGCTTCAGAACCATTGATAAAGCTATCATTGCTTAAGTTTTGATTGACAGCAAAACAAATTTTGATAAATATTTTTTAAAAAATTATTAATCATTTCCATAAGTTTCTTTAGTGCTTAACAAGAATTTTCTCATATACAAGTAGTTTATTTCTTGATATATTTTTCATATTATCATGATTTAACATAATAGAAACCTCATTCAAAGAGATTAAAATTCTTATCAATATGAAAATATCTCAAAAAGTGAATTATAATATGTAAGAAATTTAAAAAAGCAACCTGGAGCATTAGAAAGTGAATTGGAAATTTAGAGACTAGTTTGAGACATCAAAAACTACCATGTCAACTTCAGAAGACTCTTTCTCATGTTCATATTAAGCTCATCTTCACCATATTTGATTGTGGTCACTATTTATGAAGTCAAAATCTCTTTGAAGATCATCATTCATCTTTGAAAGAAGCTTAGCTTAAATAATATAGAGCTCAGAAAGTGTAGAAGCGCATCAAAAACTACATAGGGTCATCAAGACTAAAAAGAAATTTGAATTTAAATGAAGTCAAAGCCTTAGAAAGTTATGATTGTGATATATCAACTTTATACTTGAAGGTTCACTATCCTAATGAAGTCTTCATAACAAGAGAAGTTTAGAAACCACATTGTATTTGAATAATTAGTTTCTAAAGTATTTTTCAGCAACAAAGGACAATGGTTTCCTATACTACACAGCTGTCTCTAACACAGATCAACACATGTTTCTGGAAGAATAATCCTAGGACACAAAAGATTGATCAAAACATGTCAATGGGAGAAAAGATCAAGGGGACAACATTCCTATTCAAATTCAAGTATAAAAGGAGAAAACCTTCAAACAAGGAAAAAAAAACTTTTGCACACAAGACTTTCAAGCATTCTTCATACTTTCTAAAGTTTATTCTAAATCATTTTCAGTTTATCATAAAAGAAATATTCTTTTTTGTAATTATTAGCTAGCATTCTTCTTTAGAATATTAGAAAGAAATCTCTCAAGAAATTTTCTTACACATTTTTTTATCTTGGGAAACTTGAGGGTATTTTTGGAGTGAAAACCACCAAACTCATATCTCTTGTACCTTGATATAATAGTGATTAGTGTGAGATTTGGTTTGAGAGGCTAAGATAAACTACGTAAGAGTGATGGTTGACTATACAAACTACTTACTTGGATTAGCTTGAGAAGGCTAATAAAAAGGATTATCGTGGTTTCTCTTGTAAGAAAAAGAGGTTTAGTGGAACTCTCAACATAGTTGGTTGAGGACCAGATGTAGGCAAATGATGGCTGAATTAGTATAAAATTCTCTATGTGATTATCTCTATCCCTTCTTCTAATAGTTTATTTCGTGTGTATGCATACTTACTTGTGTATGCTATAAAATTATTTCATTTCACTTTTTGAACTTATCTTTCTTTCTGAACACTTCAAAATGTCACTTTCTAAAGTATATTAACTTGTGACTTTTGTTGCTTTAATTTTTAAGACTTGATAGAACTTGTTTAAATGTTTCAAAAAGCAAAGTTTTTTTTTTTGAAGGCACAATTTGAGTCCCCTTTTTGGTGCTCTTTATATACAATCTACAAAACCTTCTCTCATTTTACCAGTACGACTCCCTCTTTCTCCCTCCATCTCTCATTTTTGTGCCACTGTAGTGAGAAAACCACTCATGTCTCCATTGTTTGGCCTCCGCTTTAGGGTGTGAGACCACCATTGTTTTGCTCTTCATAACCTCTACACTTTAATCGGTTTTATAATTTTTTTCGATTTGGTTCTATTTTTTATTTCACTTTTTTTTTTTTTTTTTGCAGATCTATCACTGCCACCATCATTGCTCACTACCACTACTGTCCATTGTGCCGTCATTGCCACTGCTTTTTGCCGTGCTACCATCACTACTGCTTTTCATTGCCACTGTCTCCCCGGATTTTATTTGTATCTTTCTATTATTCAATATTGTCATTGAATATATATTTTATTGTAATAAGCTTTGGAATTTTACTTTTATAGCATTGTAGTTCTCTTATGTTTCATAAGATTAATTTAGTGTGAGAATTATTATGCAATTTTTTTTTTGTTCTATGTTAATGAAAACAATTTCTAGGTTGAATTTCTCTGAGTTGAATTGTTAGCCAAAAAAAAAATTACTGGTAGATTTTTATGTCAATAATATTAATGCTAGGTTTTAAACAAATAATTTTATTGGATTTACTTAATGAAATTCACAAGTAATTAGTGGATTTTTTTTTTTGAAATTATCAGCAAATTTTTTCGCCAGTAATTATTTTTTGGGATTTTTAACTTTTCTTATAGGAGAGTTACTGAGGAAAAAAAATATGCCGATAATTTTCTCCACTGATGAATTTTTCCAATATGTTTTGATGATATTTTTTTTATAAAATATGTCAATAATTCCCTCAAAAACATTACTGACAGAAAAAATCTACGGATAACCATGCATCAAAATCTTTTAGTAACACAAAAAATCTGTTGGTGTCTACAATTTTTCTAGTAGTGAACTATGCCACTGTCACTTACTAATTTTGCAAATTTCATGCTTTCAAAGCATCGTAATGTGCCAATACCACGTGAATCAATAGAACAATTCTTCCTTCAATTATTGTACGAAACAACATTTCTAATAAGGTACCCAAAGCAATAAAAGCACATAATAAATTTATTTAAATAAACCTAAAATGCATATAGGATTCCATTATATATAACAAGTGTACTCCTAGGCTCGAAGCCACAAAACTTGATCTCATTATGGATAGGGACAATGATCAGCAGCCTGATTAATTACTAGAATCACTGGTGACCAGCTGATATGTCATACCGTGATTTGTTGTTATTATTATATTTTCTCTTTCATGTTTAGTTTTTATCTTTAATTTCTCCCGAGTAAGCATTAATCGAATTTGTTGGTATACCACATATTAAGTGTTTAGTCACATTTAGAAAGTGTGGTTAAATTCATTTACCACACTTTTGAATGCATTTAGCGGCTAAATACTTGGTGTACGATACATCACACTTCATTGAGTGTACCATACCCTTCACTGCACTAATCACTGATGTTGGCTGTGTATTTTGGGCAAAGGCGGATTAATTAGGACAATAGAGGGCCATGACCCCTCCAATTTTTATTTTTATTTTAAAACTAACTTATGTATATACTTTGTGTAATAAATAGATTTCATGATAAATACTACTCTGTATAAATGTGATTGTTTGGTAAGTGAATGTTGGATTCACAATGGTTAGGTAGCGATGCAATCGACAGGGAAGATACATGTGTAATAAATTCTAATATACAACTTGCCACTTGTAGTTTCAAATGCTTGGACATATGGGATTTTGTTTGTCATCATAGGTGGATTCGTGCTTTACTTAGTTTCTAGATTATATGAGTCAGTTTGTTATTTTGGGGTTATGTTTTGGGTTTTTTTGTTTTCATTTTGTCATAATTGTATCCTCTTCTCATTAGTCTGTCAGAGTTTAGAGCTGTGTTATCGAAAAAATTATGTTTTTTTTAACCTTAGAATTTGTTATTTTTTTTTGTAATTGAAAAAATGATATATTATCACGCAATAAATATAATAAAGATGAGTTTTTTTAATAAATATTATGATTATTTATATTAAGATGTGTTTGGTATGATGAAAATGAGGGTTTTTTTTTATATACTTAATGTGTAATTTTATACATAAAATTCATTCATGAAATTATACATTATACTTATTCATAATTTTTCTTCTCTACTTTTACCATCATACCAAATACATTGTAGAAGAGAAATTGTTGAATGCTAAAATATTGATTAAATTGTTAACACTTTCAAGTCATTAAAAAACATTGAGCAATGTTATAAGATAAAAAAAATTTCTTATTAGTGATTTATTTCAAAGCTTACAAAAGGTTTATAGAGTGAGGGAAACAAACCTAATCATTATATCTTAAAAAAAGGGCTAACAGTAAAACATATTATTATCTAACTTTATAAGTGATCAATATAACTTTTAAATAACTTTTATTGTAAATTATCCACACACTTGATAACTTGATCAATCCTAGTGGCTTAAGATTTGCTCCTTTTATCTCTCTAATAAAAATATTTCCCTTATTCAATACACGTGATATACAATTAATTTTAATTTTATTATCATCAATCTATGTTACATATTAGTTAGTTGGCCCCTACAATTTCTTTTCAAGCTCTGCCACTCATTCTGGGACAATCCATTCAGGCTGTAAAATACTGCTCTTCTGGTGCTCACCCAATCATCGCAATCCATCACCAGTGTTGCAATTAAAAAAAAATTATAAAGAGAATTTACAAAATTAAAAACCAAACACATTTTGTGTTAATTTCAAAATTAAGTTCTATGTGTGAAATGTCACCCGTTCGATATTCATTAAACCCAATTTATCGGTCCATATATCCCTACCACCACAAGTTTGACTAATGTAGAGCCGACCTAATGAAAAAGAAGCAGTGATATGCTAAGCAAAAAGAGTTATATTATTTATACTTATCATATATGATATATCGTATCAATTTATATCCAATTTAATAATAAAAAAAGATGTAAATTGACACAATATCCTATATATATAATGGATACAAAGAATTTTTCTGAAAAAATATATAAAGTGAACAAATTAAAGTTTCTTTTGACCGTGGAGAATAACATCAAAGACTGCAAATGTACTTTGTTGAGGCTTTGACTTTTGGCACCTAGAAAGGCCTTCCTTTGCCCACAGGAGAAAGGATCGCACTTGTTATGGGAGAATCATGCATGGGAAGTGGCCACACCGCCCACAGCCTTCCTCCATTCACTCTCAAGAGCTTAGGCCACTAACTCACCTAATGCTTCCTCTAAAGAGAGAGCTTGATGTGTGAAATGACATTTAGAGGGAAAAGGGGCATATATACTCTCTTGCAGATGAAGGCAATCTTCTTCAATGCATTAGAAAAATCCACATCAAACATGCTCGGTGATTCTTTAGCCTTTCTTTTCAGTTTCTAGTTGTTTGGTTGAAGTCTTTTGGTTTATTTTATACCGTGCCATTATGGTTAGGCCTTAAATGGGGCGGCTCCAACTATTGTCTCTTTTGTGCCATATATAAACCTGTGAAAAGGTGCCACTTATAATTAAAAATAATGTTATTTCATTTTCGAATGCATAGAACATCGTATTAATACACTCTTATTTGTAATCAAATGAGATGTAAGATCATACTAATTAAATGTGATCTACATCACATTTAAATATAGATAAATATGTATCGATATAATATTTCATAAATAATAAATATAAATAATATTTTTCCATATAGTTAATAGTGCAATTGGTGGAGTACTTATGCCAAGGGAAAAGGTGAACACAAAATGCAGGACACATACGTGGCACCTTCTCGACGTCTTATTGCGGAATAAATCAATCTCTTAGCCACATCACTTAGAAAAATATTCGATTCCAACTAGAACACGAATGACGTGGAAGTTGATGGGTTTGGTTGTTGTTTTCAAGTTCTGTTCTCACCGTAAACATAATTATATTTGCGTGACATCTAATTAATTTGCAATAAGCATTTAATTGTCAGGTAGGACATGTGATGAAGTCAGCTCACGAATAAAATCGCATAAATATTTTTATATTCTAACATATGTGAAAGGTTTTTTTGGACGCTAAGCATAAATAATTTAATATGATAGGGAGTTATAAGAATCAAATCTCAAATTGTTAGGTCATTCAAATTCTAATATCATATTATTAAATTATTTCTTTAGAAAAAGGTTAAGCTAATAGATAAAGACATATGTAAATTATTTTATATCTAACCAGAACATAAGGATATTTAAATAAAAAATTATGAATTATATTTAACAAAATTTATGGTGCGTTTGTTTTTTATTTCAAAAAAAGTGATTGTGAAAAATAAATTTTATATACAATTGAAAAAAAAATAAAAATTAATTTTTTTGAAAATTACTAATTTTAACTTCTAAAAAAAACTAAAAACTTATTTTTCTTTTAAATTTTAATTATTATTAAAAACTATTCAAATATATAAAAAAATATTCTTTTAACAAAAATAATTATTTATCGAAATAATCACATACAAATACCACTTTAATTTTGATTCTTTGGCTTGCCGCTGATCGTTGGTCTATCACGTTGCCGCCTGGAGAGTGACTGATTGAATTGCCATTGTTTTTGTACTTCCTTTTTGGCTCCTTTTCATTGGAGTGGTTGAGCACTTGATATTAGTTATTGAAAAAAAATAATTTCTATATATAAATACAATAAGAAGTAATTTTACACCTGATAAAATATAATACACTACATTAATATAATCAGTTTGTATAAACTTAAACTGAAAAAATATGACATGATAATTTCTCGCATTTCTATTAAATAAAATATAAATAAATTATTTTATATTGTTAATATGTAAAAATTAAACTATTTACAATATATTGGCACATGTTAATTGAGTCCCAATTAATTAAATGCCTAAATTTACAAGTGTTAGAATAGAAGCACTTTTGCATTTGATTATGCATTTGTTTATTTAGGGAATGGTATAATATCTTCTTAATATAAAAATTTATCTAATTTAAAATTGGATTAAATATGTTTTTGGTCTTTAAAAAATAAGTAAATTTTGGTATTGATCTTTCAAAATTTTTTTACTTGGTTTCAGCCCAAGCATTTTAAAAATTATGTAATTTTAGTTTTTGTCACATATGATTACTGATTATTATGTATTATTTTATGTTTGCTTGTTTTTGCAATATTTTTTTTGTTTGGTTTCAATCTAAATAGATTCAGAGACGTTTGGATTGAAATCAATTAAAATTTGCAAATTTTTCAGCGAGTAAAACCATTTTTAAGATTTTAAATTTTCATTCATAATGATACCAGTTATAATTTACAAAAAAATTCAAAGGCTATCTAATAAAT
Source organism: Dalbergia cultrata (assembly GCA_031216105.1). NCBI lineage: Eukaryota > Viridiplantae > Streptophyta > Magnoliopsida > Fabales > Fabaceae > Dalbergia > Dalbergia cultrata. The sequence goes on from CM062352.1 coordinate 41,100,754, forward strand.
ATTAATGAGATGAAGTTTTTTAATCAAACAATGCGCTACATAGCTTGTAATTCGTCAAAGAATTAATAAATGTGACACTTCGTTTCATTCTGCAACTAAATTTAAGTGAAATATCTAAATATCTAACATTTTTCATATTTAAGTGCCGTTTGAAGTGGAGTTTTAACATTTCTATTATTCAGGAGAAAGTTATTCTATTTCTGTAGGAATGGTCAATTTGTGGGCTTAAAAAAAATGTGAAAGTGCATGATTGTTATGCATCCCTAGGGGAACAAATGCAACTGACTTTGAAAACTATGCCAGATGTCTTCTTCCTTTCCTTTCTTTTCTTTTCTTGCAATCTACCAAATATCTTTTATCCCTTAATTCTCTTAAAAGTCTGCATAACCAAGAATATACTTCCTCTATGTCTTTAAATAATTGTCCAATTTTAAAAATATATTAAAATTAAAAAAGTAATTGAAAAAATATTAAAGTAAAAATAATTTATTAAATTATTATTATTTTTAATAATCTAATTTTCTCTTTTTCCTCTATATATATTTCTCCATATCCAATAGTATTTAATAAAAGTATTATTAAAAAGAAATAATTAGTACTAATTAAATTTCTAAAATGTATAATTATTTCTAGATTTTTTTTAAATGAATAATTATTTAAGAATGAAGAAAATAATTAATAATCGGATGACATCCAAAAGATGGGTATTTATAGACACCCAACATAATCTAAAGATGAAAAATTACAATTTTTATTTTTTAGTTGGAATCATACAAACGTTAAGGGTTACAAATTAAGATACAATGCTCAAAGTTTGGGCGGTTGAAAAGAATTTCTCTTAGCAATATAAGAATTTCCCATCCGTTTACAAGAGTGTATGGTTCATGACCCTTAATTAGGATGATTTCTCATAGAGATTCCCTCAATATAAGTTAGATACACTGCATTAACATGAAATTGACACATTATTATTATTATTATTATTATTATTATTATTATTGTTATTAATAAAATATTTTATGCTAATCTATGTGTTGCACAATCATTATCAATTAAACTGTGGACATCTCCCTATGATTTTCAAATATATTCTTCTTCTATCTATTCCCCTAAATCCAGCTGAATTTACAAAAATAACCTTAAAAGACACTGGATTCCTTTGACATTTATGTTAGAGAATAATTTTTAAAATAGAAGGATAAATTATTCATCAAACAATACCGACCAAACTTTTTTTTGTTTTTGGTAAAATCAGTAAAACTTTTAATTAGTGACAAGGGTAGCAGCTAGGGTACTGCAAAATATTGGGAAAAAAAACTGCATGATGTGAACTTACCCATCAAACATTATATTTATTTCACAACTATTCATTTATTTTTTGCAATAAAGCAAGACACTTTAGACGGTTGAGATTTGGCATAGTTTCTTTAATAATGTTGACAATTCAAATCCTACAAAGAAACAAGACATACAGCATTTTTCACTTTGTTGATACATTAGAAAAGAAACAAACAAGACTAAAGACGGGAGAAGGAAGCACTATGCTAAATATCAGCCAAGAAGCTAGGCTGGACCTGAACCAGACAATGCAGAATAGAAGGAAAATATGAGACCCCATCTTCGCCAAATGATCATCACACTTGTCCCCTTCTCACTCAACATGTCCAAAGGAAATTGCGCAATCCTTCAGTGATAAATAGGAAATGGATAACCCTAAGGCCATGATAGAATTGATCCCTTGCTTCAAGGTTACAAAATCTTCAGTAAGAGAGACATACATTCTAGTTCATTGATTTCAAGCAATCGGAATTTCTTTTTCTTTACCTTTTCTCTTTAATTTGATCTCTCTTTCAACATTTATGGTAGCCGCTTTCCTTATTCGACCTACCATACCATGCTTGCCCGTATATTTCTCATTTACAAAGTTTAATGAGTATAGTTTTGATGTATTGAAAGTATAAAATTTTTTTTACATATTTATCTAATCATATGTCATATGAGCAAACTATTATCGACTTTTACCTTAGTACTTCAAAAGTCATCTATGTGAGAAAATTTGATTATATGATAATGTAAAGTTTTATATGATTAGTGTATTTGAATTAAATCCAAGTTTGAGGGGGAACATCATATTGCACGAATGAAAAATGATGTTATTCCTATGATTGCATTTTATCAATTCACCAAATCTTCATATATTTAATCTCAAGTTTGAGTAAAAGGAGGGTTAATTATGTTAAGCGTGGATAAGATATCTAATTATAATTTTTTATAAATGGTCTAATCAACCCACTTCAGAGTGTGAGATAGATTGTCATGTAATAGATGCAAATATCATTACTTCTTAGTAAAACTAACTTTTGAAATTAAAAATGACAACTTATTTTTATTAGTTATATTTGGTCTGCGTCACTCTTAAGATTTGATAATCTTATCTTATAAAATCATTGATAAACATGATCTCCCTTACTAGAGCCAGCAATAAGAAATTTTAAATGAGTAAAGTTATATTTTTATTATTTACTATAACTTTTGGCCAATTTGTAATCACTTATGATTCAACAACTTTATTCAAAAGCACACTACCTAGAAAATGAAAAATAAACGGGCCCTTAAGCTATAAAATTACCAATATTGTTTATAGCTTATTGCATTTTTTTTTAATAGTAATATGATGCAAGTTTTTGTGTCTTATGCAGGAGGGTGCACTTGGTCAAACTATGATGAATCCATTACCACCTATAAAGACACTCTAAAAGCTATATCTTTTTTGCATGGTTGTCCTCTATATAATATTAATACTACCAAACTAGTGATAAGATCCTTGTGAGGGTTGCACATCCACACACTTGGTGTTGGAGGCCAAAAATATGTGACACTCACTAAAAGAAATATATATATATATATGAAATGTTAATGCCGTACCACCCATTATAAGGACAATACTTTGCCACAAGTGCAAAAATATGAAGCAATACGGTATAGCTAGACAAAGATGGGAGGTATTATTTATACAAGATGAAAAAAATAGAAGATAAGGTGAGATGAAAAGTGGTTTCAAGCACTACGTAGAGAGGGAAACAAGGAGAAGAGGACAAAACTTGGCCTTGGGTGTTCCACTCCAAAGTCTACAGTCCAAACTGCAAAGACGGGCCCTGTACCATATAATGTACACAAGAGAATTGTTGGCCCAAAAATAAGGGACATCTAAATTAATGGACTAATTGAGAAATTAAGATAGTTGATTATTCACCGCATATTGATCCAAAATTTTAAGATAATAGTCTCACAGATCCTCCAATTCATAGGAAAAAATAATTTGTATATAATATTTTGATAGTTGATTTATTTTAATATGAGATAACAGACAAATTTGTTTGTATATAGTGTTTATAGAATCCACTTTTAGCATATTCTGTGTTTTTATTTTTACTCTGAATCTATTTTTGACGAATTCTATATAAAAAAATACCATATTATGTAATTTTTTTTCAAAATATTATATTGACATAGATACACCACCCAAACTCACATGAAAAAAAAAAACCAATTTATATACTTTTTGGTTATTTTCATCACTCAAAGTTGCACGCGAGGCTTAAGCACAAGTGATGATGCTGCATCTGCAGAAGTGCATATGTGAGGTGTCATCTGAGAAGAAAATGGAGGGAAGTGCATATGTGAGGATAAAGGTGGTGTTTGGTGGTAGTTTTGAGGAAAAGAAATGGAGGGAAGGCAAATGATAATGCAGACTGCAGAGAGGCACTGCTTCAATTTTGTTGTCATCTGAGAAGTCGACACACAATAATAGAAGGATCTGCCGCTGCAGTTTGAAACCAGGCCCCCCCCACAAAAACACCCCTTACCATTTTAGTAGATACTTCTCTATCCCAATTATTGTTACCATTCTCTCTGCTCCTTTCTCTTTGTAGATGCCTCTCTCTATTTGTGTGTGCACTTGTCTGTGCCCCTCCATTTTCAAGCTCATTCCTTTTCACATACTTCCATGAAAAAGAGCTAAAGAAACACATCTGTCTGCACATTTCCGTTGCCATAGTCAAAGCCTCAATTCCCCACTGCTAGTCATTCTGCTGCATGTGCATTGTGCCATAAAAGAAATTAAACAAAAATTAGAATCGGAACATCATACCATTTTAGTTAATATAATGTTTTCACGCACATTATATGTCTGGCGGAGGTTAAGATAAAAACAAAAAAATGGCTTAATGCACAAGATTCCCATCAAAACAGAGTTTGGAGAGAATAGATGTACACAGTCCTGGATGCAAGAGTTGTTGATGTCAAGGCTTGAAATATTGACTTCCATGTCATAAGCCATAAGGTATCAATATTTCTATTGGGTCGAGGCTTATTGTGATGGAGGGTTTCTATAGGAGATGTTTTTACTTCATGACTTGAGTATTATATCATTTCATTCGCTTTATTTGTAAGGGAAAAATAAAGAGAAAGGAGAATAAGAAGAAGGATGGGATTCTTAGACATGAAAAAGAGTTAATTTACATGGATTAGGCCTTGTTTTAATGAGTCTTTAAATAAACTTACTTTACAGTTAAAATAGTTTATAATTAACACTTTATTGTGAGAACTTTGATATAATAAAGCAATTATTCTTTAAACATTAAACTATTTTTGGTGGCTTCTAGTCATTGAACTTTGCCATACATGAACTAATGCTACTCGATGTTAATCTTCCAATTGAAGGCTGTCAAGCTTTTTCTGCCTTTTATGGAAGGACATCAGCATAGTTAGGTAGAAATTCATTTTGTTCCCCCCGGACTCTGTCTCTGAATGTTCTTACGGAGAAGTAATTATAGGAGCACTCTTTTGTTGTTGTTTTTTTCTTTTTAAATTTGTTCCCTCTCTCAATCGTATTATTAATAAGACAACCTGAATAAAAGTAAAAGGAGAGGACAAAAGATAAGAAGAAAAGGGGAATTTTTTCTACAGTACAATCCAATAAATGAAGGGAGAAAAAAAAATGGGGGGATTAAAAAAACAAAAAGCTAGCTAACTAATTTACTAATTTACAGTGTGTTTGGCAGTGGTTATGAGCAGTGGATCTGTTTCAAGTGAACATGTCTTGGCAAGCTCATCACCATTTACAACTATCTCCTCAAGACAAGCATGAGCATTCATGTTCTTGTTACTGTTGACCTCTGATTTCAAGAATGTAGGCAATGCAGAACTAGCATCAGCAGCACAAGAAGTGGCAGTGGCAGTTAATGTTGTTGAAGATTTTGTGAGCTCTTTGGCCCTTTCCACCTCCACATTCCAGTCAGTTTTGTATAGAACAAACAGCATGAGCCCTGCACAAGAGGCTTGTGCTGCAAGCAACCCAATCCATAACCCTGCAAACCCCATTTTGACCACAAACCCCATAAGTATAGCCACTGGCATACCAACCAAATAAAATGACCCCAAATTGATGTTTGCTCCAATGGTTGGCCTTGCACTTCCCCTCAGCACTCCACACCCAGTTGTCTGTGGACAGTTCCCAAGCTCACAAAGTCCAGCAATTGGCAACACTACTGCTGTAAGCTCAAGAATCTCATGGTCATTTGTGAAGAACCTTCCCCATTGGTGCCTCATCAAGGTTGTGAAAAGCATTGCTGCTAGGCCTAAACCGACGGCACAAAAGAGTGACACTATCATGCAAATTCGCGCTTTTGCAGGCCTGTTCGCGCCTAACTCGTTCCCCACTCTTGTGGAAACACCAAGGCTCAGTGATGATGGGAACACATAGACCAATGATGTTGTTTGGATAAGGATTCCCATTGAGGCAATGGTCGCTTTCGGGTTGAGTAGTAACCCACATAGCATTATCATGAACTCGTACCACCACCACTCAAGGCAAACAGAAGCACATGTTGGAACAGCAAGTGTGAGAAGTGAAGACCAGCCCTTGATGCAGTCAAGGCTTGGTGGAACCCATGAATCTTTGTGCACGCCAGAGAAGTAGACAAACGAAGAGAGGAAGAGGATGAGGTTGAGGTTTGTCAAGACCATTGCTGTTGCCACACCTGCAATCCCCATCTTGAGGTGAACCACTAGGAAAAAATTCAAGGGTATGTGGAGAAGAACACTTATGGCTGAGCAATATGTCACTGGCATTGTGATGCTTTGTGTCCTTAGGTAGATTCTTAGAGGGTGGAGGATTGAGAGTAGGAATAGGTCTGGTATTGAGAAGATGATGAAGGTTTGCGCCATTGATGATATTTCTTGGTCTTGGCCAAACCACAAGAGGATTCTATTCATCTTGAGCCACATGAACGAGATGGGGATGGAAATTGAGAGGAGGAGGAGGACAGTTCTCTGAAGTGTCAAGCCAAGTAGTTTCCGTTGTTTTGCTCCATAAGCTTGTCCACAGATTGGTTCCATCCCCATGGCTAATCCTGAGATCACAGAGTAGCCAGTGATGTTGGCAAAGCCTATTGAGAGAGAGCCTCCTGCTAGTTCCATCTCCCCAAGGTATCCAAGGAAAAGCATGGAGATCATAGCTCTTGAATATAAGAGTAAGCCTGTTATTGTTGTTGGGCCTGATATCTTCCCTATGGCTTTGATTTCTGCTAAGGCCTGAATGCATGAAAAGAGAATGCAAATTAAATTGTTAATAACAAATGGGTAAGTGATCAGAAACTGACATTTGTTATTTTTGTGTCATGATAGAAGAAGGTGTAGTAACTAGTTGATAGTTACTTTATCTATTTTACTTTTACCAAAAGGAAAGTACTTGTGTCTTTCTTGTATCGATTAGGTTCTGTTTTTCCCATACCAAAGAAAAGTAGTTTGAAAAGTAGTTTCTGTTTCATTACCTCATTTGGGGTTGGCCATCTGTGCAGCTCATTTTGAACTTGATCATCATCATGGGGTGGATCCACAACTTTGGGGTGAGGAGTGATGAGGAAGGTTTTTGTGGGACATAGAAATGTGGATGCTGAAGTTGGCTCGGGATTACACATGACTAGCTCTAAAGCTTTTGCTCCAGCAATATGTAGATACAAAAGAAGAGTGAAGGAGGCTATATATGTGTATATGATGGAGGTAATTGGAAAATTTAAGAGCAAGAGCAACTTGTTATTCTCTTGCTTTTTTTGGAATGGGATGAGTGATCGTGTGCTTTGTTTGAGGGTGAATAGCAAGGCTTTCTGTATGGGGGGAAGAGGATGAAGGTAGTGGGCTTTTATGCATGAGAGGCTTGGGACCCTCTTGTTGAACTTCGAACGTGTCAATGTATATGTTGAAGGACATGCTATAAAATATTTTAAAGGATAACTATTTTAACATTTAAAAGTAGATATCTATTTAGGACACCTGCTTCATTATTATTGAATATAATAGATTAATGGAAAAGGTAGGGGCTATCATCACAGTTAATAATAATAGAGTGAGTATCCCAATTAAACATTCATTTTTAAGTATTGAAATAATATTTGTCATATGTTAATATATATCAATAAGGAAGGTCCAGAATTTTAAAAAAGAAATGTAAAAAAGAAAGATCAAACTTGAACGAAAGAAATGCTTATATGGAAGGAGTGCTGGGGTGACCGAACCTATTTACTTTCTCTCCTTATGAAAGTGTAGAATATAATAATATTTTAATTTTTGTTTATTAGAAAGTGAAAAACAAATTGGGTATGGCATCTGAAGAATATTAGCTAATGAAGTTTTCTCTACCTTTGAGTGTGGAAAGGAAACAAGTCCAAGCTTATCTTTAAGCCGGTGAAATTCCAGGGGAAGCAAAAAGAGAGAAAAAATGAACGAATGAATTTATTCTGTTTAATGGTTTATTTAAGCCGCCAACACGTACGATGACAGGTTTGGATTGATAATGATGGCACAAAATAGTGGTTTTAACTTTTAACTAGCTTTGCTTATTAATGGAAGTGGATAATCTTTTCAAACACCATTTTTAGGTTTCAGTTAATGGAAAATAAAAAAATTTATCCTGAAATTGGGAATGACAAGTGGAAGTGGGGGAGAAGCCAAGAACCCAGTGCCTTTACATGTAAGATCAACTCATCTGTTAGTATTTTTGGAGCATGCAAAGTGCAACACGGAGAACATTTATTTGGTTTCAAAAATCAGTCTTTAATTTATATTTTTTGTTTATCTTCAATTCATTTTATATTTTTCAGGATTGCGCAAAAGAAAAGAAATTAGTAAATTCAACTTTTAATTTTTATTTTCTGTTTTCTCTTTTTATTTTCATAAAATTTTGAAGAATAGGAAACGGACTGAAAACAAAAAAACAAAAATAAAAAATAAGAACAGAAACTGAAGATACTCTTAATTGATGAATATTTAACTGTGTTTCTTAAATTTTGGCAATTATTTTTAAAAGCAATAAATACTTCTGAATTATATATTGAATTCTATACTACATCGTTAATACTTACTATTTTTAGTTCTTTATCATCGTCTTTAACAGTTATTATTATAATTTATTTTTTAAAAAAAATAATAGGATGGCATAACATAACAACATTTTTATTTTAAAGTGGATAAAAAAGATTATTATTGTTATTATTATTATTTCTTAAGTTGACATGAATGCTTCTGAGTTTTGAAATGAAAAAGTATATATACACTATGTGGCTGGAGTGTTATTGTATTTAAAAATTACATGTATTTCAAGGAAAACTGCTAAACAATAAGTAAACATTTTATCAGAATTTTGTATATAAAATTACTTGTCATTATTGTTAGTCTTTAAATGAATTCATTACTCATATCACGATATTTCATCTAACTATTACTATATATTCCGTCAAAGATTCTACGTTTATCTAGTGAAAATGAGTTTATCATGTGAGAAGTAAGAACAACATTATAATCACCTGATTAAATTGTACTGAGACTGTATTACCACTTTTTTAATGATGACACTAAACAGTGGTAATATAAACCTTGTCTTGCAATATTTTCTTTTTAAAAAGTGGTAATATAATCTCAGCTATACAATTTAGTTCAACGACTAGAGTACATGTTCTTATACACACACACACACACGCACACAAACACACAACATGGTTTCTTTGGTTTTCGACCGAGTGTTGGTTGATGTAGTAGGAAAGCAAATTGTTTTGCATTGCATGATCTTTCTTAAGGCAACCACGCCATGCATGTGTCAATCTTCCCCCACAAGTCCGAACACAACCCCTAGTGTCTTATTTGTATTCTTATTACTAGTTTTGGGTCTGAACCCATATACTGTCTATATAGAGCAATCTGAAACGCCCAGGGGCTAAAACATTCCTTGACTGCTTAGCCTCTTGCAGCAGTCATGCTCAATCTACATAGGCATTCCGACTTGATTAAATGAAGAGGGAGGATGGGACACTAGGCTGTGTAATCAAACTAATAAAATATAAATGCATTGCAATTTGGGTAATGAAGTGGATGAATAGGGACTGAACTGTGTGTTAGGTGTAGCAATTTGGGTAACTCAAGTGGATGAATAGGGACCATTGACCGGTGTTATCAAGCTATGAAGGTTATGAAACTTGAGGAAATTTAGACGAATAGGGACACTACTAAACTGTGTAACCAAGCTACACACGTATAGCAACTTGGGGAATTTAATGATGTCAACAACCAGGTGAGCTGAACTTAATTTTCAATATAATGTCTAGTCCAGCTAGGTAAGGTATAGAACTACAGTTAGTCCCGTGATCAATCAAAAGACGTAGAATGGCATTGTAAGTCTCACTTGGAAGCTGAGAAGATATTTTGTTGCACCTTTTTACCCCTTTCCCTTTTGTAATGGTTATCTTGATTCATGTCCGTGTGTTAATTATATAGAAATGTTGGTGGAGTTAGGTCGTTAGGTCATGGATGGGACCACCAACGGCGAAGTTTTACTAGGGTGTGATGGTATTGGTGGGTGGCTATACTGAGGAGAGACAGATGGGAAATGGGAAACATAGGAGTGCTCCAATTACAATTACAAAGCTGATGTATTATTGTGTGAATGATACATAATACTACTGCTACTCTCTTTTTTTCTTATTATAATTTGTCATCAGAATCAATTTATGTATAGAACCATTGGCATAAAGAAGCACCTATGCCCTACCATAATTATCCTCCCCCGGCACACACAGAAAAAAACGGCAGATAAACTCTCTCTTTACCGGTAGATTTGATTGTGCTTCAATGAAAAATGTGAGACATGCATGTTAAAGCTTTTCTGAAACACCCGCTATACTTCCGTATCAGATTCCCTGTGCAAAACAGTTGCTGTAAAAATGAAAAGAATGTATCCTGCAATAGAACCAATGCTCAGAAAATAATCAACAAAGCAACAGAAAGTGCACTGGAAATTGTAAAGCGAAAACAGTGTCATCCAAAGAATGAATCTGGACTGGAGAATGGAGACCCACCTTGAATTTGGCATCCTAACTGGGCACGGGCAGCGACTAGGTTCTAGACCCTCCTCACCCACAGTATTCGACTTATAAGACACTAGTTTAGGATCACGTGATTATGGCACAAAAATGTACTGTCATCAATCACTAAGACATCTTAGCAAGTTGGCTTTCTCAGTGGAGATCAGACAGAATTCTTTTGAAATTATAAATTGTACTACAGTTCAATTTCCGGTAAAGAAGTGACAAGACAAATTATAGCTTAATTATGACATTAACAAAGATTAAGGACAATTCATTTTTAATTTTTTATTTTTAATTTTCATTTTGAGTTTTTTAATTTTTAAAATTTTATGAAGAAAAAATTGGATATCGAAAATAAAGGAAAAACTCAATTTTCATTTTAAATTTTTCAATATTTCTTTCATAAAATTTAAAAAATTAAAAAATTAAAAATAAAAACTAAAAATTGAAATCAAATAGGGTTAAGATTCTGCAAAAGCTGGAGCAGATTCTATACTTTTCCCCCACCATCATACAAGGGGGGATGCTTATGAAGTAAGTCGTCACTGTGGCAATTCTTTCGACCAAGCCACCACCACGACCATCCTCTTTCTTTGTCTCCATGACACAAATATAACATTAGTGAATACCATAAGGCGCCTCAAATAATCATTATCGAGGATGCATGCTAATAGCGTTGTGGACCAGACCAGGAAGCATCTTTGGTCGACGAAATCAAATATGTAAGATAAAATTTCAACTATAACACGATGGTCGAGATCGAATAATGCTACTCACAATTTCACACGTGACTTCAAATCACTTTAATAAACCAACCATCAAACCTGTCAATATAATGGATTTAATTTTAATATAAAGATAGTGTAAAAACTTCTACACATATTTAATTATTTAATATCACGAAAGTAAAAATAGTTAACTTTCACTTTTATTATTTAAAAAATCATCCAGAAGAAAAGATTCAATTGGATGATAATGTAAAATTTTTAAACTATTAGTACATTAAAATTAAACTCTTATATGATATATACAAAATGATCTATGGATAGTTAACCATTTATTTGAATATAATTAATTACACTTTTAGTCACATATCTTTGGGTTAACTGGTTAAATAAATTAGCAGTTAGTCAATCAATGTGATATGAAGTCAAATGTGTGAAAATGTGTATGTACGATTATTTGCAAAGGTTGATACTTATAAATGCTCATATAGTATGCGTAAAAGGCATTGAGCGAAAGAATTGAAAGCATTTATTAACGAGTTTTACGTTCATGAAACACAACTGATTCCATGATTCAAAATAAGCAAAATAAACTTAAGATGATTCTTAATCCTCCTGACCAATATTCCTAATACGAAAAGCATTGAATGCTTTCATAATTCTTAAGATATTAAATACATCTTCTTTTTCCTTTGATACTTTATTGAAAATAATAAGGAAGATGCTGTGGACGTTAACAGTATAACAAAATTTATGAAAGCATACCCTACCCCCCAGAAGGCACAGTTTTCTCCTCCCTTTTTTTTTTTAAAGAACAGAAACTACAAAGTTAAAAAAATTAACTATATCAGGAATATACGAGAAAATATAATACTTTCTTGCGATGTGTTGTTGAAAGCTCAAGCACGTAAATGCTTAGGCTTCCACTTCATAGATTTTCTTTTTTTAAATCACCAAACTTGCATCCCCTTTTTTTTTCAACCCAAGATCAATAAGCTCGAGCATGTAATAGCATCATCCTACTTTTAAGTAATGTAGATGATTAGTATTAATAGTTCTTAAACAATGCTCTGCACAGCAAGACCCACGAATTCACTAAAGGAACATCATTAGAAATCAACTAGTCATTCAAGAATTTTATTATCAACGAAAAATACAATACCAAAAACAGAAGCATTAAAGCCGGGTCTCCGTCAAGGTTCCCATCAGCACAATTCACATATTCACTGTTGGCCACTAAACACTTTCATCCAATACAAACATATCACACAAATGTGCTAGATTCCAATACATCGTTATTGAAGCACTAGCATTGCCTCAAAATAAAAAGAATTTTTCATGTGGAATAATTCTCAATCAGCAGCAACTCATCTTGACTGGAAAGGATGTTGCCCAAGATTAACTTTGGAACCTAAAGAAGGCGCCCCAACTACTTTCCACCCGCATTTAGCCTTTAAAAGAAACATCCTATACAGGTGGGACTGATTTAAACTGACAAAAGTCTCCACTGATCGCACACAGTGTCAATCAGTATTTGGTGGCATTTTTTATGATTACATTTGCGATTGCAGGATGTTTGAAAAAGTAATGGTATATGAATTGCTTGTTTCACATTGTTCCTTAGACAACAGCCTGAAGATGTCCCTCGTGGTTTACATAGCCAACCATTCTCACTGTTTTAAACAGACCACTCACTCATTAGGATCACAAAAAAAGATAAAAAAAAAAAAAAGAAGAAAGAGACTGTTCCTAAAGCTTTCGAAGCTCCAGAAAATAGTAGCACTCAAGACTCAGGTCATTTTGGCTTTTAATAATGACCAATAAAAATTGAAATTGAAACACACCCAAGCTTTTATTCATTCATTAGGAAAAGACTGAGTGTGTGGAGTCTTGAGAAGAGATAGGCTAAAGAAAAAGGCATGATAAAATAGATGTAAAAAATAACTATTTACAAAGTCTTGCTACCGGTTCATTTTCACCATCCCTCTTTGAAAGATAAAATTCCAAGCAGAAAGAACAAGATACCTCACACACGGATTCGGGCCTTTTGAGGACCAGATCGAGGAATAGCCAATAGAGCTATGAGTCCACTGACAAGGGCTGCAACAGCTCCCACAGCAAAGGCCGGGGAATTTCCTCCACCAAACAGCTGATCCCACGGTCCACTTCCCAAGGACACCACTATCTGTTTAAAACATTGTAAATACAGTACTCCTTAGCTACAAAAACAAAAATCCTATTCACAACTCTCTCTCTCTTTTTACAAAATTTTCATCAACACAAGTCATCATTAGCATTACACTGCAAGTATGTTTTGATTTTCCGAACAACAAATTTAGGGTACTGGTTTGATTATAAATAAAATTTTGTTTGGGCACTATAAATATGAATTGATTTGATTTCAAAATCCTTTCAATTAAGTTGTCTATGTAAAAAGTCACCCAAAATTAGTTGGCCCAATGCAAGAGGTTCCTACCTAGTGGGGCCGCCTTGGCCTGTAAACAAAAGATTATTTCCAAGATTCGAACCTGTGACTTCTAGGTTACAAAGCAACAACCTTACTATTGTGCCAAGATTCACCCTCACACCTAAAGTTAGTTGGATTTAATTTAATTTGTTTGACCTGACGATTTTTCCCCTCCTTAGTTTCACTATTTTATTTTACCCATCCAAAGTAAGGGTAATAAAGTAAAATAAAATAAATATGAATTTCAATTATTGAACTATTGAGATCGAGGGTTTTAGATAGGAAGAGGAAAGGAGGAAAGCTATGGGTCTATTTGGTTTCAGTTTTCAGTTTTCCAGTTTTCAGGATTTTGTAGACAAAATATTGAATATGGTTTCAATTTCCAGTTTTCAATTTTCATTTTCTGTTTTTCATATTTTGTGAAGAAAATATTGAAAACTAAGAAAACTACAAAATCCAGTTTTCAGTTTTTCCTTCACAAAATCCTAAAAATGAAAACTAAAAACTAGAAACTAAAACCAAACAAGCCCTATAAATAAATGAAATGTATTGATATGATATTATTCGTGTGTGTTACAAGAGACAAACACAACCCTTATTTATAATAATACTAAAATCCTAATCCTATTTAAATAAGGAAATAATCATGATCTAATAGTAAACTAATCCTAAGAGATCATCAAGGATACTCCTTAGTTTTACATGCTGACTTAATGGGGACCTATCTCCCTAGATTGGTAGCTTACTAGTCTTGTTTTCTTTGGGCCTTTGGCCCCGCAACTTATTTTTAAAAAAGAGGAGAGGGGGGGGGGCAGATCAAGGATACTCCTCGATACTCTAAGATATGGTGAGGATATTACATGATATCCTCTTTGTTTCCAACTCTTCCCCTCAAGCTAAAGCTTACTAGGCTTTAAGCTTGTTCCAGTTAAATCCTTAAAATATCAAATGATCTTTATTGAAGACTAACAAAGCAACTTAGGTATGATGGATACATCTGAAAAAGATAACGCAATTAGGCAGCTGGAATGACCATCAACTTGAACAACTTGTTGGAGAATTGCATGACTAGGAAAAAGAAGAGACATACAGCTATCAAATGGAGTTTCCAAACAGCAATTAAGACCATAAAATACTCAAATGGTCCAGCAGTGGAAGTTGGAAGAGAGACAATGAAGGCAGTAGAAATTTCCTATACACGCAACAATAAATCACAAGAACAACATATGGAAACCTTGAATAGTTGAAAAATTGGATATTCAAAGAAGCCATAAGAGCATATCAACAACATGACCGAGTGAAAGGCAAATATCACCATTCGTATGACATAATAGGAGGTTGGTATGAAGCATATCGTAATATTCATAACTCCTCGCAATGGGGCAAAGAAGAAGCCAACAATAATAGCCATTGAATGACTAAAGCCAAAAGGAAAGAACACCCATGGGTCGAAAGAAACTAGGTGCACAAATCGGGTAAAATCATAAATAAGAAAAAGCTAACACGACATAATGCTCGAAGGGTGACCCCAAGAGCAGATCCAGAAAAAGGAAAGCGAGGTGACGCCAGTGATGGGTGCCATGGCCGGAGACATCACTGGACATGCCCTCACGTGTGGTGGAAAGCACGGTTAATGAACAGTACCATGGACGGTTTTGGAGGCACATGGAGGCTAGTCAGTCACCAAAACAGGACAAGGCCAATGGGGTTTTTCTGCACACACAGTGGCAAACCTAACAATGGGAATATCGGCCAAAAAGGTTATTTGAAGTTGAAAATGACACAACAGAAAAGGGGCTGAAAGGCCGGAAACATCACCAGAAAGGTTGCCGGCAGTTGAAAACAATGGCTATTTGAAGTAGAATGGAAGAAAATTGTTGGTTTTTAATGGTATGATTCTAAAAGCATACTCTAGGAGTTCGAAATGTTTTAGGTAGGAACTTGGCAACAGAAAAAGGGAGGTATAGGTCACAGAGGATGGAAGCGCTCATACCATGTTGAGATCGATGTTTTAGATAGGAGGGGAAGAGGAATGAAGAGAAAAACTATGAATTATATTGGTTTGATACTATGTAGTGTGTGTTACAAGTGACAAATACCTACCCCTATTTATAATTATTATAATAATACTAAAATCCTAATTCTAATTCAATAAGGAAATGATCAAGAAATAATAGTAAATATCCGAACTAATGCTAAGAGATCATCAAGGACACTCCTTGGTAGTAAAAGATATGAAGATATATGACATCCAATTAATCTCCAACAGAAATGAAGGAGGGAAAAAAAAAAGAATTCCATTCACCATTAAGGTGTTCCAAACATCTGAATTGATTTGCAAAAGAATTCAAATTCTGTCTTTTATAATGAGTTCCAAACATGGGATTGACATATAAATCAATCAATTCAATTCAACTATTCAAAACCCTTTCAAACTGCTATGGTGCCAAACATAATATCCACACTTTTAGGTAGAAGAAGGAACTTGTATGCAAATAATCTTATAATATATATATAAGTTGTAAACATATCAAAACTTTGAAATCTATTAGTTTTTCGAAATGTCATACCTATGAAGCACACACACTGACACGGACACATCAAACTCAAAATTATAGGACACGGACACGGCCACGGCCACGGCATATGTATGTAAATATAATTAAAAATTTAAGAAGAAAAACTCTCAATTCCTAATATCATATATATCAAGATTTACCAAATTTTCAAATGTTCATAGATGTCAAACTACCAATTTTCATCACTTTCTAAACCGCTCCCAAAAAGCATGTTGCATTCTTAGTATATGTCATCTATACTTCCTATTTCTACACTCCTTTGAGTAAACATAAGGAATCAATTCAATTGAAATCTCCAAAAAATTCCTAAATCAACTTGTCTTAATATAACTAAATTCTAAGTCATGTACAAGTACACGTGCATTAAAAAAAAGTAACTAGAGGGATCATCTAAAGATTAACTTCATATTCTTCATTGAATTGGGTTTAATTGCACTTTTGTTGGTCCATAAAAAAATTCAAAAGATATACTAAAGTGTGTTTGTGGCATCTCCATAATGTATTGGAGCCATGTCCAACGTGTGCCCAAGCCAAAAAATCATTTTTTTTATTCGGACACGTACATGTACTATGTGTGTTGGACAGGCGGACACATCATCAAATTTGTGTGTACCATGAGAGAAAACAGATTACACTTCAAGTTTTCATCAAATCAGTATGACAGTACAAATTTACACATGCCACACAGGTTAAGTTCATTCCCAAGTCCCAACAATGTACATCATCTCCAGCAGTAGCTACTCCCAGACTTCAATAGATCAAAGGGAGTGATAGCCATGAAAGAATTATTTACATCTACAATTCTGCAGCCCAGAAGCATTTTCACTTTCATGGTGCTTTTTCACGTTCATACCAAACTAAAGCCAAACTAAAAACTGATCACTTCAAGCATTATGATTTATGTGGGAAAGAAGTGTTTCTTAGAACAAATTTTGATGTAGCCTAAGTGTTCTCTATGAAAAACAATTTGTTTGATATCTATGGTACACCATACAAATAGCGTAAACTACATAAGACCCACATGCCTGCCAGTCATTGTATGTAAGGGCATGCAAAAGCAAAAGGTCAAATGTCAATTGCAATGAACATTTTCTCCAGTGGTCATCTGTTCAATAGACAATTTTGGGATTTTGGTGAATCTTTAGGTTGTGCACTTTGAAACTGGTATAGCAGGAGTAAAGAAGAAGGAAAGGCTATGTGAAGTTGTACTGATTTTTCTGTTCTCTTCTATATTTCTCACGAAGCTCATACAGTCATACTTGGGTTTTTTTTTTTCCCTCATCCCTATATATTTCATGGGATGCAAATATGCACATAGTGCCCAGATTGAGGTTCCTTTAAGGAAGTCTTCTGTCTAATAATATTTCGTCTATTATCAAATAAAAATGGATAATTTTTCAATTGTGTTGCAATCAACTAATGAAAGGCAGGAAAATGCAGGAATAAGTTAAGGTAATCCAAACTATTTACAGATACTTAGGTTATGATTGTGGGTTTGGCTTGAAGGTAAGGAGAGAGCTCTGTAGAGTAATCTTTCAAAAATTTTACTCTACAAATCCCTTCCCTTCCCTCCATTTCCCTTCAAAATCAAATTCACAAGCACAACCTTAAGAAACTAAGCAAGTCTATGTTGGGCTCCTATATCAGACATTATGTGACACTCAAATTCTGATGGAAGATATTCAAATTTATTGTTCTGCACTACAAGGTACCCCAAACTAAGTAGCAATTTATAATTAAGGAAGCACTGATGGTATTTTCCAGCAAAATTCCTTAAGAGAAACTTAAGAGTCCTGTTTTAATTAAGTCAAGTGCACAATAATAGATCACAAATTATAACATATCTTGCAGCATTTTGCCACAAATAGTATCAGAAGACCTGCATTCAACTTTCATCCTCAGTTATTTGATTATGTAAATGTTGCTTTATCAAGTAACATGAAGCTGCACATATTCCGTCAAGACTCAGGTCCACCCATCACATTCAATTCATGTTACCAAGTGCAGGTTGTAAATTTTGGATGTGACTGAGTTCAAATGAACATCTACTATGACATTGCTACTCACAAGGAGGGTTCAAATAATATTAATTCAACTTCAATTGCAAATAGAAGGAATACAAAAGAATAAATACCTGTGGGATCACTATTGCCAGATTTAGGACACCCATTGATAAACCTGTAAGTACATACAAACCATATAAGTAGTTCTACAGTCACACCTCCAACAAAGAATAAACAAGGCCATGAATAGAAGCCCACCTTGGCCAAGTCCCAATGACTCAATATGTGTGGAAACTAAGGCATATGGAACACTGTAAGTGATCTGCAATATATAATCTGATAAATCAGATTGACTAAATCAAATAGCATAGATAATTTCAACTCATTCACAATTTATGGGACCATTTCCAAATTTGCACGTTTGACTCATCAAGTTACTCATATTGAAAGGTATCACAAGGATAGCACTCAAGATAGAAGTTATACAAAATTGTTCAATTTGAGATAAGGAGACTTATGCCGCCAAGAGTATTCAGTTATTACAATCGAAATGTATAAACCACTAAGATTTCATAAAAGAAAATGCAAGAACAACAGAATTTGAGCATTTGTTTTGACGGACACAAGAAACATGAAGGCTTCCATTCATATTGATAAGAAAGGAACAATATGCTTTTAAGAGTAGAATCGAGCAACTTACTGACAATGGAAACCCAAGAATGGTAAAGATTATCAATGCAGCTATCACGATGCCAGCTGGTGGTAGATCTTTGCCCACATAGCCGATGTTATTTGCAACATAAGTTACTACAAGTATTGCAAGAAAGCATATAGCCATTATGATATTTGAGATTCCCCACACAAAGCCGGCCCCCCGCTTCCTACACAGCCTCTCCATGAGCAATGATGTTATTCCAAGAACAACTGAATTAAACATCAAGCCAAAAGCCCCCATTCTAACCCCAGCATCATAAGTAAGGTCTCCTTCATTTGAATCACCGCCATAAATCTCTCGACCCATCCAATCAGTATCAAAGAGAATAAATGGGAACCACCCAATCCATGTTAGAGCAGTAACAGACAGTATTACCCATACAGGGGTTGAAAAATACTTGAACGTCCCAAATAGCTCCCACATGAAAGCTTCTCCTGCACTATCTGATGCCCCTGCCACTTCTTCAGCATGGGCTGCCCCAATTGAACTTAGAGGCAACTCATGAGCTGCCATGATGCTGATATATGTAGTGATCAAAATGAAAACAATGTCGAGAAAGAAAGCAGACTTGAGATTTGCACAACTAATAGTGCATGCAGGGGAAAGTGTGAAAGTGAAAACCTTGTACCAACCACTGTATGCTCCAGTTGCATAGCCAAAAACATTACCAACAGCCATAAACAGAGAGAAGTAAGCATTAGCAACACGTGTCCTTCGAGGATCATTGCCTAACATTCCAAAGAAGAAAAAGAAAAGAATGAAAGGGCGATGTCAATGTTTTGGTTGATTTCCAAATTGATCACAACCAAAATAAAGCTTTAATTTGCTGCATTTAGGTGGTGGTGGTTTTTTTTTTTTTTCCATTATTTTGGAAATGAGGGACCGGAAGGGATTTCACACAGCACACACAGTTCTCTATGTCCCTCTTTTCCAACTGGCCATTTTATATGTCTAAACTTAAGTAAGGGGTGGAATTATTCAAGGCATACGAAGGCACATAAAATTTATTCAGACATTTTGCCTTTGCAAAGCATATTAGCTAAGATATGATGAAAATAACAGATAATTATTTTGTCCATTAACTTAATTGAGAACTGAATTAAACAGTGAATATCAAGCAGAAGATCATCTAGAAAGAGTACCACTTGTACCAATCAATGCAGAGCTAATTTATTTTCCACTTGCCTGGCTATGTCACATCTTCTAGAAGGGATCATTTTATACAGATTTGTGAAATGCCATCCTACAATCTAGCAGAAGCAGACATTGAACATATAAAATTTTTGGACAAAAATATGGTACAAGCAATGTGTTTTCTCACGTCCTCCAATATTTGATTCTGGATTCTTCTTTCCTTTATTTATTTCAGATTTCATGGGACTTGCTTTTGTTTCAAGTGAAAAACTCAAGGAAAAATGTGGATAGAGGGAATAAAATCATCACAAAAGAGGTGCTAAAGTATGAGGAACAAAATATATTATGAATGATGCAGTAGGCTCCATGCTTCCCACATGACCACATCATCTATTTTAGAAATTTATAGCAACTGACTACCCATTGTATTCCATCTAATACATTAGTTGCATCTAACTCATGTATATCTCAGAGCTTTTAATAAAATATTTTCCCTTTCTCTCAACATTTAGCAGAGTCTGGAAGTATGAAGAACCCCAGCCCAGCCAAGAAGAGATCTTCTGTATGGTCCCATATACAAAACTCTAAATTAGCCACTCAAGTGAAAATTATTAATACTTCTGATATTGGGTTGAGTTCCTCTGAGAATGGGGAGGTTTGAACCAATTTGACCTCTACATTAACCGGTTTGCAACCAATAATAGTAACCCAGTTTAACATTTTCTTTCAGGTTATCATCCAATCTAAAGTTTGCTACAATAATTTCATAAAATAAGTATCAAGTACCCATCCCACCTTAAAATAACAGTCTTCAATTTTGGATTCATTTTTGCTACCTAGCTTCCAAAACTTCTTGGAAAATATCAGGCTAAAACTAGACATTATGGACTCATCTTGACTACAAAGACTCCCAGCCAAAATAGAAGAGATAGCAAGATTAATGAAAGAATTTATATTGGCAGAAAACAAGAGATTCCTAGCAACCCAATCATGGGCCAAACAATGTAGAGAGGCTTTAAACTTGTACATTAGCAAGTCTAAGAAAAAATCTCCTTAATCATGTCAAATCCTCTAAATTTAATAACAAACGGCACTCCAGGCTCTTCGCTCATATCTATATGCACTAAATGCATATAAACGCTATCCATGAAACTATATGAATTCATTAAGTTTAGCTTTCAACAGAAATTAGTTTCTCTATCTATCAAAAATAAATAATACACAGCAATCAGGGGGGAAAAACTGCTAGAATGCAACTAAGGTAAAAAATCATACCCCTTCCACAACCATCAATTATATAGCAAGCAGTCAACTACAAACTTGTCAGGACACGAGGCCTACAGTTTACAGGCCTTAGTACTTAGAAATAATAATCAGTTGGTTAGCTAGATAGAAAAGTGTTATCAAAAAGAGAGTTAAAGAGGATTAAAGGGGTGTGGAGAACTTAGTAGTTGAGAGTTTAGGAGAACAAGGGATTTCTCGAATATCCCTAACCTTCGTATTCCCATCTAGCAATAACACATATTTTCTTAGTGTTTTCTCGTAGTTTCTCATCCAGTAGTAACAAAGTCATAAAATGAAAACGGTAGCAATCCCTCAACTATAATGCAAAGAAGGAGAGAGATGATATGTTGATAACTTGAGTATATTTATGTCCAAAAAACCTCCAATTTTGTTCCAAACGAGCTCGTTTGTTGCGACTTGCAAATTTGACCCAAACCATTTACCTTGGCGCCGGCCGTATCCTCCAAAGATTTATCTTTAACAAGTGACATGACTTGTAATCATTACATTCTATTGCTGCTTTATCAAAACCAAAAGTTTTCACAGTGCTAATCCAAATTGAACACCAAAAGATTAACAAGTTCAGGTTAGCTATGAAATTTTAATGCTGATCATAGTAGTCAAAATCAGTAAAACCAGTCAACTACTAATCCAATTAAACATGTGAACTCATGCTACTACAGATGCATTAAATATTCTTCGGAAGTCAACTGATGGCAATTGCATACCAAGCAGATGGAGCAATCTCAATCGCAGCCACAAACCACACAAGCGCTAAAACACCACAAACCTAATCTCCAAAAAAAAAAAAACCAAAAACAAATTGTTAGGGATTGAAGATTCTTACTAGTGAGATCACCGAGCAGAGCTCTACAGGGACCTTGAGTCACGTTGTTGGCGACGTCAAGAATCCAGAACCCGATCACGAAGACGGTAATGGCCGCCGGCCGGTAACTCTCGGTGTCGCCGAGAAGCCACCCGATGTCGGCGGCGTAACCGATGATGACAACGGCGACGATGATGGAGGCGGCGCCGGCCAGGATGAACGGCCGCCGGCGACCGAACCGGCTACTGCACCGGTCGCTGAGGTGGCCGACAAGGGGCTGAACGAAGAGCCCCGAGACAGGGCCACAGAGCCAGATGATGCTGGCCCACTGGTGAGGGATTCCGAGCTGCTGAACATAGGGAGTGAGGAGAGAGAGCTGCAGCGCCCACCCGAACTGGATTCCGCTCGCCACCGACGCCACCCGGAGAAGCTGCCGGAGCGGGGTCCTCTGCTTGACCGCCAACGGAGGTGGAGGCGGCGCCGCCGAACTCGAGGGGCGGGACCTGCTGGACCGGCTTTGTTGGTGACGGTGAGCATCGGGGTTCGGCATCAGCGCTGTCTCGCACTGTTCTTCTTCCCGGTGCTCCTCTCTCTCTCTCTCTCTCGTTTGTTGCAATCTGTTATGTGTCTGAAACCGTTCCGTCACATAAATAACGAAGAGGGGAGCGGGAAAGAGAGAGAAAGGTAGAGAGAGAGAGAGTGTGTGTGTCTGGCGGTTTAGCTGGATGGAGTGTGGCGAAGCTGAAGCAAAGGTGGTGAGCAGTGTGATTCTATTGAGGAGTGAAAGGTAATTGACCAGGTACCCGGACATTATTTACGAAACTGCCCTCCAGGGTTTATTGCAAAGTGAGTTCATTTTTGGTAATTTAGACATAACTGAAAACGACTCATACGTTGCTTTTGTTTTCTAGTACTTTCTCTAGTTTTGGCATGTGAAAAATAATTTTTTTATATATAAAAAATTGATGGGTGTTTTAATTTCACTTGATATTTTGGGTTGACTCATTTTTAGTCCAATACTAAAATTATAAATTTATTATTTAAAATATTCTGGTTTTAATTTGTTAAATATGATGTCTTTAATAACACGAGCAAATAATAAAATATTTAAGTAATTTTAATTTATTTTTTTCAAGAAGATTCGGGTTTAACGTACATAACCTGCATAACACAAGTTTGATTGTCAATCAGTAAATTTGTTATAAGAGAGATTAATCGCAAAATATTTTATTTTCGTAATTATAATGTCTCTTATAATTTTATACTAATACAAGAAGAGGCACATGACCCTTATATTTCTATCGTTGAATAGATACAGCCTTATAATTTGTTCAAATGAGTTGAAGATATAAAGATACATTATTATCTAAAAAGTTAAAATAAAAAAATTCTTTTGATGGTACTAGTTCCTCATTGTTTATAAAGTTTACGTGCTGTAAATACTAAATAACAAAAGTTTAAAAAAATGTATTTTTCATTGCTTTGACATCAAGGTTATTTATAGTTATATTAATTTACAAAATAAAAATTACGGTTTCTTTGGTTTAAGCTTTTATTTTCTATTTTTATTTCATCTATTTTTTTCATAATTTTATGAAAGAAATAATAAAAATAAAAGTTAAAAAATAAAATATAAGAACTCAAATCAAACATGTCTGAAATTTTTAAGCATTAAAATGAAAAATACTATACTTTTAGCAAAAAAAATTAAACTATAATAAACATTGAATGGATCTGAATTTTGTTATTAAAATTTACATTAGAATTATGAATAGTAATTTGCTCTACTTTAATTTAATTATCTTTCTTTAATTTTGCTAAATTCAAACGATAAATTTTATTATGTAATGTTTCATTTAGATATTCTCGCTGAATGAAGATATTATGCAACAATACTTATGGTGTGAGTGGGTGTGGGGACTGTTCAAGTGGAACACAAGTTGAAGTTGGCATTGGACTATGAATAAAACGACAAGGGAGGTAGAAGCAAACGTGTTTGAATAATGTGTTTTATAAGCTAAATGAGGACAGCTAAATAGGTAGTGTGTGAGATAAGGTTGGGATAAAGAAAAAAGGGTGCTGGCTGGGTTGGCCAATAGGTCGGCTGTATAATCTTTTCTTTTCAGGAATTCTAGGGCTAATAATAATAGTAGTTAGTTGAAAAAAGAAAATTGGTTCACTGATTAGAAGATTTTTTTGTTCTGAGCTGTACCGCCTCTGCTTCTGCGCACCCTTTTGCTTTCGAGTGTATTACGTAAAATGCGCTTGTGTATTTTGCATGGCATAAATACTCTCTGTTCAGAGCATGGGAGTGTGTTGATCAACTAGTTATTACAGTATTTTATTGGTTATCAAATTAGTTCTGATATTTATATTTATAGAGTGTGAAATATTATATTGATTGACACTTTATTCGTCTCATTCAAATAGAATTCACATCTTATTTAATAATGAATGAGGTGTGAATTGATACCGTATCACACATCTTATGAGTATAAATAACATTTTTTTTTCTTTTTAAAACCCTCTTATTATTAGGTTTTTAGTTTTTCAAAATAGAAATATTTTATTTTAAAAGACAAAGATTTTAAGTTACTAATACATTTGATATATTGGGAGTATTAAAAGTTTTCATCATTAGAAATTTTAATTAATGTCCTAAGGATACTGTATTATTAAGTCAAACACATTTATAACCACGAGGTGTACCGTGGTAGCAACTCATTTTATCCCTTAATCGTGTGGTCAGGGTTTGATCCTCACTCATAGGAATGGAGCATATTTCATGACCAACTATTTGCCTTTTTAGAAGAACTTCTGTGGTGAGGAAATTAGTCACTACAATCGACGATAAATATTTTGATTTCGATAAAAAAAAATCAAATAAATTTATTTTTTAATATATTAAAATTACATATTTTTTAAGAGTGAGTATTAATATAATATAGACAAAGTAAGTCCGATCTTGGGTTGTGATCCGTGACACCCTCTCTCTGGTGTGTTTTTTAATTTTAATATGAAGTCGGTGGAAGTTTAATATCATAATATGTCTTTTCTGGAGTAATTATAGTGAAGTGGAATTCGGAACATAATCTGCTAAGAGCGGATTATGTTCCAAAATGATCCACTAAAAATTTCAAAGGTACATAATCCGCTGCCAGCGAATTACGTTCCCAATTTTTTTCGTCACTATGGTACATATCTGTGAGGTGTGGTTGTTGTCATTCCTTAATCCGCTAGCAGCGGATTCTTTACCTTATAATTTTTTTTTTGCTTTTGTGTTCCAGTATCCGCATGTATAGTGGATTCTTTTCCCCTCACCCCCCTCCCCCCCCCCCTCTTCACCTTGTAATCTTACTGAAAATGCCATATGAGTTTCTTTTGATAAGTCTAACTCCATATCTAAATTATTGATCCCCTGATTGAGAAGAATGAGGAATTGAGGATTCCTTGTATTAAAATTACCACGTTTTTCACAAATTTGATTTTGTGGTATTTTCTTATTTAGGTTTTGAGTTGCAAACCTCACCGTTTGCATTCTATGGGTATCTCTAATTCCCAAATATTCCCCCTTTTTTTCATTTTTGTTCTTTCCAAAGTTTGTGATGAGGATCCCTTTTTTTTCAGTACTATGAGTTTTCTTTTTTTAATGAATATTTGAGGATCCTTTTTTTATTTGTTTTTTCCGTCTATAAAAGAGTGGCTTGGGATCTGAGGATCTTTTTTTTTTGTGTGAATCTCTAATTTGTTTTTTGCTTTCTCAAATATTCTTATTTCACATTTTCACACATTATTGATAACCGATTTTTTTCTGTTTGTTTCGTATAGACCATTAACTTTAAATATAAATTAAAAATAAATTCACATTTAAAATAGATAAAATTTATGGTTAAAATGTACAAAGTAATAAAAAATATCGAATAGTCAATTAAATATATCATTAATCATTGTTAATCATACGTATATATTATGATTAAAAGTGATAATATTCAATTGATAATATGTTATCATAACTTATATGTAATTAATCAGAATTTGTATTTAATTAATTAAATGTAAAATTAAAAATTGTGATCTGGAGCCAAGAGAAAGGATTTGGGATTCAAACCCTGCAAAAACAATAATTGTTTGACGGTTAGTCTTACAACAATGCCTATTCTTAGCTAAAGACAAAAGAAATAATGAAAGTAAAAAATAATAATAATTTACAAAATTAAGCTATAAATAGTAATAAAACCCGGATCGACCTGGTCGGTTCGACCGGAAACCCGGTGAACCGGTCTCGAAACTGGGCCGAGTTGCTTATTGGATCGGGTGTGCATTGGAACCGGTGAGAACCGGTAAGACTCGTCCGGTTTTAATGAAAACCGGTGACCCCGCCGGTTTTGATGACCCGGACCGGGTCATGCAATTTTTTTTTTGCTCACCGAAACGACATCGTTTTGCTTTTTTTATTTATTTTTGGGCCCAAATCCTAAAAATGCTAAAACCAAATGTCTAACTCCCAAACCTCACCCCTAATTCCCGTGTCTGCTCAACTTCCAGACCTCCCCTAAAACTAAAAGAAAAGTTGAAAAGGAAAGTTGAGGAAGAAAGCATCTAAATCCCTAAGTCTCGCTGCGCCGCCGCCCTACTCCCTCGTCAGATGATCGCCGCCATGCTTAGTCCACACGATCTCACCGTCGGCATACAGCGAAGGACCACTCACCATCGCGCCTTCCAGGGAGAAGCGTCACCTTTCTTTGTTGCCTCGGCACCTCGCGTAGCCTTCGCCTGCCGCCATCGCGTCGCGCCGTGCAG
Source organism: Dalbergia cultrata (assembly GCA_031216105.1). NCBI lineage: Eukaryota > Viridiplantae > Streptophyta > Magnoliopsida > Fabales > Fabaceae > Dalbergia > Dalbergia cultrata. The sequence continues at coordinate 41,127,702 of CM062352.1, forward strand.
AGCCTCTAGCCCTTGTCCCATGTTGCCGCCGTGTACTCCGCCCTCGCCGCTGCTGGCTTTGGAGTTCGAACCCTGGACTTCAGAAGGTAAGTAACTAAGTGCTGCCAACTACCAAGTTCTGCTGAGTTTTCCTTTTTGTTTTTTTGGTAGATTATTAATTAGTTTAGATTTCATTACAGATATTTAAAAACAAAAGATCATACTAAATTATTAACAATTCATAGAAGAGGTGTTTTGATTCTTTCGAATGTTCAATGCTGTGTAACTATGTATGTTAGTATTGTTGTAAACTTGTAATATTTTATTCATATAGTTAATTTGTTGTGTAATTTGTGTTATTGTTGTTCCAAACTTCCAAATATTGAACCAATGACCCAGTGACCCGGTGCCTTGACCGAGTCGAGCACCGGGTCGAGTCTGATAATATAACTATAAAATGATAAATAATAGTATTTTTTTTTTTCTCTGAAATGATCTAAAGAGTTTTTTCTATAAAGGGGAAAAAAAATCTAAAGATGTTGCAGTGGCAGGGTCGCATGTCTAATGTATGCAGTAAGACTGGGGAAACACTTTCGTACAAGTTTAATCACTCGCGTCGCGTGGAAAAATATTTTGTATGTAAAATGTTTTAATAAGTGATTTATATTAATATGAAATTATGGAAAAATTTTTTTGTACATAGTATTTATAGAATTTGTTATAGGCAGATTCTGTGTAAATTCTATATTATTTTCATTTTACATTGAATCTGTCTTCTAAAAATATTCAATGTTAATTTTTTTATATGAGTTAATGCTCATTTTAGTCCCTGACTTTTCACTCATGAGTTATTTTAGTCCCTGATTTTTAAAACAAGTCAAATCAGTCCCCAACATTACAAAATGTGAGTTAAATTAGTCCCTTATTCCACTTTTATTTAACATTTTATCAATTAGATGATGATATGTAATATTAAGTTATATATTATCATACTATGTGTCATCTAAAGTAGAATGAAGTTTAAAATAATTTATTTTGGTATCTAAAATTGTACAAAATGAGTCAATTTAAAATGTATAATGAATATTTAAATGACTTATTTTGTATAATTTTAAACATCAAAATAAGCCATTTTAAAATATATTCTACTTTAGATGACATATAGTATGTCAAGGTATCACTTAATATTATTAATCATCATTTAATTAATAGAAAATTAACTACAATTGGGTTAAAGGACTAAAATGACTCACATTTTGTAATGTTAGGGACTAATTTGACTCATTTTAAAAGTCAGGAACTAAAATGACTCAATAATAAAAAGTGAGGGACTAAAATGAACATTAACTCTTTTTATATTGAATTTGTTTAAATTAACTTTTAACGAATTCAATATTAAATTTATTTTTGATAAATTTTATATTGAAAATATCATATTAGAATTTTTTTTAAAAATATTATGTTGATGTAAGTAGGCCATCCAAATACGATGCGAAAAAAGAAAAGACCGCATCGCGTGTTTCTTGCTGCATCGCATGATCATTATCATTGATTCATCCTAAAGTAAAACCCACATGCCAAAATCTATTATGTGGATATATAAAAAGGTGTAAAAAAATCTATTTTGTGGGGTAACGTCCACATCGTGTTGTCATTAATGTCAACTTGAACTGTTTGAACTTTGAACTTGGAAGTTAAATCTATACGAAAATAATCCTGCAAATGATTCCGATGTTCTTTGAATTGAGCTGCGGTACTTTTTCCAGAGCACGGGAAAAACGTGAATGCGCTGTAACAGGAATACTTACATTCAATTAGGTTACTTACATTCAATTAGGCTATCTGTCACTTCACTTTAACTTTAATAATTAAGTTTATCTTCTTTTTTTTTGATAAAATTGTGTTTATCTATAGTTTCATATTAAAGCGCTCAACAACTAATTAAGGACGATTCAGAGCTTCAGTTGTTGGATTTGTCTCAGAACCATCATTGATAGCGAAATTAAAACAATGATAATTGAAATGCATGCCATATACTCATTTTATCCTTAAATAATTATTTAATTTTAAATATGTATTAAAATTAAGGAAATATTTTTAAAAATATTAATATTAGAAAAAGTTAGTAATAATTTATTAAATTATACTTGTTTCTTTTTAATACTACAACTTTCACTCTTCTCATTTATTAATGAATTAATAGTATTTAATAAGAATATTATTAAAAGAATAATTAATACTACTAAACTTTTTAAAATAGAAAATTATTTCTAGACAAAAGAAAGTTTGATGGACAATTATTTTACGGAAGGAGTATTGATATGTACTAATTATTTCAACACTCAGAGTCTCAAAGCTTGGGATGAAGAAAGACGAACCATATACCTTATAGGTGAGGATTGTGCAAGCGGTTTGGGGAAATATTCTTGTATTTGGTTGTTAACAACAGTTTAATATGACTTTAATGCTTCTCCCGTCTTAAGGTCCATGCCCATGGATATCAATACATCTTTCTTGAGAGATCAATAATGGTTTTTCTATACATGTAACTTTGCTCTTGTAATTCAATGTTGTATCTACTAAGGCACGTTTAGATAACAGTTGGCACAAATTGAGTCCTTTTTTCTGAAAAAAAAAAAAGTTGGCACAAGTATAGGTACATTTGCATATGCCGTTGTGCACAATTATGTATGCAAGAATGTAGACTAGCTCATGAAATTCAACTTCTTTGGTGGTGGGTCAGCCGAGGGCCGCCCTTCTGGCCAACCCCCAATCCCTGTCCGACCATTTAAGCTCAAATGATGTGGCTTAATATCCACGTGTCAGTTATCCGTTCCATTTATGCCTCCGACATATGCCCCATCAATCCCATAATCTACGCCTAATCACAATCCCCATCATTAATGCCCTCATCAGTATATATACCTCTTTGATGATAGGAGAAATACATCTTCATCTCTAGCCTAACACTAGCCCATTTTCTCTACCTCTAGCGAGACATAACATTTGGTGTTGTCTATGGGATAAGGTAATATTGCTCCCATGAAAATCATTACTGCATAGCAACATGCATATTACCACTGTCATGGTAAAAAATGTGTAGCAAAACATGCATCCTTGCTCGGAGGCTTTAACTTCTGCAGGTACACCCCATTTCTTTTGTTTTCTTATTTTTCTCTCATCAAAAGTTTTGATATACTATTTTGTTATGTGTTTTTTTTTTATGGGTTGTCCATTATATGGTGCATAAATGCATTTTTATGAGCATGAAATACTAAGGGCCTGTTTGCTTTCAGTATCCAATTTCCATATTTCATTTTCAGTTTTCTAGATTTTGTGAAGGAAATATTGAAAATTCTGAAAACTATAAATTCCAGTTTTCAGTTTTTTCAATTTTGCCTTCACAGTTTCCTGAAAACTGAAAAAATGAAAATGAAAACTGAAAACTGGAAATTGAAACAAAACAGACCCTTCCAAATTTTGTGAAGGAAATACTGAAAATTCTGAAAACTATAAATTCCAGTTTTTAGTTTTTTCAGTTTTTTCTTTACAATTTTTTGAAAACGGGAAAATTGAAAATGAAAGTTTTTCCTTAACAATTTCCTGAAAACTGAAAAGTTGAAAATGAAAACTGAAAATTGAAAACTAAAACCAAACAAACCCTAAGCATTCATCAAAAGGACCAGAAATCCTTTGGGCCTGTTTAGTTTACTGTTTTCAGTTTTCAGTTTCTAATTTTCAGTTTTTGTGAAGGAAAAACTGAAAAAACTAAAAACTGAAAAAAGCAAACCAAACAGACCCTTCCTTTTTCAGTTTTCCTAATTCTTGCAATGTATTTCCCATAGAAACCACATAACAGCAGCACAATCAAACTTCCCATAACGCTGAAACTCTCTTATACCTTCTGAAATTAAAATTATTTTATTTTTTGGTATTCAGACTCTATAAAGAAAATTTTCTTTCTTATTCGCCTTAGCAAACATTTTCTTCCTAGAAAGATTTAGAAAGAAGTCTCTCAAGTCATATCCTTAAACATTATTTTATTTCTAGGAGACTTGAGTGTTTTTCTTGGAGTTTTACACCCTGAAACTTATTTCTCATTGTACTCTAATCTAGTAGTGATAAAGTGAGATTAGCTTGGAGAGGCTAAAATAAAACTACTTATAACTGAGAGTAAAGTGTAACTATTGCTCACTGAGATAGGTTGAGAAGGCTATTCAAAAAATATTTTACTTTCTCAGGTTGAAAACGTGGTTGTTTAGTGGATATCAACAAGTGTGTTGAGAATTGAATGTGGATAATATTTGGCTAAACTAGCATAAAAATCCTTGAGTAATATCTTTCCTCCTCTACCTCCTTTATTTTCAGCAAGTGATTTACTTTTTGACTATGTGATCTTTTAAATTCTTGGCAATCGGTTTTTGAAGTTTCATTAAGCTTCTAATCACTTTAAAAACTAACTTTCTAAAGGTTCCTAACCTTTGATTTTCACTGCCTTCAAGTTTCAATACTTGATAGATATTGTTTTAGTTTTAGAAAGTAAGAGGAATTATAAAGTATGATTCAAACCCCTTTCTTGTGCTATTTTTAACTTACAATTGGCATCAGAGCTCAGGCCTCTAAGAGGTTGAGATCAAAATGGCTACAAAGGTAAAGATCTTGAGAGAAGATAGCACACAACAATGTACACATTACTGAGGGACACTCCATAAATAGACTCCCATTCTTTGATGATGGTGAATATGGCTATTAGAGAGATAGAATGAAGTTGTTCATTAAATATACAAGTTTTGATTTATAGAAAATGATTCAAGAGGGTGATTACATTCCTATGGAAGATGCGCTAGGGAATGAAGGTGGACTGTCTATCTCAAGAAAAGTTCCCAGAAGTAAATAGACAGAGCAATATAAAGCAAAAACTTAACTAAATTCCAAGGCCAAATATCTTCTTACCTATGCACAACAAAAAGCAAAGCTGAATATGATAAGATTATTGCTTGTGACACAACTAAAAAAATTTAGGACAAATTACACATACTCTATGAAGGAACAGATCAAGTTAAAGAGACCAAGATAAGCATGTTAGTGCATTGTTATAAGATGTTCAAAATCATTAAACTAGAAAATATTAATGAGATGACTACCAGATTCATGCGCAAAATCAACCAACTCAAGGGATTGGGTAAAAGACATTCAAACTTTGTAAGAAAAATCTTGAGAAGCCTTCTATCCAACCTAAGGTTACAGCTACAACAGAGCTAAGGACCTTCAAACCCTTAGCTTAGATACTCTCATTGGGTCTCTCGAGACTCATAAATTTTTGCTCTCTGAAGTTCATGGAGAAGCCAACAAATTTGTTGCTCTAAAGACCTCCCACAAAAAGCAAAACAAGGGAAGGCTATGAATGTTGTTGAAGTCTCTGATGATGATGAAGACTTAGAAGAAGATGAAGGAGATGAGATATCCATGCTTGTGAGGAAGATGTCAAGAGCATGCAAGAGCAAGATTAGAAAGAAGAAAGAATTCAGCTTCAAAAAGGACAAGAAGGGCAAAGGAAAACTAGATAATGTGAACTATTACCATTGTGGAAAGAAAGGACACTTTAAAACTAATTGTCCAAAGCTTAAAGGTCCACAAAAGAAGTTCACCCCCTAAAAAGAAGGGAATGCTAGCCACATTGAGTGACTCAGAAGATGGAAAAAAGGGTTTCGAAACCCAAGATGAGCTAGAAAACATTGCCGATCTATGCTTCATGGCTAACTACATTTCTGAAGAAGAAATAGAGGTAAAAGAACCTTTAGAAATTAAACTTTCTTGTGATGAACTCTTGAAATTGTATGATGAGCTGCTAGAAAATCTCAGACATTATCTTCTTATTATCTTTCTCTTGAAAAGAACAATTAGAAAGTAACTTTAGAGGTTGAGAAAATAAAAAGTGACTTTGAGGCTTAAGGTTTGAGAAAGAAGAAGTTTAAGGAGAAAATAAGTTTTTAAACATAAACTTAAGGTCTTAGAAACTGAAGTTTCTGACAGGGATCAGAAAGCTCAAAAAGATATTTCTAAACTCGACAAAACTCCAAAATTTCTCAAATCAGATTTAGAAAAAATGCTAAATGACTCCATGTTGCTGAACATGATGCTTGGAGGTTAGAGGCCTTATTTTTAGAAAACTGGAACTGGATTTGAGAAGGAAGTGAATGAGAAAGTGACAACAACTTTTTCTAAGAAAGTAAAGATTACAAACTTCTTTTGTTTTTTTGTCAGATGAATGAGAATCTACCTGGCAAATGCCATATGAAAAATAAAGCAAATAAGCAAGTCAGATATCATCCCCCTAAGGTTACTAACCCAAAAGGAGCCAAAAAGATATGAGTACCTAAAACCAAAAGCATTACTACTGTAGGTATGTTTTAGGATACATGTTGAGAAGAATGACAAGTGATACAAGGATAGTGGATGTTCTAGACACATATCATGCAAAAGAAATGGTTTAGAGAGTTTAGGCCAAAGAAATCAAGCTCCATGAAATTTGCTGATAGAGGTAAATCACAGGTCATTGGCATTGGAAATATTGGTAAGTATAATTTTCAAAAATTTTCTGATGTATTATTAGTCGATATCTTGGCTCATAACCTGTTAAGTATTAGTCAATTTTGTGACCAAGGCTTTAACTTATGGTTTGATAAGTACCAAAGCATGCTATGTATTGAATCATGTTTCTAGACAAGTTATTCTCACTGGGAAGAGGCATGACAACACATATGTATTATTCTTGGATGATTTCTTATTTCAGGATGTAAAATGTCTATCATTCTTTGTGGATGATAAGTGGCTATGGCATAAGAAACTTGAGCATATGTTCATATGAAGCTAATTTTTAAGCTATGTCATAACATGCTTGTTAAAGGTCTTCCAAAGATCAATTACGAAAAGGATTCAATTTGCAATTTCTATGACAGTGGCAAACAAACCGACGCTTCTTTCAATAACAATAATGTGGTTTTAACCACTAGGCCACTAGAGCTTTTACACATGGATCTTTTTAGACCAATCAAGACTGCAAGTCTTGTTAGAAAGAAATATTGTCTTGTTATTGTGGATGATTTCTCTATATTCACATGGGTTATTTTCTTAGCTTGATGAATGAGATGGTTGAAAAGTTTAAAGTTTTTGCAAAACATGCCTCTAATGAGAAAGGTATTCAAATTGCTTCTATTTTATCAGATCATGAAGGACAATTTGAAAATCATGTTTATGAAAACTTTTGTGAAAACCATAACATTTCTCATGAATTCTCTTATCATAGAACTCCCCAACAAAATAGGGTAGTTGAAAGAAAGAATAGAAGCTTGTAAAAAATGGCAAGGACAATACTTTTGGAAAGTGGTTTATCTAAAGTCTGGTGATAGAATTTTCTTAGGGTATTCCTTAGTTTCTAAAGCATATAGTGTCTATATAAAAGAATACTATGTACTGAAGAAAACATTCATATCAAATCCAAAGAACATAAAAAGGACTTTGCTCAAGACATACTTGATCTTGAAGAAGACCATGAGAAATTAAGCATCCAAGAACCCATAGAGTGCAAACTTGAGATAACATGAGATTCAAAAAGTACACCTGAGAAAGCACCTTCAAAAAGCTACCTTAAAGCTCCAAAGCCTTCAAAAAGTTATATGTAATACCCCCAATTTTAAATAAAAAGGGCTAGGAAATTTTTAGAGCTAAAAAGGGTATAAGTTACCCTTACCTGTCGTTCCAGGTCCTAAATCACTTAGTCTGGACCCTACATCTTCTTGGACGGTTATATAATAGAATCATATTCTTGGGACCAAAAGTCCTAGTAATCATTCCGTAGAAAAAAATAAGTTAAAGAGTGATTTTTAATAAATTTATGAAACCTTTAAATACTTCGTTTTTAATCCACAAATTTATAAAACCATGAAAATTTCTATATTTGAACTAAAATCCAAAATTTGGATTTTGATTTGTTAGAATTTGTATTTTTCTAATATTTTATTTGAATCCAAATGGAGGGTATTCCCTTATTTATATTTATGTTTTAAAGTTAATGAATTAAGAAATGTAAATAACTAAGACCACCCCAGCAGTCAACAGAGAGTAAGGTGATGCTGCAGCAGGGTAGGGGACTGCCCAGGAGGTCAACAAAGCGTTAAAAACCCCCCATTTCGGGGTCCAAAACATTCCCACACTTCATAACACGACCACCACTCCTTCCACTATGGGAAACACAACCTCTCACCTCTAAACCTCCATTCTTTTTCCATTTTTCATCAATCTAACTCCAATATTTGATTCCTAAGGCTTTAAGGTGTGTTGTTCTCCTAGTTTGCTCTCTTTTCTCCCTTTTTTGCTTGTTATTAGGGTGATTTTCTAAGCTTTTCAATGGACAGAAGTTTTCTACCTTGTTAGATATGGATTTTGAGTATTTAGAGGTTGATTTAGAGCTCTATTGTTTCTATATTAGATACTGGTGTCAAATCTACTTCTTGTTGTGCTGTTGATGTTAGTTCTTTACTGTACACCCCCAAGTGCGTAGGTTTTCATCTGTGATCTTTATATTGTGCATTAGAATTATTTTCATAAAGGTAGCATTTATTACTTGATTTTAAAAGATTACTGTATAAGGATTTGAGATTGATGTGGATTATTGTGTTTTAAACTGTTGGTTTAAGAGCATGAAACCTAGTTTTGATAAAAACTCATAGGACCACGATTATTAAACTGATTTTATGTATAAAAGATGAAAATTGTACATATTGGAGACTTTTATGCATGTTAAAAAGAATTCTAGAACCGCTTTATGTATATGATGTAGTTTTATACCTAGATATGATACTTAGAGAAAATAGTGGAATTGTGCTTTTAAACTTTGATAGTTTGAATTGTGTTTTAGATACCTAGTTAAAAAGACTTTAGAGCATAAATCTTTATGATGTTCATGATTGCTGGCAGCTACATACTCTGTGGAGGCTTGAAATCATGATGTCCACAAAGGGTGACTATTTGGGCATGATTTCATAGCTACCGGTATGCTAAGGTCAGATTGTCAGAATTAGAGGGATTCAGCGCTCATAGAGAACTTAAATGTTTTAAAGGTTTTATAAGTTATAAGCCCACGAGGGGCATGTCATGTATGTAATAGAGAAGCCCATGAGGGACAATTTCATAGATCAGAGCAGAGGCTGGAACCTATTTAGGTATCCAAATCTGGCTCTTTAAAAACCATAGATCAGAGTAAAGACACGATTCATGAGGAACCATTCAATTATTAGTTAGGGCTCTTGTTCACAAGGAACTGAGTACCCACAGATCAGAGTAGAGACATTATTTTATCATGGCTAATAGACATAACCACAGATCAAAGCAGAGATACTGTCATATCATGGCTAATAAGCATAATCACATATCAGAGTAGAGATATGATTATACTATGAGTGATAGACATTACTATTCTTCTAGTAGTTACAGCACTATAAGTTTATATGTTCTTTATGATTTTATAAAATGATGGTAAATATACATATGTAGATATGTATGATTATGTATCATCTGTGAGTTTTGTTGTAATTATTATGATTTTATACATTATTTCTTAGAGTCCTATGAAAAAGGGTTTCAGGTGAGAGCTCACTCATTGAGCTTTTGCATAAAAACTCACCTTTCTCATTTTTCCTTTCATTTACAGATATAGAAGCAGCTACGGGCCTTTCCCAGCCATCATTGCCCCAGTAGCAATAGAGCTTAACTGGTAAGCTTCACCTGAGTGAGGCATTCTCATTTTACCTAGAGTGCTCTAGTACAATACAGGCAGGACCCTAGACCTTAGAACACGTTTTGTATTTTGCATACCATCATAGTATGCTCATGTTTTGTATTCAGTGACTTAATTGTATTAAGTTCATAGACATATTTGAAACATAATAGTTTATGTTTATATGTTGCCTTATGATTTCAGACTTTAGAGACAGATTTTAAGAATTCTCAATACCGATTTTATGAGTTAATGAAGGTGATTTGAATGTAGAAACTGAACTGTATTTTAAATACGCTATAACTACCATGTTTATAGAGCATTCTAGGTCACACGGCTTAAGTGAGAATGAGATTTCTCACATACCGATCACGTACCTAAGTCGGGTCGTGACATGACATTTCCAAAAAGAACACACTTTTTGAATACAATGAAGAGTTTTTTTAAGTCCAATGAGAAGCTACAGAATAACAATCGCACAAAAACTACAAAGGAATTTTGGACCTAAGAGCAGTTTCTTAGAATCAAGTGCTTAAGGACATTTCTAAAGGGCAAAGAATAAGGTCATCCTTTAGAAATGAAACCAATTATGCTTTTCTATCCACAATAGAACTAGAAAGTATTGAGAAAACACTCAATAACCAAAGTTGAGTGGATGCAATGCATGAAAAATTGGATTAATTTGAGAAGAGCAAGGTCTCGACACTTGTAGAGAAACCTAAAGGAAAGTCCATTATTGAAACAAATTGAGTGTTCATAAACATGCTAGATGAGGCTGGTGATTAGAAATAAGGCAAAACTACTTGCACAGGGTTACAATTAACAAAAAAGAGTTAATTATGATGAAAACTTTGCACTAGTGGCAACACTAGAAGCTATCAGAATGCTACTTATATTTGCAGCTTTCAAGGGATTCACTTTGTAATAAATAGATGTGAAGTCTGCCTTCTTAAATAGATTTCTTTTTGAAGAAGTTTATGTAAGGCAACCTCCACGATTTTAGAGTGAAACTCTTCCCAAACAAGTCTCTTGAGCTTGGTATGAGAGGCTAAATACTTTCTTGATTGGAAAGGGCTCAAAAGAGGTAAAGTCTACACTCTTTACTTTACACCAAGATAATCACTTTTTGATAGCCCAAATTTATGTTGATGATATTATATTTGGAGCTACTAACCACTATTTATGTGACAGTTTCTCTAAGCTAATTGAGAGTGAATTTGAGATGAGTATGATGAAAGAATTGAAGTTCTTTTTAGGACTTCAAATCAAACAATAGAAAGAAGGAACATTAATCCATCAAGAAAAGTATGCTAAGGAACTCTTAAAAAGGTTTAACATGTATCAAAGCTAAGCTTATAAGCACTCATATCCATCTTTCTCAAGTCATAGATGCTGATGAGAATAGTGAGAAAGTTTTAGAAAGTAATTATAGGGGTATGATCGGCTCATTAATTTATCTTATAGCTAGTAGACTTGACATTAAATTAAGTGTAAGTATTTGTTCTAGATTTCAATCTAACCCAAAACAATCACACTTAAATACTGTAAAGAGAATCTTAAGATATTTAGTAAGTACTACTAATTTTGGTATCTGGGATGAGAAAGTACTTCAAGTGAAATTATAGGTTTTTGTGATGTTGATTTTGCTGGAGTCAGAGTTGATGAAAAGAGCACAAGTGGATGTTGTTGCTTCTTTGGAAATTGTCACATAACGTGTTCATCCAAAAGGAAAAATACAATTGCTCTCAACTGCAAAAGCTTGAGTATGCTGCTGCTGCACTTAGATGCTGTGGATTAGAAATCAACTAGAAGATTATCACTTAAGATGCTCTAAAATCCCTATTTTGTGTGGTAACATTAATGATATTAATCTTGTAAAGAACCCTGTTCAGCACTCTAGATCTAAACACATTGACATAAAACATACCTTTACCTTAGATATTTGATCTGCAGTTTAGGCAAATAGAATTCTCTTTCTATCTCTTTTAAAATTGCTCTACATCTTCTGCTTAATTCTTCTCTTTCTAGGTGTTTCATTAGTGAATGAGCTTTGTTCTTGGATATTATGACAATGATTATTGCTATTATCTTCAAGTGTCCTTTTTAATTCATTGTTGTAATACCCCAGAGATGGAAGAGTAGATTTTCTTAGTAGTGTAAGGGTTTTCAGATGGATTGGGATGATATTTGATATCGCATTTTATATTGAATGCATTAGTTTTCTCATTGTTCTTTAGTTTCTATTCTTATAATTATTGTTACGACTGTTACAGTTTTATTGGAATAACTAAATTGACAATCGTCATTTAGGGAAATCCTTTGTGCATAAATTGATGGATCTATAGTTTTATGTTTCAAGGAGAACACTATAATTAACTTTCCAATCGATGGTTAGGCTATAGTAATTGATACTTTAAATCTATGTAATTTCTAATTAAATTGGGATCCCATTTGTTATTTATTTACATTGGTCAAATTCTAAAGATCGATCAATCACTAGTATAAATTGCTAGTAATTTATTAATAATAGCCACTAGTGTGTTCAATATTTGGTCTATGATAATTAGTTCCAATTCTTGCACTAGTACCTTTAGTTATTACTTATTCCCAGTTTTTTTAATTGTTTCAATTCAATTATCAAAACCCCTAATTTTCCAATTAAGTGAAATGGCCTCCTTGAGAGATGACCTAGATTGGGCCCTCTACTATTTTTTTTATGTAACTTAGCATACAAATTAATTTTAATTTGAGGAGGTAGCGACATCCTTCATCACCTAGATATATATAACTCCTTTTCTTCCCCTCCAAATGAGCATGAGAGCTGTCTAAGTTGCATATCTCGGCAACTTAGTGACCCCTTTGTATCAATCCCTTGGCACCATTATTTTTTTATTGTTTGTTGAATTTTGAGTTTTAGTTTTCTTGCTATATATGTGGTCTCTTGTGGCTTGTGATCTCCAAAAAGGAATTCTATACCTATTCACCCCAGTTTCATGGTTCTGGCAAAGGTTAATTGTGTGCAACCTAACTGCAATATCTACGACATAATAGAAATGTAATTGCTTACTCCACACAAAAAGAAAAAGGAAATGTAATTATTTATAAATGGCATAATTTCGATTGGCGTGCTTTAAATTTTATACTGAAATATTCCTATTAAAAATTTATATATATATAGACATACATACATGCTTCACTTGCTTCTTTCTTTTGTGTGTATTTGTGTAATTGTAAGTTTATACATCGACATGGTGGTGGTGGGAGAGCCATAAAAAAGAGTTAATGTTGAAAGGATTTTAGTGAGAGTTTTTGGAAGGATTAGAATATGTAAAAGAAGAAGGAAGACGGAGGGAGACAATGCCAGAGATGGTAAATATAGCTTATAAGATTTAAGGTTGTTTTACTTCTTTTATTTTGGGTCAACCTTGGTTGAGTGATTGAATATTGTTGGGGAGAAAAGTGTACGAGAAAGGGGGTTGAATCGTACTTTGCTTTACTTTTGCTCCTTTATGTTTAGTTAAAATTTTAAACAATATACTATCAAATATTTTGCTTGAAATGCAGCGGAGACAAGGTTATATGTTTCAGAAAGAAGGTTTCTTAAGTATAATGTCAATAACCAAATAGATAAAGATAATTTTCAGCATATATTGAGTAATAAAATAGAGTAGTAAAAATAAAGGAGATTAAGGAGAAGAAGGTATGACATAAATATTTTATATTGGTTCGGTCAATCTTGTCTACATCTAGTACTCAACTTTCATTGAGATTCATTAACCACTTTCTCAACTCGAGAAAGGAAAAACTAAATAGTCTTTACAGTAGGCTTCCTAAGTTTTAACCCGTCACTAGTAGATAACCCCCACTATCACAAACCGAGTAGTTCTTCACCAACCTCTTCAAGCTGAACTGAATAGTTCTTCACTAATCTCTCCAAGTTGAACCATAACTAATAGACAACCCCTACTGCCACGTTACAAGTAGTTATTCATCAGCTAGCCTCTCCAAGTTAAATCGTGATAAGTAGTCTGCCCCTACCATCACGTTGCAAGTGGTTTTTCCTTAGCCTCTCCAAGATATCTCACACTAAGTTAAAGATACATAGGTTTTAAAGATACACAGGTTTTATATTTGAGTTACCACTCAAACTAACCTGCACTCAAGTTTCCTTACCAATATACGATGAATAGACTTGGGATAACTTGAGCGACTCCTTTATAATGATTTTTCCATAGAATAACATATAAATTGTTGAGGAATATAAAAAGAAGATTTTTACACTTTAAGAAAACTGATTACATGATATAATGAACACTTGCTTCAAAGCCCAACTTCTTTTAACTCTGTTTCCTTAACTAGCCCCAATTAACCCAATAAGCCCACTTTTATTTTGGTGGTAATGGTTATTTGACAAAAAAGAAGAGTAAACCTCTAAAATCGTCTCTAAGGATTTTTAAATCAGACAAAATGATTGTGAACACCACATTTTTGTTCAAATTTCATATTATTATTATTATTATTATTTTCATTTCATTATTTTATCAGCCCATTTTTTTTCCTTTTCTTTTTCCTTTCTAGTTTAGGTTCATAGCCCATTCCATCCTCTTTTATTTATTTATGACCCGTTTAGACAATAAATCAAAATTGCCCCAGCTTGTTTTGTCCCGGACTTATGTTTGCTAATTCATAAAAAGAGAGAATTTTGGTGTCGAAATCAAATCGGAATGGAAATTGGGGTGATATGAAATAAATTTGCTGAGAATCAGGAAATAATCATGTAATTATAATCATATCACAGCCTCAATCAAACCAAATCTCTCATGAGCAATAATTGAGGATATAATCTCAAGGTTCCCTTCTGTATTAAAAAAAAATCAGATAGGAATCAAAATCAAATGGCAAGTGTACGTGTATGTATATACACGAATTCATAGCAAAAGAGGACAGGGAGACACAAAGAGAACTTGACACAAAAGGGTGAAGGTATTCAAGAAGAATTAAGGCAATAACAGTAATCATTTTTTTTTCTTCTTTTCTCAGCTTTATCATCAAGATCATTTAGCCATACAAAAAGAAGATAGGAGGAAAGGATGAGATTTCTTTACAGCACCAACATCATCCTTGAGTCCCAGCCATTGCCACTGCCATAAACCACTTCCACAGCCCAGCACCACTGCTGCTCCTCTGCTTGAACCAGTACCAGCATCGTGAACCCACCCACTAGAGCGCGGGATAGCGGAGCACTGGCGTCGATGCGCACTTCCCAGCCACTGCCTCTTTGCGCAACCAAAACCACCGTGAGGAAGCCAACAGCAGCATCGCGAACAGTTGTGCGAACCAAGCCGCTCAGCCTCCGCCGTCTGAACCAGTTCTACCGGCGGCAACCATCGAATTTCTTACCTTGTAGCGCATAAAGCCAAGCGTCAACGCATTTGCCCGGCGAGCAACTGCGAGCTCCCTTCTCCTCTGCTGATGCGTGCTACTCTTTGTTGCTTCTGCACTTCGTTTTTTTGTTTTTTTGAGCAATAATGTAGTTTAGGGAAAATGGGGAATTAGGGATTTAGAGTTAGGATTTTATTTGATTTTATTTTTGTTCAGTTCAGTTTTTTTTTTTTGAGTCTTATGTTAGTGGGTTGGGTTGAGTTTTATGGTATTGGGTCTTTTCATTTATTTGGGTTAGTTTGCCTCTCTTTTTTTTTTTAAGTTCTTTTTTGGATTTTGGTCAATAGCTATTGGGCTGGCCTTTTTTTTTTTGGTGATTTTGTTTTGTATCTTAGATTTAGGTTTTAATTTTATATTTAATAAAAAACATACATAAAAATATTCTTTTTACAAATAAAATCAATCAACCCACATTTTTTTTAAATTAAAATCCATCAACACAGAATTATTTTACTGAGAGCAGCGTGACTTTGAATTCCTTTATTGCCTTGTAGGAGGATCGTCACGTGGCCATTACAACTATTAAGCCAAAATCTCTTTTTCATAAAATTTGTTGTTTAATTTTTGTTTTAATTTTGATTTTTGTTTCTTTAATTTTTGTTTTGATTTTGATTTTTATTTCTTTGTAAATATATACTTGTTATAATTTTTTTTGGGAAAAAAATAAATATTTTATAGTTATAAAATTTGCATAATGAGCTTTATGGTAACTGTGTTTTTACGGATGTATTAAGAGTGCAGTGGGATTAAGTTTCCACCCTTCCTTAATCATAATTAGACTCCCAAATCTCATATCTCTTTTAAAGATCAGTTTTGCAATTAAAAGGTTTCCCAATTTTAGCCATAATTAAAATTGGTGGCGACTCCCATCTTTTTAAATTGGTTGTCAATCTCGTCGCGGTCCCCTGCAGGGACGTTGTGACAATGATTATTGAGAAATAAAAACAGACAAATCAGTCATTCGTTTTTCCAAAAACTTGACAAAATGATCCCTGAGGAATTAAATTAGACAGATCAGTTGCTCACCTTTTCAAAAACTAGACAAAATGGTTATTCCATCAAATTTTTTCATTAATGATAGGTGGATAACATGACATCCTTAATTATTCCAATCAAATTAAACTACATGTCATACATTCTCTTACAAATCATCATCTTTATCTTGACAAAAGAACCATTTTATCTGGTTTTTAAAAATGTGAATGACTTATTTGCTTGTTTTTATTTTTCAAAGGTTATTTTATTCGATTTAAATTTTTTCAGGAACTATTTTGGAGTTTACTTAAAAAGGAACCTCAAATTTATATGACGAAACAGACACAGCAGGTAATTAATTCTCAGCTTAATAAACATCATCGAAAAACCCCTTGCGTTATAAAAGAAAATCGAAAAACCCTTGCACTTGCAGTTTCCATTATCCTTTCTCACTGCTCAGTGCTCAGACAATCCGAACGAACGAACGAACAAGTGAAACTTCAATTCAACACAACACAGCCTCTTATCTCTCTCATGCATCCATATTATGAAATTCCCAATCTTTGAGCTTCGACCCACGCTCCCATAACGGGCAGCAACACCATTGCTGCCATTACTACTTCGCTGAGGCTTCCTTCCACCGACCACTCTGCAATCTCCATCGCCGAATCCAAGTACTTGCTATGTGCTTTCAACTCTTTCCCTTGTCACTTGTGAGTGACTATGCTAGCTATTTTGCCAGCAGCTAGGCTGTGTATGTTAAATACTCTCAATGCCGGTTGTGATGCTATGCCTAATCTAATCTTGTAATCATCTTGGTTTCAGATTTCCAATTAGTCAGTGAGTGGAGCTAATCTTGTGCCGTGCCAAAACCTTAGCTGGTGTGTCATGCTTGAAGGAAGAACTCATCATTATCTGTGACATTTCTGCTCCTCCCAATGGCATGTCTTTCTTTTCCTCATTTTTTTTCACTTCCCAGGTACTCTCTCTCTCTCTCTCTAAATTTTTTTAAACCTCATTATACCCTATTCTTATAATCTCAAAATAGAGATAGATATAGTTCTTCCAAAAAAGTTTTCTTTTTTGGGAATAATTTTCTTCAATTTTTTTAAATTGAAATCATGAAATGGGTTTCTGGCAAAGTTTTGGAATTTAGTAGATTAATTGAAACCATTGATGCCCTCTGCTTATAATCTGAAAAAAAATGTAATCCCCCCCCCCCCCCCCCAAAAAAAAAAAAAGGTTTAATCATAAATTTTATTCAAGATTTTTCTTCAATTTTGCTTTTTTCGCCCATTGGTTTAATCATGAATCAAGTTTCTAGAAAATTTTTGGAATTTACTGTTTACTGGGTTTGCTATTGACCTCATGTTTTGCCACATCTTAGCTTAAAATTTATTGTGTTGGTTGAATGTGAGTGTAATGAGTCTTGTATCTGCAACTATCCAGGTGCCACTGGACTTGGTCCTATCGGGATGCTTCTTTTAACATGGTGCAACTTGGAGAACTAGGGTCACGGTGTAAATGGGGTCATGTGGCAATGGCTAGGAAGAAAGCTTCTCTAGGTTCTGCCGTAGAAGATTCCAATGAAAATGAAAATGAATCTGTGGTGGAAAAGAGGACTACTAGGTCATCTAAAACTAAGAGAGCGACAACCAGGACAAAGAAAAAAGCAGCAGCTGAATCTCCTGAAGAGAACGCTGATTTGTTGGTGAATAGAGATGCTTCCGATGAAGAAAGCTTGCCTGCCTCTAGTGATGATTCCAAGAAGAAAACTCGGAGGACTCGAAGAAAAGGTAATCTCTTGATCTTTGTCTAAATCTGGGAATTTCACCTATGATATATGTGTTTTTCTTAAAAGTGTTAGCTAAAGCTGTGATCTTTTACAGAAGCATCTATTTCTGCTGGCTTGGAAAAAGAGAAGGAACTCAAGGAAGAGAAAAAGGTTCGGCGAGGAAGGAAACCTAAGGTGGACAAAGTGATTATAGAGGATAAGGATAGCGAAGTGATTATAGAGGATAAGGATAGCGAAGCTGAAATTAGTGACCAAGACGAGCCTTCATTTGTTGAAAATGTGGATGATAAGATAGAGGATGGCTTAGACTGGATAAAAGATGATGGAGAAGATATTAGCTTTACTTATGGTTGGCCTCCCCTTGTTTGTTGCTTCGGAGCTGCACAACATGCTTTTGTGCCTTCAGGGAGGCCGGCCAATAGGCTTATAGATTATGATATCCATGAAACAATGAAGGATGCCCTTTGGAACCCTGAAAAATTTGTTAGGGCTCCTGGTGGCTCTGCTGGTAGTGTTGCCATTGCTCTTGCGAGCTTGGGCGGTAAGGTTGCTTTCATGGGAAAACTTGGGGATGATGAATATGGTCAAGCGATGCTTTACTACATGAATGTGAATAAGGTTCAAACCCGATCAGTCCGTGTTGATAGTAAAAGGGCTACTGCTGTATCTTTGATGAAGATTGGTAAGAGAAGTAGACTGAAAATGAGTTGTGTTAAACCCTGTGCTGAAGATAGTTTGACGAGGTCTGAGATAAATATTGATGTTCTGAAAGAGGTATAATTGTATAAACTTGAAGCAATTTTATTTTTGTAAAGGAAGTTGATAGAATTCTCTGTAGCTTGCAGGTTCTAGCCTGCTCATTGTTTGTATAGCAGAATTAGTGAGCTTGAATTGATATCTGTTTTTCCTCATTATGTGGAGTCATTGTTCATTAGTAGTGAAATTGGAAGATCTAACCAATAAAGTATTTCATCATCATGTGTGCATTGTTGATGGCCATGTTTGTTACAGTCATGTGTGCATCTGAATAAATAGTTAAAAAACACGAATACTAGGTTCCTTTCAAGGACGGTTGCTTGCATTAGTGTATATATTAGGTCCTTTGTATAATTTATTTTGCCTAGTTTTTGCTGTTTTTAGCATTTGGATTGCTATCAGGTGTTATTTGAATATATTAAGAACATCTCATGCAATTGCAGGCAAAAATGTTTTACTTCAGCACACATTCCCTGCTTGATCGTAACATGAGATCAACTTCATTGCAAGCCATAAAGATTGCAAAGAAATTTGGAGCTGTTGTTTTCTATGATCTAAACCTTCCGTTGCCACTATGGCACTCTAGGGAAGAAACTAAAATGTTCATTCAGCAAGTATGGAATCTTGCAGATATTATTGAGGTCACTAAGCAAGAACTAGAGTTTTTATGCGGGATCATGCCAACTGAAGAATTTGACACCAAAAATAATGACAGGTCAAAGTTTGTCCATTATGAACCTGAAATGGTATCACCACTTTGGCACGAAAATCTTAAGGTTTTGTTTGTGACTAATGGAACTTCAAAGATACACTACTACACTCAGGAGCTTGATGGTGCTGTTCGTGGGATGGAGGATGCCCCAATTACCCCTTTCACTCGTGATATGTCTGCGTCTGGAGATGCCATTGTTGCAGGTATTTCATATTGAATTTACCTTGTTCTGATAACTTTTTTTTTTTTTGGTTGCCTTTAATAGGAACCATCAGTCCATTTGATTTTTTGTTTTTTAAAACAAACCCTCTCTCAAATCATGTCTGAATTTATCATGAGAAGAACCATATGGCTCTTGAAGCAATGCAAATTCATGGGAATTTATTTTATAATTTCATAGACTTTGGACACTACTTGGAGTCTGCTTAGATTAGCATTTGGAATCGGTTACAAGCGTGTTTGACCAAATGAGCTTTCTAACTCCTGTAGCAAAACATGCCTCGGGAAGTGTATTTCTCCCATTCGCAATGAAAACCATTCAGGCACTTATTGTTCTGAAAATCCACCGAAGGAACTGGCTTCGAGAAAACACATTTATGAAATCTGTAATATGAGATGTCGGTGACTAATTGCATATTTGGGATGGCATTGTGTCACTAAAAATGTACCCAAAAAAACTCCCTGTTGCTTTTTCCCTGAGGCGTGCTAAGGTGTGGCACCACTCAGGCATATGCTGTTGCTTTTATCTTTGATGCATGAGTATGGTATAAGTAAACATAATTGGTAAATGAGACCTGTATATATAAGCTTTCCTGCATGATTTTGATGGTGTTAGACTGGAATCAAGATGAAACATTATCCCAAAACTAATCCTACTTTGATTTCTTTTCAGCTCTCATGCGTATGTTAACGGTTCAGCCTGATTTGATAACTGATAAAGAATACCTGGAGCATAGCATCAAGTATGCAATTAACAGTGGGGTTGTAGACCAATGGATTCTCGGCCGAGTGCGCGGCTTTCCTCCACGTGAAGAAGTGGACGAGGTGACTCCTGATCCAAATGGTATAAGGTCAATTACAGAAACTGAGTACCGCACGTTACAGCCTGTTGGAGAGTCTGTTGAAGAAGAGCCTGTTGGAGAGCTTGTCAGTTGATCCAGGTGATACACCAAGTAATATCAGTTTGTACCTTATGTTTTGTCACAATGAGGCTTTCATCACTTGTATAGAAAACTGAGTGTTTTATTTATTTATTTGCTTTTTTCTGTTTTTTCCTTTGCTAGTGGTTATAACCTTAGGCTTTGTATTACCAATTTTTTTAGCTGTAGCAATGACATCATAATCAAAGGTCAAGAAATTCATTCTATGTTTTCTTTGCCAAAGTTTTGCATTTTCTTGTTTCTTTATGACTTGATGGGTCGGTGCTCTCATTCAAAGATGTATTTAGATAGTGAGGTTTGAAATTTCTCGAGCATAAGCTTTTATTTTTTTCACAAATAAATCCGTTCGCCTTTGCACAATTACAAAAGGTTACGAAAGGGTTTTGGGTAGCATGGATGAAGTCTTAGGTTCAAACTTCATTGTAATCAATGTAATTTCTGAAGTACTAAAAGGAAAAATAAAAATTACCAAAGGTTACATTCATGAGCAGCATATTAAAACAAACACTAGAACTTATGAAAAGGTTTCAGGGTGAAGTTGCCCTCAAGTCAGTGGCAGATACATTCAAATACTTGAAAGCCTCTCTATCAGATACAAGAAAGGAAGCAGAGTCGCCATCAACCACTCTTAGATGAACGTTGTACATGCTTGTATTAACATATTCCTTAATAATAAAATTAAGTAAACTAATTAGAATGTACACTCTGAAACTGATTTCATACGATTAGAAACATACCTAGGAATGATTGGAGCAGGATAAGAAAAGTTCATGAACGTTCCTTCAACTATATTCACTCTTACTATCAATATAAAGGAATATCTTTGCTAACAGTAATATATGACGATAATTTCGAATTACAAATGAAAATAAATGATGCTACAATGCAATTGATTCATGATTATGGGAAGCCAATAAAATCATCCTAGGTAAAAAAACGTATTTTGGTAGTTGTGTCAATACCCCATCTATAAGAACTATACTTCAAAATCATAATGGGATACTAATTTACTAAACTAAACATTATTAATTTGATACGCAAAGCTCTCCATGTACTGATTGTGAATCAGATTTTTTAATACTGGTGGAAAGAAATTAGGCAGCAGAATACATGCTACCAATTGAGTCATACATCTGATTTCAGATGGTTTTCGTTCTGTATATAGCATATGGTCCATGATTTTAACATATTAAGTCATGATCGCTATAATAATTTGATATCTTCAACAAAGAGTTCTGTTAATTTTATTGAAAGAGTGTGATTTGTAAATGTTTGAACATGTGAAGTAACGTGAATAGGTAAGTTTTTGTTATGAAGAATTATGAAGATTTTCACTGTATATCACTTGGACTTTTGGTTCAAAGTTTACTTAAATTATGAGAGTAGAAAATAATAATAACAATAATATGGATGGATGATAATTAAGTAAATGAATCATTCCATCACAATAAGTCTGTACAAAATAAAGACCAAAACTACATGAATCCAACTCCTAGACCTATATGGTTGCAGTCACATTCGGCAAAGCCAAACCCTTATGATGCATAAAGGTTGAAAAAGAATGATCATACTTCTATTTCATGTAAAACTAGCATAATCTGAGTCCTTAAAAATGTATTTTTAGATTAGTCCATGATAGTATTTTAATAGAATTTGCGAAGAAAAATCTTTAGCATATATCTAACCACTTGCGGAGTTTCATCTACTTCTGGATACTTGTTTAAATCAAACTCATTCTTTGGCATGCCTCTTTCTTCTTCCACATTTTTTTTTTCCTTCGACAGCTTTCATCTCTTTCATTTTACCGTTGCCTTTTGTCTTCAACAACTTCTTCTTTTTCAACACGGAGCTTGTTCAGACCAAACTCATGATGGCCTTGCACATTAGATTCATACTTTGTTGAAAATTTTGACTCAAACTTAACTTCGTACTCTTACTCAGAATTTATAGTGTCTTCAACAGTTGCAAAAGAGTTTTCGACTATGGTTGTAGAGTCTTCAACCGTTGTCATTTTTTCTTGACTATCCAAGTACTGAAGTGATATAAGGGGTATATATAAATTATTTTTCTTAAAAGAATTTACTCCAATTAATTTGGAAATGGATGATTGTTGGTATAATCCAGTTGCAAAACCAGGCTGTGAGTGTTCCTAGATGACATCGTCAATGGGTTGTTCAAGCACAGTATTCAATCATGATTACAATGTTGTTGAAAAACACTCCCTCCCTGTCACTCTCTGTCCTTTTTTTTCGGTTGTAAAACGTCTATGCATTTATTATATCAATAATCATTAATTTTTTTTTTAAGTTTTCAATAATATTGTGGATTATGGTATTTACTTCCCTTAGCATGTTTTTCCTTTGATTATAGAATGTTATCCATTATGATATTTGTGTTTTCATGACACGGATGGCAAATAGAATTGGGCAGGTTAACCCATTCTAGTTATTTAGATTAAAAGTATCAACTCGTCCCGTTAAAAAATGGTGGGTTGGTCGGTCAACCAAATTTTGGTTGGATTTTAGTTATTTTTGTCGACTCGCCTGAACCAGCAGCAGGTTGGCTATAAAATGAGGTGGGGTGTATTGAAAATTTTTGATAGGTTGAAAAATTTAACCCACCCCATTGAAAAATGGCTGGTTGGTGAGCCAACTCGACGAGTTCAGCCTGTTTTGCCACTCCTAATTTTTTCCATATCTGTTTTAATAAGGATGAATTCTTTTCCAAGATCACAATCTCAAGTGAAACACCGCGTCATGTTCTATATGTCGTCTGAACCAATTACGATAAGTATCCTGCTATTTTTTATTTTGTTCTTTCTTTCTCTTTTCTTCCAATTCTTAATAGCAGTTTTTAACCTTATACAGCCTGTTGCTAAGTTGTCTACTGTCTTTTATAGAATATATCATAATGATCTCTGCAGAACTATGATGTTTAGTGACAACCATAGCAATATGATTTGAACCATGATCAAGCTCTTTCTACATTCAATACAGCTATTGGTGCACCTTCTCTAATTCTTTACAGGAAGGTAAAAGCTTCACCTAATTATCCTATTGATAATATTGAAAATGCCTTTTATAATGCTACTTTTGATGATGTTGCTCTTGCTACAGGTGAACATATATGGCCGATGATAATCAACCTTCTGAACAAGATTTTGAAAATGATATTGTATCAGCTGATGATGCAGAGCAAATCATGTTTTTCATTGGTTTTAATCGAGCCAATGTGATTAATTTGGTATACAGGTTTCTATGCAATTTTCATCTAATTACAGTTCCTTTTTTTATGCAAAATCTTCAGGTAGATAGCCCTCCACCGCATAATGTTTTTCACAATCTCCATGGAACAAATGATGAACAATTTGAATATGTTGTTTACCAACAAATGGGTGATGATATGGTAAATAATTTTCTATGTAGTTTTTATTTTATGATGAATCATACCAATTGGTTTGTTATGTGCCTTGATTTGTTCGCATTTCTTTTAAATGCAGAATCTTATGGTAGATAGCTTCCACCACGTCCTGTTGTTTACACTCTCCCCAAAGCAAAGGATGAAAGATTTGAGGATGCTGTTGAGCAACAAATGGACGATGATAAAGTATATAAGATTCTATGTAATGTTTTATGATGAATTACAGTAATTATCTTTTTTCCTCTCTTGACTTATTTGCATTCTTTTTAAATGCAGAATATTGAGGTAGATAACCCTTTATCACTTCCTGATGTTCACAACCTACCCATAGCAAAAGACGAACACGTTTAAGATGCCCTTGACCAGCAAATGGATAATGAAAATTCTCCTCCTAAACAAATTCAACAGAATTATGTTGTACCCTTTCTGAGGGCAGAGGTATTCACTTTCGACAAGGTTCTCACTAATTATCAAGCATCTATGAGTTTTCTGGTATATATAAGCGTTTCAACTAACTTGTGGCCCGCATATAAGGGATGAATTGTCATTATGCAAACCTACTTGTGAGGTCATGCTAGCATCACGTGATAAAATATTGATTTAATATCAATTAATAACTTACACAGATAAATAAATATTCGTTTTAAATACACAACCCAAATTCTTGAAACATAATTCTTAAATAAACCGATATGTTTTCATAAAATTGAAATCAATATAAATGATAAATCAATGATCTGAGTAGCAGACTAAATAAATCACATCATCAAAATAATCTAAGCGTGGTCTGTACTACATCGAGGATGCTAACTGTACCCTATTGAAACATTCTAAACAATTGAAAATAAGGACCGACAACTAACTAGCTTCATTATAAAGCGAAAGCGAAGCTCACGGTTGGAAATTTAGTGCAAGGCTACTAGAAAGGAGTTGTAACATCTGCGTCTATTGCGAGATCTGAAATGAGAAGGGATGAGGGGTGAGTCTTCTGACTCATTGAGGAATAATCATCATATCTCACATAGAACAATAAAGAATAATTTACATGTGCATGCAGCAACAGACACTATATATATATATATACACTGAAAAAGAGTTAATGTTCATTTTAGTCCCTCACTTTTCATTGTTAAGTCATTTTAGTCCCTGACTTTTAAAATGAGTCAAATTAGTCCCTAACATTACAAAATGTGAGTCATTTTAGTCCCTTAATTCAATTGTAGTTAATTTTCTATCAATTAAATGATGATTGATAACATTAAGTGATACCTTGACATACTATATATCATCTAAAGTAGAATATATTTTAAAATGACTTATTTTGATATTTAAAATTATATAAAATAAATTATTTAAATATTCATTATATATAATAAATTGACTTATTTTGTACAATTTTAGATACCAAAATAAACTATTTTAAACTCTATTACACTTTAAATGACACATGGTATAATAATATGTAACTTAATGTTACATATCATCATCTAATTGATAAAATGTTAAATAAAAGTGGAACAAGGGACTAATTTGACTCACATTTTGTAATGTTAGGGACTGATTTGACTCGTTTTAAAAGTCAGAGACTAAAATGACATGAAATAAAAGTTGAAGGTAAAATGGATTCCCTCAAAAATCATGAAATAGAAAATCTTTACTTTAAATTTTATCCATTTCGAAAGGACAAAATTAAAAGTCGCATTTTTTCCCTGCAAATAAGACGCAAATATCTCTCTCTCTCTCTCAGAGACAGCGAGTCCGCTCGCTCAGCTTCCGAAGGTTGGGCAATGGCGGCAGTGTTGGAACAATCATTGGCCATCCCATTCTTCCCTCCAAACTCCTCTCGCAGTCGCAGCAACGTCAATGTCCCTTTCCCCTCAAAACCCATCTCTCTCACCTTTCGCTTCCACCCTCCCTATTGCGCCGCAAACGCTCCTCCTCCTCCTTCACCTTCTCCCTCTCACTCTCCCACTCCTCAGAAACAATCCGACCCGGAAACAGAACCTAACTCCGACCCGACCCGGGACCGCCGCAGGGCCGTTAGGCTGGCTTGGGAGAAGCTGGTTCGGTGGTCCCGCTCCTGGCGCTCCAAGGCCAAAACCGACGTCCTTGAACGCACCAACAAGGTTGGTTTCTTTTCTTTTCTTTCTTTTTTTTGGTGGGAATGCGCATTCTTCACTTTCACCATTTTTTATCTCATTGCTTCCAGTGGCTGCTCTTGGAAAATTTGTTGACAAAACTATCATACTTTAATTATTATACTAACAGAGTATTTAGAAACTTCTGAAATTTAATTCAATCAAGAAATTGAATTGAATTCTATGGTTTGGAAGCAACAAATTAAAATTTCATGGCAATTAAAATCCAACAAAATTAAGGAATTGAAATCATATACAAATGGGTGTGATTTAGTGTGAGAATTGAATTTTAACAAATGAAAATACTAAAATAACCTTAATTTAATGTAATATTTTATTCCTAATATATTAATGAAAGATAAAATAGTAAAAATAATTAAATTAATTCATTTTTAGATTCATTCCAAATTAAGGAACAAAATTCAATTTTTGAATTTATTGACTCATTTCAAACATAAAAATTCAATTCAATTACGACGGAATTCAATTCTTAATTGAATTTAATTCAATTCCATTTCATTATTATATAGTATATAATATAAGTAGCTGGCTTCACTTAGGGATGAGATTTAAATTTTATTGATTTATGAAATTGTGGTTTATTGGCTCGTTGAAAAGGGTTGCTCTTTTGTCGATCAAGTTTTCTTTTTTTCTTTTCCTTTTTTTTGGTTACTTTTTTTTTTTTGGGGTGTGTGTGTTGAGTGGCAATGTGAAATGGTTGGTTATTTTTTTTGTTGAGACTTGAGAAGGTGGTTGTGCTTGGAGGGGGGTCATTTGGTACGGCAATGGCTGCTCATGTTGCGAATAGGAAGGCTCAATTAGAGGTCAAGATGCTTGTTCGGGATCCTGAAGTTTGCTTGTCTATCAATGACAGGCACTGTAATTGGTGAGTACACCTTTTTCTGTGCTCATGATCAACAAGGTTAGCTTGTGATCATTTAATTTCATATGCCATTTATCGATAAGGTGTAGATTCAAGTAGAAGGGGCTCGGCCCCCCTAATCATTTGGTTTTGGGTTTGACCATGAGCTTCATGTGTATGGAAAGAGTATAGTGGGAGTGACCTCCACTTAGACGCTTAATTATACCTTGGGGAGATTAAGGTCTGTTCGGTTGATATTTACAATTTTTGTGTTTTTTATTTTCAGGATTTTGTGAAGGAAACCTGATTTTATTGTTTTAACTATTTGAACTATTTCCTTCACAAAATTTTAAAAATAGAAAACACAAAATATAGGAAATGAAAGCAAATACCAAATGGGCTCTTAGTTTCTCAGTTGTTGGGTGAGGGGATACTCTAGGCAATCAAAAAAGGAAAAAATTCATATGGCATTCCTATTTTAGGTCACCATTTGTCTTTTTTGCAGTAAGTACTTCCCGGATCACAGGCTGCCGGAAAATGTAGTTGCAACAACTGATGCAAAATCGGCTTTGCTTGATGCGGATTACTGCCTTCACGCTGTGCCTGTTCAGGTCATTGACTTTGTTCTTAGCTTCTTTGGGTAGTAGTTGTAGTAGCAGTAAATTGATACTTTATCAAGTTTGAGTCTTAGCGGTCAAATAAAATACATTTGGTGAATCTCAGCATGTGATGTTCGTATAAGAAGCAACTGTGAATCTTTGTTTCTTCTATTGCAGTTCAGCGCTTCTTTTCTCGAGAGTGTTGCTGAATATGTTGATCCAAGTTTGCCATTCATATCACTCAGCAAAGGACTGGAGCTGAATACACTGAGGATGATGGCTCAAATTATTCCTCAAGCACTACGGAATCCTCGCCAGCCTTTTATTGCACTATCAGGGCCTTCTTTTGCTCTGGAATTGATGAATAAGCTACCCACAGGTGAATAAATTATTGCTAATTGCACTTGTGGATTTTGTTCTGTCAATTGTATGATAGTTTGAATCCAGTCAATTTTTCCCTTTGCTTGCATTTTCAAATAGCAGCAATGGTGGTGGCGTCAAAAGACAAAAAGTTGGCAAATAAAGTTCAGCAGCTACTAGCTTCAAGTCATTTGAGAATTAGCACCTCAAGGTAGATTCATATTTGATCATCTGATGTGTTATATTAATCAGCTTGCTTGCTTGCTTTTATTCCGTCTTCCCTACTATTTTATGAAGCCCTGGTTTCTGTTTTTATTCTATGCATGGCATGTTGGGCAACTGTCTATACAGATTTTGATGCTAATGTTCAGCTTGTAATATCTGATGACTCCAGTGACGTTACAGGAGTTGAAATAGCAGGTGCACTGAAGAATGTTCTTGCAATAGCAGCTGGGATAGTAGAAGGTATGAATCTTGGTAACAACTCAATGGCTGCTCTTGTCTCACAAGGCTGTTCCGAGATTCGGTGGCTTGCAACAAAGGTAATCGATCTCTATTAGTCTAATTCTTGGAACTCTTTGCAAATAGTAGAAACTGTCACCTTTGTTTCGCTTACTTAGTAATCATGTTGAAGAGGACTAAATGGGTTTTCTCTTTAAAGTTTATTTGCTGTCAACAATTTAACTGTGGATGCAATGCTGTATAGAACTTCTAATTTGCAAAAGGCATAGAATATACTTAAGGTTTGTTTGGATGCAAAGAGAAAATGAGAGGAAAGAAAATATAAGTTTGATTAAAATGACATGCACACCCTTGTTGTAATAAAAAATAAACATTGTTTTATTTTAATTTTTAAACAGTTTTATGAATTAAATAAATAAATAACATTATAATAATATAAATGAAAAATTAATATATTAGCATTTACTGATTAAATTTATTTAAAATTATTTTTTAAACAAAAAGATGTATGATATAAGTTTTTGAACTTAACTAATTTTGAAACAATATATGAAAGGATGTTATCGTCATTTCAGTACATTTCTCCCTTGATCGGTGGTTTTCATCGTGGATTCCACTTCTTTTTCTTTCCTTTTCTCTCCTCTCAAATTCTTTCGAAACAAACAGAGGGTTATTGTGAAAACCTCGGTGTTTTCTGTTGCATACTGCTATTTTGACTATCCCTGGGTCAAAAAATTAGAGTGCCGATGCTTTTTAGCCATTTAAATAGTTAGGGCTCTCGGTTTACTGATATTGTATATAACTATACATGTTAATTATACATGAATACATAATGGTAGATAGCCTCTATGTATGCACTAATGGACTTCACTTTCTATTAGTGTCACCATTTGGCACATTTAGTCTTTCAGCATTTTTGTCTCTGCAAATAATTTATGTATATTATGCTTATCTAATTTCAATTACCTCTAAATATGTACTGAAGATGGGTGCAAAACCAGCGACAATAACTGGTTTGTCCGGAACTGGAGACATAATGCTTACATGTTTCGTGAATCTTTCGAGAAACCGAACCGTTGGAGTTCGTCTTGGATCAGGCGAGAAGCTTGACAACATTCTCAACTCCATGAATCAGGTATCTAAACAGTTTCCAAGTGTGGCTCATCATACTTGAATTTCTCGCAAGTGGCGGAGTTATTGGTAATGTCTATCCTTACTATGCACAGGTAGCTGAAGGTGTCTCAACAGCTGGGGCTGTGATTGCTTTGGCACAGAAATATAATGTTAAGATGCCAGTGTTGACCGCAGTTGCACGTATTATCGACAATGAACTTACCCCTAAGAAAGCTGTTTTTGAGCTAATGAGCCTCCCTCAGGTTATTCTGACCCTCCCTTTTTCGAAGAACTACATTGGTCTTATGCTGGGATTACAAATTTGATTGGTGATGATTTCTCATGCAGGTTGAAGAAGTATGAAAACCTCCACTTCGTCATCAAGCAACACATTGTCAACTACCAGCTGCTTTTTAACTGCTGCTTGTAAGATATTTGTGTGCTCAATTCTTTTCACCATTGCACCTCTACAGCTGAAGGCTTGGTGAGAACAATTTTGCAGAACTGGGGTTTGCACCATACATTTACTGGAATTTGAGAAATGTGCAGACAATACGTAATACATAATCTCACCTCATTGTACTTGTTTAGCATGACCATAATTGGAGCCACAAATGTGTCTCATTTTATAATGCATCTCATATGGTTGTGCCTCACTTTGTAATAAATGTTTTGATAAGAGAAAGGTAGGTTAAAATCCCCTCACATATTCAAGATACCCTCATATGATACATGGCTAATACGAGTACTAAACATGATATAGGTTAGTGTGATAATTTTTTTGTTATTAAGATAAAATATTTTTGTATATGTAACAAAATTAAATTAATTTTGAATAATGTTATATATTCAGAAAAATATGTATAGAATCTCTAACAGAAACAATTGTGATTGTTGAATGAAATAAAATTGTATAATCAACTAATTCATCTAAAGGCGATAATTGCCCCACATCATTCTTGATACAATTCTGAGTAAGTCTTTGATTGTTTAGTATTTTCTGTTGATTTTATCCACAGGTCATTATGCTCCTCACTCGTTCTGAGGTGTTAGTGTGCTGATTTTTTGATGGCATCATTTTAAGAGTGCGAATATGTTTAGTGATTGGTGAGAGTAGAACATGCATGAGTGCAGGACGGAATGGGATCCTCGATCTAAATTTGGACATGATATTGTAGTGTTTAATCCTTGCCCTCGTTAAAAGGAAACCCGATTATCTAGAAGAACTTGTTGATTAATGGTGAGGATTTGATGTGATTCTATCATGTCAAAAATTAGCAAGACTCTGTCATGTTAAACTTAACATGGGATCCTTCCCTAATTTTAAAGTATCTATGCATTATTATTGATACACTTGCATCAGGGACTTTGCCTAAAATAAAATTATTCCATTTAAAAAAATAAATATTGTCAAACGAGGTCAAAGGCATTTAGTTTTTGGAGTGCTTGCCGACAAACAAATGTTATAGAAGAAGAGGGAGAAGGGGAGGGAGAGAGAGAGAGAGAGGGGGAGGGGGGGGGGGTTGAAGTTTGATTAGGTGCCGTGTGAGGATTCAACAAACACAATGATGAAATCCTCATAACTTAAGGGAAACTTTCAATTTGTTCTCCTAAACTACAAAGTCATATGTATTTTAGCCGGCGTGCAAATCAATTCTCTAAATTTACACAAATGTGTATTTTAATCAAAGTAAATGTACTACATCATTTGAACCTTTTTACATGTGTAATATGATATCTTTAATTTCCTTAAATTTGTGATATTTTTGTTAACAAATAATGGAAAAATGGATGAAAGGATCAATTTGCATATTCAAGAAAATTTAGAGGGTCAAATTGCATATTTCTTACATTTATGATTTAAAATGCAACTTATAGTTTAGAGAGTAAAATGGAATTTTCCCAACTTTAAGGGGGTATCAACCTCAACTTTTTCCTAGAGTTGCCATCACTTCAAATGATCCACAACAACATTAGTAAACAAGACGGTCTTAATAGGTATAAACTTCTTATTTTATTAATTTTTATTATAAAATGGTGTGAAAAAAATTCAATGCTTTTTATTTTTGTGCATATATTTTCGTATCTATACTGAGTTATGATAAATCTATGTCGGCCATTTAGGTATCTAGGCTACTAGCCCTGGATTCGTTCGTGGCAGATTCTGACCTGCAGTCGACAGTTAACGCAGTTTATGCAATCAATTTTGGCGTGCAGTGGGGGAGATGTCTTGCATCCGAGTGTCTAATGACACCTACGCACACAAACAACTCAATGGCCACAATCCTCTTCGTCCTCCAACACTCCTCCTCCTCCTGCTCGAAAAACATCATCTTCCACTTCGTCACTGTCACCTCCAAGTCTTCCTCCTCCTCCTCCTCCCTCCTCAACTGAACACTCTCCTCATCTATCCTTCCCATACTTGAAATTCCAAATCTATCCCCATCATTGATAGCGTGTCGTGGTTGTCGACGATATTGCCAAGCTCGCCACCACGCCCCTTCCAAAACATTGCCAAGCTCGTTGCCAACCGCCAACATCAACCTTCCTCTTCACCTTGTTGTTCCCGTTACTGATAGCGCTCCTTACCCTTGTCCCCTTGAAATCCCTAGAAACCCCTCTGAACAGCATGTACTCTCTCTTCTTGAGATGCATGTGACTAGGATAATCCCAAATATACAAGCAATCATCATGAAACTAACGCGCCAAATGCTTGCTAACTTGCTCCCTGCTCAAACTCCATAACCCATATGCCAAATGCTACTAGAAATTGCAATTCTTGCAGTTTTTTTTTTTTTTTCAATGGGGTCGTCGGATTCGAAAATGGCATAGTGGAAGGATCCCAGCTAGTAGGGATGGGAATAGGCCAGGCGGCCTGACAGGGGCCTATGGCCTGACCTTTTTATTATTTAAGCCAGGTTCAGGCTTTTCAAAAAGCCTTTTTAGTACATGCAAGTTCAAGCTTAAGCTAGTTAGAAATCTTGTTAGGCCTGACAGGCCGGCCTGTTTTATGTATACTTACAAATTTATAAAATTATATATTGAAGCCTTGGGTGTGGGGGAATCAAACCCATATCCTTTGCATTTTAGAAAGAGTAAAATCCACTGCTCTAACTTGCTTGTTTGATAATATATTACGTATCTAATATATTTATATTAGTTTTCAAACATAAACTAATTAAATAATTTTGAAATCAAACTTTCTGAATCAAAACTCGAAAGTTCCAATCACTTTTAGCACCAAAACGAAAAGTTCCAATCACTTTTCGGATTTAAAAATTTGCATTTTGCAATTTGCAAATTGCAAGGAGGAAGCACCGACAGTTTGAGACTTGAGACTTGAGACTTGAGACATTCAGCTTCTCCATCCCTGATCCCAGTGTCAATCTCCATCCCATTGTTGAAATCGTGCACCCACCGAAGTCCCATCGTGAAATCGTGCACCCACCCACCGGCCAGATCGCGCAGCTGCTGCAACCATCGCGCTTGCACCCAGATCTTCGTGCATGCTCACCCACTGCATAGTCGCCCCGTCGCAGGATCTCTTCCAGGTCTTCGCGCACGCTCACCTTGAGAAGTTAAAAAACAAGGCATAGGTTATAAATTTATAATATATTTATTTATTGTTCTAAGACAACAGTGAAACAAAACACTTTATATTTATTTATTGTTCATAGGTCACAGCGTAAGCTTTATTTTTTTCGTTACAATACAAAGCCAGCCTCGGCTTTAATTTGGGTTTAATAATATAGGATAGGAAAAATTGAATATAAGTAACTAAATATATAATTGTTTCAATTTCACACAGGTCCTCTTTTTATATAGTCTGCAAAGTGCAAACATAGTACGATCTCATATTATTTACCTTGTTATTATTTATTTGTTTATCTATCCTTTGGATTAGATGCCTTTTCTTTTTTAAAGACTAATTTTTTTAGGAGTAAATTTTCCTTCCTTGGCTTACATTGGTTGTTATTGAATCTCAACTGAAGTAAAAATATATATTTAATGCTTGATGGTATTATATAATTGGCTAAAATTGGCTATTACTGAATCAGTTCTGAGAATTGTTTGAAATGAATCATATTGTATAATTATATAATTTAAATTACTTTCTATTATATGACAGGCTTATCTAATGGCTTCTCTAGTTGGTCTTGACGAGACAATGTCATCTGGTATTCATCCTCCTCCCCTTAATGAAAGTAGTGGACAATAAGTCACACCAATGACACCAACAGATTCAAGTCAAACTCAAGCTTCAAGCCAACCTTAGGACGATGATGGAAATTGTGTCATTAAGAAAAAGAGGCAAAAGACGTCAATTGTTTGGAATGATTTCAAAGAGATTGAAGTTTCTAAAGGAATAACAAAAGCTATATGCAATCACTATAAAAGACAATTTGCTTACTCAGGGAAAGGGGCTAGCACTAGCCATTTGAAAAGACATACAGAAAATTGCTTACAAAGGAGGCTACACATGGCCTCGCAAAAGCAGCAGCCCTCATTCCATTTCCACCTTCTAGCTTGGATCTCAATCCTTTTCTGACACCTGGAGTTAGATATACAAATGAAAAGATGAGAGAAATACTTGCTAGTTCAATCATGGTGCATGAATACCCTTTTAGCATTGTTGAGGATCAGATATTGATGTGGGGCTTTCAATATGCGAATCCCGAGTTTAGGAAAGTTACTCGCAACACAATTAGGAATGATTGTTTGGCAATCTATGAGGCAGAGAAGAAAAGCTTGAAGGCCTTGTTGAAAAGTGTGAGTAAAATAAGCTTGACTACAGATATATGGAAATCTAGTTACCAAGTAGCTGAATATATGGTTTTAACCGGTCACTTCATTGATGCGAGGTGGAATCTTCAGAAGAGGATCTTAAGCTTTGTGAAAGTGCCAGCACCTAGACGGGGAATTGATGTAGCTGATGCCATTTTTAAGTGTCTTAAAGCTTGGGGCATTGAGAACAAGGTGTTTTCTGTGTCTGTTGATAATGCTTCATACAATGACTCATGCCTGAGGAATCTCAAGGATAACTTATCACTATGTAACAAATTAGTACTTGATGGTAAGTTGTTTCATGTTAGACGCTGTGCACATATTCTGAATTTATTAGTGCAAGATGGCCTTGAAAGAATTAAAGATATTGTTCATAATATTCGCGAGAGTGTCAAGTACATTAATTATAATGATTCGAGGTTGAAGGCATTTTGTGATATAGTGCAGCAGAAGCACTTGAAAGAAAAGCTTGTCATTGATTGTCCAACAAGGTGGAATTCTACCTACAAGATGCTAGCTATTGCCTTGAATTTTAAGATGGTGTTTGAATCTTATAAGGAAAGAGAGCCACATTATTCCTATGAGCCATCACAAGAGGATTGGAGGAAGGTTGAGAAGGTCTGCCAAGTCTTGAGGGTATTCAATATGGCTACAAATGTCATCTCAAGTAGTGACTACCCAACTGCAAATTTATATCTACCTGAAGTTTGGAGGGTGAAAGAAGTGATTGATAAAGCGGCAATGGATGAAGACCACTTCATGAGAGATATGGCAGCCTCAATGAAAAGTAAGTTTGACAAATATTGGGGGGAGTGCAATCTGCTAATGTCCATTGCTCTTGTTTTGGATCCCAGGTTCAAATTTCATGTTATTGAATATTGTTTTCCCTTGATATATCAACCTGATTATGTGGCTAGAGAGAATGTGGATATGGTTATGACTTCATTGAATATGTTATATGATGAATATGTTAAATTGTGGGAGGAAGAGGGAATTGCTAGTGGTAGTGGTGAAGTTGATGATGGTGGCATTGATGATATCAATCCTTCCAATGAAATTAATCCTCAACAAGAAATCAGTGGAGCTGATGAATTCATGAGTTTTGTTCGTGAAAAACAGGCAATTCCCCCAATGAAATTTGAGCTTGAGGTTTATCTTGATGAGAATGTTCATATTCTTGACAAAAGCACTAACTCTTTAAGTGCTTTGGAATGGTGGAAAAGCAACAGCTTGAAATATAGGATTTTGTCGAAGATAGCTGTTGATATTCTAGCCATCCCAATCTCAACAGTTGCATCTGAATCAACATTTAGTGCTGGAGGAAGAGTGACTGATGAGTTTTCGTTCGAGATTGAATGAAGCATCTATTATAGCCCTTATTTGTGGCGGGGATTGGCTACGCAACAAGTATAATCCGAAGAAGAAGCAAATGGTATGAATTTTATATACTATAATGTTATCTTTTATAGTAGTTATTAATTTATGTCACAATCTAACTATAAATAATTTCTCATGTTCAAGGTATTTGAGTTTGAAGAAGAGGAGGAGATCGTTTTGAAGATTTGATTTTTTGTTGGTTTGTTGGGTTTATTTCAAGATTATGTTTTGTTTAGTTAGTTGCTTATGCTTTGCTCTTGATACTTAGTGAACCTTGTGTTTGAATTTTCTTTTCAAACTTTGGTTTAGTTGTATGATTTGAATATGCTTGGTCTTTTAGTTGAATATTTAATCTTGTTGTGTTTGACGTTAGAATTTTGTTGGATTTAATTTGATTCTTGAAATTGAATGATGAGTTTGAAAGGCCTTTTTAGGCCTTTTAAAGGAGTGTTAAAAGGTCTAGGCCTATTTAGGCCTACATGAAGGCCTAAGCCTATTATATAAATTGTAACAGGCTTTATAAACAGGCTTCAGGCCAAGCCAGGCCTTTCAAGCAGGCTAGGCCAGGCAAAAAATAAAGCCTATAACAGGTAATAGGCCAGGTTCAGGCCCAATGATCTTGTTACAGGCCTGACCTATTTAGGACAGAGCCTGGCCTGGTCTGGCCTGGCCTGTTGACACCTCTACCAGCTAGGGATGACAATAGATATCTATATGGGTAGGGATATGTCGGTGCTCCCCATCCACGTTTAGAATTTTTCCTTCATCTCCATCCATTCCTTATCATCGGTCCACATTCCCCATCTACGATACGGATTTGCATATTCATGGGTATTTGTGGGTTTTCTTCTTCGTTTTTTGAAAAAAAAATCCAAAATGAAGACAAAGTAAAAAAATATATATTTGAAATTCAAAAATAAATATTCATAATAATAAATACTACTAATACAATTAATATAGTCCAAATTAAAAATGAAAATATATGCATAATACAAATCCAATAAAGATAACTTAGAAATGATGGTGTGCTCAGCTTTTTTTGGTATATATTTTTTCTATGTAAGTAAATATTTAAATAATTCATATAGACAGAGAATGGGTGGGTCTCCATGGAGTAAAGACCTCATTCCTTGTTTCTGTCCCGTTTAATAAATGAGGACTCCACAAGTCTCCATGGAAACTAAACTTATTCCCATCCCTGCCCCATGCATTGTGGGTAATCATCGCAGGTACTCGCTTTAGTGAGTTCTTTTTTGCATTCCTAAGCCGAATTGAGGGAAAGGTGGTTGTTGGTGGGAGGTGTCACTTGAGGGGAGGATGATGCCGACATGGAGGAGGCCACGACAACAAAAATGGAATTTAAGGAGGGAGTTGGAGGGAGGACGAGTGGTGGTGGTGGAGGATTGAGAAGTTGTTTAGCCACATGCTTAATTTTATTAAGCGACATTTATTAAATGTGGTTAAACGCAACTAAATTCACACATATTTGCTTCAATCTAGATGATCGCAGGGTAGGCATTGACCAATAATTTCATGGTAGTAATCACCTTCACTTACAAGTGTAAAGAAAGATGGACGTGGATTGTGCTTCTTAGCATACTATTTTATTAGATTAAAATTCTATTTTGATCCATTTAAAATATATTCGAGAATAAATTAGTTTCCCATAATTTAAAAGTCATGCATTAATCCTTCACAATTCAAGAAAGCAGAGAATACACAAGTATCAGATTGTCCTCTTTTTTTTTTTCTAATTATGACTTATGATTGACAA
This sequence comes from Dalbergia cultrata, assembly GCA_031216105.1. NCBI lineage: Eukaryota > Viridiplantae > Streptophyta > Magnoliopsida > Fabales > Fabaceae > Dalbergia > Dalbergia cultrata. The sequence continues at coordinate 41,165,186 of CM062352.1, forward strand.
ATAGAGAACTTTCAAATTATGAAAAATTGATTCATCCCCCAATATATTTTGAGCGATCTTAATGAGCATCACCCATTTTTTTGTTTTGTTTTAATGATGCGTTTCTAGACGACCCTACTTTTAAAACCTAAGAAGCATGGACACACCGACTTGGTGGTGTGTCCATGTGTTGAACATATGTCAGTGTCTGACATTTACACGACACGTGTTGGACACACGTCCATACGCTTTCAATTAAAAAAAATAATTTTTTTAAGCTCATACACGCATCAAACATTGTTGGACACTATTTTAATTTACTGTGAACTTGACTTGGACACCCCACAGACACACCTGATTTGGCTTCTTTATTTTTTAAAATTTTTTTAATATCAACATGAGCACAAAATCGACTCTAGTTATTTGGTTAGACCTATGCTGTTAGGTCATTTTATTTTGAAAATTTTTCAGTTAATCACAAAAAAAAAAAGAATTAATTAGATAAAAAAATTATACAAACATGACCAAAAAAAATTCAGACAAAAAAAATCATACAATAATTAATATATATATATATATATATATATATATATATATATATATATATATATATATATGCCTGTGTCCTGTAATTTTATGAGTTTAATATATGCCCATATTCTTTCCATATCATGCCCTGTGTCCATATCAATGTCTGAGCTCATAGTTTAAAACTATTATTTTGTTTCAATTGGATTAGTATATTATGTTGGCTGCTTAAGCTGCCAAATCCTTGGTCCTATTGAAATTATTGCGGATAGACGTCATTGAATAACTTTTTTTTTTTATCTTTCTTGGCGGGATCATTGAATAACATTTGATTGACAGTGACCAAAATTATTTAAAAACAGGAAAAATAAAAAAAAAGAGTGGAGTTAGCAACTATAACAAATCCTCGTCCAATAAGAAACACTAACACATTTCAAAATAAATTGTAGACCGACTATATATATACTAATGTGATGGTTAAAAAATGAAGTGTTCCAAAAACATGGTTAAAAAATGTTAAAAAAAGAGTGCATATTTTAATAAATATATGAAAACAATCACTGATTTTAACACACCACGAGCAAATTAATTTTGATTAAACAATTAACATTTTTTGTCGGCAAGGCACCTCTTCGGCCTTAAATCAGAGAAGAGGTCCTTCATCACCAAAAAGAGAGAAGAGGTCTTTCGGGGCGAAAGTCGTTGATTAAAATAATGAATGGTCACGTACCAAAAAAATAAAATAAAATAAAATAATAAATGGTCAACGAAAATTAACTAGGTTAACCCTTTACTCTAGTTCATCATAGCTTTACCTTAAATATCAAAAATACTATCTCACTGCTTAAAAATAGATGTTTCAACTATATCACTATTGAATATGAGGATGACCTCCACTATCTCCATTTATCTATCACATTCAATAATAATGAAGTGAATGTCTTAATTAAACATTCATTTTTAGATATTTGAATAACAATATCCCTTAAATATTGAGTTTCTTTATTGATGCATCATCCTCAATTGATGTATCATCCAGAACAATACAAGTCAACTCCTTCACCTAAACTATATTGATCCATCATCTTTCTCCCTTGTTTTTTTTAAAATTAATTTGGTTTTTTTTTTCCATAAGATGTAAATGCATCTTATAATAGTTTAAAGAATTTTAATTTTATTTATTTGAATGTAGACATAATTTTCAATAAGATATTATAATATCGTTTATTTCGTATAGCTGACCCTAGCTAGCCCAACAATGCTTTTTATTCTTTTTTAACTAAGTCGGGGATAGGAAGCAAGAATGAGAGTCGAACTCATAGCCTCCTCTAGTTCAATGAGACATACAGGAGTCTACCACTAAACCGTGCACTCACTGGCAACCCAACAATGCTTTTTGTTGATTCTTTTTAAGATGTCATTCATCAACAGCTGCCATATCTGTTAAAAAATGTAATGACAATGCTTCCTTATATTTCTTTAGCGATGCCCGATAGAGCACATCAAAGGGTAAGTGAAACTAAGGGCCAAGATACTTGAACCACTTAAAAGAGATAACTACAAGGATAATCCTATTAGACAAGGAACTTTACCCACCTTACTAAGGCATTTGCGGTAACCGGTTAGTTTTTTTGGTATCTCTCTCCACTGAATAAGAACAGCCATCCTGGAATTGCCTTGAATTTATAAGTTGAATGGCAATTGAATGATCTTAACAAATCATGTTCTCCCCTTTTCCCTATCTTTTGTTGTCTACTTTCTCCAGGGAGGCTGTTACACTTCTTTTTAAGCCCTTCCAGGTAAAGAATAGAAGGTGAAAAACTTCCAAGAATTCTGACATTACCAGAGCTCGAAACGAAACACAGGAGGTGGGAAAATCATTCCTTCTTGTCTTCCTCTCGATCTTCCCCGAGTGGAAACATGTGTCGATCGGCACCAATCGATGTCTTTCTTTCCTTTCTTTCTAGTATGATTGCCATGTCACCAGTCACCTTAACTGCACTTCCAGTTAGTGTGATAGCCTCCTCATCAAAGTCATCCCCTGTCTCCTCTGAATATGCATATCTGCACAACCCCAGATAAAATTAATTTAAAGACACAAACTATCTCAAATGAGGAAATTAGAATGTCAATGTGTCACTGTAAAATACAAGGGTAATAAGAAAGAAAGGGAAAGCTTCTATAGTCCTGTTTTCTGTTTGGTCAGCCTTAAGTTCATCTTTCAAGACCACCTTCAAAGATCAAACCTCTTCCTGACTAACTGTCATAAAAGCTCTCGGATCGTGTAGCTTTGAATTTAACTTATAGTAACTGAAAATTTGAAATTCCTTTGATATGCTAGAGTTGATTTGTTTGATATGAGGTTTAAGCTATAAAGTGTTCATCAAGTGATAATGCATATCTGATACCTTTCCAATAAAAAGACAGAAAGAGTCAAGCTTATATTGATTCCACAAACTAACAAATAATGTTTGTTGTGGATTTTGACATAGAAACAATAGTCTATTCTCTAAGATGTCTTTTTCACTCAGACAGGAACAGGAGAATTAGGTATTACATTCTTTTAGAAATGAAGATTTACTCACTGAAGCATTTGAGGTTCTCAGAACTTTAAAGTCATAACCACATTTCATAACATAATAACCAATAAATATTTTACAATTAAATTAGAAGTGAAATTTACTATCAAGATTCCTTGAGTTATTTTCCCGAAATTTCTATCTATTAAAATTTATACCCCATCATTGAAGCCGCAACTGAGAGCCTATGAGGGCAGCAGTATGAACATGAAACAGAATTTATGTGGTGTTCTCAAACATGAGAACCATCATAACGCACTCCAGCAATTAACTGAGAGACTAGAAACAATTAGAAATGCTGCAAGACACTTACTAATTGTAAAATAGACTTACCTACTCTCAGGTCAAAGATGTCCTCCCAGCCAAAGGCAAGGGTGTGGAAGAAAATAAAGATTTACAAATTTAAATATGCAATTATAAGAATTACATGAATCACCATTTGGATGCTCTCATCCGTTAATGCTACTCTTCTTCTGTCCAGGAAAGAGTTTCTGTGCTATATCTGAATTTATAATCATGTCCCTCATTTTGTGTATATTTTCTGCTTTTTTTTTTTTGGGGTCCCGTCAACAGGTGGGAATTAGCAAAGCAAGACTATACCTGGTAGGATTTTGAGATGGAGCCCAGAGAATGCAGATCACTAGCAAGAGCACGTAAGCCAGCAACTTCCAGAAGGCTGGGATAATCCAAGCTCTCCGCCACATTTCACTTAAAGGGTCGGATGCATTGAAATACAACTGAAACAAAATAAACCAGAGCCTGAGTCTCCTGCAGTTATCATCGGTTGAAAAATAAAAACAAGATTGTGGAAATATCTTTGTCCTGGTTATTCAGGAACTGCTTTCCTGATAATTGTTTGGAAAGTTAAGACATCAAACTCACTTGTTAATTTTCTATTCAGATCTGTTATCCTACCCAGTATTTTCTTTCTTTGTTTCACACTAAACTGTAAATGGTAAAAAAGAAGGGAGGACTTAACAAGGAAAGCAGTTTGTTTTTCTTGTTTTAGTATTTAGGTAGAAAGAAGGTATGTTTTGATTTCCATTTTTAATGACAATTTTTTGGGCTTCATGAGCATCAAAAGGAAAAGGGGGAAATAAGGATGAAAGTAGTAAAGAAACTGTTAGAAATAAAGAAAGTATTTAGTAATATCTCTATTATTATTTTTTTTAAGTAACATTCAATATGCAAAAAGAACTATTTCCAATGTATGCTATCCACAATTTAAATCACAATTGCAATATAATAAAATATTCAACTACATGTTTATTTAATATTATCGTTATTCATATCACTCAAATCATATCCATTATTACGCATAAGATGTAATTATTATTCCCGTGCATCGCATTGGCCACTACACTAATATCTCTATTATATCTTATAATATTATTGAATATCTCACATTGTATCTTAGAATATTAAAGAGAATCTTAAATAATCTCTTAGCATTGATTTCTATATTTTCTTGTACTCTATGATTTATTTCTTCATTTAATTATGATTAATTTCCAGTATTATTATAAATAGAGATTGGAGTTTTGTATTTTATATCACATTTGGCATCATAATATATCATTTTAACATATTTTCACATTATTCAGAGTCTTTATTTTCTCGCTCTCTCTTTTTCTTCCTTGCCTATCTAAAACTCACAATCTCAACAGGAACAAAAGAGTACCTCGTAGCCAATCCATACAACTGAAAGCAGCACTGTCACTGCAAGGGAATTTGTAAACTTCCTGTACAACTCGAGTTTAGCCATACTTCTCCGAATCTGTGCATTGAATGGGCAAATGAACAGTCATTGGTAATAGACAGCCAAGCAAATGAAATGTAAGTCATACTTCATTGAGGAGTGAAAAGGTAGAAGATTTACTTACCATTTATACAGGAAAATAATTACCATATTTTGAAGCTCTCAGCATTCTTCAGCTACCCTTTTTAATTCATCCTAGGATCCTAATTACTTTCTAAAACAGTCAAAGGCTATTTCCTATACACATCTTTTTTCTTCGTTGAACCATCAATATTTTTGCAGGCACTTCAACAATAACCAACGTAGTCAACACAAATATGTCCAACATGTGCCTATCCTAAAATTTCATACATTGCAGCTATGCTCCTTGAAATTTTGTGCCTTTTCCCCAAGCTAAAGCTAACAAGTTAGGGAGGCAAAATTTATGTGTGTTCATGCTGGATAATATCAAGCACTAGGGAAAATTACTGCATACAAGGTTACCTGAAGCTTCTCCAAGGTTTTCGATAATGATGAAAAGATCCAAAGAATAAAGCATGCATCCAACAGAGCAACAGGCAGCACCAGGAAAAGTCTTGCTTTTCCAGAAAAGTCATTAATATTACCGAGATGTTCCACTAGCTCAAGTGCTTCTGAGGCCACAAAATACACCACACCAAGAAGAAGCACTCTTGAGGTTATACCACCAAGCGTGGGGCGCACAACACCATAGCCCATAGAAACCACCAGAAGAAGCAGCCGCGAGACTGTCTTCTTGACAGCGGTGAAGCTAACAGCCCATATGGTGATCATCATCGGCCTGCTTCCAGTGGAATTGAAATTTGCATACTCAAAATACCAAAGGGCCATTTCACACATCCCAAGGCCAATGACAGCAGTAATGTGGTAATGTAATTGGATCACATCTTTCCAATATTGCACAAACCGGAGAAACCAGATCAGACCAAGAAACAGGTAAGCCAAAGACATCAAACCATAAAATGTCATCAATGGCATCATCTTCCCCGGAAGATAGCCATCTGGGTTTCTCCAAACAGTTCTTCCAGAGATCACAGTATCTTTCAGCTCCGGATCACAAAACATAAAATAAAGGTAATACATTCCAGTGCTGTTTATGCCAACAGTTTGAATAACCATATTAGTCTCTTCATTGTTCCCCGCAAAAAATGTCTTTATGCGTTTAGGCCCATTCGGGTCATCCGGGTTCTCGCGGATGATAACCTCTCCTAACTTGCAAAAATTCTCCTTGGAAAGTTCAGGGGTGCAGCATATGGCATCTGAGTTCAGATAAGCACCCCCAATGTTATTCCTATCTTTCACCTTCACTATGATAGCCTCCACCAACCCTGTACTTTGCTGCATCTCATTCTTCTTCTTAGCAGATTCTTTAGTTCTCCGAAATGTGATAGACTCAAACCTGATTGAGAACAGAACATTGAAGGGAAGGGGGGGGGGGGGGGGACTCTTTTAAGTATCATTTTTCTCACATAACATGTGGAAATTGGGAACCATGAATAAACTATTTTGATAAACTAATTTCAAATATAATTTGAATAAGAAACAAACCAAAATATCAATGTCATTTCTTGCATTCACTCAATCAGAAGTTCATATTTACCAAAATTGAGTCAACCGGGGCATCTAGCCAAATAATAATAATAAAAACAAAAAATAAATCGATTTTTTCCACGAAAGGGTGGCAAGAAAAAGACGAACCCCACAGATCAAAATCTCCCATTTGCAGATGGAACATAAAAAGCACAACAAAGAGCTAAAAACAAAACGAGATATTTAAAAAAAATAAAATAAAATAAAATAAACAACAGAAAAACCAAAAAAGAATAAAAGAGGAAGAAGTTGAATTTTTCAGTTACCTGATGAAGGATTTGCCATTGAGGGAGTTATCTTCGTTGGAGGAGGAAGAGGAAGAGGAAGTGGGGACCCTTGAAGCGTAGAGGCCCTCACTGCCTCCATGGAAGAAGAAGGAATTGGAACGGTGCATAAAGGTCTCGTTTTGGTAATCGTGGATCGAAGCACCCACGTGCGTGATCGTCTCGGAGGAACAACATAGGTAGAAGAAGATCACATTCACGCAGAATGTGATGATCATCGAGCACCCATTTGAGCCCAGATCACGTGCTGAACCACGCACACTCATCTCTCTCTCTCTCTCTCTCTCTCTCTCTGTGATAGTGAATGTGACTGAAGAATGAAGAATGGGGTGTGTGCGCGCTTGTGAAATGTGAAATCGTAAGAGAGTGAAAAAAAATATAGTGAATGTGATTGAAGAACGAAGAATGGGATGTGTGTGCGCTTGTGAAATCTGAAATCGTAAGAGTGAAAAAAAAAAAAACAAAAGGTGCGAGAATGTGAAGTGAGTGTGTTTGTGTGTCTGGTCGTACGAGAATGAGCTGAACCAATTAATGTGAGCAGTAAATCAGAGATTTATGGGAAAGTACGTTAATAGTGTGCTGAAATTCATTTCATGGCAAAACTAAGGGCCCCCCCTTCTCCTCCTCCTAGGGGTGGTACATATGCATCAGCTACTTCCATAGCTTTGGAGTGAGAGCAATAATAGTGATTTAATATTTATTTTAATTGCTAAAATTATAAATGTGAGTCAATTTCATTTCGGAGGCTTAAAATTTATTAATTGGACACCAATTTTAGAATCATGAATCATCATAATAGTAGCTGATAAGCAAATCCTTAAAAAGTACTAACTTAGTAGAGATAAATTTGAGCTGTAGGTTTTTTTTTATTTTTTTTTGGAGCTGCTTGGTTTAATGATGCATGCACTCTACCTCTTGAAAAATTTTTGTAGCTAACAAAATATTTCTCAAAAGAAATTATATTTGGTTGTAGCTCTCTAAAAATCTATCTCGTTTGAGAAGTTCATCCAAATATAAACTAACTTTTGCTTTCATTAACAAAAGTGATTCTTTTAAGAGCTATTTTATCAAATGTATAATTTTTTGGGATTTAGAGTGGTTGTTTTATCATGCTAACTTGATATGAAATGGTCTATTTTTGTCAAATATATGACTTTTTGGACAAAAATAATGGTTCTATAGTGTTAACTTTATAAAAAAATGATATGCAATCACTTATATTAACAAAAAACAGAGGTAGGTGATGATATTTAGGTGAATTTGTTTGAGGGGTAAAATAATAGTTCCCTATTTCTTAAATAGATGTGAATCATTACCCTTTTCGGCATTGGCGGATCTTCAAAAAAAAATTAGGGAGCCAAAAGTTAAACCTGTAAATTAGATTGATGGTGATCATTAAATTAAAATTAATTATATATTACATGTACAAATCTTGGATTGTATCAAATGAGGGGGATGTCATTGGATGATAGGTGAAAGGAGAAAATCATCTTTGTTAATTAAAATATACAAGGATGATTAAGTTTAAAACTTCTTTAAAAGTCATACGATCACTATAAATTAAAGTCACATAGTTTTATGTTTAAATTTTGATCATTTATATAAGATCTAATAGATAAAATCTATTCATACTATTCTCACAATCAATCACTTATTTCACTTAATATATTTCCTATAAAAAATACCCTAATTATAATATTGCTCTTTGCCCTTTTAATGACTTGCAATTATCTGCAATTAAATCAAAATTTAAGCTTTCAGCAATATCTTTTCTAGAGTGTACATATTGGTATGAAGGTAGAAATAAATAAGATTTTTTTTCAAATAAACTACACATGTAATTTCATTGATAAGCTTCGTATGTAAAATTACATATAAATATTTTTTGTTAAAAATTCTCTCTCATTTTTGCTCTATATCAAACACACCCTTTATGTAAATAACCATAATATTTGCAAGAAATTTATGTCATTGTAAATTAAATTTTAAATTAGGATTGATTGTTGGAAGAACACATTACACTCTATGTATATATTGATTTTTTCAGGAATTTCCTTTTTTAGGGGGACAATGTCATTATAAAGTCATGGATTAATTGGATCTAATTTTAAACTTTAAAGTGATTCACATACATTTACAATTTCAAGAACTGAAGCTAGCATTGCTCCGTAATAATTTTGAAAAATTTGTTGAAACTCACACATGTTCTAATGTCATTGATACTTCAAAAATATTACATTATCCGTTTCTATTTAAGTTTGGCAACAAAAAATCCTAAACATGTAATGATAAAATCACAGAAAAGATAAATACCAAGCATGCATATGGATTCTTTTATACTCCGTGGTTTCTTCCTCTAAGAAGTAACTGCTCCTTTGATTGTAGAAGAGATAGGAGAGAGAAAAGTTCAAAGAGAACAAATGAAAGGTACGGATTGATATGTGGAGTAAAAACTACTATACTTCTTAAAGGATATAAGAAATTTTCAAGCATGCATCGGTAAAATTCAAATTCTAAATAAGACAGCTTTTAAGAGGACATCTAAAGCTTGATTTGGTAATATTTTCTAAGAGTTGTTGAGCTCTATGAACTTTTCAAAAACTGCTCTTGACAAACTAGAATACTACTGTTTGTAGAGTAAACATTAGGCTTGAGCTTAACTTTTAGCTTGCTGTAGGAAATTTTTTAAGTTTGAGCTAGGCCTGGGCTAAAATTTGTTTAGAAAGCTTGTAATTTTGAAAAATTTAACACAGGTCACATGCTCAGGCCAAACAGGCTGAATAGGCCTAGGCCTAGAAATAGATCAGCTTTTAACAAAACCCATAAATATGCCTAAAAAGGCTACACAATTATACACTTGCCTTTAAAAGTAAAGTCAAATGTTCACAATATCTAGAATACCAAATAACAATAGTTCACAAATTACAACAAAATACCAAGCAACGATAGGTCACAACTCACAAGTCACAACAAAATACCAAGTAACAATAGTTCATAACAAATACAAGACAACATAAGAAATGATGTTCAAAAATAACAAATTAATCAAGCAAGATATATCCTAGCAATCCCAACTGCAAACAACATATCACATCTTCAATGTAATTTCTTCTTCTTTTTCTTCTTGCAAGACCTTGCATTGCATGAAATAAAACTTATCATTAGACTAACAAAATTTAACACTATTAGAAACCTATGGCATGCTGACAGATAATACCAACAGATACAAACTTGTCGGTAATTACCAATGATATCTCTGACGGATTATCAACATTTTGCATTATTGACTATTTGATTAATAATTTGCATGAAAGTCCGTTGGTAAATGATGGCACCACTAAGTGCCATATGGCACGCACAATTTCCGATGGGTTCACCAATTGGTACAATAGTATTTATAAGACCGTCGATACCCCATTGGCAAAGTGAACATTGCCCATGTGGGGTGAGATATTTACCTAGGGTTTACTGACGGGTGTTTAATATTTTAATTTTATTTATTTTTGATTTTAAATTACCAACGAGTTATTTATATTTTAATTTTATTTATTATTGTCTTTAAATTACCGACGATTTTACCAACGAGTCATTAATATTTCATTTTTTATTTATCTTTTTTCTTTAATTATTGAACGGTATATTGATGGGTTTTTGAAAATTTTACATGTTGGTACTCAACTCTTGGTATTCCCATAGACCTATCGGTAAACCTGTTGGTAATTACTGAAATGTGAAATACATCGTTTCACTTAAATTAACCAATGGGTATATCTGTCGGTAACCCACGGATATGTTTCTCCCCCATACTTCTTCTTCCCAATTTCTCACAAAACTCTCTGTATTCACTCTCTCTCCCTCATGCCGCCGCCGTTCCTTGCTACCGTTGGAGCTCCATTTACGAAACGAAGACCACCATTGTGATCCTCATACATTGGTGGGCATTTCAATCGATTTAATTTTTTGATTTGGCTTACTTTTTCCTTTCGTTGGTGGATGCCTATATTGTTGTTTCTTTATGCACTGGAGGATAATTATTGTTATTATTTTGTTAATGTACGTGTTTTGTGGACCCTTGGCACTGACTTATTGACAGCCATAATGGACATTGAAAGTAGTTTTTTTTCCTTATTTTATTTTGTATGTTAACAAATGTGTGAAATTAAATATTTGTTCATGTTAGACTTTTAGGATTGGATTTGGTTGCTTGCAAAGAACTTTCGGATTCTTTGTTGTTTTCACCGCATTAGAGGTTACTAACGAAACCATTCATATTTATATAGCTTAATATGTATGTAGGATAGAGACTTATGTTTTCTAAGATAGAGTTGTAAAAAATACGGATTGCATGACTAGGGGAAGAGCGTAGATGTCCTTCCCTGACTTGTTTGAATTGTCTACTGTGGGATTCTTTGTGGTTGCGGAGATTACAGCATGTATGTTGTGGAGTTATAAGGGGATGTCCAATAAAATGGTTTTTAGGATCATGTGAATTATATGTGATTATTAAGATGTAACTGTTTAATTATGTCTATTCTATTGTTGATCTTTAATAATATTTATTATTATTGAATTGAATGAAATATGTAATCACGGAAGCTCCTAATTTAAGGGGAGATGCTGTCAAAATTTTGTGAAACTTTTGTTAGAGAAATAATATTAAAAGTAATTATATTAAAAAACTTTAAAAAGCATTGATGGGTTTAAAAGTAATAATTTGACGTCTTTAAAAAATTAAGAGTTCTATAAATTTAACAATGCACTGAAATTTCTAATAACGAAAGCTTCTAATTTACAGGAAAATATTGTCCAAATTTTGTGGAACTTTTGTTGGGAAAGTAATATTAAAAATAATTGTATTAAAAAAAATTAAAAAGAAATTGATAAGTTCAAAAGTAATAATTTGATGTCTTTAAAATATTAATTACATTTAGTCTTTAAATTCCAGATGGTTAGAAGCAATTTACAGAGCGTTCTTGTTTTAGACATGAATATTTGTTACTTTTTTAAATATAAAGGAGGTTCCTATTTTAAAGTCAAAGTATATAATCAAGAGGTTCTTGGTTTATAGTACTCTAATTATACACTCAGACTTGAAAACAGTAACCTCCTTTACATTTAAAAAATAACAAATATTCATATCTCAAACAAGAACGCTCTATAAATTTCTTCCAACTATCTAGAATTTAAAGACCAAATGTAGTTAATGTTTTTTATCGACTGTTTAATTATTTCAGTATGGCTGGTAGAGGCTCATAAAGTCAATTTACCCACCACCCCCTCTGCTAACCAATTGAATGTGTTTGAAAATAATAATGACACTATTAAAATTTTGTGTGCCTATGGTTGAACTAAAATTTGTAAGGACTAAAACTCCTAATTTAAGTGGAGATGCTGTCAAAATTTTGCTAGGCATTTTGTTAAGGAATTAAGATTAAAAGTAGTTGTACTGAAATATTAAATAGCAATTTAATTTTTTTTTTAAAGTAATAATTTGATGTCTTTAAAAAATAGTAGGGTCTAGGATTACTCACATATGCAATGTTAACTTCAAATCGGTCATGAATGTATAATAGATTGCATCCTAATTGTAGGGGGATTAAGTTGGAATTTATAGTGGTGTCGAAGAATTTATGAGAATAGCATGTTAAACACAATAGTTCATTAATGAGGTAAAAGTTAGGTGTTCATGTAATAAGTGCAAATATAGGAAGTATTTAGATGATGATACGATAAAGGTTCATTTGTACAAGTAGAGATTCATACTTGACAATTGGGTTTGGACCAAGCAAGGGGAGGGAGTCGATATATGGAATCAAGTGGGCATGTTTAAGACTGAAAGTAGTTTTGGTAGGATCCATGTAGCTCAGCACAACATGGGTAATGTGCTATGAGAGAATAATCTGGTTAGATATCAAGAGGTGATTCTTAAAGCTGTTGGTTTATATAGGTGAGCTACAAATCACAATGACATGAACCATTTACAAAAAATTTATTAAAATTTTACCATAACCGCCGATAATTAATTATATTTTCAAATTAAATAATTTTAAAATATCAAAACTATTAGTAAACCCGTCAGTAAAAATTAATAAAAAAGTTATTTTTTTTTAAGTACTCGTCGGTAATATTCATTATTTGACGCTCTCAATGACGTGTTTAATCTAATTGTACTGGCTGATTTTCATTTTTATACCTATCAGTACACCTGTCAAAAATTACAGATATGTTTAATTACATGTCAGTAATATTCCATTGACAGCCAAAAAATAATGTCCTGTACCCGTCAATACTCCTGTCAGTATTCCATGCATTTCTTGTAGTGTAACATGCAATAACTATAAGTAAATGCATTCCTCTAACAATTTAAAATTTGTACCCCTTGGGTTTTTCTTTATGCCATAATTGTTGCGAAGCCAATCCCTATAAAAAATAAGTGCTTCAACTGACTTTTCATTCAATTTGGAACGATACTCATCAATAATTCTTCCTCCAACACTGAATGTGGATTCTGATACCACAATTGAGATTAGAATAGCTAACATGTCAATAACCATGTTAGATAAACTTCAAGCTATTATTTTTCCACTATTCCAAAACATTGAAGAAATTACTATCATCATCTGGAACAAAAACACCCCCTCAAGGTAAACTTCTAATTCAGATTTCAAAGGAGGAATTGCTTCTTGTTCATGAACAAAGGCTAGGATTTCTCGATAGCCACTAACTACTAAAGAGTCAGTCACAGTGGAAGAAGACCTGCCGCCACTAGGTCCACCACTAATAACCACTTCATGACTAGTTGTCGTGTACCTTTCAGCATACTCCTCATACATTAAGTTCAATGCAATCATCATTGCCTCCAAATTTCCATAAATTACATAATCATATTTGTAAATCAAAGGATAGTAATAATTAACAACATATAATTTCCACCTATGATCCAAAACGCATTGTTGCAAATAAAAAGAAAACGATAATCAACAAATAATAAACATAACCACAGATCAGAGCAGAGATATGATATTAGCATGGTTAATAGACATAACCACAGGTCAGAGCAGATATATTATCATATAATGGCTAATAGGCATAATCACATATCAGAGCAGAGACATGATTATACTATGATTGATAGACATTACTATTCTTCTAGGAGCTACGACACCATAAGTTTATATGATTTCTAACACAAAAGTAACTTGAGGAAAATATGTTCTTTATGATTTTATAAAATGATGATTGAATATACATATGTAGATGTGTGTGATTATGTATTACCTGTGAGTTTTATTGTAATTATTATGATTTTATGCATTGCCTCTTGGTGTCCTATGAAAGCAGATTTCAGGTGAGAGCTCACTCACTGAGTTTTTGCATAAAAGTCACCCATTTTCTCTTCCTGTCATTTACAAATACAGAAGAGTCTGTGGGCCCCTTCCAGCCATCAGTGTCCCAGTAGCAGTAGAGTTTAACTAGTAAGCTTCACTTGAGTGAAGCATTCACATTTTGTTTAGAAAGCTCCAGTATAGTGCAAGCAGGATCCTGGACCTTGGACCATATTTTGCATTTTGCATACTATGATAGTTTATTCATGTTTGTATTTGGTGACTTAATTGTATTAAGCCCATGGACATTTTTGAAACGGGACAGTTTATATTTATAGGTTGTATTATGACTTCAGACCTTAGAGATAGTTTATCAAACTTCAAATTGGGTTATTTTCATCATTTTGATTATTTTGAATTTGAGGAACAAATGATTTGTATGTGGAAAAAGATGCTTTGTTTTAAATAATTTTATAATTAACTATGCATATAGAGAAATTTAGTTCACAAGGCTTACGTGAGAACCAAATTTCTCACGTGCTGGTCATACGCCCAAATCGGGTCGTGACAATGAATATGCTAAAAAGACTATTTTGTTGCTCAAAAAGGGAGAGGGAAGAGGGAGAGAGATAATATAATTAGTGTGCAAAGTGTAAAGTAACAAAACCAAATAAAATCAATGTTAATTTTAATGAATATGAACACAACAAGTGATTTCTAAATCAATTCAAATATCATCTTTTATAATAATTCCAAATATGATATTTTGTATATAAATCAATTCAATTCATTTCATTCAAATAAACTCAAATCATTTCCATTTCTTTTCATTCCAAACACACTCTCATTTGGTGTGTAGAATTGAGCATATGGAATTTTCATATTTCACAATTCAATTCATGGAATTAGAAAAAAAAAAAAAAAAACTAAAATAGACTCTTCTTAACTCCTAACCTACATCTTATGACTTGTTGCCAATTTCAAAACTTATTAAATATCCTATGCCTCACTAAGTCTACATAATTCTTTATCTTTTTTTATTTATTTCCGAACAATCATGTTGCATTTCTAGAATAAACCCAAACACAAAATTTAAAATTCTTTGTCAATTCCAATTCTAAAAGAACGCAAAATGAAATCACAATTCTAAATTATAATTCAAATTCCACCATCCAAATAGTGTCAACTTTCCTAGTATTGTTATAACGAAATATCCCAAAAATAAATAGGTAACTCCAATAATATTACAAGGAACCTTTTGTGGTGTAGAAACTCACTCAAACTGGATCCGATTGATTCAAACCAAAAACAACAACCCATATTGACTGCGCATCTAAGAAATTTTTTTCCAAAATTTGAAGATGCAAGGCTCGAACCCATGTCCTACTGGGTGAGGCCGTGCTTTAAAGCCATTGTGCCAACAATGCTTCATGTTATACATATGTTTGGAATTATATATATTACATATTTAGCTGACTTTATATATTCTTTTTCCCAAAATTTTAGGATACAAGAATCAAACCCATGTCCAATGGTGTATGGGCACACATCACAACCATTGTGCCAACAATGCTTCTTGTTATTCTTATGTATGGAATCATATATATTACATATTTAGTTGACTTTATATATTGACCAATTCAAAAAGTTGAACTAGTGAAACACTAGTTGAACCAGTGACCCAGTACTTTGACTGAGTCGATGTCCGAGTCGAATCTGATAACTATGATCAACAAGAATAAAAAAATACCCAATTAATAAATTTTAAATTCACCTTTAATTTTTCTGAATAATAACATGCTAATGAAACTCAATAACTAATAAAAATAGGCATTATTTTAATTCTATATTTTTCATAGAGTTTCAATTAACTTAATAATGACAAAATATCCCAAATTCTAAATTTTATAGAATTCAAGGTATTAATTTAACAATCATAAATATTTCAAATTCTAGAGCATATAAACAACATTCACTACATTACAATTGGTTTTTGTGTGCTTCCATCGCCTTAATGTTCCAGGTTCAAACCTCCTAGTCTTTCTTTTTAATATTGCTCTCTTTATCTATTTATTTAATTTATTTTTTCAAAAAAAGTATATGTGTTTAGAAAATGATGGTTTCTCTTGTGTAGTTGGTGTAGTTTCCCAACAAACCACTATTAACACCACGACAAACTAGTTTCTCCTATGGCCATCCAAGAACCCCACCCATTCATGTGCTCACAAGGTCCTCCACCACCCCTTTGGCGACATCATTGACTACCTACCTATTTCATCGACCCAACCACCCAAGGTTCTGGAAAGTTCCATGACTTTTTCAACCTTAGCACCAAGAAGGTACCACTACCATGGAAGAAAAAGTAGGAGAAGGCTAAACCCACCTCCAATGACCATATCATTTCATTCCCTAGCACTAAGGCACCAAAATGCCTTGACGGTTCAGTGATCAAGGACTGGGTGTTTAACTAGTTTGGATCCGCAATTGCGAGCTCATCCATAGCAAGTGGGCAATGTTATGTACTCTCAATGCCCTTTTTGTTAAAGCCTGCACTTGTGTTGCGTGGGAAGAAGCCAGAAAGGTAAAGATTTTTTGCATCTTTGTTGGAGTTGATAGTATTTTTGGGCACCCTTTTCCTTTGTTTATTTCAGATCTTGTGGTTATAGGGAAGCCAGTGGTGATATATGTGTCTCATATTGCTTATGTTGAAGTGAGGCCTATGATAGTGGTAGAAGCAGAGGCAGAAGGATATTGGCGGTGGTTTGTTGGGACTCGGGAAATTGCACCAACTACACCAGAGAAACCACCTTAGAAAATTAGGGTGGGTGTTGCAGCCGCAATGGTTGATGCTCATGGCAGTGGTGGCACAACCCTCCTTTTTTGGGTTTAAATGCCAACGCTGCAACCTCGAGGAAGCCTGGTAGTGGCAGCAGTCTCCTTCTTCCTCCTGGTGCTGTAGACTGAGGCAGCCATGAGAGAATGACGTGAAAGACGGGCGACCAGGGAAGGTGACAACGGTTCTGATGATGACAACCTGTGGTGGTGATTCGAAGAGAAACAACAAAATGAAAAACTCTCTTTCTTTCTCACATTGTATACAGTGGCTCAGATATGGAAAAGAAAAAAAAAACAGCCAAACATGTATTTCAGTGTAAGAAAACATCGTCATGGCCACCAATTTTCTCTTTTTCAATTCTATTTTAACATTTATACATAATATAATCAAAACAAAAAATTCAACATTCCAAAAACATTTAATTTTATTGAAAGCCAATAGAGATTAATCCCAACAAAGGAACAATGTTAGAAATCAATATCAAATTCATGGTTCCAAATATCAAATTCATGGTTCCAAATATCAAATTTGTCATTCTAATACCTAATTTTCCCAAACACTCAAATTTCCTACTTACAAAATATATGAGTCTCACAACTTACTTTTTCTCCCAACTTATTCTCTCTTCATCACTTCTTTTGCAACCTCATGGGATTCACATAGGTGTCTACACCCATGTAGGTGTTGAAATAGAATTTTTCTTCCAAATATAGTATAAGCTACTCTGAGAC
Organism: Dalbergia cultrata; assembly: GCA_031216105.1. Taxonomy (NCBI): domain Eukaryota; kingdom Viridiplantae; phylum Streptophyta; class Magnoliopsida; order Fabales; family Fabaceae; genus Dalbergia; species Dalbergia cultrata. The sequence goes on from CM062352.1 coordinate 41,182,815, forward strand.
CACATGTAAGAATTCACATATCAAATGCTAGGAATTTGGAACATATGAATAAAAGGAATAAAATCAAATAAGGTTGTTCACATACCTCTGTACTCATATTAACCATATGAATTGAATTGTGGAAGCGTACACACTTGTATATGTGTGGCACAAAAGAACACACTCCATTCCTAACTCCTTACCGATGCCATATTGATGGAACAAAGAGCGTCAAGAGTTGCTGATAGCCAATTTGTAAAAATTGATTTTCGAAGTGTGCATTGGGTCTCAAGTAATAAGAGCAAGTAAAGGGATTATCATCCCACAAGTATTAAAATTCAAGTATCGATTCAATTGAGCGCTTTACTATTTCGGAGGAAAATAATGGAATTGGAATAAATAAATGATTTGAATAAAAACTTTAAAAAATAACAAATAAACGATAACAAAATATAAAACAATGGAGATGAAGAGAGATGTTAGGGGTTCATTTCACAAATCCTTGATTTTTTATTATCTAATTGTTACCTTCTTTTCCTAATAATATTATTCTTAATTGAATTTCTCATTACTGTTAGTTATATCATGAGCTCTTGCTACTAAACCCTTTTAAGATAAACCAGATAATCAATATCTTGCACTATTTTAAATCTATCTTAAGTATGAAGAACAAGAATTCCCAAAGATCGCATATATAAGCATTTTTATCTTTAGCTTTTTTAACCTATGTTACATTCTAGTTTCGCTTATTTTATAAAGCAAAATCTCTTTCGACAGTATAAAACCATATATCAGTTAATGGGTGACCAAGTCAACAACAACATTAAGATTCCTAGAAAATAAGAGATATGTTATTAAGAAATTCAATAACAAAAAGGAATGCAAAATTACTTCCTTAAAAATTAATCTTCCTAACACCTAAGAGAAATTAGAAGGACATAGATAAAAGCACGAAAACACAGTACTAAATTAAAGTCTCCCCAAAAGGCTAATCCTAAGATAACTTTAAATAGAACAATAATATAAAAGAAAGAATCTAAATTAAATCTGGCGCTTCAACATCAAATTAAGAATGAATCCTCGCGCATATCTCATGAATCTTGGTGGAATCTTCTAAATCTTCATCCAATCTTTTTCCTTATCATTATGAAATCTTCGAAAAATTCTCCACAATTCACGAATTTGGTTCAAATAAGATTCAAATCTTCCTTTATTTTTTATTCTGCAAATTATTTAATTAGTGAGGATAATTGCCAATTAACCTCAATAAAAACAATAACTAAATAAATAAATCAACAGAGAGATTTTTACTTGATTTCTCAATAATTAATAAAGAATAACTCAAATTAAAAGTGATTAGAATCAAATAACTTGAATATATTAAGGAAATTTTCCACATTATTAATTGCCAAGACTTAAGTGGGGATCCAACCCATAGAATGAATTTATAGTAACTTAGGTCACAATGGGCATCAACACCACAATCTAGTACACTCACTATTAGGACCAAATCTAATAATATATGGTGACTTTGGAGATATACATTGGATCACATATTAACTTCATGAGCTTACAGGAAGTATCAAACCTATCCATTCAACCCGTTTTATAAAATTAAAATCTCACCAATCGATGGAAGTACAAACTTAGAAAAAATAGTACTCCCTTCGACCTTAAAAATTGTCCCGTTTTAAATAATACGCTGTGAACCTAAGAAAATTATTGGGAAAATATCAAAGTTAGAAAAAGTTGAAAGTAAATTTACTGAATTGTCATTGTTTCTTTTTAATAATTCAACTTTCTCTACTATTCTCCACTACATCTCTCTTCTCCTTTAATAGTATTTAATAAGGATAAAGTTTAAAAGAAATAATTAATGTAATGTAAAGTAAATAATTATGCAAGGAGTGAGGGAGTATTATCTAGTGATTCTAGTCAACACTAACAGTAACGTTTTAAAGCTTCCACTTTGCAACATTGAATACAGTCCTCTCTCAAGGACCCGGGCAAGGAAGGAGACATTAGCCGAACATCTAGCTGAAATTTATCCATAACATATGGTTTTGGGCTAAACGGCAATTAATGAATCCAATGGTATTATTATTTGTATTTGATAAAATGAAAATTTTAAACAAATTAAATACCGCGCAGTTTTTTTTTTCATCGAGAAGACTTGGAGGCAAAGTAGCCACGTATATTTTAATATTGGATTGGATTTTGGCAGTTGTCTTAATGAGAGTCAAAATCCGAAGCCATCCCGGTTTGTAATGAGAATGTATTTGAAAGTTGAAGCCACTGGCGCACATTGCAAATTAATAAACCATTTTCTTATGAGTTTTTATTTTATTTTATGTTTTGTTTCTTGCTCCCCTGCTTATTATATTTTCACGATCGATCAGCGTGTTTTTTTATTGTTAGGCACTTAGATAAGTTGGGAATTCATCAGTCTTGTGATATTCTACGTTTGTGTTATTTTGGTTTAATTTCTGCTTCAACTTGGTCACTTATTTGTCCAAAAAGAATTTCAGAAAATACTCGTAATTAATATGGAGTGACCTCCCTCTGCTTAATTGAAATTACTAAACTAAACACATATGTTCATACTCTCATAGTAAGTGATAAGAGCTTTCTGATTCCTTAATTAAGTGTCGAGAGTTCAATTCTCATTTTAAGAATGGAATAACCATGGTTAAGAAAACCGGACCGGACCAGCCGATCTAACTAGTTCGACCGGGAACCAATCACCTGACTGATCTGGTTAATCTAAAAAAATTGGGAGAAGTCAAAACCAGGAAAATCAATTATTCGGACTGGTTCGAAACTTTTTTTAAAAATTTTTTTTGTTTCAAAGATTAAATACTGATATTTTATGGTATTTATAGTGCAAAAATGAAAAAAAAGGGAACAAAAAAATGGCACTAACAAAGATTGTTGAATTATTATTCTTCTCTCTCTGTTATTCGTAAACTGCTCACCATAAACCTCACTGGTTACCAACAAATATTATTTTCAAATATTTGTGTGATCATGTTGTGAGGCTGAGATTAGAGAAATTTTATATAGATTATGTTTATTTTTATAAACATATATATATATATATACATTTGTTGATTATATTAATGTTAATTATTTAATATATTTTTTATATTCTAATCAATCATACGTATATAAATATATTTTATCATATTTCGGTTGAATCAATTGGATCTTTAAACCTTTAAACCATTACCTTGACCGGTTCGATACCCGATCTGGTTTTCTCTTCCTTGGGAATAACTTTAAAACTTGTAGCTAGCATTTCTCTTTAAATAGGCCTACATTATATGAAAGGATTATCCACTAGATATCGTAGAATGAAAAAAAAAAATGCATAGTAAGCATTTATCATGCTTCCTTTAATGTCTATTTGATATCCATAAGTAGTAAAGTGTGTCTTCTGTGCTTCTCCAACTTCTAAATTTGGTGAAAAATACATGATGTTCTTCCTATTATAAGATTTCATGATTTCATCATAGAAAAGCATGACATTTGACTAGTTAGTTGGAAGTGACGAGCATATGTTTCGTAATGGGGAATTTCGACTAAACATGACAACGTGCAATGGTCAATCAATATTATTCTTCAACCGTTCACAGTGGTGAAATGGTAATTGTTATTCTAACACTCAAAAATGAAAGTTGGGGTCATCATCACATATAATAGTAATAGAGTAAGTATTCTAATTGGACACCCACTTTTAAATGTTGAAATAGCATATTTGGTGGTGAAACTCAGTTTATCCGGAAACAAAACTAGATGAATTAATTAGTTTTGTGAATTCACGTTAATACTGTTGTTATCAGTACCCTCATATGCAAGGGGAACTTTAAATTTTGATCTCCCTTATTTAAAGATGATCGATAAATCGATGATGTATAAGTTTGTGGCTAGAGTGGCAAAACCAACATTGTCACTCAAGGGCCGAAATGATGCAACATTTAATTGATATATGGTGCATTATTGAATGAATATGTTACGATCACCAGTCAGTTACTTAGTAAAAAATATTTGTAAATTGGAGTTGAAATCTTTTATCGATGCGAGAATTTCGTTAGTGAGACAATACGTAATCTTTCTCAAATATTCTTGAAGAGGTTATAGCTTTTTCGAACCTCGTACCAATGCTTGCTCCGTCTAAAAGTGAATCCTTTTGTGTGGAGCATGAGATATGCTTGAAAAGTATATTTTTAAGCCACCATCCAACTAAAGTGCAAAGTTTTATTTTTTCGTATAATATAGCTGAACTAATTTAATTATCTATGTGGCTAGTTACATGCAGAGTCGGTTTAAGTGGGCTTTTAGAAAAATATTCTTTTGCAAATGTTCTTTTTTAACAAAAAAACTCTCTTTGAAAAACAAATTTTACGTTTGCATGTCAAATTAATTTATGTTTAAATATAACATTAAATTATATTCTTTTATTTTTTAAATCTCTTTTTCGAGAAGATTAAAATTATAATTTCTAAAAAATGTTATTTTTTTCCTAATGATTCTACTTTTACAAAAAAAAAAACATTTACATAAGCATATTAGAATAGTAAAAAGTATTTTTTAATTTTTTTTAATCAAAAAATGGTTCACAAACAACCTTATAGAATTATTCATGTACCTATATCTACCCATTTAAATTTTTGGAAAAAAAAAATTATGTTGTGTTATTAGAGTTACATGCTCAAAGACTCTGAACTTAATCTTTATTGTTCCTCATTCTTCTTAATTATATACACTTCAAGTTTAAAAAAGGTTGAACGAGCACGTTAGACGATATGAATTTTATTTTTATTCCTATACCTAACAACCTAAATTTTTGGAAGAAAAAAAAAAAGGTTCAAGAAAATAACACAAACGTTCCTAGCTAATTTATTAGCAGGTGTTTGATTCATTTCTGGGGTTATAATCAACCAACGACTACGCAATCTACGGTAAAGTGCAGATTAATTATACAGGAATTTATTTGAGCCGGTGAAATATAATCATTAGTTTTAGCTCTTACATGTTATTACGAATCTATTTTGTTAAGTTTACTTCAGTCCCTTTGTGTAAATATTGTTTCTTTTTTTTTTTTTCCATTTTACATAGTCCAAAAGCGCACCCCACAGATGTTATGCCGTCATGAATATTCATATTGCTTTCACTGTTGGTATGCACTTCATGTATGTAGGACCAAAGAATCTTGACCACTGACCCATATCAGGTCCAATAAAAAATTTTCTAGTGCGTTAAGAAACCTCAACAGTGACAATGAGATCATTCCCAGAACGTAGGGTTAAACACTTTTTGTACGTTCAAATCCCTATTGCAAGAAAATTGTTACAAACCATGAAGAAGAAAAGTTCTTGCTTGGGTCGTTGCTTCAAACCTTGAAAATTCTCCTCAGAAGGAGGTCCAAAAATAGAAACGGTTTCAATGGGGCAAGAGGGTCTTCTCTAGACCAAAAGAAAAGGAAAAAAAAAAAAGTTTAATTTTAAATTCTAAGTTGCTTAGACCAAAGACCAAGTCTCGTTTCCACCCAAGTTTCACATTCCACCTTTTTTTTTTGGGTCTTTTATTTTTGTACCCACCACCGGGTACATGGAAACTCATATAAGTGCTTTTTTCCGCTTAAGACAGCACCTACATAGAAGCTTACCAAGAAATTGTTTTGTTCCTAAACAACCCCTTTATATATTTTTCACCATAAAGTGTTTGAAAATTCAAATTCTATGTATGGCAAACCAAGAAAAGCAGAAACATCCAGAAACCATGGAAGAGGTCTTGAATTCTGTTAACCAGGCTTGTGAGTTAGCAAAGAAAATTGCATCTGAACTAACCAACATGGCCAACCAGCCCGATACACTGTCCTCATCAATTGATGAGGTAGTGAAGGCATTCGTTGCTGCCAAAGAGAGGCTTTTGATGATGAACATGATGATGGTGGTGCCCCAACTAGACCAATCAACACCAAGTTCTTCCTTTGCTCCAATGCTGACACATGGGCCTACTCAGCATGCTCATCAGATGGGTGCAACTTCAATGCAGGAATGGCTAAGGTACTCTGCAAGTTGTGGACTTTCAATGGATCAGTGGCTGCAAATGCAGCAACAGCCATTAGATGTGAGGGACTTGATGGGTGGTGTGGACCTTCATCCTCAGCAGTTAAGGCAAAGGGGCACCTTGCAGATTGGTGAAACTGGTGGTGGGAGGGATGTGGAAGGTTCAGAGAAATCAAAGGGGTCTGAAGGAGAAGCTCAAGCAACAGAAGCATCACCCTCAAGACCAAGGAAAAGGTGTGCATCCAACATCAAACTTTGTTATATGATTTTCACTTGGATTATTTTGATTAATATATTCATTGATAAATATAACGGTGAATCATGTATTTATGTGACTGAAACCATTGCTAAATGATAGTAACTAAAGTTTATGCAAATGCAGAATAGGTTGTCCTGTTTTAATAATTAAGCCGCACCCCTTATTAGGAATTTTCAAAAGCTTCGAAAATTCAGAAAGGGTCAAATGTGTTTCAATTGACACTCGTGTCTCTTCTAGACACGAGAGAAAAACAGCAAAACTGATCGAAAATGTGGAGCTTAAATGAGTATAGTCATAATTTGCATATATATGTGATTGAACCCAGTTAGCAATATGGGTTAAGGGAAGGGTAACTACTTTATGGGTGTTAGGGTGTGTATATATACTTGCGTTGCTCCTTGGGCAAACTAATTGATGGAAATGGTTTGTCTTCCACTATAGGGATTTAGATGTGTTACACTTCATTTCCCCCACAATAATTGAAAGAAACGAGGAAACAAAAGTAAAAAAAGTGAATGCTTTTTGGTTCGTGGCAGCTTTAGCTCATGATCCGTATAACCGAAAGGGAGAATGAACAAAATTTTCCAAGGTCTTTCTTAGTAATTAGGTAACATGTCATGTCGATACTTCTTGTTAATTGAAGATCCAGGTTAATTTTGCGTGTGTGTCTGTGTGTGTGTATATATATATATATATGTATAGTTTATCATAAAAGTGAGAGAAGTAAATCTGGACTGTATAATTAAATATAGATAGTTAGATGATTAAAAGTTGATTAATGATAATTAATACTTACAAGTTCATTTAAAAATTAAAAATTACATGATTTTATATTTTAATTTTGATTATTCATATAAGGTTCAATGGTCATGATTCATCCCTCTCACTCTCACAATAAACCATTTTCATATGATACACTCTCTGTATATATCATATTATATAATATAATTCTTAAAACCCCATTTGATTAATTCAAAGTTCTCTTACAAATTAGTAATCTCTTGGGAAATTTGGCCTAATGATCGTTCAATTTCTTGAAAATTTTGATCAGGAAGAGTGATGCGGAGAAGAGAACAATGCTATTTCCTGCTCCACAGGTTGGAAACACCGAAATGCCGCAGGAAGATGGTTTCACTTGGAGAAAATATGGCCAGAAAGAGATACTTGGCTCCAAGTATCCAAGGTATGTTGGTTAATTTAATTAATTGGTTATACTTAATCAACTCAACTCGTCAACTTGGTCGCTAGCATCAATTGAAAAGCCTAATAAAATGAACGCGTATTCACATGATCCCTTGAATGGTTAAAAGTTAAAAAGCATGCTAATTGTGAGAGGCCAATGAAATGCTTTCAGATAATTAATCATGATGGGTTGCGTATTAAAGTTTGACATGTTCAATTCAAAGCTTACATACCTTTGTCTTGGACATGTACACCATCCATAAGACCTTTTACCTTTCTTCTGAGATTTCTTGCACCTGTCTGAAAATTCAGTAGCACAACGTAACACAAATGTCCCAAAAATTGACCCATTCAGAAGTATATAGTTGACTGGTTATTAACATTTATATATGTCTCTTAAATGCCATCTAATTAAACAATACAGTGACCACTTGATTAGCAAATTGATAGTTCGATACAAGCAGCCCCATATTTTAATTACTAATGGAAACTCTTAATTTTTTTTCTTTTCTTTTTTTTTAGCATGATATGTAATTGATCGATAGAAAACACTAGCTCTTCTGATGTCTAGGTAATAAAACACTCGATATTCTTATAATGTTACACCCAACATCCCTATATATGACATTAGATACTGTTTAACATTATCTAATGCCATGAGAAATGAATGCAATTTAACAACTACAAACGCATTTTTTGGTGACTTGATTAATTAATGATTATCGACCTTTATTTCCTTTTCTTGGCTTGAAATGTTTCATTTTTCTTCTTAATTTTTCAGGAGTTACTATAGGTGTACCCATCAGAAACTGTATGGATGCCCAGCGAAAAAGCAAGTACAGCGACTTGATCGTAGTCCTAACATATTTGAAGTAACATACCGTGGTGAACATACCTGCCACATGTCCTTAACAGCACCATCATCATTTCCTCCGCCACCACCACAACCACTGGTGGATATCTCAAAGGACATGGCTCAAAGTACCACACCAACCCAGTTGTCTCCATCATCAACTTCAATTTCAAGCTGGTTGCAATCATCAATGAACCTCAGCCTCCGCAGCAGCGGCGGCGGTGGCAGTGGCGGTGGCAGTGGCAGTGGCAGTGGCGTTGGCGGTGGCGGTGGCGGTGGTGGTGTTGGACCTTCAACTTCAAAATATGGTGCTGATTATCTGGTGGCAGACATGGCTGATGCCATGTTTAACTCAGGTAGTAGCAGTGGTAACAGTATGGAATCTCTCTTCCCTGTCAATGAAGATAAATGGGAACCAAGTGAAAAGAAAAGCTGAAGAACTCAAGGGTATATCATAACTGATTTTGACGTGAATTTTTCACTTTACAAGAATTTTCTCTTATAGTTTTTCTTTTTTTGTTTTTTTGGTCTGATTATTAAGAAATTCTTAAATGTTACGCGTTCTTGAATTAAGGAAATTATGTGGTGCTCTTTTTTCATTTACAAATGTTCAACACTTCATTTTTGATGTTTCTCACTGACATTGTATTCTTAATACAATAAGTGAAGTGTTGAAATGTGTGAATCAAATACAGCACCACGTTGTTCCGGATTCGGGAGCATATAATAAGGATTTCTCTGATTAATTTATAAGTATCATGGTGTAGCAAGTGGCTCATAGGGTATAGGTATAGTAAGCTTCATCGGTAGGTTTAGATCTATGCAATACAAAAAGAGAGAAAAAAAAGCAAGTTGGAATTTACAATTTTTTTTTTTTTGCCTCGTGTAATATTTGCAATTTTGCAGAATAAACACTTTTCTTAGCAGATGGAGAAACGGTTGTGCCAAATTTGACTATTCAATTTTTCGTGTGCACACAGACGTGTATGAATATATATTATAAATTAATGAGCACAATCAATTGATAGAATAAAGTAAAAAATTAATCAGCTAAGAATTTTATAAAAAACACATGCTCATCATGATGATTCATGAATATATATAAAAATCCACTTGTATTTTACCCAACTTTGCGTCCTCAATAATAATTAATATATTAGCCAAGGAATTATTTTTATTGTATAGTATCTTATCCCGATCTCATGAACATAAGCTTTCATTTTCTTCTTGCGTTTGTCCTTTTGGATTCTTTGTTTATTTCCATGTCTATCTCTTTTCCTCTTTAGTTGGGTCCACAGCTCTTTGGCCACCTTTAGGCTTTAGAGGTGAACATATAATATAACTTCTCTTCTTTGTCATCGAAGTAAAGCGCAGTTGAAAATTAACAACTTATCTGTACATTGTTCTGAAAAAATGGCGTAGATGTGTCCCAAAAAATCGTTTTTACGCATACTCTTTTTAAGCTTTTGATGTAGGTCCAAATATACTTTCAATTAATTGTAGGATATTCAATTTCATTTTAATAATTTTTGGATTATTTTAAGGATTAAATTTAAATTCACTACAGTATAAGAATTTTTAATTTTACTATCTAATTAAATTCTTTCAAATATAAATAACTTTTAAAATAGTGTGAATAAAAGTCAATCTTACTACTGATATAGTAAAATATGATTAAATGATTGTATAAAAAAAATTTATATTATTAGTATATTAAAATTAAACTCTTATTTCAATTTAACATAATTGTAAAAAAAAAATCACATTATCATTTATTATCTAATATAATGTCAAACAATATGATTGACTTTCATATTTAATTTATTACCTAAAATATCATATAAATAGAAATACTTAATTACATGATAATTATATAAAAATATTTTATATTATTAGTATATCAAAATTACTTTATGTTAAAATTCTTCAGCATTAACAGCAATATAATTATGCGATGATAGCGTTTATCATAAAGCAACATTAAAAAAATTATACGATGATGTATATTTTATTAGGATATTATATATTATATTATGTTTTTATGCTATACTATATATAAGGATTTAATTTTGATATGATATACTAATAATACAAAAGAAAAATTTACATTCTCATTCAACAAATAAAATGTGTATTTTTTAAAAAAAACAAAGCATATTTTATTTTGTTTATTACTAAAATAAAATAAGTTTCACAGTGAAAAATTCAGTGTCGTTACTATCGTATGATAATTCTATATAAAACCTGAGTTGAATGGACACATAAATCAGGATTATATTTATCACTAACAAAAAGTAAATCTTAAAAAATATAAGTATAAAAAGTCAAAAACTTAAGACATATAATAGTAAAACAAATGAAATTTACATAACCAAGAATAAAATTTATTTTTAGCATTAACCACCCTTAATGAACAATAACAGTAGCACTTATGTTAGCAGTTTTTCCTTGGAAGAATCAAAATAACACAAAAAATGCCATGTTTTTATTCTCAATTATCAAATTAAATAAATCAAACAAAAACACAGCAAAACATATATGTCCGTTTTTGTTCATAAACAACTTACGGATATTTCTATCTTTAGATACAATTACTAAATCTACATATTTTGAAATAACTCTTAAATTATATTAATCCAATTAATACGTCAAAATAAATTAAAGAAGAAAATACTTAAAAAGATAGTAAATCCATATGTTTAAAAATGGCAAAAGAAAATTTAGATATGATCAGCAAAAGTCTTATCTAAGAGTTGACATCAGTAGTTCTAAATTTGCCTACGAACAATTCTCAAAACAAATTTTATCAAATAACACTAAAAAAGTAAAAGAAAAAATAGTAAATTAAAAACAACATGAAACTAAAAACAAAACATAATCAAATCCAGTTTCATTGAGATACAGTTTAAGAGAAAGGGATACTCTGCGAAAGAGAGAGCTTTTAAGAGAGGGGGAGACAAATTTTAAGAGAGAGTATGTGTTTTAAGAGAGAGGGTTTTTAAGAGAGTTTGTGTTTTGTAATATTTGAGAGATGGAGAATGTTGATGGCTCTCTTAAAAAAATTGTGATAGTGAACAATTTAAAAGATTAAGCAATTAAGAGAAAAAATAATATAGAGTAAAAGTTTTTAGATAATTTTGGAGTAAAAATTGCTAATTAATGGTAATTAGAAAGTGTTATATAGCATTTAGAGATAAATCATTCAGTTATATATAATAGATAATAAATGTATCTCATAAAAAAAATAGAAAATTATTGTATAAATAGATATATACTTTTTCGGCACAGCATAAATATACAGATATACAAACAATATTAAAGGGGCGGAAAAAAAAGAGAGAATAAGCTCCACCTCTTGTCATCAATTAAATAGGGCGAAAATTGCATTATGTGAATTAAAAAGAATCGCCTAATAAATTAAAACCAACATGCAAGTTATTACTTATGCTTATTTCAATTGTTAAGAGTGATCGAAATAAAGTTTTTACAGGAATTAATCAATTAATTAATTGTTCAAACGGTCCCTAGCAAACCCCAAAAATAAGTAAATAAACAGTTATTATATATGCTGTATGTATCATTCATTGATAATTCACACTGGTATTCCAGTACTTGCGTTTATGATGCCTATAGCTGTTAAGAACAGCTACAATTGTGGAAATAAAGCAATGTTGATAAAAGCATCAATTCTACACAAAACAATTCCGAAGCCAAAAGGCATCCATAAAGATGGCATAAATTACTTTCTTATTATAGGGGGTAATACACATCCTTGTGACATCGCTATTACGTGTTGAAGAGGGAGTTTAGACTTGTGACGAGAGATATGCACAAGTCCTTCAGGGTGAGATCCTGAAAAAGACCCTCATCTTCAAGGGCTAGAACTCGTCAAGTTCTTTGTACTACAAACATCAATAAACCCTCTCTATACGGCGTATATCCTATAGCGCTACATTTTCAGTGACGCATTCCCCATGTACCACACTTGCTCAAATCATCCTTGTCATCGTGCTGGACAACAGTGTACTTGGCTAAGTTCGATGATCCTTTCAAAAGCACCAATTGTCAAACCACACAAGGCATGTACATCATTAATGTTATTTCTTCACTTACTTTTTTAAGTGTTTCTTGTAGACACTTATTTCATTATCATTAAATAAGATGAATAAATAGAAATAAATTGAGATTATAATTTTAGCTAATAGTAATAAGGTGAATGTCTGAATGAAACACTCAAGAACATATATTAAAATAACATTATTATATGTATATAAATAGTTAGATTTTGAGATGCCTAGTATTCACCTCCTTTCCAATAAATTAACATTGAAATATTATTTGAATGCACAGTAAATGAACTTATTTAGATATCTAGAATGTGTTTAGTTGAAAAATAAAGTAGGGATAAAAGTTAAATGAATAAATTTCATTTATAAAATAAACAAGAAGCTCATTCATGTTATTTTTCACCTCACCCCGTATTTTTAACCTCCATTGAGCATATCCATCTAGCAAAAAACCAAGACATTATCTTGTGATTGTAAATGAGCCAAGACTATGCACTTTTTCTTTATCTCCTTAAATGTCTATTGCTATATCAACTTACTATTCTTAGATAACATTATGGTAATGTTTGGTTGGGGGAATAAAAATATAGTGAAAATTTTTATGGACAAGCTCCATATATAATTTTACATATACAACTTATTTATAAAAAATTTTATTCCTTATTTACCTCTAACCAAAACACACTCTTGGTATTAAAATTCCATCAAAGTTGAAGGATGTGATGGCCCTATATAGGTGCATCCATACAAAGCCTTGCAAGGAGTGGGGAAAAAAAAGAAAAGGCAGGCTACAGCAGACATAAAAGTTAAAACCCACAAAATTAGAAATGGTCTTAGCCCATGTTATTTAATCACAAATCTTGTTTAGTGACTAAAAACATAAAATCACAAATCTTATCAAAGCATATACATACATACATACATATACACACATTACATACAAACTAATTTTTTTAATGCAGTTGAGAGTAATCAAAGTGAAACTAATCTATCTTATAGTACTGGAAACTTGGAAAACACATAATCTTATTTTAATGGATTTGCATCCTCTCATTTTTCATGATAACAGGAAAGTGTCACAGTTTTAAGAGAGAAAATTAAATACTATTGTGCACATCAAAGGACGAACCCTTGCACAGGCAATGAAAACATGACAATTTGTTTTCTTTTTAGTTTCTCTCTCAGAACATAGAACCATCATGTTATTAAGGAAAATGAGAAACACACAATCCCACTTTCAGTAGTTAACAATTACGCTTAGGAGGCTAATATAAAGCATCAAAGCAACTCATGACTGTCGTCAAAGTGAAAGTCATGAGTGCCAAAATGAACAGAATCCACCCCAAAATCCATGTCCAGATTGTGATGAGAGCCTGAACATGATGAATAGACAGTGTCTGCATTATGAGCAGATGCCATTTCTAGGGGCATAATGGAAGGCTTGGATGTTTCAAATTCCTTCAAATCTGACCATATGGTAGGATCCAACTTGTGATCTGTAACATTCACATCACCTGGAGTGCCTTCTTCCAAATTTTCTTGTTTGATAGTTGGAGTTGGTGAGCTAATAATAGGGTGATCCTGTTCATTGGAATCAGCATGAGAATTCACAAGAAATGGAATATTAGAATCCATGACCAAATGTGGAGGCTTGGGGATGGCTTTGCATGTGTGAAAGCCAATGTATGTAGTTTGGTACATTTCAGGATTCTCCTGTGTCCGCTGCACCTGTTTGGTTGCCCGGCAACCTTGATCAGACTTTCGGGTGCACCTGAAGTAACTCCTGCAAAATTGTTAATAAGAAGGTAAGTTAAACAGCTAATAATCTAGTGTTTGAACATAAATCAGAAGTTACAGAATTCATGGTCTCAATGAAGTTACTGATCAATACTGTAATAAATTTAAACTCTTAAAATATCAACTGTCTGGAAGCACATGAATCCTCAAATTAATCTTCTAAAAAAGCCTTGGAATTTTGGACATTTGTTTATTTAGTCATTTAACTAGTATTTATCCAAGTAATTTTACGGGTTTATTTTGATCTCTTTATTATTTTTTTTAATTGGATAGAATTCACAAACCGCTTGAAGATTTTCAAAACAACATCTGCAATCATTTTTGGTGTTGCACTCTTTCCTACTATAAGAGCTTCTGATGCAGAACCCCGTGGATATCAACACCCAAAAACCCCAACACAAAATTGATACGAAAGATAGGATTGAAAACTAAATAAAATATCACAAGGGAATTACTCTACCTTGTAAAATGTCCAAGTATCAGCTTCACTATAGAGCTTTATTTTTCACATGTATAACAGGCAAAACGGACTCACAGATGGAGAGGGAGGAGAGAAACAAAGAGAAGGGAGAGAGAAGATGAAACCAAATTTGGAGGGAACATTTATTGTAATTACAAGTTGTGACATCCTGCTTGAAGAAAGAGATACATTTGAGTGAGTAAAATTTGGAGGGACTAATCTTCTTTCAGTTGTAATGGACTGTTAAGTGACAGTTAGGTGTAGTCTATTTAGTAATATATGATTATATTTAAAGTTGTCATCAATCTAGTCCTCTTACAATGCAATGCACCTTTGAACATCAATTTAGCTCTTAAATATAAGTCTTCTTAAAGATTCAACTCAGTGTCTTATGTCCTTTTAATAACTCTTCAAAGAAGTTATTATAGTTTAGTTTTCTTTAGTTTTAAGATTTAGTTAAGTCTTTTTTATAATTGTATGTATCTTTTAACCTAAGTGGGCAATTAGTCTAATTCAGATACCTCAAGATCCAGACGAATGATTTTGTTTATGGGTTGAGGTATCTCCCTTTGGAGTTGGTTCTTGGACTAGCTAAGTCGTTTCGTTTTGCCTTTGTGTTTCCTCTATCTTCTTGTTCTTTTGGTTGATGTCTTTGCTTTTTCTGTCTTTTATTTTGGTTGTTGTCTTGTGGTTGCGCTCCATTTGTGGATCGCATTTTGGTCTTTGTAACTTCTGCTGCTTTTTTTGAATTCAGCATTTTATAATTATCCAAAAAAAAAAAAAGATGTTGGACATTTATTGATGTAGTGTGTTTTAGGTCCTATCATCTACTCCCTCCATTCTTTATTGATAGCCATCTTAGAATATCGAGACAATTTGATATATTAAAAAACTAATGTATGAAAGGAAAAAGGCTTCAATCTCATTTTGCACTTCCAAGATAATTGTGTTGCTGTGGGACAAGCATGTAGCATCACAGACACGTGTTCTGAAACAGAGAGCGCATACATTCAATTGTGACTCTAATCGCACTGTAGTGTGATTATGCATCAAATTTGGGAGAAGTCTCTTCCAAACGATTTGTAATCATTATCATCACTTCAAATGCCTATCTAAGCACACTTTTGGGCTTTACCAAAGAAGAACGGATACTCTAAAACTTTGCCACACCCATGTTAGACACTTTTATGACACCGACATTTTAGTGATACTCAGACACCTGTGTTCAAGGGGTGTCTTAGTGTGTCACTTCATTTCTCGATCTCGAGAGCTTCTTACACATTTCTAACTCAAGCAAACATAACAACAAATCCCATTTTCATTATACAAATATTTGTTTATTATTTTTTATAGATAAAGACTTGTGTAAATTTTTTTATTTTTGTATTTTTTTTTGTCAATTCTTAATTATGGGGTATTTTTTAGCTATAAGAGTACTTAAATTTGGGTTTTATCATCATAACATGTTATTTTTATATTTTATTATATCACGTATCCTAACAGTATTGTATCCTATATTTTGTAAAATCACCGTGTCCCTGTATCTGTGTCATGTCGTATCCGTATCGCGTGTTGTATCGGTGCTTCCCTCAGCTTTACTTTGGATCTTTTGGCATTCATTCGGCATAGGGGCAACCCTAAAGAGATATCACAGGTGCAAGAATTCCAAGGCACGAAGAAGACAACGTTCAACCTCAAGCAACCTAAATCCTAGTTTTTCCTTAATTATCTCTTTCCTATGACTTTTTCTCTTGTGTCTTCTGCTCTTCATCTTCATTTTGTATCTCAATATCCATTATGAACAAAATCCCTTTAAATAGGCTGTTGATGGAGTCAATTATGTGATATGATATAATTACCTATGGATGTTGTTGCATATGTTCTTCATCTTAATGTTTAAGTGTTTATAATTGTTGTTAATGTTTTCGTTATCACCATTTAAATGATTTGTTGATTTGCAATAAATAGAGATAAGATGTGTGAACAAGGTTTCATATCATAAACGCTGTGAATTGAGTGAAAACCAAAGATAGAAAAAATGCGATTCATGTGATTTTGTTAGAAATTCATAGAGTTTCGTCCTTTTGGTAACTTAGTTTGGACATTTATTGGTGTAATTTTCATGTGATTTTTAGGCCTTAGCATCCCCAACAAAACGAAAAGAGCTTCAAGCTCAATTTGCACTTCAAGGAACTCATGTCATATTGTAACAAACACATTGTAGCAAACACATTGTAGCATGACAAACAGTGAGTAATGCAACATAGAGTACATCCAGTAGCGATTCTAATCACGTTGTAGGATCATGCATCAAATTTAGGAAGGTCTAAGTAATTGGTAGAGTGCGTTTGGATTGGATTTAAAAATAAGTACTTTTTTTACTAATTGTTTCAAGTAGAACTTCTTTTTTCTCTTGCAAAAAGCTATTTTACATTTGGATAAATAATCTTACAAGTGCTTTTAATTATTAAAAGTACTTATAAATATGTTTGGATAAACAAAAAAAAAACACACTTTCTTTAGATCGAATTATATAAAAGGACAAGAATAAAAGTTTAACAATGTTAAAACACCCATGATGCATTTTATTGGTAACTTGATCCCTTATATTATTCCTCAATTCTTTTATCACATAAAGCTAATACATTAGTGCTTATATATCCTTTCTCATAGGTGAAATGTGTCTATTTTTAACAAGTATATAGATAGTTATATGAGTGTCATCTATAATTCCAATACAATCGTTAAAATAAGGCTAGTATCATTCTTCCTCCCTAATATAATTAGAGATATCTTTAAATAAAATAAATGAAAATGAGTGTATCTTAATTAAAAAAACAATGAACCCGAGAACAGGGTTGGTGTATAGACTTATTAGATATGTGTGAGTGACTATGAGGAGATGAGGTGTATGTGTGATTGTGAGGAATGAGAAGGAAGAAGTTTTTTTAAGAATTTGCCAATGGTTATGGTTGTAATTATAAATAATATTAAAGGATAGTTTTGGAATTTAATTTTATTAAAAATCACTTCTACTTCTACTTCTTTTAGAATTAAGGGTATCACTATCTTTTAAAAAAAGTGATTTACCACATTTTTAATTTGAAGTGCTGTTTTTAAAAAAGCCAATCCAAACATCCTAGAAAATATATTAAGAGTATGTTTGTCAGTTGAGATTTTGGACGGAAAGGGAGAAAAAGGAACAAACCCTTCTTTTCCCTTTTCTCCCTTCCAAAATCTCAACTCACAAACATATCCTAAAACACTTTAAAAAAAAAATAAGTGCTCTATTTTGGAAAAAAAGCCAATCCAAATGCACTCGTCATTGTCATCACTTCAAGGGCCTATTTAAGAATACTTTTGAGCTCTACTCTGGATCGTTTGGCATTCATTAATTCGAAATTGGGGTAACCCTAGGAAAGATATCAAAGACACAAGGATTCCAAGGTACTGCAGAAGGGAGCAGACAACGTTTCAACCTCAAGCAACCTAAATCCTAGTGTTCATTATCTATTTTTATATGACTTTTCTCTTGTGTTTTCTGTTCTCCATTTCTCTTGTATTTCTTCATCTGTCATGGATAATTAAGATACCTTTTTAGCTAGGGCATTAATGAAGTCAAGTATGTTATGATATTACCTATAGATTGATGTTATTTACGTTGTACATATTAGTGTTCAATTGTTTATATTGTTCTTAAATCTGTAGATTGATGTTATTTGTATTGTATCTATTTGTGTTCAATCGTTTATATTGTTCTTGATTCATATTCTGATGTTTTATCACCATTTAAATGATATGTTGATTTGCAATAATTAGAGATAAGGTCTATGAACAAAGATTTTAACATAAACCCTTGAATTGAGGGAAAACTACAGATATATAACTGTGATTCATGTAGTTTAATTTGTTAGCAATCTATAGAACATCATTTTTTTTCCCTAAATTAGTTTGCAGAAAATTAGAGTAAAGAGAATTATTTGGCCTTGAGAAGACTTGGAATTAAATTAAGGAGTGGACCATTAATCAATTAAGATAAGGGGCCGGTTTGGATAAATGATCAACTTATTTAAGTTTTTTTATGTGAAAATAAATTTTGAAGTAACTTATATAAATTATTTTGTATTTAGATACATAGTAACAAAATTATTTATTTTGAATGTTTTGAAAAGAATTTCTTGAGAAGTTCAATATTTTAACTTCTTCAAAATATACTAAAACTAATAATTTATAAGTAATAAGTTACTATATAACCAAACATAACAAATATTACTTTTAACTTCCAAAAAGTTGAAGAAAAGCTATAGACAATGTTTAAGGATGGCAATTTCAACTCGACTCGCGGGTTACTCGCCCTACCTACCCTACCCACCGTGCTAGGAGCAGGTTTATAAAACCCACCCCGCTCGCTTGTGGATTGAAGCGGGTGCGAGTTTAGGGTAAACTCACCCGGCCCACTTATATATTTAAAAAAAATTATTAATATTATATATATAAAGAAAATTACCTAACTCTAAATCCCTAATACATTAATTAGTAACACCCTAATACATTCTGTTAAGGATATTCTGTTATTTTTTGTATTGATTACTACTACTTTAGAATTTAAATATTAACATTATTATTGGTTGTATTTTATATTTTTTGTGTTTGATTTTTTAGATTTTGATATAATTTCATAGATTTTTTAAAAAATGGCAGGGCGAGTGCAGTTTTAAGCTTGTAAAACCCACGGATAAGGTTGGGATAGATTAAGACTGATATTTTCTAGTACGGGACGGGGTTGGATTGAACAAAAACCCGCTCCATTGTCATCCCTAACAATGTTATCCAAATGGTTCCATCTGCTACAAATTGAAATTCATGGTAATTGAATTTATAATTAGGTGAATTGAAGTCAATAGCATTAATTTGGTGCCTACCCCATTGCCTTTTATTCACTCCATAATTGCTTATTTTGTTTTTCAGCTCCCTTTTTATATAAATTTCAGACCTCTTATCACTATAATTTTACTGTACAATAGTTTCATCTATTACTAGTGCGTTTATTTTATATTTTGAAAAAGTGATTATGAAACTCAAATTCTATATTTAGTTGAAAACTTATTTCTCTTCGGAAGCTATTCTTTTTAATTTCTAAAAAAAAAAAACAGAAAAAGGTACGCTCTAATCCTTTTGAGATTCTAATTATTCTTTTAGAAAGTTGTTCAAATAAGAAAGGAAAGCAGCCCAAAAAAGAAAAAAAAGACTCTTACTTGCTTGTGAAGGAGACGCAACTTGTATAAATCATACAAGCTAAGTATAGTACTATCTCAGAATATCATCCCCACGAAAAGTAAATAAAAATTGTTACAAAAGAAATACACAAATTGAAAATTGAAAGGAAAAGAAAAATAGTAATATATTACCTAGGGAATTTAGAATTCAGGATATCTTTTTGTCCGTATTTCCGCCATGCATGACCATCATCAGCAGTGGGGGAGACAATGATCCATGACTGTGCAGTCCTCCTACATAAGCAACATCAATTCGTGATTACCCCCATGCATGTCATTTTCATGAACCTGATATATATAGCATGGCCGCACACAACAATAACATCCATATAAAATAATATTCAGCAAACAAAAAGCATAAGGAACCCACAATTGACTATGAACCCTTGACAATCCCTTCCACTAATCCAAAATCAACATACATGGTGTTCACTCCATCAATTCATGATGATATATATATATATATATATATCAACTTAACCTCAAACCTTCATTTTTTTTTTCTCCTTTTTTTTTTCTCACTACAAAAATACACCAAGCTAAGACCTTTCCCCATGTTGATATAACAACTTTACACAATGACAAATGGCACTCCCCTATGTCCGTACGTACTTCCGTACAAACCCCAATTCATAAAATCCACCTAGAAACTCAAATCACACGCACACAGCAACCTTTGTTGGCTGAGGAATTGAACTAATCATATGTCACTTTTATGTTAAATCAATAAATTTTGTACACATCCAAGAGTAGAGAGAGGGGAGGCAAAGAACCTTCTTTTGTAGCAACCTCTTCCTCCATTCTTTGTGGGTGGAGAGGATCTCTTCCAACCCTCAACGGAATCATCATTGCCGGAAGCTGCCTCCGCCGGCGACCCGTTTCCGGCGGGGGAGTTGGAAGTGAAAACAGAAAGGCTCTCAATGAAAGATCTCTGAACATTGGCCAAGAGCTCCTCAGCGGAGAGAGACCCTTCATCAGCACCGAAGGGCTTCTGAAGCAGGAGCTTTAGCTGAGCCGCTGCCTCCTGACCCTGAACAAGCTTTTTGATAATCACTCTCTTCCACTTATTGGGTGAGGCACTCTCATCAGGGCAAAGGGTATCCATTTTTTTATTTGTTTATTTTTTGTTTCTTCTTCTAAAAGAGAATAGTTACTATAAGGATCTGTGTTGTGGTTTTTTTTTTCTTTTGTGTTTGGTATATTTCTGGCTTGGATTTGCTAAGGGGGAATATGTGTAGCAGATGGGTTTGGATTTTTGGAAGGCAAGAGTGTGTGTGGGTGTGTGTGTGTGTGTGAGAGAGAGAGAGAGAGAGAGAGAGGAATATAATGAAGAGAGAGAAATAGAGAGGCTTTTTGGGTCTGGGGAGGAAGAAAAGACATGAGCAAATGAGTGGAAAATGTTGGGGAGGCAGCGGAGCTAGCCACATTGATGTGAGATGTGAAACATGAAATAATTTTCCACCAGGAAGAAAGTTTTCCACAGACAACAGAAAAGACAAAAATGTACTACCTTCCATATAAAATATTTATAAAATTTAGACAAATATAGATATTGAAAATACAATAAATAATGTGATAATTAAATATTTATATATAAAATTTTGACGTATGGATTACTATATTCTAATATGATTAATTATAAAGCATATTAAATTGTTAAAAATAAAATAATATATTAATTATTATTAATTACTCAGATAGAATACTATTGTAACAAGAAATTTTTATTTTATTGTAACGTGAAATTGACAAATATTTTAAAAGATAATTTTATCTAAAAGTGAAAAAATATTTTGAAAAAGAATAAGTATCTAGATATTTTAAAAGTGGATGTTTGTGACACTAATTTTATTATTATTAAATATGATAATAATATCATTTATCCCACCTATTTATTATATTCAATAATAATAAAATAGGTATCCACTGATATACTTACTTTTTAATATTCACGTAACACAACTCAGTATATAAGAGAGAAACATTTGTACTCATAAAGAATTGTGTACATACACGCAGAAACTTTATTTGATATTATTCTAAAGGTCTTATGTGATGCTGGAGATTGTTAGAGAGAAGTTAACTATAAATTTGTGTTTATTTGTCCTTTTGGTATTTAATTCCGGGATGTTTATTTTTAAACATTTATATATATATATATATATATAAGGATAAAATTTAAGTTATTTAATTATGTAATATCATTAAAATTAAAACATAAGGTCATATCTAATTTTCAAGTAATTAATATTGCAATTGTTAGATAATTCTATGAACTAACGAATTTTGACCCACTTGGTCGGTTTTCAGTTTGCAATTTTTTTTTTCATTAACAGATAATTTGTAAATCTTTCTAGAAATGCTTTATAAATATCGCCTAACTTGATTCTAAATTGGAACAAAAATTCTCTCAACTTAGTATCATTCAATTTTTAATTTTTTTTCATTAGCAGATAATTTGTAAATCTTTCTCTAAATGCTTTATAGATATTGCATATCTTGATTCTAAATTGGAACAAAAATTCTCTCAACTTAATTTTTTTTAATAAAACTATAATCTGAATTTAATTATTTATACATAATTTGACGGTCAAACTTAGTCTTTTAATTTTTTTCATATAACAATCCTCTCAATTAATAGTATTTTATATTGATTATATTCAATAGAATCTCAACTTTTATATATATATATATTAGATGTATTAATTTATGACAGTCAAATATGGCAAATATAATAAAAAAATCAGATAGTAACTGCGCAATGCCTTGAAAAAAGCTAGGGATGACGTTTCGTTGTGACGATCGGGTGACGTTCAGCCCTTTGCCTTTATTATTTGAAGCTAAAATTGATCAATAATAAGATCCTATGTCTCGTCTAGACACATTTTACGGCTTTTTTACCTGAAAAAAAAATTTATGTGCCCATATTTATAGGTAGTAAAATTAATTATCAATATACATTATTTGTATGTTAAAAGCAATACGTGAAAGTATTTAACATATTATGACGCATAATATATAAAACGATGTCATGTATTATGTGAATTTTATACTGATTATTGTACGCTCTGTCATGGTTAGACGTATTATGTTTAGTCGACTTATGAAACCTTCATTTTCCTTTAAAAATTATTTTTTTTCTGATATTTTATTTACATATTTTCTGCCTTTATAAATTTTATATCTTCAAATTATTTGTTTTGCACTATATTTAATAACAATTAGTAGAGTAAAACTTTGTTTAAAAAAATGACATATCAAGCATTTTAATCAATAATATATCATATACTATATATCATATATTGTGTCATATCATATATAATTCTAAAATAAATTTTTGTAATAAAGGAAATGGATAACGTATCATTTAATCATATATTGGATTTTTCGCCAATGAAAAACCAATAAATATAGCAATTATATTTGATAAATTATACAAGCAAATTATGTTGACATACTCTAACATTTGATAAAATTTATTATGTCTTCCTCTTTTATTAAAAATATAAATATGAGTTTATTGCTAACAAATTATTGCTGATAAAATTTATTATGTCTTCCTCTAAAATTATTGCTAAATTTAAGAAGTATCTAAATTTGTTAGCAATAATTTATTAGCAATAAACTTAGATTTGTATTTTGAATAAAAGAGGAAGACATAATAAATTTTATCAAATGTTAGAGTATGTCAACATAATTTGCCTATATAATTTATCAAATATAATTGTTGTATTTATTGGCTTTTTACAGGTGAAAAATCCAATGCATAGTTGAATGATACGTCATCCATTTTCTTTATTACAAAATTTTATTTTAAAATTATATATGATACGATACTATATATGATATATTATTGATTAAAATGCTTGATATGCCATTTTTTAACAAAGTTGTACTATGCTAATTGTTATTAAATATAGTGCAAAACAAACAACTTGAAGATATAAAATTTATAAAGGGAGAAAGCGTTTTGCGTTCCCAGTAGTCTTTTTACTAGCCTCTCTAAGCTAATCTCATAATAATCACTAACACGTTACAATGATTTGGTTTAAGATTGGTTCTCTCCAAACTGATCACTCAAGTTTTTCTATAAATAAAACAGTGTGTCACCTGAAAACTTGAATGACATTTTTCTAATAATTCTTCCTAAAAGAAGATGTTATCTAATGAGAACTTAGAAAAAAGATTTTTATAAACCCAAAAACTGATTACAAGATGTAATGTAATTTACAAAAGAAGAGGGGAAATTCTAGTTTAGCATTCTTAGCAATTTGTCAAAGATCTTTCACTAGTCTTAAGTTATAAGTACATGACATCCTTTTATATTTGATCTTCAAATCAGATTGTTGCCTCTTGATCTTGCTTCCTCTTGACATGCGTAGATCTACGTTTTGTATCTTGGATAAAGTCATCTAGAAGACAATCAAGCTACTTTTGCAAGCATAGAGACCGTTGTCAAATATGGTTTCAGAATAAAGAATCAGAAACTATTTTTTACTTTCTGACCATGATTTTTGAACTCTTTCTTCTAGAAGATGAGACAGTTGACCAAGTGAAAAAATAAGATGTCACTATCAGTCTTTTTTGGGTGTTGACTTAATTTGAATTTTGAATTTTTCTTCATTTTCTACAAAGTCCACGGTTTCTGAAAACCTATGCTTTCTTATGAGCTTTCTCAGTTTCTAATCTTCTTATTGATATTCATTTCTTCAATATGATCTTGATAGAAATTTTGTCATTAAGATTGAAGACTAAAATCTCGACTTGCTTCAGCAAAGAATTGATTTCTTCATTCAGTAACGCTTTCTGAATGCGTGAATATTTTACCACATTCAAGCTCTTAATACAAAATCTACCATATTTGATAGTTCATTGCCAAGAAAAATGTATGTTTCTGGTAAATTTTATTAGCAGATTTTTTTCATCGGTAACAGTAACAAAAAAGAGAGAAATAACTAAAAAATATTAAAAAATTATTACCGGAGAATTTTTTTGATAGTAATTAGTCAATAATATTGGTGTCATCTATCGCTTGATTTAGCGTGCCTATTACTGATAGATTTTTCTACCGATACTTTATCAATATGTTTTTCCTTTAAAAAACAATGCCCACTATTGACAGATTTTTCCACAAATAATTTATCAATAATTTAAAAAAAAATCCCTTTTTTTGGGCTAGTAATATTATCGATGGATTTTCTAACACAATGCCGGCAAATTTTTCATCTGGTATTTAAATTTTCAAAAAACTCCACTTGAGTGTTGAAGTTACCAACAAATCTTTTTGTCTTTACCGATGGATTTTTCTTATAGTATTCAAATTTTCACTCATTGTGTCTGACTGATGACTTTCAGAGAAAAATCCCTCAGTAACCGGAGAATTTTTTTA
Source organism: Dalbergia cultrata (assembly GCA_031216105.1). Classification (NCBI taxonomy): domain Eukaryota; kingdom Viridiplantae; phylum Streptophyta; class Magnoliopsida; order Fabales; family Fabaceae; genus Dalbergia; species Dalbergia cultrata. Next base: position 41,208,148 of record CM062352.1, read on the forward strand.
TTTTTTTAATATTATTGGTTGATCCAAAAAATCCGCCGATAATTGATTAAAGAATATTTTTTAAAGAAATTTTAATATTATTGGGGGATTTTTCCGCCGTTAATAGTTTAAATGAAACACAATTTTTTTTTACTTATGTTACTAGCAAAAAATTCGCCAGTAATCATTAAAAATTCATCGATAAGTGTTTTAAATATCTAGCCACCCACCCTCCTCCATTATTCTTCTCCCTTTCTTCTTACTCTTTCTTTTTTTTCTTTGGTTCATGAGCAATGTTACCACCACTACCACTGCCCTTGCTTGGCGTGAACACTGCTCACCATCACCGCAACCAGAAACACTACCAAATGTAAGTCTTTTTTTTAGTACTAATTAGTTGTTTTAGAAATTATTGATTTGGTGCATTATTTTTTAAATGATAATTACTTTTTTTAGTCACTGCCGTTGCCATAGTCACACGGGAAAATTCAATCTTTTCTAAAAGAAAATTCTTTTCTAGAAGATTTTTTGTCGATAAGTCTAATGTTTTTTATTTTTTTAAAGCACAGTACCAGGGGAAAAACCCGCCAATAGCACACAAAAAATCTATCAATAATGATTTACTAATAACAAATTTTTTTAGCATGTTTCTAACAAAATTTCTTTTGTAAAATCTATCGATAATTTCCTCGGAAAGAGTTACTAATGAAAAAAATCCATCAATAATAGTTTTCAACGTGGTTATTGCGTTGCATCAAAATCCATCAACAAAACAAAAAAATTTTCGGTAAAATCCACTTATAACATTCATTTTTCTAGTATTGGTTGACTAGACTTCATAATTACTCACTTCACCCTTAAATAATTATTCAATTTTGAATATGTACTACGTATTGGAATTAAGGATATGACCGAAAACAATCAAAGTTAGAAAAAGTTTAAGATAATTTACTAAATTACCCTTATTTTTTTTAATAATTAAATTTTCACTTCTGTCCTCCACTATATCTCTCTTCTCTTCTAATAGTATTTAATAGGAATATTATTAAAAAAAATTAATTAATACTACTTAAATTTTTAAAATGAACAATTATGTCTGGACAAAATTGTTTTGAAATAGACAATTATTCAAAAACAGAAGAAGTATCTAATAGGGGTTTGATTTTTTACAATATTTATGAAGAGAATTTCATGATTAAAGACAAAGTCACGTCTATAAACTTTACACTTTGAGAATATTGGCCATAGTGAAACTTTTTTTTTATAAAAAAACAATTGTAGCTCCAAAAAAAGTGACTAAATACTAATATATTTAGTGATATTTATAGAAAAATATAACTAAATTAACTTATCATTTTGTTTGTTACATTTAAGGACATCATGTGGTTCAATACGAGCCATGACTTTCCTATTTCATTCACGAACAGAACCTAATTAACAGATCATTAATGATATGTCCGGCTAGTAAGCTTACCAAAAATTAGTCATGATAAAAAACATAAGCATTTGTTAAATCAATATTTGGCATATTTATAATACAATTTCAAGTAAATATAAATCTGGTTTTTTCTGGTTTTTATAAATATAAGTTGTTTTAATTTTGATCTCTCTAAAAGAGGTAGTGCGTGTATATATATATATATGCACCATCTCTTCAAAATTAAGATAACTATTTTAAAATATGCATTTAATAATGCTAGAAAACAACACAGATTTAAAAACATAATATTAGAAAAATAACTAAAGCTAATTTTTTTTTACAGAAATTAAAACCAAAATAACCTATATTTACTATGATTAAAAACATAGCTTATAAATCAAATGACATATGAATTCTGTATGTATTTATTTATATCAATAAAGTACATATCTTTAAAACATATGAAAATAAGAGTTACTTGATGACATTATTATTGATTTTTATTTTTTTGTCGAAATTTGAAAAAAATAATCTACATAATAAATAGTTGTATTTCAATGATATAACATATTGACGAGAATAATATTTTATAAAACGTGATCGAGTGGTACAAGTATACAAAATCTTCTATTTGGTTTAATTTTAGCTGATTCGCAATAAAGAAGACTTCTGCACTTTTATTTAATTATATATCATCATATTAATAAATATAATTAATTTTCATCACACTAATTAAAAGATAATGTAAATAGAAAAAAAATACATACCTATTCAGCTTCTGAAATAGCCAGTGTCCAGTTTTGATAAAATCTCAACCATTCAGCGTCAAATCTAATGCTTAAAATGGATTGTAATTAAAAATACATGTTTATAATTTCATATTAACCTTACCGAAATTTACGTTTTTACCCTTCTCTTCTTTCTTTCACCAAAAGACCATCCTTTTACCTATCCTTTCTCACGCATGCCACCGCCGCCCATCTCCGTCCCCTATCCCTCTCCCTCTTCGTGTTCCTGTTGTTATGTTGTTCTGCGGGTTTCTGGTCATGGAGAGTTTCAGTTCAGAGCTGAACATGTTCGTGAGGGTTTTGTTGTTTGGTCTCGAAAAATAATCCTAAATGGTGGACCATGTGGGGCAGCTTCGTTTAGCGGATCAAGGAACATTTCTTAGATTCAAGGAATACGAGGTTGTAACCCTTTTAAGGTTCGTTTTTCGCAAAATGGTTTCTTTTTGCATAATGGATACATCGTATAACAGCGCAGCGTCATCATAAGGAGGTTGAAACCATTGCAAGCTGTGGAACGTTCGAGAAGGTTGATTTTGGAATGAAAGACCATGAAATGGAACTACTGGGAGTCACTTTGTTAACCCCAGTTTTGTTCACCTAAAGCACTTCAAAGCAAGTAAATTGACAAAATACAGAAAGAGAGTAAAGAAGTTCAATGCATCGATGTAGGGTTCGTACCTAAAACAAAGCCTATCGAGATGGATTCACAGCTACTCTTTGGGAGTCGATGTGGACGCTGCCAATGGTAGTGGGACAACGAAAAAGTTTGTCTACGGTGAAAAACAAAACAAACGAGGGTATAAGAGTCAGTTTATTATAATTTTTATTGCAAGACTGATCAAGAATTATATTTTAACATGTAAGTGGATGTAATGGAGATAACTATTTTATTATAATTAGATATGATAATAATTTTTATTTTTTTTAATATTTATCATATTTAATGATTATAAAGTGAATATTTCAATATACACTCACTTTTTAAATGTTAAATTAAGACTACCCTAATACTAATAGTCATCAGAGTGATATTATGTGTATAATTAAATTGAACAATAAATACATACTACACATCTTATCACCATTAAATTTCATAAATAAATAAAATAAGTAAAAACTATATATCACATCTAATAATAATAAAATATATAATATATATTTATTATATAATTTAATTATATACAAAATATTATTCTAGCGATCATGGCGGTGACAAATTTACCGTCACCACCTATATACCTGTTTGTGGAGAGTACTTAAAAGAATGTATACTTCAAAATATATTAAATTATATAAATTAAATACCATTTCGCAGGAAGGACTAACGGTTGCACAGGTAATGCAAACATAACAATTTATTTTCTTTTCTCTCTCAGAACACAAAACTTTCAGGTTATTAAGGAAAAGAAGCTGATAGAGCATCAAAGCAACTCATGTGATCATGCCTGTCATCAAAGTGGAAGTCATGAGTGTCAAAATCAACAATATCCACCCCAAAATGAGAAGCTGCACATGATGAATACAAAGTGTCTGGATTATCAGGAGATGCCATCTTTAAGGGCATAATTGAAGGCTTAGATGCTTCAAAATCCTTCAAATTTGACCAAAGTGTGGAATCCAACATGTGGTCTGTAACAAAACTACTAGGGGTGTCTTCTTTGGAATGGTCTTGTTTTGTAATTGGACTTGGTAGGTGATCATCATGTTCATTTAGTAGCTTATTAGAATCCGGATGAGAATTGACAAGAAATGAAGTATTAGAATCCATGACCAAATGTGGAGGCTTGGGGGTGGCTTTGCATGTGTGAATGCCAATGTATGTAGTTAGGTACATTTCAGGATTCTCCTGTGTCCGCTGCACCAGCTTGGTTGCACAGCAACCTTGATCATACTTTCGGGTGCACCTGAAGTAACTCCTACAAAGTTGTTAATAAGAAGGCAAGTCAATTAGATGACTAATCCAACTTTTGAACAAAAAATCACATGTTACCAGAATTCATAGTCTTAATAACTAAGTTACTAATCAATACTATACTGGATTTAAACACTCAAGTCAATTCTGTTAAAACACTTGAAACATCAAATTAGGCTTCTAAAAATTTTAATTGGACATTGATTTGGCCATTTTAAATCAATTTAGTCATCTGTTAATGCATCTTGGAGCATTGATTTAGCTTTTGGTTTGACGGTCATTTCATACTATCAATTGATATATAAAACGTTGACTAAACTATCATTATTCAAATCTATATGTGACATCAGTTTAGTCCTTAAAAGATTTTTGCTGGCATCAATTTGGCGCATGAAAGACGACACACATGACACCAGTTTAATAGCTAAAGGATATTTTACATCAATTTAATCCTAAAACATAGATATGACATCTATTTCATCATTATTTTTTCATAAATTGATGAACTCAATTATTTGGTGTCATGTGCATTTTTCAAAATCTAGATGATGTTACACATCTATTTTAGGGACTAAACTAATGATATCAAAGATCTTTTAATGACTAAAATAATGTAATGTGTATCTTGTAGAAACTAAAGTAATATAAAATATTTTTCAAGATTAAATTAATGTCATGTATATATATCTATTTGAATGATCAAATTGGTAGTTTAATCTAAATCTTTTAAATATTCAACTTCATGTCTTATGTATGTTTAAGAACTAGTTGGCACATTTTCTAAATCAGTGTGTCCACTCCCAGTATTGCAAATATATAAAAGTGCGAAATAATATTCTCAACTCCAGCAAGTTTCCTATCCTCCAACAGTTTAATTTCTGTTTTGGGTAAAAGGAAATGTACACTTCTAGCTAAAGCCCATGAAAGTCATTTTCCTAATATGAAATTTCTACGTAGATCACTCCATCAGTCAACATTTGTAAATTTTGTTTGTATATAATAAAGAAAAGAAAGGAACCCTAAAAAGAAAGGGGTCCTTACTTGTGATGTAACCTATGTATAAACCATATAAATGTACTATCTCATAATATCTTCCACCCGGAAAATAAATAAAAATTGTTACCAAATAAATATATAAAAGTTAGAAGAAAAAGAAAATAAGATATATGTACCTAGGGAATTTAGAATTCATGATTTCCTTTTGTCCGTACTTCCTCCAAGCATGATTATCATCGGCAGTGGGGGAGATTATGGTCCATGACTGTGCATTCCTCCTAAGCAACAATTCCATATAACCTATGCATGTGACTTTCGTGTGCATACAATATACAACGACATCCATATATAATGAATACAAAATTTCACAGTAAAAAGCATTAGAGAAATAAGGAACCCACTTGGATATGAACCCTTGACAATCTATCCACTAATGATGGTGTTCAATTCATGATAATCAACCAAGCCTCAAAGCTTCAACACGAGTAATTATTCACTTTAACTTTTGAAGTTGTATATTGGAACCAGTTTGACTTTTGAAATTTAAAAATTATTTTTTCAATCTCTAAAATTGCAACAGTTGAATAATGTTAGTCCCTAACCTATTTCTATTATTGTGTCATCATACTTTTCTTGATGTATTACATTAATTGATATATTAGTGATAAGTTTGTTGGAAAAGTTGGCTCATATATATTTTGATAGGTTGCAATTGATTTTATTTACGATGTGTATCCTTAGATTTACAAATATTTAAATTAGGGCTATGTAAAATTCCTTAAGATGATTAAAGATTCTTGGAGGGTGAGAGTTCTTGTCTATAAATAATATTAATGACCTAGATGTGTTACCGAGAGGTAGAGAGAATATGTGATAGATGGATACTCCGAGTTATATGAGAGGGCATATAAGGACATTTAGATAGGCAAATGATATTTTTATATTATTTTCTACTCACAATGGAATAGTGTTTATCTTGGGTGGATGTAGGTATGAGATTTGTCAAATCACGTAAATTTTCGTGTCTCTGCGCTCATGGTATGTTTGTTCTATACTTGGTTTATTGGATTTGTATGAGTCAGTGTGGCCTATTCCGCTATGCATTCCCAAACTAGTATAGGAGCACATCTGAGCTTGGTGCCATCCAACAAATATGTTGGCACAAGGTCAAGTCTTTTTAGGTTTGCATAAAGGATATGATGAAAAAAGAGAAATGTTATTTTGACTTAAAAATTATGCGACACCAAATCAATGTACTCTCATCTACCATAGGATGAAGTATGTATCCTACCTAGTCTGGATCCCACATTTTATCCAATGGTGGATAAAACTGTGTCAATTTGATGTCCCACAATTTGTGGGTACAAATAACATTAGTCTAAAAAAAAAAAAAAAGAAGCTTCACTCTATGGTAAATAAGGGTGAAGGACGTCTTGGCTCAACAGGGATGGGAAATTAGTTGGATAATGAGTGGATTGTAGGACTACATATGTTCATTAGTTGAGATTTCAAATCAGGTAGAGCCATGTTAATTATATTGTTGATTCAATTTGTGTGTAGGTGTTATGCATTGAGGTCACTGATACTTATTTAATTTGTGCATGGAATTTATAAATAAGGGTTCTTTGTGGTGTTAATGAACTTTTCTAGTTTGATTATGGAATGCGGGAGTCCACACATGTTCATTAGTTGATGTTTCAAGTTAGGTGGTTTCATGCTATATGGTTGATTTGAGTTGCGCAAAGTTGTTATACATTGAGGCTAATGGTACTTATTAATGGCATTTACTAATAAGATTTTCCATGGTGTTCATGAAGGTTTCCACACAGGTTGGATCAAGCTTGAGTAGTTAACAACCACCAGGGTGGTGGGACAATTGCCAAGGTGGTCGAACAATTGCCAAGGTGGTAGGACATTGGCTAATGTGGAGATTTGTTAGACAAGTTAGCTCATGTGTTTATCTTGATAGGATTGTGATTGATTTCATTTATAATGTGTATCCTTGGATTTATATATATTTAAATTAAGAATATGATAGATTCCTAAAGATTTTATAAAGGAAAAGAAAAGGAAAAATATCTAGGACATCAACTTGTTAGGACATGGAGAATTTCAAAAGAATATTTAAAAAATTGTTAGGATTAGAGAAAGATACTTGGAGATTAAGATTTCTTGAATCTTAAGCAAAAATTACACTAATCTTCCTTAAGATTTAGTGCAATTACATTTAATACCATCTGTCTTGTAAAATTATCATTAAAGGCCTCTAAGATTCACTTTAATTACATTGATCTCCCTTATAGATATTAGTTCATTAATTAAGTGACAAAAAAGATAACATATCACATATGCATAATTATTGATGGTAAAATTATAATATTTTCATAATATTTTAACATATTGATCAAATGAAATTTTTTTTATCACATAAATAAAACTTATAATTATAAGTTATAATGAAAGAGAGTATTTTAGTCAATATATATGTCAAATTATTGTAAAAATATTATAGTTTTATTATTAATAATCATATACATATCACATGTTATTATTTTTATCATTTAAACTACTAAATTATCATACGTAGAGGGAGATTAATGTAATTTAGTAAAATAGACGGGCAATGAGGGTAATTTACTAATCTATCACCAATATGCTACTTAATATGGCATACGAAGGCACACACAACAATAGAAATGAAATTATTAATTAACATGACTCACATTTTATAATTTAAAATATTAAAAAATAGTTTTTAAAATTTAGGGATCAAATAGCTCATATATGGAACAGCAAGGATTAAAATGGGGACATACCCCTCCATTTTTTTTAATATAAATTAAAAAAGAAATTTTGCCTATTCGGTACTTAGCACCCTGCATTTGCCTTTTTGATGGCTCACATCTAATCTCTTGTTAAATAGAACGTAAACCCTAATTAAATAGGATTCATATCATATGAATCAAATGTGAGTCGACACAGTTGATGTGAAGAAAAATCCTCCTAGAAAACTCAAATCACACGGACAGCAACCTTTGGTGGCTTAGGAATTCAAGCAATATGCCATTTTATATGTTAAATCAGAAAGAAAAATCTTTAAATAGACACATTGTAGGTGAGTTCTGATCAAAATACTAGACAGAGTTGAACAACCTTGTTTTGATGAAACCTCTTGCTCTGTTCTTTGTTGGTGGCGAAGATCTCCTCCTACCCTCACCGGAATCTGCACTCCTCGTCGGATCATCGCCGGAAGCCGCCGCCAGCGACCCATTTTCGCCGGCCGAATCATCAGAATTGAGAATAGAGAGGCTGTCAGTGAAAGATCTCTGCACGTTGGCCGCAAGCTCACCAATTGAGATTGACGTGCCTTCATCAGCACCAAAGGGCTTCTGAAGCAGAAGCTTCAACTGAGTTGCAGCCTCATGACCCTCAACAAGTTTTCTGATGATCACTCTCTTCATCTTGGCTAAGAGACTCTCAGGGGCAAAGGGTATCCATTTCCTTTTTGTTATGAAGGATCCTAGTTGTGGCTAAAGATCTACATATATATGTTGTGGGGTTTTTGTGTTTGGTTTCTTGTTGGGAGTTACTGTTGTTTGTCCTTTTGTTTTGGGTTTGCTCAGGCGAAAAAAGTGGAAGGGGTGGCTTTGGTTTTTGGCAGAGAGAGAGAGAGAGAGAGAGAGGCTCTTTGGGTGTGGGAGGAAAGAAAGAGGTAAAGAAATGAATGGAAACTGTTGGAAAGGTAGCGATTGATGTGGGATGGTAAACAAAGAATATTCTTTTTTCTCTTTTAACAATAAAGTTTTCCACAGATAAGAAAGAAATAATTGTACCTGTGAAGAATACAATTTTGTTTTTTGGGAGAGAGATAGATATTATTTGAGAATTCAAAATTGGACATTTCATGAAGCTATAAAGGAGAAAAAAATTGACAGTGGAAGCTAAGAGAAAATTGAAGAATTAATTGTGTTTATATTTCTTTTTTATATTTATTTATGTGTTTATATATATATATATATATATATATATATATATATGAGAGTTAGAAAAGTTATAAAAAAAAATTAAGTACTTAATTTTATAATACAGTCAAGAAGTTATATCGTAATTTTTAAATAATGCTATAAGGTTTTTATAATTTTAATTATAAATATTTACATATAATTTGTCTGTTAAAATTTATTTTTTAAATATTTTAAAAAACAATACTCATAATTAATTAGTACATATTTCCAAAAAAAATTTATTGATTTTATTTAATTTTATTTCATCTTTTATATATTTAAAATTTAATTTTATTAATTTAATACAGTCCAATCTGTCAAATTTATGCAAAAATCAGATAATGACTGCAGTATGCCGGAAAAAGCCAAGGATGACGTTTCATTGTGACGTTACGGGTGATGTTCGATCGGTTCTTTGCTTTTATAATTTTAAGAGGCATGTTGTTATTTGAATACCTAACTTTCTCCAACATTTAAATACTTTATTCATAAATAACATTGATTCTATTTTTTTTTTCTAACTTATTTTCTCTCTATTATTCCTTTTATACCATATAAAATTCATATAAATGGCTATACCTATAAGAATGTTAAAATAGAACTATTCTTTTAAGAAAAATTAATGTGTAAAAACTGCTATTGTTTTTCCTTATATAGAAGAAACTTGCGTCCTTTTATAGAAGATTAATTATCTGGTTCCAAGACATTAAAAATAGAAAAATAATGCCGCATATTCATTTTAAAGATTAAAGTAATATAATATTATGGTTTGAATATGTTTTTAATCGATGTAAATATAAATTATTTTAATTTAGTTCCTTTAAAATTTATTATTAGTTTTAAGTCTATTATTTTTTTTGTACTATGTTTTTTATACTTACACTCTATACTTAGGTCCTAAAAATAATTTAGAATATGTATTTAATTCTTATAAATATTAAAAAATTTATTTTTTTTATCATTATAAATATTTTCAAAATTTTATTTTAGTTCTTATAAATATCACCACTTAACAGTACAGACTAATAATATGGACCAAATTAAAAACATAATATTAGAAAAATTGAGGACTTACAACTAACAAAAAAAAATTAGAATGAATAAAACCAAAATGATCAATATTTATAAGGACTAAAAATATATTTAAGTCTCATATTATTTTAATTTTAAAAGAGTTTTTGATGTAAAAAATTATAAATTAATACAATATTTATTTTAATTTTCAACTAATAAAATGCATCTTTACTCTTAATTATTATTTAAAGTATTGAAATTAGTTATCACTTTAGTAGCCTATATATTATGGCGTATTACAAATAATTACACTAATATTTAATCAATTCAAATGATACAGTATTTATTCCTCTCAACAAAGATTTAAGAAATAATTTCATATGTATGTTTAGAATGTTCTAAAAAAAAAATATAAATATTCTTTTTTTTCTTAAATAAAATTTTATGTTTGAGTTTTAAAAATGAACAGCCAACAAAAAAAAATAGTATGAAGAAAACTTTATTCTTTTAATGAGCAAACCTAACTAAAGTAAGTCATTAGAAGTAAACTAGCGATAAGAGAATTGGGTAGTTTACAATGAGGTTTTAGATTTAAATATTAGTATCTTTCAAATTTAAAAAACAAATCTGACTGGAGTAAGATTAATTAGAGTTTAATAAATTTTGGTTATCAGTGATTTAGATAATATATATATATATTAAATATTTACTTCTATTAAGTTTATTTTAGTTATGTGTTTCAAGTAAAACAATCACACAAATGTCCTTTTCAATAGAAATAATCATGGGCTTTACATGTTAACATAATTATCATTGTGGAACACTACAGCCTATAAATAAAAATATGAACACATGGGCTGCGGGCGAGCCTGGTGCCATGGTGGAGCTTGGTGCTTGGACCATAAAGGGCATGTGGGAGAGAAGTCGGTGATTGTGTCTTTCAATCAAAATGTGGGCCCCCCATGATGTTAATTGTATAGCAACACACTGGAGAGTAACAAGGCTATGCTTAGACAGTACAATTTTATACTTTTTTATAATTTTTTTTGTGAATTAAAAGTTTTTTTTTTCTTTTTGTAATGCTCGGTGAAACACCTTATCACTTCTCTAAAAGTTATGTTTAATATTTTTTGGGATGTTAAAATATCTAATTTCTTAATAAGTATTTTCTAAAATATTTAAAATAATTATTTTTATTATCATATATTTAAATATAAAATAACCTATTCATAAATTATTTTTTAAAAATTATTTTTCTATAAATATTTAAATAAATTACAAACCTAAACGACATCTACCTCCAGCACAATAGCTTATCCTTGGCTATTTTTGTTAAAGAAGTTGCAGTGATCGTGTCTCCTTTGTTATCCAGAGGTGACGTTGGGGTGACCCCCTTTATTGGAGTGTTACATATATTTAATTTTTTTTTTAATCCATATGCTTTTTGGCTGAGATGAAATAATCACTCGAATGATTATTTATTCTTTTGTTATCATTGGGAAAATGATTTAGACATGATAATCAGTTAGTGCCCAATTGTTAATTGACCATAGTATAATCTATATATATATATATATATATATATATAGAGAGAGAGAGAGAGAGAGAGAGAGAGATATTAACAGCGTGTTTAGATGCCAAATAATGGGATAAGGGAAAGCAAATGATAGAAAGAGAACATTTTTCTTCTTAAAGAGTTTATAAATAGACAGAACGAAAGAAAAAAGAAAAAGCATATGGAGAATAATTCTCCAAATTTTCTTCTCAAAGGTCGATGTATATTATATTTTTCCTCAAATTGAGATAGAACAAATGAAATTATGAAAACTTAGGAAGTTAAAAACTATATTATATTTTATTTCCTTCCTTTATAATATAATTTTTAAATATGACTAATGAACTTATCACCATAATAATACATGACAATATTAATCCTCCTAGTCAATAACAAGTAATATTAATCTTCCTCGTCATTTGTTATTATAGTTAATTTTTAATATAATTTGCATATGTCATAAACAATAGCTATGTTAGTAGGCTTACCACAAAGTTCACCATGCTTGATAAGAGAGAAGAAAATAAAAAACCATATGTTAAATTAAGGCAGATGGGGACTTTTTGTCCCTATGTTTGCTTTTTCAATTTTTTTTCGTATTTTTTATTTAGTCTGTTATTTCCCATTACAAAATTAATTAAAAATGATAATGTGATATAAAAGATGCTGATTCGACCCACACATGTATGGCTTTTTCACCAAAAAAACAAAAAGAAAAAAATGTGAATGTACAACTGGCTTAATGTTATTTACGAATATGCACTAAATATAAAATGATCAACAATAAAATGATATATGAAGCATAAATCGGCCAGCAAAGTAAGAAGTGGATGGGAAAGATTTTTTTATTTTTTAATTTTACTTCGTAGAGTGAGTGGTTTAAAAAAAAATTGGCTGACAAATTTTTTACGGTTGCTCATTATAACTGTGAGATAATTCAAAACTTTCAAAATGGAATTTAGTTTTGCTGTCAAAATCCACCACTTATTAGTGTTCATTCATCTATGACGCTTTCTGAACTTCATGCTAAAATTCTTCACAAATTACGAGCAAAAAACAAGGAAATAATTCAAATGATACATTGATTACCTATGTTGATTGGTCAAGGTGCAGTTCGGTATGAGAGTTGTGGTATTGAAAGTGACGATAACTTGAGGATGATGTTTGATTGTCATAATCAATTTTTGAAACTTTATGTTATAGAGATATTTGTAGCTTTAGGAGAGTTGCAGAGAAGCTCTGATGGGAATACTTTTGTTCAAGCATTTGATAAACTGTCTTTAGCTCAGTCTTCTCATATTATTTCAATGTCAAGTCCAGTGGTCAATGAAAACCACAAAAAAGTAAATGCAGATAATGTGATGAGTGGCCCAACATTAAGAGAATTGATAGCCAAGGTTGATAGAGAGGTTCAATTTGATGGTCCAATTGTCGAATATGAGCCTTACAATGAGCTGGTTTTTGAAAAGGAGCCGAATGTAACATTTTATTTTCAATGTTATTTGTTAATTACTTTTTTTTGGAACTTTTGTGATTAAGTTTTTAATATTGTGTAAGGTCTGAATTTTTTATTAATTTTTGATAAAATATGTTAATACTCATGTCCATTATTATCTGTGGATTAATTTGTTATATAGTTTGTTGTACATAAATCGGTCAGCTGCTATCTGATTTAGTATTGGCACTGTTCCCACGTGTATGTGTTAAATTATTGCACAGTATAACATGTTAGTTGTAAATCGTTTGACGGCTGGCCGATTTATGCTTCACATATCATTTTACTGTTAGCCATTTTATATTTAGTGCATATTCGTATATAACATAAGATCAATTGTAGATCCGTGTATAAGCATTTGTTTTCATTTTTTGTTTTTGGTGAACAAGCCCACATGTATCTAATATGGATTATTTCTGTTGGTTATAGGATGAAAAAGTGTATAGGGATCAAATTAACCAAAAAAAAAAATATGGAATTAATTTTTTTAAAAAAATTAAATTAGGAGGCTTAATTGTAATTATATTAAGATTGAGTTTTATGATTTAGGACAATCTTAATTGTTTATTTTTGTGGTATTGACATGAGAATGCATAATTGAGATGAAAACGCCATACGACTTCAAATTTACATTAAATGAGAGCCGCACTTGAGATCTATCCGAACACCAAAGGTTTTAATGTTTAATCTACATTTAATGAAGTATGTTTTCAAATGTGCTGGTTGAAGATTTTAGAACAGATCTTGACGTTTGGCAAATGAGATAGCGCAAGGTTTAGAGGGAAAATTGGTAATAATCGAGTGACGGAAGTCGTTGTCCCGACATGGGAATAACAAACTTTTATTAATCAACAGGATTCTACCGTGTTTAGTTGTACCCACATACTTACCTGCTCCTCATTTTCATTGGCTTGAGCTATTTTAATTAATCTAGTTTTGAAAAAAAAAAGATTGAGAAAATGTGGTAGATGATTGCATTGCTTGTTTTTTTTTTTTTGTCGTGGTTGCATTATTAATTTTTAATTTGGAAACCAGATATCTATCAATGAAAGGTAGTAACCAATTTTTTTTAAAATATAAAGCTTATAAATATGAATTATGCCTCTAGTCAAGAGATACTCTCTATAGATTCTATCTAGAATCAAACTCATGACTAAATAATTAAGGAGTTTAGCTAACTATTAATTATGCTAGTCTTGTAATTAGGTTGCATCATTGTTTTGTTTTGTTCATTGGTTGCAGAATTTTTTGTTCTTTTTGTCAGAGCTTGTTGTTCAAAAATTATTTGCAAGCTCAACAGGTCAATCCTAGCTCTTACAATTCCATTAACGTCTTCTCAAAAGGCTCTTACAATTCCATTAACATCTTCTCAAAAAGCGACGTTCTTTTTTCTGCACCGGCATTCGTTCTCTTTTGGCCCGATTTTCATCAACCTTCTCGAACCATGGGATCATATCATGATTTTTCTTAGACTAAACACTCAAAATAGTTTCATAAAAATATATTTTTAAATATATTAGTCCTTTAAAATTTAAAAGTTTCATATTACACCAATTTATCCTCTTTTTCAAATTTTAAAGAATTAATAAGAGACTTTAAAATTCTAAGAGTGTTTGTTTCGGGATATACTTAATTATTTTCCAGAATAAGTAGTTGGGAATTTTACGTTCCTACGTTTATTACAAATTTTACAAAATTTTCCTGGGTATTAATTATTCCATGGAAAAAGATTTTCCTATAATTTAGTAAACTCTTATTCTCAAGTTAAATTGTAGGAAAATTTTTTTTCATGACTTGGGGAATCACAATTATTAAGCACAATTACTAAACCATCCTTCAATTATTTAACTTTTTCTCTTTTTATGATCGTGTTAGGGGTATTTTAGAAATTATAATATATATTCTCAAGAATATAGATTATAAAACAAACAAGTTTTAAATTTATTCCAGAGAATCTTAACAGATAATCCCATAAATGTTTAATGTTAAACAAACAATTTTTTAAAGATACCAAAAAATAATATTTCTAGGAATGCGATTCTTGAAAATCTAATTTCAAATATTGAAACAAACATCTCCAAGAGACTAATTTATCCCCCAACATACATATATATTTGGTTTACAATTGGGCTAAAGCCCAATCCACTAATTTTGGAGGGACTAGAATGAGAATTTATGGGACTATTTGGAAGTGTTTTGAACAATTTTTAATTTTTAAAAATAAAAACAAAAAAGATTTATTTGGTTGGTCATTCTTTTCAGAAGGATTGAAGAAAAAAAAAAAAGTTGTGTGTTTTAAAAGCAAAATTAGAAAACAGCTAAAAGATGTTTTTGAAATTCTATTTTTTAAAACAAGAAAGAATACGATGACACATTTATAATGAGTTAGTTTCATTAATTGCTATCCAAAATTCTTTTAAAATATTATTTTTAAAACAGTTTTAAAAAACACAAAAACAAAAACAATTCTAATCAATCTATATATTTTTCTGAGCCCTGCCAATTGGACCAACTTGGGCCTGATCTAAAAACGCCCAGGTCCATTAATTTTTTTAATTCAAAAAAGCACGGCGACGAAGTTGTGTTCAACGCAAAGGAAAAAAAAAAAATGCAATGCAGCTGCCACATCCAAACGCGGCCTCCATGCTAAGGAGCAGAACAGCACTCCCTCCACCAACTCCGCTCCTGGCCCTCAGCACGAGAATGCTGTCGCCATCGCCGTCTTCCGCCGCCGCCGAAACCAGGCTACCCTCCTTCGCCACCACTTCTTCCCCTTCCCGCAGCAACCCAAAGCCCCCGTTCCACAACCTCCCTCTCTCGTCCCCAAACTCTAACGCTCTTCACAGCATGACAACCCTTACCAAGTGCTTCTCCTCTGGAGCCGCCACCACAACAACCCCAATCCCCATATCGGGAACGCCCGAACCCGAAAACCCGGAACTCGAATCCGACGTGGCACGCTCCCTCGTCGTGGTTTCCTTCTATAAGTTCGCGGATTTCCCTGACCATGCCCGTTTGAGAAGGCCCTTGAAGGAACTCTGCCAACAACTGGTACTACTCACACACTCGCGCTCTTTCTTGCTCTATTTGAACTTTGAAGTCATTTTGGGTTGAGTAAAGGTTGTTCTTTTATCTTTGAAATTGTAATGAGTTTAATTTCTGTGCATCGGGCGTCCGATCAAATCATTCCATTTGTAATTAGTGTGAAATTTAACCACTTTTGCTATGTTGTAATAAATGAATAAAAATAAGAGCTACATAATTGTATTGCTATTGATATTCAATTTTTATGAAATTTGACGCAAATGATATTTATGATAGGTAATTGTAATTCAACGGTTTGATTGATAAAAAGTAATTTCATTGAAAGATATAAGTGGTGTAACTAACTTAACTTGATTTTAACCCATATATATAATATAGAGAGTTAAGGTTGTTTGCATTATGAACTGAAATATTTCTCTTCATCATATAGGTGACACTAATATGTATATAGTCTATATAGTGCGTAAGATGTAGAGAAACATGACTAGAGTCAGAGAGAATGAGAAAAGTGAGAAATGAGAAGCTGAGATGTTCTGAATCAGAGAATGTGTGCACAATAAACTAATTATGTGGCTTATATAGAACAAGGGAGAGAAACTAGCGGCTAACCAAACTGCTAGCTAATCTAACCAACTTAATACTATGCTACCCAATTCTAACCGTACACCATTTTAATATCAAGGACTAATTTAATCTTCTGATAACTTGATGCTGGGGTGATTCTCGTGTCTCACTGATCTGATGCTACTCAGCGTGTTTCAGGTGGTATTATTCTTGCGCCTGAAGGAGTCAACGGCAGCATATGTGGCACTCGGGTGTCAGTGGAGAAAGTTCTTGCATTTATACAAAGTGATGACCGATTGAAGGGACTAAGACGAGTTGAATCGCCTGTTAGTCCTGAGGAGGAAGCTATTCACCATGGACACAGTGCCAGTTCTCCTCTTGCTGCAGGGGAAGATGCACCCTTCCGATGGGATCATGTGAGGGTCAAGTTGAAGAAAGAGGTAGCGTTCCATTTGTAATGCCAAAACAATGAACTGCTTCATTAAATTAACTATGGATGTATTTGGTCATTTTCCAACCTGGCATCGTTTTTATGATTTTTGTTTTTATTACGTGTTGGCAGATTGTCACTCTTGGGATGCCTGCTGTGTCACCTATTGAAAGGGTTGGGAAGTATGTTGGCCCAGAAGATTGGAATGCTTTGATTAGCGATCTAGATACAGTGAGTCGCTAACATCCTGTTATTGTTATTAGGATGTCTTTTATGTAATCTTAAAAGTGGCGGAAACTTAACATATAAAATATGCTTAGCTTTTCTAATTGGATGGGATTCTTGATTACATTGAACATTTGCTGCACTGAGTCTTTGCATTCTGATCTGTCTGTCTGCCATTGCTACATGGAATTGTTGGATGCTTTAGGTCCAGACATTTTAATTGAAAAGGGGAGAAAATCTTGCACTTCTGAACATTTGCAAATGAACTTTTGAAACACTATTTTTCTGGCTATCTATTCATCATTTACTTGTATAATGGCTGGTAGCATTTCCATGTGAGTTGTCCTTTTCTTCTGTTTCTTTTCATTGGTTGTTGGGTTATTTGCTGTAGTTTCTTTGCTTTCCTTATAGTATAGGGTGGCTGAAGTTTCCATGTTGGTATTTCTTTTAATGTTTGCTATATGTTGTTCTTCAAGAAGTAAAAAATAGATGTGTCAAGAATCTGTAGAGTGTTTTCTTTACCAAGTTGTAGTTTCTGATTATTACTGCCACATGTATGTATTGTAAACTGTTTATTTCCAGTGAGTTTGAACTAAGTTTTAGATTTTTTTTTTCACATGCATGTTGATAATTTCACATATATCAACTTGGGAAGAGGGAGAAATAGTGTTGATGCTATATTTACCAAAATTGACGTTTCCATGTTTAGGTGGTGATTGATGTGCGGAATAACTATGAAACCAGAATAGGAAAGTTTAAAGGAGCAGTTGATCCTTGTACTACATCATTTCGTGAATTCCCATCTTGGGTAGAGGAGCATTTCCAGCTTACCAGAGGTGGGCTTCCAGAAGTTGAGGTAAACAATTCAGTCCAAAGTGATGAGAAGGAAATGGAGAATCCAAAACAACATATGCCAAAACGTGTTGCTATGTATTGCACTGGAGGTATTCGGTGTGAGAAAGCAACGAGTCTACTACTCAGCAAAGGTTTCAAAGAGGTTATCCTCTGCTTATATTCTATTCTGTTTTGCACAGCCAAATTTCTGAGAAAATCATTTGGTGTTTTCTTCTTCTCATGAAAGAAATAAAAATATTTTTTCTTCAATTATATCATTCGGGGCTTTCTAATTTCTAGTTTGGATCTTGATAGGAGCCCTAAGAGTCTATGATCCATTATACTAAAAGGAAAGAGGCCTTGTTAGTTTTCTTTAGGTATCACTTTGTAGGTTCCTTTAGTTTAACCAAAAACTCAAATAGGAAATTTGTAACTAGGTCCTTATAATGATAATAATTTTATAACTGGGCTCCTAGATTGTCTTATGATAACCCATCGGCAAGTGCACCGAATTGTTCAAGTAGGAAAACACGGTGAGTGAGTATCGTTCCACGAGGATTGAGTTTACCAAGCAACAGTTCACCAGTTCAATTCCTTATTAGACTATTGTAATTTTTTATAGCAAAAAATGCTAAACGTGAGGGAAAAAAACAAGAAATTAATATAGTCAGGGGTCAGATTTCACTTGACTCTTCCAATAAAACCTTAGCATTTTAGTTAACCAAGTTCTAATACCTCACTTGATAGTTGAATTTCGAATTTGATCAATAACTAATTCCTTAGCTTATTAATCCTTCTCTATTTTCTTGAAATTCCCTAATTCTTTAGATCAATTCCAATAGGTAAAAGGGCATACAATAGGTAAAATGAAATTCTCAACAACCACACTATCAACATCATCTATTCCTAGATAGAAATCAATAATGGTGTTCATCACATGAGCCAACACACACATGAAGCTTCCAATCCAATACATGAGTCCTAAATCAATGTATGATTTTCCACTTTATACAAATCATAAAACCAGTGATTATCACTCAAATGTTAAAAAAAAAAAAACTTGAATAAAGTAAATAAACAAAGATAACATCATCCAAGTCAAGTTACATCATCACCCCAACAAAAACGTTTAACTACAAATGATAGAAAAGAAAACAAAATAAAAAAATAAAGAGAAGAGTACATTGGGAACCCAAGATTTGGAATGATAATTCCTCAATCTCTCCTCCTCTAATTGTTTCTTGTCTCCTCTTTGGAGTTGGAGAGTGTTTTTCCCTAATTCTAGCCTAAAAAACTCTGAAAAAGATGGTGTCCAGGTGTTTAAAATGTGAAGATATCAAATAGATTGCGCCGCGGGCGTTTGGATGCTAGGATTGGGAGTTGGAACGCCCGGAATCAACTGACAACATCAATTTGTATGGACCTGTGGGCGTTTTGGGTTTGGGCATTGTGACGGCAAAACACATATGAGAATTCTCTTCTACGGGCGTTTAGATGCCCACTTCTGGCATTGAGACGCCAGAATTCTGATGCTTCTACTCCATTTTGCAACTTATCCCTTAATCCTGAAAATAAAATGAAAAATTATACTAAAACCAAGATAAGTTCTAAAATACACTAAACTAACTAGCAAAACATGCTAAAACTCTTAAAACTCCAACAAAAGGCAATCATCAAAGGTTAATTTGGATGCTTAAAACACTTTAAATAACAACAAATTGATAGAACGTCATCTTACTCTTTCTTAAGAGAATGTTATATTTATTGATTTGTGTGGTGGTGGTCCAGAGGTCCAATTACAAAATTATTATCATGATCTATTGGATTTTGTGTGAGACTACAGTAATCTGCAGAAACATATATACATCAGATGGAAGATTGGTATCTTCTACAAAATTTGATGGTGTTATAATGTGGGTCGATTAAGGGACCCGAGTACAAAATTATTATCACTATAGGACCTGATTAATTTTTTCCAATACTATAGGGATCTATTTGAATTTTGTGTGGAACTATAGAGATCAATAGAGTAATTAAACATTTTCTTTATCTTTGAGAACATGGCAATTGTACTTACATAATAAATTTCAGTCTCATCATTTTCTTATGGTAAGCTTGTGCAGTTCCTTAAATTCTCGGATGGAAGAAATTTGGTAGGGCTTGCAAGTGTCTCCATGAATTCTGTTCTTGGTCAATACATTTTGAATCCTGAAATCATTTTGAACGATTTTGCCCCCACCCATAAGCAGGAACTTTTCATCTATACTTTGAAACAGAAAAAGAAAAATTGCTAAAATCATGGGGCATGTGCTTCCCGATGTTTCATTGTATCTGCTCTTGTCTTCTGGTCCATTATTTTCTTTGCATGGGGAAGGCATTAGTTTTGTTTTGCTTTACTCCTGTTAAACCACTACACTATTTTACAGCAACACACAGACTCGGTTGATAAAAAACCTTAACAGTACATGAGTTTTGTTTGCTTACTACACTTTTTTAATTGGCACCGTGCAATATGATTTTGTCATATTTCTGTTTGAAAAATTTGCAGGTTTATCACCTGGAAGGCGGAATTCTGAAATATCTTGAGGAGGTTCCCGAGACACAGAGCCTCTGGGAGGGAGAGTGTTTTGTCTTTGATAAACGGGTCTCTGTCGAGCATGGTTTGGTGCAAGGAAACTTCAAGCTCTGCTATGGTTGCAAGCAGCCTGTGAGTGATGCTGACATGGAAGCCCCAGAATATGAATATGGAGTTTCTTGTCCTCACTGTTTTTCGCTGAAATCAGAAGAAGAGAAGGAGAGGGCTCGGGCGCGTCAACAGCAATTTGAGAGATGGGGAATCATAGGTGGTCCGGATAAGGGTCGCCGGCCGACAACTAAACCGGGTGATGATGGCAGCAGGAAACCAAACCAGCTTTCATGTTCTGTTTAACTAGTCAGAAATGGAAAAACCAGAGGACATCATTCATATTTGTTTGGAGCAAATGTTTGGCCTTGTCTTCCGTTTAGATGCAAGTTTAACGTTCGAAGTAAGATTTCTTGTCACAGGAACCATTTGGGGTGTAGTCTCTTGAGAAAGCTCAACGATTCTGAACATTCCATGAGTATGGTAGCCACAATGTTGTTTCGTTTAAGTTTGTGTCACTGTAAAACTAGAGTCTTGATTATAAAATATTTTAATCAATGGCAGTTGGAACCTAACCAAAATTTTCATCTATTTAGGACAGTTATTTGTGATGCCTGTCCCACAAATATTGAAAGAAAAAATGATACATGAAAAAAACTTAGCTTATATAACTCTCAACACACACATTTTACTTTTTTTTTTTTCAATGTGCACATTGTACTTTTCTTTATTCATGAATGATTGAAAATCCATAGCTATCATTGGTCTGTTAGTTTAGCTTTAAAATTTTTTCTTAGGATATGTTTAGTTGAAGGGTAAAAATAGGGTGAAAAATTTTATGAATGAGATCATATGTAAAATTATATAAATGGAATTTGAAAATTTTCATTTGATTTTTACTCTCAAATTAAACACACCCTCAGTGATAGTTCTAATCACAAATAACACAAAGTATTCATTCACTTTACTTATCCAACTTAAATCCTATTGTCAATATCTCCCCTAAAACTCCTATCATTTTGAAAAGTAAATTTAAGATATTTAAATCATGTGATCTATGATTCATCCTTCGCAAATTTGACCTTTAAATTAGAATTTCTGCGATTCACGGTCATAATGATTATTGTGAATTCACACGTTTTCGGTGCTGGGAAATTCTGGACAACTCTTCACAAGGGTTTCTATGGGAGGAAAGCAAATTGAAAGGGGGACAGCTAATCAATTCGGAAGTTTACTAGAAGTAGCAGAGCTGTAATTCTGGAAAGTAAAGTAAAGCACGAGACAGATGGCTTGGAGAATTATGTAAAACATATGTAATGTAATTGAAGACTTATGAACCCTTTTTTTGACAAAGGCCATACTTGCAAAGTTGTTTTGGTCAAAGATACTTGCAACGACGAAGAGTGAAAGTCCATAATTATGTAAACTATAGGTTATAAGTTGAGGAATTTATTAAGTTGGATAGTTCATGAACCCTCGAGTATCATTCCAATCCAATTCACAAATATGAATTGGGTTGGATTGGTAGATTGGGTTTTAGTTGAAAAAACTCCAACCCATAAGGTATGAAAGTTTCAAACGTTTTGACCTTTATAACCCCACCCAACCCAATCCATCTGCCATCTTTTCTGGAGTGATCTCAAATTAGTGCATAACTTTTGACAAAAAACATGTAGAACTCTAACACAAAAAAAGGTGTAGAACATATAGAGGACAATGGACTTTTGAATCTTTTCTACGTGCGTAAGTTTGATAGGCTTGAAAAATTATTTTTGTTGGGCTTAAAGAATTATTTTTGAAAAATAGATCATGAAATGAATCATTTGGATGATTCTGTATATCTTGAAATAATTGAGAGTATAGTCAATAAGTTTGTCAATTGATACTATATGTGATGATATGAACTTCAATTGGCTTGTATAGTTTGTTGTGTTTTAAGCAATGCTCTGAAAAATAGACCGGATATTGAACTGGATAAGGTATTGGTTCAAAAATTTAGAGATTCAACCAATTTAACCGGAAGTTCAATCGAAATATATGTTTATATAAACATAAAACAAAACATATGTTATAAATATATAATGAAAAGTTTAATAAAATATATCTGTGTATCTATAATTTTACTACAACAATGCACATTTTATTTTGGATCGATTTTATGCTTTTACTGTGGGATGCACCATGAGTGCCATCATGAGGAGGCACTGAGAGTGGAGCGAGAACAACATTTAAAGCAATTAATTGCAAATATTTTTTATTCATATTCTTGTTGAAGCTTTTTTTTTTTTTTTATCTTTTTTGCAATAAAAATAGCCTGAACCATGCATACACATGATATAGATGACTTGAGGATATCCAAAATATTTCTGTCAGCTTAGCATAGTAAACAACCATCAAAGATGGCTTGGTTGTCTTCTTGAGTCTTGACCGTGCACCTTAGTCCATGCTTGATGGCTTTGGATGTCTTCTTGACCATGCACTTTAATCCATGCTTGATGGCTTGGTTCTCTTCTTGGCCATGCGCATTTGTCTCTATGTATCTACAACAAAGCAAAAAGCTTCCTGCCACAGTTAAAGTTTATGTAGCAAATAAGTCCCACATCGATTGGTTATTCAAAAGCAAGCAACTCTTGTCTTAAAAATACCAAGGGGGAGACGTTGTGGCCTTGTAAAGCAAGTGACGACCTAGGCCAGTATTTGGGTAGGTTCATTTCACCATATGGGTTAGTTATACTGGCCCATTCTTACAAAGAAGAAGTCAATAATTTTTAAAAGTTGCAAACCGATGATTTGTTAAAATCGGTTCCGTTCACTGGTTTTTGATTGGTTTAAGCGATTTTCAAAAGCATGGTTTTAACGATTTATGCAAGTTTTCTTGAAAATTGTTAGGACTTTTTATTTTAATAAATTTATGCATGTTGAGTCTTGTTAAAACATTGAGCATTCATGTTAGAACTTATGTTATATATGTTTAAATTTATTATATTTAATTATATACTTTGACTTGTTCTAATAAGTAATTTCTTTTAAAAAAAGATATATCGAAGACATGGGTTTGACCTAACCCAATACACAATTTGAATAAGCAGGTTGGGCCTAAAAAGCACCCCAAGCCCACCCAACACGACCCATCAACACTCTTAGTTATAAGTAATAGCAATGACTTCAATTCCTTCCTATAGTTATTATATTTTTAGGACTTTTTATACTTCCTTTAAACTAATTAGAAGTTGAGAAATTCTTAGATACTCTTAAAGGAAGACAAATTATTTACTCTGCTTTATTTATTGATTCATAAGCTATTACATTAAAAACGTAAGGGAAGTGGGAGATAATAATGACTCACAAAACTTATATGTAAATTAATAAATAGATCAGAGTAACTGCTTTCTTTTGTTTTTGGTGCACCTAAGCATTTCTATTACAATTTACTCTTTTATGCATATTGCTTAGTTGTCATGCTTGCTAAAAGATTTCCTATTTATATTAGAACTAATGTTTAATATGTTTGACTTTATTATATTCAACTATATATTTTGACAAGTTTTGATAGATAAATGCTTTTTTGAACATATGTCAAACCCATAGAGATTAACACAAGACATCACAATCGTATATTGTGATAATCAAAGTGCGATACACTTGGCTGTAAGATCAAATTTATCACTGAACATATTGATGTTAGGTAACTTTTTCTGAGGGTGATTATTTAATAAGGTGATATGATTGTGAAAAATATTGGTAACTTGATAATGTGATGGATATGCTTTTGAAGCCAATTTAAGTTTTTGAGTTTAGGCTCTAGTTGGTCATAATTAGTATTTGTAGCATTTGAGTTTGTCCTTGTAGGAATTTAGGATAAAGGCAAAGTATATAGTTCGAGCTTTGAAGGCATTTCTAACCAAGGTGGAGATCTATGGTTTTGTGAGTTTAAATATTTTCCAAAACTTTAGACACTCCAATTATTTAGGAGGTTTTATGAGTTTGTATATCTCTTTTATTGGTTCATAGATCAGATGGTTACAAGAGCCAGTTTTGACATATAAATAAAAAGATCCTCTCATTCATAAAATTATCATATGCATGTCAAATGTAATACAACCTATCAAATAGATAATGGTGATGAATATAAAGGTCTGTTTAAAGAGTATTGTAGAGAACATTGGATCAAACTTGAGAAAACAGTTTCCAAGACTCCTCAGAATAATGGAGTTGCAGAGAGAATGAACTGTACCATCAATGACATAATCAGATTTGTGTTCTCTCATGCAAAGTTGTCCAAATCCTTTGGGGTGAAGCAGTGAGAACTATTGTGGTTTTGATCAACCTTTCTTCCTTAGCTCCTCTAGATAGTGATGCTCCAGAAAAAGAGTGTAGACAGGGAAAGATGTCTCTTATAGCCACTTAAGAGCATTTGGTTATAAGGCCTTTGTTCATGTTCCAAAAGATGAGAGGGGAACTTGATGAGAAATTCGAATAGTGTATCTTCCTGGGTTATGGTCACAGATTTTGGTTACAGGTTATGGGATCTAGTGCACAAGAAAATAATTAGAAGCTGAGCTTGAAGATCAAACCATTGAAGACATTAAGAAATTAGATAAGATACACTGATGTTGAATCAGAGCATTTTTCTAGAACTCCTGTTGATTAGGGGGATAAACATGTTGATAATGGGAATACAGGTGATAAACTTGCACCTAATCTTGAGGTGCAGGTTAAGCAAGTTCCACCAGAACAACTAGTTGAGTTTTAGTTGAGAATATCTACAAGAGAGCACCTTGTTTCTCAAAAATATCCTCCAGATGAGTATGTGATGATCATTGATGGTGGAAAGCTAGAGAGCTACCAAGAGGTTGTTTCTGATAAGCATACGAAAAAATGGTTAAAGGCCATGTAAGAAGTAAAAAAGTCCTTTCATGAGAATCACAATTTCAAGTTGGTGAAGTTGCCTAAAGGTAGGAAAACACTAAAAAAATAGGTGTTCAAACTGAAAATTGAAGATAATATCTCACAACCAAGGTACAAAGCAATGGTTGTTATGCAAGGTTTTGAGCAAAAGAAAGACATTGATTTTGAATAGATTTTCTCACCAGTAGTAAAGATGTCCTCTATTTGAGTTATGCTTGGAGTAGCAGCTAGCATGAATTTGGAGGTTGAGTAGCTTGATGTGAAGATTGTATTCCTTCATGGTGAATTTGAGGTGGAAATTTATATAGAACAAACAAAACGTTTCAAGGTTAAGGAAAATAGCAGCTTGTGTGCAAATTTAAGACAAGTTTGTAAGGCTCAAGCAAACTCCAAGACAATGGAATAAGAAATTTGATTCTTTCATGGTGGATCATAGGTATTGTAAGACGATTTCGGACCATTGCATATTTGTCAAGAAATTCTATGATGGTTATTTTATAATTTTCTTGCTTTAGTTGATGACATGTTGATTGTTGATCATGACAACCAGAAGATTCAAAGTATTAAAAGTGACTTGAGCAAGTTCTTTGCTATAAAGGATTTGGCTTCTGCAAAGC
This sequence comes from Dalbergia cultrata, assembly GCA_031216105.1. NCBI lineage: Eukaryota > Viridiplantae > Streptophyta > Magnoliopsida > Fabales > Fabaceae > Dalbergia > Dalbergia cultrata. The sequence continues at coordinate 41,234,557 of CM062352.1, forward strand.
AAATCCTTAGCACAAGAATCAATCGTGACAGGAAGAGTTGAAAGTTGTGGCTATCCTAATAAATGTACATTAAGAAGGTATCAGAGAGGTTCAACATGAGTAATTCCAAATCTGTTAGTACTCCATTTGCTGGTCATATATGTATATATCTAACAGTTTGATATACACTATGATATGTACTAGGCTGAAATTTGCTCATGTTGTGGGTGTTGTTAATTGATCAGTTTCTCTTTAATAGCTAAAGAACATTTGCAAGTAGTAAAATGGATTTTAGGCTTCTTTGGGGCACTTCTAGATTTTTTTTTTTTATGTTTTTGGTAGTGATCAGCCTATGTTAGATGGCTAGACAGATTGAGATATGCCTAGTGATCTTCATTCTATGAAGTCTACTTTTAGGTATTTGATGACCTTTATAGGGAAAGCTATGTCATGGTAGTCCAGACTTCAAAGATGTGTTGCATTGTCTTCCACTGAGACCAAGTATAATGTTGTCATTAAAGCTTCTAAAGAACTGTTATGAATATAGAAATTCTTACAAGAGTTAGGCCTCAATTAATAGAAGTTTGTATTATTTTGTAACAATCAAAATGTTGCCATCTTTGCAAGAACATGACATTTCATTCCCGATCAAAGCACATAAAGGTGCAGTATCACTGGATACATGAAGCACTTTAGATGATGAAGTTATTTACAATTGAAAATATCCATACTGATGACAATGGCTCAAATATGATGCTAAAACCTTACCTGTGATGAAGTTTGCTTCTTGTAGGAAGAGACTAGCCTTCATGGAGCAACATATCGTCACTTTAGTTGAGAAGGTGGAGATTTGTTGGTGTGTTTCTCTACTCATGGGGCCCACAAGTGAAAGTGCAATAACAAAAAAAATTAAGAAAAAGCATGGTTTAGAAAACCGGATCGGACCGGTTGAACCGGGAACCGACTTGCTATCTGGTCCGGGTTGGCCACCAAAACTAGCTGACCAAAAATTGGTGTCGGACCGCTGCGAACTGGCCGGGAACCGGGCAAACTGGCCGGGCCAATCAAACCGGTTTTTTATTTTTTATTTTTTATAGAAAAGATACAAAATTACATTATTTTGAGGTTTTTTTTTAAAAAAAAAGTCTAAAATCTCATTTTTTGTTTTCTAATTCTTTTGCTTTTTCTGGTATGAGAATTAGTAACTTGAGAAATTTGATCCATATAGATAATGTTTATTTTGATTAAGAGATTAATTATGTTATATTCTATGGGTTTTGTTGATGTCTAATTTAATTTTTAGTTATTTTTTACATATATTTTATTTTATATTTTTATATATTTATATAAATATAGGTTTTATTATATACCGATTATGTTCCAGTTGGACCCCTGGTTGAACCTCTGAACCCTTGCCCTGACCGGTTTGATGTCCGGTCCGATTTTCAGAACCTTGAGAAAAAGACTTGAAAAAAAAAAAACAGAACTAGCGTAAAGGGAAAAGAAAGATAATTAAAAAATAGAGGTTTTAGAAGTGAAAGAAAAAGTTATGGGAGTCCCTGAAAAGTAGAGCCACAAATAGAGAAGAAGAAAAGGAAAATGTAGGGTCTTGTGCTCATCATCATATGGGTAAATGTGTTTCAATTCCAATGAAATTTTAGCATGTTGTTCCTAATGTTGAGCTGACTATTTTGGTATAGTGTTATATGGTCTTCTCTAGTGGCTATTTTGTGATATCCACATTATGGAGTTTTGATGTTGATTTGCACCCATTGAGTGAATATTTTGTTGATTATTAAGGTTCTATAATGCTAATAAGAAGATTGATTGTATTCCTATTTGTCAATAGCGAAAGATTTCATTGAACTAGATTCCATGGGTTTTTTGTTCCTCTAGTTAGAGATTTTCCCACTTTAAAGTTGCAATGTTTGTTGTTTTATTTTTTTTCCGAATTATTATATTGCCTGGATTATTTTTGGTATTGCCTACTTAACTACATAGATAAAAGAAAATATTTTTGTTGCTTCTGCTATTGATAACAAGATTATTCCTCAAGTTTTTCCCAACATAGTGTTGGCTCCGGGACCCTTCAAAAAGTTCTATAACTTATGTTTTGAGTGGCAACAAAGCAAGTTTTGTTAAAATATTTGGAAGAAAGGACTAACATTTCAGTTGAGTTTCATAGTGCTTTATAGAACTATTCTCGTAATATATAAGCTCAATTAATGACATATTTTTTTTTCACAACATTATAGTTTAACATGATTAAAATCTCATTCAAAGAGATTCAAAGTTTTAATGATGTAAAAATTAGTTTAGAAAGCGAGCGAAAATATGTTAGAGACACGAGAAAGAGATATCGTACATAAGAAACTAAGTCAGAATGTTCAGAAAGTGCTTCACACATCCAGAAAAGTGTGATATCGATTGAAGAAATCACATTCTCATGAATATATCATCATTATAATCTTCAATCAGTTGGAGTATCATCTGTAAAGCTTCCTACACGCAAAAAAGATCATCATCAAACTTTGAATTAGGCTTAAATGATCAAAACAGAGCTTAGAAAGAGTGAAATTACACCAAAAAGTATGCACGTATCAGAAACTGCCCTAAGTCAACAAAAATTGAGGGAAATTTGAAATTCAAATTTAGTCAACTTTCAGAAAAGATTTGACCATGACAAATTACTTTTGTACTTGGCAAAATCCTCATCTTCTAGAAGATAAAGTTCAGAAATCACAGTTCAAAAAGTAAAACTTGTTTCTGAAGACTTGCTCATAAACCATATTTGTCAACGGTTCTGCACATACAAGGACAACTCTGACATAGCTCAACTACTCTTCGAGAAGACAGTTCCTAGGACACAAAAAAGATCAAAGATCAACATGTGTCAAAAAGAAGGGAAATCAAGGGGAAACAGTCATATTCAAAATCTAAGTATAATAGGATGAAACCTTTGTACGAGAAAGAGCATTTTGCTTCTTCACACTGAAGTTTTTCTATACTCTTTGAAAGTTCATCTATTAGTTCTTATAATCAATTTATGTACTAAAAATCTTCATTCTTTTAATCATTAGACAACCTCTTTTTAGGAAAAACTTAGAAAGAAGTCTCTTAAGCTTATAGATCAAACACTATTTCATTATTAGAAAAACTTAAGTATTCTTTGTTGGATTACTAATCCAAATCTCAATCTTATATCCTGATCCAGTAATGATCAAGTGAGGATAGCTTGAAGAGGCTAGGACAAAGATTACTTGAAGTGAGAGTAAATTGAAACTACTGCTCACTGGAGATAGATAGAGAATGCTATTCAAAGAATATCCTTCTTTATCGTGGTTGAGAAAGTTTTTAGTGGAACTCAACAAGTTGTTAAGAATTGGACGTAGACAGTGTTTAGCCGAACTGGTATTAAATCTCTATGTAATCTCTCTATCTCTCTCTTTCCTTTTATATCTATTTATCATTCAGCATCTGTTTTTGTTTGTGTTGTGTGTTTGTTTGAAACAATTTCAAAATAGTTTCTGTAATTACTGCTTGGTTTCTGAAGCCCACTAATAATAATTTCCACTACCTTCAAATGAACAATCTGATAGAATTTATTTAGTATTTTAGAAACTTGAAAAGAAATTAAAAGCACAATTCAATCTCCTTTCTTGTACTATTTTCTACTTACTCATAGAACATATGAGAAGACTGTATTATATAATAAGAACATTTCTCAAACAAAGAATGGAATTTACTCTTAAAATGATCATTGTAAATAAGTTGATTCATGAGTTGTCCACAAAAGATTATTGTATAATGACCAAAACCCATTTTAGTCCTCCAAAAAATTTCAAATCAAATAAATTGATTCTTGTAAAGAAAAGAAACTTCCAAATTAGTCCCTGTAAAATTAGATAGTTGGAAAAATTGATCCCTGTATAAAAAAAATTCTCAAATTAGCCATTGTAAAAATGAATTATCAGATAAGTGAGTCCTCCTAGTCCAACTTAACAGATGGACTAAAATGGGTGTTTTGTCTTGTATAATTTATCAAATGTGTGTTTGGTTAAAGGATAAAGAGGAGAAGCATGATAGAATTATATCGATAAGGTTCTTAAACTTATTTATAGAATTTTCCCCTATTTTTTTGTATGTTGAGATTTAACTCAAAATCCCAGTTAAAGTTTTACAAGAGTGGTGGCCTATAAATATGGCCTTTGGGTGTTCGGTTTAGGTGTTCTTCAAGAGTGAGAGTGATCCATTGTATGGATAGTTTTTTAAGAGCTATTCATGTACTGAAATATTTATAAGAATGTTTTGTGACTTTACCCATTCAAAAGTTACAGATAGTTGAAGATTTATGAAGTCATGAATGTAGACAGTGAAGAGCAAGCCATGTTAAATTTTGTGTGCCTTTTTTTTTTTTTATTTCTTTTGCTTGCATTGGCCAAAAGAGGTATCATAGTCAATGGTTAGGTCACTTTAGCTTAGTAATGTTTGGATCCATGTGTGAGGTCCCTTGTGTCAAAATTCTTTTTAGCAATGTAGAGGTCAGACAACGTGTTCTGTAAGCAGCGACAGTATAAGTGAGTATAGGTTAGGTAGAAATTCTTCTTAGTAATGTGGAGGCTAAGCAATGTGTTTTGTATACAGCAACAATGCAAGTGAAGATTTGACAGGATTTTAGATTAAGGGGAGGATTTGTTTGATTTAACCTAAGGTCCCACATCTAGAAGAAGATGAAGTTTTGCAAAAAGGGTTAGCCCCTAAATATGGTCTTTGGGTGTTAGGTTTAGGTAGTGATCCATTGTATGAGTAGGTTTTAGGAGTTGTTCATTTAATGAAAGATTTGTAAGGACAATTTGCAATTTTAGTCATTTAAGAGTTGCAGATAATTGAAGATTTTTGAAGTCGTGAATATAGACAGTAAACGTCAAACCATGTTAAATTTTGTCTACTTGTTCTTTTATATTTCATTTGTTTTCACTGCTTGATATTTTGATATAGGAGCAACGTATGAAAAAAAAAATCATGAGTAAACTACACATAAAATTTTAATCTTAGCTCCTAAGAGATAAAAAAAGCCCAGAAAAAACTTGTTGAAAGCCTAATGTCATGTAGGAGAATTGAGAATGTGAGTTAAATTAATAATTTTTTATTACTATTGTACCTAATAAAAGGTAACTGCTAAAATGGACATGCCAATTTTTAGAATAATTCTATTTTAACACCTATATGGGTGTAGACACCATATGGGTCTCATGTGGTGTGAGAGGAGTGATGGAGAGAGAATAAGTTAGATGAAAAAGTAAGTAGTGGGACCCATATTATTTATGAGTAGGGTATTTGGATGTTTGAGAAAGTTAGGTGTTAAAATAGTAATGTTGCAATTTTTAATACTCAAAACTATGCTAGGAGGTGTTTTTTTTAAAAAAAACTTTTTGGCAACGACTATGCTAGGAGTTTGGTTTGATTTGACTTGAGAACATTTTTGTCATAATAAAATTTGATTTTGATATTTAAAAAATTGCATGACTACTTTAATGTAGTCTTTGAATTTAACAAATTATTAGTTTAATTTTTGAAATTATAAGAAATATTTAAGTTTGTCCTCTAAAATAATGTTTAAGTGAGTAGCTTGAATCACTAAAAAGACTAATTTAAAATTTTTTTTATGGCTTCAATAATTAAATTGATAGATTAATTTTTATGTGCTAATATTGCTAAACCGGTTAATCAATAGAAATTTAAAAAATTATCAAATTTTGTTTGGTAGCTAATATAATAGGTAGTTATTTTATATGATTTGATACTTTTTTGAATTTCTATCAATTAATTTCAGAAATTAAACTTATTTTTTATAGTTAAATCTCATTCTAGCCCCTGACTTTACTCTTATGAGTTATTTTAGTCTCTAACTTTCAAAACGAATCAAATTGGTCCCTGAATTATAAAATGTGAGTCACGTTAATCCATTAATATACTATCATTTAATATTTTATCAATTAGATGATAATTTGTTGAGACTAATGTGACTCATATTTTATAATGTTAGGGACCAATTTGATGCATTTTAAAGTCCAAACTAAAATGACTCACTAGAGTAACGTTAAGAACTAGAATGAAATTTAACTCCTATTTTTTTGATGAATGTCTACATACAATTTCAATGACTACAATGACCCTCTACTCATTTCTGTCAAGAGTAGAGCTGTGCAAAGGACGAATTGGGTTGAACTAAACTCGAATTCAACTTGACTATTTAGATCGAATCAATTTGTGGAACTCAGATCTAACTCGATAATGATTCAATGATTTAGACATTAAGCATAGTATAGTTGTAAAATTTTTTGAGTAATAAATAAAATTTAAGTTATTTGGTAATAAATGTTTCAAAACAAATCTTAAGATATAAAAAAGTATTAAATTATATAAAATAATTAAACTTTAAAATCACACAATTTTTCACCACTTTTTATAGAGAAATATATATCTAACATAATTATTTGACTTCAGATAAGTTAGGTCAATATAAAATACAACCTAATCCAAATTAAAAAGTATATCAGATTAAATTTCAAAACCAAGTTGACTCGATAAATTTTGGATTCGACCAACTTAACGGATCGGATCCGGTTATGACCACCCTAGTCAACGGTCAATCTGGGACAAGAAAACAAAAAAGTGCATGGGACAGAGCGCCAGTCCTTTCTAGCACGCCCAGAGCGAAAACATAAAAGTGTAAAAAACTAAAAATGAAAATTCTACAACATTCTATTCCGAATAAAACATTGAATGCAGAACTGAGAGTGAAGGGTGAGGAAATAATAACAATAATAAAGGGTTTCTTCTGATCATCGTTGAAATTGTCTGGTGAACATAAAAAAAAAATAAAATAAATGGCGGGTTTACCAGCGATGCTTCGTCGTCTCCAAGCTGAAGACATCAAAGCCGCTGCCGCGTGGGGCGTTGCCGCCACCACCGGCGCTCTCTACCTCATTCAGGTAATCCCTCCCTTTTTCTGTCATTTTGGTTTTCTTCTCTCATATTATATTAATCGCACAAATTATGTCATTCTTGACCTTTTGTATTTTAAACAATCAATGTTGATTTGAGGGTTCACCTTGCGTTGTAATGCGTGTTAGTGTTAACCATTCTTATATGATGTGGCTCAAGTGTTTCATATGTTACAGTATGATATTTGATCTTTAATTCACCCAGTTGTACACACGTCGCATGTTTTAGATGCAGCTATTTATATCCTTTTTTATTATTGAAAAGCCTAGTTGATCCCAATAGTTGTAACCTTGTAATCACTACTTTCGGAAGAGTTTTATGCTTCTACATATATATATATAGATAGTCTCAAATCGTATAAGCAATTCTTAAGGGGAAAAAAATACTAGCTATAAAAGGGGTGAAAAAATAGAAAGAATATTAATAGCCTGTCACTTGGTGAAGAAGAAGAGAGAGGCGGGAAGGCAGAAATTAGTGGGAGTATAAGATGAGATTATAAACTAAATTAATTGGAGTATAAGCTCAATGATGCAATTATGAAAATGTGGTGTTGGATAAGTAGATTCAGTAGACAAGATGAGATTATAAACTAAGGGTTTAATTGCCATGTATTGAAAGTGTAAAACTTTTTTACACAGTCATCTAATCATATAATTTACACAGTCATCTAATCATATATTGCTAGATAAGCCATGATAGTTGACTTTTATACCCAGTATCAGAAAAATCATCCAAACTAAATATTTTAATTGGATGACAGTGTAAAATTGTTTTATACCGTTAGTGCATCAAAATTAAAATGGTAAACTAATGCATTGAAAAGAAAGTTGGAGCATAATGTACTGTCAAAAAGATGATAGAATATTGCCTTAAAGGGTTTGGCTATGTGCAGAGAAGGCTGATTGGAGCCTTAGTAAGGAAAGTGGCTGAGATGGGGGTTGTTGTTGTGTATAAAAATGAGTATTTCACGTAATTGTTCCTATAACTTTCATCCTTGAATTTTAACCCCAAATTTCTCTTTTTCTTCTTGGTTTGTGTTGTTTGTTTTCTCGTTCTCTTTTCCTTTCTCCTCCAGAGTGCAAAGAAAGCAGAAGAAGATAAGAAAGCAGGCGTAGCTTCTTGAACAGATATTCATTGAAGCTATGGTCTCGTGAATCATCTTTGCTTGATTTTACAGTCCCTTTAACTACAGCAGATACCTTCCTTTCCCTTTAAATTTTCAAGAGACATTCAAGTATCGTACTAGCTTCATAAATTTTAATTTGTGGGTGGCACCTAATATGCACAAGCTGGTAGAAATTCGTCTAAGGTGTCTTGGTTATGTGTGAAGGAGACCTGTAAAAGCTCCATTAAGAAGATTAGATCATATGGAGCATAACCTAATAATTAGAAATAGGGGATGAACAAGAAAAATTATAGGATAAACTGTTAAAATGATTCATAATTAGATGGTTTGTTTGCCCATAGATATGGTTTACAATAAAACATTGTCATTCAAATCCATGTAGCCGAAAAAACAGATTTGACTGTTGGTTGTAAGGCCATTTTTGTTTCTTATTAAATCAGAATCAGATGCACATTCAACTCCCCTCTCTTTCTAGCCTCTTCTCTTTCCCGCTAATAATCTTCAACCTTCTCTTCTGCGCTATGGCCAGACCATAGTTACCAAATACGCAGTTCATTCGAATACTGGGTCACTCTTGGTTCGCCATAGGGTTCGTTACGGTGGCGCAACAGTAGCTGAGATTAGAAACAGTCATGTTTGCCTTGTAGGAAGATGAAATGTTATATGGTAGAAGGGGAAGGCAAGGGCAGGCAGTGATGTGAACAAAATTAAAATGCTTAACTTTTTAAAGTCTTTTATGCATGGGAAAAAGTGAAAAGGCGACGTAGCAGTCTGCTAGCATAGAAAAAGGTGAAAGATGGACGTGAAGAGAGAAGAAAAAGTTATATTATTTATATTAATTATGTTGAAAAATACACCAATTATATTAAAAATATAATTTGATTTTAATGCATTAACAATGTAAAATTATTTTACACCATTATTCAATCAAAACATTTCATTTGAATGACTTTTTAGGTAGTAAATGTAAAAACCAACTATCATAATTTATGTGGCAATACATGATTTTCAATGCATGACAATTAAATCCTCAAAAATATGCATGAAAAATAAACACACCGGAGAGCATACGTATACCCCCAACGTACCATATATTTTATTAGGTAATGTACTGCATACCTGTTCCGAAACGTACCAAGTACCAGGTAACTATGGGCCAGACAATACACCAAACACACCAGTGACTTTTATTTTCGTTATAAGTTATCACGCAGAAATACAAGGATGAAGGAGCAGGACCTGGGTTGATGTTAATGAGCATCTAACTCGTGTGTGCCTAGGATTACCAATATCAAATCTTTGCTTTTTGGAGATCAGATTCTGATGCTATGATTTAGTTATTCTCGTTTACTCTATAGATATAGGATAATCACCTTAATATGCAAAATGACTCCAACTCTTTGCCATAGATTTTGATTTTAATGGAATTGATATTTATCATAAACTTAATTGTTTCACAAGGGAAAAAAATGATAGATAGTAATCTGTTTAGGCTCTTGTAATGACTCCGATTGAAACACACTTGAAGAAGCTGGTTATGAATTTGTCCATCTATGAAAAGAACGGTTTCTTGAGGCTGGTTGCAAGAGTTCTCATTGTGTTTGTTTAGTTCTTTCAAAGATCTTCTTGGCCAACTTTGCATTTTGTAAGCGGCTTGTATTTAGTTTTGGGCTTGACCCACCATGTGAACAGACCTAAGAAACTAGTAGCGTGGCTGAACAAGGAATTTTCATTATGTCATTAATTCAGTAGTTAGGTCATCGGTTAATATCATTCAGACTAAGGTTGAATTTTGAGTGGTTTTTCCTTGCAAGCTTTTGAGCTTCTGTATCATTTTCTGGTCTTATTCCGCAGAAAATGTTAATATAGACTTGAGTTTGTTGTGAATCCTATACGTGGCATGATCTCAACAAATGCTTTCATAATATTTATATATTTTTAACTTTAAATTATTCTTTGAATTGTTGATATGTTGCCACGTGTGAAGTTTATCGTGAAATCAAGACTATAGTATCATTACTCTCTTTCCGCTGCATATTTGGTAATGTAACAAAATGCTTCTCTAAAGTGAGCTTATGTTTAAAGTGAGAAAATAAAAGGTATTTACTCTTAGATTATTTAGTTATTTATTTAATATAAACTCAGATAAACCATTACTTTTTCACTTCAGAGACCAGTTTATTTTAAAGGAGCTTGTTGATGTCAGAATTTGGTTTTAATATCCATCTTGGTTGGGCCATTGGGCATTATGGTCATTCATGCCTTTCTCCATTTGGTTCTTGTGTTGTTAATATGTGACCCATTGCGTCTCCAAACATGTCCATAGTCGCTCTAGTATTGATTCTTTGTGCAATTTTCTAATGTTTTTTCTTTATTAATGATTTACAGCCATGGGACTGGTTGAGGAAGACCTTATTCGAGAAGCAAGAGCCTGAGCAAAAATGAGTTGAGATCTGAGGATTGTGGTTTAAATCATTAGATGATGTGAAGAATGATTAAATGAAACAGTTGAATAATGTTATTTTCTACTGAGATCTCTCACCTGAGATTATGTATGGATTTTGGTATGGATTTTACTGTTTTTGTTCTGGTTGATTGTAAGTGGGATACTGTCATGGCTTCCTCTTCTATATTGAACCACTCAACTGCGGATCTAGATTCTGTGGATAATCAGCATTCATTAATAAAGATGGTGGTGCTAATGTGCAAATATGTTTGAGGAACCTTGTTCTCTAGCAAGGGAGCAAAATTTGCAATTCACAGGACTTCAGTTGGATTGGTCGAGGTGCTCAGAAAGGATAGTATACCTGCCTTCAATCTATCTAACAGTTGCAAATAGAGGAAGTTCCTGTGGTGCACCTTGCTAAGAAGGGTGCACCATACACCACTTAATTTAAACCATCCAATTTCAAATGCTACAAGTTAAGGGCTGAAGTTATTATAAAACGCCTATACAAGTCATTGTTGGGGCGAATTCTAATGTATACCTTAATAAATATGGTGTGTGATACACCATTGCATCAAATTGTTGTTTAAGGTGATCCTTCACCTCCAACCATGAGAGTCCTTCCTTGCCATGTTTGCTGTCACCTGCCTCGCCCTCATTGACACCCCCATTGATGCTTGCTCCATCAACGACTCCACCCTTCCACTTTGCCCCCTCCTGTTACACTAATTTTCGCCCACCCGGATAAGCCACCATCACATTCGTGGACCTTGCCATAAATTCAAACCAATTCAAAATCAAATATCTCATTAATAAAAGGAAAAACTTTCCTTTACATCACCATGTATGGTAGCTTTCTAGGTCATAGATCTAAAAACATAACCCACACAATCAATTAGATAAGATCACCAAAAAAAAGTGTGGACAATGATGTCACATGGGGACGAATTTTGATATCACAAGAAGCAGTAATTATGATGATGGGGCGGCGATGTATTAGGTGGGGATGTCAAAAGAGGTTGCTGACGGAAGAGACAATTTGATGTCGGAGGAGAGAGCAGCACAGAATGGAGTACTGATACAACATGCAGAGTGCTCCTTACTAACGCATTTAACCACGTTTATTAATGCATTTTCCCACATTTAACAAATGTTGCTAAAACTAGCATGTGGTACGACCATAATTAATCTGATGTACTGTAGAATTCGCCCATTGTTGGATCACACCTTAAAATGGATTATTGGATGGATAAAATGAGTTATCATAAGGAGTCTAAATGATTTATTGAGAGAGAGAGTAAAATATAGGTCAAATTATCAAATGATTCTTAGAAATAGACATGATATATTACAAAATACTACCTAATCATAAAAATATTTAAATGGTTATAACATATATTTTATATAATTACAGAACTTGGCTCAGAATTGAAAGAAGGGCCACATACCTAATCTAATATGTACAAGAATAAATAAACTACAATGAAATTTTAGTTAGAAGGAATCCACGGTTGAAAGTTTATTGAATTGCAACTCCTCCTGCCTCTTCACACTGCCATGAAATCATTGCAATACTGTTTATTGGCATATCTGAAATTTAGCAAAAAACATCATCTTTGGTGTGAAGAGAAGCAAAAATCATGTCCTTTGCTCATTGAGTCTTCTCTCAGCAGCAATAGCTGCGGCCATCGATGGTGGCAAGTTTCTTAGATTTGAATCTGCATTAGGATTTTCAATACTTTCTGGCATCGTTAATGGTGCTCTTGACAGTAAGGATTCCACATCCTTCAGGGTCAAAACAGGTTGGTCTTGATTTTTGGTGTTCCCACTAATGAAGGAATGATTACTCCTGCTTCTGTTTAATTTATATATGCTCTCTTCAACTGTGTCTTTGACCTAACAAAGGCAAGAACAAAGTAATCAGTACAAGAAGTATAGAGGCATGATTCGCCTGAAGTCATTCTTTATTTGATAACGACACAACTTGATAAGGATGAAGTCATATTCTTTCATTCATGCAAAGCTTGTTAAGTCAATTGAGTTTCATCCGCAGAAGTATTTTATCCCAGTTTCCTTGGCTATTCACACAGATTGGTTTGTTTTTCCATTGTCTCGCATAAAAAAAAAGAAAGAAAAAAAGGAAAGAACTCACCGACAAAAATATAGTTCAAGAAAAGATGATAATTTCATTTAGTAACAAACAGACGTGTTAAATGCAGATTATAACAAACTTCATGAAACCAGATATCAGCTATTTCTTCTAAAGATGTTTACTTGTAACCATTTTCACAAGCAAACAATCTAACTAGACCACCAGAGTATTTTGCTTCATTCTTCCCTAGTCTTTTATCCCTATAATTCCTGCTCAAGCGTTCCTCTTAAAAGGGAAGAAAAGGATGCAGGCGTGCAATTTCACTACGCAACTACATGGTTGAAGCCCTCATTTCAATTTCCTAAGTGTTCATAGTCAAACTGCAACATGCTTGATATTACTCCTATTTCAGAAACATCAAGTATGGATGATGAGTAAGTAAACAGATACCGATGCTTGCATGACACACAATCTATCTAATACTTCAGATGAACCTGGAATCAACTTTAAGATATGTGAACATTGAAACTCTTACAAATATTAAATTCATGGCCTCTTTGCTGGCTGGATAGAGCAACTGTTGAGGAAAATTATCACTAGGGCTATAGACAAAAATAATACTTGCTGGATGACAGGGTAGAAAATGTGAGCACTATAATGCACCAAGACCATTTTGAAAATTGAATCAGAATATGGCAAATCAGTCCCTAAATAATGCTCTGAGATTTATCTCAGGGAAGAGTACCTAAGATAATAATGACAATTGTTGATGAGCAAGTAAGATAGAGAGAAACATAACTGTTTACTACATACATTACTGCCTTCTGGGAAACTTACAATGAAACGATGAATAAGGGTCTTATTCTTTTGACCAATACGATGTACACGACTGATTGCTTGTGCTTCAGCAGCTGGATTGAGTAATGGCTCTACAAGGACCACATGCTGTGCTTCCAAAAGATTGAGGCCATTGGCTCCGTGTTGGATTAAAAGCAATAACACCTGAATAGATTTTGAAACTGACCTCTCAGATCCTTTCCTGCCATTCTGTTGTCCTCTAAATTGACTGATGGCAACTTGTGCTTTTCTGAGCCCACAAATTCATAACCAAAATGAAACAAAAATAATGAAGTGGCTGATTGACTGAAACATGGATCACCAACTACCCATATTTACTGACACAAAATGCCTCTACAACTCCATGAGAGAATAATACTAGGCAGAACTTACGGACTTAAAATGGGGAACACAGAATAAACTCCGTAAACCTGAAACTACCTATTTCATTCAAAATCAAATAATTACAGCATAAAGTTGAAGTGATAAAATAGATACCCAATCACATATAGCAAGTAATATGTGGCAGAGAGACAATTTTATGTTAGTTTAAATTTTTTTTTAATGAACTAAGAAGGTAATTTGTTTACATCACTAACGAGGTAGTTTATTCACATTACTAAGAAGGTATTTTATTTACATTTCCTAAAGAATTTCATTTCATTACAAGTATTCCTTCTCATTATGCCATCTTTTCCTATTTGAATGAAATTCCAATATTTGATATAACAATTTTTTTTCTACTAAAACTCACATATTCCTACTAAAAGCCTCGTTATGGTGTCATTTGATCTATGTAGCTGATCTCACTTAATTGGACAAAGCTTAGTTATTGTTGTATAAGTCACATATTTTAAACTCATTTATTAATTATATGTGTCACGGACCATCTCTCGTTTAATTGTCAACTAGAAGCTTATGAATTGACTTTACATCTCACACAAAAGCCCTTTCAGCCTAAAACCTGAACAATACACAGGTCTACCTACCTTGTGCTGAAACTCAATACGTTTTCATTTCGATGAACAGAGGAGAAAAGGACCGAACTTCAAACCATTTGGTTGTAGATGCTTTGATACCATGTCATGAGTTACCTCTCCTAATAGTTTTAAGCTATCAGGTAGAGGCCCATTATGACTTTATATTTACCAATATGATCAAATTAATAATCTTTCTGTCTATCCTGTTTCCTTTTACTTTCCTCTAAATCTCTTCTAGACTAGCATAAATAAACAACTAGATAGAAAAATAGGTTACTGGATATGTTATCTTACCTGCCTCCTTTCATCCGAATGTATGTAATGTCATTCATAGCAAAGGCATGTGCCAATACATCAAGTACATCGTTCCAACTTGAAAATACAAGAACTTTTGCTTTTTGATCTGTGGCCTTTATCCATAAGATTCTCCTTGTGATTGCTTCAATCTTCAAAGCACCCGAATGAGAGAAAAAGAATGAGGAATACAAGAGATAGAGAATATAAGCCTATACTATATAAAGAAATAAGCCAAAATATGAATGATTTTACAGCGCATGAGCAATGCTGTACACATCTAAAACAAATATTAATAAATTATTCCAAAAAACAAAGGTTAATAATCAAGTTGTCTTATGTAAATAGTCTTCAAAATTTATCATTCTTGCTAGGATGAAAGACTGTTTTCCTTAACCCATGGCCATATGAAAAATTTGTAATTGTCACACCCATACCGGCTTTTGAGATCAGACTAGAGTCATTAGATTGATCATAATTCTCCCAAATATTCTAGGATACACTAACTGACAAATATATCAGTTATAAACAATTTACAATTTGTAAAAGCACATATTTAGAAGTAAAAGAGTAATCGTTAGCATACATACTGAAATGTCCACAAACTTGTCATTGCGCATTCAAAGATAACTCACTTCTGAAATTTTTATTTGCATTCCATAGATTGAAATAATCGTTCTTCTCAATGTAGCAAAAACAAGTTTTAAAAATCTCATTTCTTCCAAGAAAATTTTTATTTTATTTTTTTGAAGACACTAATTTTCTGTTTTCTGCCTTTGCTACTGGAAAGGTTACCTGTTTCATTAAGCTTAGTTAAAAATATCACAAGTAGATCCTACAGGTAGTGACGTGTTAAATGCAGACTATGCTGATTCATATCGAGGGTATCAGTAGAAGTTAAGTCATTATAAAGAGAAACACCTTAGTTCCATATGAACCCTTAACAGTAATGGATGCTTCAAATTTTTCACAGCTGTCAACTTTGTGCAGCATTGACGAATTAGAAGATTCATTACGTGCATCATCAGCATAGGCAATGCTTCCAAAATTGGTATGCTGTCGACATGTTGGGCACATCACCCACTTGTGAGTTTTGCTATGTTGAAGTCTTTCCTCAGTCATAGCAAACAAACCTGTAAGTAACAGATGCAGAGTTGTGTCATATATGATTTATTCTAAGGTAAAAAGATGTCTAACCGTATGTCTGTTGAACACAGATGGATGACGAAAACACACTAAAGAAGGTTCACTAGATGTTTATAAAAAAAAAAAAAAAAAAGAAGGTTCACTAGACAGCTGTGCTTGGTGTTTCACATGGTGAAAAACACATGATCAATGGTAATTCAATATAAAAGTGTTTTTGAGAACAGCATAAAGAGATTAATGGATGAGATCTCAAATTAGTCCTTCAAAGGTTCTTTAGATCATTTGGATTCTTTACAGTATAAAACAACTAACAATTTAAGCACCAAATAGACGTCTTAAGGAGGAGTAAATTGATGTTCAGAATCTCCAGAGAACAAACTTGATGTTGTGGAATTTTTTCAAAAGATTAATTCAAATGTTCACTTTGCAGGAAAAAGAAGGAAATAAGAGATTTTTTATGCTATACTGCAGCAACTATATGTTTGCCAACACTGACTAATGAATTATCAAGGTCCCCGTAATGTTGAACAACTAAAGAATGGTAACATGAAGTTTGGTCAAAATAATACTTACATTTACAGCACGTAACATGCCCACATTGAAATACCATTTTCTGATTGCCAAGCTTATCTTGGCAAACTGGGCATGTTTCCTCATCAACTTTAAATATGCCTGCACCCCTCTCTTCTATGGGGTTTGATGTTGCATTTATCTCTTGAGCGAATGAAGAAGTATCTGGACTTCCCAATGGCAGTTTTTGCTTTGATTGTACCAAACCCTGAAAAATGGTTCATCTTTGGTTACACATTCAGAGCAGGAAAGAAAATAGCGTGCAATCTATGGGATCTTAGGGGGATAAGCTTAAATTGAAGAATAACAATTAACAAGTTGATTTTTAGTTGGATTGGCAAATGACAGCCACCTTGAAAGAAAAAACTTCAAAGTGAATCTTGGGCTCAAACCAAGAATCCTCCCAAAACTAAGAGAGTGAAGAAGAGTATAGCTTTAAAAAACTAAATAAATAAACAAAGCCAAATTGTTCCTTCCAATCTAGTTGAAATACCCAAAATTGATAAGCATTGGATGAAGTCCGAAAGAAAAACAAAGGTAGACTTGAAGATAAAGCAAGGCCATATGAATCATTAATGTAGAACTAGCTAATATAATTTAGTGACATATTGCTTAAGTATCTCAAGATTGTAGGTCTAACTCCACCCTAAAAGTTAGCTCAAGAAGAGAGGGATGACCAAGTCTTTATAAAGGTCATATCTTTGGAATGTGGGACTTAAATGCCGAGGACTGGACATCTGAAGTGTGAAGTTTTGTGAGACTAAACAAATCCGTGGGTGGCCAAATATCAGTCATAGGATAGGATCTGATACCATCTCAATATTATAGGCCTAACTTCACCCTAAAACCTAGCTAAGGGGAGAGTGATGACCAAGTGTTCATAAAGGTTTTCTTGGTCATATCCTTAAGCAATATAGGACTTGAGAAAAAAAAATTTAGAATTTATTTAATACAGAATACTCAGACACAAGTCTAGATAGAGCATATTTGTGGGAGAAACTGCAAGGATAACAACTCAGCTTTTCTTTTTGGAGTATCTATAAAACATATGGCTATTCATCAGCAACACAAAACTTAAAACCTATAGAGATGAGAACAGATTGTAGACTAGCAAGCACATTCATGTTCAAATAAATTCCTTTTACCGATTAATCAAATCCAACATGGTCCACTGATTAAACATCATATCATATGACAATTGGAATAAGTACTAATTAAAGGTCAAGCAAATCTTTAGTCCCTAAAAGCATGCATTATTCTCAATCTTGTTCTTGAATTCAAAGCCTCGTGTCCAAGAAAAAACATGTTAATGCTCAAAAGATTTCTGCTTTTATTTCATTTAAATTCTGTCAAGGCGACCAGTTAAATAAGTTATTTTACATCCCAATTTTGCAGAGGTGGTCCCTAGAGATATCCCAACAAGAAATTTCTGTCCCAACCAACATTATGAGTCATGTAATAAACATAATGGTGACAATCATCATTGATAGAAATCTCATTAATATTGACTCATTGAGATGGAAGATTAATAATAGCATTGTTCTTTGGTATGTGATAAAATCTTCAGAGGCTCATAGCAAAACAAAATTTCAAGGACCATGTTGAGAATCCGCATACCTTTCACGCAGCAATGATCTCATCTGATTTGTTCAAATTCAATACACACAAGAATTCCTTCACAACATTTAGCTTATGAATGAGCATCTATCAGGTCACTTAATAGATGTCCCATGTCCCATTTATTAGATTGTCATTACTTTCAAGAATCAACTCTTAGGAATGGTTTCATACCTCTAACATGTCCCTCATGCAAAAGCTACTAATTGCGACTGAAGTGTTGACAATTAAAAAGCCTACTTTTATTTTTTGGTCAGATAAAAAAAAAAAAGGATAGGATGGCTCGAACTCTTGGCCACTTGATCACAAAGGCTCTAATAGCATGTTAAGAACCAAATCTACTAAAAGCTTAATATGTTACGTGGAGGTGCATGAATGATTTTATACCTCTTAATAATTAGAAATGAAAATAGTCTATCATATCAATTCGAAAAGGCTTGCTTGTCATGTTGAAGAATTCAGTTATAATGAACTCCGCCATCAATATAAGCACTATGTGCAAGATTCCAATAGTCACGATTAATTTTTCAAGGGTGATCTATTAGTTATTGAGAAAATTGCATATATAGAGTAAATTAATTTCAACATAAATGTTAAGAATAAGTTAACTTCTAAGGCTTGTTTCTCTATACCTTTAAGTAGCGGAGTTTTCCTTTTATCTGTGACAACAAGGTCAGTGACATAAACTTATCATGGGAGAAGTTTGAGCTGGCTGCAAATAATTCATCTTCGCCCAAAGCATCAAGGGACTTATCATTCTCAATTTCCCTTAAGTGCAAACGGGAAACAGCCATCTTTATTTCGTCATGGGCACGCAGATACTGAGCTTGAGCCAAAGCCAAAGACCTTGCATGGCCAAACTCCTTCCTCATGCCCTAACAAAAGTCAAAAACAGAGGATTAGAATTCACAGAATCCAGGGTGTCAGTACAGATAACATCAGCTATTGGAAAGGATTCCAACAGAAAACTGAGTCAATTATTTTTTGCTACAAAGCACAATCAACCTATCTTCAAGGTAGCGTTTGTTTACTGTTTCTGAGACAGAAATACAGAGATAGTGGAGACGGAGACATAAATAATAAATATGTATATGGACATTATTAAAAGAAAAAATCTTAAATTTTTGTCTCTGTTTCCTGTTCCTACATTTTGGAGGTACAGAAATTTCGTATTTTTCTGTCCCGCCTATTCCTATCTTTACTACTAAACAGGTTTGTGTCCCCACTGTCTCTGTATTTCTGTCTCAGAGACAGTAAACAAACGCTACCCAAAGGTTTCTTTTATCTGATTTATTTGTTTTTTGGGAGTAGGGGAAGGTGACGTGGAAAATAGAAACTTTCTTTAGATTGATTCCTCCCAAAAGGATCCTCCATTTAACACTAGATGATATAGAAAGATTTCATCAGCCCATACCTCAAAAATATGTAAATGCTTGGTAGCTGCAGAGACAACATCCCTTCCTAACCGAGTCTTGCAATAGTTCTTTATAACTCCAAGAATAAGCTCCAACTCAGATGCTGATCTTGAAACCTGAATGCCTCAACATAATTAATATGAAATATTAATTTCAAGAATCCATCAGAATCTCTTAAATGAAAAACGAGGCTATCATCTTTTATAGCCAAATCCAAATCTAATTTTCCACGGAATGCAGGCAAGCGACATAAGCAATGATGAAATTAAATACAACACTTCAATTCACAAGACATGAGAAGTTTACTGGCAATGGAACATGGGGTTGAATTAATATATAGATTTCAGGACTTATTTTCCTTTTCCATTTCACTTTTTAGGTTTGTTACACTTCAGTATTTCAATTCAATTGTCAATGAGTGCTTGGACTTAATAAAATAGAAGAGGTATATACAATCTGCATCAGCCTATGACCCAATGCAAGAACAGTCAATCAAATGAGGTAACTAACCACAACTCTTTGTCCAGCATTCCTTTTCTTTGATTCTTCATTATCAATTTCAGATACTTTTGATCTTTGATTAGATTGTGATAGCTTTGAGAGGAAATGATTCAATGCAAAATTCTTCTTCTGAAAATCTACTGCCTCCTCAGCAGATGAAATTATTCCACCACGTTCATTCTTAAGAACAAATAGTCTAGCTTCATAATCCTGAAGATAAAAAAATAAACAATGAGATCATATTACATTGGTTAGTAGAAGGAGGAATCATGTTTTGACAAAGAAATTCAATTACAAACCTTGAATAATTCATCTAGTTCACACAAAACACATGGAGGACCATCACAACTAGGTTGACAATTTCGACATTTGCCCACACGTTCAATATCTTCTTCATTTGGTTTTTCCATCGTCTTGTCAATTTCTAACAGTCGATCGAGTAGCACTTTGCGAGAGGTCTCCAACTGATCCAAACCTGTCTGAATTTGATACTTGAGAGATATTATGCTCCGGAAACTGGATTAAAATTAACACATCAGTCATGAATCATTGCATAGTCTCATTTCACAGAAGATCCACAAAGTCTTCTTTTGTCCAAAAAAATCTTTTTCTTTTTAGGTAAAAATGCCATGATCAATTTTACTAATTGTGATTCATCAAATTCTTTGAGCACAGGATTTTCGAGTCTTATTTCACATGAGATCCACATCTTTGATCCATGACATCAAACAACAACAAAACCTTGTCCCACTAAGTGGGGTCGGCTACCAAATTTGCACAATAATTCAACGAAATTTTACATTAGTTGTAAACTACCTAACATAACCCTTCTCTTTTATCCGAGCTTGGTACAACCTATATTTGCAACAAAGCACAATATAGGCAGAGATATTGTATCATAAGCTCTTGCCTTCAGGGGTTTGAGCAGATAGTAGAGTAGATAAAAAAGTTGCCCAATACCTAGAGATGGAAGGAGACCAAAGAAACTAAAGGAGAGCCGCTAAAAAGATTTAGATTTTAATAGTTTGACTGTAGATATGGTTTATGAGAGGACACTATCATCATTTGATCCATACAATTGATCCCAGCCCTACTTAGCGAGACAAGCTAACAAGGTTTGGTGGTTGTATTTCACAAGAGTATTTCCCTCCTAAATGACATATATAAGACCTATAAAATCACTCAAAAGCCTTCACCTAACAACTTAAGCTATAGAGGAAGTTAGTCATTGATATGGGATCATAAGCTCTTTGACCAAGTGATTGATGATAACTGTGTACACAGCAACCTTTTTATTGAAATTCTATATATTCAATAAAGCATACTTGTTAGGGATATGGGTTACTACAGAACTTCAATCACTAATTAACATATGTCTTACAAACACAAAGCATCACTAACCGAGCAGCTACTTTTGATGACTTTGAACTATTTGAAGATCCTGCAATGGCTTCTTCAATCTTTCTAGTCAACTCAGTTGAGAAATCCTTGTTCTGTTCTGCATGATGAAGTGCTTCTAACCACCAGAATATATTTTGATCTGCTCTGCTGTCACTAAATCCATTACAAACCTTCAAAAAGTTCAAATGTCATTTACAGAAAATAGAAGGGGGATTGGGGTATGAAAGGATGACAATTAAAAAAAAAAAAGCACCAAAGCATGTAAAATCCTGATTACCTTCACTTCTACAAAATTAAAAATAAAATAAATTTTTTGCAAAAAGCATGATAATGAAGAAAGATAAGTGTGAAATATCTTTTTCTTTTGGCTTCTGGTATCGACACATCTTGTATTCCTACCTTTGTTACTTTGTTTAAAAAAAAAAAAAAAAGATCAAGAAAAAAAACAGACACAAGTGCAGTTATTCATTTTGCATGCAATTAACCTTATGCCTGTTTGATTAAATGATTTATTTAAGTGCTTATATAAAAGAAACTTTTAAGCAACTTATGAATAAGTAAACAAGTTATTTTGTATTTAGATACATAGTAAAAAGTGTATTTATTTTGTGTGTTTGGAAAAGTGTTTCTCAAAAAGAAAGATATTTTAACTTCTCAAAAAGCCCTAAAATGACTTTTTGAGAAGTAATAAGCTATATAATCAAATAGGATAAATATGACTTTTAATTTCGAGAAAAATGAAAAAGTCATAAGCATGGCTATCCAAATGGGCCCTTAGTTAACCAATATGTACAGCAGTCTGAGACTTAGAATAATGACGTAAAGTGTAAACTGTATAATAGTAGCAAGGTAGTAGAAAACAAACAGTTTGGTAATATCCAGTTTTGGGTGGTTAAGATTGTTAAGAATAATGGCTGTGACAATATGTGCTCAACCATGTGATAAGTATGGTATTGGGAAGATTGAAATATTACATTGGAAATAGTAGAAATCATGGCATTGGAATAATAGCAGTCATAGGTAATACTACTTCATTATTGTTCTTATGAATGTAAGTTGTTTTTTATTTCTTCTTATCTATAAATATTAATGTGCTGAGTGCAATCTCACTCAAGCATTTAACCTAAGAATCAAATCCACTCAGTTGTTTCACCTTCACCTCTCCTCTTTTATTTTCCTACAAATTCAACATACTATCCACCATGAAGTAAGTGTCCATTGTTCTGCTGTAGAGTTTCTTATAATTTGGAACTCATTTGTAATCCATACTCTGTCACCTATTATAGTTTACTTTTTCCTTTTTATCCATTCTCTAATTAATCTAATTTACTATGATCATTCCCTTTGTCGGACTTAAGGTTCATCTTTGTCAGTCTTGTATCATACTCATCGTCTGTTTGGTTTCTCAATTTTGTATATTAGTCCTCTAAGTAGAGATTTTGATTGTTTTCTCATCATGACATATGGCATCTGACTCAAATTCATCCTCCACCACCTCTGAATACTTTCCCTGGCAAGGGTGCTTTTATTGTCTTCAGCATCCTTTTGTTGTCGTTTGATGATTTTGGCATTCCTAGGCGCCCCCTAGTCCTGTTATAGGGCATTCCCAGGTGCTCTAGATCCATTATACAGCATAAACAAGTGCTCTAGGCCCGTTATACAGCCTTTTTAGGCACTCTAGCCCTATTATATAGGTGTCTTGGCCTCATTCTACAGTTATGTTTGGATTGATGGTAAGTAATGAAATGGAATAGAATGCAATAAGATGTAGTGGAATGACAATTAGTTCACTCCATATTTTGGATCTTGTAGTAATGGAATGGAGTTAACATTCCATTCCATTGTTATTATTTGGATATTCTAATGGAATAATGATAATTTTATAATTAAAAATAAAAACAAGAGACTACATCCATACCTCCTAAATTGGAGGGGAAGCAAAATAAGGAGATGATGGAATGATTCCATTCTATCATGAAACCATCTCTCCCAAAAACTTAAACTGATAGGTAAAGCACATGAATGATTTTATATCTAACATGCTCTCCCACGTAAATGTCTCTTTTGGGGCTTGAGCGTTAAATTTTTTATTCCATAATTAACAAGGATCGAACCCTTGACCTCTTAGTCATGGTGGCTCTGATACCATGTTACATGAATGGTTTTATATCTGACACATCTCATCCAATTCTTTTAAATCCAAACAATAGAACTTTAAGTCATTCCATCCCGTTCCTCTCCACTCCATCCCTTCCCATCAAACCTAACACACTTTATAGCATTCCCAGGTGCTTTGGCCTATTCCTGGCAGTCCCAAGCACTTGACCTCATCCAAGGGCTTTCAAATGTTGAACTACTAGGAAGTCTATACTGAAGATCATTCCAACATCCTTTGCCTTGAACTCAAGTTTTATGGCGCCTTCTTTATATTTTATCATTAAGGGTTAAGTTGTAACAAACAATGATGCAGGTAATTAACATGTTTGCCATTGGAATGAGTAGCTATCCTGTTACTAATATGTGTGGCATGGGAATGTGTCGCTGCCATGCGATTAATTTGGCATTGGAAATATTAGGCTCTTACGAAATAGCTAGTAATAGTCATTTACTAGTGAGTCTTGAAAATATGCTATGTATTTATTTCCTAATGAGTATATATAGTGCTGCTAGGTGTCTAACTAAGCACCTAAGAACCCAAGCGTTTTCTGCCAAACAAAGTTCTTTCACTTTCTCTTATCTTCCCTTTTCTCTCCCAACATCTATTTAAACAAAGATCCTACACACCCAGACTTCCTAAAGTTCCTTGGCATTCCACAGGAAAGATTAACTTATATTTACAGGCTACTAAACTAGATTCATTAACAAATCTCAAAGTTTAAAACAAATAAATAAATTAACTTTGCTTAAGAGCCATTAAGGACAATTACCTGCATGTATGAATTCTGAAACTCTTGTTGAGCTGCAGATAACTTTGAACTGAACATAGATAAGTATTTCTGCTTTAAATCTTCACATTCTGCCATCAGAGTTTTGACAGAACACACTGTTACATCATCAGTATCCCGATCCTCATTTAAGTCATTTTCTGATATGCTGGATGTGGCATCTGATGCTTCTGCAGAATCCACTGTAAAATTTGTGTCATTACAGCCGCTTATTTTTTGCCTCTTTGAAAGACAATGATCAACCCCGTCAATACAATGCTTTCTGGTTGTCTTAACTGCAGAAGTTTGAGAGAACTGCTTTCCTTTAGAGGACAATCTCAGAGCAAGGTCTGCAGCTTGTGGAAGTATTTCAGCAAGATTATGATGAATGTGGATATTTAATAAAGGATCCAAGCGGAAATCTTCAGAGTGCTCTTCAGCCAATGTCATAGCTTCATTGTACAGTAATGCAGCTTGAGAAAAATCTTTCTGTATTATACCTATTGCTGCAAGCCCATTCAGAGCAACAACTAACCTTCTGAGAGCTTCCTCACCTTCTACCTTAGTCTTACTTATAAGAACCTACAGATTAGATTCATGTCAATCAAAAAACTTATATTATATACACTGTATGTAAAAACTTATCAATGATTCTCGAAGTATTAAACCATTAGTATTTCCTCCATGGTCATAGGTGACTGCTGCAGGGATCGCAGCCCAGAACTTCCAACCTGGGGGTGACAACAAGCCTGACGAAGCTTCAGCAGAGCATTCAGTAATTTCCCTGCCTCTGAGTGAGTGATTAAAGAATCTGACAAACCATTCAAAGATACAGAACCTGGAATCCGCACGAGATATTTCAAGTTTAACCATTATTCCAAATAAACATTGCTTTCAAATGACTTCTAAAATGAAATTACATAACACTGAGCAAAAACCTGGGCCCCTTCTATTAAGAATATCATTTCTCAAACTTTCAATAACTTCATGGGCATCTCTGACACAGGTTTCATGTTGCCTTTGGTAGAAGTGTTCTTCTACTGGTGAGAGTGTAAGCCAAGAGAGGCACTCCTCCTGAGAGGGAAGGTCCAATTCATTGGCAACATGTTCTTTAGAAGAACGCCACATGATTTGTTTGAAAACTCTGTGTGTAAAATCCATAGCTCCCATATCTCCCCTCTGCACAAGAATAGATCAATAGCTAAGAATACATCAAATGTGCAAAGCACAAAGCTTTTTTGGATTCTACTAAACAGATAAGTGATTTAGTTCCAGTACATAACAAATTAGAGAAAACTAAACTAAGATAATGATAAGTTACTACGTGTACCTGAAAGCACAAGGCTTATGGTCATAAAAGAATACAATTCAGACATAGACTTTCCATATTAGCCATAGCTGCAAAGGCTATTATGTTGTCTATGGCTATTAGGTGGCCACAAGAGAATATAATTAAAACTCATTCTACATAGACCTTTTTATAACAACAGATCAACAGATTAACGATGGAAGTCAAGTAGTAACAATTAAGTCAAACATTAAATTACAGAGAACAAACCTCATAAGGATCTCGAATAACTTCAGTCCACCACTTGTATGTATTGAAAGGACTAGCTTTGAGGAATCTTAGAAGCCCATATAAATCATCAAGCTTGCGCTGAATTGGGGTCCCTGTAATGCACCATCGATGCTTTGAATGGAGCCTTAGAGCCATTTCAGTGGCAGCAGCAGCATTACTTTCCACCATTTGACCCTCATCCAAACAAACCCTCCACCAGTATATCCTAGTAAGAAGAGTTGGGATAACTGGGTACCTGCAAGAAGAAAAAAAATGTTACCAAAATACTTGGTATCATAAAGGAGATATAGATATCCAAACTTTCTAAAATACATAATATGAGTAATCATATTATGTATGGTTTGTTGTTGCCAGATATAAAAACAATTCATATGTCTTTACCTAAAAGCTTAAAATTTTGAGAAGAGTTGATTCCTGACAAGTTATCAGAGCTTTTATGCAAGCTTAAGATTTGCACTCTGTTTCCATTTCCTCTTTTCAGTTTTAACAAGAAAATGCCACCTTGTTTTCAATTTAATTCCCTTTTCAGGATTTTGTGGAAGAAATAGTGAACACAGAAAATGGAAAGAAGGAACAAGATTTTCTTATCTTCACTATTTCCTTCACAAATTCATTAACACGGGAAACAAATTGAAAACACAGTGATATTTTATCTATGAACATGATAACAACAACGGAAATATGAGTCTTTGAGCAAACCTTTTCTGAAATCTCAAAACATGTCGATCACCTTCATGTCTATCAGAATCATGGGACAAATCCTCTTTAAGCACATCATAGGTAGTTATTACAATGTCAGCACTGGCAAGTTCACTGACATCCGCTAGAGATGTATTGGAGAAAGATGTGTCTCGCACGCCTTCATAAACACAAGTTTTCAAGGAGCCCGAGCTTGTATGGCTACAGTGATAACTTATCGTTAGTGAGACTATGATAAGTACAACTAAATTAAATCTTTAAAAAAAGATTTGCACTCTCATCACAATCCATAAAAACTATCAGAGCATGAAGAAATCATCCAACTTTTGCTGTAAATTGTTCACTCAAAAGATGTCATGCAATATAACAATATAATATGCATCATACAGTTGAAGTAATTATATTTGAACATTTCACTTGAGCACCAATAAATGTTTGCGGAAAGGTCCTTCTGTGGTTTAGCACCGAAAAATCATTTTTTATTAATTGCAGTAAGTATCACATCCAAAAAGTAGCAGCTTACCTAGTATTACACACAGTAAGGGGTTAGGAATCCCGCTTGATCACCCCTACCCCCCCCCCCCCAAAAAAAAAAAAAGAAAAAACATATCATTGCACTCTTAGTTGATCCCAGTATTCATAAGCTTTCAATATGAAAAAAACTATTTTATCAAAAAAAAAAAAAGATGAAAAATACTATACCGTATAATTTCATCATGCCACTGGGGCAAAATAGGAGCAGGGCAGACAATAAGAGTGGCACTAGATGCAATAGGAGATTCAGTAGCTTGTATTAGCTCAGAGCACATCTGACATACATATTCACCATCCCTCACAGCTATGGTGGTCTTATATGACTTGGTTTCATTTCCATGTTTTGATTTCAGTGATTTTCCCTTTGCTGAATAGCCAACACAATCTGCATGCTGCCAAGCATCACAAATGTCACATTGAACCCATAGTCCATGATATTTGAGACTTTCACTCACAGCTCCACATACGCACTCCACACGCTCTCTTTTCAATCTTTTTAAAGTGACATTTTGGTCTCCCTTAACTTGAGGAAGTGGATCAATTAGTATATCACTTCCAGATCCTGATTTGCGGTGAGCAAAGATACAAGCAAGCAATTCAACAGTTTTTCCCAAGCCCATCTCATCTGTTGCATTAAAAAAGGAGTCAAAGTGGAGTGCTTTCACTTAATCATTTATACTGAAAAAGCGAAAATTATATAGATGCAACCCCCACAAACTAGCACTGTTCAGATTTCAGATTGCCTATGCATTGCAGTCACATACTAAGTATTCCATGCTAACCTGAGCAAATAAACATCTTGCAAGCTTTGAAATAAATAAAAAATAAAAAAATTTAGAGAGTTAAAAACTGAAGTAGGCTTAACCTTCAAGTTTCAGTTTTCCTCCTAGTACTAATCAGGAAACCAAAACTATTCTCAGGAAAGTCAGGAATACAAAATACAATTCTAACATCCAACCAGGATGGCAGACATAAGTGGCAATTTCAAACCTCACCACCTTCATTCTGTTTGTAGTTTAACCAAATTCTACCAAAAGGTTGTGGTAGGCCCATACTGTATCCAGGCTTTGTACTTTTGTGTGAGCAGGTTAGAGATAAAAATATCTAGGCCTGCACCTAACAGCTTAAACTTGTTGGTTGTTATTGGCAATGTTTTTGGTGCACATTTCCCACAATTTTCTTGCCAAAAGAAACTCCATTTAAAAGACGATGAGGAAAGCGCCAAAGGGATGCCAAAAGAGTAATCCTATCCCAACCAATGGTTAATATTTATAAAACATTCCCTCACACGAGAGCACTTTGGGCTTAATACATATACAATGCACAAACCCAGTGTACTTACCTAGTTCAGAAAATTGAGATATATTTAAAATTATGAAAAATAGAGCAACAAGATTTGAACTCATATTTAATCATGCAGGCTCTAATACCATGCCAAACACCAATTCTCCAAAACCCACAAAACCCATAGGGGAAGCCAAAGAATGATTTTGTGTGTGTGTGTGTAAACAAGCATTGACAGGATTTCAACAGCATAGGACCCATGTATGTTTCCCAATTGTAGTAAGAATCTTTCACATAAATAAAACATTTTCAACGCATAGCAAAAATTCATATAATTGTACAAGAAAATAAATTATATACGCAACATAGCTTGGAACCTACCAGCAAGAATGCCTCCAAATACATAAGGTGAAGAAGTCTCTGGGCACAACGAAATATTTCCACTGAAGCAATTGTAACTCAAATAAGCATAAGGGAAGAAACAATAAAATCATGAGAGAGTTGAGGGATTTTTTTTTTTTTTTTTTTTTTGGGGGGGGGGGGGGTTGGGAGGGAAAGAAAGTGAGACCAACAGGACATAAATTATGCAATAAATACATTATATGTTGAAAAAGGGTCAATAAATGTTGCCTGAATGGATTGAAAAACATTTTAGAACTTGTCTCCAGAAAATCCACAGGCACACATAATGGAGAGTGGAACTGAATTCTTTCTTTTTCACCCTGACTTGCTTCTATCTGTTTCTCCCGTTGTACCATCCAGAAAGCTGCACGCCGCTGATATGGCCTCAGCTCCGGAAGTAAGTCGGGTATGTCTTCTTCGAGCATTGGCTCTGATCTATACACATAATATACAAATGGAAAGCTAAAAGTTCAACCAAAAAAATTGCCTAGAGATTGATTATTTGATGAAAATATGTTATTATATGACTAATTGACCATTGTAATAATCATTGTTAAGAGAACAAGAACAAAGAAAATGCTCAACTTACTTTGATGGTTTAATGGCTTCATAAAACCCAGCAGGATCAAACCTTGCATATTTTCTGGTGTAGGACGTCTCCCCTCTCATCTCTGTCTGTGGATCAACTTCTGTTTTTACACAGCTACCAAATCCATACCTAACTTCTGAAGTCATTATTTCTGGACGTAGCCAAGACATGACATTCATCATGCTCCTTTTCCATAGTTGTCTAGAAACATCAAGAAGCAACTCACATGCGTCAAAGGAACTCTTTAGTATCTCGACCCTTACCCTGAGGGAATGGATGTCTTCAGAAAGTGTAATCCCAAGAACTGGCCTCAGTGTAAAAAACTTCAAACTTGCCAAGTGAACAAGACCAGAAACACCTTCATCAGGTCCATCAAAAATCCCAGACAACAACACTGTACATGTTTCCACATGATCCACTGCAACTCTTTTCACAAACTCTAGATGAATATCAGTATAGGGTAAAACAGGCCAATGGCCTAATTTGATTCGACCAAGAGCATTATTGACATTGCACACCCGAAATCTTAACGAGTACTGGGGATCCTGATAAAAATCCTCAGAAAGTTCAAAACCAGAACCACATTCTCTCAAATTTAAATCCGTCAAAACGACTTCAGAAATATCAAAGTGCTCGCTCGACAACCAACCTGACCGGTCAACTTCAACGAAGTAGGGTATATCAACTTCACCAAAATCATCTTTTCCTTCTTCACCTACTCCTACAACATTCTGCTTATCCAGTTCTGCTTCAGCAGTAACATTTGTTTCAATTATTATCCCACCTGATCGATGTGGTTTACTTTTCTTTCTACCCATGGCTTCTCACCACTATCAAAGTAAAACGAAAAACAAATAAATAAATGAATAAAATAAGTTATGTTATATACTAAATATTAAAATTACTAATAATTGACAAATCTGAAACTGAAGCTCAACATGAAGCCACAAGAACTTAAAGATGTAGCATGTAGACTTCAGTTCTTAAACAGCACAACCAGAGGAAACACCACTACTATATAATAGTGCAAGTTAAGAACCAAGTCACAAACTAAACAATAATTAAACATGAACTCAAGAAGGTAAAGACTGAAGACAGAAACATTCAAAAAGTTTGCAAATACAATTACACAACAAAGGTTTACAATTAAGAAGGGCAAAATACAAAAACTCTTAAGTCAAATTTAACAGAGTTGAACCAAAGGGTATGACCAAAAACATGGAATGGGGACAAAACTTTAATTCCCTGATTGCTAAGCATTCCTCAGCTGAAAAAAAAAATCTTAAAAAGAAAAGAACAAAAATTGAAATATGAATAAAAATTCACAATGTTCCAAACATTTTTCAGCTTCAGGGAAGTAGAAACAACACACCAATAAATGTTGCACATGAATCCGTGCATGGAGGATAAAAAAAAAGAGAGAAAATGGAGTGTTTGGAATTGGAACCTGAAGACAGAGAATGAAGCTGGAGGACTGAGTTACACGCGCGAGTTTGCGACTCGCCATTGGGATCTTTGAAGATGTAGGAGAAATAGATAGGGCGGTGAATGGGTAACAAACACTGTTTTGTTTGTGTTTGTGTGCTAGGGCCTAGGGAGTTCCGGTTAGTGGCTAGTGTTACAGCCGTACGATAGATCGACAGAGGGTTTCCTGAGTCTTTGGGAACGAATCCAACGATCATGATTCGAATCTAGTTTTCTTTATTGATGTCAACGAAGAACTGTGAGCCTGTTTGGAAAGTGTTTTCAAAAACTGTTTTTGGTTTTTAAAAGTTAAAAAACAAAAAAAACCTGTTTGGGTTGGATGTTTCTCGGATCATGTTTTAAAAACAAAAACACACAACTCTGGTTTTAAAAACAAAAACTTGAAAACAGTTTCAAGTTGTTTTGCGTTTTATTGTTTTGAAAACAATCAAAAATGCGGTGTCAATTTTGTAAATAAGATCACTTATGGTTTTGTGCCCCATTCGAATCCTTCCCATTGCCTCTCTTGTTATTTTCTTCTAAACCCCTTCCATATTTTGTTAAGAACCAGAGAGCCCCTCTCCTTCCCGCTGCAAAGAACCAAAGAGCCCCTTCTCCGGCACGGCCAGCACACCCATCTCCGCACGGCCTTCTCCAGCATTGCCTTCTCCAGCGCGGTTGCAAGGCGCGAGTTGCTTCCACCCTTCACTGAAACCGAGAGCGAGAGTAGGGAGACCCGCGAAGCCCCCGAGACCACCGCGACGCCCTCCCCGTGGCTTCGGATCGGCCGACCTGGCACCTTTGAAGCGAGGCGGAGACCCGTGGAGCTCGGTCCGGCCGCCACCATCAGCGGCGAACCGCGAAACCCCCAAGGCCGCCGCGACGTGCTCCCCCCGGTGAAGCTTAGATCCACCACGAAGCCCCAGGCGCTTGATTCACCGCCCGGACTGCTCCTCGGCGTTGCCACTGCTTCCTCCGGCCCCCGAACCTGCTCAGATCTACCAACCCGCCACCACTGAAGCCCAGATCGAGACCCGCGAAGCTCAGATCCGCCGGCCCGCCACCATTGAAGCCCAGACTGAGACTTGCGAAACATCTGCCTGTGCTGGAGCTTGGGATGGTTGCGGTGGCGACTCAACACCGGCCTTCCCGCGACGATGGGGTATTCCACTGCAGAGGTTGATGATGATGCTGATTTTTGGTTAGGGTGGTTGTGGTTTTTGGCTGAGCTTGATGATGTGATTTTTGGTTTCTTGATGATGATGATGGTGGTTAGTTGATGATGATGGTAACTGGTTTCTGATGGTGATGGTGGTTAGTGAACCAAGTCAGGGGCGATGAAAGAACCATTTTGTGCCAAACAGTTACTTTGTTTTATTAATTTTAAAAATTATTTTTTAAATAAATTATCCAAACAGATTTTCTATTTTTCATCGTTATAAAACTGTTTTTGAAGTTTAATTGCCAAACAAGTTTTTCTATTTTTTTGTTTTTAAAAATTAAACTTACACTTGTTTTATAAAATAATTTTTAAAAACAAAAATAAAAAAAACACTTTCAAACAGCCCCGTCATTTCCGCTGCTCAAAGATTAGTTTGCTTATAAAATTCTTCTGAGAAAGTCTACATTTACTTGACAGAAAAATACATATGGACCATTAGATTGATCTCGACACATTAAACTTCATGATAGCAGTGAGCTAGCATTTGGTACGAGATAGGATAGAAAATATAGATTCAGAGAAGATAGTAGAGATGTTGACATAAAAAATATTATATTTGTATTGTATTTAGTTTTGGAGTATAAGACATGATAATTATTTTCGTATTTTGTTTGGAGATATAAGGACAATATAACAAATATATGGTAAAAGATATATATACCCCTACTAGATCGCCATTGACTGTCGTTGAATGGATGTTGAACGCTGTTTTTCTTGAGGACACATTAAGAAATAATAAATATGTATATGCTTATTATTGGAAGAAAAAATATTAAATTTCTGTCTCCATATTATATTCTCATTGCCCCACTTTTTGAAAGCACAGAAATGTTGTGTATTTTTATCCTCGGGACAAAAAATTTTCTTGCCCCCATTTCTGCCTACACCATCAAATAGTTTTGTGTCTATAGTGTTTTTGTATTTATGTACCTATATCACTAACCAAGCGTATGTATGGAAATAAATAAAGAACTAAAGAAGGGAAATTATTTTTTATATGGGACTAGACTTTCAAATATACCGTGATAAGGTTTTGTAAACAAAATTACCAATGTATGGCATTTGAAATGAGCAAATCCCCAAGTTGGTCTTTGGCAATTTCAATGTTGAACAAGTTGATTCTTGACAACTAAAAAGTATCAATTTAGTGTTTGACAATATCAAGGGTCAGACACTTATTAGTCTATGGATGAAAAACATTAACAGTGTCAATGACAATTTTATTATCAGATAAATTGATCCCTAATGTTATTTATATCAAAAGAAAAAATAATTCATCATTCCACATCCCCTCCCTTTTCCATCCTCACCACCACCATCGTAAAAATATAAAAATTACAATAACTACTCAGAGTATAAGATCCCTTAACCTTTCAACCTCTATTCGCTCAAACTTATCTTTACCAACATTGCATCATCCATTCTTTTCATCCTCATCACCAATCTTTCTCTCTTTCACCATGGCTGCGTCATCCTTCACCCCACACCTGACATTCGCCTTGCTCCGGGATTTCATGCATCAAGCTTTTCTGGCGGCTAAGTAGTGTAGTGGCTCGGCAGCTAAGGGGCGACAAAGGATAGAAAGGGTTGGGAATGGCATTCGTGACGGAGGTTGGGAGTGCTATTGTTGTTGCTAGTCTTGCTGCCTTTTCTTCTTCTTGTTCTTCATCTTTTTTGGGTTTATTTTTTAATAAAGAATGGAGGTTTGGTTTATACTCAAGTGTTGTGTTCTGTGTTTGTGGTTAGTGTTTATAGAAGCTTCAATGGCTTGAAAAAATAATTTTCATGGTTGTTGAAGAATGGAATTTCATGGAGCGAGTGCAATAATGATGAAAAAAATTTGTGAATGGATTTTGGCTCTACGGAGATCCATGGGATTCTCAAAAGAATGTGTTTTGTCTGGGTTAAGGAAGAAAAAAGGTGGCAATTTTTTTTATAGTGGACAATGGTTTGATGTTTGGTGGTGATGGTGGGCGAGTGGTGGTGATGAAGAGGATGGAAAAAGGAAAGGGATGTGGAATGATGAATTTTTTATGTGTAAATGACGTTAAGGACCAATTTATCTAATAATAAAATTGTCATTAACACCGTTAATATTTTCTGCCTATCGACTAGTAAATGTCCAACTTTGACATTGTTAGGGACCAAATTGACATTTTTCAGTTGTTAGGGGTCAGCTTGTTCGACCCTAAAATTGTTAAAGATTAACTTGAGATCTACCCCATTTGAAACAACCTTGCAAGTGGCAAGTTAGAGTTGCCTTGAAAAGGCGTGCATGAAGGGAGTCTAACAAACACATATAGTTTTGTTTTTCTTTTTAAAACTTTCATGTATTATCAATGAATTTAATTAAAATATACCATCAATGTAAAATAGTTTTAAATAGACATCAAATCATGTAATAACATATCAGTAAATATAGATATTTTCCACTCTTATTACTTGAAAAGTCATGCAAAATAAGAGATTTGATTAAATGATGATGTAAACCCTCTTTACACTGTCATCACATCAAAATTAAACTCATTCAATATAAAATAATTTTAAACAAACATTCAATCATGTGTTGTTATCTTAATAAAAGTAACTCAATCACTCATTACCTCAAAAGTTTTTCAAATAAAATGATGTGATTGGATGAAAATATATTGTAAAATGACTTACACTGTCAACTAATATAATTTGAGAAAAATGTCATAATTATATATCACAATAATTATCCACTATAATTTTATATTTTCCTCAAATTTTTTTAGTTAACAATGTACATCAATGAATTGAAATTAATATCTTATTTTATTCCTTTTATGGTGTATTACCACATAATTAACATACACTACTATTCAATGATGTACTATCACATAAATTAAATATGATTAATTCTTATATTTATTACTTGAAAAGTCATGCACATGAAAAGAATTGATTAGATAAGAGTGTAAAAAAATTATGTTATCAATAAATCAAAGATAAATTATTTAAAAAAATTAGGATATTAAATTTATATGAAAGAATCATGTGTATATTATTACAATATTTTTAGTTATTTATTTATTTATCTATATATAATATTAAAGTTATGCTAGTATTTTATCCAAAAAACAAAGTTGTTCTAATATAGATGTCATATGGAATTTTCCATAAATCTTTAATTAGCATGATATTAAATGTTTCGAAAGATTTCTTCTATTGCATATTGAGATATTTTTTCATATGTATATTTTACATGTATATTCTTTTTCAAATAAATACGCATTTTCCCCCTAATTATGCCTCTTTCCTAAAATATTATGTCAACAATTTATTTTCCAATTCTTGCCCTTTTCTAAAACTATTTAAAAGATTTGTTTTAATTTTTCAAGTAAAAAATTGGGTTAATTTCGAGGTTAAGAATGCATGTTATTTGTATGTTAATGGGGATTTAATGGGCCTTTTCTGAAATGAATACCATTTGACAAACCTTAAGAATAGAGGAATTGGTCTATTTTTTGTATTGATGTGCTCTTCAGCACCTTAGGTGTTAGGATTCCATTTCTTGATTTTACCTGTGAGTGCTTGAACTTTTTTAATGTAGCTCCCACTCAACTGCACCCTAATGGTTGGGCTTATATCCAAACTCTCGAGGTATTGATAGAGGACTTGGATATTTAGCTTTCTTTAGCTATTTTCTTCTCTCTATTCAAAGTTAAGGATGTTCACAAGGGGAGATGGATTTCCATTAGTGGTATCCATAGGAGAAGAGCCTTCTAGCCTTTCTACTGAGGATGAGGTCAATCTATGGTTCTTAGCCGAGCACCTGACTGATCACTGTAAAGCTTTATCAAACATGGAGCTTGTTAAGTGGATTTCCAATAAGGCTAAAGTGATTCAACATATTAGTGAGTTTTCTTTAGGGTTGTTTCATTTATTTTTCTTACTTTCTTAAATTAGATTGCTCACAAAGATATTATTCTTGTTTTCCTTTTTCAGATTCAATGGCTCCTAAAATGACTCTTACGTCTATTCTGTTAGCCCTCAACTGCCCCCAAGCTTAGGAGAATACAGGTAACTCGATTGCAGCTACTGCCATCGAAAAAGTTGTTGTTGACGGCTTGGAGACCGAGTTGCAGCCTCAACCTCTAATTGTGAGGCGCTCAAAGAGAAAGGCCGACGAGGGTGTTATTGAGGTCGAGGTCCTACCAAAAGAACAGGCTACCACTAAATCTCCTTCCCCATTAAAAAGGGGGAGGAGTTATCCACAGGGTACCCTTCCTCTTGATCATTTCAAGGAAAATGTCCCTTCCTCTTCTTTGTGGAGTCTAGAGTACCTTTTCTTCCTGAAAGGGATGATCTTCTCGATTTTGCTGAGGATAGGAAGACATTTAAGGAGGTCGGCACAATTAGTGTGCTTAAGTGGATAAAGGTGTACGCTCTCTGTACCTATGCCATGGCTTGTCACTTGGAGTTGAAGGACAAGGCGGAAGGAAAATTGATTATCGAGCTTAGGGGTGAACTCAGCAAGCTCAAAGCTAACCATGTTGAGGTTATCAATATCATGAAAGAAAAGATGAGGAGAACAGACGAAGCTCGGTCATCAAAGCTCAAGAAGTTTGGTGAAGAGAGACAAAAGCTCCTCGTCAAGATGGCCAACCTTGAGAAATCTTCGAAGAGAAGAAGAGTCAGCATTCCTTGGTCATGGCCGAATTTGAGCGGTAGAAGGCTTATCTTGAGGAGGAGGTATGTGAATGGTTTTAACACTATACCAAGGCAGGTCAAAATCATCTCCCCAGTCTTGATACCTCGCCATGTGATCTTTTTGTTGTTGATGCCGATATTGCTAAGAAGGTTAAGAAATAAAGCAAAGTTGTCGATGCCATAAGCAAGCCCATTGTTACTAATCTAATCTTAATGGCTCTTTCCTCCGACATTGCGGCCAATATGGGCACTCTGACCTAGGATACTGTGCCTGCTGATGTTTGAAATTTCTTTACTCTTGTGGTAGTATTTGAACAATTTGTCCTTGTAATATTGGCACCAATCTTTGTATTTCTTGAGCAATTGTTAGTTAGTCACTTGTGCTTATGGCATTTGAACCAATTTTTTTTTCGCTTTGGGGAATTTGCAAGTTTGCTATTAGATGCCTCTTATTCTTATTTTTCATGCTTGCATGGCTTCTTAGCCTCTTCGTATTTGTGCCCTTATGTCTTTGCATCAATGATTTTGTTGTTGGATACCTCGACTAGGCCTTTATCCTCATTGCTTTTGTAATACCCAATTTTTTTTTTAAATTAAATTAAAAAGATTAGAATTCTTTTTGAACTCAGAAGGGTAGGAGCTACCCTCATCTGTCATTTCGAGTATTGAATTTTCTAAGTCTGGACCCTACGCCTCATTGGAGAGCTATATAATATAATCATATTCTTGGGACCAAAAGTCCCGATAATTATTCCTTAGAAAAACATAAGTTAAAGAATGATTTTTAAGGAATTTTTTGAAACCTTTAAATGTCCCATTTCTAGCGTATAAGTTTATAAAACCGTGAAAATTTTTGGATTTGAACTAAAACCCAAAATTTAGATTTTGATTGGTTTGGATTTTGATTTTGCTAATATTTTATTTGAATCCAAATGGGGGGTATTCTCTTATTTACATTTATATTTTAAAGTTAATGGAGAGTAAAATAAATGAGGATTCTGGGGAGTGAGAGACTATCTTGGAGAGTGAGAGACCATCCTGGAAAGTAAGAGATCATCCTGGAGAGTGACAGACCATTCTGGTGAGCGCTACAGCGGTCAGCTGAACAGTAAGGCACAGGAGACCATTTTCATGCTCTCTGTTGAGAAGCCTGCTGAGAGCTGCAAAATCAATAGGACAAAGAGGTCAAAGGTCAGAGACACTCACCAAAATAGTAGGTCGGTGCGAGAGATGCTCTCTAGTGAGCGCTGCAGCGCTAAAGCGGTCAACAATGATTATAAAATCCCCTATTCGGGGTCCAGAACCTTCATTCACATAAAACACTTTTTCCTCCTCCCTCTCAAGCAAAAAAAATCTCCTCCAACCCCTGTTTCACTCCAAAAATTCATTTCTCTTCTAATACTATCAAGTTTAACTTGGATTTTCCATCTCCTAAGCTTAAAGGTATGTCATTCTAGTAGTTTTGTTTCCTTTATTCCTTCACTATCTCAAGTTCCTAGGGTCTTGGTCCTATGTTCTCATGGTTTTCATGCCATGGTGCTTTTCTACCATGGTTAGAGTTAAAATTTAGTTAGTTAGGGGATTTAGAGATTAATCCAGCATATTATGATTATTACAGCAGATATCAGTGTCATTCCTGCTCCCTAGAGTTTTGGTTGGTCTCATTCCTTCACTGTTCACCCTTCTAGGTGAGTGAGTTTTCATCTGTGACTTATATGTTCTGCATTAGCGTTATTTTCATAAAAATATGAATTACTTGTTGATTTTAGAGATTTCCGTATAAAGGTTGATGTCACTGATGGTTGTATGTTTTAGAAACTGTTGATTTGAGAACATGAAACCTGTTTTTGGAGAAAACTCATGGGATCATGCTTGTTGAATTGATTTTAAGTGTATTGATGATAATTTTGATTATGGAAAGCTCTTATGAATGTTAAATTGAATTCTATATGTGATTTATGTATATGACATAGTTAGATACTTGAAGATGCTATTTAGAAAAGATCATGGAATTGTGATTTTAAACTTCGATGGCTAAATGGTGTTTCGATAGCCAGTTAAAAGGATTTATGAGCATGAGTCTTTATGATGTTCATGACAATTGGCGGCTACATACCTTATGGAGACTTGGAATCACAATGTCCACAAAGAGTGATTGTTTGGGCATGATTCCATAGCCACCGGTATGCTAAGATCGAACTGTCAGAATCGGATAGATTCAGAGCTCATAAAGAACTTAAAAGAGAACCTTATTGTTATGATATTTCAAATAAAGGATATGCTGTTCAGTGTGATAGGGCAGGTGCATCCTGCGCTCATTGAACAACACACTTTCCCGATAAGAGACATGTTGTTCAGAGTGATAGGCAGGTGCGTCTTGCGCTCATTGAATAACACACTTTCCTGATAAGAGACATGTCTGTTCAGTGTGATAGGGCAGGTGTGTCCTACGCTCACTGAACAACACCTTGAGTTCCCTAGTGAGGCTCGTGTCTAGCACTGGTGGAGCAGCACAGATCAGAGCAGGGACCCAATTATACTATGATTGGTAAACATTACAGTTCTTTTAGTAGTTAAGGAACTATAAGTTTATATGTTCTTTATAATTTTATAAAATGATGACTAGTATTATATATATGTGCATATGTGTATTTGATTATGTAAATATTTGAATATTATCATTGTTATTATGATTTCCTGCATTGTTTCCTTAGTATCCCATGAAAGGGGGTTTTAGGTGAGCTCACTCACTGAGTTTTTCTACAAAAACTCACCATTCTCTTCCTTCGTCCATTTACAGATACAGAAGTGGTTGTGGGTCCTTCCCAGCCACCTCCATCTCAGCAGCATTAGCGGTGAGCTTCACTTGGGTGAAGTGTTTATAGTTTTGTCTAGAGTGCTCCAGTACCTAGCAGGCAGAATCCCGGACAATAGAGCATGTGTATATTTTTGCATATTATTATACTATTTTGGTTTGTATCAAATAATATAGCGCTAGTGAATATTTCAAATTAGAGCAGTAAATACATATGCGTTTTGTATTATGGTTCATAGACTATAAAGTTTGAACTATGGAATTTCAGTCTAGATTATAATGAATTGGTAAACAGGTGATTTGTATATAGAAAATAAAAATGCATTTTGATTAGTTTTGCAAATAATTGTTCATGTAGAGAAATCCAGGTCATGAGGGTTACGTGGGGATGAGATTTCTCACGTGCCGGTCACGTGCCTATATCGGGTCGTGACAACTTTGCTTACCTTTGAGCATTTGGTAGAGCTCCGAGCTCAGTAGGTACATTTTTGAGCTTGTTAGCTCTTTCCTATTCTATGTTTACCCAATGCCCTATTATGGAAATTTTCGTAAGTTTTGTTCATGTAAGGATGAACTTGGTTTTTACCCAATGCCCTTGATTCATACATAAGGGGCTTAAAGATTGTTCATCTAGACTTCTAGGAGTAAGTCTTTGCCCATATATCCTTAGCCTATAGGTGAGGATTTTAGGTTGTTTGTTTAGGCCTCTAAACGTGGGTGTTTACCCGAGTGCTCTCCATATAGAGATGAGGACTTAAAATTGCTTTTTCAGACTTCTGAAAGTGGGTCTTTGCCCATATACCCTCAACCTATAGGTGGGGACTTACAAGTGCTTGTTTAGACTTCTAAACATAGGTGCTTACCTTTGTAATTATGGGCTTTTGCCCTTTATTTCTCAAGAAAGATTGGATTGTGCATAAAAAAAGTTCGACTATGCATTTAGCACATTCAGATTTTGTCCACAGTGGTGGAATTATGATGTATTTGAGACATTGCTTCTAAGATCAAAATACATGCGGCAAATGAATAACTTTTATTCAAATGATGTAAAAGATTACAAAAGTACATCAAATATCAAACTAAATGCCATTGAGCTTATTGCATGCTCGACTTGTGTATGTCATGTCTCATTAAAACCTCTTTCATGTAAACATGCTTGGGGAAAACCATGTAAAGAGGAAAAAGAGTGCACTCACATCCACAATTTAAGGGCTTTCTCTAGCTATAGTACTTCTTGAGTGAGGACACGTTCTATGTCCTTTGCAACTCTTTGCCTGTGAGCTTGGCGATCTTGTAAGCTCTTTTTCCTTGTTTTTAAGTAAGTCAGAATGGGCCTTCCCAATTAGGTGTTAGCTTTCCTTCTCATTAAGGCTTCCTCTAGGGCTCAATTTTCCTAAGCACTAGGTCTCCTTCGTCAGACTCTCAGGGGTTAACCTTTTTGTTGTACTTTCTAGCCATTTGTTGTTTTATGGCTTCTTCTCATACTCGAGCTTTTTCCCCAACTTCTTTAATCAAATTTATCTCTAGTCTCTGGGCTTGGTTTTTGAAGTTAGCAACATTGGCTTATAGTCCTCGGTGTTGGCTCTGTAAGCTATATTAGGATGATTGCATCACTCCCATACAGTAGTCTGTAGGGAGTTTCTTCTTTAAAGGAATGAGGAGTTGTGTGATATGCCAAAGCACCACTGGCAACTCCTCTGCCTAGAGATGCGGAAAGCTGAAGTATTGAAAAGAAAAATGGCAATACAGTAAATTATTCTTAACTTTTGCTAACATTGATTTTTTTTTAGTTATTTTTTAATTCTAGTGATCATTTAAAATTGGATAATTATTTAAGGACGGATGGAATAATATATTTCATTCCTTTTAAAATATCTGTCACTATTGGATAAACATAAATATTAAAAAAGGCAATGAATATATTGGAAATGGAGTTAAAAATAGTGAATGTATTAAATGAAATACTTTCGAAAAACTAATAGCTAGTGAGTGAAATTACTTAGAGATACTATTGAAAAAAATGTTGTATTAGCATATGAAGGTATTTAAAAGTGGACAAATATTTTAAAATATAAAATTATCTAAAAATAGCTAAATATTCTAGAGGAAGAGAGTAATATGTTAATCTTTTGATAAATAAATGTTACATCGCTTTATTTTATCTCTATGCACTTATATTTTCTTAAACCCGGACCAAACATGAGAGTGGAGTGTGGGAATGGAAATGAATAATGTCATGAGAATAATAAAATTACACAATAAATACATACCACATACTTTATTATCATTAGATGTGGTGAGTGAATGGGATGGATGGGGACTATTTATCATATCTAATAATAATAAGATGCGAGATGTATTTGTTATTCAATGTTATTGTTCTCGTAATATTATTCGGATGAAAATATGACGTGTACTTTGAACATGAGAAGTCCATTCCCGACCAAATACGCCTATAAATTTTCTGAGACCGAACTGCATAACCAACCAGACCGGGTTATTAATGTAACGACTCTACCTCCTAGGCCGTATCTTTTGTATGGTTTGGTTTGGCCACAGAGAGAGAGAGACACACACACCCACACACGAAAAAACAAAAAGTCGATGTAACGATCAAAAGAGGGAACAAAAATCCAAATTCATCGGTCATTACAGGCTCACAGCCTTCTCATATGAACTGAGTAGTTGCCAGCCACGCGGCCTCTTCCATTCCACACACACACACTCACTCTCTGACATCAATGGCGGTTTCAGGGCTGAGAGGTGGCACTTCTCGTTTGCAGTTACCCATGTTCCATCATCATCACCATCTCCTTCGTTCGTCTCCTTCCTTTTCCAACCTCAAAGCTCACTCCAAGTCAAAGGGCTTCACTCTCTTCGCTCGCTATGCACAAGCTCAGGACCTCTTCTCCTCTGGTCGTTTCCAAGGTCCTTTTCTTCTTGTCCATCCTTATTCTGCTCACTTTTCAATTCATTACCATGCCTCTTCATTCATTTACACACTTATATTTGAAAAAGTAAAAAAAAAAGAAAACAAACGAAAAGTCTAATTTTTTATTGGTTTGGGTGTTCACTGGGTAGCAGGATTCAGGACTGAATTTTTCAAAAGGAAAAAACTAAAAATTTTCCCAATTTTTATTTTTTATTTTTTTGGTAGTATGTTTTCTCTCTTCCTTTGGTAGTGAATTTTTATTTTATTTATTAAATCAAGAGTCAAACTAAACCCACAAATTGATGAGAAATAAGAGAGTATTGGAGCATCCCCAACTGGTCCCTTGGGGAATGCTTCTTTTTCCTACTTTTGGTGGATTCTGTATCTGATTGACCGTCTTGGTAGAGGATAAGATAAGATGTTAATTTGTAAGAATGCTGCAAAATATCTAATCAGAACAATTACATATTTTACATAGTGCTTTTTTTTTTTTTAATCCCCTCTAGGTAGCGTTTAGTTTTTTTAAAAAATAATTTTCAGTTTTCATTTCTAATTTGCAATCTACGAAAGAAATAGTGAAAACTGGAAATGAAAATTGAATATTGGATTTTATATTATCCGCTGTTTCCTTCACAGCTATGCCCCGCAGATACAAAGTATTAGCTACCACATCAGTACGATATGGAGATATGTCGACTATTTTGAATTATTCGGAAATTATAGCTTCGCAAAATCCCAAAAGTTAGAAGCTTACTGCAAACTGAACGTTGTTTTCTAAAACCAAACGTGTCCTGAATTTTGGTTGGTGGTATTAATAATGTTTCACGAACCTTTTTTAATTAGTAATTTTCCAATTTATATTTAGAATTGGGATTTTATTTTTGGGTGGGAGTGTTTGTTTATGTGTGTTTGAAAAAAAAGGGGGGGGGGGTTATCACATTTAACTAATTAGTATTTTTCTTTTTAATGGTTCATTGGTAGCCTATTTTTCTGTTGATATTTGCCTGAG
Source organism: Dalbergia cultrata (assembly GCA_031216105.1). Classification (NCBI taxonomy): domain Eukaryota; kingdom Viridiplantae; phylum Streptophyta; class Magnoliopsida; order Fabales; family Fabaceae; genus Dalbergia; species Dalbergia cultrata. Next base: position 41,278,096 of record CM062352.1, read on the forward strand.
TTGTTGGCTGTAAAATTGCCTCAGATAACATTGAAAACCTGCCCAAGCTGGTGGAAGACATTGTCCAGACATCCATCAATACAGGCCCTAGAGGAGTCTTTAGGATGGCTCAAGGTGTTCAAGCCGTCATTGGGGTTGGTCAAGAGTGGTTAACTGATTTATCAAAGGTACCACAATATTATACTCTGCTTCCCTTTTTCTAATAATAGTTAATATTCCATCTCTTAATAATGTTTTCATTTTCTTTTCTATGGAAAAAATTTGGACACAACTATTAACTCTGTTGCATCATTTGCAGTCCACAAATTCATCTACTAGGTTGCCTACTGAATTACAGCTTGGTTTACTTTCCCCCTTTTATTTGAGGAGGTTATTTGAACGGATGGGTGCAACATACATCAAATTAGGTCAGGTATGAGTGGATTCCTTGACTTATGCCTCCTAGTTTGTGTTTGGTTGTGCTATTTTATTTGTCAAAAGTTATGGTGCTTGTCTTTTACCGTGTTAAATGACTCAATAATCAATATTTATCCACTTGTAGTTGGAAACAAACAATACAAATTGCTAATAAAATCTTATAACCACTTGATATGATCTCTGTACAAAAGTTCTTTCGGACGTTGATAATCAATGTGTTAGGTACCAGAATTGTAACTTGGGCCTAAATTGTAATTGTTGGGTCTGTGAGATGAGAGAGGATGGGCACACTATGTGTAACTACCTACTGAGTCAGCAATAGGATAGTGGTGAAGGGAAATACATGTGATTCTGTTATGATGGGGGCTATATGTATGCAAGGGATGAGAGGAGAGGGTAGGCAGAATATTGGCTAGGCACTTGGGAGAGTTGAGCTGCTATAGTGCTAAGGATTCCCTCTATTTCTGCATATTGTATCAGTATTCCTTTCCATTAATACATCATTATACTCCATTTCTATATCTCTTTTTCATGTGTCTATCACAATGTCTGATGGTTATCATTGGTTTTTGTTTTGTAGTTCATAGCATCAGCACCCACACTGTTTCCAACTGAGTATGTACAAGAATTCCAGAATTGTTTTGATAAAGCTCCTCCTATTCCTTTTGAGGAAATCCAATCTATATTGCGTAAGGAATTAGGAAGACCAATAGAAAGTGTTTATGAATATGTTGATCCAACACCAATTGCTTCTGCCTCTATAGCACAGGTATATTTACACCTGTATTTCACTTTAAGAACTTGTTATTCAGATTGCTTTCGTGGTTTCTAATGCAATTGGTATATATTGCATCTAGGTTCATGCTGCAAGGCTAAAAGGCTCCAGGGAAGATGTGGTGATAAAGGTCTTAAAACCAGGAATAGAGGACATATTAGTGGCAGATCTTAATTTTGTTTATGTTGTTGCTCGCATATTGGAGTTCTTGAATCCTGAAATAAGCCGGACATCATTGGTACAAACACTATGGCCGCTTTCACTGCTACTTGGATATTTTCCCTACAATATGAAAAGAATGTTACATTTTTAAGCATCTGTTCATGAACAGTAAAGTAAAATTCTCAACTATGTTGCCCTTTCTTTTTTTGTCATCCCTTTTGCTTGTCCCTTTTAATAAATTTAATGTACTTTCTAGTGTCTTACATGTAAAAGGAAACTTAGAACCATAGTTTTCAGACTCAGCTTGGTGATTGACTCAGTCAAGGCACTAGATTGCTAGTTCAACCGGTGGATTAGTGGTTGAACTGGTTAAACCGAATATAATTAAATAAATATAAAAATTATATATATAATCCATGGGCTTTTGCATTAGAACTGTATATAAAATGAGTGTTGAAGTAGTGCTGGATGAATTTGATCCATTTGCTCAGTTTGAACTCCAGTAAAGCTTTGGACCATTGAGTGATGTCTTTTATATTAATAGTCTTGTTCCTATATATTATCATCGTTTTTTGAATGGAAGCTGGGGAACATCGAAAATTTGAAAGCAAGGCAGCAATGAGGAGTCCTCCTTCATGGCTTCTCCATGCACCCTTTGCTCTCATTACAATGATCTCAGCAATGACTCTAGCTTGTTTGAGGGATTTGCAAAGGAATGCAAGGAGTCTAATAATTGCAACAACCAAATATATCTGAAGAAGCATCAATCAGAACCGCAAAGTCAAGGGAGTTTTCATGTTCAAACCCGTTAGCCACTGCCTGCATAAGTGCTGGACATCAGTGCAGGCGAGAGTTAGTCCCACATCGGTGGGAAGAAAAAACCAGAACCAAGTGGTTCTATTATAAATTGAGGATTGTCAATCCTTATTCCAAACTAATAGAAGCATTGTCTTCTTTGACAAATGGGCTTCAGTAATTAAACGCTTGGGCTGAGAAATGATTTTGGTTCAATTTGTTTTTAATAGTTAAAATTTTACAAAATTATTATTTTTTCAAAAAAACCATGACCCGGCTGGTTTTCTTAAATCAGCCCGGGTTGCCAGTTTTTATTGAAACAGGTTGGTATGTACTGGTTCACTCCAGTTCAAATGCATGTCTGATCTTCTGTTTATTTCGGATTGGCTGGTTGACCGGTTCACCAGTTTATTAGTTCAACCAACTAGTTCAAGCCAGTTTTTAAAACTATGCTTAGAACTTCTGCTATTTGCATTCGTTCATTGTTATGGTTTTCATAATTGTAAATGCTAGTCTTAAGAACTTGCTTGCAATGTGCATCCTTCAAATAGGTTGGTATTGTCAAAGACATAAGGGAGTCTATGCTTGAAGAAGTTGACTTTTACAAAGAGGCTGCAAATATTGAGGCTTTCAGGAGATATTTGGAAGCCATGGGACTCACAAGAGAGGCAACAGCTCCAAAAGTATATCAATACTGCAGTACACAGAAAGTTTTAACTATGGAGAGACTCTATGGAGTTCCTCTTACAGATCTAGACTCCATAAGTTCACTTGTTTCTAATCCAGAGACAAGCCTTATAACTGCTCTCAATGTGTGGTATGACTCCAAATTTCTATTTGCAATTAATGTTCCCTTGCTTTCCCCCTTTTATTTATCTGAAAGCATGTATAGTTGCCTCTCTAAAAATGAACTTACGTATCCTGGTAACAAAATGCAGGTTTGGAAGTTTACTAGCATGTGAGTCTTTTCATGCGGATGTACATGCAGGAAATCTGTGGCTTTTGCGTGATGGTCGAATTGGATTTCTTGACTTTGGTATGCTTTATCTTCCTTGTTCACAGTTTACAGATGGTTTTATTAAGCTATAACTTTTGTTGTTGTAAATTCGCTAAATTGTCATATGTTATTTCCTAATGTGTCTATTATAAAACTCTCTCCCAAAAGCTTAAGCTAATGAGGAGAGGTACATGAACGATTTTTATATCTAATACGCCCCCCATGCAACTGCCTTTTTTAGGCTTGAAGCGTGGATATTTTATTATAATGAGGGACAACAAAGATCGAACCCTTGACTTCTTAGCCATAGTGACTCTGATACCATGTCATAAAACCATTTGTATCAAAAGCTTAATCTAATAGGTAGAGGCACAAGAATGGTTTTTATATCAATCAAAATAGTCTGTATTCATTTTCTTTGAAATTTAAGCATTTTTACATGTTTCCAGCAATTGAATTTTCAGATTTCATCACCACTAATTGATCAATAGTCTTTGCTGACCTGAGTTCTCCTGAAATATGGTGCATGTGATCCTTCTCCTCATCTAACATCTAAACAGCTGGTTAAAAAAAATCAAAAGGCACCTTGCCTTTGAAAAAAATGATGTGAACATAACCATGAAATTATTGTTTTTTTATAAATTTTCTGAAATGCATGCTGGTGATGATCCCAAGTGTATGTTCTTACTTCTATACCATCATCTCACATAAGTTTTCAATTTTTCATTCTATCCCAGCCTATATTAACTGTTAAGAAAAATTGATCTATATGTGTATATATATATAAGTTTGTGTGTTCTATGTTGCTGGGGTCCCTTCTTGTGGCAAAGAAACTCTTGGTTATTGCTTCAGACTGTCAGACAATCAGGATTTTTTTTCTCTCTTTTTCTCTATGCCTATTGTTGGGCATCATGTTACAAACTCAACCACGGTCACTTTGTTTTGTTATTTTACTAACTCACCATCTCTTCACTCTTTTAAACAACCAAATGTTTTGACTTTCTTTAGTTTCAATCCACAGGAATTGTTGGACGTATATCACCCAAAACTTGGGCCGCTATGGAGGTCTTTTTGGGATCAATTGCCATTGAAGATTATGACTCAATGGCATCTTCCTTAATTGAAATGGGTGCTACAAACAAGGATGTTGATTCTCAGGCCTTTGCCGGAGATTTGGAAAAAGTATTCTCATCAATTAAGGCAAGCACTGTAACTCACTTATACACTTGTCATTTAATGTGTGACTACTTAGGTGTTCATGTGTGTTTTGGCAATCTGTAAAACACATTTCAATTTTGTGCTGTAGTGGTAGTGTGGCATCCAACTTGTAGGGAGTGTTCATGTCAATTCACACACACTTGGTCTTTTGAACCTTAATATAATACTATTCATGCAAGATCTGATGTTTATGATTTGATCTGCTCATCACAATAGAATAGACTAGTGCTCTCTCTTGATGCATGCCCTACGGATTCTGCACATGGCATGGTTATGTGGAGAGAGAAACCATAATATACAGTATATAAAATGTAGAGCCTGTGCTGGGTGTCTCTCTCTCTTCACAAATACATTTTTATTTTATAGAAATAGACATACATACTCACATGAGAGTATGTATGTTTATTTTTATCAAAATGGATTTAAATGTCAATGATTTTAACATGAATATGATATATGAATATGATATATGGTAGAGCTTTGCGACGTTGCTTGATCCAAGTGGGTGATCCAATTTAGTGTGACAAGGTTTAGTTGTTGTTGTTGTTGGATTGTTTATTTATCCCCATGTTGTAGATAAGTACTTCTGTCATTTTATGATTGGTTTTTCAAAACTATAAAGAGAACTTGGCCGGTTGGCCCAAATGGCGCTGAGTGTTATTGCTTACATTTTGCTATGCACACTTCATGCAAGTGCAGGAGTTGGACACTGAACTAGTAGTAGCAACTGCCCGTGGGACTTCCACAAATGCAACTGCTGTTTCTGCTAACATAATTGTCGATGAGAGGCAGATGAATGCGCTCTTTCTTGATGTGGTAAGCTATAGGTGAACTCTTAAGACAGCTTGTAAGTCAATATGAAAGGTCCATAAAGTATCATTGTTAGCTACTGCTATTTAATTGATAGACATTTGAAGGAATGTTTTGCTACTTACTAAGCAACATAATGGTTTCATGCTGCCTTGCTGTTTTGACAAATCAATCTGATGCTTAAAATCGCTTTCACTTTATCAATATTTAATTTGACAAGCGTGCTATACTGCGAATGGCAATAGGGGATAGCATGACAAACAAACATGGAATGTGTGTAGATTAAACAGCATTGCAACATTCCATAGTCATAAACTTCAAAATGATTAGCATCCTGTAACCTGTATACATTTACTTGGTGATCCTCTTGCTCAGTGGAGTTTTGTATATTGGCCGTTTGATGAAAGGTTAATTACTAATGTAGCCCCTATGTCTTCTATGTCCACCGTAGGTTCGGGTTAGTGAATCATATGGATTAAAGTTTCCTCGAGAATTTGCACTTCTCCTGAAGCAGCTCTTGTATTTTGACCGATACACACGGTTGTTGGCTCCAAATTTGAACATGCTTCGGGATCAGAGGATTTCCATTGCTTCCAACAGAAGGAGCAGGTATAGGGACAGTTTTTAATGAACCTATATTCAAAATCCAGATGTACCTAATCTTAGTTCAGAAGATTTTTATATCTGTATTGTTACTTCTGTATATAAGAAATCCATTGCTGGGAGCTCAATTTCTGGTAGCTACATTGGAGATTTAACTCCCTTGAACGATGCCAACTTCGGTTACAAGTTGGAAATAGTTATTGCGAAAGTTCTGTTATATAAAGGAATACAAAATTGATACAAGAAGTTTGTGATCACAATTTGCAGCCATCATTTGGCGGACTGCCATTTTTTGGCCTTTTATTTTTTGTGTCAAAGGACATGGTTACATGGCTCAAACTCGGTGCCTTATACTGAGCATCAGGGCATTATAAAATGATCCGTGGTTAAGTTTCTGCTTATGTTTTGCAATACATTCTGAATGAGCAATCAGGCAATAGTGAGAATGAAATGCCAACAAATTAGAAAGAGAAAAAAAATCTTGGAATATTATGCATGCTAGTGCTAATCTACAACTCAATTTCTTCCTTTTTTTTCTTTTTTTTTTTGTCAACAAACAGAATTTCTGCCTCTTGAATTAGAATCTTTATGCAAAACAAATGGATCAATCATGGATTTTTTTTTTCCAATTATGTTGGTGTCTGAATCAGTAGTGAAGTTTGAATGGGGGAGCAAGACCAAAGGGCCTTAAGGTATCTAGGTTATATGATTGCCCAGAACATAGCAACAAAACCATGCATTATATAATAAATATTCTATCAATGAAACCTTAGAATGGAGTTAGTTTCTTCCAAACTTCTTTTTATAGCTAAAGGAAAAGAAAAGCAAGTAAAAACAACATTACGAACTTTAGCTTTGTTGATATTCACGCATGGGTTGTCTTGGACCGGAGGTTCATCCTTGTGGAAATTTGAATAGATGAAATTGGAGTAGACTTTTAAAAGACCTTTAACAAATTAACGTGTTATCATATTATTCTTCCAATGGTTTTTTTGCCAAATCAGTTCTTCAAACACACAAATAGTCATCAATAACTTTTTGTTACCACTTGAATCCATTTCAAGGACAAATGCGGCCATGTTTTAAATCTGTAAAGGATTTAAGGGTTTAAATGTGTTTTACTTTCTTAAACTTTAAATCGTGTGCAGTTCACACTATAATTTTTAAAAATGTGTATCAAGATACTCATAACCTTTTAAACAATCCAAAATTGTAGGTCATTGCAGAGTATTGAATTACACACGATAAAAAAAAGGGACTAAGTGCACATAAAAATGCATGAATAAGATATTGAGTTGCACAAATTGAAATATCGGGGGATTAAGTAGACATAAATCATAGTTTCACCAGTTATCCAAAATTATGTTAAGTGGTATTTTACGCTGTTTAAAAACTTTTGGACATTGTGATGTACATTTTGAAAAGTCTAAAGTGCACATAACTTAAAGTTTAGATAGTAAAAAATAGATTTAACCTTTTATTAATTACAAAAAATTGAAGGAATAATATGATAATGTTTATTCATGAAATTAAAGTGACAGAATCATATTCATCATGGAAATCGTTAATTTTTAAAATCAAATGACTAGGAAATTAAATGTTTAGAATACACATAATAATTACTGGTATATATAGTATATACACCAAAATCAAAATTTTACAACAATGATATTTTCAGCATATACTGCCGAACTGTGTAATACATAAATGATACTTTCAGCATATACTGCCGAACTTTGTAATACATAAAATTGCCGGATGAGCCTAATCTTCTAGTACACATTGCAGGGCAACGAGTCAATCTCATTGCCTTGATCAATATACCAAACAGTAACAAGAAACCTAAAACAATAGAATGAACAGATTCTGATGAGAAACTCCCCAGTTCTTGTTCTTCCCAGCTTCACTTTAGATTCACCGAACATAGAATGAATAGAATTGTCATCTGAGGCAATGCATGACATTTTAGTTCCGTAGAGAGCTATGACTTGGATCATTTTCTCCATTGGGTATGGTCTTTTTACCTTCAACAGAGGACTTCACCCCTCTTATGACTTGACTTGGTGAGGAATAACCCATCAGTTGATGAAGTGGTGAACTTTTTTGTGGTGACCGTGTCTCCCCTTCTGATGGCAATTTCTTAGACCCTGAAATGTTGGAGGAATGCAAAGCTAATTCTTCTGTTTCCACTTTAATCTCACTTGTACTAGGAGCTATTGAAGCAATCTTCTCCTCTGCTATAGGCTCAAAATTACCTTGTGAAACACTTGGTTTATCATATTCATTGCCATGTGAGGGATGTAATGGTGTCACAGAAACAGGATCACCTTCTGAGGAGTAGCTTTTGCTGACAGAATGGCCATAATCATCAGAATATGAAACCGGATCAGCATGAGAAGAATGGTCATAGTTTGCATGTGATGCTGAATGTAGATTGCTGCCAATGATCATCTTGTTTTGGTTATCGAGGTCACTTGATGGAGGCCCTCGAACATTTGGTGCATAAGAAACTATATGACTTCTGTTCTGCAGTGAAAATTTGAGTACCTCTGAACATGCACCACATTTTAGCTGATGACATACCCTTTTAAAAAGGAGAAAATCTGCAGGCAGCTGCAGCAGCTTTGAGCATTTACGACAAGTCACAAAAGGTGCTCCACCTGCTACTGGCCGGTAATGTCGCTTGTTGAAGTTCTGTTTCTCCCTTAGATAATTCTTCACCTCAGGAGCCGTATGCCTTCGGTCACCAGATTTTGTTTCATCACCGTATGCTGGGAGTTTGGAGCCCACGAACAACTGTGTACTTGAAGGAAGAGAGTGGTGGGATGAACAACAATTGTGACCCAGATGGTACTGACATAAGTCTGCATGCTGGTGAAAAACATGAGGCAATTCTACTGAGCATTGCCACTCTTGGGAACAGCAACGGAAACAAGGGTGGTCAACATGGTGTGAACCGCTAGCTGCCTCAGCTAAACACGGTGGGGAAAAGTTATGCCTTCGGCACCAGTTGATTCCATGAGTACATCTTCCATCACGCCTAGGGTAATCAAGACCATGATAAAATCCTCCTTCAAGAAAATCATGGCTATGGCGTGCACAAATATGGTTTCCCTTATAAGAGACATCCGTCGATAGCCTTCCATTTGTTTCCCCATTTGCATATCTGGTCCTGTTAAGTTGATCCTGCAGTTTATAGAACATTCTCAACAGTTTCATGTGTTCCTGGTCAGGGTCCTCACTGGACTCTGGTGAACGGAAGGTTGAGCCGCAGTAGAACTCATCATATGTTTGATTTGAAAGGCTTCCACTTTCATAGCTAGATTGGGAACCACTTCGCTGGAAAGGCATTGGAAACTCATGTTCTTTGGTTCTCATCCAATACGGAAGACCAAGTCTGGTAGTCTCTGGCACTTGGTATTGATCCCCTCTCCTGGCTTTTGGGGCATGATGCTTTGCACTGGGCAAATATGATTGGTGTTGTGGTTCAAGATCTCCATATAACATGCTATTGACAAGGCCTTTTCCCTTTCTGGACCTTCCCTCAAGAGCACCATTTGCATGAGTGTAACTGTTGTCTAAAGGATCTAACTGTCGACTAGGGAACTGCTCATCCACCCCATCATTAGAAGAGACACTGCCTTCATAAGCATGAGAACTTCTAGTGGTTGGGGATTTAGACAATTCTCCAAGATTACCACTAAGCTCCGAACTGGGAGTAATAACTTCTGTGGCATCAGATGTATCCACAAACCTTACAGAGTCAAAACTATGATGAATATTTTTCTGAGCATGCCTCTGTTGTTTATTAGGAGAAAATACATTATCAGATGTACCTTCTTCAGGTTTACAGTGAGCAATGTTTCCCCTTTCAGATACAATGTTCTCAGTTCTTGACCTTTTGGCAGTAGAAGCACTTCCAGCATTGTCCAATTCAGATTTCGCACACACCAGAGCTGATTGGCCATTTTTGGGATCTTCTCCATCCGATGCACATATATTCAGCTCCTTTTCTGCTTCAGCTTTATTGCTTTCAGTAATGTCCACTTCAGGGCTTGCACCTACTAGAGCTGATTTGTCATTATCAGCTTCTTCTCCATCCGATCCAGAAATTGACGCCTGTTCTGCTCCTTGTAACAAGTTCTTGCTGTCTAACTCTTCTGCTCCTAAATCACTTCCTGTGATGTCCACTTCAGGTTTTACGCCAACAAAAGCCGATTTCTCGCAATTGGCATTTTCTTCATCCAATGCACAAATTAACTCCTCTCCTGCTCCTTCTAATGGCATATTTTCATTGCTTGTCTCTTTTGCAAGTTGCAAGTTTGTATCATCTGCACTTTCTACTAAATTCTCCACTATCAATTCTGATGAGGCCTTAATCTCAGAGTCAGTCAGCTCATTTGAACAACCATTGTTAGGCATCTCTTCTTCAAGTTCTTCATCTGGTAAATTAAATGGTCCAAGCTGCTTTCCATTGCATTCATCAGTTGCAGTTTGATCCCTGCTACCATTTCCACCCAAAGAATATTCTCCAGAGGAAGAACTAGTTGCTTTTTCCCTCAAACGGTTCTCCTGAGGAAGAACTAACTGCTCTCCATTGCATTCACCATTCTCAATTTGACCCCTTCCATCATTTCCATCCAAAGAACATTCTGCCAAGGACGAACTTGCTGCCTTTTCCCTAATACCACTCTCCTGATGAAGAACTGCCTGCTCTCCATTGCATTCATCATTTTCAGCTAGACTCCTTCCATCATTTCCATACAGAGAACAATCCTCGGAGGAAGATCTGGTTGCCATTTCCTTCTCACCATTCTCCTGAGGAAGAACTAACTGCTTTCCATTGCATTCACTATTTTCAATTTGATTCCTTCCATCATTTCCATCCAAAGAACTGACAGAATGATCTCCCGAGGAACATGTAGTTACTTTTTCCCTCTCGCCATTCTCCTGAGGAAGGATTACCTGCTTTCCATTGGATTCACCATTTTCAATTTGAACCCTTCCATCATTTCCATCCAAAGAACAATCTCCCGAGGAAGATCTTGTTGCCTTTTCCCTCTCACCATTCTCCTGAGGAAGGACTACCTGCTCTCCATCATTTCCATCCGAAGAATGATCTCCTGAGGAAGATCTAGTTGTCTTTTCCCTCTCACCATTCTCCTGAGGAAGAACTACCTGCTTTCCATTGCTCTCACTATTTTCAATTTGAGTCCTTCCATCATTTCCATCCAAAGAACAATCTCCCGAGGAAGATCTAGTTGCCTTTTCCCTCTCACCATTCTCCTGAGGAAGGACTACCTGCTCTCCATCATTTCCATCAGAAGAACAATCTCCTAAGGAAGATCTAGTTGCCTTTTCCCTCTCACCATTCTCCTGAGGAAGAACTACCTGCTTTCCATTGCTCTCACTATTTTCAATTTGAGTCCTTCCATCATTTCCATCCAAAGAACAATCTCCCGAGGAAGATCTAGTTGCCTTTTCCCTCTCACCACTCTCCCGAGGAAGAACTACGTGCTCTCCATTGCATTCACCATTTTCACTTTGACCACTTCCATTATTTGTATCTGAAGAACATTCTCCTGAGGAAGAACTAGTTGCTTTTACACTCAAACCATTCTCCTGAGGAAGAACTAGCTCCCGTTTGTTGTGCTGCTTATCAGCAGAAACAGGTTCCAGTGCATTTCTCGGAGCTGGATCAGTTTCTCGTGTTCTGGATTTTGAGTTATCAGCCCCACCTCTTCGTTTCTTAGCTGAATGGAGAGCAATGAAATTATTTCAGTTGAAAATTAAACGTATTTTACAGAATCAAAATCCTCATTTGTAAAGTAGGATTTCATAAAAAGTAATACATAAAGAGCCATTCAACAGATCAAAGCAGCAATATTTGTTTCATAGAGTGGGAAATATATATCAATCAAGAAAAAGGGAATAAAATGTACATGAAAAATTAGTTTGGTTTGAATAAGTTCACTACAGAATATCATAAGATATCGAAGGTTATACAGTCAACCCAAGCACATTATGTAAGAGTTCAAGTGCAACAGCAATAAACTTAACAGCTAAGAATCTTTTCTGCATCACGTTTCCGAAGAGAACACAACTTGAAAAGCAAAACCATGTACAATGTCAGATTTTTTTACCTTGAAGTATCGTGCCACAGCCACCACACTTGTACACATCAAAATCTGGAGATTCCTGAAGAAGTTGCCGGCATTTAGGACATAAAACAAACCGAATTTTGGGAGCTGATTCACCAGACATCTTTCTCCAAAGTTGTTAATAAGTTACTGTCTGAATACTGCGTCTTGGCAACAAATTTTGCACACTAGATCTCAAGTGAAATACAAAATTCACACAGCATTCTGGTAAGAAAAAAAAAATCCAAGGCTCTCCCAAGCTTTCTTCACCTACTGCATCAGATAAAATAGAAGTTTTAGCCTGGATTCTTTGAAAACAATTGGCTAGTTAATTATGGGAAAAAAAGAGTATGGTATTAAAGAAAATGAAACTGCAAGATGCAACAAATCAACATAACTATAGATCATCAAAACTTCGCTTTCCTATTTAGAAACTTTTGACAAAGTGACTTCATGGGCCCTGAATCAGCTAATTCTACCAACTCCAATTTAGTAAAAAGTGGAAACTAGTAGTACTATCAAAAGAAACAACAACTACTGGAATAAATGCTTTTCCTGAACAGGAAATGATCTCCAAAAAGGAACACCCCCCAAATTTTTTTAAATTAAAGCAAAACTACATACTGTTCTATGGTAATTCTATATGTAAACAAGAAATCTGAAGTATATTATCAATCAAAAAGCCGGTAATACCTAGCATTCAGGGAAATAATTTTTCAATTTCATTATACTGTAATCTTTCTAAAAATGCCACACGGTTATGATGTAAGAAAATTTGACTCTGTCTATAAGTGACCAAAAAAAAAAGAAGGCCGGGGGGGGGGGGGGAAGAGACGGATGGAAAAGAACCGAGAAGAAGAAAGTTTAAAATTTCAGAAATTCAGACAGCAAAAAAGTTTGGATTCACCACATACACCTCAAATATTTTAAATAATCCCCAAATTATAAGTCGAGTTTATAGTACAATTTGTGCAATAATTATCAAATTTAACTGAACAAACGGAAATCTCAAAAAATGATGAACGCAATTTTCACACCCCTCAAGATTAAAAATAATAATAATAATCATTTCATAATATGAAAGCCCTCAGAGTGAAAAAAAAAACACGAAAAAGATTTTGTTTGAAAAAAAAAATCAGTACTATAGCTACAAGTCTATAACAACCTCAGTCAATTTGCATGCAGGTTAGATCTGATCAGATGCTCGGAAACAGCACGAGTGCAGATACATGGGAGAATGAAGAGAGGGGAAAATTGAGAACAGAAACAATAAAACAAAAGGCAAATAAATGGAAAAAAAAATGGGAATTGTTAGAGATTGAGGAAGAATCAAAGGGGAACGGTGTGAGCGAGTGAACACGACGTGTTGTGTGGTGAACAATGTGATGCACTAATAATATGGAACGAAAACGAACCTGTTGGGGAAGTTGCTTGGGTTTGAAGACAAAACGAGAAAGAAGAAGAGAAAAAAAAAAAAAAACTCTATTGTGGAATAGCAACAGGAGCAGGAGAGAGGAACATTCAAAAGAGAGAGGGAGGGGAGGATGGTTTTATGATATGTTTTGCAAAGGGAACAGAAGGGGATGTTTGAGTCAACTACTGTGACCCAAAAATGAATACGGGTCTTAGTTCTTTTTCTTCTCTCCAAACTACTGCAACTGCAAGTCTGCAGCTTTGGTTGTGCCATTTACTCTTCCTCTCAATTTTACTCGAGTTGGATAGGAATGTTACGGACTCTTTGATATGTTGTTTTCAATTTTTAACTCTTTTCGGGTTTTTTTTAGAAAATTTGAAAAGTAAAAATTTAAAATAATAAATTAAAAAGATTCTAAAGGTGTATTTATGAGTTTGAATTTAAAAAAAAAATAATAGAAGAAAGAATTTATAATATAATTTTAAGTTATAAGTTTTTGAATTTTTATGAAGTTTTTTCCTTTAAAATCTAAATTAACAAAACTATCATAAGACGATAATTTTTTTTTTTAATTCTTAGGAGTTTTACCACGACCTCGGATTGAAGCCGAGATTCCCGGTTAAGGGAGAATAAACACCTGCGAATTGATCTATGCGATTGTTGGTCACTGCGTGTCATCTGAGTTCCATTGTGCGTGTCAAGCGCGTTTATGTTGTTGTTTGATGGTTGTGTCGTGTGTTTTGGGTTTTTTTCTTCTTTCTTTGTTTCTTAGGTGGGGTTAAAGTGAAAGTAAATGGGGACAGCACAACAAGTGCAACGGGTTTCAAAGTCGGCGCTTCTTCCATTTAAAGCTCAACATCCGCCCCTGTGATGAAGTGGCAACTGTGGGTCCTACTGCTTGACTTTTGCTTCGCTAGTTGAAGAGTGCCTTTTTTTTTTTGAAAAAAATAAAATTGATCATCTAACTTAAATTTTGGCCTCGCTTGGATGAAATTATTTGTCCTCAAAATCACCTTTTTTTTTTCAGATTTTTATTTATTTATTTGAATAAATTTTTAAAAATTTTGAATTAAAAAAATAATTTTTAATATTTTTATAAAAGTTAAATAGAGTAGCTTATAAAAAATTAATTTTCATATTTATAATATTATATAAAATTTATGTTTCATAATATTTTTTAAAAAACTTAAATAAACATATTTTTAATATATAATTTTAAAAACTCAATATTGATTTTTATTTTAGAAGATATGGATTTTAGGTTTAAAAACAGGTCAAAATTGATTGTTTTAATATTTTCATTTTTTAAAAAAATTATCTAAATATATGAAAAGTTTTTTTAAAATTGATTTTGAGCTTACAAAATCTTATACAAATGCCCCTTAAATATTAAAAAAAATATATTTATACATCTAAAAGTAGATACCCTATTGCCATTACATGATTGAATGATGATTCGTACTCGCCCTACTCATCTAACAGTAATAAAACGGATATTCAGTTCTTAAATATTTAAATAATATTATTGGTTGAAGTATTAGATTTTGTTGCAACTTATGAGTTTTAATTTTTTTCGGAAGAAAACCTAAATATTCTTTTTTTTAATGTAAAATATTTAAACTCAAGTGAAAAGATCTCTCTCTCATATGGTGAACCTTTAATTTTTACTTTACCTTAATTTTGGCCAAGGTTATTGTGATTATCCAATGAAGTATGGTGCACCAAACAAAACATTTAGTTGAGTTAATACTTATTTTGTCCATGAAATTATATATATGAGTTACTTTAGTCTTTAAAATTTAAAATCTGACTAATTAGTCTCTAATTTTTTAATAGTAAATTATGTTATTCTGGAAATATGAATGATTCATACCAG